>JAHSUH010003438.1:730000-2160000 GCA_025388415.1 Cynanchum wilfordii
CGAGATTGTATATATTTAATATCTAATAGCACTGAAACACATACCATGAGACCTTTAAGGTTTATATAGTTGTCCTCTGCAGTAATTTTATTGTTGTCATAGATAACTTCCGCTACGTTGGGGAGCATAGTGCCCTATAATTAAAAAAAAAGGTGTACATATATAAAATATATATACATATATCTGTAATATAACATTATATATATAAAATCACCATCATTACCTGCATAGCTTTCGCCTGCAATATAAAATTCATGGGACTTAAATTGTGGGAACCTTCGAAACCAATTAATAAGAAATTGATAGTTGTCTTGAGCTGAAAATTTACAGACCATACAAAAATTTTATACTCAAATCGAAAAATGTGAAAGAAAAAAATTGACATTTTTGATAGAATTAATGTATTTTTTTTTTTTTTTACAAAAACAAAAGTTACCTGTAATGGCATCACCAAGCTGTTGAAGATCACTAGTAGTATTTGTGTAAGAGAACCCAACTCCAACAGGAGATTCCAAAAACAGCAAGTTGGCAGCTATACATACATATATATATATATATATATATATATAATGGAAACATATAATTAATTACTTAAAAAAATTATGACGAACGACTTAGGTAATCGAAAATAGTTAAGGGACAAAATCGGAAACTTATCGGACACACTAACCTTTATTCCAGGAGTTCTTGTTGAATTTGAGCTCAGGCTTTCCTTTTTGGGTAAAGAAAGGACCCAACTCTTCTGCTTCACCATATCCAATGGAAGAACAGCCAGGACCTCCATTTAACCATAGCAGAAGTGGTTTCTTCTCAGGATTTCTTGTGGCTTCGAAGAACCAATAAAACAGTGCTCTTCCATGAGTTTCGTTCACTGTAATATAGCCTGAATACTGTCTGAATTTTACCACCGGTTGCCCCGGCAGACTCACCACCCTGTCCGCCTCTTGTTCCGGCAATACCTCATAACTAAGTTTTGTGGTTGCCGATGCTTCCGAACCAAGAATTAGCACCACAACCACACCAAGAATGCATTTAGACAACATTATTATTTTTCAATAGTGCTCTTCAAACTTCACTCATTGCAATGTGCAATATATATATATATATATATATATATATATATATATATATATATATATATATATAGTACATATAGACTAGGACCGATTTGGAGGCTGGTCGAGTTGAAAATCCAACTTGCGAATTAAGTTAATGGTTATGATTGAAAGTTAAAATAATCTAACAATTTATTTATATTTTTGTCAAAACATATCCAAACATTTTTAATAGAAGGAAATCATTTTTATATGTGACAAATTGTGAATATATTTATAACACTCCGTTAATGTATTTGTAAGAAATCTTTAACGACTCACGCTCAAGTTAGAAATAGTTACTTATTCAAAATATGACTTTACAGATTTAATGGGATGGAAACATTGATACAACCAAGTATATGATTGAAAGTAAACAAAAATAATTAAAAAGATATATACATATTTACGTGAATTAAAAAGACTTAGATTTACTGTCACTTTAGAAGTATTTTTCTTGTATACTAAATTACAGTTTACAAGTTACATAAGTATTTATAAAAAGAGCTAACAATTACGCCTAAAAATTGAGCCCAATGTATACAAATGCCAACTAAATTAAAGTTTATAAGTTACATGAGTATTTAAAAAAAGAGCCAATAATTACGCCTAAAAATTGAGCCCAAAGTATACAAATGTCGGGCCTAAAAAATCTTCCTTCCAAGGCAAAACCCCACAAGGGGCTCTGACCCCTTGACCCTTGCTTGCTAATTGGGTAGCGAGACCCTACCAAGGCGCTCGTACCCTTAGACTGTCGCGTCTCTTGCAGGAGTCAAGAGTTTTTGGTAACTATTAGACTTCATATACTCAACAAGATTCGTATGCCTTTTTTAGAAGGCACCAAATCCCGCAATGTCCCATAATTGAAATCTCGGAACAAATTAATTAAAACTTAAACCTATAAAAAACCTGAATTAAAATTAATCTTTCTAATCTCTTACTCGGAATCTCTACCATAGTCAAAGTTTGACTTAAACATCATAACTTCTTTGAAGACCACCGTTCTCCCATTTGGTTGGTGAAGGATTAAGGCAGGACAAAAAAGGATCTTCAACAACATGAATATGTATATATACACTTTGGAGGGAGAATAACATGGATACAGAAAAGAACAAAAAGAATGTAATTAAGCTGTGCATATAAACTAATCAATTAATTGATCAGAATATATATATATATATATATATATATATATATATATATATATATATATATGTATGTATATTTGCAATAAATTTTTAATGCCCTACAAAATTTTGTCCTGTCCTTTTTTTGTTGCCTTTAAATTATGGAGACGGCCATTTTTGGAGCCATTTTGTTGAAACCCAATTAAATTTGTCAGTACTTGAGGAAGCTTAAACTGATGGAGTTTACTAAATTTGATCATTATTATTAGAGACCGGCGGAAGGAATTGAATAGGAAAACATATATTAATTTATTATTTTAATATTTATGTTTAAAACTCCTTGTCCCTCAAATTATTACATTTCAATTCCTTTAAATTTAAAGTTAAAGTATTCATTTCGGCAACATCTCCTAAGATATTTTTTAAGATATTATTTAATGCATTAATAAAAATAAAACACATATCAGTTTCATAATACTTTCACATAATACTTGATCAAACTCGAGATCTCATGTTCTAATAAAAAACTTTTAACAACATAACCTTTTAACTAAATGCTATTAATTTCCATGCTACTTTGGCTATATACATGGATGCATTATTGCTTCGTAGAAAACTTCAATGAATACACTTAAGAATTACTAGGACAATTTAACTTAATTTTACGAAGACAACCAAATTAGACTTAAATTAAATCATAGTTTAGTTGGTTTTATTTTTCTTACTTAAGTGTCTTACAGTCCTGAGTTACGAGTTTTGTTCCGACCGAAGACAACTTTAGTCTTGGGAGTCTCCTCACGTGAATCTCTCTGAAATTAGTTGATAAGGATATCGGGTCACCAAATTAAACTCAAGTTAGAAACTAGTGAATATGCACCTCAATAATCATCTCATAACAAATATCTATCCAACAAAGGGATGGGAAAAATAAATTGGTGGCACATTTTAATTTTCTTTTGAGATAATATAAATATATAATTATAATAAAATATATATATATATATATATATATATATATATATAGATTATTAAAAAGGGGAAGAGGGCAACTTTTCATTGTCTAAGAAATGGCGAACAATTTGTAGGGCTTGCTTTGGTTTAAATGTTGGAACTTGATGACCAGCTCCTCTTACTGTCACAAACATCATGCCTTGGTACTCAATTGTCCATCCTCCAACCTATACAAGTATACATATAGATATATATATATATATATATATAATATATATATATAATCATATATTCAATTAAATTAGTTAACTTTTCATAAGAGAAGAATAAAACATAATTTAAATATGAATTAAATAAATACTTAAGAAATTAATAATATAGACCATGTGATATCAAGATTAAATGCCCGGATCATTAATTGAAATACACCTTTGTAAAAAGAATTTTACTCTAATTCTTACGTAATAATGTAAGTCAAATTGGGAATCTTGTGTATCATTCACAAGCCCTTTAATTACTACTTTTGTGTCAAGCCAAGGGTTTAGTTCTTAGATAAGTTAATTTACTCGTTAAATCTTTTAAAAATTTAAGCCTTTAACTTGCGCAATGAGAATATGCACATTGTGAATGCTACACGAGGTTACATATTTGACATTCATTATAAACTCATATAATATTCTCCCAAACGAGAGAGTTAGACTTTGCAAGTGCAATTTGAGCCATATCTAAATTAGTCAAAACATTTACTTCAAATACGGGATGGTAAAAAAAAAAAAAAAAAAACTTACCTCCTTATGGAAAGTGTACCAAGGAGTCCAATCTTGAGTGATTTTCAAACCAAGCTTTCTTATTGTCAACCTTGTTGATGTTACGGGAAGTCTTCCATCCGTATCTCCACTATATATATATCAATAAATTAAAATTTCGAACATCAAAATTAAAAATATAAAAAATAATAAATAAATATATATATATATATATATATATATATATATATATATAAAAGATTATCCTTTAAAACGAATAAATAAATTAAAAAAAGAATTTCCCGTGGAGTTATTTACCTTACAATCCATAAGCGTACACCACCGTCAATGAGTTTCTTAATGACGGGAAGTATTGATGGTGGTTTCGGAGCCCAAACAGGTATGGTGGTGTTTGCACTTCAAAAACAAATATCACCAAATATATATATATATGTATGTATGTATATATGTGCCAACAAATAAAACTGCAGTTCGTCAATAAAGAAACAAAAAATACAAGCGCATTCTCATTAAAAGGTGCCTGAAATTAACAGAATACTATATTCATTTTTATATACCATTATGTTGGGCCCATTTCTTATTGAGTTGGGCTGCCAACTCACCTAACTCCACATTAGTATGATATTGTCTGTTTTGGGCCTAAGCCCTCACGATTTTGTTCTTGGGACTTTCCCAAAAGCTATTATTAATAGAGTATATATTTATTTTTATATAGCCATTATACATGTTTCATACACCAACAATTATACATTCTTTATAACTTTCGATGTGAAACGAGTATCATAACAATTATAAAATAATGAAGTGGTACATAATTAATTTGTATAGAAATGATTTAATTTATATAGAAATTTACCAACATTGACTCCATGGATATGGAATTTTTGTGACATTTGCATGAAGTGCTTGTTGAACATCAGGCCTATTCATATATATCTCCGTATATTCTGATACGCATGGATCATAACCTTCTAGCTGAAATCCCTCCTGAAAAATGTAATAATCTTCAATTATAAAAATACAAGCATATATATATATATATATTATATAAATTATGAAGAATAATTAGTGAGTTTAATCTCTTATTTTAATAGTATTTAATAATTTTTGTATTTTTTTTTTTGATGATTTTGGTATTCTCAATCATTTTTGGATGCGCAAGCCCATCTTGTAGTTGTAGTCTAACAGACCCGGAATCAACTACTTTATATTATTTTCACTATATCAAAAAGATATTTCAAGTTGAATATGAGTATCTAGGCTCATTCTTATATGTTATTACACGGATATCACTTATCGATAAGAGACAGGTATCAAATTCACCCCCCTCAAGGTCTAGAATCCTCGCTAGGGCCCACCCAAATATAATTGGACGCAATCCAAGATCAACTAGAGCACGTCCGAGATTCTAGAGGTGGCTTCCACCCCTCGGGTGTAGCATTTAGTTCCCAAAGTCTAGGTTGACTATCCACTTTGATACCAACTATCACAATCGAACCCGCAAGCCCGTGCCGCAATTATAGGCCTAGTAACACCAATAATCAACTATTGAGTATTTGTCCATACGATACTAAAAACGTTAAATCCATTCATATATACCATTACACTCATATCCATTCTTATCGATACCTTCAAACGGAGGAATGTGTTGACACATATATATAATATAGATATATATATATATATATATATATATATTTATTATGTCAAACCACTTACAAATTTAGAAACCGTTTGCTTTGTGGTTGCGGAGAGGGCAGTGTTGTTGCATGCTGGAGTGTACAAACTGTACATATTTATGATACGATATACGTTGAAGTACTGTGACATAGCTTCACCACATTCCTCCGTTTGATTTCCCACTAAGCTGAAATTGCATTTCTCTTTTATTTCTTTAAATAATTCATCCGAAATCACTGCATGATCCCATGCATACTCAATCATTCCTATCTGATCAGTTTCCACATCCAAAGCCGCATTCCCTACCTACATACATACAAACATATATATATATATATATATATATATCAAACACAAATGCAAGGATCCAATCATACATTGTAATTAATAATAGATTCGAGGGAAATAGATAATTAAACTGACACAATTTTGTTGATAGAAATCTCACCAATATATATGTTTGTGATTCATGAGTTTGAGTACACGTTCAAGAAAAAGTCTCGGAAATAAAAAAAATATTTATAATTTGAGGGACATAATAATTAAAGGGAGAAATGAATAAAAGAAACGCACCATGATACCTTTAAGGTTTATGTAATGGTCTTGTGTAGCAATTTTATTATTGTCATAAATAACTTCCGCTAGTTGGGGAACATAGTGCCCTAATTACAAGAGACAAACTATTTAATTATTTTAATCAGCATACGTTGTAAAATATTAATTATAAGAGTATGAATGAAATAAAAAATTAAAAAATGTGACAAGTAAAAAGAACGGATGGATCGGAGTAGAATATATTATAAATTGGACTACCTGCATAACTTTCGCCTGCAATGTAAAATTCATGTGACTTAAATTGTGGGAACCTTTGAAACCAGTTAACCAAAAACTGATAATTGTCTTGAGCTATATATATATATATATATATATATATATATATATATATATATATATATATATATATATTATATATATATATATATATATATATAATAAAAAAAAAGAAGAAGAAAAATGCATGTTATAAAAAAGGGGAAAAATTTTTGGAAATATATTTGATAAAATATAAAATGAGAATAGTAACCTGTAATGGTATCACCAAGCTGTTGAAGATCACTACTAGTATTTGTGTAAGAGAACCCAACTCCAACGGGAGATTCCAAAAACAGCAAGTTGGCCGCTGGATAGTTATAATATGTTTATTTAAAAAAAAAAAAAAAAAATATATATATATATATATACATATATATTTTGTCCTTTTGACGTTAAAAGGGCATGCATATCTCTAGTCAAAATAGGTACATTCTACTACATTTATATAGCTTGTTATATATATTATATATATATATATTATAAACATCTCAATAATATTTTCATATTCGTTGTGATCATACAAAGATAACATTATCGGTCCGACACACTTGAAGTGTACTTCACGGTTTTAAAATGTGTTGTTGAGTGAAAAGTTTCAAATTTTTATTTAATAATTGTTATATATATATATATATATATATATATATATATCTTTTATGATGTGAGAATTTTGTTCACAACAATATCTATATCTATCTATATATATTAATTTTATCCTTTGGTTGTTAGTAATCTAAATTGGATATGACTGATTGGGGTAAGTGTAAAGTTGTGCAACCTATAGGATAGCAGACTTACAACCTTTATTTCAAGAGATTTTGTTAGATTTGAACTTGATTTTCTTTTTTACAAAGTCAATCAATTTGTTAAAAAAAAATAATAATAAATTATGACCTCCAAAAATTGTTAAGACACTAAATCGAAATTTTATCACGACCATAATTGGTTATGGTGATATCGAACTCTACATCAAAGTCTCTTTTTCATATCGGTCACAGCGTATCAATTAAATATAAGAGGATGTGAAATTATATATCGGTCAAATATCTATTCCATATATAACAATATGTATACATAATATAATATATAGGTGAATTCTTTTTTTTTTTTTTTTCAATTCTTTTTTTTATATTTTTTATTAGTTTTTTCAGCTTCTTTTCAATTTTTCCTTTTTCAAAAAAATTTGTTATGTAGTAATTTTTACCATATATTGGTGAAACATCAATAACACCATTGAGATATCAATGATATCGGTGCACCATATATCACCGATATGAATTTTTGTATCATTTTCATAACAGACAGGCCGGTCATATATAGATCAATCAATATTGCGAGCATGATCAAGACACACTAACCTTTATTCCAGGAGTTCTTGTTGAATTTGAGCTCAGGCTTTCCTTTTTGGGTAAAAAAAGGACCCAATTCTTCTACTTCACCAATTCCAATGGAAGAACAACCAGGACCTCCACTTAACCATAGCAGAAGCGGTTTCTTCTCAGGATTTCTTGTGGCTTCGAAGAACCAATAAAACAGTGCTCTTCCATGAGTTTCGTTCACTGTAATATAGCCTGAATACTGTCTGAAACTCACCAGGGGTTGCCCCGGCAGCCTCACCACTCTGTCCGCCTCCTGTTCCGCCATTAATGCCGGTGCTGAACTGAGAAAAATTAGCAGCAGAAGCACATATAAAAAAATGGCTTTACCCAACATTTTTCTTTTATTCACTGTAAAATATATATATGCATATGAAAATCCCATATCGTGTTCTTTATACCAGCTAATTTGCCAGAGGAGAAGAAAACAAAGTATCGATAGCATAGAAACTAAGTTGAGTAAGTCAAGTGTGTTGTGGCCGAGTGGCCAATTACTATACTCTTTGCTCAAAGGGCGGGAGTTCGAACACCCAACTTAGCTTTAGTGTTGCCAATCTGAGTGTGGATTATTCGGGTATAACTCGGACACCACACGAAAAAAATAAAAAAATAAAAAAATATTCTCAAAATTTTTAATTTGTCACATCATCATGGCTTTGTTGCATTTAAAAAAAAAAATTAATGAGTCGGCCATTTTTGGAGGTCTTTCTTTCTTGAAAGCCAATTTTTTTGGTTGTAAACTGGTGGAATTTACTAGGATTGAACAAAAAGATGGATTTTTTAATAGGAAGGGTGCAAAGTATATATATATATATATATATATATATATATATATATATATATATATATATATTTTGGACTTTTTTTAATATTAATTAATTGATTTTTAAAAAAAAAATTGAAGTAAAAATCATTTATTATATTTTCAATTTATTTAATCAATATTGAATAATAGATAATCTTAAATTGAAAGTACTAAAGTGACATAGTTGTTACAATGTATTATGACTAATGTTGTGAGACACGTTAGATGAGTTGGGGCCAACTTGGTCTCTTCAGTCGCGATTAAAGATCGGAAAAGTCATACAAGTGGGGTGAGTCATTATCAGACTTGTATTCTCAAGTATTAGAACATTAAATTGGTTTCGACATGTCCTTGAAAAAGGCACTCCCACAAAGTGAGCTGAAAAACAGCAGTGCCAACTTTTCAGATGTATCCTCACTATTGGTCAAACTACTCGTATATATTCGATAACACATGCAAAATACGCATTTATATTTTCCTTCTTGCATAAGATTGAGTTGAGAACATATTCCGCACTTCCAAAACATTTAATAGAACCTTCAATAGTTAGTAGTACACTTAAGAGAATCCCTTAGTATTTGTAACTTAATCATCGGAGCGTCAAAGTCAAAGACACCACCTTCGATATGTGGCTTTTTACAAATTATTTGACAATGAGTTGGAACCTATTCACGACTTGTAGGACAAGTCTAAAAATAGTTCCTGATCATAAATAATATTTAATTATTTTTATTTTTGGAAAACTTCTTTCAACAATAATATTATACATCTCATAAAAAAAAAAAAAAAAAAAAAAAAAAAAAAAAAAAAAAAAAAAAAAATATATAAATACATCTTTTAAGTATTCTAATCTAATTGTCTTTTATTATGATTTAAGTTTCCATTGTTTGGCAAATCTATCCATGCAGTGTAACACTTAAGTTCACAAATTGGATATTTATGGTTAACGATACCATAAATCAATTAATTTCCAAACAATATTTCATTTAATAATAAATAATATTTCATTTAATAATATATATATATATATATATATATATATATATATATATATATATATATATATATATATATATATATATAGTCAAAGCATAATTGAACAGCATCATTTAACTATTTTGACATATAGGTAGTTTCTAGAGAGTTCTCGAGAAAGAAAGACATTACAGTTCATCAAAATAAATAAAATAAAAAATAAAAGCAAAATATAAATATATATAGTATAAAATTTTATATGCGTTATTTTAACTCCTCCAAATCCCCAAATCCCCAAAACCCCAAACAAAAAAAAAAGAGGGGAAAAATCATCTAAGAGAAATCTCAGAAATGTTCTTCATCTTCATCTTCATCATACAAGAAATATGAAATCAGGAAAAGAAACCCAGATCCAAAAACCTCAGTTTTGCTAGTAATTGATATGCAGAACTACTTTTACTCCATGGCTAAGCCAATTCTACCCGCCATTAAAACCACCATAGAACTCTGCAGAAATGCGTCGGTGCCGATTATATTTACCCGCCACTGCCATAAATCTCCGGAAGACTATGGGATGTTGTATGAGTGGTGGGATGGAGATCTCATCATGGATGGCACTTCTGATTCTCAGCTTATTGATGAATTGGGGAAAAGAGATGGAGATTTTGTTGTCGAGAAGAACACTTACAGCGCCTTCAAAGGTAAATTAATTACTCCCTCCCTCTTTTTGTTTTAGTTTCTTGTATTTATTGATATTTTTCGGATAGTATCTCTATAATTAATATTTTATAATTCCTATTATTATGTTTTTAGGTTGAAAAAATTGAATTACTACTTAGTCAAATTTTACACATTGCGCATACAAAGTTAAATAATCTTTATTTAGTGATGGTAAATAATCTAAAATTACCAAGGGGTTGGTTAAGTGATAAGCGATTTGATTCCGTTTAAACAGGTCTCGGTTCGAGACTCTGTGAATAAAGAAAATATCCGTTGGGAGACTCCTCCACCATAGCCAGGTGTGCGACCTGGGTCGGATCTGGATATAGTCGGGCAAAGTTTCGGTGAACCGGGAAAAAAAAAAAAAAAAAAATCCAAAATTAGAAATTTATTATATTCTAGTGATGAAAAATTAAATTGATTAGTTGGAAATAGTTTTTTTTTTTTTTTAATCTCTTGTGTCCAATAGTGGCTTTGGGTACTAACTAATTGAAATTAAGTTGCGTCGAACTTCTATTGTGAGAAGTTTTCTTTACATCTATTTCTAAAAAGACAAAGTTTAAATTCGAGATCATGTTAGCCACTTTAGCCTTAACTAATCCAAGTCCGATCTTTATTGAATGAAGTTTTCCTTACACTTATTTTTCTATAGATAAAATTTAAATTCGATATCTTAATATCTACTTTATGCCCTAATTAATTTGAAATTAATTCAAAATCAAGTTGCTTTAGAGTTTTATAGCGGGAATCTCTCTACACCTATTTTTCCATTGATAAAGTTCAAACATGAGAGATCTAGCTAGTCACTTTGGGATCTTAATTAATATGGAATCGAGTCGCGTGAATCTCTGTTGTTGCATGAAGCTCTTCCTATATTTATTTCTTTACAGACAAAGTTCAAAATCGAGATTTTGCTAATCACTTTAACCCCAACTAATCTATAGTCGAGTCGTGTAAATCTTTATAAAAAAAAACTCTCTCTACACATATTTTTTCACAGACATAGTTTAAAAGGACTAAAACTCGAATTCTTTATTTTAATTAGGTACAAATTTGGAGGAGGAGCTGAAGAAGATGGGAGTGGAAGAGGTAATAGTGAGTGGAGTAATGACAAATCTATGTTGTGAAACAACTGCAAGAGAAGCATTCATTAGAGGGTTTAGAGTGTTTTTCTCCACAGATGCAACAGCAACATCATCACAAGACCTTCATGAAGCCACTTTGAAGAACATGGCCTATGGATTTGCTTATTTGCTTGATTGCAATAGAATTCAAGATTCTTTCTTCAAATCTTGAATTATTATTATTATTATTAGCTTGGGGAAAAGTTAACCTAGTAATTTTTATTTATATTTTAAATAGTGATTTGTATATGTAAAATTTATGAAGTTTAATTTGTATGTTTGGATTTATTTTAATAAATCATGTGGGTTGTGTCAATTATGTATTTAACACTATCGTATTTTATTATGTCCTATTAAAAATAAACTTTAATGAGTTAATATGCATTAGGAATAAGTATGAGCCCACATATGTAGATACTTTTTATTCTTAGACTATGATGGGTTGATTAGGAATAATATATTATATTGGTTATGGTCCCGGAAAACTATCAAGCGTTGTTGTCTATTCTATATCTCGTCAATATAACAAGATCATATAATCTTATAGACCTCTTTGGAAGATCGTAATCCTTTGTCCATATAGGAAGCCAAGAATATCAAGGATTGAAGATGGTCAAAAAGATAGACTAAAGAACTTCAAGATTAATTTCCGCAAACTTAATTAGTTAGTTAATTTCTTGATAATCTAACATATTGGGTCTTAAAATTTGTTTAAAGAGTAGATTTGTAATTTATATGTATTTCCAACATTGTAACGTTTTGTTTGTATATACTATTTATAAGGAATACTCCATAAATTACAATACATAGTTTTGAGATGTCCATCATCTCTAGTTTGAGTCTAATTTAGAATTTCTTACCTACATGATAATTGAATAATTTATGTAAAATGTGATATAAAATTATTTTTAGGAGTCCAAACTCGGAGTTTTTGTCATAAATTTGCTTGATTTAGAATGGGGAAATTGTTTTTATATATTATTACGGATGAGGATTTGCTTCTTTATAGTCAAAAATTTAATTACCAAAAAAGGAAAAAAAAATCTAGTTAAAGAGTTAAGTAATAAAAAAATACTAGTGATTTTTTTTTTTCCTTCTAAATTCTAGTTAGAGAGTTAAACTAATTGACTCGAACCGGACATTGGAGGTTTGAGCTTGGTTTATTTAATTTTCAAACATTGTTCGAGCAAGCTCATTTAATGTTTCGAACTAAAAATTTTGTTCGGGTTCATTCGATTATTTGTTCATCTACCTCAAGTTCACTCGTTTAACTTTCAAATTTACTCAAACTCGAGTTCGAACTTACCTTATTCTAAAATTTTGAAAAAATAATAAAAATAAAAATTAAAAAAATAATAAAAAAATATTTATAATTTGTTCGCAAATGCTCGACTATGTTTGAGAACAAGTGTTCGAGTACGTTTGAAAATTAATCGATCTTAAAAAATTGTTTAAATTCGACTTATTTAATAAATAAACGAACTGAACGAGCTTTTTTCACGAACAATTTGGTTTGTTTACAGATGTAATTCTAATGAATTTATTTTTGTTTTGAAAAATTAAAAAACCAATTTTAAAATTTGACAAAATATAAAAATAATTAACATATATATATATATTTTTGAGAACCAAAAAGAATAATTAATAAAGACTTAGACAAAAGTGAGTTCAACAACGAAACTGTTA
Source organism: Cynanchum wilfordii (assembly GCA_025388415.1). Taxonomy (NCBI): domain Eukaryota; kingdom Viridiplantae; phylum Streptophyta; class Magnoliopsida; order Gentianales; family Apocynaceae; genus Cynanchum; species Cynanchum wilfordii. Next base: position 743,179 of record JAHSUH010003438.1, read on the forward strand.
ACTCTCGTTTCCAATAAAACCAATATAGCACAAGAGTATTTCCTTACAAGCAAAAATAAGTGACGCAAAAAACATGCCAATCCGGCACCCCTACAGTTCCAAACTAAAATTTGTGGGCAAAACATAAAAAAAAACAAAGTACATTATGCAGTAACCGGAGGTTCCACCTCCATTTCCTTCGATCCCAATAGGGGCAACATAAATGCAGCAGCGATTCTAGTGGGAGACACTCCCTCCTGCCTGTGAGTTCCTACTGATATGCTTCTTCACGGCCAAGTTGTTGGACACTTCCGAAAGAGGCTTCCGAAATTGAACTCCCTTGGACTGATTATGATAGTTGGGTCTGTGATATGTGTGGTCATGTGGTCATGATTACGACCTGGGCCAGCCCGAAGCATCCGGGCTTGAGAAGGTCCCCCTTACTAGTCGAAGCCCCATGTTGGGTTTGCTTGCTAACTTTCCCTCCGGGCTGCCCATGAGCTGCCACTTGTGGGCCAACTTTGCCAGCCCCGTAATATTTTGAATTTTTTGTTTCGGGGTTGCCATCTTGTTGGCCCAATCCTCATCTTGATCTACTTCCTCTAAAACAACAAACCGGGACCTATTAGGCCCAACCCCCCGCCTCTCTTTTCCAGACTTACCACTGCTTGGATTCACTGGGCTGGGCGACCCTTCGGACCCAACTTGATTATCTTCCTCCAAATCATGGTCGACTTCAGGCCCATGTGTACCAACCCTAGTTTGGGAATTTGAACCCCTCTGTGAATACCTTTGAGCAGCCGCTGCAGCTTGTCTGCCGGCAGAGGATTTTTGTTGACGCCGATATTTGTTCTTTGGCAACATCCAAGGGCCGAAGAGGCTATCCCCACTGCCGTCTCCGGTCGGTTGTTGTGGTGCCACTGGTGGTGGCGCCGTCTTCGCCGAGGTAGGGCAGTCCTCGGGCCTATGACCATACTTTCCGCAATCAAAACAAATTAGGAATAAACCCTCGTATTCCACACGTTATTTGCATCCTAAGACGATGATGAACGGTACCAGAGGTGCTGCCAAGTTGATTTCAACGCACACCCGAGCGTATTTTCCCCTTGAAGCATTAAGGGTGGTATCGTCGATTTTCACTGCTTTTCCCACTGCATTGCCTAAAGAAAACAGAATTTCCTCATCAAATAACTCCAGAGGGAGTTCCGGAAACCTTACCCAAACCAGAGTTGATGGTCTGGATGGTCGAAAATTCGGCCTCCATTTTGTAATAATTAGATAGTGACACATAATGATCCATGGGCCACCTTCCGGAACCTTATAGTAGTCCATACGAGTAAAGAATCGGGCAAGAAAGTACCCGTGTTCCAAATCAATCAGTTCACACCCGCGCTCCAACCGCCACAGGTCCGACGTACGTTGCTCCATAACTCTAAAACTAACAGTTTTCCCCAAAAGCTTAAGAACCAAAGCCCCCCTCCATGCCTTAAAAAGGCTGTGATATTTCTCAGCCGTGATGCGTGCAACCGGTGAGTTCCCACTGCCTGCCCCGTTTGAGGATTCTGACTCGCACATAGTTCTTCGATATCATCGAAATCCCTTTCGTCGTCCTCCCCCATGTAGTACCCAGTGGTGGGAGGAGGCTCGTTAGTTGCTTGCGCAAAGGTCCGATTACCCCATGACTTAACTGTTGGATCTTCGTACATAACCAAGTCGGCACCGGGGGGTGCTTGAATCTCAGTGTCGTTGGAAGAGCTCCCGGTGTTCGCCATACCTTTCTGTTTCTTCGTGTTTCCGTGGTGCTACTCAAAGTCCTATTGTTGTAGGTGTGTGATCTCTATCCACCTCCATGGGGAGGGAGAGAGAAAAAATCTTAGAGAGAGAATTTTTTCAGTACCCTTTTTAGGTGAGTTGGAGGATTATTTGCGAGTCTAAATTGAGAGGTGGGCTGGGTTTGTCGGATCTGCAAGTTTCTAACAAGGTGCTTCTGGCCAAGTTGGGGTGGAGGTGCCTAGATAAACCAGATGCCTTAAGCAGTAGTATTTTACTTGAAAAATATGGTGGTTGGTTGAACATGATATCCGGTCACGGGCTACAGCTATGCTCACCGGTGTGGCGGGGATTTCGGTCAGCGGCAAAGCTGCTGGTAGCCGGGATGCAATGGGTAGTTCAGGATGGTAGGACATCCCGCTTTTGGGCGGATGCATGGTTGTTAGATAGGCCTCTACTCCAGTTCAGCACCAGGACTGTCGTAGGGGCCGCTTTGGAGTATCCAGTTCGTTGGTTCCGGACAGATTCTACTTGGGATTTCCAACAACTAACTAGTTTCCTCCTTCATCGCATTTTGAATGCTTTGAATATGGTGGTGTTAAATGAGGATGATTTGCAACGGGATCATCCGGTTTTGATAGCCACCATCACGGGGAAGTTCTCTTCCCAGTCGGCTAGAAGACTCGCGCTACAACAATCCGCTGATGGTCCACCTTTTAAATGGAAGCTATTATGGGGATTTAAGGGTCCCTCGCGTCCATCTCTCACAATCTGGGCAGCAGTACACATGGTGTTGCCTACCTTACACCTCTTTTTGCGACGTCGGATTTCAGCTTCCCATGTTTGCGATAGATGTAATAGGGAGTGGCAGATGAAGTTGCATGCACTCCGTGACTGTCCGGATACTTTGGCGACTTGGGCGTCTATTGTTCCAACAGATAGTTAGCAATCTTTTTGCAGACCTCGGTCTTTTTTGAGTTGGGTGGAGTAGAATTTGGGTCTTGATGCTTGGTACCTGTGTGGGAATACCGAATTGGCACTATGTGTTTAGACAATCCATTCATGTAATTTGGGTTAATCATATCCGTAGAGCACATCTCTCTTAACCTTTTGCACGACCCTAGAGCCCTAGCGGTAAGATGCCTCCAAGATTTTGTGGATCTTCTTACTGCGTGGACTTGGGGAGTCGTAGATTAGTCACTTAGGCTAATATTTCTCTTGTATAGCTGACAATTACTCACACTTTGTGTGTTTTTGTTCACTTCGTTGGAGTTTTCATTCATATATATATATACTAGTATGTACATCCCGCCCCCAGGTGCGGGATGCATATATTATATATATTTTAATTTATTTTTAATTTATGAAACTAATTATTTTTTAAAAGATAACATGTATTTTTTGGTAAAATAAGATTTAAATTAAAAGTTGATAAAATAGAGATTGTTTAGTGGTACACCACTTGCAGCCCAAAATAAAATAACAAGAAAATAACAATATAAACTAAATAGTTCGTGAAATAAAGAAAACAAAAAAACTGAATCCATAAATTATTCACATCATGAGGTCAATAGTATAACCTATCAACAGTATAATTTAATCCATAAATTATTCACATCATATAACATCCCAGAAAAAACATCACAGAATCAAATATCCTTTTCTCAGATTTTTTCTTACCTTTTCATGCACAACAGTGAGTTGCTATTTAAACTAAACTAATAAAGAAGGAGAACCCTATCCAACTAATTATATTATTAAGAGATATTTCCAATCCAAAACTCAAAAGTTTAAAAGTGCCACAAGTGAATAAGATGTGTACATACATATACAAAGCAAAGTGGTCAGCAGCTTTCGGGAACCATGTGATGCACTGTGTGGAAACTTGAATTGCCCCTGCACGACAGAAATTTCCATTATTGCATAGCGGGCAAAAAAAAACATACATATATATGTATATTTAGACACTAACAGACATTTTTTGTTTCTGGTTTAATCACCTAAATATATATATATATGTAATCCAACCAAATGACTTTCTATTTTAAGTATGCTTTCAACAATACTACTGCTCCCCACGGCTTCCAAAGAAACACCTCCACGTTCTCTTTTGACTTAGTAGAATGTCTCCTCTCTCTCTCTCTCTAAATATATATATATATATATATATATATATATATATATTATATATTTGGTGAAATTCTGTTTATTAACACACATATATGTGTATATGTATACATGATAGCCACTAAATGAATTCATCATGTCTTCGCATTATGCCTTGCACGTAATATTCTTTTCATGCCTACCTATATATATATATATATATCTCATTCTCAACAAGAACAAAGAGTGTCACAACACAAAAACACAAATACACAAATACATACAAATGATAAATCAGCACTTGTGTGTGCTTTAGTAGGAGAAAACTTTTCCATAGCCTTGTGAAATATTACCAAACCAAAATCATAAAGAACCCGGCAGAAAGCACAAGCGGGCATGTGCTAATCCGCAACAAGATACAACCATTTCCTCTCTCATAACAAGATTTCGCATTAAGTGGATATTCATTAATATGTGGATTAACAGGTAAGTCCAAGGCTAATCCCATGCACATCAAGGGAGATATTAACTATCTTTTGGAACACAAGATGTGCCCATTCTTAGTATGTTCCATGCTAGTAAGCATTCACTAATTCCCCCAAGAAAAGCTTCAGAAAAGAGAGTGAACAGACGCAAAAGCAACAACTAATAGATTTTAACATTATACAAAATAGCAAAATCATAGCAAACATAAGAGCTGGGCGGGAAATAAAGTAAGGCCATTAATCAAATATAATGCATAAAAGGAGAACCTTGGCTGCAAAAATGAACAATTCTGCGAGTGTTAAATTTTTCCATTAAGAGCATCCACTGTCATGGAAAGAAGATTTAGTTCATCCAAATTGAGGAGATATTAGATCTTCAAAATAAGACAAAAAAGAAGTATTTTGAGATACGTAGGGCACTCTAAAAGGCATGAAACTTAATATGGTGAACATCACTTCACAAACCAAATCCGTTTATCAAGACCACTCCCAACACGTGAGAACCTATCGGATTATGATAAACTATAATAGCTATCCACGAAGAAAATACCCGGAATATAAACCTAATAAGCCGATTAAGTGACATGAATCCGCATAATACATGCAGTAACAAGCAAGAAGCAAACAAAGATTGTATTTGATACACACAAAAGAGAAAACCAGAAAGATTGTCCTACTAAATAGGGATCGGATCGGATCTAAACATTACAAATTAAAAAATCAAAATAAAAACATTATGTTGAGTGGATAATTACGGATCCGGAGTAGTAGAGGAAGAGATCGGAGAGAGATGGTTAACGGATCTAGAAACAAGAACAGGAGCCTAATCTCTATATATTAGTAATTCCATATCAAGATCTAAACAACCGGATCTAAACATTTCAAATTCCAAAATCAAAAAGGTCCCTACCGGTTATGTGCGTAGCCGCTTGTGAGCTCTTTGGTGGTAACCGTATTGCCGCTTTTGGGAAGATCGATAGCGTGCAGAAGAATCGCATAATCCAAAAGTGCAACAACAATTACATAAACCCCCGTTTGCAAAACAAACACCAATTAAAACATGAACAATGAAAATAAATAACCCAACGAAAAAACAATCTCCAAAAGTCTCATCGCCTAAATCCGTATCCGTGTTTTGGTGCTCAAGGGATAGCCGCAGATAATCTTCATCAACCCATTAGTGGATAATTACGGATCCGGAGTAGTAGAGGAAGAGATCGGAGAGAGATGGTTAACAGATCTAGAAACAAGAAAAGGAGTCTAATCTCTATATATTAGTAATTCCAGATCTTGATCTAGATCTAAACAACCAGATCTAAACATTTCAAATTCCAAAATCAAAAGGTCCCTACCAGTTATGTGCGTAGCCGCTTGTGAGCTCTTTGGTGGTAACCGTCTTGCCGCTTTTGGGAAAATCGATAGCGTGCGGAAGAATCGCATAATCCAAACGTGCAACAACAATTACATAAACCCCTGTTTGCAAAACAAACACCAATTAAAACATGAACAATGAAAATAAATAACCCAACGAAAAAACAATCTCCAAAAGTCTCATCGCATAAATCAGTATCCGTGTTTTGGTGCTCAAGGATAGCTACGGATAATCTTCATCAACCCATTAGTGGATAATTACGGATCCGGAATAGTAGAGGAAGAGATCGGAGAGAGATGGTTAACAGATCTAGAAACAAGAAAAGGAGCCTAATCTCTATATATTAGTAATTCCGGATCTAGATCTAAACAACCAGATCTAAACATTTCAAATTTCAAAATCAAAAGGTCCCTACCGGTTATGTGCGTAGCCGCTTGTGAGCTCTTTGGTGGTAACCGTCTTGCCGCATTTGGGAAGATCGATAGCGTGCGGAAGAATCGCATAATCCAAAAGTGCAACAACAATTACATAAACCCCTGTTTGCAAAACAAACACCAATTAAAACATGATCAATGAAAATAAATAACCCAACGAAAAAACAATCTCCAAAAGTCTCATCGCCTAAATCAGTATCTGTGTTTTGGTGCTCAAGGGATAGCTACGGATAATCTTCATCAACCCATTAGTTTCAGAAGACAGAGTGAGCTTTCCAGAAAATCTAGAACAGCCTAATTGAGGGCATGAATTGATTGCATTTGCATCCGAAGGAGGTAGAGAAAACACGGAGAGAAGAAAGAGAAATAAAAAGGAAAAATGATATTAAATTACAAATTTACCCTTACAAAGATAACAAAATTACTGATGGTCTGCCATCAGAATATATATATATATATATATATATCTCATTCTCAACAAGAACAAAGAGTGTCACAACACAAAAACACAAATACACAAATACATACAAATGATAAATCAGCACTTGTGTGTGCTTTAGTTGGAGAAAACTTTTCCATAGCCTTGTGAAATATTACCAAACCAAAATCATAAAGAACCTGGCAGAAAGCACAAGCGGGCATGTGCTAATCCGCAACAAGATACAACCATTTCCTCTCTCATAACAAGATTTCGCATTAAGTGGATATTCATTAATATGTGGATTAACGGGTAAGTCCAAGGCTAATCCCATGCACATCAAGGGAGATATTAACTATCTTTTGGAACACAAGATGTGCCCATTCTTGAATCAAGTAAGACTTAGCTTTCACTTTTGAGGATGTAACTAAGCTATATAAAGTCAAGGTCTTTTTCTGCCACTCTATTCTGTTGTTAGTATGTTCCATGCTAGTAACCATTCACTAATTCCCCCAAGAAAAGCTTCAGAAAAGAGAGTGAGCAGACGCAAAAGCAACAACTAATAGATTTTAACATTATACAAAATAGTCAAATCATAGCAAACATAAGAGCTTGGCGGGAAATAAAGTAAGGCCATTAATCAAATATAATGCATAAAAGGAGAACCTTGGCTGAGAAATGAACAATTCTGCGAGTGTTAAAATTTTTCCATTAAAAGCATCCACATCGGGGGAAAGAAGATTTAGTTCATCCAAATTGAGGAGATATTAGATCTTCAAAATAAGACAAAAAAGAAGTATTTTGAGATACGTAGGGCACTCTAAAAGGCATGGAACTTAATAAGGTGAACATCACTTCACAAACCAAATCCGTTTATCAAGGCCACTCCCGACACGTGAGAACCTATCAGATTATGATAAACTATAATAGCTATCCACGAAGAAAATACCCGGAATATAAACCTAATAACCAGATTAAGTGACATGAATCGCATAATACATGCAGGTAACAAGCAAGAAGCACACAAAGATTGTATTTGATACACACAAAAGAGAAAACCAGAAAGATTGTCCTACTAAATAGGGATCGGATCGGATCCGAACATTACAAATTAAAAAATCAAAATAAAAACATTATGTTGAGTGGATAATTACGGATCTGGAGTAGTAGAGGAAGAGATCGGAGAGAGATGGTTAAAGATCTAGAAACAAGAAAAGGAGCCTAATCTCTATATATTAGTAATTCCCGGATCTAGATCTAAACAACCGGATCTAAACATTTCAAATTCCAAAATCAAAAGGTCCCACCTAGGTTATGTGCGTAGTGCTTGTGAGCTCTTTGGTGGTAACGTCTTACCGCTTTTGGGAAGATCGATAGCGTGCGAAGAATCGCATAATCCAAAAGTGCAACAACAATTACATAAATCCTTGTTTGCAAGACAAACACCAATTAAAACATGAACAATGAAAATAAATAACCCAACGAAAAAACAATCTCCAAAAGTCTCATCGCCTAAATCGTATCCGTGTTTTGGTGCTCAAGGGATAGCTGGATAATCTTCATCAACCCATTAGTTTCGAAGACGAGTGAGCTTTCCGAGAAAATCTAGAAACAGCCTAATTGAGGGCATGAATTGATTGCATTTGCATCCGAAGGAGGTAGAGAAAACACGGGAGAAGAAAGAGAAATAAAAAGGAAAAATGATATTAAATTACAAATTTACCCATACAAAGATAACAAAATTACGATGGTGTGCCATCGATATATATATATATATATATATATATATATATATATATATATATATATATATCTCATTCTCAACAAGAACAAAGAGTGTCACAACACAAAAACACAAATACACAAATACATACAAATGATAAATCAGCACTTGTGTGTGCTTTAGTAGGAGAAAACTTTTCTATGGCCTTGTGAAATATTACCAAACCAAAATCATAAAGAACCCGGCAAAAAGCACAAGCGGGCATGTGCTAATCCGCAACAAGATACAACCATTCCCTCTCTCATAACAAGATTTCGCAGTAAGTGGATATTCATTAATATATGGATTAACAGGTAAGTCCAAGGCTAATCCCATGCACATCAAGGGAGATATTAACTATCTTTTGGAACACAAGATGTGCCCATTCTTGAATCAAGTAAGGCTTAGCTTTTCACTTTTGAGGATGTAACTAAGCTATATAATGTCAAGGTCTTTTACCGCCACTCTATTCTATTGTTAGTATGTTCCATGCTAGTAAGCATTCACTAATTCCCCCAAGAAAAGCTTCAGAAAAGAGAGTGAACAGACTCAAAAGCAAAAACTAATAGATTTTAACATTATACAAAATAGCCAAATCATAGCAAACATAAGAGCTGGGAGGGAAATAAAGTAAGGCCATTAATCAAATATAATGCATAAAAGGAGAACCTTGGCTGCAGAAATGAACAATTCGCGAGTGTTAAATTTTTTTCATTAAAAGCATCCAACCGTCAGGGAAAGAAGATTTAGTTCATCCAAATTGAGGGAGATATTAGATCTTCAAAATAAGACAAAAAAGAAGTATTTTGAGATACGTAGGGCACTCTAAAAGGCATGGAACTTAATATGGTGAACATCACTTCACAAACCAAATCCGTTTATCAAGACCACTCCCGACACGTGAGAACCTATCGGATTATGATAAACTATAATAGCTATCCACGAAGAAAATACCCGGAATATAAACCTAATAAGCCAATTAAGTGACATGAATCTGCATAATACATGCAGTAACAAGCAAGAAGCACACAAAGATTGTATTTGATACACACAAAAGAGAAAACCAGAAAGATTGTCCTACTAAATAGGGATCGGATCGGATCTAAACATTACAAATTAAAAAATCAAAATAAAAACATTATGTTGAGTGGATAATTACATATCCGGAGTAGTAGAGGAAGAGATCGGAGAGAGATGGTTAACAGATCTAGAAACAAGAAAAGGAGCCTAATCTCTATATATTAGTAATTCCGGATCTAGATCTAAACAACCGGATCTAAACATTTCAAATTCCAAAATCAAAAGGTCCCTACCGGTTATGTGCGTAGCCGCTTGTGAGCTCTTTAGTGGTAACCTTCTTGCCGCTTTTGGGAAGATCGATAGCGTGCGGAAGAATCGCATAATCCAAAAGTGCAACAACAATTACATAGACCCCTGTTTGCAAAACAAACACCAATTAAAACATGAACAATGAAAATAAATAACCCAACGAAAAAACAATCTCCAAAAGTCTCATCACCTAAATCTGTATCCGTGTTTTGGTGCTCAAGGGATAGCTGCAGATAATCTTCATCAACCCATTAGTTTCAGAAGATAGAGTGAGCTTTCCGGGAAATCTAGAACAGCCTGTTTGAGGGCATGAATTGATTGCATTTGCATCCGAAGGAGGTAGAGAAAACACGGAGAGAAGAAAGAGAAACAAAAAGGAAAAATAATATTAAATTACAAATTTACCCTTACAAAGATAACAAAATTACTGATGGTGTGTCATCGGAATATATATATATATATATATATCTCATTCTCAACAAGAACAAAGAGTGTCACAACACAAAAACACAAATACACAAATACATACAAATGATAAATCAGCACTTGTGTGTGCTTTAGTAGGAGAAAACTTTTCCATAGCCTTGTGAAATATTACCAAACCAAAATCATAAAGAACCCGGCAGAAAGCACAAGCGGGCATGTGCTAATCCGCAACAAGATACAACCATTCCCTCTCTCATAACAAGATTTCGCAGTAAGTGGATATTCATTAATATGTGGATTAACGGGTAAGTCCAAGGCTAATCCCATGCACATCAAGGGAGATATTAACTATCTTTTGGCCTTTTGGAACACAAGATGTGCCCATTCTTGAATCAAGTAAGGCTTAGCTTTTCACTTTTGAGGATGTAACTAAGCTATATAATGTCAAGGTCTTTTACTGCCACTCTATTCTGTTGTTAGTATGTTCCATGCTAGTAACCATTCACTAATTCCCCCAAGAAAAGCTTCAGAAAAGAGAGGGAACAGACGCAAAAGCAACAACTAATAGATTTTAACATTATACAAAATAGCCGAATCATAGCAAACATAAGAGAGCGGGAAATAAAGTTAGGCCATTAATAAAATATAATGCATAAAAGGAGACCCTGGTGCGAAATGAACAAGGGAGTGTTAAATTTTTTTCATTAAAAGCATCCACTGTCAGGGAAAGAAGATTTAGTTCATCCAAATTGAGGAGATATTAGATCTTCAAAATAAGACAAAAAAGAAGTATTTTGAGATACGTAGGGTACTCTAAAAGGCATGGAACTTAATAAGGTGAACATCACTTCACAAACCAAATCCGTTTATCAAGACCACTCCCGACACGTGAGAACCTATGATTATGATAAACTATAATAGCTATCCACGAAGAAAATACCGGAATATAAACCTAATAAGCCGATTAAGTGACATGATATGCATAATACATGCAGTAACAAGCAAGAAGCACACAAAGATTGTATTTGATACACACAAAAGAGAAAACCAGAAAGATTGTCCTACTAAATATGGATCGGATCATATCTAAACATTACAAATTAAAAAATCAAAATAAAAACATTATGTTGAGTGGATAATTACGGATCCGGAGTAGTAGAGGAAGAGATCGGAGAGAGATGGTTAACAGATCTAGAAACAAGAAAAGGAGCCTAATCTCTATATATTAGTAATTCCATATCTAGATCTAAACAACCGGATCTAAACATTTCAAATTCCAAAATCAAAAGGTCCCTACCGGTTATGTGCGTAGCTGCCTGAGAGCTCTTTAGTGGTAACCTTCTTGCCGCTTTTGGGAAGATCGATAGCGTGCGGAAGAATCGCATAATCCAAAAGTGCAACAACAATTACATAGACCCCTGTTTGCAAAACAAACACCAATTAAAACATGAACAATGAAAATAAATAACCCAACGAAAAAACAATCTACAAAAGTCTCATCGCCTAAATTTGTATCTGTTTTTGGTGCTCAAGGGATAGCTGCAAATAATCTTCATCAACCCATTAGTTTCGGAAGATAGAGTGAGCTTTCCAGAAAATCTAGAACAACCTAATTGAGGACATGAATTGATTGCATTTGCATATGAAGGAGGTAGAGAAAACACGGAGAGAAGAAAGAGAAACAAAAAGGAAAAATAATATTATATTACAAATTTACCCTTACAAAGATGATGTGTCATCGGACTTTTGCAATCATATATATATATATATATATATATATATATATATATATTATTATATATATGATTCTAAGTTTCTAATGGCACATAAGTTGTAATTTTGTGCCATTGGAAAGGGTACAATTGGTTTTACACACTTTTGGTTTTTTTTTTTTTTTGTTGGCACATAATTTGTAATTTAGTGCCATTTGCAAGGGTACAATTGGTTTTACACACTTTTAGTTTTTTTTTTTTTATTTGGTAAATACATACATGCTTTTGGTTTTTCATCCTCTATTTGGATAGTATAATTGAGTTAACCTTGAAATTATTGGGCTTAATTTTAAGTTGGACTATTGAGTTGTTGATAAAATATTCGAGGTAAGAGATTTATGTTTGAGTTGAATTTATTTGGGCTTTGTTTTTGGTAATGTATTTGGGTCGAAGCTTAAAATATATGAGACTTTTATCTTGGTATGTTCTTTGAGTTTTATATTTAGTACTTTTTTTTTTTACCCACTTGGGCCCGGTGTCCCACCTTTTCGGTGAGACTAATTTGGACTCGGCCTGCCGAGCGCTCGCAAAGTTCAACTCTTATTCGATGGTTAGGGCCTAGCCCAGAGCTTTTAACATGACACTAACCACCCCGGGGGATTCGAACCTTCGATCATCCGCCTGGAGGAAGCATTAAGAGTTGCGCTACCAATTGCCCCAAGCTCCCGAGTTATATATTTAATATTTTATTTGGTCTTGTGTGTAACTTGTTTAGGTTTCTTGACAAATTTTAAAATTTTAATTAATAGTTTAATGCAGATTTTTAAATAGTATTTTTAATAATGATTAATAATAATATATATTCAAAATTGAAAGATAATAAATTAATAAAAAAAAATTTAAAAAGAAAATTTGAAAGTTATTAAGCATTAAAGGTAAAAAAAAAAAAAAAATTACAATTATACATTTCTTTTTAGAAAATAGTAATAAAACATCAATACTAAGATTAAAATTGGTTTAAGATAGTAAACAAAATTCAAAATAAAGATAAAAATGATTAAGAATAAAATTTTTAAAAATATATAAATTTGTGATATAAAATAGAAGAATTGAAACATTGTTCACATAAATTTTAACAAAATTACTCAACATCCACACATATATTTCTTAAACTCAAATTGTTTTAGCTCAATAGGTGGTACACTTATTTGAATTTGGTAAACAATTATAATAAAACAAATAAAAATAACAAGTTGAGTAATTTTATTACTAAAACAATTATATTTCTTAATAGAACAATGCATATAAGGAACATGTTTTCCTATTTTAGGAAAAGTAGAAAGAAAGTAGAAAAAGTAGGCACTACTTTTCTCTCTCCAACTCACCTTCAAATCATTATATACAATTATTAATTATATATCTAAATGTATATATCTTATATATATATATATATATATATATGCATATCTTGTATTATGCTTTATATATATGCAATCAACCTTGAAGGAATTTAGTTACTTCTTCCTTGATAGCTTGCTCTTTATCAATTTTATTACATTTTTCAATCTCTATGTAGGGAACCACAATAATAGCTATGCTATTCGAAAAGACAATAGAGCATTTCGATGATTGTTTTAAAAGCTGGAAAACGATATGAAATCTCAAATGCAAAAGTGAAAGAAGCAGATCCTCGATAGCAACGAAACCCGACGAGTTACGCTGGATCATCGATTCAGACACCGATTGAATCAATCATTGAAGATATGCCTCCGATTCTACCAAATGTCCATAAATTTGCAAGAATTTAATACGTGATGACAACGAATAGACACGAAATAAATTAAAATATATATAATGTATGCATCCCGGACCTGGGGGCGGGATGTACATACTAGTATATATATATATATCAGATCCATATACTTGAAATTCAAATTAGACTCGGAAATTGGATATGAAAGTGGTGGTACTTATCGAACTTTCCAGAGTGGGCGGGACCCAAAGACCCATTATTTATATTCTTATATAATTTATATTCACCGCTTTATTGTTCCTTCACCGTGATAAAGCATAAAACTCACGCGGCGTTGATTTTCACGAGGAGTAGAGAAAGAAGAAGGAAACGATGTCGTATTTGTTGCCGCACCTTCACTCCGGCTGGGCCGTCGATCAGGCAATTCTAGCCGAAGAAGAACGCCTTGTGATCATTCGCTTCGGACATGACTGGGACGAAACTTGTATGCAGGTAATTCTCCCCTCAACCCTTCCCTTATATTCGTAGATTATTTAGGGTTAATGTTTGATTTTCCAGTACTTTTGTTTTATTCTGTCTATTTTGGGGATTATCCGACTGTTGTTGAATTTTGTTAGAGATTTTAAAAACCCTAGATCAAATTTTTATTGGATAATTTGAATTTTTTTCGAAGGAAGAATTCACATAATCGGATTTTTTTTTTTTTTTTGATTATTATTTTGGTTCGTTATTTTTACATAATTCTAGACATCTGTTAAAGTGTGAGCTTTTGGGGTGTTAATTTTGTCATTTAAGATCTCTTGTTCTGTAACTGATTAGTTGATATGCTTCCTGTATATATAAATTATATTTTGGGTAATTAATGTTCATATTTGATCTTCTAAATTCCTATTTATTTGATAGTTTTTTCGAAATTAAACATCCTCTTTTAAGCGATTAAGATAGGGATATTGGGGCCTTAAATTCCACCAATGAGATTTTTAGTTTGTTTGTGCAAAAATATGAAGTCAGAATTTATATACTTTCTTTAGGTGTGCAAAGCTTGATTCTAAAGGTGTTTGGGAAAGCTGGAAACTTTTGTTTCATGCAAATATAACATAACCAAGTATATTTATTCTGAAAATTCCAGTGGAGGAGTTTTTATTTCTCTTTTATTTATATTGTCTTCTTTCCTGCCTTATTTTTTTCTTTTTTGGATTTTCAGATGGACGAAGTTTTGGCATCAGTTGCAGAGACTATAAAGAATTTTGCAGTTATATACCTGGTGGATATAACTGAAGTTCCCGATTTTAACACAATGTATGAGTTGTACGACCCATCCACAATCATGTTCTTCTTCAGGAACAAGCACATAATGATTGATCTTGGGACAGGAAACAACAATAAGATCAATTGGGCTCTGAAGGACAAGCAAGAGTTCATTGACATTGTTGAGACTGTGTTCCGTGGTGCAAGAAAAGGCCGTGGTCTAGTCATAGCCCCCAAAGATTACTCTACCAAGTACCGTTATTAGGTATATTATTTCATGTTGTACTCGCGTATAACGTTTCTATTAATCAAACCATTTCCATTTGATGGCTTCTTTTGGCTGGTAGTACTATTGATGAAACAGTTTCCAGTGTACTGAATGCTTTGTTGACTGGTCTTGCTAAAACATGATATTTCATATTTGTAAAGATAATGTTATTGCAGTTAATGAAGTGTCACAGCCAAATGTATTACAGTCTGAGACTTTATATATTGCTTCCTTTATGGATCCATGAGCAGTATTGAGATGTTTTCCTTCTTTGAAAAATTTCTCTAGGTTTCTCTTTGCCAGCATTACTTACATGATGCATTTTCTTAATTTCTCAGTTGGCTTTTGCAAAGCCAGACTGATAAAATAACTTAGAATGCAATCTTTATTTGCAAATAGATATTAAACAGCCATGTGCTACACCCAAACTAACAATGATTGATTTAAGTTTTCAATATTTGCAATAAGATCAATGAGTGATTAATCTGTGTATTTATGTTATTATTGTAATAGAGATTATGCAAATTTACAAACAGCTGCATCCAAATTTAAGAACAGAAAGCAATAGGATTTGGAAGTTTCTATACAATTTACTGCTTCAAATGGTTAAGCTTACATTCACCTGCTATAATATTCTTCAACATTTTCTTCTCATTTTCTATCCCTATCCAACTTACTTTGAACAACTACTACTAGTTCTACTATATACATACCAATCAGATACCAGGTAACACCAGCAAGGATGACTTGTAACCAGGAGCTATTCACTATATCCCTTATTATAGAACCAGCTATATGATCCTTCACTACAGTGGTAGTGCCAGTCTCCCCTTCTCCTAACTGTAACCGGACAACAATACCTGCAACCGTTGCAAATGCCATTGGAACTAACCATAACAAGGGATTGCTTGGATTGTTGTCATTTGAGCTTGAAATTTCATCTTCAAACTCTGTAGTGTCTGTGGTATTAGGAGTAGATTCTGATGCATTCTCGGATCCAGATGAGTTGATTCGGTTTGAGTTAGGAACTGCAATATTGTTTGATGGATCCCAGTACTCATCATATGATAAGTGGTGTTTTGATGAGAATTTTGGCAAGAAATGCATAGCCTGTTTGGCTTGCTTTCTTGCTTCTGCAACGTCCCTAAGCCTTTTAATATGGGGATCACCATACTCATGTCTGAATGGACTCAAATCTCTGTTATCCTGTGCAGAAGCATCCATCCCTGGTACTTTCCAGTATAGCCAATTTGACATTGCTTTGATTGCTTGTATTGCAGAGTTTCTTTGCTCCCTTTGTACATCTGGTTCCTGCATTTCAAGTTTTTACAATCTTGCATTAATATTTGAAAGCCTATTTTGACTTATGTAGAGAAGGAAGGAAAACAATGTGGGAAATTTATATGATAAAGCCTTGGCTTGACATAATTTACATCTAGGTTCATTCTTATATTCTATATCATATTCATTCTTATATTCTACATCATTCATTAAATACTTAGGATGCACCATGAAATCTCGCATTCACCCCTTAAGGCCCAACTTCCCAATTGATGTGCAACTGAACATGAGCATAATTGACGAAGTTAAGTTCAAGATCAATTAGTGCCCAATTGAGTCCTAATTGAACATAACTGGTGTAGGTGGACGTTTAAGATTCTAGATGTGGTTCATACTAATGAGGTATAGCATTATGGGAGTTACTCGATTTGACAACTATCAGGATTTAGGCATGCAACTTTGCTTCTATGGACCTAATGAGTACCTATGCTATTTTTGTATTTATATAATATCCTTAAATATTTACAATGTAAGACTAGATATCACACAAATTAATGAATGTTCTGTGAGATTACGAATTCAATATTTACAGTTAGATTTTGTTGGCACAAAATGAACCTAATATTCATATCAGTTGAAGCAATGAGTTCAAATACCTGATAATCTAACCTAAAATAAAAATAAACTTTAGATGATAAAGAAAGAACCTCAGTATTCTTTGTAGAAGCTTCATATCTGGCCTGAAACTTGTCCAATTCATCGAAAACATTGGTAGTACGTGCCCCAACAGTGTTTCCTGTACCAATCCTAACTCTCCCCCGTGGTTGCTTCGACATCAAAAATTCAAGTGCTGCCAAATTAGACCTCTCCACAACCCTAATTTCACAAAGTAAATGGAAAAATCAGATCAGATCAGATAATTTAAATAAGAACAGAGGACAAAGGAATCCCAAATTGCAGGAACAAAATTCTTACGAGATACAATCGACCGGACATGATTCAATGGCTGCTTCAACTTTGTGTTCAGGATCAGCCCATTGAGCAACTACCCTTGCTCTTCCATATACTGATTCAACAGCAAATGTTTTGTCAGCAAATAATGCACATTTCAAGCAACCTACACATTTCACTTCGTCCACAAAAACTGCCCTTTTTTCACTCTCTGATCCTAACCATACTGAATAAATTGGCTTTCCTGTGTAACCGCGTAAATCTGCAACCCTTGCTTGCTCCTGCAAGTTTTTTTCTCATTATATATATATACATATATATCACATAATGAAATGATTATTAGTTGATTTATTCCTATACATTTAGCTCTTTTGTGATATTACTCGGAAACCCCAAATCTAATATTTTAATTTCTTACGTGTCTGATATATTTAAATTTTGGTGAATTGGGCATTTTTTGTCGTAAGCATGCATAGTCAATTATTTGACACATTTTTGTTATACTAAAATGATATTTTAAGTTAATAATGCGTATCTATCTTATCTTTATATATTTATGAGGTAAAATCTTATTGAGTATCATAAAGTAATCATTAAGTTACATTTATATAATTCACTTTTTGTTGGAATCAAAAACATAAAAACACACGAGCAATTATGAGAATAAAAGTATGCGACAAGAATCAAAGGAGACAAAGATTTACTAGTTAGGTTGAAAGACGTACATCCACAGTCGCACTAGAATTGTATTTTTTGCATTCACAATTAGTGTTTACAAGTTACATAGTTATTTATAAAAAGGGCTAACAATTGGATCAAACATACTTATGCCACACCTTAAAAGGTAATTTTTCCTGTCTCACGCCCTCAGACTCCCACAAGCGACGCACAATAGACAAGAGTCTACTCCATATACTCAACACTTTTATCAAAATAAAACTCAAACAGCGCATATGAACAAAGTCTCTCTCAAAGAAATTGCATCTTCACAATGCGTTTTTAATTATATTAAGCCAAAAGATTATATAAGTCTATCTTTATATATTTATGATGTCGGATCTAATCAAGTATCATACGAGTAATTATATTATAATTACCACATCTATATATCCACTTCTCCCAAAATAAAACTCAAGTAACACAGATGAACAAAGTCTCTCTCAAATGAATTGCATCAAAATCACCAAAATTATAGAGTATAAAAAAAAACATAATTAAACACAAAAAAAAAAAAAAAAAAACAAACAAACCTTATCATAAGCAAAGCGAGAATTAGGATCAGAAAGAACAGCATAAGCTTCATTAAGAATAATAGCCATATCATGTCCAGGAGGTCCTGCAATATCTGGATGGCATCTCTTTTGTAAAGCTCTATAAGCAAACTTTATCTTTCCTTGATCACTATTTCTATCAATTCCAAGAAGTTCGTACAGATCAAAGTCTGTAATCGAAGAAGCTTTGCATGAAAGAGAAGAACATCTTCCATGGTTCTTCCATGGATTTCCAGTTCCAGTTCCAGTTCCAATTCCAAAGCTTACTATATTTGATTTTCTGTGAATTAGATTTCTTGTTAGGATTGAAGGGTTCACTGTGGATAGAGATAAAGAAGAAGTAGAGGAATTCATTTCTTGATTTTTTTTTTTTTTTTTTGGATTGAATATGAGAGAGAGAGAGGGGCAAGATTTTAAGTTTTTTTTTTGTTCTTGAAATGGTTGGAAATGGAAAGATATTTTTGTTGTTTTGGATATGTTGAAAGATATTTGTTGGGCTGTGTTTGGTGGTCCTGAATTAGAAGGAAAATACTTCCAGGGTAGAAAATTGTGGAAGACAGTTTAATTACGTCTAAATATATTAGAGCGGACGTGTGTACTGCTCTAGCAAGTAAGAAATAAAAGATGCTAAATACACATTTGTTGTGAGGATTTTGTGAGCGTTGAATTTGGATTAATCAAAACCATGATAATTTATAAAATTAGATAGTTTATCTAAGAAAAAGAAGAAGAGTTGAATTTTAAAATTTTGTGAATGCTATAAAATGTCAAGAGTTCGATACACGCTCGTTGTGAGGACTCTTCGAGTACAATCCAGACTAAATTTGGATTAGTCAAAATCGTGATAATTTCGAAAAACCAGATAGTTTAACAAAATCAAAAAGAAAAAGCAATTGAATTTTAGATTAATCAGAATTTTGTATGATAATGATATTAGAGAGTAATAAATTGTTATATACTCTAAAAGCTTAAGCTAATAGAGTGAATTTATATTTATTCTCTTAACACTCTTATCACATGTGGGCCAATGACAAATTTTATAACAAAGGTCCATCATGTGCACACAAATTAATCCAATGCAAATTTCTAACAACACAAATCAAATTTCAATAGGTAGGATTCGATCTCTCGACCTCCCGCTTTGATACCATGTCAGAAAGTGATAAATTGTCACATACTTTAAAAGCTTATCGAATTCTAACTATTGAAATTTGATTTGTGTTGTGCATTGGTTTAATTTCTATGCACATGGTGGGCCCTCGTTATAAAATTTGTTATCGGCCCACATGTGCTGAGAGTGTTAAGAAAATAAATATAAGTCCACTCTATTAGCTTAAGTTTTTAGAATATGTGGAAATTTATCACTCTCTAACAAATGAAAGGTTAAAAAAAAGAAATACAAACAAATTTTTTTTAAAAAAATTGTAATAAAATTTTCCATAATAAATTTAAAATTGAGTGAGACCAAAATTCATTTCTATAAGAGTTCTTTTCAAAAAAAATAGACCTTTTTGTTTTTAATAACTCGAATTCACTTCTCGTTCTTGTCGAATAACATTCTATTTATAATGATCTTTGATTATTGAAAAATGGGAACCCTTAAATGATTAGGGAGCTTGCTTAATTAAATAGATTTTTTAAAATAATTCGGAGATCTTTGAGTATCTATAAAAATATATGTGGAGATATCTCAATATCTATCACTATTTTAAAATATAAAAAAAAATAAAATATAACAAATATAAGGATATCTACCATAATACCTTTTAAAAAGAAAATAAAATAAATATAAGGATATCTACAATAACAATATATAAATTAAAATTTGAATCCATAAATTAATTTTTTCAAAGAAATTTGGATGTCCTTATCTCCACTAGGCAAAATAAAAGATCAAGTTGTAAAAAAGAAAAAAAGGATAAATATTCATGAGCTATAACTTGAACAAAGTATTTAATTAATTAAATGAAGGGTTACCCGTGTACGCCTGGCCCCAATTAAAGTTGTACACAAATCAAACTGTTCGCGAACAAAGCTCGTTTGAGCTTGTTTATGCTCGGTTCGAGCTCGTTCGTTTGTTAAACAAACCAAACTCAAACAATTTTTTAAGCTCGATTAATTTTCAAACCTATTCGAATAGTGTTCGCGAACATAATCAAACGTTCCTGAACAAATTATAAATACTTATATATTATTAAAAAAAACTCTAATATTTAAATTAAGGTATATATATAAGTTTTTCTCCCCTTTTCTCTAATTTATAGTGACGACTCCCCTTTCTTTACTTTCTTTGGAGTCCAAGCTCAACTTTCTTTTTACCTTTTTGACAAACCTAAAAAAAGTGGTGGTTCCTCCTTCCCTTACTTTCTCCTACAGCTATAAACAAACCAAGTTGTTAGTGAACAAAGCTCGTTCGAGCTCGTTTATGCTCCGTTCGAGCTCGTTCATTTATTAACAAGCCAAGCTCAAACAATTTTTTAAGCTCGATTAATTTTCAAGTATAGTTGAAGCTCGTTCGAAAATTAAACAAACCAAGTTCAAACTTCCAATGTTCGGTTCGACTCAACTCGTTTACAGTCTTAGCTCCTATATATATATATAGTTAGAAAAATTTAAGAACCAATTATATTACATTGACATATTTCTACTTCCCTTTAATAGTGTTGGTTGTAATTGAAAATTACTTAATGTTAGGTTCGTACCTAAAAATTGCATATAAAGAAAGTAGTGTGAAATCCCAACTGCTGTACATTTGTTTATATTAACGTCATGAACCTTGTCCAACAACTATAAGATTGTTAGATTAACGTGTCCAATTTAATTTACCAATAAATTCTTGTTTTGACATAATAATATTGTAAATGTTATTTGACATTACGAGTTCAACATACTCACTGTGAGCGGCATAATGAGAAAACATATTGTGAGAGTTCGATGCTCGCTCCAAATAGCATAATGAAAAAACTTATTGTGTATGTTACACGATATCACGAGTTCGATAATCATTATAAGCGTTATATAAAAATTAAAAGTTAAACTCTACAACTAAAGTTGAATTCGGATGGTACAAGAAAAACAACTCGAATTTACCAATAAAGAAAGAAAGCATGTATGCAGAATATTTTTATTTATATATATGTGTATGTATAATTTTTTTTTTCCTCTTAATTCTAGATCGGATCTTGTCTTCTTCTTTTAACAATTATTAATTCCATGTGCTCTGCAAATTATGATAAGTCAATATTTTGCTATTTTGAAAGGAAATCTATACACACACACACACACAAAACACACACATATATATATATAATATAATAATATATATATATATATATATATATATATATATATATATATATATATATATATATATATATATGTACTTAACAAAACAATGGCCTTCTAATGTAAACATGAACCCACTATAACAATAATATGAACAAGTAACTATACATATAACACCTTCGACTAATCTAAATTCGACCAGAATTGCTCATGTAAAGTCAGACGCTTACTCATAGGAAGATCTCACTTTGGAGGGTTAAAAGTTAAAAGTTTATTATTTTTAATTTAAAAATTTTATAAAATTATTTATTAAATACGTGAAAATTTGAATAAATATATCCAAAGATACCATTTCAATTTATCTAAATCAAATAATAATAAAAGTTCTAAATGATAATATTTCTATTACAATATTATATATATATATATATATATATATATATATATAAAGTCCAAATAATAAAACATTCTAAAATTTATTGTAATAATAATTTATAAAATCCGAATAATAGAACATTTTAAATGTCATTCTAATAATATCAAGTAGTAGACATTGGTGCTTTAGAAGAGCTCGGTGGATTATGATCATCGTGAGTGCGGGGAGATGAATCGTCAAGTAAAGTATGATCATTACCTTCATCATTAACATTTGCAAGAATCGATGGAATTTGTGGTAATGATGATCCAATATGTTGTGTAATTCTTCTCTAGATAACTGCAAATATGTAGGTATCTATCATCCTTCTTCTTCTTACTTGAATAGATTCCGATTTTAAGCCAAAAGCTAGACCTTTCTTGAAACCATCACATACCTCAACAAACCACTGTTTATCATCATAAATGGCGGAACTCTCGACAGAGTTCAAGGATGAAGAAAGTTGTGAATAAATGTTCTATAAATCGATTGACGTCATCTTGAAATGTATATAAGTAATTAAAACAATATGAAAAAAAATATTTATATAAGTATGATGACTTATATAAAAACCAAGTACAATAATGCTGGAAATAGATAAAAAAAAATAACACTTACATGTATAAAATAGATGTAAGCACTAATCATGATGTGTAAATAGAGAAGAGAATATTACCATTGCCTTCTTGGAGCGCTCACCGATAAACTCGCCCTTCATCGAGCCGGATTAAAATACATGTAAACGTTGAAACAATTCGCTATATTCAAAATTTGGTTCATATTCTTGTTGTTGTATTACACAAAAGAGAGGGGGGAAAAATCACATCAAGAACAATTTGAAGATACGTAAACCAAATCAAACTAATTGTCCGAATAATAAATATTATATTTTAAAAAAGTACGTTGCTCAAATATGAATTTCATAGTCAAGTAATCTATCAAACTGTAAAAAATACTTCTCCAGTCTAAAAAAAACTCATATTTCTTTGAAGTTATTATATAAGCACTTTCTTGTAATGAAAACGAAAAACAACAAATAGTGGGAAATAATTTTTTAGAAAAAAAAAAAACAAACCCAAAAGGGTCCAATCATATTCTCATAAACAAATAAAGGTATTTTGTATGGTGTATAATTCAAAATAGTCAATAAGAGATTGATGTGCTTTTAAAAGGGATAATAAAGCATCCAATTCAACAAAGCACAATTCCATAACGTGCCAAAAAAAATCATGGAACAATGGACTATATTCATCTATTCACATCATATCAATCAAATCTCAAGTTTAAAAATCCAATAACAAATTAGCACATTAAAACTATATAAATTAAAATGATTCCATACAAAATATAAGAAAATATATATATACACATAAAGCCACATAAAAGTCGGAATAATAAATATATATATATATATATATATATATATATATATAAAATAACACTTCCATGAGCTAGTTAAAAAAAAAGGAAAGAAAAAAGAATAAGAAATAGAAGGGAGTAGTAACCTAATATTAATACTCTTTTGAATATATATGTATATATTTTTCAAAATAGAGAACATTTGTTATTTTTAGTATTTGTGATAAATAAAAAATAGGAGTAGTATCCCAATAGCAAATAGAAACGCATAAGAGAATAAGACTTGGAGTGAGTCTTTGTGGTAATGTGTTAATATTGGATGAGTGGATATATAAGGAATATAAGAATTTCTATATAAACTTTTATTTTCTTTTTCAAAAAAAAAATAAATAAATAAATATTGATGTTCATGTATGTTTCCTCACATGGAAATTTTTTTAAGTACTTGACAATGACTTTATTATTAGCTTGGAATACCCCTATATGAAACGACAATCTAGTGTTGGTTATATATAATATAATATGTATATATGTATATACTATTTTTACTTTTATATATAATAAAAAGGACAACTATTAGATTCTCCAAGCATATTGGTTTGTTTAAATACCCCTATATCTATAGAAGTTTGATCAAACATCAATCCATGCAGCATATCTAGTACCAACCAAATTAATGGCAACCCTAACCCTAATCATCAACAATTTCATGTTTCCATTAGTAGTTCTTTCTCTCTTGATGAGCCTCCTCTTCTCTTCTTCTTCTTCTTCTTCTTCTTCTTCTTCTTCTTCTTCTTCATCATCAAGAAGATACACTATCACCAGAAGGGCATTATTGCCAAAAAAAATTATCCTCTTCCACGAGGCCCGAAACCCCGGCTCGTGTTTGGATCTATTTTCGAGATGCTTTGAAACACAAGTCCACCCACGAATGGATACACAAGATTATGAACGAAATTAAAACCGAGATTTCATGCATATGTTTAGGAAGTGACGGCTTAGATGGCCATCGCAAATTTGCGACGACTAAAATTCAGTCGCAAAATCCGTCGCAAATTGTGACGGATTTGAGGCCGTAGCAAAAATTTGTTGCAAATTGTGACGGATTTGTGGTCGTCGTAAAAATTAGTCGCAATTTACTACGGATTTGAGGCCATCGCAAAAAATTGTCGCAAATTTCAGTTTTTCTTGTAGTGATATATTAGAGTATATGTGTGATCACTACTAGAAAATTTAATATTTGCGACAAATTTAGCCGTCGAAAAATTGTTGGTCGCTATCAACGACTGCACAAAGATTCCATAGCAATAGTAGGTCACAATTCCCTTGCTATTCTCTATTTTTTAAAAATATATATATATATATATATATATATATATATATATATATATATTATTTTTATTTTTTAAATTTAATAATTTTATAAAATTATTTATTAAATACGTGAAAATTTGAATAAATAAATCCAAAAATACCATTTAAATATATCTAAATCCAATAATAATAAAAGTCATAAATAATAATATTTCTATTGCGATGGAATCTATATTTTTTATATATATATATATATATATATATATAAAAAGTCCAAATAATAAAACATTCTAAAATTTATTGTAATAATAATTTATAAAATCCGAATAATAGAACATTTTAAATGTCATTCTAATAATATCAAGTAGTAGACATTGGTGCTTTAGAAGAGCTCGGTGGATTATGATCATCGTGAGTGCGGGGAGATGGATCGTCAAGTAAAGTATAATCATTACCTTCATCATTAACATTTGCAAGAATCGATGGAATTTGTGGTAATAATGATCCAATATGTTGTGTAATTCTTCTCTAGATAACTGCAAATATGTAGGTATCTATCATCCTTTCTTCTTCTTACCCGAATAGATTCCGATTTTAAGCCAAAAGCTCGACCTTTCTTGAAACCATCACATACCTCAACAAACCACTGTTTATCATCATAAATGGCGGAACTCTCGACAGAGTTCGAGGATGAAGAAACTTGTGAATAAATGTTCTTTAAATCGATTGACGTCAACTTGAAATGTATATAAGTAATTAAAACAATATGAAAAAAATATATTTATATAAGTATGATGACTTATATAAAAACCAAGTACAATAATGCTGGAAATAGATAAAAAAAAAATTAACACTTACATGTATAAAATAGATGTAAACACTAATCATGATGTGTAAATAGAAAAGAGAATATAACCACTGCCTTCTTGGAGCGCTCATTGATAAACTCGCTCTTCATCGAGCCAGATTAAAATACATGTAAACGTTGAAACAATTCGCTATATTCAAAATTTGGTTCATATTCTTGTTGTTGTATTACACAAAAGAGAGGGGGAAAAATCACATGAAGAACAATTTGAAGATACGTAAACCAAATCAAACTAATTGTCCGAATAATAAATATTTTATTTTAAAAAAGTACGTTGCTCAAATATGAATTTCATAGTCAAGTAATCTATCAAACTGTAAAAAATACTTCTCCAGTCTAAAAAAAACTCATATTTCTTTGAAGTTATTATATAAGCACTTTCTTCATGTAATGAAAACGAAAAACAACAAATAGAGAGAAATAAATTTTAAAAAAATAAATAACCAAAAGGGTCCAATCATATTCTCATAAACAAATAAAGGGTTTTTGTATGGTGTATAATTCACTACAAGAAAAACATTTATTCGCGACGCTCTTTATGCGGCCTCAAAAACTGTCAGAAATTGCGCCAAATTTGCGGCGACGGTTCGATCATCGCAAATTGTGACGGCCTCAAATCCGTCGCAAATTGTGACCAAATTTGCGATAGCTTCAGATCCGTCGCAAATTGCGACGGATTTTTGCAACGGCCACAAAATCGTTGCAAATTGCGACGGATATTTGCGACGGCCTCAGATCCGTCGCAAATTGCGACAGATTTTTGTGACGGCCTCAAATCCATCGCAAATTGTGACGGACATTTGCGGCGGCCTCACATCCATCGCAAATTTGTGACGGCCTCAAATCCATCGCAAATTTGTGACGCCACAAATCTGTCGCAAATATATTTAGTTAGCAAAGATAATATATTTTATATTTTTATTTTCTAATAATATATTAAATATATTATATTTTAAAAATGAGGTTTTTATTTAGTTCAAAATGTGTATGAGAGAAAACTTTCTTTTTTGTGAAATTTTAAAATGAGATTTTGTTTTTGGCCAGAGAATGTGGGGAAATTTTAAAAATTTGGGATTTGTTTGGACTTTGGAGGGAGAATGACTAATATAAAATTTTAATATATTATGAAAATTTATAAATTTTAAATATGTGGTTATTTTTATTTTTTAATTAAAATTTTAATTCAATTTTAGTTTAAAAATATAATGAGTTATAGTTTATTTCAAAATGGGTAATTTTAAATAGCGACGAACTTGACCGTCGCAAATAGCGATGACCTTGACCGTCGCAAATCGGTCGCAAATTGAGACAGCCTTGACCATCGCAAATTGCGACGGCTTTTGGCCGTTGCAAATCCGTCGCAAATAGCGACGGCCTCATTTCAGTCGCAAATCCATCGTAAATAGCGATGAATTTTTGCCATCGCAAATCGGTTTCAAATAGCGACAGATTTTTGATCCGTCGCAAGTAGAGACGGGGTTTTTTGCGATGGCCAAATCCGTCGCAAATCTGAAAATTCTAGTAGTGAATTCAAAATAGTCAATAAGAGATTGATGTGCTTTTAAAAGGGATAATAAAGCATCCAATTCAACAAAGCACAATTCCATAACGTGCCAAAAAAAATCATGGAACAATGGACTACATTCATCTATTCACATCATATCAATCAAATCTCAAGTTTAAAAATCCAATAACAAATTAGCACATTAAAACTATATAAATTAAAATGATGCTCATATATGTTTCCTCACATGGAAATTTTTTGAAGTACTTGACAATGACTTTATTATTAGCTTGGAATCCCCCTATATGAAACACAATCTAGTGATGGTTATATATATATATACTCTATTTTTACTTTTATATATAATGAAAAGGACGACTATTAGATTCTCCAAGCATATTGGTTTCTTTAAATACCCCTATATCTGTAGAAGTTTGATCAAACATCAATCCATGCAGCATATCTAGTACCAACCAAATTAATGGCATTCCTAACACTAATCATCAACAATTTCATGTTCCCATTACTAGTTCTTTCTCTCTTGATGAGCTTCTTCTTCTTCATCATCAAGAAGATACACTATCACCAGAAGGGCATTATTGTCACAAAATCTTATCCTCTTCCACCAGGTCTGAAACCCTGGCCCGTGTTTGGATCTATTTTCGAGATGCTGAAACACAAGTCCACCCACAAATGGATACACAAGATCATGAACGAAATGAAAACTGAGATTTCATACATACGTTTAGGAAGCATGCATTTTATAGTCGTTACGTCTCCCGAACTGGGTTGCGAGTTTTTCAAGAATCAAGACTCCATTTTTGCAACAAGACCGCAATCGGTAACCTCAAACCTCACTTCCGACAGGTACTTGTCCATAATCCTCACACCTTATGGTGATCAGTTCAAGAAAATGAAGAAAATCCTCACTTCAAAAATGACTATACCCTCCAAATACACTTTTTACCAAAGAAAAATATCAGGGGAAGCTGATCATGCAATCTACTACGCTCTCATCCAATGTAGCCCGGCCCGGCCCGATGGAGGAAGAGGAGGAATAGTGAACGTTAGAAGTGTGGCAAGACAATATACTATAAACGTGATGAAAAGAGTAGTATTTAACAAGAGATATTTTGGTAAAGAAACAATGAGTAACGGAGGGCCAGGGATTGAGGACGAAGAACATGTGGATGCACTTCTTACAGTTATTCATTATATTCATTCGTTCAGTATGTCTGATTTATTACCATGGATGAGTTTCTTGGATTTGGATGGTCATAATAAACTTGTCAACGAAGCACTAAAAATTGTACGGAAGTACCATGATCCTATAATTGAAGATAGGGTTTTGATGTTTGCTAATAATGAAGGTTTGAGGAAAGAAGATGATGAAGAAGAAGATGAGGATTTTCTTGATGTACTACTTAAGCTCAAGGACGACAATGGAAGACCGATGCTGACTGTTGAAGAGATTAAAGCTCTTATTACTGTAAGAATTCTACTCCAAAATTCGCATTTTGCATTCAATATATATATATATATATATATATATATATATATATATTCAAACATACTTGTTAGTCTTCTAAATTAAGAAAATTAGTCAATTTGATTCTTTTAAGGTAATTTTTGCTAATCAAATTTTTTTTGTTTTTTTTCCATAAATAAAGTTCATTTCATATTAAATTCAATGTCTTATTCTCTTTTACTCTATGAGAGACCTTATAAGTAAAAGTTTTTTTTTGGATACAGTTTAAAAAAAGAAAATCATACAATTGACGAAAATATATCTAAAAATGGATCAAATCGACTAATTTTTCTTATAACTAATAAGATTTTTGTTGCACTTTTTTTCTTTTCAAAATACCCTAATTTTAGTTTATTTAAAAAAATATTAAAATTTTTCAAGAATATATATATAAAAATCATTTTATAATACATATTTATAGATTTCAACAATTCGTTAATTATATATATCATGGTTCAACATTAGCTAAGATGCATTATGTAAGAGTTTGGTGAAATGACCTTTTCGACGAATCCAGATTAAGTATGAACCTTGACCGTTTTCATTAATTTTGCAGGATTTAATGTTAGCTTCAACAGATAATCCATCAAACGTGGTAGAATGGGCACTAGCAGAGATGATAAATCAACCAGAAATTTTGTCAAAAGCAACACAAGAATTGGACAAAGTAGTAGGAAAATCAAGATTAGTAGAACAATCCGATCTTCCAAAATTAAACTATATAAAATCCTGCATAAAAGAATCCTTTCGTCTCCATCCAATTTCTCCCTTCAACGTTCCACACGTATCCATGAAAGACACGACCGTCTCCGGCTACTTCATTCCCAAAGGCAGCCAAGTTCTGCTGAGTCGACTCGGAATTGGTCGGAATCCTCGTGTCTGGAATGATGAACCTATGAAGTTTAAACCCCAACGCCATTTCGAAGAAAAAAGAATATTTAGTAGTTCTAATGAAGAAGTGATTAATTATGTTAATCTTAATGATACCGAACTGAATTTGGTGGCGTTTAGTGTCGGACGGCGTGGATGTCCGGCCGCAATTATGGGTTCGACGATGGTAACGTTGTTGCTGGCGAGACTTGTTCAAGGTTTTAGTTGGACAGTGCCACCGGGTGTGGAGAAGATTGATTTAGCTGAGTCTGGAAATAGTCTTCATTTGGGGAATCCACTTCTTGCTTTTGCTAAGCCACGGTTGGCTACCAACTTGTATCCTCAATCTTGATTATTATATATATATATATATATATTATTTGTAATGCATTGTCTTAGAGATTTGGGCACCAAATTTTGTTATTGATTAGTCTAAAGAAAAATTGGGAATCTGTGGTGGTG
This sequence comes from Cynanchum wilfordii, assembly GCA_025388415.1. Lineage (NCBI taxonomy): Eukaryota > Viridiplantae > Streptophyta > Magnoliopsida > Gentianales > Apocynaceae > Cynanchum > Cynanchum wilfordii. Next base: position 773,349 of record JAHSUH010003438.1, read on the forward strand.
ACAGTGGAGATTGAGAGTCGAGATGCTTAAAATCGTAGCCTACCACTAATCATGTAATGTGGACGAGATCACTCAAAAATATATAAATATATATATATATATATATATATATATATTCCCTCTTTTGGGCCTATCAATATATATATATATATATATATATATATATATATATATTCCCTCTTTTGGGCCACACTTACCGTTCCCTCTTTTGGTATCAAATCAAAAGATAGATATATATATATATATATATATATATTTTAGGATTTCTGTTTTTAGTTTTGATAAAAAAAAAACTATAGAATTTCCTTGTAAAATTTTGCTTATAGTGAATTCTTTTCTACTTTGCCCGTTATTTTTCTTTTATCTAGGTTTTTTTATCACATTTCTTTTTATTTTTCGTAATTTTGTAACAAATTGCATTTCATGTTCATACTCATTCATATGTGAATATACGACACGAAATGTTACGACACGGAAATGTAATAATGAGTTTAGGTATTCATTATCAATTTAGAATATTCCATCGGTGTTAAATACTACGCTCATAGTCAGTCATAGTACCCCGACTTGTGCTATAACAATTCTATACTTAATTTTGGATGAATCTCAATTATAAATAATATTTTAAACTATATCCCAAGTTTGAGTGAATCAAGTCAAATGACATTACGAAAGGACCAAAGATTAAAAAAATAAAATATAATATTCGACTAAATGCTCAATAGTCAATATAATAAAGACTTGGAACCTTTTATAATCATATAATCATGTTGTATCTTACAAAATTCCATATGGGACTTAATTTTATATAGCATTCATATATATATATATATATATATATATATTTATATAATTACATGCATATGAAAAATAATGGGAAATATATGAAGATAGCAATTCATAATTAATTATATATGCTAAGGTTGATAACTTAGACTCATAGTCGGACTCATAGTCACAGTATGAGCGTGTGGGCTCAAGGTTGTGACAATCCTAGAATAAATATTTTAATGACGTTTGAGGATATTGATATTATCCAATAATCTTGAATTCCCATAATGTACTTTAATGCTAACACATATATTTTGAATGATTGAACTATAGACGATACACCATAACGTGACTTAAATTAGAAAATTTTAACTAGTATAATAAAAAATAAATTATATATATTATGTAGATACAAATAAATTATAATTAATTATGTTAAGGTTTATTTATTTTTTTCAATTAGACCTATTTTTTGTATAATATTACTCGAATTCATAATTTTTTTTATGGTATATGAGATTCTTACCAACTAAACTAGACCTTCTTATCGAGATTAATAATTGTATTATAATTATGAATATAATTACTCTCTTTGCTTTTTTTTTTTTAATATTTATCGCTAAATAAGTTTTCACACTCTTTAAATATTAAAATTAATATATATTTTTTCAATTAAAAAAACTAAAATATTATTTTTATTTTATAATTTTTTATAAAAATAATTAATGAAAAATAGTTGTAAATGATTAAATTAAGGGATATTGGGAGAAATTATAAATAAGTGATAAATTTTAAAAAAAAAAGTTTAGGTAGGAAATATTTTAAAACTCATAAATTTTTTTAAAAAAATTATTTATATTATTGAGAAAAAAAAATGTTGATTTAATGGGAAAAATAATCAATTTAATTGTACAAATATTTTTAAGGGACTAATTTGATAATTAAAAATTTTAAGGGACCAATTTTGGAGAATTTAAACATAAAAGGAACATTTTTGACGATTTATTTTCCTTCCCTACGAAACCAGAGTCCCTTCTCGCTTGTTCAAACCACAGCACTCATTTCCGCCGCCGCCGCTGCCGCCGCCATTTTCATCATCTCTTCACGGAGGTTTCTCAATTTGGCTCTACATTGTCTTGTGGAAGAAAAAAAAAAATGAAAGACAAAGCTAACAAGGTAACGGAATTCTCCTTAGTTCATTTGGAATTAATTCATCTCTCTAATCGTTTGTTCTGTTATCTGTAAAACCACTATTTGCGTTGCTTAATGCTGTAGTGGAAGGGTTTGTAATTGAACTAACTAGGGAACGAAATTTATCCATCGATTTCTGAAGTTTAAGCATTGTCAATAAAGTAGCCTTTGGTTGCAGGGTTTTGTGTGGAACACTATCTTGTTTCATAATCTGATGTTTTTCCCAATTTTAGATAATAATATCTTTATTTTTTTTTTTTTTTCCACTATTTATTTCGTTTTTACACTAGTGGGAGTTATAATTTTTGTTTTTTTCTTTTTATATTCCTTATCTATGTACGTACTCTTTAATTTAAACTATTTTGAGACAACATTCAGCTGGGTTCTCAGTGAAATGGGTAATTTACAATTGAAAATTTAATTTTGAGTAGTTATTCCTATTGATTTTGCTGACTTATGAATTGTGTTGAATGGCTGGTGATGACATTACTTACAGTCAGCTGCAAAACCGTCAGCTGCAAAACCAAGCTCACAGGCTCAGAGGCCTCCAGCTGGAGAGGATGAGGGTTTGGATCCAACGGTAGCTAATTCATATTCTTTTGTCCTTGTTGAGCTATTGTTCAACCTAAGCATGTCGCTTTGGGAGTTGGACATAAATTCAGTTATGTTTTGTTTGCAGCAATATTATGAAAATAGGCTTAAAGTACTTGCAGCACAAAAGGAAGATGGAAAAAATCCATATCCTCACAAATTCTTTGCTTCAGTGTCCATCCCTGATTATGTAAACAAGTATGGAAGTTTAGAGAGTGGGCAGCATCTTGATGATGTTGAAGTGTCTTTGGCTGGTAAGAGAGACTTAAACAGAACTGAATGTACTTCTTTTTCTGTTTTCTTTCCTATTTGCATGTATTCAGTCTGTCCTTTGCAGGTCGTCTCATGAACAAGCGATCATCATCATCTAAGTTATTCTTTTATGATTTACATGGTGGCGGTGCAAAAGTTCAAGTTATGGCTGATGCAAGGTTGTATTCCTAATTCATAGTTATTTTAAATCATATACCAAATGTTTCATGTTGAAAAGTCAATTTACATGTTGGAAACTGAAGGAAATATATGCATTGTTTGATGTTGAATGTTGCAGATTTTATGAACTTTTCTTCTGTGGTTAATTTTTAACCTATTAGAGCAGTTTATTAAATGTGTAATGCCTCATTATTTGTTTCCTTTCTTTGTTACGTGCCATGATCTGTCTTTAAAAGACATTTATGCATTGATCATTTATGTTCTTGGGTTTCAATAGGATTTTTTCATTTTATCAGCATGTTATGATTTTCTGTCACTTAAGGTAGTGCCTGAGTAGAAATTAAGTAAATCTATAACTAAGCTTGATATTTCCAACTACTTCTTAACGAGGACCAAGAATGGCAAGATGTTGAGGGATATGATTTGGAAGAACATTGAATTGAAGTGGAGGAACAGTTTTTATATAACGTTAATGATGATTGATAGTTGGCAATTGGTATTTTGAAGAACTTAGTAGATTGTTTTTAAATTTCAGATTACTAGAATTAGATCACCTATTTTTGGTTTATTTAGTATTTTTAACTTGTGAGCTTAATTTAAGTTTATTAACCTCTTAAAATTCTTACATGATTATTATATATGTATATGTGTGTATGCGCACACCTTACTTCAGTGTCTTATCTTTCTTATCTTCTTCTTCTTTTTTTCCCCGCTTGGAGGTCCTATTTGACTTGAGTATCCATATTATCCTTGACAGTTCTGGTATTATTTAGGAAAAATCTTCATGTTAAAGCATCTACCCCCTGTAGAATACATGAACATATTTTTCATGTGAAACAATTAGATGTGAAAGAATGTCACAAGGGAATGAGGTATTAATTGTACTTGGAATTTCAACTTTCACTTGTGTTTCCTAAACCTGAAAGTAAATTATTTTCAAGCGACATTTCCTTTAATTGTAGTAGAATTGAATGATTGTAAAGGAAAAGTTGGGAAGATCAAAGGTTTTGTTTCAAATATTTTTTTTAAAAAAAAAAAAAAAAAGAAAAGAGAAAAGAAGTAACAATGTCTGAGCTACAAAATTCCTGTTCCAAGCATCATTTGACAATTATATTAAGAGTCTGACCCCTAGGCATCAATTTTAAAAACTAATAACCAGTTAAAATTTAAAGAATCTACAAGAAAATATGAAAAATGGGTTAAATTGGTCTTGTTCTTTACAATCATACTTGATCTTAAGTGTAACATATGGAGAGTTGATATGTATCAGGAATAGTTCTGTCAACTAAGCTAACAAAGGACTTGCATGGCATTGCTGTTGGGAGAGCTTCTAGTGCAATATTGAAATAGTTATTTTCACATGTTGGCATCATTAGTAGGAACTTTGCTTTCCTTGCTCCTCATATGCATGTACTGTTCTTTATCGTGTTTTATTTTTCTCAGAAGGAGCATATAAGGAGCAATTTACTTTCTTTATAGGTATTTCCATTGTAAAAGATATTTTGAGAATTCTCTATGACTATTCACGTTTGCATTTTTTTTTTAAAAAAAAATGCACTAAATTCAAAATGCATGAAATAGTTTTTTTTTTATTATTATTATTTTTAATTTTAGTCCTAATTGAATCTTTGTAGGTATATATCCTTACATTTTGCTTTGAGTTTGTTATCTCTCTCAAATTGCCTACTCTGGTTCAACTCAAATTTCACTATTACAAGCCCATCTACTCTTAGTGAAAAAATTCATTTATGCTTCTGGTTGTCAGATTGTCTGGCTTGCCTAAAGGGATAATTGAGTTTATCTGTGTTGTTTAATTTTAATTCTTTTGTTTTTTTCTTTTTTCTTTTTATGAAATCATGATTATTGTAAATGAAGTCATTGTTGCCTTATTGAAAAAAAAGAAAGAGAAAAAGAAAACAAAAGAAAAATATTGTTGTGTGCCATATCCTACATTAATCTGTGGATATATGTCAAGGCTGTCAACTCTTAAGGAATATATGAAGCTATGATTTGGGTTTTGTTAGACGATTCTTAGAAGCCTACACATAATACTTTGCTTATATTAAATCTCAATGAATCATGCATCATCATATGAAAATAAAAAAGAAAACTATTTGTGAGTGAATCTATAAACTGGATATATTTTGTGTGTACAAATATGACTTTGCACCTATCTTCTGGATGATTTACTTGAGAAATAAAACTTCCAGTAACATAAGTTGAAGAGCTTTAGGTGCTGCTTCACTTCTGAAACTAACTTTAATCTGTTCATTATCTTCGGTTTTTTTTTTCCTTTTCTTTTCTGCCCTCTAAGTTCATGGGTATATTGTTTGCAGAAAATCAGATTTGGATGAAGAGGAATTTAGCAAATTTCACTCAGGGGTGAAGCGGGGAGATATTGTTGGAATTACTGGATTTCCAGGTTTGCAACTCACCTTCCTTTATAGACCTTCCTTTATAGTAGTTTATTTTCCTAGCTGTCTGCAAAAAAAAAAAAAAAAAAAGGAGAGGTTTCATGTTGAAGCTTCCAAATATTTTTACCGTTTTGCCTAGAGACAATTTCTTGCTTTTAGTTATTATTTTCTCTTTTCCTAGGTTTCAACTGTCTGCTATGTTGATTGTTTTTTATGAATTTGATCTTGTTTATAGTAGAGGAAAGAGCTTTTGTTGAATGGAATATAGGTTGGTTACTTTGACGCTCATGAAAGGTTAATTGCTTCAAAATGGCCCCAAATTACACTAGATCATTATTGCATCCTATTGGTCATGAAAAGCTATGCTATGCTATGCTAGCTATGTGCTTGTCTATTGCGTCCAGAGAGGATTATACCTTTTGTTCTAAATGTTTCTATGGATTCTCAGTTCGGATAAATTATTTTCAATTCACACATCATGCCTTGAACCTTTACAATTTGTAATACTTTTTTTCTCACTAAGAAGCACTTGAATCTATCAGATGCATGTGGTCTGTATGTGGCTATGGGTACCAATCCATTGAGGGAATGAAATATGTAACCTGTTCTGGATATCACTTTTCCACACAACTCTCAACAACCTTCTTCGCCTAACAAAAGACAATTGGTTTGTTGAGTAGATCAGTTTGATTAGAATTAAATCAAACTTAAAGAGCTCTTTGTTTATTGAACTGAAGTATGATGTATAGGTAGGTGGCCAGATTTAGATCATGGCCTTCTTTATGAAGGCAAAACATTTGATTTGTTTCAACTGAATGAGTACTCTAGGCAGCATTATGAGATGTAGAATATCAAGGCCTTTTGCTTTATGTAGGAAGATGAAAACTAATAATTTAGTAGAACTTAAGGTATTGAACAGAGATTTGACCGTTATTTTACTCCTTTTCATGCCTAGTCTTTTTGTTATCAGTGCTTGGTCTTCTAGTCTTCTCTTAGAAAATTTTCCCTAAATTTTGGGTATAAGGGAGGTTTTGCAGATTTTTACTGTATGGAGAGATTGCTATAAAGTTTAGTCATGTTGTGTTATATTTTTATTTGTTTTACACCATTGTTTTGGATGTTTTCTTTTATAACAGGAAAGAGTAAAAGAGGAGAGCTTAGTATTTTTCCAAAGTCATTCACGGTCTTGTCCCATTGCCTCCATATGATGCCAAGGCAAAAGGTTGCTCCTGGTTCTGATAATGCTAAGGTAAGCAACATATTTTTCCCCTTCCCCTTGTGTTGGCTAATTACCTGGGTTTTCATTGTGTTTTTTTCATGCTACAAATATTTTACAGAAAGCTGAGGTATGGGTACCTGGGAATGGGAGGAATCCTGAAACTTATATCTTAAAGGATCAGGTACTAATTGCAGCTACAAGCTTCTCCCTTTCTTCTGAACCTCTTTATTGTCAATATTAATTCTGCATATTATATATCATGACACATATACCTGATAAGTTTTCTAATTGTTATTTTGGTTGCTAGGAAACACGATATAGACAACGTTATTTAGATTTGATGCTGAATCTGGAGGTTCGTGAAATTTTTAAAATCCGGGCTAAGATTGTCTCTTATGTCAGAAAATTTCTTGACAATCTTGATTTCTTGGAGGTAAGCTGTCTTCCTACTTGTTTTGTATGATAACCTTTTTGTTTCAGTTGTTTTGGTTTCAAGTCCCCTTTCTTTGTTCTTTTATTTATTTTTATTTTTTTGTGGGGGATGGGAGGAGGGGGGTGAGGATGGCGTTTGTTACTAAAATCCCTTACTTTCATTATAGGTAGAAACACCCATGATGAACATGATTGCTGGGGGAGCTGCTGCACGTCCATTTGTTACCCATCACAATGAACTGAATATGAGGCTTTACATGCGCATTGCACCTGAGCTTTACCTCAAGGAGCTAGTTGTTGGTGGACTTGATCGTGTTTATGAGATAGGGAAACAGTTTAGGAATGAGGGGATTGACTTAACACACAATCCTGAGTTCACAACATGTGAATTTTATATGGCTTATGCAGATTACAATGACCTGATGGAGCTGACGGAGAAAATGTTGAGTGGTAAGTTACATTTTTCTATTTTAATCATGTTTCCTTCAACACTGTAAGTCTAAGCTCTCCAAATTTTACTTCTGATTCCTCATTTATTTCTCTTTCCTTGTTTTGTTTTTATTCAACTATGTATGGATAGGAATGGTTAAAGAACTTACCGGTGGGTATAAAATTAAGTATCATGCAAATGGGCTGGACAATGATCCAATTGAGATTGATTTTACTCCACCTTTCAGGTCTGGAAATATTACCTTTTTTTATATCAATCTTCTAATTGTGGGAGAGCTTTTATTGATTGATTGATTGATTGATTTCTCATTTTCCTCAACAGACGGATTGATATGATAGATGAGTTGGAGAAGATGGCAAATTTGGATATACCTAAGGATCTTGCAAGTGACGAAGCTAACAAATATTTGGTAGATGCATGTGCCAAATTTGATATCAAATGTCCTCCTCCTCAAACTACTGCTCGGTTGTTGGACAAAGTAAGTTGTCTTTCTTCTGCTAGAGGAATTCCTAATGTAATAAAGTAACATTTGAATTTAGGATTTTTAGTTCATTCTTTTTCATTTTGGCCTACTATCGCATATCTCTCGGTGCATGCTTCTTCTTTTTTTTTTCTTTTTTTTTTTTTTTTTTTTTTCTTTTTTTTTCTTCTTCCTTTGGAGATTGTAAACAAAAACAAAGTATTGCACATCCAGCTCACATTTTTATCTCATGTGAATGTAGCTTGTTGGGCATTTTCTTGAGGAGACTTGCGTGAATCCTTCTTTTATAATCAACCATCCAGAGATAATGAGCCCATTGGCCAAGTGGCACAGATCAAAGCCTGGCTTGACAGAGCGTTTTGAGCTGTTCATCAACAAGCACGAAGTATGTGGTTCCTTTAACTTGACTTTAAATTTCTGAAATCGAAGTAGTTCACAATCCACATCAGGCTATTTATGCTTTGTTTTCCCCTTACTTCTTACAGCTTTGTAACGCATATACCGAATTGAATGATCCTGTTGTACAACGCCAACGCTTTGCTGATCAGCTCAAGGTAGTCATGAGGAATTTTTGGCAAACACGTGTTTCCCTGAAATTTGTATATATGATGCTTCAAGAATTGATAATCGGTCCTTTGGATTTGACTAATTATAATGCCAGGACCGACAATCGGGTGATGATGAAGCTATGGCCTTGGATGAGACATTTTGTACTGCTCTTGAATATGGTTTGCCTCCTACTGGTGGATGGGGTTTGGGTATTGATCGACTTGCTATGCTGTTGACAGATTCACAAAATATCAAGGTTTGAATATCACTTTGTATTAGTGTGGTTGGACTTGTATAATTAAATGTTCTGCATTATTTCCCTACCTAAACGTGTATTTTTTCTTGACCAGGAAGTTCTACTCTTTCCAGCCATGAAACCACAGGATGAACCTTCTTCCAAAGACAGGTACTGAGTCTCTTGTTCTGGCTTACTCCTTTGAATAGTATCTTGCCACTTTGCCACATGGCCATAATAGACTATTATTTTTTCCCTTAATGCTTTTGGCTGCTTAACCTATAATTTTCGTTTATAAATACTACTCTTATGCTTTGAGCTTGCACTTAAAACATGGAAGAGCTTGCTTCATCCTTTCATGCTTTTTTTAGTTACTCTGGTGAGAATATAAGTGTGTTTTTGTGCATAATTCGTGGTCAACAATTACATAACCAGAACTTTCTGATAAATTCCCTTATCTCATACTTGTTTTTCGCTGTAACTTTCAGTCAAAAAAAGGCTCAGGGTGAATCCACAATGCCTCCAGATCAATCTAATAATCCTCAGGACAAGCCTGCTAATCAAGGTTTGCAAATTTAACATTCTTCCTGATCCTAATGTGTTACTTGTGTCATGAATGTGTATACTTACGCAAGATCCATACATATATTGAGCAGCAGCGCATTTACATTCTCCATTCTCCGTCTCCCTATAACTTTCTTCTGGATATTTTCTGGAGTTCTGGCCCTTGCTTTACATTTGAATAACATACCATCATATTCATTCATATCCTCTTTACTATTGCAGCTGCCTAGTAACATGGAAAAGTGGGAGGACCTAATTCTAACAGAGAATATCAAGGTCAAATTTCATTCAACATTTGAATTGATAGAAATGATTCAATTTGTTTTTGGTCAAAGTCGTCTACACAAGGCTGCTGCATATACCATCCTTATGGCAACCTGATGATATTTTTAATTCATTTTCTTCTGTCTTAATATTTCAATTAGTTTATATGTTACATCATCCGGTATCGGGTGTATTGCTTCAATTAATTTGAATTTGTCAGAATTATTACTTTGATTAATTTAAATAGTCTTCAAATTATAGAGGTTTAGTGACATTGATCCCAAATTAATTTTTTTGGTAAGATTGGTCTCCGAACTATAAAAAAAAATTGTGATCTTAGTTTTTTCGTTAAAAATTATGATAAATCACCATTAAATTATTAAAAAAAAAAAATTAAGGGCATACACTATTTAAATCTAATATATAATATATATTGTATATAAATATACTTTCAAAGAATAGTTTCTACACTATTAATCGACAGGCAAGAAAATGAATTAAAAATATTAAGTATATATATATTTTAAGAAATTCTAACTTGTGTATATTTATTAATTTTTTTTATTTGATTAATATTCTGTAACTTATATTTATTAATTATTTTTAAATCAAAGAATTTATTCTTATTAATTTTAAAATATATAATTTTTTAAAAGTCTTCTAATTTTGAAGGGGTAATAGTTGCCAAACTGCATTGTCAAAGTAAAATAGCATTTGTCACTTATATCTTTCAATTAAACACTCTTTCTCTCTCATGGATATAAAATATATATATATATATATATATTCGATGCTATCGAAAACTTAAAATATAGAGGAAAATTTACATATTGCATTTTCCCATTTGCTTTTCTAAATTCTCAACTATCTCAAAGCATAAATTTTCTACACTATTAATCGACAGCTTTATATTCTTACATCTTATATAACTTTTAATATATATATATATATATATAATAATAAGAAAAGGGATCGGATTCAAAGTGAAAACCCCCCATTTTCTAACTTTGGAATACATCTCTCTCACTCTCTCTCTATATATACCTGCAACTCCAATTAAGTATTCTGCAGAGGAAAGAAAAAAGAAAGAAAGAAAGAAAAGAAAAGAAAAGAAATATGCAGAGAGGCTATAATAATGAGTATTTTTGGGAGAAGAATTCCCAAATGCACCATGAGCAACACTTAAACACTGGAGGAATGGGAAAAATGCTTCCTCCACCGTTCTGCCACCGTCCCGTCGGTAATCGCCCGCCGGTCATCAACGAGCACGAGTTCACCAACACCACCAAGAATTATAGTTATAATTATAATTACTTTCCACCCAATAATAACCACCTTCTCAGGCGTCGAGAGGAGGAGCATGTCATCTTCAAGGGTTGCTGATCCATCCATCCATCCATCATCAAGATTAGAAATATATATATATATATATATATATATGATATTGCATGCATGCACGATATATACATATATATATATAATCAAAAAATGTGGTGATGATATTAATTAAGTGTGTTACTAATTAATATAATTATAAATAAGAAATTATTATGTCTGTCTTTTAAGACATGAAAATTGTTGTATCTTTAAAAATGGGATATGTTTATTAAGAAGTTACAAAAGTTTTATTTGTGGTTTAATTTGTGTAATTTCTTCCTTTTTAATTTCTTTCCATAAATGTTTCTGCATTTTAGTTTGTGACTCTTATTTGTAATTTTCTATTATTTTAATTTGGTGCTAATGCAAAACATAAATGTATATTAAAGTAAATAAAGCAACAAAAGGATATTAGTTAAATAAGAATGTATATTAAAGAAAAAAAAAATCTTTCTTAAAAAAATTACTCGGCCTGCGGAGCGCTCGCAGAGTTCAATGCTAACCACCCGAGGAGGATTCGAAACCTCGATCATCCGCCCTAGAGGAAGCATTAGGAGTTCGTGCACCAACTCCCCTAAGCTATCGGGTTAAAAATTAAAATTTTATAAATACATATTGTAATCACAAATTTCTATCGTAACAAAGAATATATGTATTAGCTTACAAAAAAAAAAAAAGAATATATGTATTAATATAAAATTTTATTTACAATATTGGATATCACGTGAACTTTTTTTTTTATAATTAAATCGGGAAAATACTAGAGAATCCACACACCAGGAGCCGGACGCAGCAAAGCACAAGAGAACTATTGAAGCCACATCATAAATGGATCACCGGAACTTAATTCGCAATATATCTAGAAATATTAAAACTTTAAAAATACAAATTTCTATTATAACAAATATATATGGTATAAATTTGATTTACAAATATTAATCATATAGATTCAAGAACTTTTTGAGCTTAAATGTTGATTCTTTTGATTTCGATGGGATCTAATTCTTTCTTAGAGCTGAATTTATTCTTATAATCTCAAGGATGGGAAATAGAAAGAGTTCAATGCAAATTGAATTTCAATATTCCTTCAACAATTTCTGTCCTCTTTTTATTTATCTCCCTTTAAAGATTGGTTGAGATCAATTTCAATATTCCTTACAAGAATTTCTGTCCTCTTTTTATATTGATTAACGTTTGACATAACTTGTTATCTCCCTTTAAAGATTGGTTGAGATTGTGACATGTCATGATTTGATTTACCAAGATATCTCAACCCTAATTGGTTGAACTCCACCACCGTTGTCATAATTCAATCTTATAATTAAATATATAATTTTAAAATATATATTTTAAAATTTTATTGTCCACCCACAAATAATAAATTAAATATTAACAGAACTAATCAACAAACTAAATGAAAAAGGAAAATTTAGAAATTAATTAAAAGACAATATAAATAGATAAATAAATGTAAATGGATATCCACCTATCAAAAATAATATTTGGGTAGCAAATTCAATCTTATAACTAATTACCAAAAGATACTATAATAATCAGCTAGATAAAAGTGCCACTAGCAACTGTAGTTTCTAGGATAGATACATACACGATTATGAAAGATAAAAGAACATAAGAGACATCCACCCTATATCAAATGAATGGAGAAAAACAGGCCACTGCTGTAAACAATGATTGATTACAATGTTCAGCCAGATCCAAAGAATGGTTACAAAGGAGAAAATATGATCTTCTGACCATCACGGTTGCACAATGATAAAAATAAAACCATGGAAATAACTCCAGGTTTGTTTTTGTTTTTGTTCTGTTTTTTTTTTTTTTTTTCCTTTTTTCCTTTTTTTCATCATAAGCAGATACAATTTGTTGCAGCTGAAAATTATGAGTATTAGAACAAATATCAAATCTTGCTAATTCTGCTGCTAGCTATTGCCAGAAGTGGAGACCTCGGTACTGCATACTGGACAGGCCTAAATCCACAGCATCATAATAAAGCTACCAATTAGCATAGCGCAAAACATGGAATATTTTGTAATTTTTAATCCCAAAAGAACAAGAAACATAAGCTCTTGCCTAACCAAATTATGCCTTAAATTAGTTTGCAAACAAATTCATGCTTTTTATCTTAAAAGAAACATAAAGCTACGGCTCTAGCCTTCATGCTCTGTCATCTAACTAAATTACATCTTAGATGAGTTTACACTAATTTTAAATCAATTTTACCAACTAACCATGAACAGTGTTTACATTTCAAACACTTGATTAGAACCAGCTTCAGGCCAACACAAGATAATCATGTCTACATTAATGCATAATAACTTTGCAAAGCATAGAGTGTTAGGGCCCATGTGAACAACATTTTTGCAAAAAGAAAAACGTGAATTTCTATAAATTTGACCAACTCAATTTTCGTATTTAATAAATATGACCATTTTAGTTTCCCCAAAACTATTCTAACAGAACAGATGACCATATATATTTATTTCAATAATAACAAAATGTAAAGTTGACAAACAATCGCATTAGGAGAAGCCAATGAATATTTCACCCAAGGGAAGTTTCAAGCATCAAATACGCTGGTGCAATTAGTTCAACATAAAATGAGTTGTGAAGAAAAATGTTTTAAGCTGAAAATCAATTTGTTATTTGGATAAGATAATATTTTCCTTCAAAAAACATTTACAATTATTCAAACACTAGAAAATAGATTAATTTAAAGAGTATCATTTAAGTAACTGTAACTAGAAGTTCATTTTTAGAGTAAAATTTTTCATAAATTATCGAATAAAACCAGATGGCAAATTAAAAAGGAAAAAAAATATATATATATATATATATATATATAAAAAAAATCCAATTCACAAGTTGAAAATCGTTCATCCAGAAGAGGAAAATTGTACATGAAATACATATTAAATTAAAATTAGTTTGATAGTTTCTAAATGGTTTATAAAGTAATGACCAAAATCTAATTCCAAAAGGGTAAACTTTCAGTAAAAATTATATTAAAATTCATTTTACATATCAAAACTTTTTATGAAATAGATAACAAAATCCACCTTACATGAAATGTTAATAAAAATTTATTTATACATCAAAAGAGTAAAATGAAGAATTGAAGAGATGGGGTTTGAATAGTTTTCTCAACTTTTAAAAATTGAAAGCTATTTTACATCAAAACTGAGTCCATTCTAATATCCTTAAAATATCATTTTAGACTTTTATTTAATTGACAAAGAACACTAGAAAATAAAGATAACATATCAGAAATCTTCATTCTACATCAAAAAGTCATGCCCTTAGGGAAAAAGAAAAATATCATCCAAGAACATGCATTGTTTCCCTCTCCACCAACAGGTTAGTTCACAGTGCAAAATAGAATAATACAATGTTCTCCTATCTTTGCATGAGATGAAGGTCAAAGTCAAGTTGAATTTTCAGAAACTAATGCAACTACAGAAAGATGAACTGTTCAGATGCCAGAAAATGCACTTTAGATGGTTTACCTTGTTTATTCGCAACCAATTATTTATGCACTCTCCATGGTAGGAATGTTTGCAAGAAAGGACTGTCAGTGTTTCATCTTCTTCATAGTCCAATCTACAGATAACACACCTGGCAACAAAATTACTGGGTCAAGCATAAAATTTCATTTACAAAACTTAATGTTACACTTCACTGGCATAGTTATCATTATCTCAAAACATGTCTATTTCAATAAGATGCTTGCACTTACGAATCACTGATTCCATTTTGAGTGCTTTGTGACTTGTAATTTATTGAAGGCAAAGAAGCAATGGTATCAGCAGAAAGGCCCCTGCTCTCAGTTCCAACTACTTCACCCAAAGCAATCAATTCCTAAAATGAAAAATTTTATATGTAAAAAAGCATAAAGGCTTGACACCTAAACAAATAATTGTGCTAATAAAACCACAATAAACTCACCTCATATGACAGCTCATCAGGATCCACCTCCTCCCATGCATCCTGTAAGATATAGTAAAAGATCTCATTCATGGAGTCATCAATTGATTAAAAGAGTCCAATATATAGATGGACGGTCTTTAAATCATGGACGCCAAATATAATAATAATAATTGAAAGAGAGTCTATTCCAGTCGAGAAACTATTTAAGATACCAACAATATACAGTTAGATTCTTTCATGCTGCATAATATTAAGAAACAGCATAACTCATATAAGCCAATATTACATGAGCTGCACTTTTTTCTGACAAAATTTCAATGAAATTTGAACTCCAATCTCTCATACATGTCTGTACATTCAAATGCTCCTTCATTGCACATTAAGGAACCTTAGAATAACAATGAATGATTAGTTGAAGTTTGGCAGTAAAGACATTTATGAAACTCCAGGCTAAAGCACTGAAAGGTTTGGCCTTCAAGTAATAAGTAATTAACAGAAGAGCCTTGACCTTCTATTACTGAAATAAATAACTTTATTGTAAAAATATTAAGGAAAACCAACTTCGTGAAGATATCACCACCGGCCTGAATAAACAGGAAGAAGAATTGACAATGCATAAATATAAAGGTAAAATGGGGAAAACCATACTCTTGAAGTCTAATAAATTCACTTAAAGTCTAACACAACATGGAAGCAAACACACTAACTTGTGGAGAAAACCAACAAAAATCCTGCAGTATTTTTCACAATTTTTCCTATTTTGGTTCAGTGAGTGAGAAATATTTTTTCCATAGGGAAGCATAAGAACCAACTCATTCATTTAATTTAGTATTCATAAGCCTTACAAATATGAGACTCTGCTTCTTTTCTTTTGATCTATTATTTGATTCTGTTCTGCACCAAGACCGAGCAAGATATTCTTCGATACTAAAGGTAAGTTGGAATAGAAAAACTATATATTGGTTTTCCACAATGTAAAACATAAAAGAAAAAGGAAAAAGAAAAACACTTTAAATTAGTGTTGATAAGATCAACACCATTCAATCCTCTTCTTAAAGGTCAAGTTCCGCAAATACATTGAAAGCCTTAAGATCTATATTATGTAGATCAAAGAGAACATTAAAAGGAATGTTTATAAAAACTGGAAATAGAATAAATGAAAGCGAAATTACCTGAGAATTACCACCATTATCCTCCTCAGCCTCATCTTCACCGACAACCACTGGAAATTAACAGAGATTCAATCAGCTTTAATTCATTGGATTGCAGAAGGAAACCAAAGAAACACTAAAATAAATTTTGTCAAGGAAACTTACTATCATTGATTCCAGCCATGGCCAACAATCTTGAAGCCATTTCCCTCTCTTCCGCATCTTGTAGAGCCCTAGCAAATGCTTCATCACTTGAATAAGCAGAAGGGTCAATTTCAATATTTTGGTTCTCATCCTCCAAGGATTCAGCATGCTCAAGCACATCAAAAGCATCATCATCATCATCATCATCATCTTCTTCCTCATTATCATCATTGCCTACATCACTACCCTCGAATTCTTCTTCACTGAGATCATCAAAATCATCATCATCCTCATCCCCATGCCCATAAGTCTCATCATCCCAACTTCCGTAGACATTACCTTCACCTCCATTCATCCTTATCATCATATATGCTCTTTCCTGGAATAGAACATGTCAATGCAGACCCAAGATCAAATATTGTAAGAAAATAATCATTTATTTTATGCTCTTTCAGTGTAATCATTTAAAACACATACAACAATTTAGAGAAATATCTAAGCATCTTCTTTCAAGGGACACCAATGTTGTTAAACCTTAATATTAAGAGCAAAACTAAACTGAAAATAATACAGCATCACTTCTAACCATGAAAGGAACAATAAAATTTACTGTTGTCATACAGAACCAGATAGATACTTTACACACACAGATAAAGAAAAAAGACTACACATCATATATGAGTTTGATTCAAATCCGTTTTCATTAACAACCACCACAACTCTCCCAAAATATTAATTCAAGCAAGGCCTTAACTCAAAATTCACATTCAAATGATCAGCTCCACCCATTTTTTCCTGACAGAAACCCCAAAACAAAACATGCATAATAAATCAATTTAAAAACCAAAACATCACGTCAGACTAAAAAATTTCAGGTTAATTTCAATTCACAACTTCACCGTTTCAAAAATCATTTCCATAACCAAATACATAAATATACCGAATTACAGGAACAAATTAAGAAATCCATAGACCTACTGCATCAGAGACAAGTATATAAAGTACCTGCTCTTGGAGGGTTCGAGCAAGGGCGAGGTCAGCATCGACCTGACTGAGGTCGGTGAATGGCCTCCGCCTACCGGCGGCACCTCCTCTTCCGTCATTAGTACTATCATTATTTCCATCTGTATTAACAACAGTCATATCATTATTGCTAGGGTTTTCTTCATTGATTGAATTATTATTCATTTTCCCTTCTTCCATGACAAAAATCTTCCTGATCAATCAGTGAGATTCTTAAAATCTTGATTAATTTCCAAAAATAAAAAGAAGATAAATCTCGATCCGACAGCGGGAAAAGATAGGAGTAAAGAAATCGGAGCGTAGAAGAAAGGAATGATTGGAGAGAAAGAGGGCGATTGGAGAAGAGTGTGGTTTTGGTCTTTGATAACAGTATAAGCAAAATTGCACTTTGATTTTCTTTTTTTTTTATTTTTCTTTTTTCTTTTCTTTTAATATCAACGTTAATTATTTTGAATTTAGAATCCGAATAAACCGTGACGGGCCGCTCACGTTGTATTCCCACTAGAACCTCAAATTAACGGTTTACAAGTTGAATTAATATATGTGTGTATATATATATATATATATTTAGTTGAGTTAGCTTATCAAAAAATATATATATATATATTATTTAGTTAAATCACTCTCACTATTTCGATTTATTAGAATTTGACTCGAGTTGTGTCTATATATACCTCACACAAATTTTTACTTATAGCTCATAACACATGTCAAACTCATGATTTCATATAGTATTTACAGTGTACTTTTCACATCGTGTCAAATCAAAAACATAATGATGTATATATTTGTCATTTATTAAAACCAACTAACTTATGACAAGAAAGACTTCACTTAGTAGCACTTATGATATAAATAGTCATAAGTTTGAGTCACTTTGGAGGCAAAATTAAAATAATTTTTAAAATAACAATATTAACAACATCCTTATATTTGTTGTGACAACATTATGAATTCAAGTTACATTAGAAAATAGTCTAAATTTACTTTTTTGATAACAACTCACTTATAACTAGGGTTGTAAACGAGTCAAGTCGAACCGAACATCGGAAGTTTGAGATTGGTTTGTTTAATTTTTGAACGAGCTTCTAGCAGGCTTGAAAAAGTTAATCGAGCTTAAAAAATTGTTTGAGCTTGGTTTGTTTAATAAAACAAGACGAGCTCGAAGATTAAAAAAGAGAACTTGTATAATCTGTTAAATAAGGAAGGCCATTTGTTAAAAAGGTAGAAGAAGAGTGAATTTGGACTCAGAGAAAAACTGAGTCATCACCATGGATTAGGAAACGGAGAAAAAATTTATATATATACCCTAATTTAAATATTAGAGTTTTTAAAATATAAAATATTTAAAGGGAACACTGACCATGTTCTTCACTAGTGTTTAGGCTTGAAAATTAATTGAGTAAAAGTTGAGTTTGGAGTTTGTTTAAGAAAGAGAAAAAAAAAAATGGCGAGCCATCAGCTATGGATTTGAGAAAATGAGAAAAAAACTTATATATATACTCTAATTTAAATATTAAAAAATTCAGTTTTTTTAATAATATATAAAAATTTATTATAATTTGATTCAAATAAAAGTAAAATGTTGAATTTTTAGGAAAAGGCATTTGAAAACACAAATTAGGGTAAAAAGATTAAAATCATAAAATACATATGAGAATGCAATGAGAAATTAATTTCATTCTAAGAGTGAGAATGCCAATGTAAATTTTTATGCCTTGTCCGTATGAATTATGGGCCATTTTGGGGCAGTCAAAAAATTGATTGTTCAATTACATTGAGTTTCTCCTCACTTTTTTGGAATTACATGATGTTATGGGCCATTTTTGGACATCATCAATTTGATAGTAATCTTAATGTGCTTTGGATAGTTACCTGGTATGAGGAACCATTATGATTCCAATTAATACAAAATATCTGCGTTGTCCTCGTAGGGGGCAACTCCTACCCGGGGAAGGGGCTCCCTGAACTCTTACATGTCGCTCACATCAAGTGTCAAATCCTCGATCTCATATAGTATTCACAATGTGATTTTCCATTTTCGTAGACTAATTTCCATTCGAACAAAATAGATATTTTGCAAAAGATAAAATTTAATTCAAATTTTAAACGATTACATTAACTATAACATTGACATTTGAGGTATTTTTGTCTCTACTATAAAAAACTCCATAACTTAAAAATCATAAGTAAAATTATAATCAACTAATCTACGTCTTATTAATACTCATTTGTATCTCTTAACTTCTTATAAACTAAATAAAAAGGTGTAATAATTAAAAAAATTATTATAATTCGATAACTTATTTCTAGAGTATTAAAAATTTAGTGACTAAATATTTGATAATTTATGTCGACAGCTAAATTAGTTGATAATTTTGTTACAATATCTACCGCCATATATATATATATGTACCGCCATCGTTGTCATTATAAATTTAGATGTTTTCTACTATAAAATGCCAGAAAACCTTCTCTTAAAAATTAAATGCAAAGGACTCCATCAGTGAAACCATCCTAGTGAAGAATAAGAAATTATACGATTCTGATCACTGCTATGGATCAGCATCAAAATGATAACCGTCAACTCTCTCTGATCGAGAATTATGGCGGTTACACCAGCACGAAGCCATCCGCACTTCTCAACTCCATATTTCTGAACACAGTAAACACAGCAGCAAAAGCCCTAGCTTCGGTAGCATCGGACGCGAGGACTCAGCAATCGGAGAAATGGAAGCCGGCAGATCACTTGAGGTTTATGGCAATGATGATGACTTGGTTAACCGTTTGGATTCTCAGAGTTCTAATGGATCATTTCCCTTTCATGAGCGGCGGTTATTGTTCGAATCCTTCTTCTCTTCTTCCCGACGGAATTTCAATCGGCGGTTCGCTTGATTTCTTATCGTCGTCTTTGCTGTCGTCGTTGTCTTCGTCTTCTTCTGCTTTGACGACGTCGTCTTCGTCGTCGGTATTGGCGTCTTCGTTGGCTTTGTTTACGACGTCGTCTGGCTCTCCATCGTCGGCTTTGGATCTTTCGGTTCTCGGTGAACGCTATGAATCTGTATCCGCGAAAGCTCTTGGAAGAGCTCTCACAAACGTAAGTCTCTCTAGTAATTAATTTCAGGATTAGTGACCGTTTTACTCGGTTAACTATTTTCAATGAGCTAATTTGTTTTATATATATAAATTATTATTATTTTCATCTTTCGAAGTAATTAATTTCAATATTATTTTTATTTTTATATTGAAATAGAAATTGTTCGTACAAATGAATTTTTTAATTGATTATGCAAATAAATACGAGAATTAAGTTATTTCTACTTTCTAGAAAGTAATGATTTAATATAGAAATTATAAATAATTTATAAAAACTTTTCCTTTTTTAAATAGTAAATTACTATATATATATATATATATATATATATATATATTACATGATTAATTTGTGATTATTATTTACTTCAAAACAATCAATAATTTTTAACATTTAATTTATATGTACGAAATAATTTATTTGGATGTTTCAACATAAACAATTTAAATTAATTATACATACATATATATATATATATATATATATATATATATATATATATAAATCAAGATATTGAGTATTCAATTTTGATTCTACATTCTAAGTTATGAGTGACTGCTACATACTATAAATAGCATATTCAGGAATATATGTCTTTGGTACAGTTCGTATTGTTTCTTTCTGTTTATTCCTTGATTAGTTATTTTCTTAATATAGAAGGATCATATCTTAAAGAACATCTCCGTCCTTTCCTTTTTTAATTTTTACCCCATCCAAAATAAATCTTATTTATTTTTAAAACTGAAAATTACTTTTATTTATATTTAAAGTTATTATATTAGTGATAATATAATTTTTCGATATTTATTTATCTCATTATTTAGTTATGCGATTAAAATTTCACTTATATATATATATATATATATTTTTTTTAAAAAGGAAGAAAATAGTTAGAAAATAGATGTCATGAGATTACCTAAAAGAAACAGAAAAACGCTGCCATGCATGAACCGCAGCTTGACACGCTTCTAGTAACGTGTCCAAGCAAAAGCGTAAAAGCGCATATAATCGTAACATCTGTTACTGCCCAAAAAAGTTAATTCTTCTAGGGACAAAAAGACAATAATATTCTCAGCATTGGAAAGTGGGTAACGTGTCTAATGATGATTGGTTCTGCAGATCCTCGCATTGCTAAACGAGATTCCGGCGTCTTCGAGGAAATATCAGTTCGCCGTGACGATGGCTGACAGGATCGTCGATGAGAATGAAAGAAACGGACACGTGGAACTACTGCAGATTAATCGGACGGCTCTGTCTTCAGCCTTCGCGCGTACGTCTGGACTTCTGTGCCGTTCGCTTCAAACCAGACATAAGTATGAGGACTCTGGGTCGTGGATTACACGCGCCCTTAAGTTTTTCCCACTAGGATCTTACGTCTGCTCTTTTATGAAGGTGCGTCTGCTACTATTATTATTTTTACTACTCTTTTTGTTTTTTTTTAGTTGTCATTTTCCTTGTTATATCTCATAATATATATATATATATATATATATACATATATATTAACTGCAAATAATTAAATATATTATTAACAATTTTTAGCTCGAATTAAAATTTCAACTTTGAGCAGTTAATCACAATAAATAATGTGGTCTTAATTAATGTGATGGAACCAAAAAATATGAAAGGGCGCAGAAATACTATTTCCGTCAATTGGTTCGGGCAGCAAGCAAAGGCAAATAGCTATGGTGGTAGAGGCGAGAGCTGACGACTTGGCAGCTGAGAAACATGCAGAGGAGTTGCTTTGGATAACGAAGAAGATGATAATGTGCGGCGCAGTGGATGAAGCTCTGGTGCAATGGAATTTTGCCTCTGGTTTGGCTTCCTATTCCCTCACTGCTAACCCTAGAGTCCAAGGCCTCATTGTTAAGATTACAGGTAATAAATTAATTAGTACGTACAATAACATTTTTTAAATCTTTGTCTGAATACAGTTCTAAAATTTTAGTTGGAAACTAAGATTTTGCTGACGATCTCTGGGTTTTTATATTATAATAGCTATACTGTTTGGAGAAATGAAGCAAATAAACATGGCGGTGCCAAGACAAGTGAAGTACGGAATGCTAGCACTATGGCTTCCAGTTTTTTGCTATGCAGAAAATGGAGTATCACGTCCAATAATGACAAGTTACGAGAGAGCAGAAATGGAGAGAACTATGGATGAAATTATCTCAACTTTACCAACAGTGGATCAAGAAGTTATACTTATGAATTGGCTTCAAGATTTCACTGTTTCTTCATCAGATTGGCCAAATCTTCAAGTTTCTTACGATAATTGGTGCCAATCAACACGCAAACTTATAGTATTTTAAGGAAGGGTTCAAGATTTGTGTGTATTAATATTAGTTGTTTTAGCACCACGCATGTATGTTTTTTTTATTCCACTGGTTTTTGTATGGTTTTGAACTTCTGAATAATAATAATAATAATGAGCTTATTGTTCTTTAATTTTATGGCTATATTAACACTTTGAACTAATAGAAAAGAGTCAAGAACTTGTTGGGAATTAGAACGCTACTAATTCCGCCCAAGATCTGTGGGACTCAAAAATAATATGGGACGAGAAAATAATAGATGCTAAAATAAGCTCAAAAATAAAATACCGAGATTTAACGTGGTTCGGCCAACCCGCCTACGTCCCAGGACCCACACCAAATATATTATCACACAATCTCAAAATGAGGAGTACAAGAAACACCGTACTGTATTTCTATTTGCCTACACAAAGGCCTATCACTCGACTCAATTTTTCCTCTCGTGTATAGCTTCTAAACATGAAGTTTTTTCTCTCACAAAGATCTCTCTCTTTCTTTGTTGTTTTGGTGTATTTTTGTGTGTTTGAAGAAGCTAAATAACCCCTCTATTTATAGCAAAATAGAGAGGACATTTTTCTTCAAAATTAGGCCACCAACCAAGCCTCTATTCTTGACAAATTTTGGCCACCAACCAAGCTTCTATTCTTGACCAATTTCTCAACAATCTCCCACTTGAAGACTGATTTCAATTTGTCTTCACAACTTGGTTTTACTTCGTCTTTGCAGCTTCGTGAAATCTGATGTGGGTCATCTCCGTCTTCATTTTAGAAGACCAACTAAAGTTGAGCACAACTTCACTTTTCAATGGTTATTGTTTTTGTCATCATGTCGGCTGGATTCTTGCTTCCTTCAATCTTCACAAGTGATAACACTTCATCTTCCAATAAATTTCTAATGAAGTGATACCTCAATGCAATATGTTTGGTCCTCGAATGAAACGCCGCATTCTTGGCCAAGTGAATTGCGCTCGACTATCGGAGTATAGTCGCTCCAAGTCTTGTGAAACCAAGCTCATTCAACAAGCCTTGTAACCATATCATCTCCTTGCTTGCATCTGTAACCGCCACATACTCTGCCTCTGTAGTGGATAGCGTAACTATTTTCTGCAGTTTAGAAACCCAGCTGATTGATGTCTTGCCCAACGTGAAAACATATCCTGTGGTACTTTTTCGTTGTCGACATCTCCCACAAAAATTAGCATCCACAAATCCTTGAAAGCCGCAGGTTAGATCTCTCGAAAACACAAGCAATAGTCGGTAGTATTCTTCAAATACCCGAGAATCCACTTAACCGCTTCCCGTGTCGCTTCCCTGGATTTGACATAAATCCGCTCACAACTCCCACTGCATGAGCAATATCCGGTCTCGTGCATACCATGGCGTACATTAGACTCCCAATGGCGGAGGCGTAAGGAACCTTAGCCATGAAGTCTAACTCCTCGTCGGTCTTGGGACTCTGTTCCTTCGATAAATTGAAGTGGCTTGCAAGAGGTGTGTTGACTCCTTTGGCATCTGCCATGCTGAACCTCTGCAAGACCTTGTGAACATACTCCTTTTTGTGACAACCGCAAAGTGTCACTCCCGGAATCTTTGATGATCCTCATCCCAAGAATCCGCTTTCTTTGGACCTAGGTCTTTCATCTCAAACTCCTTTGAGAGTTGTCTCTTCAAGAGTTTGATTTCCTCCATATCTGCTCCCGCCACTAACATACCGGGTCTCTCGACCTTTGACAACAAAACCCTCTCGGGTTGTTGCATGTAAATCTCCTCCTTCAAGTCACCATGAAGGAACGCCGTCTTTACATCTAAGCCGCTCTAGATGTAAGCTCACGGCCGCAACAATACTCAACACTGCTCGTATGGTGGTTAGTTTAACAACCGGAGAGAAAATATCCGGTGTAATCAATACCCTCCCTTTTGTTGAAAGCCTTTGACTACAAGTCTTGCTTTGTATCGCCTCGAACCGTCAAGCTCTGCTTGATTCGATATACCCATTTATTGCTTAAGGCCTTTTTCCCCATAGGTAACTTTGCAAGCTCCCATGTGTGGTTCTTCCTCGCCGATTTCATCTCATCCTCCATGGCTAGCTCCCACTGGCTTGATTCCTCTACCGACATGCTTCATCATAACATTCGGGTTCTCCACCATCTGCAAGTAAAATATAATTCAAATATTTCTTGTTAGGAACAGGAGTTCTTGCGGAGTCGCTCCGCCCGGGGGGGGGGAGGGGCGGAATCCGATCCTGAATCGAGCTAGAATCTTGTGCGGTCTCCTGTAATGGATCATCATTTCGAGAGCTGGAACTCGTTTCAAATATAGACTGCCCTATAGGAGATATATCAAGGTCAATATATTCGGGTTCTTTCACGGGAGTGGATTGTGCCTTATCCTTATACATAGTAGTTTCAATGAATATAACATCTCTACTACGTATAATCTTCTTACTACCATTTTCCCACAAACGGTAGCCCATCTCTTCTTCACCGTAGCCAATAAAGTAGCACATACGTGATTTAGCATCCAATTTATTTCTACTAACATCACTAATATGTGCATAACATAAACTTCTAAATACCTTGAGATGGGATAAGCTAACTTGCTTTCCTGCCCAAACCTCCTCCGGTATTTTGTGCTCCAGTGGTCCTGATGGTCCTCGGTTGATTAGGTATGCTTTGCAGTATTGATTGCCTCGGCCCAAAGCTCCTGCGGTAAGCCTGCATGTAGCCTCATGCTTCCGGCTCTTTCGTCAACGCGTCGTTCATTCCTTTCGCTACCCCGTTCTGCCGGTGTGTTCCTGCACTGTTCTCTCTAGCTTTATCCCGTTGTCTTTGCAGAAATTCCTGAATCTGGTGTCCTCATACTTCGCCACCGTTGTCCGAACACGAGCTTCTTTACCTTCAACCTGTTTCAGCCTCTACTAATGCTTTCCAATTTTTAAAATACCAAACACTTCGGATTTATGTCGCATGAAGTAGACCCAAGTCTTCCTGGAATGATCATCAATAAAAGTCACAAAATATGACTTACCTCCGATGGATTGGATCGAGCTGGACCCCATACATCCGTATGGATAAGCTCAAGTTTTTGATGTTTTAGGGTTCTTCTCCCCCCGTCTGCCCCGTTGAAGCTCACCCCCCCGCTTTCCCAAGCACGCAGCCTCCCCACCAGATCCATTCAATAGCTTTCAAATTTGGAATCTTCCCATTTGAAAACATTATCTTCATTCCTTTTTTCGCTCATGTGGCCAAGTCTCTCATGCCACATCTTGCAGGTTATCTTCTCATCGCTAGAAGTAAACTAGCATTTTCGGTTATGTACAAGGTTCCGCTTTAGTCCTCCTCCGGCAACTACCAAAGCTCCCTTGGTAATCTTCCACGCATCTTGAGTGAAGCTTGACACAAATCCCTCTTTGGCCAACCGTCTGATGGAGATCAAGTTCTTCTTCAAGTCCGGTACATTGCGAACATCGTTCAACTTCAGGGTTGAACCATTCAACTTGATGTTGACGCTTCCTTTGCCTACTATATTGCGGGGTTGGTCATTTCCAAGATAAACTTTTCCAAAGTTTCCTGCAACATAATTCTCGAACGGATCTTTGTTTGATGTGGCATGAAATGATGCTCCATTGCCTAGTATCCATGACTCCTGCTTGCTCTCGAGCGAACAAATGAGTACATCATCGACGATCCCTCCGATGCAACATTTGCTTCGTCTTTCCACTCTCCTCCTTGAGTGGCGATTTGCATTGGTTTTTGAAGTGGCCCTTCTTGCCACAATTCCAACATTCGATGTCACCTCGAGTCTTGTTGGAATTTCTCCCTTGCTTGGATCGTGATCTTCCTCTATTTGAACTTCTACCTCTACTATCTACGTTGAAAGGCGCCCCGGAAGTTGAACTTGTATCCCCCGTCTTCGGATCTCCTCGGTCAAGATCATGCTCACAACATCATCGAACTTTAATTTAGACTGCCGCTGCCGCTTACTCGCGGCATCGTGCCGTTCCAACTTTCGTGCAATCTGCCCAAGAATTAACAAAGCTCGAACCTCATCACTAAAAGTGATTTCAACCGTGGATAATTGGTCTACTACCTCATTGAATTCGTTGAGATGTTCTCCAAATTTTCCGCTTTCGACCATCTTCATATTGAACAATTTCTTGATCAAATGAACTTTGTTTCCTGTAGATGGTTGTTCATACATCTTGGATAGAGTCGCCATAAGAGACGCCTGTTGTCTTCTCATTTTTTATATTGAAAGCGAGACTTTGACAAAGTCAATCTGATTGCACCGATGCTTTTCGATCAAGCAACTCCCAATTGCCGTCTTTCATTTCTTCTGGTTTTCCTTTCAACGGCTTATATAGATCCTTCTGGTACAAATAGTCCTCCATTTGCATTTTCCAAAATCCAAAATTTTTGCCATCAAATTTATCAATTTTGGAACTTTTATCATCTGTCGCCATTGCTCCCACTCAAACAAAAAAAATGTAATTATCTCAAAAAAATCTTTTATGATGTGGAAGATCGGACTACACTGCAACCACAGAGCATACTAAGAATTTAAAGAGAAATTACGAACCTTGCTTTGATACCAATTGTTGGGAATTAGAACGCTACTAATTCCGCCCAAGATCTGTGGGACTCAAAAATAATATGAGACGAGAAAATAATAGATGCTAAAATAAGCTCAAAAATGAAACACCGAGATTTAACGTGGTTCGGCCAACCCGCCTACGTCCACAGACCCACACCAAATATATTATCACACAATCTCAAAATGAGGAGTACAAGAAACACCGTACTCGTATTTCTATTTGCCTACACAAAGGCCTATCACTCGACTCAATTTTTCCTCTCGTGTATAGCTTCTAAACATGAAGCTTTTTCTCTCACAAAGATCTCTCTCTTTCTTTGTTGTTTTGGTGTATTTTTGTGTGTTTGAAGAAGCTAAATAACCCCTCTATTTATAGCAAAATAGAGAGGACATTTTTCTTCAAAATTAGGCCACCAACCAAGCCTCTATTCTTGACAAATTTTGGCCACCAACCAAGCTTCTATTCTTGACCAATTTCTCAACAGAACTGCAGGATATCCATGGACCCAAAAGGTTGTTCTGACAAAAATTGTATCTGCCAATCATTCGGGCAAAGAATTTGAAGTGGCAAAGACTTGAAGTTCATAATGATTTTATTAAGTAGATAAATTTAATCTTAGATTAGTGTTAAAGTTTCTAGTTTTTAATAGTTGTCGAAACTCTTGTTTGTCGTGATTTTTAAGGGACTCCAAGGACTCGAGCCGTTTTGGCAGAGGTCTCGCTGACCCCACAACGAGTGGGGGTCAAGGGGCAAAGTCCCTTGTGAGGTCTCTAGAAGGTAAATTACTTTTGTTTGGTTTAACATTTGTTTAATGTTTGGTTCAATTGTTAGCTCTTCTTATAATTATTCATGTAATTTGTAAATCTTAATTGTAAATGCAACAAATACAATTCTAGTGTGATCATGAACATAGATTTTTTGGATTGAACAGCATAAATCTCTCCGTCTCATATTTGTGTTATTTACTTTTGTCATTGTAATTGCTCATGTTTGTTTTTCAATTTCAATAATCAGGTGACAATTTATCTCGATTTTACATGGTATAAGAGCGAGAGATTCTGAATTTGAATTTCTATTATATTATTGTCTTATCTATTGATTATTGTGCACGTGTTAATTATTTCTAAAGAATATTAATGATCAGTCAAAACATGAACACCGATAAATCTATCAACATAACCTTTTGTTCCAAACCGCAATTCATCTCAATTTAACAAAATTTATTTCAATAAATGAATTGCAATTCAAGAAATATCAAAATTTGCTACCACCATAACTCTAGAGACTTACACCAGAAAGATGTATCCATGGCAGCATTCCACTGTGAAATCCAGTAACGGATACAAGAGAAAAGGCAAAAAGTTTTACACTCTACATTACATACCTCAAAACTTCCTTCACTATGAGGCAAAGTTCAAATGAGAGAGGAGAATACACTTCTACACAGATATGTAGGATAAACTATTGCAAGATTCCAACTTCTGAACTAACCAGATGTGTTGGAATACAACCTAATTCCACAAGATTCTTCACATTCAATCTGGTTCTTGAATCTTCAGACAAAACAGATACAGCATTTTTTATTATCAGATGATTCTTATCATTTGAATCAGGGAAGATTCTGTTCACAGCCATCTTCTCAAGAATTTCCAAACAGGCAATCTTATTTGACATATACAAAAATGTATCTATCAAAGATACATATATAAATGCATCAGGAACCATTTCTTTCTCTTCCATTCTCTGCAAATATGAAAGAGCTTCATGTGGCATATTGCATTTACAGAGCCCATTAATGAGAGCCATAAAAGCAATTCTATTAGGTGAGCAGTTCTTTTCCTCCATTTCTGTAAATAGTTTGACTGCTTCATTTGGTCTTTTATTGTTGCAGAATCCATCTATCAATGTAGTGTATGTAACGACATTAGGTTCCCTTTCTTCCTCAACCATCATTGATAGATATAAACTCGCTTGATCAAGATCGCCATTCTTACACCATCCATCTATAAACAAGTTATATGTAACAACTGATGGAACAAGTCCTTTAACCAGCATCTCGTTAAGGAGATTCTGTGCTTCAGACAACCTTTGTTCCTTACAAAGCCCGCTGATTAGAATGTTATAAGCAACGACATCAGGGCAATAACCACGCTTACAGATTTCTCTGAATAGCTGCATAGCTTTGTCTAGTTCTTTGATCTTCAAAAAACCATCAATTGCTGCAGAATATGCGACCATATCAGGAAGAAAGCCTTCTTGGACCATTTTATCAAGAAAGTCACAAGCTTCAAATACTCTCCCATGTTCGCATAAGTTTTTAACGAGCAATGTGTAGTTCTTTATCCAAGGCTCGTGCCCATTTAAGCGAAATTCCTGAAGAAAACGAACAGCCCCTGAGACATCAGCTCTTCTACATAGGCATCGAAATATGGAGTTATAGGTGAAATGTGTAGGCTGCAATTCTGACTGCTTCTGCTTCATCTCATTCAGTAGTTCATAACATTCGTTCAATCTATCAGCATTGCTCAGATAATCAATTACGTTATTGTAAAGTAACACAGTACGTTGGCAATCAACTCGATTCATGTCTTTGAGAAGTCCTAACGCCATATCTACCTTATGATCGCGACAAAGACCATCGATTACTATTTCAAATGAAGTGGTATTAGGTCGAACAAGCTCCTCTGCAACAAACAGGTTTTCCATCTTAATATCAACAGAATATGCATCTCCCATCATCATTTTCAGCAAATGATAAGCTTTGTCAACTGATCCACGACTTATAAATGCTTTCAGAACAGAATTATGTAAAAGAAGTATAGATTCCATATCTAAACCATCTGGTCTTTCCTTCAGTAGCCAGATAATATCACTTTCCTCAGTCACAAAACATACAAGCTCAGAAAGTATCTTAATATCAGGATTAATACCAAACTCTTTCATTTGTGAGAACAATTGTAAAGCTTTCTCAACCTTTTTATTCTTGCAAAAACCACTAATTAATGCACCATAGATAGAAATGTCTGGGATAATTCCAAGTTTCAGCATTTTGTCGACTAATTCCAGGGCTTTTTCGACTCGTCCTTCCATCACAAACCCATGTATCAGAACAGAAAATGTCTTCTCATTCAAATAAATCTTGAAATCTTCCATCTTTTCAATCAACTCAAAAGCCTTATCCACCTCTCCCAACTTACTTACTGACACAACCAAGATAGCCATGACATGAGCATCAACCCACCTCTCTTGATGCATCCAGTTAAACACTTCGAAAGCCTCTTTAAACCTTCCTGCATTGCAATAGCACTGCAAAATTGGAGTTAAAGCATACTTATCAAACTGTAATCCTAAACTACGCATCTCATTTAACCTCAATTCAAGTAAATCCACATTACTAGACTTCGAAATCGCCTCCAAGAGACAATTATAGCTATAATTGTTCACTGTACAAAGATTCCATCTTTTCACACCATCAAACAAAGAATTGGCTTCTTGAACCAGTCCTTGACTTCCCAAACACCTTATAAAATAACCCAATGCTCCAGGTGTCAGGTAACACCTTGAGTTCAACATATCAGTAGCCAAAACTCCCAGTGAGGCATTTTGTCGAGCACGTGATAGAATTGAAGCCATGGCATTGTAAGTATAACAGTTATGCCTATACCCGCCTTGATCTGATGCCCATTTAAAGAACATTTGAGCTATTCTCCAACTTTTCAATTCTTTCAAAACGGATTCAACAACTTCAGTGGTTAGCATTGATCCCAATTCTTTAAGTTCCGGGCCATCAGGAATAAAGGGTCTCCTTGTGAAGATTGAAATGAGATTATTAACTATTCTCCAGTGCTCTGGATTAGCTTTGCTGCAAATCGGATTTGAATGTAGAACAAAAGTACTACTACCATTACTGATAATACATTCATGGAGCAAATTCTTGATTCTTGATAAAAAGATCATTTCCTTTCATGGGCAGCAGTCATCATAAAATTCATTTATCACTCATTCTCAACAAATTGAAAAAGATTGCTTCTTTCCTAAATAAAAACATGAGTAGAAAGGCTGCGATCGACAGTAAATTATTCGGTTTGAAGATCTTGGAAGACGGAAGGGAACCTAAAAGCATCTCTACCAATATTAGATGCTGCTCTTATTTGAAACACACAAGCAAGCAAGCAAAGATTACCTGAGAGAAAAAATATATGGAAAGGTTTTGCTAATTCGGTCCCTTAATTTACAAACTTTAGTCAATTAAGTCCCTCATTATTTTTTACTTTAGTTAAAATATATGTTTATGTTACCATACTTTTTTGGAAATTTCTCTAATTTACTTCTCTAACTATTTACGTTTTTCTGAATTGGTCTTAAATATTTAATTAAAACTCCTAAAATGGTGTTTTTCCTTCTGATTAAATTGGTCAATGTTCGACAAATTTTTTGGCACGTGAACAATATATCTATTAAACTTAAAGGGTTATTTTTTTGATATTTCATGTTTTTTTTAAAGAATTATTATAATTAAAGATATTTATTTTGATGAATTTTAAATTCAAAATATTTGATAAGAACATAATTATTTTTATGTTTTATTAATGCACAAGCAAGAAATGATTACTTATTGTATGAAAAGTTTTGTTGATTTAGTCCCTTAATTTGTTTAATCATAGACACTGCAATAAAGATATTATAAAAACTATAATAATGTTTTAAAATATTTATCAAAAAAATTTATATTTTTATATATAATAAATAATATAAGTTGGTAAAATGGAAATCTAATAAATTGTAAAGTTATAAAAATTAAATAAATTTAAGAAGATGAAAGTGAGAGAAATAAATGAATAAAATTTTGAAAGTTAAATAAAATTATAATATTGGTAAATTAATGATAAAGAATTGGAAAGATAAAGATAAAATTTAAATAAACTAAAAATTTTAAAAAAAATTAAAAATTAACCCTAAAAATAACATTAAAAAAAAAAAAAAAGAGCTTTTAGAACATACTGTTGTAATCTTATAAATATAGATATACATAACTCAATTAACATAGAGTTAGAAATAAACTAAATTTACATGTGAGTTTAGAAGTTCAATAGTTTTAGAAATAGAATTTGAGAATATATTTAAATAAAAAATCATTTGTAATATATGTATATATATATAAAAATAATATATATATATATCCCTCACAATTTATATTTCCTAATCCTTTTATGAAAGGGATTTCCTTACCCTGAAAGCTAATATAAATACACTTATTTTCTTCATTAATTTGAATATTTTTCTCTCTCTTTTCTTCTTCATTAGAATCACAATATATAATTTTTTTTTTAAAACAAACATAGTGAAGATTATCATAATGAATCAAGACAAAAGCATACTTGATGCTCCCAACCTCCCATTGGGTGTTAAGTTAAAATTCTATCCTTTGGATTACGAGCTCTTGATTTATCTTGCATGTAAATCTAACGGAGAAGTTCTTCCATTTGAAGGAGTGATAAGAGAAGTTGATTTTTACTCCATTAACGATCTTAACATATTGTTCCAAAGAATTGGTGGTGACGACGATGACGACAATGACGACAATACTGAAAGATCGATTTACGTTTTTACCAAGTTGAAGAAATCCAATAACAACGACAAACAAGTTGATCGAAGAGTAAACGGTGGAGATATTATATGGAAAGGGAAAAATAGTTTTCAAAAGATATATAATCCTAGAGGAATTTTGATGGGAGAAAAGAAAGAATTCATCTTAATAAATAATAATAATAATATGAAACTTGGTTATAGTATGACGGAGTTTTCTTTGTGTCGAGAATGTTCCAAAAATTCAAAATTCAAAGATTATGTGATATGTAAAATAAAGAAGAAAGATGTAGAGATTGATGAAGGATCATCCATTGCCATGAATGCCATATCGTATATATCTAATCTTATGGATGATGTTTTTTTGACCACTCCAAAAGGGAGATGAAAATGGCTTCATATATATATATACTAGTAGTACACTTGACTCTCAGGTGCGAAAGTGTAACAAAAGTTAAGTTAAAAAAATATATTTATTTCTAAATAAAGAATATAAAAATTATTAAAATTTTATATGTTTACTTATTTTGTTATAATTTTATCATTATTTATGTACAAAATATTTATTATATATTTTAGGGTAAAGTATCCTAGTAACACCTCTTAGAGTTCAAAATCTAAGTTTAGTACCTAAGGAATTTTTCCTTCACAAAGTGTCATTCAGGTTTTAAAAAGTCTCACTACATGCCCTTCCGTCAATTTCTCCGTTAGGTCGGATTTTTTTACCGTTAGTCAACCTTTTTTACTGTTTTTGGCAGGGGCATTTTTGTCCAGAAATTAAAAAATAAATCCAAATTTTTTATAAAGGGTATTTTGCAATTTAATAAAAAAAACCTAAAAGCCTAAATTTTTTTTCCTCTCTTCTTCTTCTTCTTCTTCCTCTTCTCTCTTCTTCTTCTTCTGTTATCTTCTTCTTTCTTCTTCTTCTGCCGTCTTCTTCTTATGTTTTTTTCTTCTTCTTCGCTCACCCCCGATTATTTTTCCTCAAATTGGTCACGGGACTTGGGCGGCGGGAAATTGGGGAAATTTGTTTGAAATTTGGGGAAATTAATTTGAAATTTTAGAGCAACAAACGGTGCATGCAGTGAATCGAAACTTTTTTTTTTCTTTTTGGTCTTTTTTTGTGCAAATTTCAGTGTGAATCTAGATTTTAATTTTCCATAGTTTTTCTTGGAATTATTATTAATGCTATTATTGTTCTGTTCTTCGGTGTTTGGGTTGAACTATGTGACCTCGTCCCTTCTTTCTTGCTTACATGGACATGGAAATTGGAAAATGGAAAATTAATAAGGCTTTGATGATTTTTCTTCTTCTTCTTTTCTTTGAGCAAACAAAGGGGAGAAATTTTAGGGTTTTTAGGTTTTTTATTTAAATTACAAAAATATCCTTTATAATAAATTTTGGAAAAAATATTTGAATTTTGAAAATAAAAAAATTGAATTTTGAAAAAAAAAATGTAAATTTTGGAAGAAGTTATAATAAATATTGGAAGATGATATATATTTAAAAGATATAAGTTTTGGAAAAAAATTTGAATTTTGAAAAATAAAAAATTTGAATTTTGAAAAGAAATGTGAATTTTGAAAGAAGATATTAATTTAAAAGATATAAATTTTGGAAAAAATATTTGAATTTTGAAAAATTAAAAAATTGATTTTTGAAAAAAAAATGTGAATTTTGGAAGAATTAGTAAAGAATGTGTGGAAGAAGAAGAATAGAAGAGAGAAAATTTAAGATTTTAGTGTTTATTTTTATCAAAAATTACAAAATTACCTTGTATAAAAAATTAGGGTTTATTTTTTTAATTTTTGCGACAAAAATGCTCCTACCCAAAACAATAAAAATGGTTGACTAACGGTCAAAATCCGTCCGATCGGAGAAAAAATTGTAAGGGATGTAGTGAGACTTTTAAAAACCTGAATGACACTTTGTGAACGAAAAATTCCTTAGGTACTAAACTTAGATTTTGAACTCTAAGAGGGGTTACTAGGATACTTTAACCCTAAAATATATAATGAATATTTTGTACATAAATAATGATAAAATTATAAAAAAATTAAATAAACATAAAATTTTAATAATAAAATTTTTATATTCTTTATTTTAGAAATAAATATAATTTTTAACTTTCACTTTGTTACAGTTACATTTTTCGCACAGAGAGTCAAGGTACTACTAGTATATATATAGATGAAGCCATTTTCATCTCCCTTTTGGAGTGGTAAAAAAAACATCATCCATAAGATTAGATATAGACGATATGGCATTCATGGCAATGGATGATCCTTCATCAATCTCTAAAAGGGCATATAATCTGTCTTCAACCAGGAAAATTGAACGGGAAAAATGTAGTGAGAGTATTTAAAACCCGAATGACACCTTGAACAAAAAATTTATTAGGTGCTAAATTTGGATTTTGAACTCCGAGAGGTGTCACTAGGATACTTTACCTTATATTTTATTGAGTTCAAATTTTATGAATATATACATAATATACATTTGTACTAACTATTAAATTAATATTATTAAATTATTGAGTCATATCATAGTTCAATAGGTATAAGAGATTTCAAAATTATATATAAACCTACAAAAACTTGAAAAAAAAAATGAAAATATAAAAGAATAAATAATTATGTGTATTTATTGAATCAACTGAAAAAGACACATATCCAAAATCAACAAACAAAATGTTTATAATTAATTATAATATAAACAATCAATTCAAATAATTTTATAACTTCTTTAACCATCATTTTTTAGAAATAATTTTTTATTTTTTTAAAAAAAGAAAAAATGGGTTAAAATTCCCGATAAATTAATGTGTAAAAACAAGTGAAAAAAATTCAAATTAGAAACAACTTTTATTAATGATAAATTTTTAAAAGTTATAGAGATATTTTAATAAATTAATTAAAGTTAAAAATATTAATATAAAAAATAAAAGGTTGAAAAAATTAAATAGTAAAGAAAAAAATTAATAGTTAAGCATAATTACTATTAGAAAAAATTGAACTCATTTAATCTTAAAAAATAAGATAATTGGTTTTAAATAATAAAAAAATTAAAATTAAAATTAAAATAGTTTAAAATAATATTAAAAAAATTAAGATAAAACATAGAATTAAAAAGTTGTTAAATATATAAATTAAATAAAAATTTAAGAAAAAAAATAATTAAGCATTAATTGAGAATTAAAAGACAAAAGAAAAACCCTACAAGAATTCAATAATAAATATTCATACTAAAAAAAAAAAGAAAAACCTAAAAGTAAAACATAATTATATGGATACTATTAGAAACAATCTCTAAATATATAATTATATATATATATATATATATATATATATATATATATATTTTAACTTAATGATATGTCATTATATTATAGGGTATATAATAGGGTAATATATTCAAGGGTAAATTATCCCGTAAAACCTCAACTTTTCGGGATTTTAGGTTTTGCTCCTAAACTTCTTCTTTTTTTACTTTTGCACCCAAACAAAAAAATCTGCTAATTCGCACCTATGTCCAAAATTTCTGTTCAAATTCTAAATGTCAATTTCTGCAAGGTATTTCCATCTTTTTATATTTAGGATTTTTTAAATTTTTTAGGGATATTTTTTATTTAAAAAAAATTATTTAATTTTTCCATTTAGGGAATGTTAAATCAAAATGAATTTAACATTCCTTAAATTTAATTAAAAAAAAAAACATTCCCTAATACTGGATGCATATATTGTAAATCTTTATTATTTTTTTTTAAGTTATGTGAATTTAATTTTTTTATACTCACTATTAGTAGAGAGACTAGTTTAACGAACAAATATCTCCCTTCACTAAAAATAATAACTAGTACACACAAGTTTTGTTAAAAAATAACTTTTCATATTTTCTAGATTATTCTAGAATTTTTAAAAACTTTCTAGAACATTACAAAAAGTTGTAAAATACTATAGAAAATTTTAAAGCAAATTGGCTAATTTCATCCCTTAAGTTATATAAATTTTGTGATATCATCCATTTTTAAAATTTTTATATAATTTAATCATTTATCTTTATAATTTTGGCAAATTTCATCATTCTATCAATTTATTTAACAGTCAACTATTAGTCAAACTTTTTTTTATAAAAATAATTATATTGAAAGGGTAAAAATGTCTTTTTCTTCTTTCTTCCTTCTTCCTTCTTTCCTTCATTTTTTTTCTTTTTCTTCTTTAAATGAAAGAAATGCAAAATTTGAAAACCCAATTACTAGCCAAAAAAATGAAAAAACACAAAGAACCCACATTTTTACCCACAAAATATTCACCTGAAATCCATATAAATAAATATATGTGCAGAGAAATGAATAAACAAAACATATCAAAAGAAGAAGAACTCAAGAAGAAGAAGACCGTTTGGCTCTTTTTAATGGATTTTACTCTCTTTGTATATAACTATACTATAGTGCACTCCTTTTTTATGTCTGCTAAGGTTTCTTTTTTGTTTTCCCCCTTGTTCTCTATGTTTCTATTTTATCATGGGAGTATTAGAGGAATTGGAAAATTGCTCAATTGTTAGGAATTGGTTTATTTGTAAAATCCAAAACTAGGGCTGAGTTTATTATATCCAGAGATTTGCAACCATATTCCGGTGGTGGAAGAGCTCCGACCGGTTATTGCATGAAGAATTATTGATTAGGAGGCTCTGCAATTGTACAGAATGTGTGGTTGTTTTCTTTTTTTCTCTTTTTGTATATAAGAAAGAATACATTTTTCTTGCAAACGATTATTAGAACTTTTTCAATATTTACAGTTAGTTTTTTCTTTTGGCATAGTATAATACTTAGCTACTTCTTTTCACTAATTCACTGCTCAAACAGAAGAAATGAAGGAAAGAAAAAAAAGAAGAAGAGTGTCTCCCACATGCATCCAAGGGGACAAACAAAAATTCTCTCTCTAGGGCACGCTCTCTAGCCGTCCTAGATGCACACAACTGCGGGTACCTCGGAGGAAGCTACTCCGGAGGAAATCGACCAACTTCATAGAAGTATCAAGAAATACAAGCGGTCCTGGGCTGCTAAGCATGGGGAAGACGCTGAGGGCGAGGCAGCCGCGGCCACTGCATCTACTGATATGCTTGTTGATCGGAATCCATGGAAGGGACCTACCTTTGCTGAAAAACTGAAACAGGGACCTTCTAAACCCCCCCTTTATACAGGGGAAGATGAGGTAGATGAGTATGATGAGGTGGATTCATCCTTTATCCAAAACTTGACTATGGCGTCTCCTAACTATGACCCTCGGCCGGGAAAGGGGCCTGTGGTGAGTATACCCTTTGACACATACAAGGAAGCATGGATACCATGGAAGCGGGCATTGTTTCTCAAGTTGTTGGGGAAAAATGTTAGCCTTCGAGTTATGAGAGGTCGGTTGGAGAACTTGTGGAGCCTTCAATGGGGTTTTGAATTGGTGGATCTGCCAGAAGGTTTTTTTGTGGTGCGATTTCGGAGCCGAGAGGACTATAGATTTGTGTTGGAGCAGGGACCGTGGATAGTACTGGGCCACTATTTGACAGTCTCTAAGTGGAGACCATTCTTTAACCCGGTGAATGAAAATATTAGCTCTACTATGATCCGGATTCGCATTCCTAATGTTCCTATTGAGTGCTATCATCGTGACTTTTTGATGGCGGTAGGAAACTCAGTGGGTCGGGCTGTCCGGGTGGACATAACGTCGACGGCGGCGACCCGAGCGCAGTTTTCCCGGGTGTGTGTGGAACTCCAACTTAATCGACCTTTGGAACCTACAGTTACTTGGGAAGGAAGACAGTTTCAGATTGAGTATGAGGGTTTACACCAAATCTGTTTCAGATGTGGAAAATATGGTCATAGGAAGGAAGAATGTTCTCGAGAGGAGCCCCCAATGGGACCGTCGGAAGGTGGGCATGTCGACCTGAATGATCAACCACTGCACGGCCCGTATGGACCTTGGATGTTACCAGGTAGAGGTCGGAGAAGACGACCGTCGCCGGATCATGAGGGTAATCTGTCCAATGCTGGGCCGGTTGGTAATAATTCTAACAGTGGAGGGCAAGACTTACAACCCATCAGGTCCGGGAGTAAAAATTATGTGAATGGAACCCAAATGGGGCCTGCCCAAACTCATGGGGCTGACCTACCCTCAAGCTCTTCTAGATTTTCGGTGTTGGAAGGTCCGGAAGAGGAGACTATG
The DNA here is from genome assembly GCA_025388415.1 of Cynanchum wilfordii. Lineage (NCBI taxonomy): Eukaryota > Viridiplantae > Streptophyta > Magnoliopsida > Gentianales > Apocynaceae > Cynanchum > Cynanchum wilfordii. The sequence goes on from JAHSUH010003438.1 coordinate 812,383, forward strand.
GAGTTGGAAGAGGTTGCTGTTTTAAAGGAGAAAATATCAAAAATTAACCACCCAAAAGCACAGCCCATTACTAGTAAGGTTAAAGCCCCAAGTAAACAAGCTAAGAAGCCTCAAAGTCGGGCCATTAGTGAACGTCCACAAAAGTTGGCCCAAGTGGGTGTTGGGGCTACTATTGTAGAAGTTGGGCCTCAGGTGGGTTTCTCCATGAATGTGGATGTAGAAGTCGGGGTCCGGTCGCGTCGTCGGGGTGGGGTCCGGCTGCTGGTGCGGGTCAGGGCCTGGGACAGGATCGGCGAGGCCGCCGGTGCAGCCGGTCGGGGCCTGGATTCGGGTACGGGTCTAGGGTTTGGGACGGTCACCAGATCTGGGTCACTCCCAATTCCAACCCGACCCGCCTCGGTTGAAAAAACCACCCGACCCACGGACTGAGGAACGAGCGCAGTCGATTTCAGGTGCTACTGGAAGTGATCGAGATGATCCGATGCTTACGGAAGGGGGCCACTCGGGTACTACCCACTAAATTTCTTTATGAATTCATCAATTATGGTGTGGAATTGCAGGGGGCAGCTTCTACTACCTTTTGGTTGTATCTTCAAGATTTAGTTAATGCTCATAAACCTAATATTTTGGTGTTAGTTGAAACTCGTATTCACAGTGATCGGGCCCGACCCTTTCTTAATCGGTTGAATTTTGTTGATTTGATTGCTATGGAAGCGGTTGGTTTTTCTGGGGGTATTTGGATTTTTTGGGACTCATCTGTCACGGGTTTGGAAATTTTGGATTGTTGGGACCAATGTGTAACAGTTTCGGTGAATGGTGGTAAGTATGTTAACTGGATTTTTTCAGCCGTGTATGCCTCTCCTAATCGTCTTCTTAGGGAAGATTTGTGGTGCTACCCGACTCGCTTGGGCGGCATTGTAAAGTCGCCTCGGCCCCGTGACTTTAACCGGATTCTTGATCCTTCGAAGAAATCTGGGGGGAGGAGGGCTGCTTGGGCTCGGATTGAATCGTTGCGGACATTCATGTCTACCTGTGGTTTGTAGGATTTGGGGTTCTCGGGCCCTAAATTCACTTGGACGAATAACAGATCGGGATGTAGCAGAAGTCGGGAGAGACTAGACCGAGCTATATGCAATTCGGCGTGGCGGTTGAAATTTGTTGAGCATTCGGTCAAGCACCTGGCTAGACCGCACTCCGATCACCTCCCCCTTCTACTCTCGGTTTCTCATTACCCTGGGTTGTCTAAGGGTGGACAAACAAAATTTAGGATGCAGGATATGTGGTTTAGACACCCTACCTTTGAACCTCTCATTTCCGAACTGTGGTTGATAGGTAGCGGGGATTTCCGGAAATGTTTGAAGCTTCTTCCTTACAACTTACAGTGGTGGAACCGGCGAGTTTTTGGTAACATTTTCTTTCGCAAGGAGAAATGTCGTGCTAGGTTGGAAGGGATTCAACGGATTCTCTGTAGTCGGGAATCAACCTACCTACAAACGCTTGAAGTGGAACTGATGAATGAACTGAACGAAATTCGGATACAAGAACACATTTTTTGGAAACAGAAGGCAGGGGCTAGATGGCTTAGAGGGGGAGAACAAAATACAAGATTTTTTCATCAATCGGTTATTACTGAGAGCCGGGGGTCGTTTTTCAGTTGAAGGATGATGTGGGGACTTGGCAGTCCGACCCGTTGTTCCTAGAGCATATGACAACTTCTTTTTATTCGTCCCTTTATACCGGAGCTCCTAATACCCGGGTTCGATCATCTGCTTGGACATTTCCTCAGCTTAGCCGTCGTGATCTGAGCTGGCTGAATAGAGGGGTCACGGAAATGGAAATTAAAGGGGCCTTATTTGAGATGGATGGGAGGAAAGCTCCAGGGCCGGATGGGGTTACAACAGGATTTCTTCAACATTGCTGGCATATTGTAGGGGATTCAGTTGTAGCCTTTGTTCAAAAAGCTTTCCTTACGGCAGCCTTTCCAGCAGATATGAATAAGACGTTAATTAGTCTTATACCAAAACAGGAGATACCGGAAACGCTAGCACACTTTCGACCTATTTCACTATGCAACGTAATCATTAAGATCATTTCCAAGGTGATTGCAAATCGATTCCGACCTCCGATGTCCACCCTCACGGCACCTAACCAAAGCAGTTTTGTCCCATCCCGTCAAGCTGCTGATAACATTATCATTGTGCAGGAGCTGGTACACTCGTTGAGGAGAAAGAAAGGGAAGTGTGGTGGTATGATTGCTAAAATTGATTTGGAAAAAGCGTATGATAGGGTAGACTGGACCTTCTTAGAACAGATACTTCGGGTGGTGGGGTTTTCTTCATCGATGATTTCACTCATCATGTTTTGTATCTCATCTGCTAGCTTATCTGTATTGTGGAATGGCAAAGCGCTACAGGAGTTTAAACCGTCTAGAGGCTTGAGACAGGGGGATCCACTTTCCCCATATCTTTTTGTTTGTGTATGGAAGTTTTAGGGCAACAGATCCATAGTGCAGTTGATAAGGGTGATTGGAAGGCAGTAAGGATCTCCCGTGATTGTCCGATGGTGTCTCATGTGTTTTTTGCTGATGATTTGCTGTTATTTGGGGCTACCACTATTGCGCAAGCTCGGGTCGTTGAGGAAATCTTGGCTGATTTTTGTGACTAATCTGGCCAAAAGGTAAATCTTGCTAAATCCAAGCTTTGGCTGTCTCCGAATGTTGGTTCACAGGTGGCTGTCTTGCTGAGCCAAAAGGTGGGCATGTCTCTCACATCCACTCTCGGGTCCTATTTGGGAGTCCCGATCCACCATGGGAGGGTCCTAAAGAAAACTTTTAGTTACTTGTTGGACAAAGTGAAGAGGAAGCTCTCTAGTTGGAAAGCAAAGAAGTTGTCCAGGGGTGCCAAAACTTTACTTATTCAAAGCGTGACTTCTGCTATCCCTCTGTACAGTATGCAAACTGCTTTAATCCTTGTGGGGGTAATTGAGGAGTTGGAGCGTACTAGCAGGTGTTTTTTGTGGGGCTCTTCCGATGACCGGCGCCCCTGCAGTTTGGTTGCCTGGTCCACTGTGTGCCATCCGAAATCTCAAGGGGGGCTGGGTTTGAGAAGCTTGAGGCTGTCCAATCTCATTGCTCTCTCACGACTTTGTTGGCGGGCTTTGCAGAATCCACAGGCTCTTTGGGTCCGGATCCTTCCGGCTAAATATGGCTTACTAGATGCTCAAGCCGTTAATCGTCGGCGTCCAACATGCTCCCATACTTGGAAGAGTATCCTACAGGGTTTTGACTTGATGAAGGCTGGCCTGCTGTTCCCAGCTGAGGTCTCCGATACCCCTCATGGCACTGTCCGGCCAAGTTGGCGCTTCAATCAAAATGGTCGGTTCACGTCCGCCTCTTTATGGAACCAGTTGGGAATGAACCGGCCGCCTGGTACAGCCCAGAATTGGGATCGAATCCGGAGGTTTAAGGGTCCGTCGAACCCCTCATTTGCTTTATGGTTAGCTCGCCACGACCGTTTGGTGACAAGCACAACACCTTCACCGCTGCCATGTCATTGAATCGACGCAGTGCTCGTTATGTGGCGCTGCTGTGGATGATGGTTTACATGCTTTGCGAGACCGCTCGAGACCAAGACGGACTTGGGAATTCTTGCCGCCCAACACTGGCAGCCAAGGTTTTTGGGACTGTAACTCGTTAGGAAATTGGCTTGATTTTAATTTGAATAGGCCGCGAGACTCCTTTGCTTGTGTTCAACGTTGGTCCTATATCTTTCGTGAAGCCATCCACTCCTTTTGGAGAGTTCGCAACTTAGAAATCTTTCAGGACAGGGATGCCTGTCCGAGACCCGTTATTTTTGCTCGGTTGATCCTAGAAAGAGTTTATAACTTGCTATCCGTTTGGGGTGATGTTGTCCCACCTTGAACTGGTACTTTGCTAGTTAGGACGTTCTTTTGTACAAGATCTTCCTGTTTGTATAATCTCTCTGTTTATTATATACGGATCCCGGTTTTAAACCAAAAAAAAAAAAGAAGAAGGAAGGAAAGAAGAAAAAGACATTTTTATCCTTTCAATATAATTATTTTTATAAAAAAAGTTGACTAACATTTGACTGTTAATAAAATTGACAAAATGATGAAATTTGTCAAAATTATAAAGATAAGGGATGAAATTATATAAAAATTTTAAAAATGGGTGATATCACAAAATTTATATAACTTAAGGGATGAAATTAGTCAATTTGCCAAAGTTTTAAATATAAGTAAAATAATTAAAAAATTTAGAGATAGAAAAGAGTAGAAAAAGTTCTAGTTAAAATCGTCATTAAGTTAAATTAATGTTGGCCATCCATTGAGAAGGTAGAAAAAACTATAAATATAAGTGGTGGTTATTTGTAATCAAACATGTAAGAGAGAAAGAGTAGGTGAGAAAAATAACTTCCTTTCAATCAATCTCAAATAACACACAAGTTAATTGTAGGGTTCAAATAGCAAATATATAGTTAGAAAAGGGTTCAAATAGCAATTCTCAAATAACACACAAGTTAATTGTAGGGTTCAAATAGCAAATATATAGTTAGAAAAGGGTTCAAATAGCAATGGCGCTAAAAACTTATTGAGTTTACATATGTATGCAAAGTTAATGCGCAAATGTACACAATTAAGTAATAAAGTGATGAATAAATCGTCTCCACATGGAGGAATTGATGTTTATAGTGAAATAAGTGTTATGGATGAAAATTATGAGAGTGAACATTGGAGAATTAATTATATTAAATAATAATAACAAAGTTAGGTGGATGTAGTTTTGAAATCACTTTTATTTTTTTGTTTTATCTACTTTTCATTCCTAAATTAGAAATTTTATGACCAAATATAATTCATTCTTTAACAATGAAATAACATTTCTCCCAATTAAACAATATATTTGTTTTCGCACATAATCTTTTAAGCACCAAATTTGTTTTAATTATTGAATGTAAATGATATTAATTATATTAAATAATAATTTAGATTTTTTATTATTATCTATTAAGGTGAAAATTATTTTATTATTTTTTTAAAAAAATTATAATATTTCAAAAGAGTTTTTTGTCTTTAGTTTTAGGAGTCTCTATAACACTAAGTAATTAGTAAAAATAAAGTAATTAGAATTCGTCAATTACCAAAGAAAAAAAAAAGAATTGGTGAATATTTTATTTGAGATTTTTTTTTTTAAAAAAAAATAAACCTTCATATGTGTGTTATTATTCCATATATTAGACTTTATAATTTTTTTTTAATATATTTTTGTAATTTTATAATTATTTATATTAAAATTTTGATTAATTACCATTGTTTATAAATTATATTAAAATTATTATTATTATTTGTTTTTATTTATATAAAAAATTATTATTTTTTATTTATATAAAATAAATTCCATATCACCTTGATAGGATGACTTAAATCACTAATACCAATGTAGACCAATGGCCTCAAAGACTATAACTAATACCAATACATTGAATCAAGTGGAGAGCCATGATGATAAATACCCTTGTTGGTTGATAGAATGTTGGGGGTGCTACCGAAGCCCAATGTCGTGGTTGCCAAAGATGGGAGCGGACAATATAAGACTATTGTCGCAGCTCCAGTTACATTCATGGTTCAAAGTCTTGGTCGAGTCATCAAAGCTCTTCGAAACAAAGATACGGAGAAAAACCGAAAATCACTCAAAAAAGACCATTGTAACTCTGATATTCGTTGTCAGGACTTAAACCTGGACGCACAAACTTGCAACTATGGGTCCAACGACAAGCAGAGTCGACTACTTATAACATTTCAAATTTATATTTTATATTACATCTTTACATTCTTCAAATCTCGGTTTGGAAATCAATAATCCAAATTATTATACGATGAAAATTCACCAGTAATCATTACAGGAACATGAACCATTCTTGATATGGTGAAACCGGTTAGAATCCCTAACAACAATTTCTCTCCCTGTTGCTACTGATATATATTTCATGGCAGTATGACAATCACCACAAACTCTGAGATTCTTAAATATCCTTATAGCTTTTGGTTTGTTTGTATTTATCAAACCAAAAACCACTGCAATTTTCTCACTGTGTTGAATCAAATAATTCTCTTTCTGTTCATCATCTTCAACTTCATGAAGCACAAAATTAGTATCAGGAACATAACCCATTTCTTTAATCTTCATAATCAACTGATCTAAATGTTCATAGATCAGTTCTGCTTCAGGATGTTTGGTATCCCCAACATAAAACTTATGAACATTATTCTCAACTTCTATCCAGCTACACCCTGCTTCTTTAACCAACTTCTTTTCTTTCATTCCTTGCCTGATTTTTCCCACTTTTTCCCATTGACCTTCAGAAGCATACATGTTTGAAAGAAGAACATGTGCTGCAGGATCATTAGGGTCTTGTTGAAGGATCATTTCAGCAGCAAGTTTCCCGAGTTCGGTATCACCATAAACTCGACATGCACCAAGCAATGTTCGCCATACTATGGCACCAGGAGTGTAAGGCATTGATCTTATGAACTCAACTGCGTTTTGCAGGAACCCTGATCGGCCTAACAAATCAACCATACAAGCATAATGTTCCATTCTTGGAACTATTCCATGATCTTTTGACATTGAATGAAAGAATTCCCATCCCTCTTCAATGAAACCAGCATGGCTGCAAGCTGATAAAACAGCAATGTAAGTTACCTCATTTGGTTTAACACCAGCCTTGATCATGTCAGTGAACAATTCCAGGGCTTTTTTGGCATAACCAAATTTTGCATAGCCAGTGATTATAGCAGTCCATGAAACAATATTACGATCTTCCATTTCATTGAAGACTCGAAGAGAGGATTCAAGGCTGCCACATCTAGCATACATAGAGATCAAAGAATTACAAACACATTGATTAGACTCAAATCCTGCCTTCAACAACCGAGCATGGATTAGCTCACCCTTCCCCAGAGCACCTACACTTGCTGCACCACTTAATAAACTAGCAAAGGTGAAAGCATCAATCCCAAATGTAGTGTTCTCAATTTCATTAGAAACTTCAAATGCTTTATCAATATTTGAATTCTTCACACAAGCATCAACAAATGTGTTATAAGAAACCAAATTTTTCTCAAATAGAACATCAAATGCTCTTTGTGCTTCTTCAATTCTATCACATCTAGAGTACATGTTAATCAGAGCATTACCTACACAGTTAATGGATGCAAGTCCCACCTTCACTGCATGACAATGAATCTTTAACCCCATATCCAAATTGTTAAAATTTGCACATGCTTTGAAAAGACCAGAAAAAGTAAAATGATTAGGTTTCACAGAACCATCCTCCATCATTCTGCAATACAACTCAATAGCTTCCACATCAGTGTTTCCATTCATAGCATAACCTGTGATAATTGCCGTCCAAGACATGACATTATGAACAGGCATTCTGTCAAAGATCTTCCTTGAATTGATCATTGATCCATCCCCAGCACATTTTGCATACATGTCAACCAAACTACACCCAACACAAACATCAGTTGTCAGTCCAGACTTGACCACTGAAGTATGCAATTGTGGTCCAAATAGCGACCATTCAAGCTCAGCACAAGCTGATAAAACACTACTATAAGTAAATTTGTCAGGAACGAATCCAGTCATAATCATTTCCAAGAACAACTCGATTGCGTTTCTGGGACTACCGAGCTGAGAAGTTCTAGTAATCATCAAAGTCCATGAAACTGGATTTCTCTCAGTCATTAAATCAAACACTTTCTTGGCAGCCTCCAAGTCACCAAATCCTTTTGAAAATAAATCAATCAAAGAGCACCCAACACAGACATCAGAATTAAAATGCCCAGTTTTAAGGAGAAATCCAAAAATGACGGACCCAATCCAAGCATATTTAATACTAGAGCATGCCTGAATCACTGATGAATAGCAAAACTGATTCGGATACTCCCCCGATTCAACCATGCCAAAGAACGTCAAAACAGCTTCCAGTTCCATCCCACTACGTGCATAGCAAGATATCATCGCACTCCAAGAAACTAAATCTCTCTTCTCTCCCATATTTTCAAATATAGTTCTTGCAGTGACCCAGTCCCCGCACTTGGAGTATAAGCTAATAAGTGAATTGAGCACGATGGAATCGAGGTCAAGCTCAGAATTGAGGAGCATTTCATGAACAAGCTTTCCCAGACGGAAGTTTCGGGTGCGGATGCAGGATTTGATGAGGACAGAGTAGGAGGTAAGATCAGGAGCGAACCCCTGTTGAGCCATGAGATCAAGTGTGGAGGTTGCTTGTTTGACATTCCCGACATTGGCATGGTGAATCAGATTGCTCTTGAGAGCTTCGAAATTGGAATTTCTCTGTAATGGAATTGAAACAAATTTTTTGGGAGAATTGGATTTGGTTACGGGTGAGATTAGATTGGGAGTACAAGAAACAGAGGCGCTTATCATCTTCTTTTTTTAACGGCTCCTTTTAATTCCTTAAAGCCAATAAATATATTTTTTATAGTTTTCAGCCACACCCACAAAATAAGAAGAATCTCTCTTTTTTTTTTTTTTTTTTTTGGACCAGAAGTCTCAAAATATAGAGACAACTTTAAACTAAATTCACATATTGACTAATTTTCATTCGAATCAAATTGATATTGAAAGAAAACTCTAACCTCAAATTACAATTCATACATGAGTTAAAGTTTAAATTCTCAACATATCCAGACTAATTCTCATTTGAGTCGGATGGATATCAAAAGGAAGCTCCAAATTATAGCTACATACATGAATTAAAGTTCGAACTCCACTAAGAAAACTTTTTACCAACTCACCTAAGCATTCGGGTTAACAAAATTCTATTTGACAATAAGGTAGAAAATAATTAGACCCTTTTTTTTTTAACTTTGACTTTTAAAACTTGTAATATTATTCGCATATATGTATGTAAAGATGTGTTGTGAAATTATAAAATCCAAAGAATGAGGGCAGTAAAGCACATGCAGCTTCTATACATCTTAATAACCAAAGGGATCATACTCAACTTCGGCAGGAGAGATTGAAGCAACTTGGTCTTGACAAATGTTAATGCATGATTCCCCTATGATATGTTCATTGCTATTCATTCAAAATTGAAGCAAAAAGCCTCTTCTACGTCAGACATTGCAAGGCAAAAATGATTTTTATGTAAACTTCGATCTACTTAAAAGTATTATAAATAAGATCAGAAGAAATGCCTGAACATATTTCAAAATCAAAGATCGAAATGGCACATTGCAACAAAGAAAAATTTTAAGTATAAGAACTCCAAACTTTAACTGTACAAATTTTTGAGTATCCAATCTTCAAAAACCAATTAGAAGTAATATAACAGGAAAGAAAACAATAGTCTAGTATTTATAAGCATTAACTATCTTTCATTTGAAGCCTGAACGAGTATAATTTCTCCATTCCACTTCCAAGGGACTCGGGCGGTATTGGCATCTGTAGGGAAAAAAAAATTAGAAATCCCTCATTATTGATAAACAAAGAACACATGCAGCAAACCACAAATCTGAACTTCATACTTGATTAGTGTAGACAAAAGTACCCAAATGGGAATGACTTAGGAGGACATTTTGGTAGAGCATGAAATCTATGGCAATGGTGACTGAACATTAATTTTGGTAAAGATGCCATGGACTGCAGGGAGGTTAGTGCCAAAGGTGCCTAGGTTTCAAAATGCAGGTCCAAGTACAACTTAATGTAAACCAGAGGAACTATGGAATATAGACTCTGTTTTGGGGTTAACAGAGGAGTAAAATAGTTTGAATCTATCATCTTGTCATGAACCGATTTTCAAATATGGAAAATTTCATTCCATGCCTCAAGACTGCTAATGCAATTCATATGGCTGATTCCTTAATAAATTTGTGCAAGTACCTGATGTTCCACCCTTTATTATTTCCAGAAAAGATGTTAAAATATAGGACATTTTTGGAGAACTTTGCCGAAGAAACTTAGGACAAATTGAAATAGTCTATCACCTGGGATGCAGGATGACGCGAGACCCATTATTATTTAATAATCACTTACAGCAGTAGAATACACCAGGAGAATATTGGAGATCAATCCTAATGGACCCATTTGTCAAGGACCTTAATGCAGCATGTAAGAATACACCAGTTAATAATGATGAAAAAAGAGTTGTTTAACTATTATATGACACCGCATTGATCTCCAGGTGTTACAATCCTGATAGTCTAGCAAAGCTTGGTAACAAAATAAATAAAATAAATGGCAGAAGTAAAAGATTCCTTCAAAATTGAGGATTGTGTTGATGTCAAATTGATTAAAGTTGGATATTCTAGCCCTTGAAAGAAAAGGAAAAAAGGATGTGATATCAGGCTGATAGTAGAAAACAGAAAAATAAAAATTTAAAAAAAAAAAAAAAAAAGCAGTTAACTCAAGGACCAAGTTTTTGCCCAACTGAGCAAGAGCATATGCAAGATAACATTAGGCACCCATTATCATTATTTTAGTCACTTTCAGTAATTATTATTAGTAGTAGTATTTTAGAATTAAAATTAAACTTTTTAGTATTATTCTAATGTTTCCTACATATTTTAAATTTCTACCAGTTCTTTTAGTTTCCAACTTTTTTAAGGACTCCAGCACTAAATTTGGTATCAAAGCCAAAGTTTTGGTTATTGTCCATGGCTAGTCGAGGTAGAGCAGGCCATGAATGATGAGAGTTACAAGGTAAAGTACGATTAAATAGCTCTAGGTCCAAACCCTGCCACATAGGGCTCGTGCAAAAGCCAAAACAGAATTAACGAAAGGTAGCCGTGTGACTTACAAAAAATCAACTAGAATGTAAGTTTGATGAGAAGATAGAAGACATTGAGAAAAAACCAATTCCATGATCTTGTGAATTGTGACAAGTCAGAGCATGGTGGAATTATGAAGCAATTAACAAGGGCATCAAGTTTGAACACTGAAGGAAATGAAGATTTTCATACCTAGTTTGAAGAAATTCAAGGTAAAATTAAAATATCTAGTAGTTAATCTTGATGAACTCATTATTCCAAAGAACCAAAAGATAGTTATGTTGAAGATCATTTCTCAAAACATCATTAATTGAACGTTGAAAAAGTAAAGAGGTAGACTGGAGTCTTCCACCAATCTTTGATATCTCTAAATGACAGAAATGATATGTTGAACTTGAGAACCCTAATCTCATCATATTATGAGAAGGAAGAGACTGCTGAAAATTCTAGAATGGAGAACACAGAGGAGCCTAAAGTTTTTGGTGGTTTTCCTAACACAGCATACATTTCTCTATACAGTGAATCATTATTGGTAGACAAAGAAAGACTTCTATCTGGCCTGCAGCATACATTTCTCCATACATTGAATCATCATAGGTAGACAAAAAAAGACTTCTATCTGGCCTGCATCAAAATAATTCAATTCCTAAAAGTAACTTGAGTTTTGGTGACTCTACAAAATAACTCCTTTTGAAACTATCTTATTATTGAAGTAGTAAACTTCAACAATGTTTGCTTTAGTTTTTAATACGTAATTCTATAAAGCTTCCACCTATTTTGTATTTCCAAACCATTGACTACTCCCAGAATTGGAAATTGATTGAGGTTGGATATTCTAGTCTTTGGAGGAAAGAAATTGAAAGGATGTCAAAGTTTAATCAAACAGTAGACAGATTTTGTTATTAAAAAAAAAAAAAAAAAAAAATTAGGAAACTCAATGACAAGTTTTCTCCCATTAGAGGTGAGATGATGGAAGATGACATGAGGTCTACTACTGTTATTATTATTTTAATATACTAGCAACAATAGTATTTTAAGATTAGAATTCAGTTTTTTGAGTATTTACTCTAATTAAACTTTAGATCTCAACAAGTCTTTTAGTTTCCAACTTGTATTAAGACATAATTATTATTTAGTTTTCTACTTATATCAGGTTTAGATTTTGAGAATTTTATTTTAAGGATGGATTTTGTTTAGATAAAAAGTTTTGAATACAATTATATTCTATTGCATAGAAATTCTCTCATAACCAAAGCTAAATCATAGCATTTCCTTTTTTTTCCTTTCCCCGTTCACCATATCAACCTACACAAACTTGTCATCCTCAAACGGAACAAATGGTGTGAATAGAAGCTTGGCAAAAAGTTAAGATGTCTTGTTGGGAACCATCCAAAGACATTGGATTCCATTATCCACAAGCTGAATATAACAAGTCAGTCAATCAATGCGTAAAGAACACCACTTCAAGCTACTTATAGCTTGAAACAATAACATGTACATGGTTTGGTGCTTTTAACGAGAAATTAGGGTGAGAAATAAAGGAGAATATATTTGGAGAGTTTATGAAGAGGTCAAAGTTGCCTAAAAATCCAGCATAGCATCTTAATCTTTTGTTGCCTCTCAACACTGCCTCAAGCAAGAATTTGAGAAAGGTGATCAGATTCTTGTTTATAACAAAAGGAAGTTTCTTAAGGGTACTTATAACAAGCTTCTCAGATATTAGGAACATTTAAGGGGTTAAAAAAACAATAGTAATAAGAAACAAGAAAAATCAGCTCCTGTGCATGTCAGAGAACCAAACAGTCTAATTTTTAAAGTTTTGATTTACATGCGTTTGATGGATTTGATGTTACAAATTGAATGGAGTAAGATCAATGGCTGCTAAAGGAAAAACTAATTTTATTGAATTTGGATGTTAAGGAGGTTCAGTAAAAGCGAGATAATAAGAAATGGTTTAAAACATAAGACTCATTTCAGTAACATAAACTAAACTTATTGCATCAAGACCACTCCAGGGTAGCTTATATATGTAAAATTACATTTAGATTCAAACTCAATAAATCTTTCACCTTGGTTTTTCAAGGGTATAATCAGAGAGAAGAAAATGAAATATTATCTCCAATAAAATAACTAAGCATACCCAATTAATAACAGGGAAGGAAAAAAATCCGAGAATAAATCATTGTGCTCATATTCTAGCATCATATGAAAAATTACCTGGGCAAAGAGATATCTGCAGAAGTGCATAAAAATTCAGGGAAAAAGAGTATGAAAAAGGCTGAGTGCATTAAAAAATTATGTATTTAGACCTTGGCAATTATCTGACAAGTACGCAATATCACAGCTATGGGATGGTAACACAATAATATTAGGAAGGAATACTATTTCTACTAAAAGAGAGGAGATCACATAAACTTGACAAACATAAGGGCAAGATAAAACTAAAAGAATAACAATATGATACACCATATCAAATAACAGACAAGATATAGGAGTAGCAACACTAACCTGCATTTTATTCAAGTAGGGTCTCTATTCTGCTGCCCACTAGAGCCTGACCCCCATCCTTGCCACCAACGGAATGGCAGTGAAATAAATTGGGTCTCCCTCCTTCTCTGTCCCTGTGAAGTTCCAGTTGAGTTCTCAGAACCACCGGGATTCCTAGAAGTGTCCCTTGTTTGATTCTCATAATCAGGATCATCTGTGGGTAGCTCATACCGACAAACAGGGCAAGAATTGTGCAATTCCAACCATGGGATAATGCAGTCCTTGTGGTATGCATGCTTGCAGGGCATCTGCTTAACCTTAGCACCAGGCTCAAAATCGTCTTTACACACCGCGCATTGTGCCAATTCTGATTTCAACATTTCCTCATCAACTACAACATCCGGCAGCCCTTCCACAGCTCTTCTCGAGGCCGGTGGTGTCCCATAACGATTAGGGTCATTCTCCGCTAATTGCTGGATTAATTGCTCAAACCCTGGCCCGACGAAGTAGTCCCCCATATTAGTAGGCAATGAAAAACTTTGACCACCGTCATGGTCCTGAAAAACAAACTGGAAATCAACTCCTCTAGCCCGGCGTTCAGCCAAATGACTAACCAAGTACGTTATCGGGTCAAAATCATCCATTCCAAACATTGATCTCCTGTTAGGGTTTGATCCCGCTCTTGATTCAAGACCAGTAGATGAAGATGAACGAATTCCAGGTCTTTGCGAGTCAAAATTGCTAAAGCCTGGCAAATCAGACGGCCACGAAGGCGGAAACGAGAGAAGAGTGTTGGTGAAAGCAGCTATGGGGTCGGCAACGCGATCAGGGTTATCGGAGAGAAAGCCCTGAGATGGTGTAGGGTTTTCGAATTCCTCGACGAAGCCAGAATTGCAGATGGGGCAAGTAATATCCGCGAAGGTTGAAGGGGTGATGGATACTGTTCGTTCGCATTGGTGGCAGAAATACAATTCAGGACCGCCGTCTGCAACGGTGACTCCGGCGGAGGACATTGTTATTGGATTGGGAAAATTTGGAAGAGAAAAATCTTTTGAGGGTTAAAATAAAAGGCTTCAACGCTACGGGCAAAACCCCTTTATATATTTCCCACCCTTTTAATATTCCCTGTACTCTTGGGATGATTTACCGATATTCGGGGACCGGATGATTATCAAATATAAATAAGAAAAAGAATTATCCAATATCTAAAGAAAATTAAATATAATAATTGAATTAAAAATAAAAAAATTACAATAAAAAAATATCATAATTAATTACAAACAATATATATTAATAAAATTAAAATTTAAAAAATATCATAATTAAAATTAAAATTAAAAAGTGTAATCTTATATATAAAAATAAGAAATATATATTAAAATGTTATTTTACTTTTAAAGTATTTATTATATAAAATTTAAAAATATATATATTTTCATACAACAATTGATTTTGAACTTAATTGGATTACAATTTAATCCAATTTTTAAATAATTAATTAGTGATTAAAATATATATATATATATATATATATATAAATATGAATTATTTATATTAATTAATTTTTTTAAAAAAATTAAATATATTTCTAAAATCTCGCCCACATAATATTTAAAATTGAATTTTTAGATTATATGAGTCAAAACATTTTAGTCAAGTAAATTTATAGTATCTTTTAGTCAAAATCCTAATTGGAATCAAATTCTAATTCTAAAAAGAAATATATATTTCTTAATATTTATTATATTATTTTTAAAAAATATATAATTCCTTTTATACCCTTAGTTAATTAATATTCCTATATATTAAATATATAAAAGATCGGAATGGCACATTTGCAAATAAATTAGAAATAATATAGAAATAAATATAAAGGGAAAGAAAAACAATATATAGTATTTATAAGCATTAACTTTAACTAATCTTCATTTACCAAAAAAAAAAAAAAAAAAAAAACTTTAACTAATCTTCAGTTGAAGCCTGGACGAGTATAATTTCGCCATTCCACTTTTAAGGGACCCCCTCCTGGTAATGGCATCTGTAAGGAAAAATATATATATATATATAAACAGAAACCCCTCATTATTGATGTCAATTGCCACAAAAAATAAAATACTAGTACAAAAAAGTTCAAAGAATAAATTAAAAAAATAATAATAAACAATACAAATCAGTGAAGCAGAAATATTCCAATAATACACACTTAACTATCAATTCATGTAACAGTTCTTCGTTAGATTTATTTCAATAAATTATGTGTGTTTATGTGTCAATTATATATAAATATTATATATGTATTGGTTATTGTATCTAAAGAATTTCGAGAATTGTTTATTTTATATCTATTAGTACAACAGAACCTAGACTCCTATATGTATCTATCTTGTAAGATCATAATCCCTTGTTTACTTAGAACGCTTCCGCAAACTAACTTTTGTTGGTTAATTCATTAGAATAATTCTAACATTCCAACCAAATAATAAGGAACAGAGTGTTAAAGGAAGCATGAAGGAAACGAAAGAAATGACAGAAATGGGAGCATCGCTTTTCCAGGCAAAAAGAGGTAAAGTTTCCAAACAGACAAAGAAGATTGAAAAATAACCCTTCCGGCTTTCGGTGACTAAAATGAACTCAAAAAATGTAACTTTATTGCAAGAACCCTGAATTATCAAAATTATGGATGGTCTAAAAACAGAAAAAGATTAGACTTACTGTATACAAACTAAATGGTTCTAAAAACAGAATATAGGGTCCAATAAAAGAGTGATTTTAACAACAATTTGTTACAGAGCTCCTCTAAGATGGTCACAAAGATGACCATTAAAGTAACTAAGTAATTATCTTATAAGCACATAATATCTCATGTAGGCAGATGACAAATTTTTATAAAAAAGACTCAATATTTGCCATAAATCAAACCAATACAAAATTTTTAACTAACACAAATCAAATTTAAATAGTTAGAATTCAAATAGAAACATGGGACAAGATATTCAAACATGCATCAACATCTATAAGGAATAGCAACACATACCTGTAATATGATCTCTATTTTCTAGAACCTTCTAGACCTTGACCACATTCCATGCAACCAACGGAATGGCAGTGAAATAATTAGGGTAAACCACTTTATCGGTCCATGTGGAGATCTAATTGAGATCTCGGAACCACCAGGATTCCTAGAAGTATCCCTTAATGTTCGACTCTCATAATTAGGATCATCTGTGGGTAGCTCATACCGACAAACAGGGCAAGAATTGTGCAATTTCAGCCATGGGAGAATGCAGTCATTGTGGTATGAATGCTTGCAGGGCATCTGCTTAACCGTAGTACCACGCTCAAAATCGTCTTGACACACCGCGCATTGTGTCAAATCCGATTTCAACATCCTCTCATCAACTACAACATCCGGCATCCTTTCTACAACTCTTCTCGATGCCGGTGGCGGCCCGGAACAAATTGGCTCAATCACCGGTAATTGCTGAATAAATTCCTCAAACCCCGGCCCATTGAAGTAGTCCCCAGTATTAGAGGTAGGCGATAAAATAATCGGACCATCGTCATAGTCCTGAATCACAAAGTCGGAACTATCTCCTCCAGCTCCTTCTTCCAAAAACGGCCGCGGGTCAAAATTTTCCATCTCATACATAGTGTTTGATCCCTCCCACGATGATTCAAAACCAGCTGATGACGGGAGAGGATTGTTCGTGAGGCCAATTATAAGGTCCATATCACCATCGGGATCATCGGAGAAAATGCTCCGAATTTGAGTAGGGTTTCTAAATTCCTGGACGAAACCAGAATTGCAGATAGGACAAGTAATATTCCCCAATCGTGAACGGGTGATGGATATTATTCCTTGGCATTGGTGGCAAAAATACTGTTCTGAACCGCCGCTGCCGCCGTCTACGAGGTTTATTCTGCCGGAAGACATTGTTATTGGATTGGGAAATTTGTAATTTGAATGATATAAAACTCAAAACATTAAAGGAAACTTAGAAACACCTTTATTTATACTTTCATTCCCGCCTTTTAATTTCCTTGTCCTTTTTGGAGATTTAATTCAACTCTATTTTCTACAAATCCTTTTATTATTATTATTTTTATTATTATTATTATTTAAATATAATTATTTCATGTTTAAGATATACTTATTTAATAGATAAATATTTTAGGATAAATTTACTCTTTTATACTTATTATTGATATATATGAGTTATATTTTAGATATAAAATTCAATATCATTGAAATCATAATATTTATTTATAAATATTTTTAGAAGACAATTTATAAATATTTATAAATATTTACCTCGTTCAGTCTTAATTTCCCTATAATTAATTTTTTTTTTTAAAAAGTGTTGATTTATTATTTTATTAAAAAATTAATATTATTTTTATATTATTTTAGAATACCAATAAATTTAATTAAGGTAATACAACTTTTGATTAGTTATTAATTAGTCTCTTATATTCTCATTATATTATAATTTAATATTTATTTTAATATTTTTGTTATCATAAATTATTATTTAATAATAAAAAAATATATTTTATGATCTATAATATTATATAAGATCTTATAATACATTTTTTTTTAATTTCTCTTACATAATTGATCTAAATTTTTGCAATATTTTTTTTTATTTTATAGATCTTTTAACTTTATATATATATACTAGAGTAACATTCCACACCTGAGGTGTGGAATCACATATACAATTTTTTTAAAAAAAATTTATTGTAATTTTATTTTTTTATCATAATATTTTTATTAATTTAATTTATATTCTAATTATTTTTTTTAAAAAAAATTATTTTATAAATAATTGAATTTAATTATATTTGTATTATAATTTTAAATATTTAGACAATAAAAATAATTTTACTTTTTAAAATATATGTATAATATATATTCTAAATCATATATAATAAATATATACATGTAAAGCATAAAAAGTTATTATTAAATTGATACATAAACTTTATTAAACTTCATTTATTTAATTTTGAAATTATTAAAAAATTATATGCTATATTATTATTTTTAAAAAATTAAGAAATATGATACATTAATATAGTTTATTAAAAAAAATTAATATTTAGATATGAAATGAGATTTTATACCAATTAAAAAAAAAAAAAACCTATTAACAACAATCACTTTTGAGATACAAAGGACAATATTGAGAAATTAAAATAATAATAATAAATAAATCACATGGGAATGAAAAATAAAAAGATAAATAGATAAATCAATAAAACATTTAAATATAAAATACTATAATATATATATATATATATATATATATATATATATTTTGAGTAAAAGAGTAAAAAATTAAATAATTAACTGGTTAAAGAATAGGAGATTAAAACTAAAAAGACAAAATCATAAAATATAATAACAAAAATACTAAAAATTTCGTTTAGAAAATATTTACAATTAGAAGAAAGAAATTTTACGATATTTTGTACCTGATGAAGTTTATTGTAGTTTGGTAGATATCGTAATATTTATCTTTTAATTTTTAAAGGGCATTATGATAGATATCATTTATCTTAATATTTATCTTTTATATTTAGATATATCATAATAATATATGATTTCCTAATCGGAATAGACTTCTGATTGACTAAGGAATTGTTAAATAAATATTATGATATATTCTGATTGAAGTGGAATTCTTTTCTAAAAAACTCTAATCTTTTCAGCCTTTCTTCTGGTTTTGTTTCTAACTTAAGCATCGGAGGAGCTTTACGGAGAGCAATCTCCGTTTGGCTTTGTTTTTTACAGGAACGAAGATTCGGGAGATCGAGATTAAAATATTTTGAGATTATAGGCCACATCATAGTTGAAAGAGAAGTATGTGAAAAAAGAATTAATTGCATTAAAATAATAATACTAACACACATGTAAATAAATATATGATATTACATAATATTTGAAAATTATAAGTGTATTATGCAAATCAATGAATGAAGTAAAATAGTGAAGATGAAACAATTATAAAATAATATAAACGAGATTTTTAAAAAATTCAATATAAAGAGTGAAAGAAGATGAAATCATTATAAAATAATATAAATGAAATATATATATATATATATATATATATATATATATATATATATATATATTGGAAGATAAAGAGTTATAAGAGAAAAACTAAAGGTAAAAGAAGAAATTAAATTATTAAACTGAAGACCATAAAGACATTAAAATCCAAAATATTCAATAAAATTACAATATCATGTCATTAAAAAGTTGTAATCTTGTATATATATATATATAATATATATATATATATATTTTCTTATTTTACCTTTCTTTTTTACTTTAGTGATGGTCTCTTACATAAGATTACAAAGTGTGTTATGACAATATTTTAACTTTTATTATATTTTTTTTAGTCTTTTATTAGAATATCATTAATTTAAGGGTAAAATATCCTAATGACACCTCTTAGAGTTCAAAATCTAAGTTTAGCACCTAAGGAATTTTTCGTTCACCAGGTGTCATTCAGGTTTTAAAAAGTCTCACTACATGTTCTTCCGTCAATTTTCCGTTAGTCAACCATTTTTATTGTTTTGGGCAAGGGCATTTTTGTCCGGAAATTAAAAAATAAAGCCTAATTTTTTATAAAGGGTAATTTTGTAATTTTTGATAAAAATAAACACTAAAACCTTAATTTTTCTCTCTTCTATTCTTGTTCTTCCACACATTCTTTACTAATTCTTCCAAAATTCACATTTTTTTTTCAAAATTCAATTTTTTTATTTTTCAAAATTCAAATCTTTTTTCCAAAATTTATATCTTTTAAATTTATATCATCTTCCAAAATTCACATTTCTTTTCAAAATTCAATTTTTTTTTTTATATTTTTCAAAATTTAAATCTTTTTCCAAAATTTATATCTTTTAAATTTATATCTTCTTTCAAAATTAACATTTTTCAATTTTTTTTTATTTTTCAAAATTCAAATTTTTTCCAAAACTTATATCTTTTAAATATATATCTTCTTCCAAAAATTATTATAACTTCTTCCAAAATTTACATTTTTTTTCAAAATTCAATTTTTTTATTTTTCAAAATTTAAATCTTTTTTCCAAACTTTATTATAAAGGGTATTTTTGTAATTTAAATAAAAAAACCTAAAAGCCCTAAAATTTTTCTCCTTTGTTTGCTCAAAGAAAAGAAGAAGAAAAATCATCAAAACCTCATTAATTTTCCATTTTCCAATTTCCATGTTCATGTAAGCAAGAGAGAAGGGACGATGCCACAAAGTTCAACACAAACACCGAAGAACATAACAATAGCAATAATAATAATTCCAAGAAAAACTATGGAAAATTAGAATCCGGATTCACACCGAAATCTGAAATCTGCACAAAAAAAAGACTAAAAAAAAAAAAAAGTTTTGATTCACTGCATACACCGTTCGTTGCTCTAAAATTTCAAACTAATTTCCCCAATTTCCCACCGCCCAAGTCCCGTGACCAATTTGAAGAAAAATAATCGGGGGTGAGCGAGAGAAGAAGAAGAAAAAAACATAAGAAGAAGAAAACATAAGAAGAAGAAGAGAGAAGAAGAAAGAAGAAGACGGCAGAAGAAGAAGAATGAAGAAGAAGAAGAGAGGAAAAAAAATTAGGCTTTTAGGTTTTTTATTGAAAATTACAAAAATACCCTTTATAAAAAATTTGGGTTTATTTTTAAATTTCTAGACAAAAATACCCCTGTCCAAAACAGTAAAAAGGTTGACTAATGGTCAAAAATCTGACTTGACAGAGAAAATTGACGGAAGGGAATGTAGCGGGACTTTTTAAAACCCGAATGGTACCTTGTGAACGAAAAATTCCTTAGATGTTAAACTTGGATTTTGAACTCTAATAGGTGTTACTAGGATACTTTACCCTAAATTTAATTAAGGTAATACAACTTTTGATTATTTACTAATTAGTTCCTTATACTCTCATCATATTATAATTTAATTCATGATAAAATATTTATATAATTTACTTAATAATTTCAATTTTTTTTCTTAATAATTTCAATTAATACTTATACTAGTTACTTAAAATTAGGGTAAAATATTACACATCTCTATATATCTTTTATATACTTACATTTTTCTATTTGTAAAAGATGTAAAAATAGTGATTTTTAAAAAAATTTAAATTTATTTTCTTTTAAAAAAATTAGACAATGAGCTTTTATATCCTTTATTGTTTTTAATAAATTTATCATTAATATGCCTATTATCATATTTACGACCACGACCACATTAACAACCACAACTATGATCTCTTTTGGAATCATGAGTTCTAACAACATTCACTTTTGAGAATGGGGTAGAACTTATTGGTCGAGTTTCATGATTTTTCAACAATAATTCATTATTTTGTTCAACTAAGAAATCAACTCGGAATATCTTTAAAAACATTTTTCACGAGATTATTGTTGCAAGATAATATCCGTGGCACGACATGAAAGGTAGAGGATGTTTTTTTTCCAATATATCGTCATATCTTATAACAACTCCACATAATTTTAATTGCAAAACAATTTTAAACATAGCAAAATTATAGTAACTTACGAATTTGAAATCTTGCAACCAATTATATCATGTTTTAGGAGAACAACCATATTATGGTAGTTGAATTTTTCTTTCAAATTTCTCCATAAAATAATGGGACCTTTCACGGTACGATATTCACTTTTCAAATCCTCATGAACATGATACATTATTTTGTACAACAGTGTTTGTCATACCTATTGCAGCAGGATCCATCTCGACATCTAATGTACATGATAAGTTTTTTTTTTAGTAATATCAAGAGCCACAAATTCAAGTTTAGTAAGATTTGCTATAAGAGTAGATAACATATCTGTTTATTCTTCAAACACTTTGCCTAGTGGTAGAGACTCGTGTTGATAATGTATTATGATATTATATAAATATAACTCAAACAAACTAACAAGGTGAAAAGTAAAAGAGAGAAATGTAGAAAATAGAGATAATATTATTATATTTCTTTTGATGGTTGTTGGTGTGTGTTTGCAAAAGGGCCTTAAATCCTTTATTTAAAGGGGTAAAAGAGGGATGCGATAAATATCAAGGGTGACACTTGTCACCCAAAATTAAATGCACATGTGACACTTATCACCTTAGATATAAGTATCGGATAAATTATTCGATGTACATCCACTAATTCGATGAATCTACGAGATTCATAACAATTAAGCATTAATTGAAAGTAAAGGACCAAAATAAACTCTAAGAATTTAATTTAATTACAATAATATAATTCAAAACTTATAATTTTATAACACGTTGTAAGGTATACATTCCGCCTCAAAGTGGGAATACATATATTACAATATTTAAGTTATATTTGTTTTAATTTTTTTTTCCTAAAATTTTTATATATTTAATTTATATCATTATTTTTTCTTTATGAATTTGATTTATAAATTTATTTATTTTTTCATTATTTTAGTCTAATTTGATTTTATTTGATGTTATCATTATTTTATTTTTTATAAAATTTATTCTTTTAATTTATGATGAATTTATTGTTTTTTTTTCACTCACCTTGATTTGTCCATTATTACTTTTTATAAATTTTATACAAATATTATAATATTTTAAAAAGATATATTATATATGCAAATTGATATATATATATATATATATATATACATAAAAAAAAATTGTTATAAAACTAATGATAATAAGAAGAAAATAGAGACAATGTAGGGAGAAAGAATAGAGAACAATATTATTGATTGATATTCTCGTATACAAGACTTGTTTATTAATAGGGATAAAACCCTAGATAAACTAGGAGTATAAGACAATAAAGAAGTGTAGAAGGTTTATGATACCTCAATGAATATTCACATAATAAATAGATTTATAACACTCTCTTCCATTAATAATATCATTGATCTCGAAGGGATAATAATGACCATTAGATGGACATGCGCTAAATTTAATAAGTCTTTGAATTCCATGAATCTTCATAATTAATTTAATAAAAAATTAAGTTCTTTTAAATAATCTTTTAAATAAAAAATTGGTGATACATAAATATTATGAAATTATATAAATATAAGAGAAACAAACTAGGTGAAAAGTAAAAGAAAGATATATAAAGAATATCATTATAATTCTTTCAAATGATTCTTGATATATTATTACAAAGGGAAGTAAGTTCTTTATTTATAGGGGGTGAAAGATAGGAGATGATAATTAGAGATAAACATCATAGGCGATACATATCACGTCTATACAATATACATTCAAATACAATGAACCTTCGAAATTTATAACACTCTATTTAACAAATATTTATTAATTCGATGAATCTTCAAAATTCATAACAATAAATATGAATTATTTATATATATATATATATATTTTCTTTCAAATTATGTATATTTCTAAAATCTCGTTACCCAACATAATTTTTATAATTAAATTTTTAGATTATATGTGGTAAAATATTTTAGTCAAGTAAATTTATTTTATACAACTAATTTTCTAGACAAAATTTTCAATTATTAAATCAAAAAATCAATATTTTTCTTATTCAATTAAGTCTAAATTTATAAAATTTTATATTTCTATTTTTATCTTATTAATATAATAAAATATGAAAAAAATTTCTAAATATATATTTAATCTTACAAATATATTAAATATGTTTAATATATTTGTAAATATTTTTAATAATTTACAAATATATTAAACATATTTGTAAATATATATTTATTCTTACAAATATACATAAATTATTTAAAATTATTGTTTCTTCCTATTACTTTGTAATATATATATATATATATATTAGACATGAATATATTTGTTTTATTAAAAAAAAATGTTTTTTTTTTTAAAACTTTCTCAAACTTTTTATCACTTATAACTTTGTAAATATATTTCAAGATCAAAGATCGAAATAGAACATTGCAACAAAGAAAAATTTGTAAATATAAGAATTAAAAATTTTAACTGGACAAAAATTTGAGCATCCAATCTTCATAAACAAATTAGAAGTAAATAAATATAAAGGAAAAGAAAAACAATAATATAGTATTTATAAGCATTAACTTTAAGTAATCTTCAGTTGAAGCCTGGACGAGTATAATTTCTCCATTCCACTTCTATTTTCTATCTTCAAATAGGGACTCTATTTATTTTCTAGAGTCTTCTAAAGCCTGGCAACAATCCTTGCAACCAACTGAATAGCATTGAAGTTCCAGTTGAGTTCTCAGAATCACCACCAGAATTCCTAGAAGTACTCCTTGTTCGATTCTCATAATCAGGATCATCTGTGGGTAGCTCATACCGACAAACAGGGCAAGAATTGTGCAATTCTAGCCATGGGAGAATGCAGTCGTTGTGGTATGAATGCTTGCAGGGCATCTGCTTAATCGTAATACCACGCTCAAAATCGTCTTTACACACTGCACATTGTGCCAAATCCGATTTCAACATCTCCTCATCAACTATAATATCCGGCAGCCTTTCCACAGCTCTTCTCGACGCTGGTGGTGGCCCGGAACGAACTGGCTCAATCTCCCGCAATTGCTGGATGAATTCATCAAACCCTTGCCCATTGAAGTAGTCCCCCGAATTATTCCTAGACCATGAAATACTCGGACCATCGTCAAAGTCCTGAAAATAATAGTCCGAGCTACCTCCTCTAGCTCGGCGTTCAGTCAAATCCCTATCCAAGTCGAGCAGCGTACCTCCTCTATTTCGGTATTCAGGCAAATCCCTAACCAAGTATGTCTGCGTACCTCCCATATCTCGACGTTCAGGAAAATCCCTATCCAAGTCGAGCAGCGGACCTCCTCTATGTCGGCGTTCAGCCAAATCCCAATCCAAGTCGAGCAGCGTACCTCCTCTATTTCGGTACCTTCAGGCAAATCCCTATCCAAGTCGAGCAGCGGACCTCCCCTATGTCGGCGTTCAGCCAAATCCCTAGCCAAGTGCGGCAGCGCGTGAGGGATTAATCTCCTGCTACTACTGTTTGATCCCTCGAGTGAATCAAAACCAGAAGATGATGACCTGAGAAAATCGTTCGTGATCGTGAAGTCAGCTATGAAGGCGGCATGATCAGAATCATCAGGTAGAATGCTTCGAATTTGATTAGTAGGATTTCTCAATTTCTCGACGAAGCCAGAATTGCAGATAGGGCAAGTAATATTCCTCCCCAATCGTGAAGGAGCGATGGATACTGTTCTTTCGCATCGATGGCATAAATACTGTTCTGAACAGCCGTTGATTCTGCCGGACAACATTGTTATAGGATTGAGAAATTTGTAATTTGAAAGATAAAACTCAAAAACTAAGAACAATAGTTTTTTTTTTTTTTTGGTAAATCTAAGAACAATACTTATAAAGCTTCAAAGCCACTGGTAAAACACCTTTATTTATATTTTCCCACCTTTTAATTTCCTTGTCCTGCTAGGATTTAGTTCAACTCTATTTTCTATAAATCCTTTTATTATTATTATTATCTAAATATAATTATTTCATGTTTAAGATATACTTATTTAATAGATAAATAATGTGAAATTATTTAATAGCATAGATTTAATTAAGGTAATTACTCTTTAAAAAAATATCAAGGTAATACAACTTTTGTCTATTTACTAATTAGTCCCTTATATTCTTATTATATTATAATTTAATTCATGATAAAATATTTATATTATTTACCTAATAATTTCAATTAATACTTATACTAATTACTTAGAATAAGGGTAAAATATTATACATTTCTAGCTACACATTCCCTACCAAGATGGGAAATATATATATTATATTTTTATGATTTAGTTTTTTAATTTATTGTACATTTAATTTACACTGTTATTTTTATGAATTTTATTTTAATAAATAATTTAATCATATTATAGTTGTATTAAACTTCAATTTTCATGCAAATACTATAACACTTAAAAATAATATTTACAATATAAAATAAATATATCTTATAATGAAGATATATATATATATATATATCAATAAGTACTTTTTATAAATATATATGATACAAAAATAAATTTATACATTACATATATATATATATCTATTATATATAAGATTACAAAATTTGATGGCATGTCATTGTAATTTTGTTGAATTTTTTGGATTTTGTTGTCTTTTTACTTTTTTTTTTCTTTTTTTTTTAATCCTAATAACGTTATTATAATTTATTTAAACTTCTTTGGTATTTTTGCCTCATTTTATATTTAATAATTTTTAAAATTTTTTTCTCGTATTTTTTTTTTAACTTTTCACTTCCTCTTTTTTTTTTTTATATCTTACATATATAATTACATTTTTAAATTTTTTTTTAAAGTTTTTTATCATCAGAATTTCTCTTTCTATTTTTCCTTTTTTTAAACCATTTAAAAGATTAAAAAAAAAACCTCTACAATTATATTTTATACTTAAACATTTATATAAATTTAATTTTTATATTTTTATTTTTTAAAAGGTAAAAAAACATATCATGATTTTAATTTCTCTTTAAATTTTAAAAATTATGCCAATTATCAAAATTTTAATTAATAAACTCATAATTAGTGATATTTATTTTTTAGAATTTTACATATATCTTTTTAAAAATATATATATAATGAAAAATTTAAATTATATTTTATTAAACAATAAATTGTAGGTAAAAATTAAGATGATAAATTTTTTTAAAAATTTGCATTGAAATTAAGGTTTTTAAAATAAATAAATTTTTTGAACATATATACTATTAATTTAAAATTATATTAACAAATTAAGTATATTTATTAAATAGAATAATGATATATGTGTATTTATTTAAATTTTGTTGATACAATATATATTTATTAAATTTAACATCAATGAACAAAATATATAAAGAAAAAAAATAGTTATAATTAATTCTATATTCATAATAAATAATATTCTTAAAATTTTATTATTTTTTATCTTTATATAATTTTTCAACTATTTTATTTATAAATTTAGATTATTTGTCTTTTTAGTTTTTGTAACCAAAACTTTTCATTTTCTTAACTCTTTTTAAAATAAATATCAAATAAATATATTATCTTCTATTTACTTATTATGAATTTAATTTAATTATTAAAAGACTTTTTAGTTTACCTAAACTTTTCATTTGCTTAACTCTTTTTAAAATAAATAAATATATGTAAAAATATTTTATGATATTAACAATTTTATTTTTTATTCTAATTGTTTATTTCTGTAACTTTTAATTTTTTTTAAAAAAAAATCTCCAATTTGATTTTTAATAGACCAATTTTTAGTAAATCTCAATTTTTTTTTTTTAATTTTCAGTTAAAAAAATAATCATTTGTTTTAATAATTTATTTATAACTTTTTTAAAATGATGGTTGAAGAAGTTGTAAAATAACTTGAATTGATTGTTTATATTATAATTAATTGATTTTAGGGATATGTATATTTTTTTTTCAATTTTATTTAGAGTTTTGAAATCTCATACATCTATGTAATTATTCAATAAGTTTATAATAATAATTTTAATTGTTTTTTATATTATATAGTGTACTTAATAATTAATATATTTTATAACTTTAAGTCTTTTCATTTACTAACTTTTTCATCTTCTTTTTTTTAAAAAAACTTTATAAAAATAAATCACCTTTTTCTCATTGTAAGTAATTTTTCTTAATAATTTTTTTCCCTCTCTCTTATCTTTCTCAATTAGTTAAGAAAAATTGGAGAAACATATTAAAGAAATTCAAGTTCTATTATTCAGCATTTTCATTATTTCTATTTTTAAAGTTATGTAATTTTTTTCCCCTTATTATTATTGCTTTCATTCTTTTGTTTTTGTTTTCTATTCTTTTAGTTTGATCTTCTATATAAAAAATAACAATGTTTTATCTTCTCTTTATAGTTTGATTTATTTTTTGAAAATTTGAAGTTGTTTTTTAGAGATAATTTTTTTATTACAGAATTAATTATATTCACTCCGCACCTTGGGGCGGAGTTTTTTTTTTATATATATATATATATATTAAAATATTATTTTATTTTATTCATAATATAAAATTTATTATTAAAAATTTATATACATACATAATATTAATATAAATATTAACTATTTTTGTGAGCGTTATAAATTAGTAAAGAAAAGAATAATCTATATATATTTAGGGGGGAAATAGAAATATGTTAGAAGTAAAAAAAAAAATAGTTAGAAAAAAGATAAATAAAAAAAATTAATACTAAGAACATTTAAAAAGTTTATAAAAAATTATATAAAATAAAATTATTAAAAAAAAAAAGAAAATTAAGAGACATTGTAGAAAAGAAAAGGACAATAAAATCTAAAAAGTTTTAAAAAAAAAAAATATATCAAGATCGTGGTATACCAAGTTCTTCCGGCTCAGACTAATCCACTCAGAAAGGCCCACAGTGCGGGTATAAGGAGAAACTCTTAGACCAATGGTCGGAGAGATTCGAACCCTCAACCTTTACTCCTAGACCATTAGGCCAGGAGAAGAACTTCAAATTATATCTTTAAAAGATGAAGATGAAGATAAATAGATTAGAAAGAAAATAATAATAATAATATTTTTGGCAAGTTTAATTTTAAAATATTGTTTCAAACTTTTAAAATCTCCAACTCTTTTATTAAAGAAAAATAAGGTCGTGAATTTCGTCAAAAAATTAAAAAAGTTAATAGTTTATATTGTGTAGTTAATTAAACAAAAGGGTAAAAATATAATTATTAGTGAGAAGAAAAGGAAAAAAAACAAGAAAAGAATTAATTAAATGAAGGGGTAAAAATTTCATCACGAAATAAAAAGAAAAAAAATTCTAGATTTGTGATTATGAAAAATTTAGACAATAGAAATAAATGGAGTTAAAAATACTTTGTTTGAAGAGAAATGAAAAGAAGAAGACAATGATAATGTTAAAATTCTTGGTGAATCCTCTATTATTGAAACTCGTATGACAAAATCGAAGCTATTCTTGTTTTGTTTCGTTTTCTTCTTTTGTTTTATTTATTTATTTTTCATCTCATTATATTTTTACCCTTTCTTTAATTAATTCTTTTT
The DNA here is from genome assembly GCA_025388415.1 of Cynanchum wilfordii. Lineage (NCBI taxonomy): Eukaryota > Viridiplantae > Streptophyta > Magnoliopsida > Gentianales > Apocynaceae > Cynanchum > Cynanchum wilfordii. Next base: position 841,799 of record JAHSUH010003438.1, read on the forward strand.
TCCTTTTTCATCTCATGATATTTTTTCCTTTCTTCTTATATGTAAGATTTTTAATAGAATGTATCAAAAACACTTTATTTTTCTATAAGAAAACAAGTTTAGGACTTGAAATTGTAAAAAAAAAAAAAAAAAGTTAAAAAAAGCGAACATTAAACATGTGAGTTGAGCTGTAAACAAATTAAACTGTTCATAAACAAAGTTCGTTTGAATTCGTTTATGCTTTATTCGAGCTCGTTCGTTTATTAAACAAATCAAACTCAAACAATTTTCAAGCCTTGTATGTCAAGCGTTTCCGAACAAATTTTAAATATTTATATATTATATATATTATTAAAAAAACTCTAATATTTAAATTAGTGTATATATAAAAGTTTTTTCTTTCTTTTTCCATAATTTATAGTGGCGGCTCTTTTTTTTTACCTTCTTTAGAGTTCAAACTCAAATTTCATTCTACCTCTTTAACAAAACATAAAAAAACGGTGTCTTCCTTTCCCTTACCTCCTTCTACTGTAAACAAATCAAACAATATCATCATATTCTTTATAACATGTAATAACCACCTTCTAAATTTCATTTCACCAATCACAATCTGCCATGTCATAAACCAAATTCTGCGTAGAATATTTTTCCAGAATTAAATAATCCGAAAAAGATAAAAGAAAGAAATCCTGCAGGCGTTGGGCTTTTAAGATAAAAGATAATAATAGCTTCAATTCTCTCCAATGGAGTCAACATTGTTTGCCTCAGGTTTCAGTTTCACTACTCCTCTCCCAGTCCCACCAATTCGTGCAGTCACCACAAATTCCTTGTTTCTCTCGAACTTACATCTCATTTCAAGAAGAAGAAGAAGGAGAATTCACAGTTTAACTTCAGTTATTGGAAGGAGGGGAAAAACGGTGTTTTCCCCTTCTTCTACTTCTTCTTCTGTGTTGAAGATAACTTGTGGCGCAATAAGGGAGATTAAGGAAACTGAATTCTCCGAGGTTGTGTTGAAGTCGGATCGTCCAGTTCTCGTTGAGTTTGTTGCTACCTGGTGTGGTCCTTGCCGCTTGATTGCTCCGGCAATTGAATCCCTTGCTCAGGTTTATTTCTTTGTTTAATAGACTTTTTCTGGTATTTCTATTTTGTAATTCAGTTGTTTCTCTTTCCATATATTAAATCGAGGTAAATTACGGTATGCTAGGCTAATAAAGACAAATTTTCTTAACAAAGCCCTAAATTATATATTAATACCATATTAAATCGAGATATTTGTCATATACTACTATCTGGTTTTATCGGCTTAACAGTATATTTGTAGCTTTTTCTTTTTCTAATATTTTGTATGTACACATTTATGGTGAAAATGTTGGTTCTGGGGTTTACGGAGGGAATTTCTAACATTTTGTCATGGCTTAACTCTTAAGAGCAGCAGTTTTCTCTTATCTACTTTTTAGGAGAGAGAGATACATTCCAAAAAGTCTAATTTAGGACTTTGTGAAATCTATGCATCTTCTAGTGTGTGTTTCTGATACTAATGTAAACATTTTTTAAGATGCTAATTTGGAAAAAAATTGTGGATAATACAGTATAGACAGGAGCAGGTTTGTATTAGAAGATTTTGAGGGTTTGTGTGAAGAATAGACTGAGCAATTTAGTTCGAAGAAAAGCTAATGTGAAGTAATAAGAGTTATTATCTTCTTTTACGACTTATATTGGATGGGTTATTGTCCTTTCAAAAGGCAAAATTATTCTATGACCCGTGTTTATTTATTGGTTATCACCTCTGTCATGATGGGTAGATTAATGCTTGTCCTATGTTCAAGACTCTGAATTGCATTTGTTACTTTAGCATACTGTTTTAGGGGAATTAAGGAGAAGTACTCCATCCATTGCTTCATCTTGTTTTACATCATTTTGGGTGCTATCAAATTTCTCAAATAGAAAAAGTATGACCAGTTTTGGTCTGTTCAAAGTACTGTTTGAAGTAAGAATGGAGACAATAAGGAAAAGGGAGGCTTAAAGGTTCATTTATTTCCTGGAAATTGTGAATACAGCTGCTCATAAAACTGTGTAACATGTTTTCATGTTTTACTTGGTTAATTTGAGGTAAAGTGAGGATATGAGGTTTATGACATCGTTGAAATTTTTGCATTGCTTAGTTAATTTGAGGAATAACAAGGATATGAAATTTATCATGTCCTTGACAACATTTATTGCTTACTTTTGTCACATGATTTTCCTGGCTATGTTAAATGAATCCATCACTAGAGTGCATCTCTGGTAAGGAGACCAAACTGTTGCTTATGAGCTCCTTGCATATGGACAAAGCTGTTGAACCATGTAGATAAACACTTTGGCAATTTTTATCAGATACATGAAAAGAGCATGTGATTTTTGGGAATCTCCCTTCTTCATAGGCAGAACTTAGGAAGCAGCCTTGTTTGTGTTTTCTTGCAGTTGGTCCTATGCATCCTTTTTTCCTTTTTTTCAAAGTAATATATGGTTTCTAGTGGCACTCTTTCCCTTGGAGCCTCTATTGATAAGAAATATTAAGATTTAACAAATACAGATGAATTTCCTCATTTGAAGTGATAGGTTGCTGAAAGAGTAGGGTTGGTTAAGTCTTTCTTTCCTTATTAAATCTTTTCTTAAAGGCATGCAATTATAAATGTTCCATATTTATTATTTTCTTTACTTATTGCAAGAGGCTTAATTTTCTTCCCTGTGCTAATTTTGCATTTTTGTTGTTTTGTCAGGAGTATGAAGACAAACTAACAATTGTAAAAGTTGATCATGATTTAAATCCTCAACTTATCCAGGAATACAAAGTGTATGGATTACCAGCACTGATTCTCTTCAAGAACGGTAAAGAAGTACCAGAAAGCAGAAGGGAAGGTGCAATATCAAAAGCAAAACTTAAGGAGTATATTGATGGGCTTCTTGAATCAGTATCTGTTGCCTAAGCTTTTGCATGCCTAGCGCTATATTTTTTGTTAGAGTAAGTGCACACTGCACCACTCCTTTTGCTCTCTGCACTGAACATGACAGAAAGTTTACACACCCGAGCTTCCTACTGGTAAATTAATTTATAAATGTATGATGAAATGTTTATATCACTACATTAAAAGCTTGATTCTTTTGGAAGAATAATGCAATATGTCCTCAATATCTGAATTTTATTGTACTACTTTTTATTAGACATTTGTGTACCGAATCTATTTGTAGCATTACCTTTGATAAACATTGGAAGGAATCAAGATATAGATTTTTTACCTTTAAATCAAATTCATATCCCAAATAGTTAAATAGTTAAAAGCCCAAATTTTAAATAGTTAATAGTGAGTTAAAAAAAAAAAGTCTTTTCTAATTCATCTGCACCTTTAGTTATAAAAATGTACTAATTTTTTGACTTTTTTTTTTATTTTTTTGGTACTTAACCATGAAAATTTATCAGTCACTACAAAAGAAAAATTTAAGAAAAAAGAAAATTAATTATTGTGCACATAATTAATTGAATTGTAACAATAGTAAAAGAAGTTCAAATAGTCATAAAATCCTTTTAACCAAAAACAAAAAATAATTGAAGAGAGAATTCTTCTAAAAGACAAAATTAACTACATGGAAAGGACAAAACTACAAGATGAAAATAAGTCTCTATAGCAAAAAAAAAACAAAAAAAAAAAAAAAACAGAAATCAAAACCAACATTTTTAAGCCTCAACCTTTTCAGGAAGGTCTTCAATTTGGATAATATTCTTGGTAGAAGGTTTAACCATCAAATAATCAGTGTACTCCTGATATGGAGCTCTCGTGAATCGTGTCTCTCTCCAGAAATCAGGAGTCAAGAAACCGTAAGTCTTCAGCAAACAATCAAAAGTTGCCTGTTTCATAAACATTGATTCAGTACTAAAAACCCTAACTTGCATAAATTGATTCAGTGCTAATCACTGCAAAAAAAAATCAGATAATGAATGAAATGTGCCTAACCTTGACAAAATTTCCGAGGGTTTTTGTAGATCCCCGGGAGGATGTGAACACATCTTCAATACCAGCAAATTGCAGAACCTTTTTGGGTACTCTAGCAGCGACAATACCAGCACCACGAGGAGCAGGAACCATTCTGACTGTAACGGAACCACATTTTCCAGTAACCTTACAAGGAACGGTATGAGGCTTTCCGATCTTGTTTCCCCAATATCCTCTCCTCACGGGAATGATTGACAGCTTAGCCAATATAATTGATCCACGAATTGCAGTCGCTACCTCTTTAGAGCACTTTACGCCGAGTCCAACATGGCCGTTACCGTCACCGACAACAACGAATGCCTTAAACCTGGTTCTCTGACCTGCCCTAGTTTGTTTCTGCACGGGCATGATTTTCATTACTTCATCTTTCAATGAAGGGCCAATCAGGTTATCAATGATTTGGTACTCTTTGATTGGGAGGGAGTGGAGATAGATTTGTTCCAATGAACGGATCTTTCCGTCTTTCACCAACCGTCCAAGTTTGGTGACAGGAACCCACTTCTCCTCCTCCGTTTCACGGCGGTTTCCTCTGCGTCCGCCTCGTCCGCGTCCTCCACCTCTTCCTCTATCGCCACCGCGACCACCGAAACCTCGACCAAATCCACCACGGTCTCCTGCACCTCTTTCGGCCATGTTTATTGGAGGCAGAATGAATAGTTTAGCTAGGGTTTCAGTTTCCGCCGGGAAAGAGTGAGCAGAGTGCAGACGGGCGGGAGAAGAAGAAGTATATGGGGTTTTATATGTGATATTAGGTTTTTGTAGATGAAATTGGGCTCTAAATTGGGCTCCTGAGATAATACAAATATTTTGAAAACACAGATTTCATTCAAGCCTAATACTGAATTATGTGGACTTAATAGAGTTGTTATTTTTTTCTTTTTTCTTATAATACACAATATTTTAGATGAATTTCCAACACATTGGCTGAAGTGAAAGAAGTTTGATTCTCATCAACAAAGTCTCGAGTTCAAACATTGTCTATGAAAAGATAAGTGTAAGGAGAGCTTCCTCCTAATAGGGGTCCAACGCTGCTTGAATTCGATTTAGTTGGGCCCAAAGTGGCTATCAGACACGGATAAATTACCAAAAAAAAAATTTAAATGAATTTCAATTATGAATGATGTTTTAAAGTCATGTTTATATTTAGATAATTCTTATTCGAATAGTAGAAATTCCTTGTAAAAGGGTTCCAAGTTGTATATCTTGCTCACATGGGACTTGTGTTTTATATATATATATATATATATATATATATATGACAACTGAGTTATTGTATTATAAATGATGTTACTATCATTTTTTTTAGATAAAGAGATCGTTTCGATTGAATTTTATCAATTTTTAGGCACCAAACTTCAAGTCATTTAAAATTTTATTAGCTAACTCATTTTCATAGTTGATTCTCATTTTTACTTTTATCTGTCTTACCTGGTAACACTTTTCAATTTTGATAAAATGTTACATACATATATAAAATAGTATATACATATAAAATTAATAAAATATCAATAATAAAATATAATATAAGAAGAGTCAAATAATTAAATTGCACGAGAATATTAAAAGAATAGGAAGTTGCACTCTTTATTGCAATGTTGCTAACATTCATACAATTACAATAATGTATTCCTCATACAATCCATATCTCTTTATAAGTCAAATTTATCGGATCGTGTTAAAAAAAGTACGAATATTTTAAACAACATATAAGTATATATATCTTCGTGCATCATGACTCGAACCCACAATCGAACCTCATACATCGACAGATTTAGTTTGGTTGTGTGCAAGGCCAGGAGCATCATCAGGGATATATTGTCCCCAAAACCAGTGTGCTTTCCAAACCCTATTTATTTCTTCAATCGGTACATTTTTGGTCTCCGGCACAAAGAACATGATGAAGAGTGTCATCAAAACCACAAATCCGGCGAAGAAGAAGAACAGCCCGAATTTCAAATGGCAAAGCATTGTTAGAAAAAGTTGCCCAATTAGGAAAGTGAAGAGCATGTTTACTGATACGTTAATGGATTGTCCGGCTGATCTGATTTCAAGAGGGAAGATTTCACTGGGAACTAACCATCCCAATGGCCCCCATGACCATGCAAATGCAGCTACGTACACACAAATCAAGATCAGTGCTGCATTGCCTTCGCCTTTTGTGAAACTTCCCATTCCCGTTGTGCCAAACACGCTGGAAATCAAGATTCCAATAGCAACCTATACATACTAATATATATATATATATATATATATATATATATATATATACATACAACACAAAAAAGGAAGACATAAGCAAAATCTCCATAACTAATATTTGGTTAAAATGGTCAATTTTAGTCTCTGTTTTATTAATTTTTTATTGTATAATTTTTTTATTGACCACTAATCCTTTCGATCATATATTGGTTAATTTCTGAATACGTTTAGACATCTTACAATCAATCATAAACTATTTTATATGTTATATCTTGTTTGATCAAGATAGAATAGGTATTGATTGGTTGTAAAGTCTTAATTTGATCAAAGATATACGATCGAAAGAACCAAAATCATCACTAGAAATAGTGTGGGAATCAAAATGAAATTATGTGATCATTTTTCATCATTTCGATCATATATTGGTTAATTTCTAATTAGATTTAGACCTTACAATCAATCATACACATATGTATTGACTTATTATAAGGTACTGAATCAGGAATTAACAAATATATGATCAAAAGAATCAAAATCATCACGAGAAGAATTCACGATTATCAATATATATATATATATATATATATCTTACCTGAGAAATTAACATTTGAGCACCACCTTCAAGAAACAATACTCTTCTACCAAACTTATCAACACAAACAATCGAAACAATTGTAGCAAACACATTGACGAGACCAGAAACCACAGCACTCATCAAAGCAGCATCGTCGCCAAACCCTAGAGTCTTGAACAACACAGGAGCATAAAACATGATCACATTAATTCCGGTGAGCTGTTGGAAAAACGGTATGAGACAAACTATAACCAATTGAGGTCTATGTTGTCTTTGGAAAATATTCTTCCACGGTGCATTTGCAGTCTTGGAAACTTCACTTGCTTCCACGAGGTCGTTCAACTCGGCTTCGACGTCGGAATTCGTGCCCCGGATTTTCTCCAGTGTCCGTCTAGCTTCTTCCTGTAACCCTCTTTCGATCAGGGAATTTGGTGTGTCCGGTAAGAAAAATGATCCAACGGTCATTATGATTGCTGGAACAGCTGCTAACCCTAGAGATACTCTCCATCCGTTGGATTTCATCTTTGAAGTTCCGTAGTTTACTAGATTTGCTACGAATATTCCAATTGTTGTAGCCATTTGGAAACCAATGTTCAATGCACCTCTTAGCTTTGGTGGTGCCATTTCAGATAGGTAAAGTGGAACTGCCTGCAATGAATATATATATATATATATATATATATATTAATATTAATTTCACTCGGGAGGGATTTTCTAAAACATTTTTTGTAACAATATTTTTAATATTGATATCTTAGAATATATTCAAAATATGTTGAGTTAAAATGTTACATACTTTAAAAGTCTAAGCTATCGGAGAAAGTGATCATTTAACTCGATTTAACATAAGAAGTCTTAAATTTGAATTCTTGTAGTTCTTTTAATTTATTAATTATTATGCACGTGTTGTTAGGTCTTATTATGAAAATCTACAATTAACCCACAAGTATTTTTAGGTTTAACTTCGGTATTTAATAGTCATTTGGGTCCGATTATGCAGAATTGAGCGAGCAACGTTGGACCCTTTTTTAAGAGAAACTCTCTCTATTTCATAATTTTTTAAATTATGTGACAATTTAATATCAGATTGAGAAAGTGGTTCACAAATATATATATATATAGTTCATATATATATATATATAAATCAATCCACGTGAAATGTGTTTGTTTTCATAAGCAAGATCTCTTGCCTATAAAGAGAGAGGTGTATGGAGAACTTTCCCCAAAAGGGATCCAATATAGCTCGACTTGATTTAGTTGAAACCCAAGAGTGGCTACCGAATATAGAAAAATTACCAAAAGAAATATATAATATATATGTATATGTATATACCTGGTTTGCAAATCCAATGCCTACACCGAGCAATAAGCGACCAATAATGAGCATTGCAACATTAACAGCAGCACCATTGATGAGAGCACCAGCAAGAAATACTGAACCGCCACAAATCATGGAAACCCTACGCCCAAAAGATCTTGTTGTTGCCGAAGCACCAAAGGAGGCTATCAATGCAGCTAAGTATAGCGATGAAGTAAAGAGTTGTAACAAATGACTATCAAATGTGCAATAGCTATTCTTGCTTGCACTTTTCGCCTCTTTTTCGTACACTTCCGGAAAGAATTTTATCAAGAATTCATCCATAGATGTCACTCCTCCTACATATATCAATCAATACATATAATTAGATATATATATTACATATCGTGACTCAAATTTCGATATGTATTAGTTTAAAAAGTTGATTAGTGAAAACTTATTTTGAGAGAAAATTTGAATTTAGTTATAGCAGAGGTTGAAAGCCCATATGTCCGAGACTTTATATATATATAGACATAAAAGTATATCTTAAGGTTTTCGATTTTTAGTCTTGATGCAGAATTTCAAACTCCTTTGTAAAAGTTTGACCATAGTAAAATTTTCTCTTTTATGTCCCGTGATGTTTTATGTTTATGATTTTCACGTAAACTTTGTGTTCATCTTGTTTTTTTCTTTCTTTCTTTTGATTTGCACAAAAAAGTACTAAATCGAGTTAAATTACTATTTATTCTAAAAGTTTAAACTGATAGGACGAAAAAATTACCCGATATTCCGATATCATATCCAAAAAGGAGGCCACCGGTGGCAGCAACAATACATGTTATGATAACAAAATTAGTGACTTTGCCTTCATAAGAGCCTCCAGCAGCAGCTCCTGAAACAAAATGCCCTCCTGCCATTTCTTTTCTTTTTTTTTGTTATATAATTAATCTTCTGATGAATTAATTATTCCCACAATAAACAAAATTAAAAGAGATATATATATATATATATATATATATGATTTTTTATATTTTGCTCTTTTTTTTTTCCTTTTTTTTTCTTTGGGGTTTGTAATAGTAATAGTAGTAATAAATGTAAAATGGTGATGAGGAATTGAAATCTGGCTAGGGTTTATATATATACATATAATATATCCGAAATTAATGGTTTATCCACAAGACTGAGTAATTAGATTATGACTAAATCCATGTTTTTGTACATAGCTAGCTGTATTATATATGAAATTATAAGTTGTCAAATTTTCCATAATTTTAGCAACTTTTTTTTGTAAGAAAAACCGGATAACCATTGATTAAGTGGTTTAATTAACTAATTAACGAGATTTTACCAAATCCTAATTTGACTGATATATGAACACGTGTATATATATATATATATATAAAATTATGTCATGAAGAAAGATTTGAAAGTGAATGTAGACTTTGAATTGGATAACAAATTTGGTAAAAAGAAAAAACATGGGAATATTTAAGGGCTATAATTTAAAGAAATATTCTTGATTCGATCTCACGTTTATTAGCCTTGAATCTTTTATTTTAAACAAATTGATTTTTTTTTTTTTTTAAAACCAAATTGGTCTTTTTTCAATCACAATTGGTACTTTATAAAATTGAGTTTATAAAATTATTGTACCATTTATTATAATTCGATCAGTTTTTTTTTTTTTTTGTTACAACTTCTAGTATTAGAAATCATCACAACTCCGACTAATTTAAATTTGACATGGGTCGCGCCTACAAAGTCCAACTCTTACTCGGGAAAAAGAGTGGCTCTTACACGACACTCACAGCGAGTGTCAAAACCCCTAACCTTGTGTAGCATTTACAATGCGTTTTCCATTATGTCAAGTCAAAGACTTACCTAGTTTTTTTATTATTATTTAAGTTATGTGGTTTAAAAAATTTACATGTTTATATTTTAATAATATATATAAAATCAATATAATCCTTTTGTTTTTATAAAATAAATAAAATTAATCTCACAAAATATTTAATGTTTATAAACATACTTATATTAAATTTATGACTAAAATAATAATAATATTTATATTTAAAATTATAAAAGTCTATAACAATACATAATTCAAAGTGTGTATATGTAAATCTAGTAAATAGAATTAGCTAGGATGGATAAACGGTGAATCAAATTGACATAATTTAGTCTAATTTCACCAAATTAGAATCCGCATTAGATGTATTTGTTTGTTACTTATTGGAACGGTTTCATTGCGTGTGCCACATAAACACAGAAAGCTCCATTGATTACCAGCATCCTGCAAAATGTCATATGTCGGGGTATGTTTTCAACGTTGGCTCTCCGATAATAAAATTAGTAACGAATTTTGGGAATATTCTCAGGGAATCTAGAATCAAAGAGAATGTTCTTGACTGTTCTCTGGAAATCTAGAATATACTTGAGTAATGATAATAAATAATAATGAATATCTTGTGTGTGTTGTGCATGTGTTATCATTTATATTAGAGAGTCGTAGTCAATCGAGAAAAGGGTAGTTAGAAAGTGGGTATTGATTGTCACCCTAATTTGGAGCGCAACCTGCCCTTCAGGGCCATTTAATACTCTTGCATTGGAATGTACTAGTTTGTCGGAGGTCATGTCATTTATGTGGTCTCTCTAATCACTAGTCAAGACAGAGTAAGGTAAAGTAAGTCTCATTCAATCCGACGCATAGTGTCCACCTTGAACTGTCCTACCTATGTGGCAATAGCTTCACTTCAGTGCTTTTAGTTAAAACAAGTTGGATTCAACTTAATTGGATTAAATAAGCAAAGGTTGAACTTGACATTAATTATATGTAAAATTAATTAATAGAGAACTTGATAAATGCCTTCAAATTCAACCTACTTGTACAACTTGTTCATATTTGTTTGAAACAAAACCATAGGATTTTGTGGAGTGGAAATTTCACCTATTTAATTTTTTCTAACCTTATATTATTACATTGATTTTGATCGGAATGAATATATTCCTAAACTCTTAGCTTTATACAATATGTAAACGCATTGTAAATACTACACAAGATTATAAATTCAATACTTCGTTATACGCATCATATAAAAAATAAAAAAAATAAATAAATAAAACCTGTAAAATATTTCATTTTTCTTTTGCTACAAATTTTGTCAGTAACGGGAAAAGTTTCACCCAAGCTCTTATACGACGCTTATAACGAGTGTCGAATTTTTGACTTTGTATAATAATGTGTTTTTTTCATTATGTCAAGCCAAAGCTTATATATATCTTTGATACATTATTTAGATATCTCTCTAGATAAAACAACAAATACTAAACATAAATTTGAAGTTGAAAGACAAAACAAGAGCACTACTAGTGACTCGAAACCGAAAACCGAAGGATTGATTTGAAGTCTCACATTACTTGTTGTAGGAGATTATTGATCAATTATTAAGTATAAGTTTGAAATTCTTTATTCAATTGACACGTTTTAAATTGACACGAAAGAAAATCATGTCCTCTATGTGATTCTGATTTCAATTTCAATTTCAATTCTACCGTTATTTTCTTCAGCGGGAAAAGAACAGGAAGTTATTCATGACATCAAAGGAAGAAGGCTCCGAGTAGATCAGCCGTACAGCATTCTGCCGGCAGATCCAAGCACCGGTCTAGGTTTTAATATGGAAGTCATCGGCAACAAAACATGCCCATTCGATGTCATTCAAGCTAAGGATTCCTATGAAATTCCATTGCAACTTTACCCTGTGAATTCCACAAAAGGCGATATTATTCGAATCTCCAGTGATCTCAACATATTATTTTGGAGCACCCATACAAGTTGCCTCCCTGAGTACAGTAATTTCTGAAAAGTTGATCAATACAGTCCATCCACCGGAAAATACTTCATAACGACCGGCGGTGAGAAAGGAAATCCCGGTAAGAATACCGTTGGAAATTGGTTCAAAATCGAAAAATCTGGAGATTTCTATAAGTTTGTTTACCGTCCCTCTGTTAGTAAAACCTGTAAAGTCATCTGTAAAGATATCCGGATTTTTGTTGAAGATGGGAAGCGACGAGCGGTTCTCACTTCTCAGTGATGTTCCGTTCGAATTTAACTTCAACAAATTTACAGGCTACACATCCCCTCCTTAATCACTGACATTTACACGTCTTTGTTCTCTGTATTTTTCTTCCTTCAACGCAATGTAAACTTTGTTAATCAATAATAAAAAAAATGGAGTCAACAAACTTTTTCTTTTTTTGATTTTTAAGTTAGACAATTTAATGTTTTTTTTTTTAGTTAGACAATTTAATTTTCGAATCCATCGTGATTCCAACTAATCCAAATTTAAGGAAAATTGGTTTTATAGAGTTAACTCTTATTCAGAAAAATGTCTTATTAATTCTTACAATGACGCTCATAACGAATATTTCCAAATTTAACGAAGATTGCACTTATAGAATTCTAACTTTTATTTAAAAAAATATCTTACTAGCTCTTACAATGACGCTCACAAAGAAAGTTTGTGAGCATCAAACCCTCGACCTCGGGTAGTACAACTTTTTCATTTGTGGTGGTATAATTGTATTTTAACAATTTCTTTTTGTCTGAAATTGAAACTTGTCCTATTGGCTAAACTTTTAGTCATGTTATTGTACGTATCTATATTTTTTCTGGTCCAAAGGAATTCTTGTCATATAATTGAAATTGCCGCATAAATCTATTATGACATGAGTTAAACTCAAGACTTTTCATTTGACAAGTCATATGAGGTGACATCTAAGTAAGAAAAGTGTGAACAATTAAAATTTTCTTTTTTCGATTATTATTATCTGCAAAATAAATAATTAAATATATAAATGTCACAAGATAATATATATTTGATGTTGGGCTCGAATCTTTGTATTTCTCCGCCGATTCTTTTCGCCGTGGATCCGAGGGCATTTTGGGCTTGTCTCGATCCAATAGATTTTGATTTCTTCCGAGGGGGCTGGCGGATCTCGGAATGGATTTGAACTTCGAGGGCCTCTGGGCTTGATCTCGATCTATCCGTATTTGATTTGATTTCTCCGATGGTCTTTGAATTTGATCTCGGAATGGATTTGATTTCTCGAGAGCCTTGGGGCTTGATCTCGAAGGGAGGATGCTCCGGAAACTATGGACGATCCCCGAAGGGAATCGTCGGAGTTTCTTTTCTTCTCTGCCACCGGAGATTTTACCTTTAATTTCCACCTCTTATTTCCACCTCTTGAATGCTTCTCTTCGTCCCTATTTATAGATGAAGAGAGTGACAATCAATGACTATTTGTTTGACATGTGTCACTCATCCAAAGAGCAAAATCTTTCAATATCTTCAATATTTATTTAAATATATAATTAAATTTTCGGTGTCTACAAATTGCCCCCTGAAACTTGTTCGGGGTTAATTTGAAGAATTATTACGTGGACAAGTTTCAAAGTATCTCATAAATATCGAATCGTATTTGAGTCTATCTTGAATTTGACTCGCAGATAAATACGATTCAAATTTGAATTTAAGCGGATAAAGATAATATTTTTTAAAAAAATCGAATTGAGTCAATTTGACTCGTAGATAAATACAATTTTTTTTTGACTTTCTTTTTTTTTTTTTTTTTTTCTTGACTTTTTTATTTGTCTTTTTTTTTTTCTTTTTTTCATTTTTTTTTTTTTTTTTTTTTTTCTCTGTTTTTTTTTCTTTTTTTTCAAGACTAAACTTAGAATTTTTTTTCTAAGCTTCCTACGTATCCCTTACCTTTTAGGAATCAAGTCTAACGTAGTTCATAGATAGTTTATACTCGTATCAAGGAGTCTGTGGACGGTTTACACTCGTATCAAGGAGTCCTTTTATATGTAGACAATTTACACTCGTATCAAGGAGTCTTTTTTTATATATAGACAGTTTACACTCGTATCAAGGAGTCTTTGTATCAATATGGACGGTTTTCACTCGTGTCAAGGAGTTTTTGACAAGGTCGCAATACCAATGTTGATCCCCCCTTGAGTTTGATTTTTTTTATATTTGAAGGTTGATTCTTCTTTTTTTTTTGGATCGCAAACACATTCCCTTCGTTTCATGATATTTGACGAAAAGGGATGGGCGGTAAAGATTGTCCCACTGGGCGTGCCAAATTTGTGAACAATTAAAATTTTCTTTTTTCGATTATTATTATCCGCAAAATAAATAATTAAATATATAAATGTCACAAGATAATATATATTTGATGTTGGGCTCGAATCTTTGTATTTTTCCGCCGATTCTTTTCGTCGTGGATCCGAGGGCATTTTGGGCTTGTCTCGATCCAATAGATTTTGATTTCTTCCGAGGGCGTTTTGGGGGTCTCGGAATGGATTTGAACTTCGAGGGCCTCCGGGCTTGATCTCGATCTATCCGTATTTGATTTGATTTCTCCGATGGTCTTTGAATTTGATCTCGGAATGGATTTGATTTCTCGAGAGCCTTGGAGCTTGATCTCGAAGGGAGGATGCTCCAGAAACTATGGACGATCCCCGAAGGGAATCGTCGGAGTTTCTTTTCTTCTCTGCCACCGGAGATTTACCTTTAATTTCCACCTCTTATTTCCACCTCTTGAACGCTTCTCTTCGTCTCTATTTATAGATGAAGAGAGTGACAATCAATGACTATTTGTTTACCATGTGTCACTCATCCAAAGAGCAAAATCTTTCAATATCTTCAATATTTATTTAAATATATAATTAAATTTTCGGTGTCTACAAAAAGTCAGACCAACTAAACTATCACATTTTATCGTATGTATCTATTTTTTTGGGTACACTTTTGACAGTCTTTGTTCTCTAAGAGGAAAATTTTGTATTCATTTTTACTAGGGTTCCAAAAAAAGGGGGAAAAAACTACTTTCAGCTTGTGCTTACAATATGATATATATAAAAGATATCTACAATCAATCCTTTTGGACTTGAGAAAACTTTGACAGATGAAATCAAGACTGGCTTGGAAGAACATCACAGAAATGATACACCTCTTCTTCATCAACAACACCAACCTGAGTCAAACAAACTGCACAACATACCTTCCTAATTACCCCCTCACTGACAGATTCTGTGTTATTTTCATCTGATTTATGTTTGTTTCTGGACCTTTTCCTTTTGCTTCCAGGTATTGAAGCCACCTCCTCCTTTATTTTGCAGTTGATCACAAACATTGCCCGGTATTGAGTCACATACTTTTCGTGCCTGCAAGACATACAATGGTACCGTTTTCAGAAGAAACTGATGTTCGTAAGGTTGAGAATGTGTGTTAGAATTAAAAAAAAAAAAAAAAACAAACTTCCTATTCGCCCAAAGAAAATTAGTCTGTTTAGTCTCTGTTTAGTCCATCCATGATCTAGATGTGAAGTTTATGGGTTATTTCTCTATGTACACTGTAACAGTTCAGTTCGAGAACAAAATCAATGTATTCTACCACTTCTCATCCACAAGCCAACCAAGAAATAGAGGTTGTATCAAAATATGGAAAATCTACTTCACAAAACTCTTAAAACATAAGACTCATATTTAGCCAAAATAATTAAGCAATCCATAATCGGAAAATATGGAGATTCAGTTGATGGGCAACTAAAAGATAATTCGGAGCAACTTGAACAAGTTACTATATTCAATATAATTGATGTACTAAATATTATAGCAGAAACTTGTTCTGGTCTACAGATTTTTTTAGTAGGAACAAGGATCAACCTTACTAATACTATGGAAGACTTTCTATTCTAAATTTATCTATTATTCGACCAACATTTTCCACTAGTTTATACATACTTATATTATATATATATATATATATAAGTACAATGTATTAGACCTGGTAGTAGCTTTGTAGGAAAGCTGTGGGTCGGTTTGTTCTACATCAGGCAATCCACAATATTGCAGAGAAATGTATATTTAAATAGGGCTGTGATACAAAAAGATAACCTTTAAGTGCCAAACTACATAAGCTTTCTTTAAATATAGTTGGTACTGTAACATCCATTTAGCTGCATTGGAGAACATATCTTTTGCCTAATCTAGCATTTATAACTGGGGAAAAAGATTAAGCAGGGCAATTCAAGTATAGGACGGTATTCATCTTTACAGTCTTTTCTTATTCATATTAGTATGCATCTTAAAGTGACTGAGAGGATTCCATATGAAAGAGAATCTAACTTAGTTATGAATTTCAATTTTTTAAGGCTGCATCTGGGATATAAGTTAGTACCTACAATTTACTCAATTCATTGATCAACAAGAACTGAATGAAAGGCCAAAAAGGACCTTTAATGAGTAAAAAATAGAAGAAAAATATTTGAAAAAGTGAAAATAGTGAGAATTTTATCTTTATATATCCCAATTTGTTTGTAGTTTTGCCTCTAGGAACTTATATTTTCTAGAGAAGTCTCTCTCATTTGCACACCTACTAACTCATTAGTAGAAGACTTATTTTTTGAACTTTGTCCCTTGGACATAGCAAAAATTCAAGGGTGAACCACAGTGTCATTATTATTATTCTTGTGTTTATTTTATTTTGAGTATCTGCTTGTAGGTCTATCCAATTTTCCGCTGCACCAATCCCAACAGTTCACTCCACATCCATTTCCAATTCCAGCAAAATCCACTCAGATGAAATCACCTAAGGGCAGTTTAACTAGGCCTTTAAATAATAAGCTAAAGCAATACGAAATACCTACTATCATAATACACAACCCAAACAAGCTTGGATTAAATGGTACTATGGTAACTGCAATGTTTTCTCTTGGAGCTAGAATTATAAAATCTTCACAAATAGTAAAACCATTTCTTTTGATTTTAGATTTATCTTATATAGAATTTCCCACATTTTAACTAGGAGGGGAATTCATCAAATATCAACTGCAATTTTCCTGATCAAACAATAGGATAACTCTACATATACATATAAAAGGTAACCAAGTTCAAGACATCCAGAATATCAACTCTTTCTGTAGTTTCAGAGTCTGTAAAATAAATATAAGGGTCATTTTAATTTCCCCATTTAACATTCAACAATTCCAAACTCTAAGTGATATTAAAGACGACAACACCTTATAAATTTCCCAAATCGAAACTTCTAGTAAAATCAATATGGCTCTTAAACCGAGTTAAATTGTCATCTCTTTAAAAACTTAAGTGGACGGTAAAAATTAAATTTATCCTCTTTAACACATCCTCTCACATCCTCATATGCACCATAATCAATAGGATTTGGGCTTAGGAGCTTCCACACTGATACTATGTTAAATTGATTTAAATTGTCACCTTATTTAAAAATTTTAAACTTTAAACCTGATAGTGAGTAAAATATATCCACTTTAACATTGGCCAAAACAAAAATCAATCCTTTTTTTTTTTAATTAACAGCAATAAATTTTTTAAGAAAGTAAAAATCCAAGCATCTGAGAATAGCACAAAAGACAAGAAAAAGAAAAAAAAAATTATAACTCAGGACATATATTCCATAACATCCCTTTGTAATCTATAGTTATTCCAAAAGGACATTTAAAAAATAATAAATAAATAAATCATACCTCTGGCAATCTAAACAGAGGGTGGTAAAGCAAGCAGGGCAACTAAGAATAGCATCAGAAGTATGCCCTTTTCTTTTCTTTAGAACCCATTCCTCATCTTTCTCATCAATCTTCGGGTCGAAAAATTCGGGTTTCACAGAGTAATCGATTTCATCATCATCCGAAACTGCAAATACAACAGAAATAGAGAATTATTATTCTGGGCTCATAATCAAATTTCTTCCCAAAATAAAAATTATTCAAACAACGAAAATCAATATTTTGTTTGTCACCTATTTGCTGAGAAACGGTAGGTGAATTTTCTCTTTCCTCGCTTTGCTCTTCCTCTTTTTTGTTCATCTTTTCTGCCGGGAAATTGGTTTGGTCGGAGATATAAAATGGGGATTTTCTCCAGACGAATCGATTCTAACTGACCTAAAGTTATTGAGCAACATTCGTCGAACTGATCTAATGTTTTCGAGCTATATTTCTATTTGATTTTTGTATCTATTTTAATGTTTAAATATACTTACTATTTTTAGTAAAGTGGGTTTTTTTCTTTTTTCTTACTTTTTTTAATTGAGAAGTGAAGAATTTAAAAATAATAAAAAAAAAATCCTTTTTTACTTTTTCTATTAATTTAGATAATTTAGTTGCACAAAATAATATTTTCACATAAACTATTTTAAAAATTTTGCAAAATTTTAGAGGTAGTATTCTTACTTAAACTGGAAATTTAGATTAGACTAAATGTGCTAAATTTAATACTTTGAATTGGTATAATAGAAAAACGCAATGTGAATATTACACGAGATTTAAGTTTGAAATACTTATTGTAAGCACATGTAAAAGTCAAAGTGAGGCGTGCGCAATCTAAGCTAATGAGGCTTCCCGAGTAAAAGTTAGACTCTACTAACACAAATATATATATATGTCAAATATAATAGAAATCACAATCTTTAAAAAAATATATAAAAAATTTAAAACTAAAATATCATAATTACTTTTAAAACATTTTTGTTTTTCAATCTCATAAATAAATACTATAATTTACATTTTCAACAGACATTACAACATCTATGAGATAACTTCCATCTTAAACATTTTGTGGCATTCATATAAAATATTAGTATTTTTTTCGATTTATATTACAATACACAAAGCAATCCATCCGTCAATACTATGATTACATTTTGAATAAACATTAATACATCATCTCCAATAGAACTTACATCTTAAACATTTTGTGGCGTTCATATAAAATATCAATGATTTTTCTCGATCTATAATACAATACACAAAATAATCTATCCGTCAAGCTAATTATATATGGTGCATTATTAACTTTTTATATTTCTCCATAAAATGATAAAACAATATATCGAGCCGTTACATTTCCAAATCCCTAACACAAACATACGCATCACAAGTTTTATATAAATTACTTCTCAATATAATTTCTTTCAAACTCATTCAAATTTTACACATCAAAGAGTACTAAAGAAAAATATATAATAACTTTTAAACAAAATTTTGAGTTTTTCCAATAAATGAAAAACATAAGAGGAAAGTAATGTATAATAGAGTCATTAATAAGGAAAATTTTTTGTTTAATGTATAATATAACATTAGATCTTTTAGCACCACTAGGCGTTATCCTCTTTCGCCATAAGGCCCCACAGCTCTGTATATATATATATACAAATACACCCCTTAATTTGGTCCAATCCAAAAACTATGGAAACACTAATAAAAACCTTCGACAGAAGACACAAGAAGAAAGAAGAAGAAGAAGAGAAACAATTTGGGATTGAAAAAAATATATATATATTTGAAGGAAGAGCACTGCAAACCAGCAGGAATTTTTGGTTTTTAAAACATTTCTTCGCATCGATCTATCTCGATCTTCCATGGATGGCCTGCACGAAGTTTAAATGATTACGAATCAACATTTACATTTTGTTTAATTTATTTTTTTCCCCCTTTTTTTAGGTTTTCAATGAATTTATCTGCCTTAAATCTTCAAAACTCCAATCTCTTCTCATTCCACCACATCTGACCAACTTGGGAGGTCCGGTCGCCGTTGCCGTCGTCGTCGCCGCCGCCGTTATTCCCTCGAGTGTTAAAGGTCCACTACTGCTATGCACTGGCACCCGACGAGAAGAAGAAGAAGAGGAGTCGTCGCCGAACAACCTCGATCCGGTGGCGTTGGTGGTGATGGTGCGGGTTAAAGGTCCGCTGCTAGACACCGGAATCGGACGAGAATATGAAGAAGACGACCTTGCGAACCTGGTTCCCCTGACGGCGGTGGTTGTAGTAGTGTTGGTGGTGGTTTTGGTTAAAGGTCCGCTGCTATGTACCGGAACCCTACGAGTAGAATTGGTAGTTTTCTTAGGGGCCGCGCTGGTAAAATTTGTTGGATTTCTTACTTTGTCGTCGGAATTATTATTATTATTATTAGGTCTCGCAACAAGATTGCCTGACCAGCTCCTATTATCAACCCCATCCAACAATTTGTTGATATTATCAGCCTTTTCATTATACATATTCCGTTCCATATCAGCGAATGAATCTGTTCTTTTCATTCCTTGACAGGTCAAGCAACTCAGATTCATGGTGACGGAAAGAAAGAAGAAGAAGAAGGATCGATAATTCGAACCAATTTTTTTCAAATTACAAAGAAAGGCTACGGAATTTCATAGGGGAAAAAAAGAGGTAAAGGTAAGGTTTGGCTTTCTTGTGGTTGTAAGTTTCTTGTATAGGCTCTAATGGATGGATAAGAAACCAAACTGGAATGCAGATCGTTTTTTTTTTCTTTTATTTGATTTATTCACTTCATAGTTAGTTTCAAGGGGTGGAAAGGATTAGATTTTCTACATTCCAACTATAAGGAAAAATATATGGCGATAAGAACCGATCGTTTTGTGGTGCTTGGAAAAATGGCGTGTTTCCGGAAATCAAGGGGGAAACAGAAGTTGAACGTGTGTTACAAATTTTCTTTTTCTATTCTTGGGATTTTGCCTTTTATGTCGTTTCATTCATCTTTTTTTTTTTAAGGAGGAATTTCTTTTATTTGGAATCATTAAAGAGAAACTTTGTTCTATGTTAGTTTGAGATATGGTTATAACGTGGCGATAATTCATCATAGAGTCATATATATTATCTATTAGATCCTTCCAATCCATTACAATTATATATTATCCATTAGATCCTTACGATCCATTATTGTTGTCTATTAGATAGGTTTTGGAGGGGACCATGGTACCTTCATGTTGGGATCCTTCCTTAATCGTAGAGATTCTAGAAAAATTGAGAATTTTCTAGAGAAGTCTAGAATTCTCTAGAAGTTTGTGGAATCCTCTAGAGTAGTCTAGAGATGTGTGGAGCCTTGTAGAATCTTGTGGAAGGGAATGAAATGATATGGAAGGGAGAAAAGCTTCCTCGAATGTGAAGAGAGGTGTGGAGAATTCTACGAACTAATCTCCACCATTGGATCAAATAAATCTCCATCATTCATTGAGGATGTGGAGTAGTATAAATAGAGGTGAGACATTCATTCTCAACATCCATCCAAGTGAAGAGTGATCCACTTCCTAGAGTGAGAGATATCTTTTTTGAGAGAGAAAGTTTGAGAGTTCTTTTAATCCTCAAGCCAAGGTGAGCCACTATAGTATGAGGTAGTTTTGTAAACACATTCTTGTAATCCCTCTATTCTTTTGTATAGTGGAATAATCTTCATATTAGAGAATTATAAACTTTTGAACTTTATCATTATCTTTGTTTTTTAAGTATGCATCTTAACTTCACAAAGTAGGAAAAGACACGAAGGTTTCCCAACACTTCCCCATTTATCATTTCTAAAAACTTAAAAAACTTTTAAAAAAATATATACATATTTTTTCTTTTAAATTATAATAATTTCAATCCCAAGAATTTGAAAGAAAATATAAAAGGAAAAAGAGATAAAAAATATTATATGATTTGAAGTGCTCCTCAAGAGTTTAGAATGTGTTAGGTTGATCTTTTAGACTATTTGGCTTGACGTCACAAGTTTAAAAGCTTTTTGGCAGGATGTAAATTATGTATATGTGGGGAAAAATAAAAATTTTCATTCCATTACTTAATTATTTAAAATTTTATTTTAAATAAATTAATTTTTATTTTTTACAATAGTTTTTCTAATTAAAATTGATTAATATTTAATTTTCTTTTGGATGCGACCATTACACTGATTAAACCTAAAAGATCTTTTCAACATTTCATATTTTTTTCATCTTAAAACACAATTATTATTATGGCTTTCTTGAATATTTTGAATTCAAATTTTAATAAAATAATATTTTTTAATTATAGTAATTGTGTTGAAAAAAGACATAAAATGACAAAAAAAACTCAGTTATTTTGGTTTTTTTAATTGAAAGGATAAACTTAAGAAATTAAAATAGATAAAGGATCAATTTATTTAAAATAAAATATTTAGGACTAATTGGGAGAAATATAAAATAGTTAGGGACTTTATGGAAAAAATCTATAAAAAAAAAAGGGAAAAATGTGCCAAAAATGCCCCCATGCAGGATCGAACTACAGACCTTCAGTTTACAAGACTGACGCTCTACCACTGAGCTATAGGGGCTATTTGTAATAAACTTTCTAAACAAGATATATGTATAATTAAACGGTTTTGAATACGAATGTAAGCGAGAAAGAAAATCAGAAATAGAGAGAGAAAAGAAGTGAAGTAGAGCGGAAAAAAAATGTCGTCGTCGAAAGGTCTTTCAATTGGAGGAAACGGAGGGAAGGGCGGCGGCGGAACACCAGTGGCGATGGAGTTGGAGAACCTAGGGGTTGAGCAGCTTAAAGCTGTGAAAGAGCAGGCGGATATGGAAGTCAATCTCCTTCAAGACAGCCTTAACAATATCCGCAACGCCACTACCCGACTAGACATCGCTTCTAATGCTCTCCATGATCTCTCCCTCCGCCCCCAAGGTTCGAAACTTTTTTTTTTTTTCTCTAAAATCAGTGTTTCTGTAGACGCGTTTGAAATTTTAGGGATTTTGTTAGTTTTACTGTTTATGTTGTTTCGAAGAAAATGCTTAATTCTGGATTTTAATTGTATTTTTATTTGATTGATTTTTCACTTATTAGGGAAGAAAATTTTGGTTCCATTGACGGCGTCACTTTATGTGCCTGGGAAACTGGATGATGCAGAGAAGGTGTTAGTGGATGTTGGCACTGGATACTTCATTGAGGTTGGTTGTTTTTTCGAGTTCCTTTAAGTTCTTAGTTTGCAGAATTATTCTGAAGTTGCTTTGTTTTGATATCTTTGTTCCGTTCTTCGCTCCTTTTTTTTTTTTTTTTAATAAAAAAATTAATTTTTAAGAAACCTGTCATATTTAATTGAGATTTATGATGCACATAAAGAAGAAGATCTTGATGAGGATTAGAAAGTTAAAAGAACGAGAGAAAGAGAGTATGGGTCCTTTACAAGAGAAAAGGAGAAAACGGAAACCTATGCTTCACTCCCTCTGTTGCCATTGCCAAGCAGTTTCTTCTGTAGAAAAGTTATATTTTAAAGACATTTAACCAAGGTTAACATATATATAACTTAACATGGAATACTCTTTCCTTGCTTTGGTACAGTTTGAGAAATAGGCTAATTTTTCGACATTCTTTCTGAATTTTTGTGATTCTCAGTTTTACATACATATTTTGTCTTTAATCTGCCATCTGAATTCTAAGAGTGGGCTTGCTCTACTTTTCAAGCCTTCATTTTGATTATATTCTGTTTTTTTGTATGAAAATTTTTCCAAATAATTTAGCATATTCTCGTACATCTGCAAACTGCAGATCATATTACTGGAATGGAACGAAATATTCATGGGTTTAAGCAGGCAATGCTAGACAAATCAAAGACTATCAAACAGATAAAAAGTCTTGAAAGTTTGAATGGGAGAACTAGAATGTTCTATGCAAGATAAATCAAAGCTTATCGTAGAAATCCTTGGATGTTTGAATGGGGGAAAATAAAATGTTACTGAATAGAACTGCAAACTCAGGAAAGTAAGATAATTATCTTGAATCCATCTTAACTCTAGTATTTTCTCACTAGGCATCTGAAAATCCATGAGTATCAATGGCATTGAAATTTCTAAGATTTTCAGTGAAATGATATACAAAACAAGCAGTCATCTAATGAGGCTGAAATATCAGAATCAACTTTTCTGACTATAAAGGTTGGAGCTCTTGCACAATCTCTTTCCTCCTATGAGTGCACTTCCTTGTTCGGTCTGAGAGTGGCAGCAGTTAGTAGGTTTACCCTTCTCCTTCACCAGCTTGTATTCTTTGATGCAATGCAGGCTTTAAATGATTTTGTACCTTTTATATTATGATGTTGAAATATTAACTAATGTATTAGATCATTATTTGACTAGAAGCATTGGTAAGACGTTTGATTTCACTACCTATTTGGTGAAATTTTGCACTTTCATTGGTCCCATGTAAAACTGTTGCCATCTGATACTTCTTTTATTTCTTTGTTTCCTTTTTTTTTTTGTGCAAATTTGTACTCAAATTACTTAATTACATGGAACAGAAAACAATGGTAGAAGGAAAAGACTACTGCGAGAGAAAAATTAACTTGCTGAAGTCCAATTATGACCAGCTTCTTGAGGTTTGTATACTCAACTTCTTTCACTTATAAGATAATATCTTGAAGCATCCTTGTCATCTGACTTTTGCGGGAATCCTGTCTTCGAATTTTATTTTTACACTTCAGGTCTTTAGTATCTTTTGTGTAGAATCATCTTCCTAATTGTTATCTTGGGGGTCTCACAATCTCAAAAAAAAAAAAAAAAAAAAATGGTGAGAAAGGCTATAAAGATGTTGAACTAACACTGCATAGTGTGAGAACTGGTTGACGAAAGTTGGTAGATCAGAATATCCTTCAATTCAATAAGGGAGGTGTTTTTGAGATGGATAACAACCAAAATAGAGTCAGGCTTTTTCCTTTGATTTGTAGCTTTGTGTGGACTCCTTTTTTTTTTTGACATTGATTTGAACATAAGTAGAGATCAAAAGCTGAGATGGGTCTGTATATCCTTAAGTCATCCCGTTATTTGCATGTAGATGATTAGTATTGTGTGGGGACTTCTGGTGCAAGATAATACAGTTGATAGGAAAAGAGAAGAGAACCCAAAGTGTAGCTCAATTAGTAATTTAATCTTATTGATGTATGAAAAAGATAATTCCAAGCGGTAAGGTTATCTGCCCTTTAACTAGAATGTGCAATATCTAAATTGATCCTAAAAGAAGTTGGAAACTAAAAAGATTTTATCATCATTATAGGAGCTAATTTACGGCCCCCTGCTAACTACTGAAAACTACCTCCTTTCATGCATTCTGTAATAGGATCTGTAATCCAAATATATCTCTTATAAATAATGGGATACTATGAAAGCTGAATATTTCAATCACGGTTTATGGATGTTAGTCATTCTAATTTTGCTTGGACAATGCTAGGATCTTGTTTCAGCCCATCCAATGAAACAATATAGCCCAAAATACTTCATAATTTGTCAGGAAAAAGCATTTTTCTAAATTTGCATGCAACTTTTCCTTTTATTGTACATTAAAGACTCTTCTTAGATGGTTTAGCTGCTCATTTTTGCTGCGATGATAATCAATATAATATCTAAAGTTAGACTTATCCCAAGAAAGGTCAGAGTACCTCGGTTTTGATTTGCATAAATGTGCTAGGTGCATTTGGAAGACTAAATGGCATGACAAGCCATTTACAAAGTCGAATTTGATGATACACACTTCTATAGTCAATTTTGGAAAAGTACATGGATTCATTAAACATATCTTGCGTGTCATCCAAACATGTTAATCACTACTGTGACCTTTATTCACACACATTGCCATGCCCCACCCTTAGAAGGTGTAAGTAAGGTTGGTACTATTGTCAAATTTTTATTTATACGTACTAAACTCTAACTATCAATTCCTCCACGTGCCTTTGTATTTTAGCCCTTGCAAAGGCGGAAGTCAATATTCAGTTTGATTTGGAAATACTGCCCCTAGTGCAAGATCTGTAGCTTGTTGAATGCTTCACATTCAGGCTAAACCTATGGGCATCTCTTTATTCACTATTTAGGAAAATTCTGTCAACAATTCATTAATTTTTGGCGGATAAGATGATGCCAATTCTTGACCATATGATGTGTCGATATTCACCGACAAACAATGAACACAACTAATCTCTTCTATATCCTTCTGAAAAAAGATTGAGTAGAGATAAGGTGGTTAACAGTACTCTCCTTGACTTTTAAGGTTGGTTCCTCTTTTGTTGGATGTTAAGTAAATTTCTTCCCAATCTTTATGAAGTCTACATGTATTTGGAGTTGTAAGATGTGGCATATTGTGATCATATAACCAAGGTTGCTCCAACTATATACGAAGAGTTTCCATAGGGTTGAACAGCACATGGAGAACGACACTTAGCACGTCGACTTCACATGCACTTCATTACCCTTGTGAAACTTATCCCACTTTATTTGAATAAGGATGCTTCTCAGTTGGTAATTTAAGCTTGTGTATGTCTTCCTTTGGCTACAGTATTCTTGCTGCTACTATCAATTAGAATATTACAGACTATGCCTCGATAATTAACTTCAAGTTAGAAAAAGACATTATGCTGTCTCCAAACTTAAGCTTCGTCAGCATTAGGAAATTATAATTCTTTGTACAACTAGCCCAATGCCATCATATGGTAATAAAATTCACTTCTTGTTCTTCTACATTAATCATTATATTGGTAGTATTTGTTGGCTCCTATTATGGATTCATTCTATGGTAAAGGGTATTTTAAGAAAAAAGAGAAACAGAATGATGGAACAGATGCCTTTTTCATTATGATGGGAAATTCATTCAGTTCTGTTAATCGGAATCCAGGTGGAATATACTTCTAGACAGTAGATGATTGACACTGAAATTTGGTTATCTCCAGAATCAAAGGAGAATTGACACAAAATTAAACAGATTAAAATAGAATCATACATAAATTTGTTTCCTAATAATTCAGGATGGGTATGATCTTTTTTTTTTTTTTTTTTTCCCTTTTTCTGTGCACTTTTATTTGTTAATTTTCTTTTTGGATTTGGGGAGTGAACTTAATCCAGTAGAGCTTCAGAATTTTAAGCTCATTTACTCATTGTTCAAACACTAATTTGAGCTAAATTTTTCTATATGAGAGATCATTTGGTTATTATTTTTTGACATCTGACTTTTGAATGCAAATTGTTAACCTCCAAATTACATAAACAAATGTTATCGAGATCTTGCTTCAAGAGAATTCAGTTTATTTATTTACTTAATTTTTTTCGTCAACTTATTTGATAAGACTGCTGTGATATATGTTGTATTGTTGCATGCAGTTGGCAACCAAGAAGAAAGGTATAGCTGATGAAGTAGGCATTGTTTTACAAGCCAAGCTGAAACAGTTAACACCATCACAATAGAATGAATCCCCGGAACCCTTCAGACAGCATGGTAGCTTCTGAAACTCTGTAGCAAAGACTTTTTAGGCACTTTTATTTTATTTTTTCTTTTTTAAAATGAAAAACTTATATGGTCACTTTTAGCATGGAATTGAACACACCTTGGTTTTCTCTACACTACCAGTTTTTGTTATTATTATTGAAACCTTAGAAAAATATTATTATTGTTATCTCCTCATGGCTATGGTTAATGGAGGGTTGAAGCGAGCAACTATCATAGTTACTCGCTCATCTCTTAATTATGAGATTGGAAGTTTGGTCTCTTAATTATGAGATTTGGAGCTTAATTTCATGTATGAGAATGAAATATATTTTGTGATCTATTATTTAATTTTTTTAATGACAAAAAAGACTAATGATTGCAGTGGAGATAATTGATGGAACTAACTCTTACTGATAATACATTATTTGGTAAAGGTAATGTTAATGAGGATGTGAGATGACGTGGAAGAGTATTGTTAAAAAGATATATAACTTAAATATAATCCTAAGAACTTTAAAGTTGGTAATGAGCTTTCTTGGTTTAAATAAGATTTTTTTTTTGAGGTGGTATTTCAGATCATTTCGGTCTAGATTAATCTACCTAGAAATATCTAATAGTGGGGGTATACTCGTATTTGCAAATATTAAAATTTATCGTTAAAATTTTTT
This sequence comes from Cynanchum wilfordii, assembly GCA_025388415.1. Taxonomy (NCBI): domain Eukaryota; kingdom Viridiplantae; phylum Streptophyta; class Magnoliopsida; order Gentianales; family Apocynaceae; genus Cynanchum; species Cynanchum wilfordii. The sequence continues at coordinate 869,633 of JAHSUH010003438.1, forward strand.
TGAATGAGAATTAACTTGAAGTTCTTCTCCAGTAAAGTAAGAGATATCATCCTAAAGATTCCAATGACCAAGAGAAATTTGAACCTTCAACCTTGGGGTTTATGGGAGAAACTCCTAAATCATTAGATCATAAGATTGAGAGTTTAAAAATTATGATTTATGTATGTAACTATTTAAAATTTATTGTTAAAATTTTTTTGAATACAACTTAACTTAAAAGTTCTTCTCCAGTAAAAAAAATATATATCATCCTAAAGATTTTCCAATCTGTACAACTGTACGGAGTTAAATTTCCCAAATCAGTTAGAAATCACATCAAAACATCACCACTTCCTTCTTTTTTTTTTTGGTCTTCGTTTCGAAAGAGGGCAAAGGAATCTACAAAAACAGCATGACATCACCTTTACCGAGTCAAAATCCCAATTTAATAATCGTTGTTCCATTATTAATTTATTGTGTCAATTCAAGGTAATTATTTATATTTATTAATATAAATTCTATAAAATTAGAAGTTTTAAAATAAAAAAATAATATTAATTTTTTTTAATGAAATAATAATACTCAAAAATATATCAATCATTAATGATATAAGATATTTACATTTATTAATATTCATAATGTACCAATCTTATCCCATCAATATTAATATTGTGTAGTTAGTTTTATGACCTTTCATAATGATCAAAGGTGAGTAATAACTTCATGTCAATTTTGGCCTAGTAAGAAAGTTAAATTTTTTTTTCTTTTATTTACTTTTTAAAAAATTTGGTTTAACTTTTTAGAAGAAGTGTGTGCGCTTATAAGAGCGATGATAGAGTATTTATTCATTCTTCATGTATATTATATTCCAATCTTTCATAGATAATATAAACTTTGACATTAGTATAAATAATATAAACAATAAATAATAATATTATTATTACATGCCGAGATAGTATAAATAAATGGATTCATATGAAACATTTTGATACAAAGCCCCATTCATCGATATGCGAAATTTGCTTTTATGAACATTCTAAATCCACATCCAAACTAACTGTTCAAGCCAATTCCTTGCAGGACGAAACTCTAACATCAAATTTTAAACAACTTCATATATGATGTGGAGTTTGAACCCCCAACATCACTTAAACTAATAGAATTTCTTACTAAATCATTTACGTCTTGAGGTTCATTTATCTATTTTTTTTTTCTCCAAATCTCACTTAACTCATGAAATTAAATTGGTGTTGTGATCTAAAGTCCTACATCGCTCCCTCATCTAAGAGATCTTTAAAAAGTTATTAAGTAGGAGTTTGAAGCCCTTTACATTAATGATACATTTTAAACCCGTAAGTCCTACTAGAAATGTGTTAAAGAAAAAAAAAAAAAAAAAAAAAAAAAAAAAAAGAAAAGAGAAAGTCAAAATAATCCCCATCAACCCCAAGGCGTAGGTGAGCTTGTAAGGAGTTCTCCTAACTTAAGTGAGGTTGAAGAGTTCAAACCCCCACTCATGTATACCAATCCGGCTCGAACGAGGATTAATATAGATGTAGATTTGGCTTAAAGGTTCCATCTGCCCATCTAGGATATTCCGTGCCTAAGAAGAAAAAAAAAAAATAATAATCCGCATCAAATAAACGACATGGGCTAGACACGTTCCATCTCGAGCCTAAAACACTCACAATTCCATTTAGTAACTACAAACACACGCCAAACTGAACGAACTCATCCTTCCATTTTTTAACAAAATTATTATATGAGACAAAAGGGCCGTTGCACGCAACTATGGTTGTCGTTTACTTTCATTTCTGTTTGACCTAATTAATTAATTACTTAATTAATTCCTGAACTTATTTAATTAAACACTTCATTCTAATCCATTCCACCAAACCATTTATATATATATATATATATACATATCGATACAGTACTGACCGTATATCATACAATAATACTATCATTTCTTTACATAGCTAGAGTTGAATTGAGACTTTCTGTAATTTTATTACCAACAACCATAATTAGTTGAACTAAGGCATAAAGTCGTCTTCGATATAAGTCAAACTCAAGACTTCTTATTTAGAAGTTTGGTAGACTATTATATTTTTAAGTTACTTTTTTGTATATACTCATTTATATAACTGTTTGAAATATAAACAAAAAAATAATTTTGAGTTTGAATTTATACTTACATATACAATTATTTAAAACTTGAACTATAGTTTATTTCTCACAAAAAATTTACTTGATCGAGTGAAAATTAACTAGAAAGAATATAACTTAAAAACGTTGCTTACACTTAATACTTATTCAAGAAAATACGTATGATAATATATATCATTATATATTACATACCATACAAAACAATCTCCATTTATAAAACACGGATGCAATAATATATGTATTTGGAGAATTACTTGAACTAAGTAAGAAGTTTTTTTAACTTAAATGAGATTACAAGTTTTAATATACACTCATTTATACAACCGTTTTAACATATAAGGACAAAAAGTTTACTACTTAGGTTTGAATCCATAGTTATCGTTTAAAACTTGAACCTTATCGCTAGCAAGAACCTATTGGACTTGACTCAAAATGAAAATTAACCCGAATATAAATATAAATTTAAAATGTTGTTCATACTTAAAACTCATTTAAGAAAACACATATCATATATATTATATTATATATATATATATATATATATATATATATTTCTTGGGTTTGAATCTCTACTTATCGTTTAAAACTTGTACCAAAAGTTATCTTTTATAAAAAATCTATTTGATTCGAATGAAAATTAACCTGAATATAAATATAACTTATTAAAAATGTTTTCCATGCTTAAAACTCATTGAAGATAATACGTAACATAATATATATATATGACATACGAGAAAATGTGATAGTATAGTCGGTTTAGCTTCTCTAACTTAGTTGTCTCACCTGACTCGTTAAGTTAGAGGTTTTGAATTTGACTCACGTCGAGACGGCTTTATGTCGCAATTTCAACTATATGTTATATTCTTGAGAAGTATCTTCCTACGAATCCCTCTCGGATTAGTCGATAAGAATATCGGGTCACCAAAATATATATATATATATATTACATATCACAAAATAATTTCTATAAACACTAATACAATAGTACAATATCTTTTAAAACATTCTCAAATATATTCTTATTATTACAACATTAAAAAAATAGAACACCATCACTCTCTCTCACTCTATATCTCTATATATATGTATCACCTGAGTGGATTGCTAAATGCATTGAAAACAAACAAATCAAAATCAACTAAGCATCAAGCAGCTGAATCAAAATGGCCAAAAGAAATCTTCCCAACCTTACAATATTCTTCATACTTATAATTATTTCCATTTCAGCAAAGCAAGCAGTTTCAGTTGTACCATCAGAATGCGAAGCAGAATCTTCAGATTCTTGTAATAACAAACAAAAGGCTCTTCCACTGAAAATAATAGCCATAGTTTCAATACTAATCACGAGTATGATCGGAGTTTCTCTGCCGCTGGTATCCCGTTCGATTCCGGCATTGAATCCGGAAAGAAGTCTGTTCGTCATCGTGAAGGCGTTCGCTTCCGGGATTATTCTGGCGACGGGGTTCATGCACGTGTTGCCGGATTCTTTTGACATGTTGTCCTCTAGTTGTTTGGAAGAAAATCCGTGGCATAAGTTTCCGTTTTCGGGTTTTCTTGCTATGATTTCTGCTATTATTACTTTGATGATTGATTCTATGGCTACAAGTGTTTATACTAAGAAAAATGGTGGCCGTGGCGGTGGTGCAAGCGGGGTGGTGTTGCCGGAGGAGGTTGATCAGGAAATGGCGGTGGCGCCGGCCAGAAATTTTCACTCACATGGACATGGCCACAGTCACGGCCATGTACACGGCCAACATGGTGGTGGTGGTTCTACGGTTGATAAGATTGATAATCATATCGACGGTTCTACCCTTCTGCGTTACCGAGTTATTGCCATGGTTAGTATTTAATTTAATTTTCCAATTTATTTATTTTAGTAAGTTTAGCTTTTAATATATATATATATACACAATTTTAAATATTTTTAAATAAGTAATTTTTATTGTTAAAAAAATTAATTTAACTAATTTTTATGATTTAATTGAATAAGAAAATAATAATCAAGTTATTTTATAGAAATATATATATATATATATATATATTTTTGGTGTGTGTTCACTCTTTCCATAATACTACGTAGATGAGTGCCGTAACTGTTCATTACTCTAAATTTGCATATATTTTATGTAAAATAATTTAATTTTTTTTAATTAATTAAATCACACAAATTAAATTTTAAACTTGTTTGATGGAATTGGCCATGTGCCATGTTTTCACCCCCGAATCTGCCCCCTTTTTGGGTTCGACCCCTCATCCTCAATGTATCACTGTTTGATGATTAAAAAAAGAATATTTATTTTCTCTAATAAAAAAATTTAAGAAGTGAAAAAAAAATATATTTTAAGATTAAATTTGTCAAATATAATAAAGTTGATAAAATCAAAATCACTAATTACTTAATTTTATATATTTAAGTTTTAATTTTGGACATTTAACAAATATATATATATAAAAATATATATATATAATACACTATATAGTATACTATATATCATATATATATATATATTCAAAAAAAAAACATATAATATATAATCACAACACAATATAATATATCTCAAAATCAAACCAAAGATGATAAATATAATTAAACAAATCGATTTCGAAACAAATTTCAAAATTCATGGAATCTCAAACTACATTTTTTTTTTTAAAATAATAATAATAATAATAATCTGAAGCACAAGTGAAAAAAAAGAAAAGAATGGGGTGAAGATGTTTCCCAAACTGTGATATTGTTAGTTAGGACTCTCTTCTCTTATTCAGTGTTTTTTTTTTTTCTCCCCTCTTTTTTCTCTCCCCCTCCCCCAAAAAAGAAGAAAAGAAGATAATATATATAAGAACGCATGCCGCATACACGTAGTACTAAATAATTAGATTCAAACATAATTTTAAAAGTTGGGATAAACACAAATTAACCTAACATGGAACAGGTTAGTTGAGTCGATTTTTTATATATATATATATATATATATTAGTACCATTTTGACCTTAACTTATGTATATATATATATATGGACATAGTAGTACGGAATAAGCATAGATGCATGATGCATGCATTCTCTCTTTTTTTTTTTTTTTTTTGCTTGCTTCTAAGTCAAACAACCTTACGAATCCGATTTTTAGAGTTATCATCATTCTAACTAATTTTGATTCGATCAGAATTGTACTTATAAAAAATTTAACTCTTATTCAGGGAAAGACTTCATGATCTTAAATCTTACATGAAGTTTATAACGAATGTCGAACTATCGACATTCTGTTAGCATTCACAATGCGCATTATTTTATTTATATATATTGTTCTCTCGAACCTAACAAGTAAAATAATAATGATAATAGCGAGTATTTTGAGATAATAAGACATAATTAATTATTTATATGCTATATATATATATATGTATGTATAGGTGTTAGAGCTGGGAATTATTGTGCACTCGGTTGTGATTGGACTTTCACTAGGAGCTTCAAACAATACTTGCTCTATAAAAGGACTCATCGCTGCTCTTTGCTTCCATCAAATGTTCGAAGGCATGGGACTTGGTGGATGTATTCTTCAGGTAATTTTTATACAAGTTTTATTTATCCACCATCATTTTAAAATAATAATAATAATAAAATTAGTCGATTTTATCCATTTATAGTGCATATTTTCGTTCATAAATCTCTTTTTTCTTATTTCTTAGCCAAAAAATTTTGTTAATAAAATTTGACGATAATATATAATTCAATTAATAATACATAATAATCTCTACTTATAATTCGAGAGTTTTCATGAGTTCAAATTATATTGAAGATGAAAAAAGTCTCAAAAACGTCTTATTCTCTTTAATTTTGTGCATAATGAGATGATCTTATTACCAATTGAAATACGTTTTTAATCAAATAAGAGACTCTCTATATTTAAAATAAAAATAAAAATAGTAACTTTACGAGAAATAACGCAATGAAACTATTATCGAATTAAGAATGACCAAATCAATAAAATAAATAAATAAATATAGAGAGAGACTAATATTTATTTTGGATGATGGAAATGTATATATAGGCGGAATACAAGCTATTGAAGAAGGCATTAATGGCGTTCTTCTTTTCTGTAACAACGCCATTCGGAATTGCGCTGGGAATAGCACTGTCGAGCACGTACAGAGAGAACAGTCCACGCGCACTCGCCACCGTCGGCCTTCTCAACGCTTCCTCGGCGGGGCTTCTAATATACATGGCATTGGTTGATCTTCTGGCATCAGATTTCATGGGTCCTAAATTGCAAGGCAATATTAAGTTGCAGATCAAGTGTTTTATGGCTGTCCTTTTGGGTGCTGGTGGGATGTCTCTCATGGCTAAATGGGCTTAATTTTATTACTATACATACATATATATATATATATATATATATTTATGTTATATATTTGGTTTTTGAAATAAATAATTAAATCTGTAAGAGAAATGATCGTTTTGATGATCTATAATCACAAAATATTATAAATTTATGTTTTTTTTTTTTTTTAATGTAAGATGTGCTCCAAGAAACCGAAATATATGTCCAATTCCTTTTTTTTTTTTTCTTCAAGATTTTTGTGAACATAATTTTTGCATATGCAAATATACATTAAAATAATAATAAACAGACAAAAATTCATGTCACAAAATAATAATATATATTTCATTCTTTTTATTATGAATTCTACGGTTTCTTTTTAACGGATTGCAATTTTTGTATATTCTTTTCGTTCAAGAGTGTTTTTAAGCTTGATCTCGTCATGAATTCGAGGACCACTTCACTTGATCTCGAAGGAAGAATGTGTCAGAACTTCTTCGTTGATTTTCTAAAAACTATTGACAATCCCTCTATGATGATAAAATATTATGAATTCAAGTTTTTTTCCCCCTTTTTATATGTCCGCAGTGGTGCCTTAATTTATCTAATTTAGTAAATTTTATGTATTATTTTAATAATTTGATACATTTCATTCCTTAACCTATATAATTTTGGTAAATTTTATCTCTTAATTTTATAATTTAATAAATTTTATTCCTTAACTTAATAATTTTGTAACTTTATTATGAATTTATCAAAATTATTAAAATAAGTTGTATAAAAAAATTTAAATAAGAATGAAATTTAAAAATTATATAAATTAGGACAAAATTTACCAAATTATTAAATCAATGATGAAATTTATTAAATTATTAAAATAATATAAAATTAAAAAAAATTAAGGGACTAAATTTACTAATATATCTAAGATTTATTATACTAATTTAAAAGAGTTTCAGAGAAACCGGGAGGAATAATATTTTATAAATCTTTTATTAATATTAGTATTGTTCATTCAAAATTATTTCAAATGCACTTTTCGAATAAGCTTCTAATTGTCGGAGGTTGTGTGGCAGAGTGGCAAGAGTGCCCCCCAACCGCCCCTTCAGGGGTTCGACACCCAAGTCCCCCTCCCCCATGAATCAAAAAAAAAAAAAAAAAAAAGAATAAGCTTCGATTAATAACAACAAGGTTATAATTTATAATGTGTTATAAAACTATAGTTAACAAAAAGAAATTAGAACAAAATGTAAGATAGAGATCAAATGGAAGAGAGTATTCATCTTCTTGCATATTCCATATATCTCCTACAAATCATATAAACATCCCTCTATTTATAGGGATGATATATGTGTAACCTATATACACATATACATACAAACATAACTCTTCATAATTATATATAAGTTACATAAGTTATTACATGGAGGTAGTGGAGGTAGAAGTAGTGTAAGTGGAAGTAGTGGAAGTTTTAAAGCTATGGACATACAAATATTCATAACACTCCCCCTTTTGGATGTCCATTGTACAAGGAATATGCCTCATTAAAACCTTACTAGAGAAAAACCCAGTGGGAAAAAAACCCTAGTGAAGGAAAAAGAGTACATCGTTCCTTGTACACTCCCCCTGATCATTACACAATATCTTGTACTCCAATATGATGGACCAATCTTTAAAATATTGAAGTCGGTAATGCCTTTGTGAACAAGTCTGTCAAACTATTACTTGAACGGATCTGTTGTACATTAATATCACCATTTTTCGAACATCATGCGCAAAGAGGAATTTTGGTGAAATATGTTTTATACGATCTTGTTTGAGATATCTTTCCTATAATTGAACTATACATATCGGGTTATCTTCATAAAATATTATTGTCGGAGATTCTTTGCCGGAAGATAAACCACATGTCTCTCGGATGTGTTGAGACATGGATCTTAACCACACACATTCACGACTTGCTTCATGAATTGTTATAATCTCTGCATGATACGAAGAAGTAGCGCAACTAGTGTATGTTTTGTAGAATGCTATGAAATGACCGTACCTTCACATATAAAAACATAGTCTATTTGAAATCTCGAAGGTATCAAAAGATATGTTTAATTCCATTCCAATGTCTTCTAGTTGGACATGAACTAAACCTTGCTAATAAATTAATAGCAAAAGCTATATCAAGTCTTGTATTATTAGCAAGATATATTAGTTCACCTATTGTACTAAGATATGGTACTTCAGGACCAAGAACTTCTTCATTATCCTCACATAGTCGAAAATTGTCATTTTTCACATCAAGTGATCGAACAACCATTGGGGTACTCAATGGATGTGCTTTGTCCATGTAAAATCTTTAAAGGACCTTTTTAGTATAATTTGATTGATGAACAAAATTTCAATTTCATCTTTCAAGTGCTCGGTCTGCAAGCCGAGACCAAATTTTGTTTTTCCGAGATCTTTTATCTCAAATTCTTTCTTCAAAGAATTTACTGATCTCAAAATCTCTTATGGAGTTCCAATTTTCAACATATACAACAATTGTAGTAAATCCTTGTTTTTTTCTTTCTTAACAAATACACATGGACAAATTCAGTTATTTTGATAACCTTCTTTCAATAAATATTTACTAAGACGATTGTACCACATTCGTCCAGACTATTTTAAACCATACAAAGATCTTTGTAATTTTATTGAATATAATTCTCGAGAATTTGATGTATATGATTCAAACATTTTAAATCCTTCAGGGATTTTCATATAGATATCACTATCAAGTGAGCCATATAGATAGATTGTTATTACATCCACAAGATGCATATCAAGTTTCTCAATAGCTGCCAGACTAAGGAGATAACGAAAAATAATTGTATCCACCACAAGAAAATAAGTGACCTCATGATCTTTGAGAAAAATCTTGTGCAACAAGACGTGCTTTATAACTCACAATTTCATTTTTCTCATTTCTTTTCCGCACAAATACCCATTTATACCCTACAAGTTTGACATCTTCGTAGTCAGGGCTATGGGTTTAAAAACTTCACTTTTTGCATCTTTTCATTTCAGCCAATCACTTCTACGTCGATATTCATCAACGAATGTATGCTCGTTATAATAATTTTCATTTTTAATATTTGACGTCACATAATATACAAAAATACTATCGATAGTTATTTCTTCACGGTTCAATCTCTTCCCCGTTGAGACATAATTTATTGAGATCTCATCATTCTTTACTTATCAAATATATTCATTTTCTTCAGGTACCTGAACTTCTTCTGGAGTTATTTCATTTATTATGTCTCTTGACTCTTCTAGTGTGTTAAACCCGGGCTCATTATAAACATTTGCTCCCTTTCTTTTAACATGGACTTTTATCTTTTGAACTAATAGGTCTATCACGCTTCCGGCGTGCTACGGACTCGTTTTCTATTTCATTTACAGATTGTCTTGTTGGGACATCAATCCTTATAGGAGCATTTTCAGCTGGTATATGTGACTTAGTCACTCTCTTTAGGTCGGTAAATGAATCCGGCAGTTGATTTGCTATATTTTGCAAGTGTATTATCTTTTGAACTTCAAGTTCACATTGATTTGTACGAGCATCAAGATGTTGCAAAGTATTCCATGTAATATTTTTACCAAGTTGTTTTTCTTTTTCTCCCCCTAATCCCGGGAACATTGATTCATCAAAATGACAATCGACAACATTGTGCCGTAAAAAGACCTCCCGTCATAGGTTCAAAATATAGAAGGAGAAACAAACACAACATATATTCCCAATTTGTTTTAAAGAACCCATTGTGCGTTGTGGTGGAGTTATAGGAATATAAACCGCACATCGAAAAATGAGAAATATTTAGCTTCCGACCATAAGCTAATTGCAATGAGAAATATTTATAAAAACTTGTTAGTCTAACATATACAAGTGCTACTGCATGCAAAATTGCATGGCCCCAAGCTAAGACGGGTAATTTAATTCTCATAATCTTAGGTCTAGCTATTAATTGAAGTCTTTTAATAAAAGATTCAGCTAACTCATTTTGTGTATGAACATAAGCTACAAGATGTTCAACATTTATACCAATTGACTTACAATAATCATTGAAAGCTTTATATGAGAATTCACCAAGCATTATCCGGACATATTGATTTAATTGTATAATCTGGAAATTGTGCTCGAAATATAATAATTTGAGCAAGCAATCTCGCAAACTCCAGGTTGCAAGTTAATAATAAACTTACATGAGACCATCTACTAGACGCGTCTATTAGAATCATAAAAAAAAAATCAAAATGGTCCTCATGAAGGGTGAATTAATCCACATATATCACCCTGAATTCTTTCTAAAAATGTTGGAAATTCAATTCCAAATTTAACTGGTGATGACTTAATAATCAATTTTCCTTGAGAACAAGTAGCACATGTAAATTCTTTTGATTGAAAAATTTCAAGTTTTTCAATGAGTGCCCATGAGAATTTTCAATAATTTTTCACATCATACTTGAACCGGGATGCCCTAACCGGTCATATCAAATAGTAAACATTTTTTAATCAATAAACTTCTTGTTTATTGAATGTATTTCAATTGCATTTATTCTTGTGTAGTACAAGTCAAGAGAAATCATATTTAATTTTTCTAATATGATTTTCTTACTCGAAACAATGCTTGTAATATGAAGGTACTCATCATTTCCTTCATTTATATTCTCCACATGAACGAATATCTTTAAAACTTAACAAATTTCTTTGAGACTTTGATGAAAATAAAGCATTGTTTATATTCAACTTTTTTCCATTGGGTAACATTATAATCGCTCTTCAGGAGCTTTCAATTATTCTTGTACTACCCGAAATTGTAGTAACATATGAATCACCCATTTTTATTGCAATGAAATATTTTATAATGAGATAAATAAGAATGAATAAATTATTTTCCTTAACACAAACAATCATATAAATTCCAAGTGGTGTAGTGGTATATATTGCAAGCCTTAAGTAGTAGATCTCGGTTTCTATCCCAGGCTTTGTCATTATCATATAATATTATAATTGCAAGCAGCACACTATGTATGTATGTAAGCTTAAGCAGCTATATATAGATCCATGGTTCAAAACATATATCAATCAAAGTATTTTCTATTTTTTTTGCATTTAAGCACACTGATCAGTTCATTTTAACAGTATGAACACAACAACTATATATATATATATATATATAATAAACAAATACATAGCACAAGCATAGTATATCAGTGAATAGTGTGTACATGCACATTTATATATTTTATGCATTTAAAGCACACTTTGCACTAAACAATTAACAGTGCATGAATAGTATGTAAAACAAACAATACATACACATACTGAACATGAACAGTGTAAATAAAATAAAATATATATCAATTTATATATATATATATATATATATATATATATATATATATATATATATATATATATATGTAATTGTATATACAATACACTACATGAGCTAAACAGAATAAATATATAAATAACGGTAGTGTATGTATGTGTATATATAATTTAGTATAACTAGATATAATATATATATATATATATATATATATATAATGAAACAATATATATATATAGAAAGCAGTAGCAGCAGTATATATATAATATATATTAAATTATAATATATATATATATATATTATTATCATAGTAACATAATGCTTTTATATATCATATATTGTTTCATTATAATATATATATATATATATATATATATATATATATATATATATATAAATAGTATACTATATGAATTGTATAACACAAAAATAAAAGATTTTCATTTGACAATAGTATGAGTATGAACATTCATATATTATTCTTTTTTTTTTTTTTAAAAACCCACCCCCCCCCCCCCCCCCCCCCCCCCTCCCCACACCCGCCCCCCCCAAAAAAAACAACCCCCCACCCCCCCCCCCAAACAAAACCAACCCAACCCCACCCCCCCACACCCACCCCCCCCCACCCCCCCAACCCCCCCCCCCCCCCCCCCCCCCCCCACGCCCTCTCCTGCGGGCATTCATACATTATTCTTTCTCCCACTTCTTGTGGTTATGAGTATTAGGAACTTTGATCAAATTTATCATGATCATAAGCATATATTCATATCAACGACCATTACCATGAATAACATTCTCTTCGAGAAAATAATTAAAATATGTTGGTCGACTTTCTTGATTTTGTTCAAGTAAAGAATTTCTTTTCTCTAAGATGACAGAATTTATTCATTCATGAATTAAAATCTCGTAATCTTTTGTGGATTCAATCAAATTCGGCATGCTTTCGGGATAAATGACCATCTTCATGTGGTCTTAAATAATATTCCCGATGATTAAATATGTTACATCGATGGTGTCTTTGGACCCATCATAACTAGATGAATCTCAAGATCTAATTTCCATGAAACGATTTCATCTAGTAACTTTTAAGAATTACAAATTCATGCTTAATAAGAATTAACATTAGAAGAAATAACATACCTATTATTATCGAAATCCAACTTCAAACAATATATTAAACCGGTAGAACCTCGTGCTGATAACGTGTTATAAAACTATAGTTAACAAAAAGAAATTAGAACAAAATGTAAGATAAAGATCAAATGGAAGAGAGTATTCATCTCTTGCACATTTCATATATCTCCTACAAATCATATAAACATCCCTCTATTTATATGGATGATATATGTGTAACATATATATACATATACATACAAACATAACTCTTCATAATTATATATAAGTACATAAGTTATTAAAAGTAGTAGTAGAGTGAGTACTCGAAGATAAGTGAAGGAGTGAAAATAATGAAAGTTTTAAAATTATGAACATACAAATATTCATAACATAATGCATATTATTGAAAAATTAGTGGATCGCATAATTTTTATGAATTAAGATGGATCAAATATTAAAACAAATTTTTGAGAATATTCTCTGTAAAACAAATTTTATATTGAAATAAACTGCAACGCACAAGTAAAGAAAGCTTGGAGTGATAATAAAAAACCCAAAGGGTTTAAGGCTCTCTGAACAGCATCTTACAGTATAGCCGTCCGGAGCACTGCCTTCTTCAACGGGAACCGCCGCGGCGCCGCTGCTTCCAATTCAACCAAAACCGTGGTAGAAATGAAAGCTAATTTCAATATGTTCCAGAAGCTTATCTGAGTTGAGAATTTTCAAAGGAATATCCAGCTGGTCTAGGACGAAAATAAATAAATATATATATATAAGTCGATTGGTTTTTGTTGATAAACTCGGTGCTTTTCTCCACAATAAAATGGCGATGAGGTTTGCTTTAAAATTCCTTAAACAATGTGATACTAAAGGGAGAATCAAGCGGCCAAATCTTACTCCCTGTCGTAACTATTGCACCAGTGGTACCATTCCTCCTCCACCGCCTCCGAAAATTCCTCATTTCTCCAAAAAAGTAAGCATAAATGAAATTTTTATTTATTTATTTTTTTTATTTTTTGCTATAGTTTGCTGTATATGCTATACTACAGGTCAATAGTGAAGGCAAAACAAAGTGAAAAACAGTGGTTCTGAACTATCGTTTGCTATAATTGGTTATGCTTCTATTTTAGTTCAGAAACGAGAATTTCTAGATATATTTCTAAATTAGAGGATTAATAAATAGGAATATTAGCTCAAAATAGGTAAAAGTGATTGAATTAATTTTTGGGAAAGGAAATATATACTTCTTATGAGATATTAGATGCTTTAAATAGAAATAATTTTCAAAGATATATTTGTCACTTTGTTAACCTTTAGCATGTTGTGTATGGTTGGATTTAATGTGCTCTGTTTCTGCTTACTGAGCTTGCATGCTATGGTTCAGATTTTCACAACTCATTAAATATTCAGTCATCCTGAAATGTAGGGAAGGTTATTTACTGGAACTGCAATTGGTCTGCTAATAGCTGGAGGAGCTTATGCCAGTACTGTTGATGAAGCTACTTTCTGGTACTGAATTCTAGCCACTGAAAGGAAACTCGTTTTCAACCATTTAATCTGAAAATTATGTATGGCTTAGAAGATAGCCATGCACAAAACAAAAAAGTAAAAAAAATAAAAAGATGATTGTTATGATTTAAAAAAAAATAACATAGTCACGGATATCACACATTTATTAATCCATTTGTAAAGTATGCTTTTGTAGGAGTTGAGTCAAAGCCTTTCCCCATTTTGTATCAATTATAAAAAGAAGATAGAAAGAAATCAACATCAAAGAATACTTGTTACTAGAATCAGTATTATGGTCACCATGATGTAGATTTTTGGAGAGACTACATGTTGTGTTAGTTAATTCTTATGAAAATTTTCTACTCAGTTGATGCTGATGAACAAGTGGTTGTAGATGTCATCCAAGGTCGTGATACACATTGTATCTCTGTTGTAGGATATGTAGTTTGTTATAGTTTGATATTAGATAGGTTGAAGCTAATATAAGTTAGGCTTTAGACGAATTCATGTGGTTGCATTTTGGTATTCAGATTCTGTTAATGTTTCTGTTTCTTGGGAGTTTCTGTAATTTTCCTTTTCGCCTTTTTCTTAAGCATCTATAACTATAATGATGAAATATTCTTGTTTTGATCATCTAGATTTTATTAGAAATATCTTTTATGGACAATCTGCTTTGAGTATTTCAGGATTATTTTCACTGGATTTGAATTGATAACTTGATGTAATTGTTTCTATTCCTCGACTTGTATGCTTTCAGGTTTTTAAGTTCATTCAGGAATTTGATTTAGCCAACTTATTTCTCTTATGTTATTTTACTGATTTTCATGGTAAATTAACTGATGAATGAGAATCTTTTCTAGAGTCAGCTCTTCAATATATCAAAACTACTTAAGAAAACTTATAAGTAAAAACCAAAGGTAAAAATGAACTAAGAAACATGGCAAGCTAAGAATCAGTTCTGAGTGATTACATGTTTTATCTCATATATATGTGTGCTCTAGTGAAATAGCTTCTTTAAGAGGATTCGAAATCACTTGTTTGTCAAATGGTTTAACTATATTCTAATTTATAATCGGGTGTGCTTGATGTATCTTGTCACATGCTCTTCTGCATGTTTTGAGTTAATTTGGATTATTAACTTTAATTTTTTCCTCTGGTTTCCTTCCACTATTCTTATTCAATCTTTACACAAAACTATATTGCAGTGGCTGGTTATTTAATGCAACAAAAGTTGTAAATCCATTTTTTGCATTCCTGGACGCGGAGTTTGCCCACACATTAGCTGTCTCAGCTGCGGCTCGGGGGTGGGTTCCAGTAGAAAAGAGACCAGATCATCCAATTCTGGGTCTTGAAGTTTGGGGAAAGAAGTTCACCAATCCTATAGGTCTCTCTGCTGGTTTTGATAAGAATGCTGAAGCTGTTGAAGGATTACTTGGATTAGGTTTTGGTTTTGTGGAAGTTGGATCAGTAACGCCTGCTCCCCAAGAGGGAAATCCAAAGCCTCGCATATTCAGATTGCGTGAAGAAGGGTAAGAGTGTATGTTGATCTTTCATTTTTCTTGTCTATAATAATGATTTGGTGTCATGGACCTTATTCTCATTGTATTTTGTACATTTTTGTATCTGTGGATTTCATAATCCTGTTTTTAACTAAAAATGCTTGAATTTTTTTGCAGTGCTATAATCAATCGATGTGGCTTTAACAGTGAAGGCATTGTTGTTGTTGCCAAGAGGTTAGGAGCCCAGCATGGTAAGAGGAAGTTACAAACTTCAACTGCCGTATCTCCAGCTGCAGGTGAAGCCAAGCAAGGAGGCAAAGCTGGTCCTGGAATTCTTGGGGTTAACCTTGGTAAGAATAAGACCAGTGAAGATGCTGCTGCAGATTATGTTCAAGGAGTTCACACTTTATCCCAATATGCTGATTATTTGGTACAGTAACAGTTACAGTTAATTTATTAATGATTTGCATCTTCCTCTTTCTTTCCAGTACACGTTGCCAAACAACTCTTACACAGTGAATGACCTATGTTATAGGTTTTTACCCTCCTATTTTGATTTCTTTAATGTGTAATGTATATGGTGAAAGTCTAATAAGGATATCTTGGTTCTAGAATAAAAATGGAGCATAGTTTCTAATTAAAAATAGTGTTGGGGACAAGGTAAAGGATGTAAAATTACATTTCTTGTAGTAGGATTCAGTGTCGGAAGATTCATTTTTGAGTTAAAACTTGATGATAGGGCAAACCTTGGCATAAGTCATGTTTGATTTGCAATCTTTGTGTGTTTGCTTTGATTTGAACTTGCAAATTTATTGAATTTTTGCTGAACTCTTTTCTGATAAAGACACTAACAGAGTAATATGTAACAAAATAAAGGAAGGAAAAATGTTATTGAATAAAAAATGGCAGAGAGAATACAAATACGGAACCTGCAGTCTTAGAAAGTTTGCAAACACTTTCCCACACTCAAACAGGGGTATGCTAACGTCACAAATCCAACATGACCTCCAAAAAAACCCTGAATCCCTTCTTAAAAACCTGATACTCCCTATCTATCTTTCTGCCATTTCAACTCAGCCCCCTTAATAAAAACACCAAAAAGACTCCAAGAAAAGACCAATTTTGTTCTATATTGGTCTTTTTGGCCTTTGATTTTTATCAATAGACATTTTGGTCAAGTAAAGTCATTAATTCTGGTAACTTATTACGCAAAAACTATCATGTGAAGTTTTAAACTTGCTTGTGACAACATGCAATTAATGGTTGGAATTTGCGACTTGGCCGATCCCTTAGTAAAAGATTAGGGTGAAAAGTCGTTGAAGGACTAAGAGTAATTGATTGGTAAATATTAGGGACTAAAAAGGTCCCTTGAAAATTGGGCAAAAAGTTGCATATGTTGGGCTAAGATGGAGAATTTGCATGTAGCATCTGGTTTGAGTTTGGAATATTAGACTAAGGTGCCAATGTCTGATTCACATAAATGCAAATTTAAAAATTATGCTTGATTAATATCATCTTAGTGATGAATATCAGCGCGTAGCTTTTTAGGAGTGTCCAGATTCTCTCAGTTAAGGGGAGATTCCTTGGATAAGTTTTCCCTCTCAATAAGTTTCTTTTTACAGATAACAGAAAAACAATTTTCTCTTATTCAATTAAGTGGATTTATCTTGATTTATTTAAGTGTCAGTCTTTTGAGAAGACTCCAAAAATACAGGACGAGTATCTGGGTTCCATGTATCATTAGGGACACTAAAAGATATTATCTGTTTGTAGTATAATCTTAAATGCATTCTCTCTCTCTATCTTACCCTCCACACAAAAAAAAAAATAAAAAAAAATAAATTGAAATATTGAAATATCACATTTTGTGTCAGGTGATCAATATATCATCACCAAATACTCCTGGACTACGCCAACTACAAGGAAGAAAACAGTTGAAAGACCTTGTGAAGAAGGTATGAGGATTTAAATATCTTATACTATGGTTAATTTGATAATATATATGTTTAATTGCAATATAAAATAAAAGGAAATAATGCTTCCTTGTCAAGGTTCAAGCTGCTCGTGATGAAATGCAATGGGATGAGGAGGGGCCACCTCCTTTGCTTGTTAAAATTGCACCTGATTTGTCCAGTGAGGACATGGAAGATATTGCAAGAGTAGGAAAAATCTCCAATATCATTCTTTTGTTTTCATTTTCTTTCTCTTTCCAAATTCTGAATATGTACCCTTATTTTAGGTTGCTCTTGCTCTACGGCTCGATGGATTGGTATGTTCTTCCTGAAACTTTTTATATCCTTTGTAACTTAAAATGGCATTTGATATCCAAGATTGAAAGTAGACAATTCTTAAAATGAACACAATTTCCATCTACAATTCCCTCCTTAGTTTGAGGGATATGCCATTAACTTATGCAGTACCTCCAGTAACCAAATTAATAGTTAGTCTTCCTAAATCTAATACTAAATCAGAAGTGGATACTTGATCTTAATAGAGGGATGATTGAGTTAGCCTAGTTTTGTTATTATAAAGTTTGATCTAATTGTCGCCATGAATCCTGTCCAACTAGAAATATTATTGAGTTCCTTTTCAACAAACTAATTCTTCAATTTATTTGTTTGACTATTACAGATTATATCAAATACAACTGTTCAAAGACCCGATCCTGTTAATAGAAATCCTGTGGCAAAAGAATCTGGTGGCTTGAGCGGGAAGCCATTGTTTGACTTGTCTACTGATGTTCTGAAGGAGATGTATGCACTAACAAAGGTATCCAATTATTGTACTAGTTACTTAGTACTTGGTAACTATCCTTCTTTGTTCAGCATATTTAGGCAGAGGCTCTTTCTTTTCTCTTTTTTTCCCCTCTAATTTCAGCTGATGCTTGAAGATTGATATTGCCTAAGGTTTTCTACCATTCTGGTCTCTTCTGCCATTTTATACGCTGCTGCTACAATCTGATTATGTATATTGAAATTCATGGTGCTTGATTTTTCTCCATTTAAGATTACAAAGAGTTTATATTTGGGTTTTCTCTTTTTCCTTTTTCAAAACCTTTTACCTCTTTTATTTATTAATTTTCGGGGGCAATACAAGAAGGGTGCCAGGGGCAAAGTTTAATTCTCCACCTAAAAGAATTTTGGAAAGTAGCTGAACAAAGCTTTAACCGGTACCTTATCTGTGGAACATCTAACACTAAAATCTGGAATCATGGCTTTGAATTTGTCAGCTGTGGCACTGCCTGTTTCTTTTCCTTTGTTTTCCAATCTAGTCGCCTAGCAACTCTGGTGCCATGTCACATGGAATACAATTACGGAAGGGAACTATGAAGGACTCCTAGGATTTAGAAGAATTGATTGGACATCATTGTAGAATATGTTCTGTGAAGCAGAATCTGAGTGGCTGTCATAAAGGCTATGGATAATTGCTGAATGGATTTTCTCTTTTCTTCATCCATGAATATTATGTAGTTTCTAATTTCTTATCTGATTGTTCTGTGAAGATATGATCTCTGAATATACATAGGGATGGGTAAGTCCTGCGGTTTGCTGAATCGCTGTTTTCAGCATCCATGAATGTTAGATAGTGCCTAATTGCTATTTGGAAGTTAGAACCATATAACTAACTTATTGCTTATTGTGTTGCTTTTTTTGGCAAAAGTTGATACTTGGATGTCCTTACTGAGAAATACATCTAACATAGACAAATATTTGCTAATGGTGGATAAGACCAGTTTTAGGGGGCTAGACAGATTTTCGACTATGGATAATGTCAATTCCTACTACTATTCTGTAGAATATTCCCCTTTTGAACAATAAACTGCTTATAGGCATATAGAGGTTTTGAAGTTGATATCCTAAAGCATCAAGGTGCCAGTTTCAGAAAATACTTTATTGATGTACAATTGTATAGATGTAGTACTAAGCATGATGCACATAAATCATACATGTAAAATCATTTGATATACATAAAACTAAATAATAATCTAAATCATATACATATACTATAAAGTTTTTATTTGTAAAGCATTATCCCATATTCGCAAAGAAAGATTTAATGAATCAAGAACATACACTCATTACCATCATTAGTACCTTTATGTAGCTGAGTTTCATCATTTTTTTGCTATTTGATTAACAAATCCATTGTTGTCACCTTTTCCTCTCATCTAGGTGCATATTAGTCAAACCAAAAAACAAATTATATATATGCACCAATGAAACTTAGTGTTTAAATCATGTAGGTTCCCATTTGCATTTTATACTGTATATAGAATATCATAATTGTATTAGGTTAGATATACCACATGCAATGGTACCAAACAGACTTATAATTGCAGCATGTATATCAGTCCTCTGATGTATTTCCTTCTTTGTTTAAAGCTTGAGCATTTTACTTCATTTCCTTTAATGATCATGTTTTTACTTGTGGTTTGCATCTTTTGGTCAATCAGGGGAAGATTCCATTAATTGGTTGTGGAGGCATTAGCTGGTAATTGAATTCACTTTTGCCTCCTTTACAATCTTTCTTCGTTTTCGCTAAAACTTATATCTCGAATTCTCTATACTATTTTAGTGGTGAAGATGCATACAAGAAAATACGAGCTGGAGCTTCTCTTATTCAACTTTATACAGCATTTGCTTATGGTGGACCTGCACTTATACCTCAGATTAAGGTATCTGTTTTTACTCGTTTTAATAATATAATTTAGTTGAATGATGAATGCACAATAATTTTTGTATGCATGCAGCCTAGAAACCCAAGGGTCCATTTGGGCAACTTAGTGAGGAGAAGATATCCTCCGCATTTTAATATACCATGATGATACTCATTACTACATTTGATTTTTCATTAGTGTATTTCTCTCTGTGGATGTTTTGCCATATCTTAAAATTACTGTGTTTTCATATTCATGTACTTTGACATAAAGATATAGGTAGGTATATTACATTTTTACTCGTATATTGCATTTTAGGCTGAACTTGCTCGGTGCTTGGAAAGGGATGGATACAAATCTATCTCGGAGGCAGTGGGAGCAGACTGCAGATAGTCTTGTTGTAATCATGTAGTACTTGCCGGGAGAGGCAATAACCAACATTACGTACAATAACCACGACCTACGACCTGCTTTGCATCTTTTGAATGTAAGAAACTAAATCTTGACTGAAATTTTCTCCTTTTCAGCTGCTTGCCAGTAGGTCAATTGGTTGAATTGACATGTATAATGGGACTGGGCTCATGAGTTGTTTCCAATTATCTCATATAGTTTTTTTTTTCTTTTTTTATTTATTTAATATATAAAAAAAAAAAAAAAAAAAAAATTGTATTCTTGAGATGTTGAAATACACTCTCATTCTGCCATATTGATTTTCTAATGAATAAACAATTTGCTTCTTGTGGTCACAAAATTGTAGCTAATTTTCCATCTCTTGCTTTGAAAGACTTACTGGGTATAATGTTGGATGGCTTTAGTTCATCAATGTATTTTTCCTTTTGGGTTTGATGTAAATGAAATAAAAGGCGCTCGAGAGTAAGTTGTAGCTCGATTAGCCTGATTCTCCTTAATACCTCTTGGGAAAAATTTTCTCCTTAATACCTCTTGGGAAGATTTTTATGAATTAGTTGATGATAATATTAGATTATCAAAAAGAATAAATAAAAGTTGTTCATCCTATTAAACATTTATGAATGTATAGTGTTTACAGATCTGGAATATATAGAAGGTTAAGAGGAAGAAAGGGAAACAAAGTATTTATTTAGATAAACTGGATAGCATTACAGCTTTATACAAGATTGTCCAATAATAACTTCTGGGACCTTGTGATTCGAAAATGAAATGGAAAATAATTAGTCTCTCATTACAATTATGGAGGAGGAAGGAAAAATCTACCAACATGGCCTAGGAAAAAAAAAAAAAAAGAAATAAAGAAAGAGAGGAAGAAAATGATCAAGATGTAGAGAGATAATGGGGCTATGTATTAACCTCTCTCATTTCCAGTTGTTTGCAACAATGTGAGCCAAATCAACAACCCTCTGTGAGTAACCCCATTCATTGTCATACCAAGCAACAACCTTAACCATGTCATCTCCCATAACCATGGTGAGGGAAGAATCCACAGTTGAAGAAACATCAGTGCATCTGAAGTCAACAGAAACAAGTGGTTCATCACAGACTGAGAGGATCCCATTTAGCTCCTTATCTGCTGCCTCTCTAAATGCAGCATTCACTTCCTCAGCAAATGTCTTCTTCTCCACCTGAACTACAAGGTCCACAATCGAGACATTCGGGGTTGGAACACGAAGGGCAATGCCGTTGAGCTTGCCCTTGAGCTTGGGAAGAACCAAAGCCACTGCCTTTGCAGCACCAGTTGAGGTTGGAACAATGTTGAGAGCAGCTGCTCTTGCACGTCTGAGATCCCTGTGACTTGCGTCAAGAAGCCTTTGGTCCCCAGTGTATGAGTGGGTTGTTGTCATGGTTCCCTTGATGATTCCTACCATTATTCACCATTCAATTACAATCAGGACAAAATATATATATATATATATATATATATATATATATATATATAGAGGATAGTTGTCTGATTTGATTTCTAAATAATAATAATTTAACTCATTTTAACATTGTACATTGTATCAAAATCATGAGTTCGAATCTCAAATTACCAAATCGGACAATTATCATATATTTATATATATGTATGTATATAAATGGTGTGTGAAGGAAGAAGTGTAATTACCAAATTTCTGGTCAAGGACCTTGACAAAAGGAGCAAGGCAGTTGGTGGTGCAAGAGGCATTACTGATGATGGACTCATCAGGGCTGTAGTCTCCAGCATTGACACCCACAACATAGGTTGGAATGTCACCTTTTCCTGGTGCTGTGATGAGCACCTTTTTGGCTCCAGCCTGAATGTGTTTTCCGGCGCCGTCACGGTCAACAAACACTCCAGTACCTTCAATGACTAGATCAATTCCCATTTCTCTGGAAAAATTTCCCATCATTTTTCCAAAAAAAAAAAAAAAAATTATCAGCACAGTATATTAGATACAAATAATAGTTTTATGTAATGTCAAAATCATCAATCAGGGAAGGTTGATGATTTACCCCCAGGGAAGATTGACAGGGTTTCTGTCGGAAACGACTTTAACGATCTTTCCATCAACAGAGATGGCACTGTCGCCGGAAGGCTTAACATCAGCATCGAAGATGCCGAGAGTAGAATCATACTTGAGAAGGTGAGAGGCTTGCTTCACGCCACCGGTGTCGTTGATAACAACAACATCCAGAGGTGAGTCCTTTCTTCCATGCCAACACCTCAAGAAGTTCCTTCCAATTCTTCCAAATCCATTAATGGCGACTTTGAGCTTGGCCTCTGCCATTCCCCTCTTGTACTTTCCTCCAGCAATCTGCCATAATTTCATACCATTCCCAACTTAATTAGCTTAGAATACATTTTTTTGGCAAGTATTTTGGTGACTTATCATATTCTTTTACCAGTGATCACAAAATTTGTGTGTTTCTGTTCTAAATCTCCTAGTTTAACTTAGCAGCAGCCTATATAAAATCTAGAGAGAGAAAATAGCTCAGTAATGTCACCATAGAAACATGATGAGCATAATTTTTTTTGATAAACTGATGACCATAATTATATATACATAATATATATATATAGCATCAATCAAAATGATCTAAATCTAGACTTCAAAGTAATGCCTGGAAATTCTACTCTGATCCTAAACTTAAACAAATTCAAAAATTCAAAAAAATGCTGATCAAAGTATGAACTATGAATAATATCTGTAAAACAGAGTGTGTGTGTGTTTTTTTTCATATTTGTATGCATAAATATAACATGAGCAACAACAGTACTGACAGCTGATGTCTGGAAGGAAACGACAGAGTGCAAATCATCATTTCCTTTCCGTGAAAATGGTAAAGAGGCTGCTGAGCTGCGAAGTCCAGAAAACTCTGTAAGTCCCTTATTGCTCACCTGCACATACACAACACAACACAGAATCAATCAATCAATTTATTTTCGAATTAATTGAGAATGTATTGTAATGAGACAGAGATAGATAGTGAAAAAATAGGAGTACCTGGAGAGAGGAATTGGCGACGGATAGAGCGGCCGAAGCCATTGCTGCTGAAGAAAATTAAGTAGTGTGCAGCAGCAATGGAAGAGAAGAGAGAGAGAAGAGAGGAAGAGAGGAAGAGAGGAAGAGTGGTAGTGATGCTACTGCTTAGCTTTTGAAAGTTAAAGGAGGAGTTAAGAGAAGAGTGGATGAGAGAATAGATGATAGCCTTCCACTTATTGTATGGCTGTGGTTGTGTTTTTTCTGTTTGTGTTTCTCATCTCTTCTTATGGTTTTTGTATCTTACATTTTTTCTCTTTTTCTTCTTTTCTTCATTTTTTTCCAATCTAACCATCATTCGCATTCGCAATAGTTTAGTTGATAGTAATCTCATTTATAACTCTAAAGAGTTATGAACTTACTTATTTTCAAGTAGTTTGGGAAAATCGAGGTCATGAGTTTGAATATTGATTGTTGCTATTAGCTTCTAGAACTATACTTGTTCTTTGATGATGCTAATCTAATGAGATCGGTGTTTATATTGATTGTTCAGTTAGTGTGATATATTCACACTAAAATACTACGTAGTTAAAGGTAGTTTGGAAAAGTGGAGGTCATGAGTTTGAATCTTAATTGTCACTATTAGCTTCTAAAACTATACTTGTTCTTTGATGATGTTATTCTAACTAGATCAATGTTTATGTTGATTGTTCGGTTACTTTGATATATTCACACTAAAACTCTAAGTAGTTGATGGTAGTTTGGAAAAATCGAGGTCATGAGTTTAAATCTTGATTGTCGTTATTAGCTTCTAAAACTATATTTGTTCTTTGATGATGCTACTCTAACGAGATCGGTTTTTACGTTTATTGTTCGGTTAGTCTATATATTCACACTAAAACACTAAGTAACTAAAGGTAGTTTGGGAAAGTCGAGGTCATGAGTTTGAATTTTGATTGTTGCTATCAGCTTCTAGAACTATACTTGTTCTTTGGTGGTGTTACTTTAACAAGGTCAATGTTTATGCTAATTGTTTAGTTAGTTTGATATATTCACACTTCAATACTAAGTAGTTAAAGGTATTGATCATCATCACTTACACTGAGTAGTTATAAAAAAAATTATAAACTCCCAACAAATATAAATATAACATTAAAATAAATAAATAGAGAATGTTAAGGGGGAAGTGATTATTATAGAGTAAAGGGGGTGTAAGAAGGGAATGGGAGTGGCCAAGTATTATTGAGTTTTTTTTTTTTTTTTTTTGGTGAAAAGTATTATTGAGTTATGAAGTGTAGGATTTGTGGAGCATTCTATCCATGGGATTTGCCAACTTAAGATTGCATCTGATTGCTATAGGATATAGTTTGTGCTTCAAATCTGTACCTTATATATCTTTTTGTATCCTACTCTCTTAAAAGTACTCTCTCTCTCTCTCTCTATATATATATATATATTCACAAAAATAAAATATTACTACTATATCATTTTTTAATTTTATTTTTAAAAATAATCATATTTTTATTCTTACTTTTAAAATTTTAACCGTTTTTGTGATTTATTGAATAAAAGAAAAAGGTAATTACATAAAATATATTTTATATATATTGTTTTACCCTTTGAAAAAATTTGGGATTTTAAAAAAAAAAAAAAATTTTAGAACTAAATTTGTCAAATATAAATTTATTTGCAATTAAATTCACCAATTCTCGAGAAAAAAAAAAAAAAAAACGAAAAGACAGTGGAAAGTTTTCATAAGTCAGTCCACACGCAGAGTGGTGAACCAGATCCACCTAAGAATTTTACGCCAAAAGAAACCTCATCCGTAGTCTAATGGCCCCACATTTTACTCGCTTCAATATACGTGAATCATCGCCGATCACAAAAAAATGGGAGTTATTTCGGTATGGGCGTAATGCCGGCGGTGCTTGGTTGCTATGGTGTTCTAAGCGTTTTCCGAGGCGGCACTGCTTCTCCTCGACGTTCTTCTAGACGCACTTTTCCTTTCGGTAAATCATCAGAGTCAGTTTTCGGTACCGGTGCTGAGTCCATAAGCCAGCTTGGTAAGTGGCGTTGGTCGGTATGTTTACGACATTGCCGTCGTCCGGAATTCAGTGTTTTCAGCAACCGTAGAGTTATTGATGATGAAAATGAAGGAGAAGAGGAGGAGGAGGAGGTCGGCGGTAGAAATGATAATCTTCAGATTGTTCCGACATTTGATGATGTTTTCCCGGAGGAGAATATGGCAATTTTTGTTGCGTGTCTCGTCGGTCTCTTAACTGGTATTGGTGTCGTGCTTTTTAATATTGCGGTATGTTGGTATGTTCTTATTGTGTAAACAAGAGTTATATTTCCAGTTCTATGGCTTCTGATCATAATTTGTGCATTCCTTTTTTTTTTTTTTTTCTTGTCTTGAAGGATTCTATATTTGCATTGGATGCGTATAATTGAATTTTATCCCCATTATTTGTCCGAGTGAAATTGACGCTCCGGCTATGTAGAACTATTTCAATGTCCTTTCTCTGAGTGGTGGTGCCTTTGAAGTTTAGATATAGTGTCTTGAAGCCATTGGTGTATTGCTCTACTTGCTAATCTGATCATTATTAATGGCCATCATGTAAATGATTTTGGTACGAGGAAATTATAGAGTGGCTTTGGATTTGTGAGTTTGTGAATCTTGAAACTTAATTACTTTTGTGTCTTAGCCCGTGAGCGTATGTTTTGTTTTTGATTTCTCCCGTTTTCTTTCTTTTATCATTATACCCTTTCTGAATATAATAATTTTGGGGTTTTATAACCCTTTCTGTTCTCTTTCTTGAGGTTTGTTGTAATTCTGGTTTCTGTGATCAGAGTAACATAAGTTTGAGAGAGAGAGAGTATAGCTTAGCTACTTCACTTTTTGTGTTAACTATAGTAGTTTTCCTTTTCATATTAGGTGCACGAAATCCGTGACTTCTTTTGGGATGGGATTCCATCTCGTGGCGCCTCATGGTTACGAGAGGAGCCAATAGCGATAACATGGCAACGTGTAATCTTAGTACCAACTTGCGGGGGGCCTCTTAGTTAGCTTGTTAAACATGATTCGGAATTCAATGGAGGTTCCAAACACTGGAGTTTCTGTGTCTCGTTTAAAATCTGCAGCTGAGCCAATTTTAAAGGCTGTGGCTGCTTGTGTCACTTTGGGAACAGGCAATTCATTGGGACCAGAAGGTCCAAGTGTTGAGATAGGAGCATCTATTGCCAAGGGAGTGGGTACATTCCTGGACAAAACTTCACAGCGCAAGTTGTCACTGAGAGCTGCTGGGTCTGCTGCTGGAATCTCTTCTGGTAGGTCTTCCACTGCAGACTTTGAGATTATTTTGTGTATTTTCTTTCATTGTTCTGCTTCCAACCTGTTAGAAAAGAAAATTCCTGGATTTTTATAGCTTGCAGTCCTTCTAGATGCTAACTTCATATTGTTAACAAATGCTGAAAATACAGAATTAATTACAAAAGTCAGAGTGGACTTGGAAGTAGGGTTCACTAATCATAATGGACACAGGGTAAAGATTAACTTTCACCATACTACAGAATCCATAAGTTCAAAGGAATTTTTGAGATTAGTTTTATTTTGTCACTGAATCAGGTGAGTGCAACAGTTTTTTTTTTTTTTTTTTTTTCTGCAACTTTATGTTTATGGGTATCAAAATTGTACCCAATATTGCTGGCAAACTAGGATGGGCAAAATATTTGCAACATAATTTTTTTTAATGAAGTATTACAGAATTATAAAAGAAGAATTTGAGGATTTCTTATGCGGGGATAATAACATCACTGTACCATTGCTGACTTGATTCATTCCGAAGCCTCTATGAAGGAATACTATATTTATTTCATTTAGCTGTTTGTTCTTTGAACCTTAAACCTTCATATTTGTAACAGTCACCAGTTCTGCCTTGCATAACTCATAATGTGTGGGAGTACTTAATTGACTACAAAATGCTGCTGTCTTATTTCCTCATCTTTTATCTATCCTTATGATGGCTAATATTCTTTTGTTTCTCTTTCATTATCAGCATCCACATCTTCCCAGTCATTTCTTTCCTAATTCATATTCTAGATCTTCTCGCCTTTACGTTTTACAAAGTTTCCTAGCTTCTTATCTTTCTCCCTCCAGTTTAAACTATAATTTCTAGTAATGAAAATGTATTTACATCTTATTAAGTATCTTTGTCTTTATAGAAGTGTTACATGGGTTTAATTATTATGTTGATTTCTTTTTCCTTGTAGGGTTTAATGCAGCGGTTGCTGGTTGTTTTTTTGCTGTGGAGTCAGTGTTGTGGCCTTCAACAGAAGAATCACGCTTATCATTAACAAATACTACTTCGATGGTCATTCTTAGTTCGGTAATTGCTTCTGTAGTTTCAGAAATAGGTCTTGGCTCTGAACCTGCCTTTATTGTGCCATACTTTGACTTCCGTTCACCTACTGGTAATTTCTCAGTTTTATTTTTATGGCACCATTTATATTGATGCAATCAATTTTTAAATTAGTTACATAGCATATTGTAGAATGACAACTGACCAGTAACACACTATGTTTAATTATTTCAGGACAAAGATCTCTAGCTTTGTTTTAAATGTGCCTTCAGTATTGCATTCATTCATTTAAACAATTGAGGGTTGGTTATTTTCTGATTATATGTGTCTCTTTGTTTTTATCTGTTCCTTCTGCTATACTATGGGCCTGATATGGGATACTGATATGTTTTCCTTAAAATAGGACAAAAGACTTTCTGATGGATTTATTTAGCACGCTCCTGCAACTTTTAAATGATCTACATGAACACCCCCTTAAATCTTTAGCTTACTCAACAGATTGTCATCCAGAGAAACATAGGACAAGCACATAAAGTAGCTTAACATACCCATCATATATGAGTCGAACATAAATTTTCAGAACAAAGTCTAACACTTGAATAATAATCAACAAATAGGGGTAATGATAAAAGTCGAATCCAAGACCTCCCACTTTAATTCCATATATCATGTTAAAGTGACTTAATGTGTGAATTTAACTCCATTTAACACCCTCAAACATTGATAAAAAGATAAAATACAATTATGGCTAGATATCATAGACATTTATATTAGAATTTTCAATGCTTATCCCTTTGTGACTTTAAGATAGGGTAGGGAACGGGGAGGAGAAATTCCTTCACAACTTTAGAAATTGTTTATTAGCTAGTAATATTGATGATCTTCATTTATCTAGATTGAAGTTGCTAGCGGAAATGAAGTTCTTAAACTTAGCATAATTGGCAATTAAGTATTCTTGCAATCATCCTTGGGATATATTAGTTGTTTAGTTTGCTATAGATTTTTATTAGTTTGCTTGAAGTTTAAGCCTACATCTGCTTGTGTAAACTTGATTTTTGATTTTTATGCACAGATAAATATATATTAAAAGAATACGGATTTTGTGAAATTTTTGCTAATTTTCTAATTTAACTACCAAAATCCCTCTTTCAAAATGGATTGTGTTCAAGCCCTTGGCTTGGCACAAATGTGTTTTTGTTTTTACAAGTAAGCGACTTGTGAATGCTACACGAAGTCTAGAATTTAATACTTGTTGTAAGCACTATATAAGATTCAAAGTGAGGTCTTCCCGAGTAAAATCTAAACTCTACGAGCACAACTCAGAGCAATGATTATGGATACTAGATGGTCTAACAAAAAAATTGGATTGTATTCTTCGAATGTGTGAAATATGATGAAAAACAATCTTGATGGTATAAATGATATAAAGGGATAAGCATTGAAAATTCTAATATAAATGTCTATGATATATAGCCAAAAATTTTATTTTATCTTTTTATCAATGTTTGAGGGTGTTAAATATGGAGTTAAATTCACACATATTATATGACACTTTATATATTTTTTTATTATGGTGGATTAGGGGGGGGGGGGTGGGGGGGGGTTCGACTTATATCATTACCCCTATTTGTTGATTATTATTCCTCCTCTTTATTCGTTCCCCTTTGAACTTTTCTTTTTTCACATGGGGTAGGGAATGAACAAAGAGGGAAAAATCCACAAAAGCTTCTCTAATGTTTAAGGTAGTGAACGTTCAGATCAAGTCAGTGTATAAATAAAGTTAAAGTCAAAGGTTAGAAATCACTTACCTGGTCAACAATTGACCTTTAAAGCTTTTATAGAAGTGAAAACAAGAAATTGTTTGGGAAAGTTTCAATGTGGGATTGTGCTCCTTAAGGGGTATTTCAAGAAATACCCCTATAATATATTAATTATTACCATAATGCCCTATTGAAAAAGGACAAAAAGAATAAAGAAAATAATAATACCACCAACTAAATTTTCACAAAAAATTTCATATTATGACTGCAGTGGAAGGTCTTTTACCACCTAAATCAGAACTTGGGAAACAAATAATTGAAAGTATGCTAGTCTGATGCTAGTCACATTAAAGACTATCAACTGGGTGACAAGCTCCATATCTTTATCCTCCCCAGGGACATTCTGTTGTCTGTGATCTATTATTTATGTTTTTCTCCTGAATTTCGTCATAAAGTGCTGAGGTACTGATAAGGAACTTTAGGATTCTCTACTTCATCAGGGATCTCATGAATTTATGCTTTTATGCCATTCCAGAGCTGCCTCTTTATCTTTTGCTGGGCATTGTGTGTGGTCTGGTGTCCTTGACCTTATCCAGAAGCACAACATTCATGCTGGCTACTGTTGATAATATTTGCAAGAGATCTGGGATATCAAAATCCCTTTTTCCCATATTTGGTGGCTTGACTGTTGGGCTTATTTCTTTGGCATACCCTGAGGTTCTTTACTGGGGTTTCCAAAATGTTGACATTTTGTTGGAATCTCGCCCTTCTAAAGGCCTTTCTGCTGATTTGTTGCTTCAGATTTTGGGCGTCAAAATATTTGCAACTTCCTTCTGTCGAGCTTCTGGATTAGTAGGTGGCTACTATGCCCCCTCATTGTTTATTGGAGCTGCTACAGGCATGGCTTATGGAAAAGTTCTTAGCTTTATGGTTTCTCAATACACTCCATCTTTTCCATTCCCCCTCTTGGAGGTTGCAGCACCACAAGCATATGGTCTGGTATGTATTTATTTTATTTCCCTAGCCTTAGATTCTTTATCCATCTGATATATTGCTTCAGGTAGGTATGGCTGCTACTCTTGCTGGGGTATGTCAGGTACCTCTTACTGCAGTTCTGCTTCTATTTGAATTGACACAAGATTATCGGATAGTTTTGCCACTTCTAGGAGCTGTTGGGCTGTCGTCATTCATTACATCTGGTCAGACGAGGAGAAGAGGAGTTATGTCCACTAATAGACAAGGCGGAAATGCCAACTCAATTAAAGACCCAAAAACAATTGCTTCTTCTGAAGCTAAAAAAAATTTGAATGATGGTGTCCTGTGTGATCTTGAAAGTTCTCTTTGTCTAAGTGAAGATGATGATGACTCTACAAATGACATAGCACAGAGGATTCTTGTTTCACAGGCCATGAGAACTCATTATTTGACTGTGCGAATGAACACTTCAATAGTGGAAACAATATCTCTCATGCTAGCAGAGAAACATTCTTGTGCTCTAGTGGTTGATGACCGTGGGTTCCTAATTGGTTTACTAACTCTTGCTAATATTCAACAGTTCAGCACATTACCTAAGGCAAAATCCTATAGTCCTGAGGTAGCCACTAAAATTTTGTCATTTTCAATTTCCACTTATTTCTAGAACTATGTAAAAAAAATTTTGTTCTATTACTTTCCTTGAAGTCTAAAGCTTTTATAAATTGGATATTAGACCTTTTATCTAGCTCTCAACTCGATCCTTAGAGAGGAGGTATTGTATGACATTTACAAGATGAAAGACAAACTTGAGTAGGTTTAGATATATCTCAGCATCTGATTTCTTTCATCCTGAAGAAACATAAAATAGACTGGATTTTTTTAAGAAAATTCACTGAAGATTAGGAGAATGCACTGATTTTCAGAATCCTCCAAGAAGGATGATGATCTTTTTTTTTTTTCTTTTGATAAATCTAAATTCATTACATGGTTTTGTTTTAAAAGCCATGTGCTAGAGTTGCTTTTTTGGTTTGATTTTAATGAAGAGTACGAAGAGGGTATGGAGCACCTAACTCCTGAAAAGAGTACAAGGAACCTTAGACTTGTCACTGTAGATTTTTTGAAATCTAACTGACAAAATGCTCTTTGTATATTTCATACATGAGAAGTTTAATTTTTTGTTTTCGCCCTGATGTAGGACATTACAGTATCTGAAGTATGTGGCCCTGATGGAGAAGATTGTCAGGTCTTGTGGATGATAACATCAAACACTAGTCTGCTTTCTGCTAAAATGCTGATGAACAGACATGGAATAAATCAACTTCCAGTTATCTTGGAGCATCTGGAGGATCAGAGGGGGTATCCAGTTGGTATCTTAGACAAGGAATGCATCACTCTAACTTGCAGGTCTCAGCATTCACTATCTACTAGTAGAGCTGTGTTTTCTAGTGCTACTTTGATCACTATTTTGTTTTACTTCAAGGATTTTTTTTAAACTAAATTTGATAAGGATCAGCATATCAATGGCAGTAAAGAGAAAAGAAAAGGGTTTAGCCCGATGGTACGTAAGGATACCACTATGCAGTTGAGGTCTCTACTTGATACATGTTTACCACCTACAAGACATACAGATCTCATAGCAGATAATTGAAAATTTTATTGAGCAAGAAGCTGCAGAAACAAAAGAATGCTATAAAAAATAATATCTAGCTTATGTAGAATAAATAAAACATAATATCTAGCAGAATCAGTGCATTAGGACAAGAATAACTAAGAATTTCTACTTTATTGTGGATGATAGTAACACACAAGAGTCGCGGTGGAATAAATTCACCAGTTACCATTTAGCATGAGAATTGTACTGAGTCTTCCATGTCCTTGTAATTGTTCTTTGAACAGTACCCTTGTTTTGTCTTAACCATCATGCTACTTGGAAGCTATAATTCTTGAATGGTTTATCCTGCTAATTATGGTGCATGCCCCTGACATTGTTTAGGTTACCTCTGCAGACCTCATTATTTCTCCAAAACCTTGACCTGATATTTGTTTCTGCTTTGGTACAGGAGCTTAGCAATTAGGGAATTCCTCCAACAGTTTTCCTCACCAGAAAGACCTAAAAACTGAGAGGTCAAAAGTGTCCTTTGCATCATTATTTATTTATTTAGCGTCCCTTTACCTTAAAGGAAACCAGTACCTTGTGAGGTGTTAATTGCTCATTTTTTGTTCTTTCATGGTTATTTGTTGACTCCTAGGTATTGCAGATCTGGATAACAAGGTATATAGGAAAGGATTTCTGATTGGTAAGCTCAAAGAGCTTAATTTCTTTCTGAAATTAAAGATAAGCATCTTAACTTGTGTCCTGTCACTCTCTCTTAGACTTTTGTAGTATGACACGCGAGTTTAATAATGGGATAGATTTATTCTTGAATTGTTGAAGATGTAAGGAAATTGGGGTTTTGTAGTAGGTTTGATTTTGAAAATTCTGGAATTTTGAGAGGGATTAATCTTATTATTATTATTTTCTCCCTAATTTTATCTGGGTTTTCAACCGAATATTTGAAGTGTGAAAAATAAACTTCCAAAGATACACTTACAAATTTAAATGAATAAAGCTTTTGTTCTTGACTATGGCTAAGTTTTGAACAAATTCTTGACTATGCTACTGTCCAAGAAACTGGCCCTAACTCATATGGGAAGAGCTGAATAAGTTTGGAGCACGTGGACAACTTGGGCATAACAAGAGGGGTGTAGCCAATCTAATCCAGAAATGGCCGAGAATATTTATGTTGTACAGAATCTGGCACATTGGATCAACCAATAAGCAAAGTTAACACCTGCTACTGATGAAGACCGTGCTATCCAGGTGATGAGTTTACTCTTAATTGATTTATTGCTCTTTGCTCATGTCATATTTTAAATATGTCAAATGGCTTCCTTTTACGTAGATCAAACTTAACCAAGAGCAACGTAGATGCAGTTCAATTATGAGTACTGTAATGGAAAAGAACAATTATTTTGCACAGTTTTTGTACACTGCTTTGGATGCACTTTGTGTAATGGGGATATTCATAGCCACAACTTAGGATTGTTTAGTTAGATGAGAAGTTAACCTTCTGCTATTTAGTTGTTAGTTATTTGTGGCACTGTATTGTACATTGTATTAGATTACACGTTTTGGATAGATTTGGAGATTTGCAAAAAGCAAACATTCGTTCATTGTTAATAAATATAGTTTTGTCATTGTCTTGTGTTGGAGTAAGGACAGTGACAAATACTGTTGTTAAGAGAACTATTTGTGCAATGTGCTTCATCATTTTTCTTCTCTTTTTTTTTTTTTTTTTTTTTTGGTTTGTGGTTTATTTCCTTTGATGGCTTTCTATACTTTGTTCAGAAAGAAGTGGAAGGGATGAAATTGTGGGTTTCAATTTTGGAAATTTCTTCTTTTCAAATTCACATATTAAATATAATAATGGGTGTTGAGTGAGTGAAAGAGAGATTGACAAAATACCCTTATATAATAATAAAATTAATATTGATTTGTTGCTTTTGAAACTTTCTTTTGTAAGTATTGTTATATTAAACTGTCTTATATGACCATTTTTAAGTAAATTTTGTATAGTCTTGGAGAGAATAGATAATGAAACTTACTAGATTTTGAAAATTTGTTCCTTTTTCCATTCTTGAGTTTAATTTAAATTCACTACTTTTGAGATGTTCAAAATAGATTTTTTTTTTCTTTTAATAATGTTTAAAATGGACTTTCATTTTATAATGTAATTTTTTTTTTTTTATTTTTTTTTGTGTCTTACATATTGATTTTTTTTTAATGCATATTGTGTCACTTTTAGATATGACTCCTGATATGTTTTCCTAGCAGCCACAGCAACAGCAACATCACTAATCATACATGACAGCCTTGTTTTTTTTTACTAGATGAGGTTGAAATTCAATGGAACTGATAGAAGGGATAGTTAGGTAAACTAGAAATGAAAGGGATGATGGTTTGCAATCTGCAGAAGGTAAAGAAGTGACACATGAAAGGGGCAGTGAATATAAACCTGTTCGTTCTAGTGATTGAAATAGAATTCTAATCTCAAAAATAAGATTTTTGAGTTTTTTGTTTGATTAATTTTTTAATATTGTTCAAATAAGTTCGATTAAATATTTTGATTTTGAAAATTGTTAAATGTATGCATGTCAAATGGTTGGTATCAAGTTGTGTTTGAGGTATTTAATAATTTAGTTTCATTTCAAATAAAATTTTAAATTTTATCCTTAAGTACCAAAGGATATTCAACTAGCTATATGATATCAGTTATCACGATCTAGGCTTACAAGTCCATGTTGTGACTATAGTTTTAGCATTACTTTGGTTAACTATTTGGTACTATCTACTTGATACCAACTATCATAACTTAGCTCACAAGTCTATGCAGCGACAATAAGTTTGGCAAGACTCACGACAACTACTTAGTATTAAAATGATATCTTGAGTTAACTAGGTACCGAAAATGATACTTATTTTTTTTAAAACCGGATCTGGACAAAATATCACAACTTATCTACCTTATGTTTTTATTTCAATTATTCTTGTTTATGCATATCTCTCTCTATATATATATATAAGCTGTGAAGAGCCCTACTAGATTCTTTAGAAGTTGATTAAAACATTGGTTGGGGTGGGTTGAATCTGGACCGAGTTCAGAACTAACTACCTTTAAGCAAACCCATCCATCAGAAAAGTTCTTTTCAAAATAATCATGCTTTTTTTTTTGCCTTTTTCCTTTTCCCTTATTATTATTTTTTTTTTTTTCCCACAGTGTGTGTGGGTGAGTCTGAGGTCATTGAACAACACATTGATCATTGGTTAAGAGAGGAGGAGTCTCTACCGCTCCATCACATGTCTCTGGTTCCTTATTATTATTATTGTTGTTGTGGTTGTTTTTACTTTTTTTGGTGGAAGCCGTGGTGATCTCTTCTTCTAATTCTAGGTTTGCTGAGGAATCAAGTTTTGGTTTTAATTAAAGCCAACGTCATTTTAATTTTTTTTGACGTGGATGCACAAGTATAATTAAAATATCTTTTTTTATTATTTGCAGGATATAATTCATAATTTCTTTAAAATTTTATATTATGAATAAATAATTATATGAATTTTGTGAACAATAAATTTTTTTATTATATCCGTAAAATAATAATAAAAAATATATATATATATATATATATGTGATAAAGACGATAATAATATATATTTGATCTTAAATTTTAATTTTTGTATATTTTTATCTAGGCTTGATCTCGAAGAATGATGCACCAACTATTGAGGACCTGAAGAAGTATTCAAAGTTTCTTTTGTTCTCTATAATTCACATCACTCAAGATTGGAAATTGCGATTTTTCAGTATTTACAGAATAATATATTAATAAAATGATGTCTAAAACAAAATTATAATTTTGAATCAGAATAAAATAAATTATATTAAAAAAATTAGTTTTTTAATTTTATAATAAAGAAATAAATATTAAAAAATATTATCTCTAGGTTAATCTAGACTACATTGACATATCCAATAGGGGAACCTTTTTTTAGACCAAAAAAAAAGGTAGTAGCTGGAGGTTTCCTCAAGTCCATATCAAAGACGTGTCATAATCTCTACATATTGAATTTTTTTTAATCCAACGGCTAAAAATGGTAACACCCTTGATTCGTTTTAACGCCGTATATGTATCCGGTACCCATCCGTTCTCTTTGGTCAAACAAAAATACTTTCCGTTATCACGATTGGAAATTGGAAAAAGTAGCTTCTACTTTGAATTATTCCTCCATAAGGTTGCCGTCTTCTTCTTCTTTCTTTTTTTTTTATTTTTTTATTTTTTTATTATTTGATTCCATATATATCCTCAAGGTGAAGAAAAAAAAGAAAGGAAAAAGGAACATTCTTAAGTTGACTTGACAATTTTGGTTTGCTTGGGTGTAAATGAGGTTTCATATTAGTGAATAATTTATAATAATATTAATTGATAATAACTTTATTTATGATTTTTTTTTCGTGTGGTGTCTGGGTTATACCCGAATAATCCACACTCGGATTCGGCAGTACTATAGCTGGGTTGACAACACTATGACTGAGTTGGGTGTCGAACTCCCGCATTTTGGGCAAGAAGTGTGGTTGTGATCTTATGATTTTTTTAAGATTATGAATTTAATAAAATAAAAGATTTTGCGTGATCAATTTATAATTATAGTCATAATGAAGTGGGGAGGATATTGTAATTGTAGAGAGAAACTATGGTCACCACTTCACCTTAACTCCCAAGTATGATATTGTCATTATGGGTTTAAACTCTCATGATTTTGTTTTTGGACACCTTTTCAAAACGGATCATACAAATGGAGTATATGGAATACTTATATTTCATGCAACTCTTGTATCATCTTCTAATGTGAGACTTGAGTTAATATACCCCAACAACTTCAAAGTATTTTGGGAAAAAGATAAGTTGGAAGTTTCTATTGCTATCAAGTATAGCGTGTTGAGAATTGGAGAAGATTTTTATATATATAGAGGAGGAGGGTGATTCCGGAAAGAGACCTAATGAGTTTGGAATTGAAATTCCTTGAATATAAGTATGACATAAAATGAAATAGAAAAGATGTAAAAAAATGTATGATTTAGAAGGTCGACAAAAAGAAACATGAAAGAGTTTTCAATGTAGATATCCGAATAAATTCATCAACACCAAAGGTTAGTCCAATGATATTAAAAGGTGGATTTGATGTAGTTTTAGGTTTCCGAAACATGTGAAAGGGAAGATTTTGTAGAGTAGTGGTAAAAAATAGACGATAACACTTCAATTAGTGGACACGTTAACGAATCAAGTGTATACTTTGTTCCATTTCTTTCATTCTCTACCTAATTTGGCTATTGCTTCTTTCGTCTTAATATTAAATTGTCCTAATTAAATTCTTTCAATGAGAAAATTAATACAATCTTGCCTTATATAGACAATTATTTCAAAAAAGCTTTAAAGTGCAATAAATACGAGACAATAAAAAATATTGATAACTTGAAAAGCTAATAATCAACAATTTCAAATTATTATATAATATAATATATGAAATACATGATTATAAGCATTTGTTAATTACCTTTGATGCAAGAAAACATTATAGAAATAATTTAAAACACTAACCTGGTAGCTTGGAGGAGTTGGTAAGCGGACTCCTAATGTTTCTTCCAAAGCGGATGGTCGATGGTTCGAATCCCCTAGAGTGGTTAGCGCCATGTTAAAAGTTATGAGTCGGACCCTAACCCTCGAGTAAGAGTTGAACTCTGTGAGCGCACATTAAAATTCTAAGACAACTACAAAGTATGACTTGATGGTTGTTCGGTCAACTCGTCTCTTACTATGAGGTTAAAAGTTTGAATCTTACCTATTAGAATAAAATACTCTTCGTAATTAGCTATTTATATCAAATAAAAAAAGAACTCACAACAAAAAAGATTAATCCCTTTTATCTATGACCAATACACTTAATCGGACAAAATAAATTATAATCTAAAAAAAAATTAAAAAGCAAAAATGTCACAAATTTACTTTTGAAAAAAGTCATTAATGACATAATTAATAGTATATATTTACTCCAACCGCTCCAAATGATTCAAAATTATTACTACAACACATTTTGATGCTCAAATTCAGTTATTAGAAAAAAAGGTAAAAATAAAGATTGCATTTAAAAAATTAATAAAAATTTTCTTCCACTTTTTTTATTTTTTATTTTTCTAGGTGCCCTTTGGTATGGGCGCAAAGTTTCTTCAAAAATCCTAAAAAAAGATACGAGGACATTTTAGTCATTTTAAAAAGGTAAACGAAACATGTGACTTGCAAAAATTTCAAACTCTGGTTGGTTCCCAAAAAAATTTGAACTACAAAAACAAATGGATTGTGAAATGACACAAAACACAAACTCAGACACACACACTGACAGACACTGAAATTTGATTTTGAATTTAAAATTTTAGTATATATATACATATATATATATTATATGAATAGAAAAAGAGAAAAAATGCACACCCAAAGAAACATCAGCACAGCAAAAGCTGCCTCGTCTTCACACGCCTTGGATTTTCTTTTGACCTCTTTTCAGTTTTTCTCCCCTGGCCCTGTTTTCTCTTAAAAAAAAAAAGAAAATTATGCTCATTTTTGCAGTTTAAGCTGCCATTTGCTTTAATTTCTAGATGAATTTTTGGGGTTTCAGTTGGATTCTTGCTTGCTGGCCAGATCGGTTGAGGTTTGTAAAACTCACACTTTGGTGGTTTTCATTTTGAAAGTTTTAATTTTTTTTTGGCATTTGGAATTTCGTTACTTGTTTGTTTATGTCTTTTGGTTGATGAAAAGATCTGTTGCAGTGCTGGAGGCCATTTTGCTTTTCAAGGAATTTGAAGTTCAAAGCTATATCAGATCGGGAAGGTGTTGAAGTTTTACTCAAGTTTATTTGATTCTTTTCACTAGTTGAAAACTAGAACTGGGGATTTTGTTCTAAAGGAAATTTTTTTCTTCCTTTTCTTGAGATTGGTTTGAGATAGACACAGTTTTGGAGTCGTGGTCATATATTGGTGAAGTGGGTTTAGGATTTGATGTTGAGATCGTGAAGGGTGTGATTGATCAGTGAGAAACCACTATCCATTGTTGCGTTGTTAAGCACAACATTGGTTGGTCCCCTCCATTAAGTTGTGCTGGTTAGCTTAGTGGGACCTTGTTTAAAGTTTGATTTGCTTTTTTAGAGTTGTTAGAGCTGAAGAAAAGTTAGCTTTTTTAATCCAATTATTGAGTTCTTGATCATCAAGAAGTGCAGAGATCAATTCTTTGAAGCAATCCTTTTGAGAAGATGTCCGAGAAAGTTCAGGGTTCTCGTTATCTTCAGTCCATCAAATCTTTGCCTGTGGACTTTCGAGTGGGATCGCCAAATTCTGAATTTCGGGAGAAGTCTAGTGGTGTAAATTCTAGCAATGCTAGAGGAATGCCTGAGAGCATTGCTGAAAATGCTGAAACATTGAATGAGGTTGTCGAGCGCAATGTTGATGCTGATAATGATGATTCACCTTACAGCAGTTTGAATGTATCTCTGGAAGGAAGACCTTCTGCTGTTGGCGATGATTTAAATTCAGAGGCATCATCTTTGCGATCGGTTGGTGTATCTCTTGTTGATTCCAAATGGAGCGATACAAAAACATATTCTGCAAAGAAGGTAGTTTCTATTTCCATTTCTATTCACTTGGTTTAATGTGATTCTTCATGCACGCGAGTTGTTTCTTGTACTTGTCATTTTGGTTCTATAGTCTGATACCTATTTCTTTACTGCTTTAAACATGTTTATATGTCTGTTTGTTATCGTCTATTTTTCTTATTACATCTAATACACTATCCCATTGTGGATTGTCATTCTTCCTAACTCAACTGACAATCCCTTTTGTGTTTGCTGCGTCTTTACGGTGGTTGATGCACATTTATAAGTTTATGTGTTAAGACAAGCTCAAAGAAATTCTAATATATATTTATATTGTCTAGGATTTTGTGGGAAAATTTGTAGTATAGCCATAGGGATAACTAATGAGTGGCTAGATTACAATTGCTTACTAAACAGATTAGAAGAAATTCTTCAGAAAGGGTATGATTCGACTTGAATTCTCTGCTTGAGATGAACTTGATCTAGATGCTTAAATTTAAGAAATAAATATTAAGTTATAATTCTTGTTACTCGTGTAACCACTACTTGAATGGAGAATCAAATGATTGCACATTCACTTTTCTATTTCTGGTTACTGGTAATTTGATGTCTCCTTGGGAGAGTCAGTGGGAGTAGGGATCTTGGTATTGCCTGAAGACTTTGCACCTGTTCTCTGTCTTATTATTATATTGCATTCCAAAGTATTCTTGTATTTGTGTGTCTTATCAGACTTTGCATGTCAATTTATAAGTTGATTGTAGCCTTTACCTGGAGGGGCTTTATTATACTTAGGTTATTTGTTTATTTATTTTTACAAATAATTAGGATAAGCTCAGTTTTCTTTTCCTTTTCTTTGGTGTCAATGTGTGTGTGTGAGGCAGAAGTGCACGTTTAGATTTATTATCTTTATTGGATGGCTTATTTTGGAGATAGGATGCCTTCCATAGGAAAGAGTTCAAGTGAGGTGTCTATGCTTGAGGAAGATCTTGTTCTAGTAGAAGTGATTATCCTCATACTCTAACTCGATTATTGCAGTGGAAGATTGTTTATGGTGTTACTTATTTTAGTCCTTCAAAGATAAAACAGTAATCAAGGAAAGCTCAATAGAGAGGTAGTAGTTTTATAGGTTACAGAAGAAGTAATATACTACATATGACACTTTTCTATGGTTGTTCTTCGTCATTTATCTTCTAGCTGTTTCCTAAATTGGTGTAGGATATGTCTCAGTTTCATTGCTCATTGAAATGTGTGACCTTGAGCTACATCATATATGGTGCCTATATGCATGAGTATTCAAACTCTTATTGCTAAAATCCTTGAAAATGATTGGCTTATCTAACAAACAATTGTAATTTGCAAGATTTTGATTTTTTTGGCACTATAACTTCTCAATATTGAAGCATACTACCATTTTTATTTAGTGAAGTTTGAAAATGCAGAGGGAAAAAAAGCCAATGCTAAATGACGTTTTGAAGGTGACGACAATTATTGCTTTACAGACATTTCTTGTTAATAGAGAAATAGGAATTCATATACTTTAACCTGGATAGGATGAGATTAGTTTCTGCACTTTTGATTTAGTAGCTCTTGGTTTACATTTTGTTGGAGCAGAAAATATTGGTGCCAGATTCATTTAAACAGAATCAGTTGGCAGCTTGAAATGGAAAGGGTTTGAGTCTTAAATGACATTAGTGCTATAAAACAATGCTAATATAAAGCAGACAGGTGTTTGTTAACTATACTTTCTATTAAACCATTTCAACTATTGGTTTATGTTAAGATGATCTTTGATTTGGATGGAATATTATTTTGATGTAAGCTTTCTTTTGTGTTATAACTGTTTGCAAAATTATAATCATCCAGAAAATAAAATATAGTTGCTATTTCCATTCATGATTCGTACCCATTCTTGTTACTTAATTATGTATATGGTCAGAGCTGGGTACTCTGCAATTCGTGTCTGTTTTGAAGCATCTATATGACTTTTGGTTGTTTCACCCAATATGTTTGATCTTTGAATTTCATGCCCAGCTTCTTCATAAACCTATCTCTTTCAGAAACTCCAATCATGGTATCAACTTCCTGATGGAAGCTGGGAACTGGGAACAATCATTTCAACATCAGGGGCTGAATCAATTATAACATTACCGGAAGGAAAAGTAAGCCTTCTCATTTGACATATGAAG
Source organism: Cynanchum wilfordii (assembly GCA_025388415.1). NCBI lineage: Eukaryota > Viridiplantae > Streptophyta > Magnoliopsida > Gentianales > Apocynaceae > Cynanchum > Cynanchum wilfordii. Next base: position 912,178 of record JAHSUH010003438.1, read on the forward strand.
ATTTATTGTTTACTCCCTCCCATTTTTTTTAAAAAATTTTCATCTTAGGGAACTGATGACTTTAAACTATGACTTTAGGAAATCAAAATAACAGTTATTTCTGCAATACCCTTTAATTAATGCTTAACTACCTAATTTTATTGGTTATTCTTTATAGAAAAATGAGAAGTCAAAAATAAAAAATTACCTTAATTTTAATATTTTCTTAAAGGATGTGAAAACATATCTATTCACTAGTAGAAAAGAAATGGAGGGAGTATTACATAGTTGAAGAGTTCATTATTCTTTTCTGACCTTCTTGTTTTATGATTTAGGTTTTGAAAGTTAACATAGAAAGTCTTTTACCAGCTAATCCTGATATCCTAGATGGCGTTGATGATCTTATGCAACTTAGTTACTTAAGTGAACCATCAGTTCTGTACAATCTTCAGTACAGATACAATCAAGATTCAATCTATGTAAGTATACTCATTTTGTGAAAATGCAACCTAGCACTAGCTTCTACTATGATTCACCAATAACTTAAAAGGGTTCAATTTTATAAATTACAGACAAAAGCAGGACCAGTGCTGGTTGCAGTTAATCCATTTAAGAAGGTCCCACTTTATGGATATGATTATATTGAAGCATACAGGCGTAAATCCATGGACAGCCCACATGTCTATGCTATTGCTGACACAGCCATTAGAGAAATGATTCGAGGTGTTTCAAGTTCCAGTTATGACTTTTTGGTTATAATACTTATCATAATCCTTACTGACACATTAACCTTTCTTATGGGCTCCCTCAGATGAAGTCAATCAATCTATTATTATAAGGTAAGTCAAATCCTGGTTACTTTGGAAAGAAAGTTTCTTTTGACATTTTTTTGCCAGATTAATAGTGAACCCTGTCCAAAACTTCTGATTTTCACAAAAAAAAAAAAAAAAAAAAAAAGAGGAAAAGAAAAAGAAGAGAGTATTGGGGAGTTGAAGTAGGGGGACAATCTAGGTAATTCTTCTGAAGACAATGGTTGCTTGGCCTCAAGGGGTCAGAGGAAGGAGACATGATATTGGCCTTAGGGGGTTGGAGGAGAGAGTCATGATCTCAAAACCCTTGGCCTCACAGCTGTTCATGACTATTATTCCTATAAAAAAGTTCATTAAGCTTTGATTTCTAGTACAAGAAAGCTGCTCATTTAAAAGAAAAAATATTTGATGTAAACAGGCTCTAGAATGGTTTCTTGGACAAATTTGGCTGCATTTGCCTAAACATTTATTCTGATGACATGTGTGTTTTTATTTTTTCTTTTTTTAACTTAATTTCCCCATGTATCAATTATATTTTAATTATTTATTATGGAAATCTCAAATTTAAAATTTTGAGTTTTCTACCAAAATTTAAAAGCATTCTGGGGATAAAATGATAAAGTATTGTTCCTAGAATAAGCTAAAGAGAGAATAACTGAAGAAGAGAGGAAACTAGAAAGTAGAAGAACTTGGAATGCTTAGTAGTTTAAATGGTTCAACTTATCCACCTGTGAAGATAATGTGATAACATCATTTCAATAAATGCTCCCTTTGTCTAAAGATAATGTGAATTTAGAATGCGATATATAATATGGTAATTTATACATGGTTTAAATTTATAGAAATATTATATAAATTGACTAATATATTCCCAAAAGCATGTAAGCCAAAAAATGAAGAGTAACATTGAAAAGTAATTTACAGTACCTTATTGATTTAAGGGCTGATGAATATTTGGACAACTGAAATTACAAATTTTCACTAGATATTCTTAATGGAGGGAGTTATCACATACTGGTTCCTGGAAATCTTTGTTTCTTCCCCTTCAAGATATCATTTTATTACAAGAAGAGTCAATGTTCAAGCTAACTTCCCTTTTTACTTAAAGTAAATATTCATTTCAAGTTGCAAATCTTCTTTGATCTCAAAGAACATGTAATCTGTTTAGTTAAGATTCAAGAGGAACATGTAATCTATTTATATTACTGTGAGATGAGGTTTCATACTCTTGTTCTTAGTAAGCTTACTTCAAATCTTTCACATACTTGTATACATTTAATAATTATGGTGTTTAATTTTTTTAATTAGTGGGGAAAGTGGAGCTGGTAAAACTGAGACGGCAAAGATAGCAATGCAATATTTGGCTGCCCTTGGAGGTGGAAGTGGAATAGAGTATGAAATATTGAAAACAAATCCAATTCTAGAAGCATTTGGTAATGCAAAAACACTGAGGAATGACAACTCAAGTCGTTTTGTAAGTTCTTCATTTGATGCAAGGATCATGTTTACCTTATATAAGTCTTGTAAAATTTATTGAAGACTAGTTCTTAACCTATATGTATTTCTGTTGTATATCAATAGGGGAAGCTAATCGAAATTCATTTTAGTGAAACTGGGAAGATATCGGGTGCCAAGATCCAAACTTGTAAGATAGCTTCTGAACATGAGTCTTCCCTGTAATTTTAACTTGATATATTGCTGAAGAAGGATGACTAACCATTTTTCTTTTTGTTGCTTCTGTTCACAGTTTTACTTGAGAAGGTATACTTTCACCCTACTAGCTATGGTATTTGGCAATTTTTCTTTTTCTAATACTCAAAATTGAATCCTTTGTTTTACAAACAGTCCAGAGTGGTTCAATGTGCAGAGGGAGAAAGGTCTTATCATATATTTTATCAATTGTGTGCTGGAGCCCCATCTACTCTTAGAGGTAATCCTTTTACCTTCTCTGTTAATACTGTATATTTTTTGTTTCTTTTTCTTTTTGTACTTTGCTTTTATGACTCCTGAACGCCTGACCTTAGGCATTTCAAATGCACGTATATCCATTAAATGTTCACACATGATTGCTTGGAAAGAAATGAGAAAATTCATTTGTTTGAACTTCATATAGATCAAATGCAGCATTTTTCTTCTTTAACTCTTTTCTTTGTATTTCCTTATTTACCTCCCAACACAACAACAATTTGGATGAATGCTTATTCTTATTATTTGGTTTAGAAAAGGGACCATAATAGTAACTATGTAAAATAATAATTGATGAGAACATTCATATTAGTGATATGTACAAAAGTCATTTACCAAATCCTTCTTTTGTGGAATGAAGACTTTTTCTTGAAATGTTATTTTCCGGAATATTCTTTTTTTGCTCTTAAAAGATGTACTATTTTTGTTTTTTTTTCCCCTAGAGTTCAGTTACACTTGGAAGTTTTTGTCCTTTTTCTTCATTAGCTTTTCCTTTTCTCAAAAACAAAATTTATTTTTCACAGAGAAACTGCGCTTAAGGAGTTGGGATGACTATAATTACCTGAAGCAAAGTAGTTGCTACACCATCTCGAGGGTTGATGATGCAGAACAATTCCGTATTGTACTGGTATTACTTTATTATAATTCTTAGAAGTTACTTTCCAGTCTTATCGAGGTTGATGAAGGAAAGGGCCAATTTTTCCCACTATCTTTAGTTTTAGATATTTTGTTCATCAATGAAAATTAAATAAGCAAAGTCGTGATTGTCACTTTTTCAGGAAGCTATGGATGTTGTTCATATCAGCAAAGATGACCAAGAGAGTGTGTTTGCAATGCTTTCTGCAGTATTGTGGTTGGGAAATGTCTCATTTTCAGTTATTGATAATGAAAATCATGTTGAACCTGTAGAGGATGAAGGTGAAATTTGGTTCAGTCTAAAAGCTTAAATTTACACACTTAAAATTAGCACCACTGCTCCACATTTAACAAGATATTATCAGAATTAAGACGTCATTTGAGAAAATAACAGTTAGCAACTATTATATTCCAATGATTATTCAGTTTTGGATATTGTGCTCTGAGTTGAGGAATTTCCTGGTTTTCCATTTTTGGATTGTGTATATCAAATTTATGCAACATCTGCCACCATGCTATGTCTGTATTGATATACATGTTTCTCTCTTTTCCTATTTTTCTTTAAATTATGTTTGTATAGAAGACAAGTTGCTCTGCTAAATTTTAGTTCACCTATCTCTTAAGCTTTCAGGCGAAAACTTCTTTTTCATTAGGTAATGGAAAAAAGAAAATTCATTTGGTTAGGATTATTGATTTTTCCCCCCCTTAGATTATTGGCATGATTTGACCCTGATCAAATTTTGAATATTATATTTATTAATTTTCTGAACAAATGTTTTTGGTTGTCACATCATGTTTCTTATTTAGTGGTAGAGATCAATATTTTTGTCCTAATGAGGATAATGCCCTATCAGGGCAGGCTGTTAGTCAGAGAAGTATTTTTTTTGTTTCTTTGTGTTGTTTTTTGTTCATGATTGGTGATGCTCAAGTGAAACTGAATACATGAAAAGAACTCAAAAATATCTTCATATTTTCTAATTTTATTTCTCATTTCTTATAATTAGTGAAATTATTTGGTGTAATTAGGGAATTTATGCAAGTCAGGACTTCTAGGAGCTTGTGGAGTACAAACTTTGTATAGTTTTTCAGCTACATTGGCTACTTCTTTTGCAGGTTTGATAAATGTTGCTATGTTGATTGGTTGTGATATTGGCGAGTTGAAGCTAGCTTTATCAACTCGAAAAATGAGAGTTGGCAATGACACTATTGTTCAAAAGTTAACACTATTACAGGTAAAAATATTATGCTCATTTGTCAAATAAATTACATACTTCATTGCAAACTAACAATGCTTTTACTTTTGCTTATATTAGTCCTGACTTCCACTTTTCAGGCCAGTGATGCAAGAGATGCATTAGCAAAATCAATCTATTCTTGCTTGTTTGACTGGCTAGTTGAACAAATTAACAAATCTCTTGCTGTTGGAAAACGTCGCACTGGAAGATCTATCAGCATTCTTGATATATATGGTTTTGAATCGTTTGAAGTATGTCCTTGGTTTTTGATTCATTATTGGTTTTAGTGAGCCATATTTTGCTTGCGTCAAGATTTACCCATTATCACAAACATGCTTCTTTATTATCAGAGGAACAGTTTTGAGCAGTTCTGCATTAATTATGCAAATGAAAGGTTGCAGCAGCATTTTAACCGACACTTATTTAAGTTGGAGCAAGAGGTAACTAGCATAACTTCTTTGCTTTAGGTACTAGTTAACTGCTGACTTTCAGTTAAAGATGAATTCTAGAGTTTCTTTTTACTTTTACTCTATTTTTGTAGAAATTTCACTGAACTTTTACTCTGTTTTGAGTTAAAAAGCACATGCTTTAGTATTTCTTATGTTTTTGATATTGTTCTTCATGGTTAAAAATCCTCTTGCAGACTTTTCAGTCTAATTAAACTGATTGCATACGTGAAGTATTATGGGTCATGTTGGGTTGAGATATATGATATATCTCAAAACCATTATGTGTTAACTATTTTTATTTCAAAACTACCTGTTCTTTAGAACTGTAAAGTGACAAATGATTGTTTCAGTTATTCTGGGTGTCGGATCATAGTACTTTTACATTTTGATCTTATGAATATAGTTAAGTTTTTTACTTTCTTAGTTCTTGTGTCCAGTCAAATATAAGATCTTTTCCGGGATGGAGGGATTACTTATTAAGAAACTTATGACATTTATTACATTTGAACTGTATTCAATTCTCAGACTGTTTAATGATGAAGAATTTGACAGAAGTTATAGAGTAAACCTTTTCTTAAAATGTTTTCAGAAATTATAAAAGTTTCATTGTTTTACAGGAATACATCCAAGATGGCATTGATTGGGCGAGAGTTGATTTTGAGGACAACCAGGACTGTCTAAACCTTTTTGAAAAGGTGTGCTGCTAATAATTCCCTTCTGATTTGCATCAACTAGTCAATTTTGATCTCTGTTTCAAAATAGGGTCTATTCCATGTTCTGAGGGTTCTTGCCATACTAGTGCTAGTGTTGAACAATCCTCCATGATGTTTGCAGTTTTAGTTTAGCTGTTACCATTTTATCTTCATAACTGATTGTAACTTTTGGTTTGAGTTTTAACGATTAAACTTCTACCATCTAAAAGTTTAAGTTGATAGAAAAGGGTTGAATTTATACATTTAATTTGGACTGTGTTCGAGTCTTGACTTTGCCCCATTTATTGGTATTATCCATATGTTGGGCATGTAATTGAAAATTTGTGTTAGGCCTGCACGTGAGGGCATGTGTGTCTACTCTATCAACTTAAGCTTTTATATAAGGTGGAAGTTTAACATTAATCTAAGAGTGAAATGGAGATTTTAGTACGCAATATAACCATCTATATATATATATAATATATCTGACACCTTAAAAACTGTATTCTTGTATTTATGCAGAAGCCACTGGGTTTATTATCCTTGCTAGATGAAGAATCAACATTCCCTAATGGCACAGACTTGACATTTGCCAATAAGCTCAAGCAACATTTGAAATCAAATTCTTGTTTTAGAGGTGAACGTGACAAAGCTTTTGCTGTTTGTCATTATGCAGGAGAGGTAATCATTTCAACATTAATGGATTCTTTCTGCATCTATTAATTGAATTTTCCCTCTGAAACCTCAGAAAGAGAAAATTTTGACAATCAGAGTTGCAATTTTTTTTCATGACTCTAGTCTTTGTTATGCACGAAAAAAAGTTTCAATTTTGAGAAGGATTAAATTGAAAAAAGGGGATTATATAATAGGTTTTTTAAACATATGATAAAATATTAACAAATAACAATTACTGGTGTAGTGGAGAATAGAGTATATTGATTAAAAGATTGGAGTGCAATTTGATAGAACCAACAACTTCATTCAATATATATATATTTGCTTGTGATTTGAAACTTCTATACTTGCACATCTTCATAGGTGACTTATGACACGACTGGTTTTCTTGAGAAGAATCGAGATTTACTACACTTAGATTCCATCCAACTTCTGTCATCATGCACGCGTGACCTTCCTCAGACATTTGCTTCCTATATGCTTACACACTCAGAGAAGCCTGTAGTTGGTCCACTGCATAAATCGGGCGGAGCAGATTCTCAGAAGTTGAGTGTTACCACAAAGTTTAAGGTACATCTAATCTCTTATGGTTAATTACTGAACTATTACATCACGGGTGTTTCTTTGGTTTCAACAGCAGTTCTGTGGATATGCATACATTTTTCTACTAATTTTGTGCTATTTTCCTGTCTTTAATGCTCATTTTGCAACTTACAGAAAGTTATAACAGATATATTAGTCAAAAATAACCGATTATCGTCTCTTTTATAGGGCCAATTATTTCAATTGATGCATCGTTTGGAGACTACCACACCACATTTTATACGTTGCATTAAGCCCAATAACTTCCAATCTCCTGGAATGTACGACCAAAGTCTAGTATTGCAGCAGCTAAGGTGTTGTGGAGTACTGGAAGTTGTTCGGATATCAAGATCTGGATTCCCTACCAGAATGTCTCATCAGAAATTTGCCAAAAGGTAAACCAAATGCTATTTTATGTTATTTGAGATATATAATTTTGTGTTAATTTCTTTTGATTATAATGATGCTATCAAATATTACCTGTATTAGGTATGGTTTTCTTCTTCTAGACCATGTTGCTTCACGAGATCCACTCAGTGTTTCAGTTGCGATTCTTCATCAGTTCAATATTCTTCCTGAGATGTATCAGGTTGGATACACAAAGTTGTTCTTCCGAACTGGACAGGTGAGATTAGTATTCTTTCTATTTGGATTGTGCTTCATTATATATTTTCCTAAAACGACTTTTTCTGTAAGCAAAGATAAGGTTTGGCATTGCCTCACAGTGCATAAGTAGCTTCTTCCTACCAGGGATATATATATATATATATATATATATATATATATATATATATATATATATATATATATATATTATAAAGATGTTCTGAGAACTTGGCTCTTTTAGATATAATCAAATAAAATATCTGGTAGAAAATATGAGGAATCATATGAAAATATCCACCCAGAAGCTCAAAATATCTGCACAAGATCTATTTCTGGTCACCTTTTAATCTATTTATGTTGATCTTCCCAGATTGGGGTGCTTGAAGATACTAGAAACCGCACTCTACATGGAATCTTGCGTGTTCAAAGCTGCTTCAGAGGTCATCAAGCTCGCAGCTCTGTTCGGAATTTGAGCAAAGGAATAGTTGCTCTTCAGTCATGTATGTCTCTATCTTCCGTTCTCTTTCCCTCTATCTACATTTATATATATGGGTTTAGACCTGCTTTCCGGGCCATTGGTTTATTTCATGCTTTTTTCCCCCTTTCCATACAGATATTCGTGGTGAGAAAACGAGAAAACAGTATGCAGACCAACTGAAGAGACATAGAGCAGCTGTATGTATCCAGAGGCAGGTAAAAGGCAGGATAGGCAGGAAAAGATTCGGAACTCTGTGTGAGGCATCAACTCAGATTCAATCAGGTACGTATTTAATTGTCTGGGTTAAATAATCAATTTACTGAAAAACACGTTGTAATTAATGATCTAGATATCAAGATTAGTTCATAAATCTTAATCCGTATATAGTAACACAAGTTTTCTGCAAAAATAGTAGGATTCACCACAGCATGAATTATGTTGAGGTGCACCTCGTATAATGTTTTTCCTCTTTTAACACATTTCCAGTTATTCGTGGATGGTTGGTGAGAAGATGCTCTGGAGACATTGGATTACTACAATTCGGAGCTAAGAAGGTACTTCTTGACTCGAAAACAGTTTTCTTGTGAAATGTTTCATACATTTAAGAAAATCTTATGTTTTCATATACTTTAAAATTTTATATTGAAATAGAGAGAGAAAAGCATGTTTATGGTTGCTTCTTGTCAACTGAACTGCTCCCATCATCACCTTTAACAGGGTAACGAGTCAGAGGAGGTCGTGGTGAAGGCATCGTACCTTGCTGAACTACAACGCCGAGTTCTTAAAGCTGAAGCTGCTCTGAGAGAGAAAGAAGAGGAAAACGACATCCTTTATCAACGTCTCCAACAGTATGAGAATCGTTGGTCTGAATACGAGCTAAAAATGAAGTCTATGGAAGAAGTATGGCAAAAGCAAATGCGATCATTACAATCAAGTCTTTCTATTGCAAAGAAAAGCCTCGCCCTCGATGAATCAGAGAGAAACTCTGATGCATCAGTCAATGCAGGCGATGAAAGGGAAACGAGTTGGGATACAGGAAGCAATTTTAGATCCCATGAGAGCAATGGACACAGACCAATGAGTACAGGCCTTAGTGTCATAAGCCGATTAGCAGAAGAATTCGAGCAAAGAAGCCAAGTGTTTGGTGATGATGCAAAGTTTCTAGTTGAAGTGAAATCAGGTCAGGCTGAGGCGAATCTTGATCCGGATCGTGAACTTAGGAGACTAAAACAGATGTTTGAAGGTTGGAAGAAAGATTATGGATCAAGATTGAGGGAAACAAAGGTGATTCTTCACAAGCTGGGAAGTGATGATCATGTAACAGCAGATAAAAGAAAGAAATGGTGGGGAAGAAGGAATAGTACGAGGATAAACTGAGCTTAATTTTCTTCTGATAAACTAAGAAACAACAGTATGTTGATTTGCATCTATGAAGTTGTGTAAAGTTGAGAGCATCATATTAAAAAAAAAAAAAAAGATATAATATATATATATATATATATTATAAGTAGGTGTAGAGTACATTAGTTTTGGTGAATTCTGGGGCCTTTTTCAGAGGGTTTTTCTTTTTGCTTTTTTCCTGATGTCTCCTGGCAAGCCAATTCTCGCTTGTAAGCGATGTTAATTTATATAGAATCAAAGATATATATTTATATATATATATATATATATATATAACAATCATCATTCTGTTTGCTTTGAAATGATGTGTTTTCTTCCATTTTAATTGCATTGCTAATATTATATTAAATTATTTTATTTTAAATTGGTCAATAATTTACTGTTAAATTTTGAGATGCAATTGAATTAGTAACTACCTCCGAAAGGTTGTGAGATCAAACTAATAAATTAATATTTTAAACTTTGAAGTTAGAATTTAGTAAAGGATTTATGCGATTTGAATGAAAATAAACATAGATATGCTATTTATAGATTTCACATTTCTCATCTAGTAAATCTATTGAGTGGAGCACTTCTTCACTAATAAGTTCATATTTTCAAATCGATGTCTTAAAAAAGGAAAAAAATGTAAAATCTTCGTCTGCCACATCATCTGTGTGCCTACAAATCAGCCCAGTATGATTAGTCCGGGCGTGGAATGACTTGAAGGTCCCCCTCCATGGCATGACCACCCAGGACACCGTACGCGAAAAAAAAAAAAAAATCTATTGAGTCAATTATTAAGTATGAATTTAAAATCTTTTAGTTACATGTTTTAAATTTGTGAAACTAAGTTGAAAGCACACAATATTATTAGATTTTGTGTAACAAAAATGAAATTGTTTATGATAAAATATTTCAATAGATCAATCTATAAAACCATGATTTTAATTTTAAAGCGCCATGAAAGGCCCAAACATAAACCATCCGCTGAGGAAGCGACAGACAAAGGAACCCTTTCCTCCCTCGCAACCCTTGGTAAAATTTCCTTCTGCACTTCCTATTTAGATTATATCCATGGATTCCTCTTTATATTTGAAGAAAATGGCTGGATTATACTTTGTTTAAGATTGAGATTTTTGGCCTAACTTCTTTATTCGGGAAAGTTCAATTTGACCCGTTATTTTACAAATGCTTATATATTTTTTGGTATTTTCTTTTGATGGTAGATGAAACAATTGGAAATTATCAAGAAAAAGGGAAATGCTTGTATTGAATGATCAGAAAGTCGGCTAGAATTTGAAATGGATTTTATTCGAGTGAATGTATAAAGTTTCAAAATATGGTAAAGTTGCGTACATTTTTAATTGATTAATGCTGCAGAAGCACGGGAAGTGGGGAAAGCTTGATTAATGTAAGCTATGGTGTTCAAAGGTTAACCAAAGGAATTCTTGGGTTAAAGAGCCAGTGCAGGACAAATATTTATATAAAACTCCTTTTTTTTTTTTCTTTTTTCTTCCCCAATGTGTATATTATACTAGGGACTTCTAATTTTCTAAAACTTTAATGTATTCAGAAGTATTGAGCCCTGTGATATTTTTTGGTATACTGAATAAATATATTTTCTTTTCTAGCTGGGGATGAACAAAAGGTTTTTTGTCTGAGTTGCAATATTTTCTGTTTTCTAGTAAGTTGATTTATTAGTCATATTTGTTTGATTAATATCTGGCATCTTAAGTCCTTGCTTTAGCCTTTGTTATTTATGGGGAATTTAATTGGATGAAATGCTTGGACTAATAGTGCAGAATATTTAATTGTTCTGCATGATATATTTTTTTGGTATACATTTTGGAAACCAGTGTGATGATAATCAGCTCTCCTCCCTGAGGTACTGTCCTCTGTTTCATTTTTCCTTTTAACCATTTCCTTTTTTTTTTTTTTTTCCTTCCAAGTAAAAAAGTCCTCGCTGTGTTTGCTAGTGGGTGCATCAGTTGAAACATAAACCTGTAATTAATGTTCCTGGACTCAGTTTTACAGGGTCTCTCTGCATACATATTATATACTATTGTTCATTTTCCCTTCTATTTGATTTTTTGCATGTATGTGGAGAACTACAATGACTAAGAGAAGACAGCAAAATTATTGCATTCCCTTTGTCTCAAGGCTTGGTTTTGAACCTGATATATTGTTAAAAATAGTAGATGAAAAAAATTTAGGGATCCATTTTGAAAGGGGGGGTTTCATGTGTCTTTCATCTTCTTGCAAGAATTGGATTGTGCAGTTTATGTTCCTTTTAAGTAATTGATCTGAAGTTCACTGGTGTATTTTTGTCATATGAGTTGCTTGTGTCCCTTGGTATATGGTGACTTTTAGTGCTGGGATTCTCTTAGTGATAATTTCACTTGGATCAGACCAAGAACTGGAATTGCTGGTGCTTCCTTTGATAAGATTAATTAATATAACTCTTCTCTTGCTTTTCAATTTTTTTCCTCAGGATAAAGCAGTATTAAACTTTTTTCTCTTTCTTCTTTCTTCTCCACCCACCTTGAGTTTTGAAGCAGAAGTTGTTTGGCTCAGAGGGGTTTGGACACATACAGGATTGCGGGCTGCTTCTACTAAATGTTCCTTCCAGTCAGATTTATGTTCCTCAGAGGAACTTCTCCTGTTCTCTCAACCCCTGCCAATGGGATCCTGAAATATCTGAGAACAATGCAAACTACCAGTGAGCGTGTAGGCAATCAGATGAGCACATTGAATGATGACTACTTTGCAACTGTTCACCATATATCTAACATAGTGCGGCGAGACATTTACATGGAAAGAACTCTGAATAAAATGTGCATCTCCAACATTGTGAATTCGGAGTTGGTGTATCGTGTGCTTCGTAGTTGCTGTGGATGTGGTATTGAGTCTTTTCGCTTTTTCAATTGGGCCCGTACAAATCACCCTAATTATGATCCTACAACACTTGAGTTTGAAGAGCTGCTTAAGACGCTTGCTCGTACTGGCCACTGGGAGACCATGTGGAAGGTAGCTCATCAAATAAAAGTTCAGAACCTCCCTATTTCACCTTCTGTTGTCTCATTCATCATTGAACACTATGGCAAGCATGGTCTAATTGATCAAGCTGTGGAGCTCTTCAATCGGCTTAAGAACTTCAACTGCCCCCAAACAACTGAAGTTTACAACTCCTTGCTCTTTGCTCTTTGTGAAGTAAAGAATTTCCAAGGAGCCTATGCTTTGATTAGAAGAATGTTACGCAAAGGTGTTGTGCCGGACAAAAGGACTTACTCAACACTTGTTAATGGCTGGTGTTCTGCAGGAAAGATGAGGGAGGCCCAGAATTTCTTGGAGGAAATGAGTCAGAAGGGATTTAATCCTCCTCTGCGTGGAAGGGACCTGCTGATTGATGGTTTACTCAATGCTGGATATCTTGAATCTGCAAAAGGATTAGTGCGGAAAATGACAAAGGAGGGGTTTCTGCCAGATGTAGACACATTCAATTCGCTGGCTGATGCTGTATGTAAATCTGGAGAAATAGACTTTGCTATTGACCTTTTCAATGATGTATGTAGATTAGGGTTATCTCCAGATGTACAATCATATAAGATTATGGTGACAGCAGCATCAAAAGTGGGAAGGATCAATGATGCCTTTCAGATACTCCATCGATCAATTGAGGACGGGCTTCGTCCATTTCCCAGTTTATATGCTCCTCTCCTCAAATCTCTTTGTCGAAAAGGACTGTTTGATGATGCATTCAGTTTTTTCAGTGATATGAAGATTAAAGGGCATCCACCTAATCGACCAGTCTATACCATGTTAATAAAAATGTGTGTCCGTGGAGGCAGATTTATTGAGGCTGCTAATTATTTGGTGGAGATGACGGAACTGAATTTGTTACCCTTGTCAAGAAACTTTGACATGGTGACTGATGGGCTTAAAAATTGTGGAAAGCACGATTTGGCTAAAAGGATAGAGCAGTTGGAACTATCTCTTCGGGGCATATGAATGGAGTCATCAGACCTCTCAAGAAACTTTAGAGAAGACAAAATCAACATGCTCCTATCCTCAAGAATTTTTTTTTTCTGGGTGGACTGTTTGATGATGCATTCAGCTTTTTCATTGATGTGAAGACGAAAAGGCATACACTCTAACTGATCGGTCTCTTCCATGTTAAATAAGATTCGTGTTCGTTGAGGTTTGAGACTGCCAATTATTTGGTGAAGATGAAAGAACTGACTTTGTCACCCATTATGGCAAGAAGCTTTGAGATGGTAACTGATAGACTAAAAAGATTTTGAAATCATGATGCGGGTAAAAGGATAGAGCAGTTGGAAATATCTCTTCAAGGCATTTGAATGGAGTCATTAGATCTCTCAAGCTACTTTAGAAACTTTAGTGAAGACCAAATATATTACAAGGAATGATTTGAGGTGTAACACTTAGAAGGTACATTTTTTAACATTTAGTTGATAATTTGACTTAATCTTCTTGAAAGTTTTGATCATCATACACTCTAGCATCTTTTTTTTTCTTTGTTTTAATCTTATTTTGATTTCAAATTTGAAATACTTCAAGGGATGTCTTATTGCATTAGCTACTTATATTTGATTTTCATCCAAATAATACTGTTCTATTATTTGTCTTATCATCTCGAGCAACTAGCTGGGACAAAAAGTGGCGTTGGTTATACTAATCTGTATATTTTATTCCTCGATATGTTCATTTTGATGGTTAGTTGGAACTTTAGTGAAAAATGCAAGTGAAAGTATTTTGAATTGGTATTCCAGGTTTTATATGTTGAGTTAGTTTATATCATTGAAGAAAATGCCTAGGAAAATATCTTTTAGAACCATTGCATAGTTATGAAAAGATAGTAGCTTAATTAATGCTACCTATTCTGTCACCAGTTTAACAACTAAAAGTATGTTTGTTTGTTTTACATTTTTACCCACTTTTCGTCAGATTTTATCTTTGAACCTGGTTTCATGGATGTTCAGTTTTCAAAGTTTTATATGGTGTTAGTATCACTTGGTTTTAGTTCTCACAAGTTTGTTTTGTTAAATGGCATGATTTTCAAGCCAAGAAAATACGGCTGATTTGTGAAAGTAATAACGAACTGATTAATGATAGTCTCAATGTGTTGTTTTATCAGATGTGAAGCCAGCTTTCTATGTTTAAACAACATATTGGAGGATGTTGAATATTTCTGTTGATAGATGCTTGTTGAAGGCATACTGTACAGATGGTACCACTTTCTGATTGAAGTACTGGTTTCTTAAGATAATAAGAGTATTATTGAATTTCAAAAGAACTATTCTACCATTAAGTCCAGTACATGTTCAGGGATCAAGGCAATGAATTTTTTCTTCAGTCTCTAGTTTTACACGAGCCGAGGATGCCATTATCATCCTTGATTACTGGAATGTGGATTGATATTTTCCCCCCCTCCTGTGTTTTTTTGACTTGGGGACAAGTCAAGAAGTTCTTCTACCTGCCTGAACTGGCCTGATCAGTGAGTGTCCTTACCTAACCTATTGCAGCTTTGGCATCACTTAAATAGCTAACTGCTGGACTACTAGCAGACATGGAAGATCTTTGGTAGTAAAATGGGATTACTGTTACTTTTCACTGCAAAAGAGATGCTTTTGTTTCAACAGGATATCTAAAGAAATTTGGTATATTAATAGTATACTCAATTAAGAATGCTATTAGGTTGATTTTAGGTTTACATCTTCATCAGAAATTAATTGTGAAAAAATCCTTGAGAAACAAGTTAGGTTGAAAGTTTGGTTAAGGCTTGATTAAAGGTAAATAAAATGGATTTATTCTTTGTCCTAACAGAAGTTGTAATAATTGAAAATAATAATTTTTAAAAAAAAAAAAAAATTCAGTACAAAATTCTTAATGATACATTTTAAAATTCTGAGTCATTGTTGTAGACCTCCGAAAAAAAGACGTGTAGAAATGCACATTGAAGAACTTTCAAGAGAAACAAGAGAAATAAATGATTCAATGATCTAATAAAATTATATTACTATGATTCAAGAGAAAATAACAGTATCTACTGGACACTAAGTGGAAATGTGTTGAATCAAGAGCAGGAGTAAACGTCTTTATTATGGGCGGCGTTTTATTATGCCACTCCAAAGAGGCCCCGACACAATAGGCATTGCGATGCGAAGAGCTTTGCTTGGAGAAATAGAAGGAACATGTATTACACATGTCAAATTTAATAAAATACCGCATGAATACTCTACATAAAGGGTATTCAAGAATCGGTACATGAAATCTTAATGAATTTGAGATGTATATGATTCTTTTTTATTGTTTTTATGTTGGT
Source organism: Cynanchum wilfordii (assembly GCA_025388415.1). Taxonomy (NCBI): domain Eukaryota; kingdom Viridiplantae; phylum Streptophyta; class Magnoliopsida; order Gentianales; family Apocynaceae; genus Cynanchum; species Cynanchum wilfordii. Next base: position 928,010 of record JAHSUH010003438.1, read on the forward strand.
TTTGTTATTGAATAAAGGGTTTCAAGAAAAATCCAATAATATTGTCCATCCATTTTAGATAGACTTAAGGTTTAAAATGTATTATTAAATAAATGACTTTAGTTCAGACCTCTATTTAATAATCACTTAAAAATCTGTTAAGTGATCATTAGGTTACAACATGTTTATTCTAATTTTTGTTAAAAAATATATGAGAGAAAAAAAAATTTACAAAATGATTGTGTAAACAATGAAATTTTTAGTTATTATCTGCAAAGTAATAATAAAAAAAAATATATGTCACAAAATAATAATATATATATATATATGTGATGTTGAACTCAAATCTTTATATATTTTCATCGAAGGCTTTTTAGCTTGATATCCGAATGAATTTGAACTTCGAGGGCCTTGGAGATTGATCTCGAAGGAAGATGCGTTGGAACTACTTGAAGTTTCTTTTCTTCTCTTTGATCCACCTCTGAATATTATCTTATTTGAATGCTTTTCTTGGTCCGATGAAGAGGTGACCAAAAGAGTGTGATGTGTCATCATTTGATTGATAAAGACATCCTTTCTACTTTATTCATCTTCATAATTAATTAAATAATAGCTAAAATTAATAAAATTTAGGTGGCTTTAAATTAGTTAAAAAGTTTAATTTGGTTTTAAATTAGTTTTCTAAGTTCAAACTTTAAAAATAAATAAATAAATAGAAGGCAGGAATTAGTAAGGACGGTGGATACAGTTAGGCTTGGCACAAGCGAGTACACAAGCCTGCACACGGCTGCACCCGCTCGGCCGCACATAGACGGCGTTGGAGATATCAGCGCTTCATATTATCATTCTTGCGCTGATTTCCATAGCCAAACCCAATTCTTTCTTTCCCCTTCAAATTCCCACTATACACAAGTTTCAAGAATCCCTCAAAGATTCATACCAGAAAAAATAGATAGAATTTTTCTTGTTTTTGAAATTTTTTTACTTTCCATCATGTTTAGTGGCTCTCGTGTTGGCTTTTTCCCACCAATTACAGTTCAGTTTTTGTTGTTGTGGCAACAATTCTACCAGTATTAATTACAGAACCAATGCTATTGTTCGTACTAAACAGGTCTTACAGTTCTCTTCTCCTTTACTTGTCAAACCGCACAATCTATCTGCTAAAAGATTCAGATTTTTGTTGAATGATAATTTCACCACCAGCATCGGCAGCAGTAATAGTGATGATATGGGAGTCTCTTTTACCAATTGTGTTCAACCTGCCCGGAGCCCTGCACTCTCTGATTGTTTAAAGTACTTTTCTATCTGGGTATTTTTCTTGTTTTTTCCCCCTCCAATTCCCCCCCGGTATATTCTCTATATGCTTTAATTTTGTTGTTTTTGTTTTGGGTACATTTTTATGGCTCTGTTTAGTACGGTTTTTTTACTTTTGTGCAATCAAATTTAAATCTTTGGTTTGTTCTAATGGGAAAATCTTAGGTTTTGAATTGATTGTTTAGTTATCTGAACCCCAGCATTATTTTCCTTTTCATTTGCAATATGCAGGCTTTTTTTTTTAAAAAAAAAAAAAAAAAAAAACTAGTATAAGATAAGTGGCAACATTTGAGTGCAAAAACCTCAAGAAATATACATTTTAGAGATTGATGAGGTGAGAAAAACCAATAATAATCTCCTGCATTTCAGCATATAATGCAATGTATATGGAATTAGTTAAAAACTGGTAGTTATAAGGTTTGAAGCCCTCCAAAGTTTTGAAACTGTGGTGAATGAAACAGGATGATCTCTATTTGCTGATAAAGTTCCATGCATGTTAAGACCTTATTTCAGCTAATTGATTTCTATGGAAGATTTATTTTTTCACAAGCTTTTTCTTTCCTTTTTCTTGTCCCCTTTCAATTTGTTTAGTTGTATGTCTCTTACCTCATCCTGCTGTTTGCTTGGGTATTTGTTTGTTACAGTGGAAGCCAAAACGACGACAATCAGGAGCCTCCCTCTGAAAGATTATCCCCTATTGCAGGTGTTTTCTTATTCTATTGAATAATCTTATGTTCATTTACTCTATGTACATATTGAATGTTATAGGACTTTGCTTTAGTTTTTATGAGGACTAGCATAACCTAGCGGTATGATATGTATGTATTTTATTATCTTATATCTTATATATTGAGTTTTGTTTGTATCAGGTGGAATAGTTGCTTTGGGAAAGTTTGATGCACTTCACATTGGTCATAGAGAACTTGCTGTCCAAGCATCAAAAGTTGGGGTTCCATTTCTTTTATCGTTTATTGGAATGGCAGAAGTTCTTGGATGGGAACCTAGGTATGTTGTGCTTGTTATTTCTCCATTTATGATAGTTGAAAGGATTGGCACTCAAATGCCCTGCACATACGCTAGTGAATTTTGCCTATATATGTATATTTATTTAATTGGAGTGCCATGTAATTTCCTATTTCAGTGGCATCCTATAATAGTAGTTTAAGTCCAAACATTTTGATAATCCCTTTCTTCCATTGGAATTGAGCAGTAATGCATTTTGTCATGCTACGGTAAGTTGAATTGGTTGATGACGGTGGATTAGATGGATCCATGTAAATTTATAAGATAGAATCACAAAGTTGAACATAAAGGGACAAAAGGGCAACAGAACTACCGGTGCTTCTCTAAGAGGTCATGTTTAAGAAATAAACATTTATTGTACTAATGACAATTAGAAAAACACGCTTGTTATGATATATTTTGTGTCTAAGTACCTTCCACATATATTTTTCTTAATTATTGTTATAATGTGTTAGTATATGATTTATGATTTTGGAACATAAACTTGATGTATAATGAAGAGGATATCATTTTTCAATATGTTGTTCTCTACCACTCCTAAATCTAAAAATAAATCTGTCCAGAGTATCCAAGACTAAGGCTAATTGTAGAATCCTTGCCCAATTAAGAGTTGTACGATTGTTGAGCCCTTCCCTCTTCTGCATGATCATCATAGTGTCTAGAGTTTCCAGAACAGGTTAGGGAAGGTAAAAGGATATCCTTCTCCTTCTTTTAGAAAATAAATAAGAACAGTCTAATCATGTCATATAACAAGTTCCCACATTGGTTGATACGATGAATATATTTATACATTTTATGTGCTAGATTTCTCTAATCCAATCCCTGACATCAACTATATATATATATATATTATATATATATATATATATATATATATATCAGCTCTTTGGCGAATTGCTCTTGATAGGTATAAATTTTTTTTTACAACACCTGCAATTGAGCACTTAAGTTTTTTACTTGTATTCTTGTTGGCTATAACTCTAATAGGTTGTAGGATATTGTGTTAAATTTATTTAAAGTTTCTTTTTGTTTCAATTGCATTAATTGATACCATTATCATGGAAGATCAATCATTGTATTCTAATTTGAGTTCTTTCCAAACAGGCCACCAATAGTTGCCAAAAGTGATAGAAAAAGGATTCTCTCCTCTTGGGGTGAATATTGTGGTAATTTGACACCTAAAGAATTTCACATTGAATTTTCAAAAGTTAGATATCTACCTCCACGAGAATTTGTCGAGAAACTATCTCTAGAACTTGGAGTACGTGGTGTTGTTGCAGGTACATGAAAACTTCTCTGCTTTTTCATCATATTCATATCCTGCAACTATGTGTATTCACAGTTTCTAAGGTACCTAAAAAAAGGACATTTTTTTTTTTCTTTTTAAGGTGAGAATTATCGATTTGGTTACAAGGCTGCTGGTGATGCAAGAGACCTGATTAAACTGTGTGAGGAATATGGTATGGGTGCCTATATAATCAGCTCTGTCATGGATAAGAATCAACACTTGCAAGATATAAACTTTAACGACACAAAGGAGCGAGGACAGGTGTCTTCTACTCGTGTCCGGCTTGCTCTTGCGAAAGGAGATATGAAATATGTATCGGAGCTTCTAGGTCGCCATCATCGACTGGTATTGATGGTGAAAGATGATGAGATGATTGTTGTAAGGGACAATAAAATGTCAGCTCCAAAGTCATGTTTATTAAACCTTCCACCAGCAGAAGGGTGTTATGAGAAGTGCAGTCTGTTTATTGATGATGAGAAGAAAGACAGTGTACCCTGTAAAGTGATCATTGATGCAACTCATATTCATTTGGATTTGGGTAAGGTAGCTATTCATCATAACCATTTTTCTCCTCATGATTTGCATTTGAGTGTGGAATTTGGTGATGGAGAAATATTTTAATACAATACAAAAGTTGTGCATATTTTTTGAAAGATAATGATTATTTTCTTTTTCTTCTATTTTTGGTTGCTTGGTATGCTTTTTTTAATAGACAATTTCAAGTTTTCTTTCTTTGGGAAATGGTGGCTGAAGTTGGATTTACATTCAAGGACTATTGCATTTATCCTAGGCTTGTTTATGTGAATTTTTATAGACTTTTAAATGCACTTGAAGTGTGCCATCATTACTCAATTAAATTGGAGTCGAGTTGCGTTAAATATTTTTTTGAAAGAAGTTCGCTCTATACCTATCTGTCCATAGATAAACTGCGAACTTGTGACAGACTTGAACCAGCAGGTCCTGGTAATGGTAATGGAAAGGTCCTTTTTCCAGAAGACTGCCCAAACAATAACTGGTGTAGGGTCACACACTAATAGAAGAAGCTACAACTCCATTTTCTTTTTAAAAAAATAATAAAAAAAAAATTAAAGTCAACTCTAATTATACATATCTTGTACAATGGACATCTCCAATTTATTATTGGAATTATTTTTAATTTAAAATTTAAAATTGCAACGTGCAGGCAATTGATTCCCACAGTTTTTAGGAGTCAACTCCAGAATAGTAATAAAGCAAGAATTCATCTTTTTATTATAATTTTTCTTTCCTCATTGATTGTGTGTTTTGTTATTTGTAATCTTTGGGGGGGATTTTTTTTCCAACAAAATTCGCGGATTAAAAAAAACACTCATTGATTGAGATTTTAGAAGCTGAAAAATGGCTTCAGTTGATCTTATTCTTGCTGAACTGAGGGTACTGAGTCTATCATGGGGTGATAATACTTCATCCATCCAAGTTGGGAGCTACTGCAAATGGTTTATAAATAATTTTTATTTTTTTTTAAAAAATTAAGATTTATTTTACAAATATGCATACAATATTATTTTAATATTATAATATATTATAATACTTAAATAAAATTTCAATCATTTGACAATTATTTATTTTATTTTTATGTTTAAAAAAAGACATTACCTATATATATATATATATAAATATATAAGTTTGCCAAATTTATATGATCATATGAAATTATTATCTATATGATCATATTTGTTATTATATTATATATAGGAGATAAGTATGAAATTAGACGCAAGAAAAACAGTACAAGGAAGACAAAATCACATGCAATGCTCTTACTCAATAATTCTACATCAGGAGTACGGTCCCAATTAACCTACTAGTTTCCAAAAGCCTCTCGGGCCAATCCAAATAAATATTCAAAAAAAATCCAACGAAATTCAACCGAGACACTATACCAGTCCTAACATCATCATCTTTATAGCAAGCATACGCATTATTAAAATGATTACAAGCATTCCACGGATGAATAACACCATATGACTGAAAGCTAAGATGCCTAATAAAGAGGAAGAATTGCTTCCAACCATGGACGCTTGTGAGTTGATCTATTAAACTCACAGAATGTGGTCTCTTAGTAAAATAAAAGTATCCTCGACCCTCCTTCATCCCAAACTTCGTTAAATATAAAAGTAGTGCCTAAAAGACTCCAAGTTCATAGGTATACCTTGCGTCATACATAACATAATGAATCCGACGATCACCCGCACACCATTTGGAGATAACTGCCCTAACATCAAAAATTCAATACATCTACAGACAATGAATGCAAGGGAAACCTAAGACCTACCCAAAATTGAGCCAATTACACCGATAAACAGCCAGCAGGGGCAGACGATATCAAAGTTCCATCGTCTGGAAAAATCAATTCATACTCCGAACTTATGTCCAAGTCGGCTCTTAACGCTTCCTCTCTTTCTTGCAATAATTTAGAAAAAGTAGACAAGTATTACTCTTCTCCTAACTCTTTTTCCCTATGCTCAGACAAATGAATGTCGGGACAGTCCTGGACTTCCCACCGATTAGGCGGAACATACCGATCCAAAAGACTCTCTTCAGAATCGTCTACAAAAGGGAATGCTAACTCATGTCCTTTACACCTATACACTGCCTTATACACTTCACCATCTTTACCCCCTTTTGAACCCCATCCTAATCACTTTCACATCTTCCAAGTCATAGTCTTTCCACTTCCCCTTTAGGGAAACGTAAGTCCTCGTCCGTTAAGTAACCACTAACGTTGCTATTAGTGGCTTCGGATCCGTAATTTCTTGAAAAGATTCTGTTTCAAAAGAAGAAGACGCAGAAGATCGAACTCTCTCCATCCGAATTCTTATTTGTCTGAAGTGTCTACCAAACTTGCATCCATTGACGAGATGGACATCCTATTTTGTGAACTACTTTAAGACGATTCTTTTTTACTCAAAGGCTCATCCCCACTCAAAGAAGACGAAGAACTAGAAAACATTTTAATAAAAGAAGAAAGGAACAATACTTGCACGATCATCAGCGGAAGACATTGTGAGACAATGGAAATTATAAAAATGTTAGAAATCTGCAAACAACAAAGAAGTTTTCAAATCTCTAACCATCATTACAGATGCAAGGTAAAAAACAACCGATTCGGAATAAAATTCATTGTAAAAAGATCTAACTTACCTACCGGAGAAGCAAATTGATGAACGGAGAAGTGGCACAGTTTTCAAGTCATAGCCCTCCGAAAGAAAAATTCTTGAAGCCTAAGTGAAAATGAAGAAAGTAACCAAAGTTTACCTCTTCTTCTCTTATGTATACTAGGGCAAAGGATTTGCATTGACTCATCTAGGCCGTCCACGTCATCAAGATATGTGGTCTAGATTAAGATAAAGGTAATTCTTTGGCACGAAATCCGACATTGACAAGTATCTTATCATGAAAGCTCCTCAATCGTCACAATTATTAATGATTTCGAATAACTCGCGACCAGCTGTTAAAAAAAAAAAAAGGGAAAGGCATAATGGTATTAATGCCTTAATTATTTTGTTTGTTTTTCATAAGGCATTATGGTAGATATTCAATATTTATTTATTTTATTTATCTTATTTTTTTTTTTTTTTAAAGGGTATTATGGTAGATATTCAATATCTTCCATATATTCTATAGATATCAAAAAGATCTCGAGATATTCCGTAAAGATTTATTTAATTAAGCAACTCCCAAATTATTTAGGAGTTGCCATACACAACAACAAAGACCTTTATAAATACAAGGTAATTCGATAAGAACAAAACGGTAAGTGGAATTCTTCTCTAGAAACTCTAGTCTTTTTATCTTTTTCTCTCGTTCGTTTATGACTTAAGCATCGGGAGGAGCTTTACGGGGAGCAATCTCCATTTAGCTTTTGTTTTTTATAGGAACGAAGATTCTCGGGATTGGGACTAAGGTAGCTAAAGATCGGATGCCACAACACATGCCATCCACATTTAATTTAAGAAAAGAAGGAGGCAGGTAATATAAATAGACTGTTGCTTCATAACACTAGAATTAGTGTTTCTTGTATGGTTGATAAACTCAACCGAGAGATTAAGAATATGATGAAAGAATAGTTTTGGTGGTTCCTCATTTTTAATACTACGTTTGTTTCTTTTTTTTCCACAGCTGCCAACAACTAAAGCTGAAAAAGGTAGACAAAAGGAATATTGATGATGGGGTCATTATTAGTATGATTTTTTTTGGAGCCAATCTTGATGTCAAAGGGCTTTGGAGGATGTCAAAGGAAAGGAATGTCACTTTGGAGGATGTCAAAGGAAAGGGAATGTCACTATGGAGGATGTCAAAGGAATGTGTAGAGAGGAAAGAGTGAAGTTGTTGCCAAAAAGCAATTTAATATTTTCTAATATATAATAACTCTTCACTTTGTCAATAGACAATTAGAATAATTTTAATTAAATAAATTATACAAAACGTGGAATAAGTAAAAGTAAGCCCTCTCTAGTATACTCCTCTCTTAAAGAAAGGGGATTTTTTTTTAGAGGGAAGAACGAAAAATTTAAAAAAATAAAAAAAAAAAAAAATGCACTATATTAAATAAGGTATGTGCAAAAGTCTAACTGTGAACACACACCATCGCGACTAACTTTAGGGGTACATAGGCACTCGGCAATTCAAGTCAAGTCCGATAGTAACCTTAGGGGTACACAAATACTCGACAATTCAAGTCAAGTTTGATAGTTATGAGAGGGATTGATGTTCAAGTTTACGATTCATTCTAGAGATTTTATCACTGATCCAACACTGAGGGTTGCAAAATCATTTAAGTTAATTGTCAGAAAATTCTTCCTTCAAATTTGATTAAAAAGGTCAAATTAGAAAACTCAAAATAACATAATGACAAAATAATACCATTTGATTGTCTAATTCAATTCCCGACTGCTCCCTCCCGCCCACCGATACTCGCAAGTGGAAATGGATAAATCTTGATGACCAGTTGGAGACAAAACAAATATCAATAATTGCTCTGGAATCAGTGAATCTCGATTGAATCTGAAACAGCATTTTTCACCAAAAATTAATCGCGGATTAGAAGAAAACCTTCGTTGATTGAGAACTGAGAAGCTAAAAAAATGGCTTCAGTTGATCTTTTTCTTTCTCAACTGAGGGGACTGAGTCTACTAGAATCATGGGGTGATAATAATTCATCCTTCTATGGTCACTTGAAGGATTTCGGAGCTGGGATTGAGTTTCTGTCAAGGTTCGTCAGTTGCATCCGCCATTGGAGCAATGTTCTGGAGGTCGCGCCACATTTGGGATCTCTCGCAACCAAGGTCGAAGCTTCTGTGCGAAAAATTAAGGGCAAATTTAGAGAAGAACGCCGCCGTGACAAACGGGCTTCTGTATCCAAACCTTTCTCTTTCAACTTCTCGGGATGTCTCCAGAAAAGGGCTTGGAATTGGATACTTTTTTTCCAACAATCGAAAGCCAAGATTGATGTTCTGAAGCAGGAAATTGCAGAAGCTTATGATAATAATGAGTCAATTATTATTAACTCAGTTAAATGCATTACTCCCTTGCTTAATTTTGACGAATGGAAAGAATTTGTCATATCGACAAATTTCCATGTCCCTGATGTCTGGGATAGTTTATTTCCTCAACACAGCCGCCGACCCAGTAGAATGGAGATCAATTTGGTTGAAGGACCGTCTTTTTTTGAGGAGATCCTTGATATTCTGGAATATGAAAACCTCAGGAATCCGAAAATTGAAGCTTTCTGGGTTAAAATTGGAAGTTCAGTCATCTCTGCCGGAATGTTAAGTTGCCGGTGGTGGGCGAAGAATTTTGATCCAAATATAAAACAGGATGTTGATGCTGCTTTTCGGGATCTGGGACAGAAGGTATCTCTTACCAACCCTGAATTCATATATATCATCCTAGGAGAACAGAAATATACTGGTAATATAATTGTCAATCGTCTTATCCCTTCTTTGAAAGATACCTCGCCAAAAGAATATTTACTCTTGGCTACACTTAGAAGTGAACTTAGAAACCTGGTAACCACTGTTGTAAATATCCCAAAGGGAGATGCCTTACTGCAAATTTTCTTGCCTGACATTAAACAACTGGTTTTGGAGATAGCATCTCTCAATCACTTACTCTTCGATGTAAAAGACAGAAATGTGTTTAAAGACTTGCTACGAAAGGCTTGCCTCATCAAGGTAGAGATCTTCCTTAGAAAACAACACGTTGCTGATAATTTCTACGCTTTGAAGGACAGAATTCATGCCCTTAATCAGGTAGTTTCAGTAATGGAAGAATCATCCCAAGGCAGTGAGAGTAACAAATTTGCTGATCAGGTATTGAAGCTAGTGAAAGAAATGGCAACTGATGGACACAGGTATCTTGCCTCAGTTTATTGGATGGTGACTCCTTTGGACAAAGATGTTATTTTCAGAGAGACACTGAGACTTAGGTTGCTTTTAAAGACTTTGCTCATCAAGGGAGAATTACTGTTTCTGAAGTTACGGGATAATTGTTTTTTGGCATCTTTCAAATACAGCATTGAAACCCTTCATGAAGGGCTTAAAATCATGATACCTCTTGTGATAAGAGATGAAAATTTGAAATTTTCAGATGTTGAAGTAGTGGCTAGCAAGATTATTTCTCTGTATCACAGGATTCTTGATCAAGATATCTCAGAATCACAAGAGATGTTCCAAAGTATGAAGAGATCAGTTTCTGATGTGGTAGATGAGGTTAATGTTGTCATGAAAGAGTTCAAGGAGATTTACCTGGATGAGATGTATCTCAGAATTCGAAAATCTGATTTCCCCAAGACTAATGCTGCAGGTTTTATTGATTCTCTGCTGAAAAAGCTGCAGGATTTGCTTAGTTATGGAATGAAGTTAGTTGAATCTGTCATCACAAAGGAACAAATTACAGAGATTATGGGGCATCTCCAGTTCTTTCAGACATTCCTTGGGAGTGATATTTCAATGGAGGATAGCAAACATGGTGGTGCAAGATTAATAAATATATGTTATGAGACAGAATATCTCATTGACTCTGCTATACACGGAAAAGAAGATGAGTGGCATAACATCATATGGCTGTATCATTTAATACAAGAAGTTAGAGAAATCAAGATTCAGGTCAGCTCAACCCAATCTATGATCAGTAACAAATCAGTCAAAAATCCCTCCATTTTGAGGACAACTACCTCGAAAATCGATGAAGGTTTAGTGGAACTTGTGGATCAGGAAGAAATGTTAATTAATCAACTCATAGGAGGATTCAAGAAACGGTTTACCATTTCAATTGTTGGTATGCCAGGAATTGGCAAGACAACTCTTGCAAAGAAAGTTTACAATAGCCCTCAAGTTGCCCCTCGATTTAAAATTAGGGCATGGTGTTGTGTTTCTGAAATTTACAGAAAAAAAGATGTATTACTTCAAATTCTAAGCCAAATTATTGCTCTCACTGGAGATATCACGGGGATGATTGATGAAGATTTAGAATTCGAGCTGCATAAAATTTTGAAGACCGGAAGGTATCTCATTGTCTTAGATGATGTGTGGGATACGGATGTATTTGATGATCTGGTAAGAGTATTTCCAGACGATGGAAATGCAAGCAGAATTCTGATAACAAGTCGACATAATAATGTGGCTTTGAAAGCTAACCCTAATGCTGATCCTCATCATATTCGGCAATTATCTGACAGTGAAAGTTGGGAGCTACTGCAAATGAAGATCTTTCGTGACAAATCATGTCCTGAGGAGTTTAAGGAGATAGGAATGCAAATTGCAAGGAGTTGTAAAGGATTACCTCTTGCCATCATTGCAATTGCAGGTCTCCTTGAAAGAACCGAAATGCAGCTCAATCGATGGAAAGACATTGCTGAGAGTTTAAGCTCCAAAATCATAGATGATCCAGAGGAGCCATGGAGGCATATACTAGAATTGAGCTATGAAAAATTACCTGATTGTTTGAAAGCATGCTTCCTTTATTTTGGTGCATTTTTGGAGGATCAAGACATTCCTGCCCGGAAGTTGATGCAGTTATGGATAGCAGAAGGCTTTGTTCCAGAAACTGAGTTCAGAACCATGGAAGATGTTGCTGAAGATTACTTGATGGATCTAATTGGACGAAGCCTCGTCATTATTTCGAAGCCAAGATCCAGAGGCGGTGGTGATGGTGCTAAAGCTTGTCGCATCCATGATGTCTTGAGAAAATTATGTCAGTCAAAAGCTAAAGAAGATAAATTCATGCAGGTAATAACAAGATCCAATGCATCTAATAATGCTAATCTTCATGATCTTGATTATTTATTCAGTGCCAATCCTGGAAATCCTTCTAGTTCTGTTGTTACTTACAAGGATCATCGAATCTGTTTCTACTCAAAGCCAAAGCATTTTATCAATTCAAGGCCTTCAGGACCACATGTCCGTTCTCTGCTATGCATTCCCACTGGTGAAGAGGATCCAAGATATCCCTCTAATACATCATTCATTTATCAAAACTTCAGATTTCTGAAAGTGTTGGACTTGGAATGCATCAATATTGGTAATTCCTTTCCTCAAGACAAATTACTGTTGCTGCATTTGAGGTATTTAGCAGTTTCTGGATACATAGATTCTATTCCAGAATCCATTGTAAACCTCAGGAATTTGGAAACATTTATTTTGAAGGGATTGAGGGGTAAGGTCAACTTGCCACATACAATTTTCAGATTGAAAAAATTAAGGCATGTTTGTGTAAGTGATTTTGCTGCCATCAATCTTCGGGAAAATTCATCTCAACTGCCTTGCTTAGTTACCATCTCCTCTCTAATTCTACCTTTTGGGGAAGAAACGGATTACATCCTGATGCAATTTCCCAATCTCAGGAAGTTGAAATGCATATTTTCTGAATCTCATCAGTTCCCTAATTTGAAAGTTCTAAATCAGCTAGAATCACTCAAGGTGACTTATTACGGTGTAGATGTCCATTCCCGCGGTGAGTTTGGTTTCAATTCAAATCTGAAAAAGTTAACTCTTACGAACTTTCGGCTTCCATGGGATAAGATCTCGGCAATTGGTCGATTGCCAAACCTTGAAGTTCTGAAATTACTCTCTAGGACATTTGTTGGGGAAGAGTGGGAAATGGTGGAAGGAGAATTTGTTGGACTCAAATACCTGAAATTAGAAAATCTCGATGTTTCCAAATGGAATGCAAACGGTGATTGCCTTCCGAAACTCCAGCAATTGGTGTTGAGATCGTGTAAGAACCTGGAGATTCCGGTGGACATTGTGGAAGTAACTACACTGCGGATAATTGATGTCCAGTGGTGTGGAGACAGTGCTGAGAAGTCGGCGAGACAAATCAGGGAGGATGGAGATGAAATGCTCAAAGTATTTATCAATTTTGCTGAATTGCCATTCTCCAACAGTTAAAAAAGGCCATTCCAGCCATTCTCTTATGATAGCATGTGAGTATACAACATGTCATTTTTCTCTGTTTAATTTGTTTTTTTTTTTTTTTTTCTTTTTTTGAAAATTGAACTCATCGTTTAGCATATATATATTGAGTCAAAATTGAGCCATATTGAGTAAAATTTTTTATTCTCACAGTTTAGCATATATATAATCTAACTGGCCATATTGAGTCAAGTTGTCTACTCTAAGAAAGGTTAAATTTAACCCTTAATACGTCCCTTCATGTTTAATCTTAAAGGGCCAATTGCATCAAATTGTCGCCTAACTCTTAAAAAATGGCTTAAGCAAAAGTGCATTGTTTTAGCAAAGAGTGAAAACATTCAAAATTAGAATTAATAAGAAGAAGATGATGTTTAACTCTGTACAGTTTATATCATTTAAACTCTGTCCATATATGTTTGTCAATTATCTGTAATTGATTCATGAGATCCATGAAATAAAACCTGTTGAAGAGATTTCATGGTTTTCTGGCAATTCAATAAATCCCATAAATCAAAACTCAAAATTATCATCTGCACTCCACTTGCATGTACTTCTGGGTGGTTTTATGACATTTTCTGTTGCATTTTCTCTGTTTATCCTCCTCAGAGGAATAGAGAATCTGATTAGTTTTCTGGTCATCGGAGAAACAAGTTTGATAGGTCTCTCACTTCAGAAAGCAACCTTTACTGTTGTTAAAAAAAAAAAAAAAAAAAAAGACCTGCAATTGGACCTGCTGTTGTTGATAAATAGCATTGTGAAACCTTTTCTGTTGATGAATATTGAATGTTATAGGACTCTTCTTTAGTTTTTATAAGGACTAGCATATCCTAGTGGAATGACTATTATTTATATCTTATATATTGAGCTTTGTTTGTATCAGGTGGACATAGTTTCTTTGGGAAAGTTTGATGCACTCAGATTGGTCATAGAGAATTTGCAATCCAAGCATGGAAAGTCGGAGTTCCATTTCTTTTATCATTTCTTGGAATCACAGGTTCTTGGATGGGAGCCTAGGTATTTTGTGCTTATTATTTCTCTATTTATGATAGTTGAAAAGACTGGCACTCAAATACACTGCACATATGTTAGTGAATTTTGCCTATATATCTATATTTATTTAGTAAGAGTGACATGTAATTTCTTATTTCAGTGGCATCCTAGAATACTAGTTTAGCTTCACAAGTCCAAAAGTTTTGATTATCCCTTTCCTCCATAGGAATTGAGCATTAATGCATATTGTCATGTTATGGTAAGTTGAATTGGTTGATAGTGGTGAATTGGATGGATCCATATAAATTTATAAGATAGAAGCACAAAGTTCTAACATAAAGGTACAAAAGGGCAACAAAACTACCAATTCTCTGAGTGGTCATGTGTAAGAAATAAACATCTAGTGCACAAAAAATAAATATAAAAACACACTTGATATAATATATTTTGTGTCATTATACATTCCTTGTATATTAAAAAAAAAAAAAAATTGCTTAATGGGGGGCAATGTGGTTAGTGAATATAATCTACGAGTTGGAACATAAACCTGATATAATAATGAAGAGTATATCATTATTGAACAAGTTGTTCCCTAGCACTCTTAATTTTAAAAGAAATTTTCCAGAGATCATCCGATCAAAAAAACCCACTAAAGCTGTCTCGCATAGATACCTTACTGGACTGTAGATGTTAGACTATGTGAAAAATTGAGGTTGAATGTAGGAAATTTCTAAAAATAGGATGTCAAAGCAGAAACTGTTCTAAAACTTTGGTGGATTGCTTGATAGGTATGAAATTTTTTTACAACACCTGCGATAGAGCAGTTAAGTCTTTTACTTATTCTTCTTGCTGTAAATCTATAGGTTGTAGGATATTGTTGTGTTAAAGTCATTTAAAGTTTCCTTTTGTTTCAATTGCATTAATTGTTACCATTATCAGTGGAGATTAGTCATTGTATTCTAATTTGAGTCTTTCCAAACAGGCCACCAATAGTTGCCAAAAGTGATAGAAAAAGGATTCTCTCCTCCTGGGGTGAATATTGTGGTAATTTGACACCTAAAGAATTTCATATTGAATTTTCAAAAGACAGATATCTACCTCCACGACAATTTGTCGAGAAACTATATTAAGAACTTGGAGCATGTGGTGTCGGGGCAGTATATAAAATACTTTTCTGCTTTGTCATCATATTCTTATCCTGCAACTATGTGTATTCATAGTTTCTAAGTTACCTAAAACGACATTTTTTTTCCTTTGAAGGTGAGAATTATCAATTTGGATATAAGGCTGCTGGTGATGCAACAGACCTGATTAAACTGTGTGAAGAATATGGTATGGTTGCCTATATAATCAGCTCTGACATGGATAAGAATCAACAGTTGCAAGACATAAACTTTAATGATACAAAGGAGCGAGGACAGGTGTCCTCTACTCGTGTCCGGCCTTCTCTTGCTAAAGGAGATATGAAATATGTATCGGAGCTTTTAGGTCGCCATCATCGACTGGTATTGATGGTGAAAGATGATGAGGTGATTGTTGTAAGTAAGGGAGAGTAAAATGTCAGCTCCAAAGTCATGTTTGTTAAATCTTCCACCAGCAGAAGGGTGTTATGAGAAGTGCAGTCTGTTTATTGATGATGATGAGAAGAAAGACATAGTAACTTGCAAAGTGATCATTGATGCAACTCATATTCAATTGGATTTGGGTAAGGTAGCTATTCATCTTAACCATTTTTCTCCTCAAGATTGGCATTTGAGTGTGGAATTTGGTGATGGAGAAAGATATTAATATAAGTTATGCATATTTTTTGAATGCAATCATCATTATTATTATTATTTTTGGTTTGCATGGTTGCTTGGTATGCTTTTTCAATAGCCAATTTCAAGTTTTCTTTGAGAAATGAGGGCTGAATTTGGATTTGCATTCAACAACTATTGCATTTATATAGGTTTTTATATGTGAATTTTTATAGAGAATTTTGAAAAATTAGCTTCTCTTTAAACTATTTATGAATAGTTTTTTTTCCATGTACAAATAAAATTGAATCAAATTATTAGTTTTTAATTAATTATTTACTTCTTATTTATAAAATTTGATGAAAAGGTTGGTTAATTTATTTATAATTAGTGGAATTTAAAAAAAATTTCTAAACCATTTCTTATATATTTTCCTTAAATTAAAACAATTATAAGTAATTTTTTATAATTAATTATAAAAATAAATAAATAAATAGAGTAAATATAATAAACATTTATTGGTTCATTGTTTTCCTTTAACAAAATTGCTGTCTTCTACTAAAATGCAGAATGTGCACAAATCTGCAACAAGTAAGACTCTCTTTAGTATACCTTTTTTTTTTTTTTTTTTTTAAATATATAACTTTTATCTCGTAAATAGACAATTAAGATAATTTTGATTCAATAAGATATACAAGATGTGTAATAAAGTACGGTTCTCTCTATTATACTTTTTCTTTGTGTCTTGTAAATGAACTATTCTTTTAAATATATAATCTTTCCACCTTGTCAATAGACGATTAGGATCATTAGATTTCTTTTAACCTCAAATATCTTGGTCATATTTTCATTCAATTCTAATTATAAGTCTTTTTAAAAAAATAATAAAAAAAAAAAAAAATTGGTGATCCACTATTAAAATGCACAAGTTATTAAACAAGAACATGAAGCTTTTTACTACATATCAAACTTAATATAAACAACAGTCCTTCTTGACAAGACAAAAAAAATAAATACATGCACCAGAATATTATTGTTAATCAAGCATCAATAGTCATACAAGTTCCACTATAGAGAGCTGCCAGATTGAACAACAAATTAATTTCAAACAATAAACAAGGGGGCAATTTTAATTTTACAACAGCAACCTTAAAAGGACAACTAATGTACAATAGTATACATGATACTTTTTGAGTTCTGTTCAAAGATAATTTGAAGGGAGAAAAAGACCTGGGAATGATGGTAGTCAGTACAACCTTAAAAACTGCAGGTAGAAGAACTTACAGCTGCAAAAGCTCTCTCCCATGCACACAATGCCATTGCTTGCTTGATTCAAACTAAGGGAGAATGTGGCACATAGTTCAAGGCTCACCAGCTCTTTCAGTACTCTGATCCTACACTAAAACATCCCCTTCAGTTAACCTTCCAGAGAAATTAACTTTACACCTTTCAGGGAATTGCAGTCCCGCGTCATCGCATCCTGCTCTTGTAACTTGAGGGCATGACCGCACATCAAGGTATTCAAGAGAGCTGCATGAGTTCAAAAGATTGCCAATCGATGCCACTGTGATCTTTGGACAATTGCAGACCTTCAAAATCTTTAATTGAAGATTGTGTGCTTCTTCTGTTGCCAAACACTGGAAACCTGCATCAGTTACCTCTTCACAGCAACCTATGTCAAGAACCTCGAGTTTCTTGCATTTCTGGAGAATGCAGATCAATGAAGAATCTGAAATATTTAAGCACCAATCCATTCGGAGATTTTTCAGTGTGTTACCACAAGCTTCTGCTAAAAGCATTATGGATTTGTCTGATACATCCCTGCAGCCACCTATTATCAAAGTTTCAAGACAATTGCAGAACTCAGCCAAGGATGTTATAGATTCATCTCCAACTTTGTAGCAATCCAATAACTTCATTGTCTTCAGAGAAGACGAACAAACTTTGGATATGCTGGATATCCCTTCATCTCCAATGTTGCTGCATTTATTAATATCGAGATACTTCAATTTCTTACAACCTTCAACCAGAACAGCAAGACCCGAGTCCGTTATTCTTGAGCATCCTTGCAAACCCAATTCCTCCAAGTACTTGCAATTCTCAGAGAGAGCTCTCAACAAAGAATCTGTGATAAATCTGCAGCCAGAAAGATGTAAGATTCTCAGATCACAACAACCCTGAGCAACAGATGACAATCCCTTATCAGTTAGTTTCCTGCAGTAGGAGACATCCAAGGACTGCAGAGAAGAGAGACTGGAGCCAACTGCTTTCATACCTTCATCTGTTATACCTGTGAAACAACAAGGCTAAATATGAGAAAAATGTCAAAAAAAAAAAAAAAAAAAAAAAAAAAAAAAATGCCTACAATCTAAAGATCTAGACTTTTAGGGGGATAACAAAAGGGAAGCATAAGCATTCTTATCAAAGTAAATTTCAGAGAAATTTCTTTTTGCTTTTTAGGAGTAAGGGCAAAAGATTCAGAAATCAAAAGATATGTGTTTAATTAAGAACAAAAGAAACAACCTCTGAGTCAGGTTAGACTTAGAAATTCTATGAAACTCAATAAAAATATAAGTTAGGAATCAAATGGTTGGCAAAAGAAAAGAATTCAATGTCTATCAAAGAATCCCTTCAGACAATGACCACCAGAAAGGAAGAGGGGGAGGTATCCATAAAACAAGAAGATCCAATTGGGTGCAAAAGGAAAAATATCAAACTTTCTCGTTAATATCAATACATTTAAACTACATTATACAAGTTTCCAAATAGATAGCAACAAGAATTGTAATTTTGTTTGGGAGAAAGGAAAGAAGAAAAGAAAACCATGAATCATATAGTGATACTATCCTGTAGTGCTCCTCCAAGAACCACATCCATTTCAATAATAAACAGAAACCCAACATGTCCCTTTGGTTTAATATTAAATTAACTCCAGTAAAACCTTGGTCAAATGCTCAACAGATGTTGTCACAGTTCAAGTTGAGTTATTCAAGAAAAATAAGAAAACAGTTCCAGTCAATCGCAATCCATCATCTGCAATCTGTAAAAGCTATAGAGTGAATATGAGGTAGGATAATTTACTTTTTGTCTTTCATCATCTTCTGATAGGAAAATTTAACTCTTAAAAGGAAAAAATGAATAGCTGAACTAAAATGATAAGAATTTTATTCGATTGTTTTATATTTAACATTAAAGAGAAAAATACAGAAAATTAATAAAATCATTTAAAAAATTTCTAAATTGACTTCCACATGACATGATGAAAATTTGTGAAACTCTCTTACTTCTAACAACATAATGTAATGGAATATTGGAGTAAATCCCATAACTTCTATGAGAATAGTTAATATATACGGTTTATTAGAAATATCATAGAAAATTTTATGTATAAAAGGGGTTCAAAATAAAAGAAAATCTATAAAGGAAAGAGAAAGAATACATTGCTATTTCCACCCAAAATAATAATAATAATAATGTAAGTATACTTTTGCACTCAATATAAGTTTAAAAATTTAAAGACCCACACACGCATAGTTCTAGTTTCATCAAAAATCATATGGCACATACGTGTGAACCAAATAAATATAGATTTAAGAAAACTAATCTGTGACAAAATATATATATATATTACTCTTAGGTCCATGCACCAGAGATAAATGGAAACACATAAACAACATCGAAGAAGTATTATAATAACTTTCTTAGATTTTATCTGCTGAGAAAAAAGGTCTCATTGGATAAAAATGTTCAAGATCTTAGTCTGCCCCCAAAACTTCAAATAAGTTCAGTTTTTAGGCCGGGATATGGACAACTTACACATATAATCTTACAATTAAATTTCACATTCAGCTACTTCCAGCGCCAAAGCGATGACATAATCAACTATGTATATCTTGGAAATATCAACAATAAAGATAACTCTCAAAGAAGGTTAAAGTATCATGCTCAACTTGTTCAAATGTACAAACTACACTTCCTCAACCTATTGCAAAGACATTATAATCAATGACTGAGCAGCCCAAATACTTGAAAGACTCCAACTTTAGAGAACTACAAGCGAATAAAAACATCCAAATTACTTTTTCTTAATATTCTGGCATACAAAAAACATGCATTTAGTTCCTAGATGTTATCAACAGAAACAATACGCAGATGGATGGAAAAACAAAACTAAGAAAAAGATTGACTTCATCAATTTATCAACATTTCGAGGGTAATTCTGACAAAATCCCGTCCCCAAATGCCCGAAGAACATTCATTACTGAATTGAAATATCAGAGTTAGCAACTTTACAGTCAAATTAAAAGATAATTCACATTAGAAAGCTAACGGAGAAATTACCTTTACAATTCTGAAGAGTCAGAATTCTCAAGCAAGAAAAGGCAGTAGCAATCACAGAAAGATCGGAATCAGTAACTCCGGGGTAAAATGACCGCGACGCGGACTGAGAGAGATCAAGCTCGAGCAAACGAGTGAACCTGGCCGCAATTCGCCGGAGCATATGAGGACCGGCACGGGCACAAAGCTTTTTCCTCTCTGTGCTCTGTAAATGAAGCCATCGCTTACATACAAGCCCAAAAATTTCCTTATCTTTATCATTGTCAAGCTTCAACAGCACCGCCCGAAGCTCGTCATCGCCTAAGCACTCGTTAATGCAGAGAGCGGCGGCATTTGGGAATTCGCCGCCGTCGCTGCAGGCGGCGATGGAAGCCATTTTAGGTGAATTGCTCGTGGCGATGGTCGTCGGGTGTTTGGAGGAGTTTTTATGGAGGTTCCGGAGAATATACTCAATTTACGAAAATGGGCTTTTAGTGGAAGTTGGTGCGATTGATAATTTTTGGTGGTTAGAACATTTTTTTAAAATTATCAAAAATATATATAATATTATTATATATATATATATATATATATATATATATATATATATATATTTATAGGTAACAGTTAACCAACTTCATTACTACTAGAGTACTAGTAGAATCCAAAACGGAATTACAACAAGTATCTATAGTACCTCCTTTATCACAAAAAACAGCAGAAGGTAAGAGGGCGGGTTCAATATAACCAAGATTCACCCGAGATCTAGCCGACTAACTAAGTTGTGAGCAGCCCTATTACAATCTCTATGGACATGGTAAGTAGACCAAAAACAGTTATCCACCAAGAGAGCCCTACAACTAAGTATAGAATGCTTACCCCGCCGTCCCCACGCCCGAATTTTCACTCTTTCCGAAGCATTGATCATATTAAGTGAATCACCTTCAAAAATAATATGATTAAGTTTAAGATCTCCCGTCATCCTCACAGCTTGGTGTGCGGCTTCCGCTTCTGCTGCAAAAGGGGAAGAGGCCATGAAGCCGCCTGTCCAAGCCTTGATTATGGTTCCCAAAGAGTCCCTCAAAACAATTCCAGCAGTAGCATGTTGATTTTCAAAAGTGGCATCAAAATTAACCTTCTGGTATCCCTGTGGGGGAGGAATCCATTTTTGGGAAGGCTTCGTGTAGGGTACTTCTTGTTTCTGTTTGAACTAGCTTCCTTGTACATTGCACATAAATGATTAATGGTAATACAAATGTCCAGCGGATTGAGAGCCTCATCTCCCTTCATCTTCTTATTCCCCAATAGCTAATATTGTTCCACACTAATAGCTAGGAAATGCAACATCTCGGATTTTTCCTCCTCATCCACCGGGAAGGCATTTTGAGGATCCAATAACATCAAAATCCACTCAACATAACTAAGTTGATTAAAATACTCCAGTCTAATCCGCCATTTAGATCTCAACCATAGAGTTACAGTTAAAGGGCACTCCAAAAGAATATGGTAATAGCTTTCTACCGAGGCGTCACCACGAGGCAGCGGTTGGTCTCAATGCCCGGTAAAAGTAGCTAATTTGTCCCTTGTTGGTAGAATATTAGAAAGAAGTCGCCATAGCAAGTGCTTATGCCCGGGTGTAGCCTAGCATAACCTTTCCCCTCGTAAATTGGAGATATTCAAGGTCGGAATAGCATTGAACCGCTCTCTTTGGTTAATTCTATAGGAAGATTTTATAGAAAACTCCCCCGACTTAGAGGGGACCCAAAAGAGAGCTTCTTGTTCCGGTGACTCCATAATTCTAATGGCCGCAATATATCTTGCTATGTGACTTGGAAAAATGTTACCAATCGGCTCTACATTCCATTCCCTACCACCGGGTTTCATCGGATCTCGGACATAGAAAATGTCCGGCGGAACAGCAATATCCCGCGGCACCTTATATCCTTGGATGTCGGGTATCCAAGGATCCTCTTTAATCCGAACAGTTGACCCTTTAACAATCCGATAACAAGCTCCGTGACTGATCCTCTCCTTACTGTCAATGATAGAATTCCAAATCCACGAACCTCTCCTAGGCTGCCGAGAGCAGTCCAAATAGTTCACCCTTTTAGATATTTGTTGTATAGAACCTTGACCCACAATTTATCTTTTTTAGTGCAAACTTGCCGGGCCGGTTTGGTGTTAAAGGCATCATTAACATCTCTCATCCTTCTAAATCCCAAACCTCCAATTTCCTTAGGGGAGCACATAGAACTCCGGGATTTAAGATATAATTTCCTCTTCCCATCCGCTTCATGTCCCCTCCAAAAGTCTCTAATTCTGCCATCTATTCTTTTGCAAACCCCAACAGATAGAGCAAATGTCTGCATGGCATGCGTAGCTACTGCCTGAATTGTAGATTTGATCGGCGTGCTTCGACCCGCATAAGAGAGTACTCTGGCCTTCCAGCCTGCCGGTTTTGCTTCAACCTTCTCAATAATGTCTTTGAAAGCTTCACCTTTTGATTGATACTTGCAAAAAGATAGTCCTACGTACACATATATTTATTTTTTAAAAACAAATAATAATAAATTTCAATATAAAAATCAAATGTAGAGTCAACCATGAATTTAGTATCATATATTTTCCCAAAAAAAAAAAAAATAGCATCATATAATTAAAAAATTAATTTGAATTTTAATGTGAAAAACTCAATAGTAATTTACCAAACTAACCTTTGTCTCATTTTTTTTTTTTTTGGCAAGGAGACTGGGGAGATAAGTCTCAAACGTTTGAATCAGACTAATCCCTTATAAGTAGAAACTTTGGCTTTAGGGTTACAAAAAGGCCAAAGATTTCTTTTGGGAACATATTATCACTCGCTTTGGTATTCCTCGTGTCCTCATCACTGATAATGGAAAACAATTTGAAGCTCGTGAGTTCCAAACTTTATGTGATGATTTACAAATCGACCATCGATTCACTTCTGTTGGGCATCCACAGACGAATGGTCTTGCAGAAGTCACAAATAGAATCATAAAACATGGTTTGAAGAAACGTCTAGATGATTGCAAATCAAAATGGGTTGATGAATTACATAATGTATTATGGTCTTATCGCACTACTCCTAATGCAAGAACTGGTGAATCTCCATTTACCCTGTGTTTTGGAACAGAGGCAGTAATACCCGTGGAAATAGGAAGTCCATCCATGCGCATCGACTTCGCTAATGATGAATTCAATGATCAAAAATTAATTGAAAATTTAGTCTTGTTGGAAACCAGACGACAAGAAGTTGCGGCTAAAGAAAAGTCTTAGTCAAGAAACTTTTACATCAAATGTTTTATTAGAAACTCTAGCTTTAGGGTTAATCTCTTACGAGAAAAAACTATGATATTAGGAAACTTTAGCCTAGGGTTAATTTTGGTCTCTTGCGTGAAAAACTTTAGCATCAAATTTTAAACACGTACGAGTTCAAACCCTTATCTCATTTTAAACATGAGAGAACTTATCAATCCACCTGCACTTTGAGGTTCACCCCAACTTCACTTAAGGACCCTAACCTCTCAAGAAAGTTTATATTGCCTTAGGGTTCGTCTCATTTTTTTAAATAATAATAATAATTCTTTAAATGGTGTTTAATCCATAAGTATTATACTTTTTTCTTCTCAAACATATAAGCCAATCTAAGGCATAGAAGAGGATCTTTGTTGTTGCTACTCAACAAATAATTGTAAGCAAAAATAATAAAGAGTATCTTGAGTAAAGCAAAAGCAAAACAAATACTAATAATTAAGACTGACAAATTTATCATTGATTCAATTATTATTGAACTTTCCAAACCAGTACACATCTTTAAGAATGAAGGTATAAATAGAATAAATTATCAACAGAATTGTTAGCAGCTGTATAAATAAATTAATTAATTTAAGAACTTTTGCAGGAAGTTAGCACACATTCCTCCAAAAACTGGGTAAGCTGAGAAGAATACAACTTGGGGTCATTGCGGAAATGATCCACATGGGGAGTGGATATAAAGTTGCATGATCTGACTATATGCCCATTCCTTCTTTGTCCATCTATAAATGATTCCACATATCCTGCAGGGATGACCCTATCTGCTGAACTATATATGTATAATTGGGGACAGCTTGGTTGTTGTGATGTTAACACACTAAAAACATCCGATAGCCTCCTACAATTTGATAAAAAACCACAAACCCATATGATTGAGCAAAAGTTTTGGACAATAATATAAGCAAAAATTTCAGAAAGCTGCTAAAATATAGTTGTGGCTAAAAAGATTGTCCTGGCCTTATCATCGCATTTGACAACTTCTATGGTGATGATGTATGAAGTAATGTCAAGGTTATATTTGCAATAAAACAAAATGTTTTGGTATTTGGTTTGAGAACTATGTAGCATTTTAGAGAAAAATGTAGCAAGTGATGAACAAAACAAAAGAAAAATTGGTGTTTTGGCATACTCACTTGTTTACTGCAGGAAGATTCAAAACTAACTCAAAGAACTTCCTTAGAAGAACTAGAAGTGCCTCTTCAGTGAACCGAGGTTTGATTTCAATTGTGCTTCTTTCTCCTGTTGTTTCAACAACTGCACCTTTTGTTGCAACACTATTCTTTTTCAAAAAAGCAGCAGAGAATCCTAAAGCCCAGACCTATATGAAATTAAGAAAGGATTATCGTATATGACAAAATGAAAGACTTCAGCAATCTTCTATCCATACTATTACTAAATTAAAAGTTAAACCACTAAAACTATATTAGAAGCATGAAAATTTTGTCATTAGATAACAAAAGCAAGAAAAAATAAGAAGCAAAGTTGATAATAGATGGCAAAGAAAAAAAAAATGTTCCAACTTTATCTCAAAGATTGTATTAATCCCTTCAAAATTAAACAAACTTCCAACAACAGAGCAACTAAGCTAACAATACCTCAGGGTCTGGGGAGGCCACAGGAGCTGAATCTACAACAGAACCCTTAATCTTTCCCAGAAGAGTTGGGTACTTGTTCTGAAACTTCTCCAAAACTACACCATACCTGCAAGAGATTGAATACTTAATTTAGAAAGTTTTCAAATTTTCAGGATTGAGTAGGAGGAACTGGGATGTTTAGAGAAAGACATCACTCACGTTAGCCATCCCGTATTGCTGAAAGTGTGAAAAACCAAGTTCTTCCCGTGCTCTTCTTCGAGCCAATCAGCCAAATGGTTAACAAGCAATTCAATCTCCAGCTCAGCTTTTCCACCAACTTGGTAGCTAAGAATTTCATTCATTGGGAATGTGAACGTGATGGCATGAAATCCTTTGGAGGTATACCATTCAGCATATCTTTTTAGATGCTTTTGCTTTGCACCTAACCACCCAAGCAAAACAACAACTGTCCTGGATTTCTCAGATGAACAACCTGAATTTCCAGCTATATCAAAAGCATTTGGGTCTGGCAAATGCCATCTATATAAACCCTCTGAGGGTGAGGAGGGTACAGTTAATGTATGCGAAGCAGGCTTAGGCTTTCCAGCCTTACCCAATTCAGCCAAGTGATACAAATTTACAAGAACTGAAGATGAAATAGCAGGAGAACAAAAACAGCTAGGACCAGAAATAAAACTGGACTTGGGAATCTGACTAGTGAAGTTAGGCACAGGAACACGAATCTTTGTAATAAATGATAAATTAGCAAGCTTGGGAACGGAGATTTGAGACACCCAAGAAGATGTTTTATCATTTAATGATTCGGGTAACGAAGAACTTGAGCGTTCAAGGGAAAAAGAAGCGTATAGTGACTTATTAGGCCAGAATTTATCATGAAGATCAGCAGAAACAGAAGCTGCCGCAACAGCACAGGCTGCAAGTACAGGCCTTTGAAGGGCTCCAGAGAAGGAACCCATGATGGAATACAAACTTCAGAACAAAATCATAACAATACCAAAATAATCTTGATCAGTTACCTCCCAAAATTCACCAATGTCCACCTGCACAAATTAAAAACTCAAACTTCCTGTACTGCTTATTTGAGAAATATGCACGAGGAACACACAACGAAAAAAACGTGATAAACTACCTATTTGAGAAGTATTGAATGAGGAAAACTTTGACTTTTCTCTCCAGCAAGAAATTGGGCTGCCAATACTTGTGTATTGACAGCCCCTCCCAATGTACAATTTTTTAACAGCAGCTACCGACCAGACCACACGAAAATGAAATTGAATTGTATGGCAAACGCGTTTCTGGAGAAAAAGAAAAGGAAAAACAGATGAAAGGTCAATAATGTCTAAACACGAAAAATAATAATAATCAAAGCAGCTGAAACCCTTGAGAAGACCCTAATATTATATATTTTTTATACATATACATATATATACTTCTCTTTCCTTTTTATATTAAATTTAAAAAAAAAAAAAAGAGAGAGAAAGTGAATAAATATTGTACTAATCTTTAAAATTATTTACAATTATAGAAGATTCAAAATATAAAATAAAATTATTTATTGCAATAATAATAAAACTATTGATTTCAAACCAATAGCACAGAGGGGGATCTCTTCTTGATAAGAAAATAAATTCTTAAGCTATAAAGTATATTCTTAAAAAAGAATTTCTAAAAGAAAAGGTTAAAACAGCACAGAAAAAAAGCATATTCTATTCTTTGTTTTGTTCGGGCTTGGGTATGGGTTTGAATATGATGCGTGTTCCATGAAATCATCCAAGGTAGTTTGTCCGGTAGCCAAAAAAGGCTGAATTGATGGAAAAGTAATGTTTAATTTTAAACCTCCTTTTATGATCTTAATTTTGTCAAATTGAAATGAACACTTCTATTAAATAACTCATAAATATGTTTAAACAAATCAAAGTTCTGACAAATTAAAACGAATAATTGAAAATACGAAAATAGAAGACCCCACCAAAAAAAAAAAAAAAAGAAAGCGAAATAATAAGAAAGAGACATGGAAGATTTCTCGGAGCCACTAATATTCCAGAAAAGCTGGAAAAATGAAAAACAGAAGAATATTTTGCCCTTTTGAAAGTTTTTTTCAATTCCTCTCCTCCAAAATGAGGGATGGATCAAAATCAATTCACAATCAAATCAATGAAACTCAAAAAAAAGGATAAAATTAGGGCAACCATAAGGAAATTCGAGAACTCAAATTACGAAAAATATATGGGGACTAACCTTAAGTGGAGGAACAGAAATGGATAAGAAACTGCAAAATCGGATTATTTCCACCTTTCCTTATGAATCTTGATTTTCTTTGGGAGGGAAAATCAAACTCTGATTCGTCGTTAAATGTACGGAGACAGAGCGAGACGGCGGAAGAAGTACTGAAGAAGAAGAAGAAGATCGGAATCCCTATAAGAAGATCTAGATTCAAGTTAAGGGCCTTCGAAAAAACCTCATTGGTCCAAATATAAAAAATTTAATTTTTCTAAAAAATTGAGTTACAATCTTTTTTTTTTTTTTTTATATACCCATTTGCGTCACCCGTATCCCACCTTTTTGGTGAAACTAATCTGAACTCGGCGTGCAAAGCGCTCGCAGAGTTAACTCTTACTCGATAGTGAGAGTCTCGCTCAGAGCTTTTTAACATGGTACTAACCACCCCAGGGATTCAAAACATCGATCATCCGCCCTGGAGGAAGCATTAGGAGTGAACGCATCAACTCCCTCAAGCTACCGGGTTATGAGTTACAATATTATGTATAAAAACATGCCTTGAGCAACATGTAAGCAAAATATGCTAATTAAGAATTTTTCCAACAAGCTTTCTCTCTCCTTCTCGAATGTGTGATGACCTAAATTTTTGTAAAGACAAGTTTGAGAGCGAGTTTCACTCTATCTTGACCTTTTGATACTTTAATTTAATAAATATTAAAATAAAGTTGAGAGGATATTCATATGAGTTTCTAAATATACTTAAATGTGTATATAGTAAGAAAATATTCATAAAAAATAAGTGTGCTTGAATGTAATAATTCACTTTATATTTTTTTTGTACTTTGTATTATCATATACTTATATGAAATGGAAGTTGTGGCAATTAGGAATTGATCAATGTGACGCTATCATATAGCCCTAATTTTAAATCCGTTGTAGACATGCCTTGTGACAAGGCATTGTTGGTCAACACCTTTTTCAAGGGTATTAATGATTAAAACCTACCAAATACAAATTCATTCGTTATGCGTGGGAATATACTTCGTGTATTTCTTACAAGGGGAACCACAGTGATACAATCATTACATGTGAAATACTAAAATATCCATGCTCGCATATGAGTGATGACATGGCCATTGGTGGTGGCGGATGTGCTCTACACTCTACGTATTCAAAGTGGAACCTATCAAAATGACATATATTTCGGACTGACTCTTCACAAAGTAACTACTAAGGTACCAAGACTTTTGTCACAAAAGCTTTTAATTTTTTTTATTAAAAAAAGATATTATGTATAAGGTCAATTATCACACCCAACCTTTTTTTAACAAAAAACCCGTAAATTTTTTATAACTTGATGGAGATTAATCTCATATAGACATGACTTAAAAGTAAGGCCTATAATTAAAATCCATACAAAATACCTCGGTTTTCTTTTAAAATAAAGCTAAATTTTATCAACACAATCTAAATTAAATTTAAATTAGTCTGAACAATGAATCTCAATTGATTCATAGTCATGGATGTTGTACTTCTTGCATTATTTTGCAATCCAACAACTCTTAAAAATTGGACTAACATATTATCAACAAACCAACAACATCCATTGAGCCATTCAAGCAAAAGCAAACACTTTAGGGCAATTTCAAGGAGATTCATCATTTGGCAGTCTACCAACCAAATTACAAAACAACTATATTACTAGTAATGGCAATAACAACTAGAATATTTGAAATAGACCATCTAATATGCGAAGTAATCAGATTCACCCGGAATTGCACACACAAAGAGCCTAACTTATCACATAGCCCTTGCACTGAAAATCAAACCAATAATCTCGTGTAGCATTAAAAACTGTTTTGGTCTGCTTTAGATTTCTTTTTTGTTATCTTGAATCAACAACCATTTCAGTAAAAAAAAAAAAAAAGAAGCAAAAATATGAGACTGTCTTTTCAATTGATGAATATTTTGATATACATATATATCATTAGGTAAAAATTATAAGAAATAGGAAAAGTTTGTATAAAATGACTTCATTAAAGCCAACTCAAATTTCAAGTTCTAAAACTAGTTCCCTTCTCATAGTGCTAAATGATCAAATCTGTTAATAACTAACTAGACTTAGACAAACTTAGCCAAAATAAGGGCTTTTGCTATTCCCCCAGCTTTTATCCACTATGATACAACACTTACTTTCATTATTCCTGCCTCATGAATCTTCTATCCCACCATATTTGTCTCACCTTAATCTATGACTTATCTTCATCTGACTGAGAACCCGGCGGCCCAGGAACAGAATCAACGAAAAACTCCTCTACTGAACCAAACATTAAATAAAGCAACGTTTTAGCTAGCAATACAAGCCTTATATGAGATAAAAATTTCATGCGTGAAAAAGTTAATGGGAAATGAGAAAAAGAAGATTGAGCCTACCTATATCTTCTTGCTCTGGGGAGTCAAGTAAAATATCAGAATCAGATGGCAGAAATGGTGAACCGGGATAATTTCCAAGAGGTCCTAAATCTGCACACAGTATATACAGTAACATGAAGATTAATTTAGAGCAACAGGCACAGTTAGTTTTCCTGCTTAGTTGTAAATTAGAAATATGTATTACATCATACCTCCCAAGTTTGACAAATCAGCTGTTAGATCCGAAAGGCTGAAATTCCAGGGGATCTGAGCCAAGGATCTGAGAGAGTCTCGAGAATTTCCAGCACCATTATCGGGAGGAAGAGCATCAGATGTGAATGCTGTATCAAGGGCTGATGTGTCAACCCCCATCCCAGATATATCTGATGCACTGAAAGGAAAATGGCCTGTGGATGCTACTGATGTTGGGCTTACAGGCATCTCTGACATTGATGACATACCGCTGCTGGGAGCAATAGCAGGTGCTACTTCAGCTGCTCTGTTGTCGATTACCATGCTTGAAAATTCAAAGAAGCAAGCTAATGAGCATAAGTATCATATTGCGTATTAACAGTGTCAGTTAATAGATTGAGATGTTGCACGCATTAACTCTTCTTGATTTCATTGTTAAATAGGACAGGAAAATCATTGTAAGAGCACTTGTGTGAATTACTTTTGGAATCATCAAAGGAAATGACGGAAGAAGCAAAAGAAACACTCACTCATTCCCAGAATTCATCCGCATTGGATGGAAATTTGCTGGTGCAGGTACTCCGTTAACACCATGAGGGCTAGATATTCCACAGGCCATAGAATCGATATGAGGTTGGCCAGTAACCGGAACTGGATGTTGTTGAAGGACAGGGTATCCCATTGGTAAATTGTTGACTGCACTGCAAACATGTTCAATATAATAATCTATACAAAACGTAGAAAATGCTTTTCAGAATATTATCACAAAAGAAAGTTTCGACCAGTCCTGCCAAATAAAATATTAAAGACCAGTCCCTTCAAACACAATGAAAAGATCAACAATTCCTCAGCATTTCATTCTATTCCTTTTCTTTAATAGAAAATTTGGAAGTTCCGTTTGCAGAAATCCTATAAGATCTGTTGCCATCCATAGAGCACTAAATACACTTATATTGTAATTCCTTTCCCCTGATCCATGCTAAAACATATTCAGAATATATAGAGAGATAAAGGTGCTATTCTGTGGAAAGTGAACTAGGAAAAACTAAAGAAGCAATTATCACTTCAGGTTTAAAAAAATTGAGATTAAAAACAACTCAACACATTGAGGATGATGGAATCACTAATATACACAAGCTGTGACCGTTCAAGGATGTAGAGACCATTGCATTCCATGTGATAAAAAGGGAATGCTTATAGGTGAGCACACAATAGAAGTATTTGTTCTTCATAAAAGATGAGATGGGAACATGTTAAGGACATGTGAATAACATGGAAAAGATTGGCACAAAAAAACGAAGATGCCATAGATGGTGTTTCATTTAAGGGAGGTAAACATGAAATTATTAAATTGTGTTCTCAAAATGTCTTTTAGCAAGTATGCTGAATTCCCTTTCCTTAATTCTGGAAACCAGCCATATCCATAGATTTTATTTATGTGATGATTGGCTTATATTAAGTCATATCTATTGATTTCTTCGGAAATTTCAAGCCACAAGTCTTTTAGTCATATATAATTTTTTTCTAAAAACTTTTATCACGTACTTGTAGACTTTGTAAGAGTGCACATTGGATCAAATAAGACCTTTAAGCCTTCTTCTCAACAAATAATCACAATTTTGGATTGCTGATGAGCATTCGAGCAGATAAAGGCACACATTGGAAATATAATCTCAAATTCAGTTAACTTTGCCACTTTTTAAAGCATAATAGC
Source organism: Cynanchum wilfordii (assembly GCA_025388415.1). Lineage (NCBI taxonomy): Eukaryota > Viridiplantae > Streptophyta > Magnoliopsida > Gentianales > Apocynaceae > Cynanchum > Cynanchum wilfordii. The sequence continues at coordinate 959,581 of JAHSUH010003438.1, forward strand.
ACAGAGATTTAACCTGGCATGGGATGAATGCCATTTGATATAGGAGCTAATGGGACCTTCAGAGGAGCAGGATACTTCATTAAATGGAACTGATGCTCCAGCAAATGATTAAACAAGATGATTTGTTTCTTCAATTTAAGCCTTATGTAATAGGACCTGAAAAAATCGGTGTTTTCCTCCTCCAGTTTCTGCCATACTTTATCAAAGCAAAAGATACCATTATTAAACCACAAAACTTAACATTAGTAAACATTAGCACAAAACAAAATTTAAGAAACAAAGTTTCACGATGGCTTCTTCAGCACAGTGAATAAATCAAACAGAAAAAAAATAGTAGATGATTATTTTAGGAAAAATCATATAAAAGCATAGAGTATAACTTTCCAACAACCAGCTCAGAGCATGTGGAGAGCAAGTCCCAGAATGACTCATATTAGAATAATAAAAAATGGAAATGATGACATTGAAATACATACCCAAAGTTGTAAACCCTGGATCTATCCTTGCACGAGTCAAAAGGGTTTTCACAACTTCATCTCGGTTCATATACAATTGCAGGCACCTCTCTATCAAATTTTGGACCTATAGATAAAAGTTGAATGGATTTGAGTCCAAATAAAGAATCCGGAAAATTATCCTAACACATCAAACTATTCTGATATCCAAGTTTTGTAATTGAAGTAAAAAAACACATTCACAAGACACAGGAACTTTCTTATAATCTCACATTATGCACTTTTGTCCATTTTGACATTCAATATTAAATGCTAAGGGTATTTTTGTCATTTTCAAAGAAACCTTTTATCTTTTAATGTTCTCTACTCCTCTTCTTCTTTCTTTTCCTTTCTTCTTATTTCTCCCATTTACATATCTAATCACAAATTCCTCCCCCCAAAAAACCCTAGAACAACGAGCACTCCTAGTAACAGAAAAATATAAAAGAAAAAAAGGGTTACAAGGAAACCATTTGCACAATGAGGATTAAGGAGAATCCTCATCAATCCCGAAAGCAGACATTACTGACAAAGAATTTTCTCTGGTATATCTAATTCTGGAAAAGGAAATGGGGACAAAAGATTTATGTAGAGACTCAGTATTCACTTCAAGTTCATTGGACACAACTGGTGAATTTTTGGGGAAGAAATTTCTCATTGAATTTTTAAATGGAGTAAGAGTTAGAAGAAGGGGAAAGAAAGAAAGAATAGTTCCTCAATGCCTTTATTGATACAAGGAAACCTAATACTACTGGAACAAAAAACAAAATAAATAGGAAAATAACTATAATTAAGGACTATTTGTAATATTTGCCCCCCTGATTGCAACTGCTATGCATTTGTTGCACTATTTTGTTTCTTGTCCCAGAAATACTCTTTTGCCATAGAATGAGACAACAAAAGACATAAATAGTCAAAAGAGACAAAAGTGCATAATGTGAAAAAGAATTTGAAAGTTTAGGTGTCAATAAAGACCAGTTTTTTAGTTCAAGTGCAAACTAGATTTTGGAAGAGTTCTGATGTTACTAGAAATTTTTTGTCCTAAGAAATCTGAAGGTTTCTGGATTGAGGAAAATGAACTAACAGAATTAACTTACAAGTTCAATGTCTTCACGTGAGACCTTCCTCCCTTCATTGCTTGATACCGAAACAGAACCTGAATCTGCTACGGGAGCCTCTGTTGCCGTATTTTGTGGGTCACTTTGGGACTCATGAGAAACCTGAGCTGAAATTTGTACGTCTTGTGTTTTCTGCGGTTCCTATAGCAGATAAACAAAAATCCCCAATCTTACCATAGGAAAAAGTCGCAATGAAAAGGATAGACCAGAGACACCAAGAAAATGGCATTTATTCCCCTCTAGTTTATAGTGTAAAAAAGCATCTCTAGTACATAAATAAGATATCCACTCCAAAGGCACAGCATGATCAATTGTTTACATAAATCACATAGCAGGAAACAGATTCTACCAACTTCCAAAGTAAAATGATTAGAACTTGGTTGAACATATTAAAACTGTGTAAGCGCCAAACTTCAGCTCAGAACTTTATTTCATCCTAATAAGATTCTATTTACGATCAACCCACTCATAATACAAAACCATACGTGAAGTTATAATGATCTCTTATATATACATTATTAAGTGTCTCATTTAAAAATGCGCCCAGTAAAGTTTGCTTAACACGTGCTAGAGTACAGAAAGACAAATGCTGAAATTTATAAGTATGTGGATGGCCTTATCTTCTTCAAAGGTACCAATAACAATTTAGGTAACAGTGACCATCTTGGTCAAATTGTTCATAAGAAGTCAGAAAGAATTTGAAAATGAGAAGGTAAACAAAAACCAAAAGCAATCACTAATATATATAGATATATATATATATAGCAATAGTCAAATAGCATTGACACTTGATTATGTTATTAACACAATTTGGGTGTGCCAGATATAATAGGCAGAACATGATAATTAAAAGAGGAAATAATACCATAAGCATTAGCACATATCCATGATGCTATAACCAATAAGAATATATACGAATACACAAAGTACAGATAATGAAAAGATGACACTATACATTGTATCTTAGAGCAAATACATGATGCTATAAGCAATAAGAAACATACAACAGATTACATAAAGATGACACTGTACCCTGCGTATTAGAGCAAATACTAGGAGCTATGGCCAATAAGAATATATACAAACAAAAAGAGTACAGGTAAATGGAGGCAATCTGCATATATGTATACCCATAAATGCAGTAGAGATATTTTAAATGTTAATACAGCTTTATGCCTTTTAATTGCTTTTAGATTATTGATATATAACCAATAAACCTTCACTTCTTTGGTCTCATCATAAGCAACTACCAAAAATTATGATCATTTATAGACCATCCACACCTCTTAGACTAAATATCCTTTAGATCCACAGATTCATATATATATTAAGTGAATACAAATATACATATTCAAGAATTTAAGCAAATACCTGCACACTTTTCATCTTAGATAAATGAGATCAGTGATTTCCTCTCCATAAAGTTTCAGAATCTCACAAGAAGTTGTAAATTTGACTGAGTTTATAAGAGGATCAAGTGCAGCAAATTGGAGCGTGTTATGTCTGCCAACAAATACAATAACTGACCATAATTAACCTTCTGAAAGTAAAATGCGAAAACAAAACAAGAAAAAGACCACAGAAAGAGCATTTCTATGAAAAGATACATAAATTCCAAGACATTGTATCATTTGAACAATTAAAACCAGCTTTTCATCTCAAAATACAAAATACATAAAGCCATTTAACTAAATGGCCTCCAAATGCATTAGCAGTTCATCCATAAATCAGATTGCTCAATTCTTGCACTATTCCTAGTATAGTGCAGATACTTTATTCCCGAACAAAAATGTTAAATAAACATTTGCCAACCCTTTGTGCAGAAACTTTATTCCGAACAGTAACCGAGTATTAAATTGTGAGGGTCACCATAAAGATACTTTCTTTTTCAAAAAAAAAAAATCAAAAAGCAGAATTAAAATAAACCCAAGTGGACTAGTGAAATAGCAGATCTAAACCAAAATCTGAATACACAAAAAAAGGGAGGAAAAAAAAAAAGATATATATACATAATAAACGAACACATTGCAAAAAGTTTAAGTTTGACAAAAACCCAACAGAAATCCAACCTCTTTAAACCTAACAGTGCCACAAAACGAAAGCCAGCCTTCTTCCCGAACAAATTTTCAGTTAAAATGAGGGAAACATGGAAAAAACACGAAGAAATGGAAATGGAAATGGAGAAGTAGAACTCTGCGGTAGAAGGAGATAAAGATAGATTTGATTCTGAAATTGAGATGAAAAGGCAGTTGAAATTCTGGGTTTACATCCCTTTCCTTCCACTAACAATTATACTACTACAGAGGTTAAAGAGATTTCCGAGTGCTCAACAAATTTTAATTTTTTTTTTTTTTTTCACAAATTACAATTAATGAATTGTTAATACTTTGTATATAACGCCGTTTTAGAAGTCAACTATTATGAATTAATTTCATTTTTGTTTGAACAAATTAACGTTGGAAGATTTAGAAATTACTTATAAAAGTTTTTTTTTTTTTTTTTAAAAAAAAAAATCTTAATCTCGAACTTATGACTCCAAGTCATGAGTGAGACGGTTATTTACGATTTCTTGACTATTTCAATTTTTTTTTTTTCAAGTTTATTCTTAAAATTATTTTTTTTAAACTTTTAAAATCTCAAAAAGAACTCATGAGAAGGCGTAGGCTCAGGAAGAAAGTTTAAGAGAAACCCGTAAGTTTATTAATAAAACTATCTTTTTTTAACTTTTAAAATTTCAAAAAAAATTTAAAATTTAACAGTTTACAAATTTAATAAATAACGAGTAATTAAGTCATTTTAAAAATTTATAAATATTTTATATAAAGTTACTCAATTATTAACATATCTAAATAATATTTTAAAAATTAAATAAAATAAAATATAGAAATTCAATTATTTAAATAATAAAAATATAACAAATTAAAAATTAAAACTTTTTAAATAATTTAAAAATTATAATAATAATAATAATGGTTGTATTAAAAAGTCTTTTGTCATTATTTTCAAAATAAAAGGTCTTTTCTTGAATTAATTATATACAATATTTTTCAAACAAATGGCTGTCCATAATCCTTATCTTAAAATTAATCCAAAACAATGAGAATTTTTAGCCACCAGTGACTGGCTACTTGCTCGCCTTGTAATATGAAAATTTAGTAAGAGGTTTTTTTGTGCCAATGAAATACATATTTCTTAACTAATTGGAGTGGTTCCAATAATTTTGGTGAAATTTCTAGATAGAAAAAGTAAAAGTGATGAAATATATTTTATATATATATATATATATATATATATATATGGAAGCTTCTAGTACATACGCCAATATATAAATGAAAGTTTTATATTTATAAATTATGTGTAGGTATGTTTCATGTGGTGTGTTTTATTGGATTATGAACCAAACACCAAACAACAAAATGATCACAAATCTAGGTTAAGAGATTATTGAATTGGCATTGCATTATTGCATAATTTGTCATTCTTTTTTATTTTCTCGTAATGAGTTATTGAGGAGATTGAAGTTCGGATCATTATTTTAGACGCACTTTCTATCTACGTAGTATGCAGAGTACACTAGTCTTCAACTACTTCGATTTCAATTGGTCACATCATTAGCAAAGTACAGGGGCATACGAGACTCTGTTGATGTTCGATTTGGTGTGGTCCCTCACTTGTTCATTCCCAAAGTAAAGCTTCCATGCATATTTAATGATTTTGTATTTGGATAGTATTGATAAATAATGTCACCGATAAAGGTATTGAGCCACAATACAATATTGGGGAGCATGTCTGTCAGAATACAAAAGTCGGGAACACTCGACGCTTCTTTATTAGTCAGGCTATAACGACAAAACCAACATTTCATAAAATAAGAAACATCATGTTGAGACAACATTTCATTATTTCATGCTTACTTTCCATCTACGTAGTATGCAGAGTACACTAGTCTTCAACTACTTCGATTTCAATTGGTCACATCATTAGCGAAGTACGGGGGCTTACGAGACTCTAGTACTTCAACCCGGAGCAAGACTCTCTTGATGTTCGATTCGGTGTGGTCTCTCACTTGTTCATTCCCAAAGTAAAGCTTCCATGCATATTTAATGATTTTGTGTTTGGATAGTACTGATAAATAATGTCACCGATAAAGGTATTGAGCCACAATACAATATTGAGGAGCATGTTTGTCGGAATATAAGAGTCGGAGACACTCGACGCTTCTTTATTAGTCGGACTATAACGACAAAACCAACATTTCATAAAATAAGAAACATCACGTTGAGACAATAAAGTGAAAGTTATTACTCCTAGAGCACACAACACCGATAAAGCTATAATATATTTAGAGACGTATATAAATATTCTCTCATATACTCTATTTTTCTGCTAACTTAAGTATCAAAAAGTTTAAACAAAATAGATCTTTGTCTCGAACTTATCATTGTAGATGTTCTTACTCACTCAACAATCCACGGAGAAAAAGAGAATTGCAAGTATCAGTATTATATCGGACTTACATACTTACGTATCACCCTAATGATTTTTCACCACATTATTTATATGCATACCTAATTTTTCATGAGTGGTCTATAGGTTTAGTCAAGCTCATCTAAGAGGAATCCCACTATAAATTCACATATGTGAATATATCAAGCATATACTACAATGATACCATATGGAATATATATTCTTTTAGAATGTTACTCAACCCCACATTATATTTATAGTTATAAGCACTATTTACTCATGTGGGAGAAATTTTCATTAATTTTTATATGAGCGAATACGATTTTATTATTATCTATATGAACTTGTGATACCCCATCCTACATCGAAAGTTAAAATGAATATAAAATAGTATATAAAATTGAGCTTAAATACTCATAATCAAGTCAAAGTATTCTTTTTTTTTTTTACAAGTGAGAATAACGATAAGTAATTGACCATGAGTACTGTCAAACCTATAGTTGCGACACGAGCTAATAAGCGCGTCATGACAGTTCATATTAAATGAAATCTCTATTCACATACGGTTTGAAAATAATATTTATTAATTATTTATATTTAAAAAATAAAATAAAATATTTTTAACAAAAATACATAACAATTTTTATAAAAATTGAAAGTATATATTATACAAATTTTTTTAAAAAAAAAAAAAAGAAAAAGAAAGGGAATAAAGTTTGGGGAGAAATATCTTAATCTATGGGTCAAAGAAAATGACCAAATGGTGGATTGGAATCTACAAGTTGTTTATTGTTATATTATTATAACAATATTATTCTATGTTTTAATATATATATATATATATATGTATATTGGCGACTCACAATCATACTGGTCCCACTTTATTCATCTATTTTTGGATTTCTTTGGTAAAGGGTGGGAGAGGAAAAAGGACCACTTATATTCATTTATTTTTCACTCTTTGGAACATTGGTGGGTATAATTCCTAAATTATTTATAATTTTATAAATAATTTTGGTTCTCTTATCTTTTATTTGTTATATTTTTAGTTGTTTTTTTTTTAAATTTTAGAAATAGTAAATTTTTATGTCATTTTAGATTTCACAATTCTGACTAATTCGGATTCAACCTATGTTGCGTCTATAAAGTTCAATTTTTACTCAAAAAAATACCTTACATGACTCTTACATAACGATCACAGTAAATGTGGAATCCACGAACTAAATATGTAGCAAATAAAAAGATGAAGGACCAAACTTACCAAGATTCCTCCAACTCTTCTTTTTTACTTTTCAATTCAAAATCTTTTGTGATAACCATATTACCTTTGTGTTTGGTCATTTTAAATTTTTATAATCATAACTAATATGTAGCAGTCTTATTTATGATCTCGAGAACTAATGAGTTCTCGACTTTTTTTATTTTTTTTTAGAAATTTTAACTTTTAGTGAGACTGCTACTAATCGAGTTATACATTTTGTACATGAGTTTGAGAATAATAAAGACAAAAATTTCAAATTTAAAAAATAAATAAAAATAAGAATAAAAAGAAAGAAAAGTAAAAAAGTAATATATGTTTAAGAATAAGTAGGTACTTTAAAAAAAAAAAAAAAAAAAAGTAGGTGACACTTATGAGGTGTTTGTTTTCTTGTTTTGTTGTACACACCAACCAATGAGAGAAATAATACCATCATTCACGTACTTATCCTGACAAGACACACGTCACCTTCACCCATCACCCCCTCACCAGTTGTCACCTAATCAGTGGCAGAGCGTGGCTGTCATCTAGCCGTTACTCACCATATATATATATATATATATATATATATATATATATATATATATTTTTTTTTTTTTTTTCTCGTAGGTTTCTATCTTATTTGGTGTGACTAATCGGGAACTTAGTCTGCGGAGCACTCGCAGAGTTCAACTCTTACTCGAGAGTGAGGGCATGACCCAGAGCTTTTTAACATGACACTAACTATCCCAGTGAGATTCGAAGCCTCGATTATCCGTCCTAGAGGAAACATTAAGAGTCCGCGCACTAACTCCCCAAGCTACCGGGTTTCTCACCCATTTATTAATTACACCAAATAAAAACATAATTACAAGTCAAACACGTAATATATACATACACACATGTATATATGTATATATATGTGTGTGTAAAATATCTTTTTAAGTAAAGATGAGACTAAAAATATCTAACACAATTTACAATAGTTTAATTTTTTTTTAATCATCTACTATTCGAAACTATTGCAACTATAATTAATGCAGATTCAACTATTACTCGAATGAAAGTCTCACATTGACTCTTATATGGTACTTACAACGAGTGTTGAACTCTCGATCTCGTATAACATTCACAATGTACTTTTCCATTTTCGCCAAACCAAGACTTAATTTACATGAGTTTAGTTAAAACATTAATTAGTTGAACAATTTAGGAAAAAGAGTTATTTATATTAATAGTTTTTTTTAAACTTTTGTTATTCATTAATTATTTTAAATTCATACCGAAGAAAAAGTTATTCCTAACATTCATTTCTTTATTTAGTTAGATCATACGATATTCAAAGTTATCATTTCGATTAATTTGAATTTTGACCCGATTTGCACTAAAGAGTTTACCTGAACTCGTTTAAAAAAAAATAGACACTCATTTCCCTATTTAGTTAGATTATTTGATATTCAAAGTCATTACTTCGAGTAATCTGGATTTGACCCGACTTACATCAGTAGAGTACACCTTGAACTCGGGAGAGAAAAACTCATCGTAACTCTTATATGACGCTTATAACAAATGTTAAACTTATAATCTTGAGTAATATTCATAATGCATTTTTCATTTTTTTTCAAGGCTAGGGCTTTCTTTTTTTTTTTGTCGAACCGGATCTCATATATATATAGGCAAAATGGCCAAACTCATCCCTCACATTATATTTTTTTTGCGATTTCATCCCTTTTTTTTTTTTTTGGAAAATTTCATCTCTTATCTTATAAATTTTGGCCAATTTCATCCTTTCCGTTAATTTTTTTTGGTCAACCGTTAGTCAGCCGTTATTTTAAAAAAAATTTATTTTCTTAGGGGTAAAAATGTCATTTTACTATTTTTTTTTTTTAAAAAAAAAACCCAAAAACTTAAAAATTTTAATTTTTCTTTTAGTTTGACATGACAAAAAAAAAAGTCAAATTGCCCAAAAAGGTCCCTTACATTATAAATATTTTGCGATTTCATCCCTTTTCTTTGTTTTTGGAAAATTTCATCCTTTATCTTATAAATTTTGGCCAATTTCATCCTTTCCGTTAATTTTTTTTGGTCAACTATTAGTCAACTTGTATATTTAAAAAAAAATTATTTTCTCGGGGGTAAAAATGTCATTTTATTGTTTTAAAAAAAAAACCAAAACCTTAAAATTTTTAATTTTTCTTTTAGTTTGTCAAACCAAATATTAATAAATAAATATATAAAAATTTAACTATTTACTTTTCAAATTAATATCAAACTTGCAAACAAATATTACGATTGTTAAAATATTTTTAATAAATGGAGTTTCAATTTTTTTATAATTTTAAGATCTTTTGAGGGAGAATTTAAAGAAAAAATATATGTAAATGACAAATTTATTTCTAAGTGTGTCCATTTTTATTTAACAAGCCAAATTAATAAGTGAAAAAGGGATTCCAAATAACTAATATAATAGCATTTAAAATCTTTGAAAATCGATATAAATAAAAAAATATAAAAGATATTTTTGACCAAAATATATGATATTAAGTATATTTTTAAAATTGATAATTTTCCTTGTCATGTCAAACTAAAAGAAAAATTAAAAATTTTAAGGTTTTGGGTTTTTTTTTTAAACAATAAAATGACATTTTTACCCCCGAGAAAATAATTTTTTTTTAAATATACAAGTTGACTAATAGTTGACCAAAAAAAATTAACGGAAAGGATGAAATTGGCCAAAATTTATAAGATAAGGGATGAAATTTTTCCAAAAACAAAGAAAAAAGGATGAAATCGCAAAATATTTATAATGTAAGGACCTTTTTGGCCAATTTTTTTTTTTTTTGTCATGTCAAACTAAAAGAAAAATTAAAATTTTTAAGGTTTTGGGGTTTTTTTTTTAAAAAAAAAAAATAGTAAAATGACATTTTTACCCCTAAGAAAATAATTTTTTTTTAAAATACCAGTTGACTAATGGTTGACCGAAAAAAATTAACAGAAAGGATGAAATTGGCCAAAATTTATAAGATAAGGGATGAAATTTTCCAAAAAAAAAAAAGAAAGGGATGAAATCGCAAAAATTTATAATGTAAGGGATGAATTTGGCCAATTTACCATATATATATATATATATATATATATATATATATTTTTTTTTTTTTTTTTTTTTTGTAAGTGCAAGTATATAGCAACCGGAAAAAAAGAAACAACAACGAAAAAGAAAGTCCTATCACCCAATGTGTTCACCCCAAAGAGTAGGGTTAATAAGATCGGGTGGAACAGACCACAAAAAGAAAGAGGGTTAGCCCATTTTGCTAAAAAATGGGCAAGAGAATTACAATCTCGGGGGAAAAGAAATAGACCCGAAAATATTCTTAGCAATCAAACGACGACCTTCTTCAAGCTTGGTAAAAATCCTCCAATCATCAAAATTTGTCAATCCTTTGAGGGCAAGGATAACATTGGAAGCATCACCTTCAAACCAAACCTTGTCGAGCTTCAACTCCTCCGCAAGTTTGAGAGCTTGGATAGCCGCTCCGTTTCCGCACAAAAAGGATTTTCGGATTGAAAGCGGTTGACCCAAGCTCCCACTATGGCACCTCGGGAGTTCCTAAGAATACACCCGGTAGTAGTAACACCCTCTTTGAAAGCAAGATCAAAATTAAATTTGAGTTCTCCAACGGTGGGGGTTGCCAAACCCCGTGACCCCGAACCCCTTGATTTATACTCTTCCTAGTTTTCCTCGGCTTACCGGCCTTCCAGGACTTTCCTAGCCGTTTGTTCACCACATCTCCTATGTCCTCCCATTTCGTATCCTCATTATCCATCCATTTCTTGTTTCTAGCTAGCCGGATATGCTCCAGAGTGTTAAGACCACAAAATGTTTCATTTTCTCCTTCTCTTCCTCATCCATTGGCATATGGTTACGATCCCCAAACATCAACTCAATCCACTCCCCAAAAGACAAGTGCCAAAAAGCTCCACCCGCACTTGCCATGGAGAATTCCACCGGACCGATTTACTTGCCGGACAATCTAATGCCAAGTGATGGACGGCCTCCTCATGTTGTCCGCAGAGATAGCAAGTCGTATTTCTCGTGTTGTTAAACTTATGAATTCTATCCCGAGTTGGAATTGCCTTGTTCGCCCATTTCCATAGCATTAACGCATGTCTTCCATGTAAATTCGCTCCCCAAATGAGATCCCATATCTTTGATAAGTCATTGTTACCATTGTCTTCAAACCTAGTCTTACATAGCATGTTGTAAGTGGACTTGACAGTGTATATCCCTGACGAGGAGGGACACCGGATAGCCCTATCACACTCCGTATCCAAGATAGGTGTGTCAAAAATTATGTCGGCAACTTGGGTTGGGAAGATGCTCATGACTTTGGCAACATCCCATTCCGTTCCGTCTAGATTCATAAGATCACGGACTCTATCTACATTAACGGGGATGGAGCTATTTGCGGGAATGTAATGGTTTACCAGCTTAGGTAGCCACGGGTCCCCTGGTGATACCGAGTTGGGAATTTTTCCCCACCTGGTAGCACATACCTTCCTTAAGCGTATTGAGACAGTTCCCGATACCACCCCAAATCCAAGAAGAAACTTGTTTGGTCCGCTCTGTGTCTAGAATGCGTCCGCCCCGTAGATATTTAGCACGAATCAACCGCACCCATATCTTCCCTGGTTGAGTAGCTACCGCCCAAGCTAATTTGGTTACGAGAGCCATGTTGGTGTCTACAAGCCTCCTTATCCCCAATCCTCCTTGATGTTTAGGTGTGCAAATTTGATCCCATGATTTGAGAAAAAGATGATGTGTTTGCTCCTCGATTTCCCCAAAGAAATAGCCTCATTTTCCTTTCCATTTTGTTCAGCAAATCCTTCGGTAACATGAAAGTTTGCATTGTATAAACCGGTAGAGTTTGTGCCACTGTTTTGACCAATATGAGTCTTCCCGCCATTGACAACGATCTTTGTTTCCAACCAGCCAATTTCTTAGATAGCTTGTCCATTATACCAATAAATACATGTTTCTTGATTTAAATTGACAAAACCCCCGCCCCAAATATTTCCCACATGGGCCGCATTCCTTCATTCCCATAATCCTCGCATATATCTGGCCCTACTGTTCTTAGACAAATTGACACCGAAGTGTATAGAAGATTTTGCCCAATTAATTTGTTGACCAGGATTTGAACAATATTCCTCCGAATACCCGTGACTTCCTTTGCTTCCGCTTCGTTTGCACAACAATAAATGACTAGGTCGTCCGCGTACATAAGGCGAGTTACGCGCGGACTGTACCTAGAGGTTTTGATACCCGTCAATTTCCCCAAAAAAACAGCTCGTTCCAACATCCTAGATAACAAATCGGAAAGGATTGTGAATAAGGCTGGGGAAATAGGGTCCCCTTGCCTTAATCCTCTTCCCGCATTAAAAAATCCAAAAGGTGACCCATTCAACAAAATTGAGAATTTAGGAGTAGAAATACATTCTTTGATGAATTCAGTAACTTTGGAACTAAATCCAAACTGCCGCATAATCTTCAAGAGGATTCCCCATTCTACACGATCGTAAGCTTTAGCCAAATCCACTTTGATTGCCATGTAACCTTTAACACCTTTCTTCTTGTTTAGGTACAACATGATCTCATGATTAGTAATGATATTGTCTTGGATTGATCTATTAGGCACAAAAGCCGCGCTTGGATGGATAATGCTCTCGAGAAGAGGTCTCAATCTTGCAGAAATTATCTTAGTCACCGCCTTATAAATCACATTGCAAAGAGCTATTGGTCCGAAGTTCTCCACCTTAGTCGAATTTCCAAGCTTTGGTATGAGGGCAAAAAAAGTGTGGTTAAAAGCCGGCTTGATTTTCCTTGTCTCAAAACATCGAATTTCAGTAATCACATCTTCCCCCACGATGCCCCAATAAGATTTGAAAAAAATCACCGTCATGCCATCCGGTCCCGGCTTTTATGAATACCCATCCACACACTGCCTTCCCGATTTCTTCCAGGGGTTGGCTTGCTCTCTAGCATAACGTTGTTGGCATGAGTTATCAATTTAGGTATAAGCACCCGCAATCTAAAAGAAAGGGTTGGAGATTCAGTAGAGAAAAGACTAGTGAAGTAGCACTCAAACGCTTCCCCGATTGCTCCTCGATCATCTATCCATTCGTTGTTGTCACTAAGAATTCCGGAAATGTTATTCTGTTGTCGATGAATTAAAGTGGACACATGAAAAAAATGTGTATTGGCATCTCCATCTTCAATCCACTTCACCTTAGCCTTATCCCTCCATAACATTTCTTCTCTTACAAGTACCTCTTCTAAGGTGGATCCGATAGAATTTTCAAGTTCTATATTTTCGGTTGTATGTGGTCCATCTTGCAACATTTTAATTGACTCTTTCAAGTGCTTCATTGTATTCTGTACATGTCCAAAACTTTGTTTGTTCCACACCTTTAAAGCCAACTTGGTGTTTTTCAATTTGGAGACAAAAGAGGGCCTCCGATTCCACGCCTCCTTTATGATCTCACCGGTTTCCGGATGAAGCACCCACATGCTCTCAAAGCGAAAAGGTCGTGGAAGCCGCTGGATAGCTTGTATAGTGTGGAGCAAAAGAGGTTTATGATCCGATCTTAGAGCTGCCAGGGGGGTTATGGTGGCTTGGGGAAACCGAATTCTCCGATTCTCATTTGCAAAACCTCGTCCGGCCTTTCTTGGACATTTGCCAAACCTCCTCGTCGGTTATTCCATGTGAAAGCCTTTCCAATGAACCCCATGTCGATTAAGCCAAGCTCATCAATGAGTTCTTGAAACCCATTCCTACTCGGAAGAAGAGACCGATTTCCCTCCTTTCCTTATCGTTCCCGAAAGTATCGAATTAAAGTCTCCTATGATACACCAAGGACCATCAAAAGCAAGACCAATCTCCATAATGCTCTCCCAAAAACTAGGTCCCTCATCGGGACGGGGGTCCATATATAGTTGTGAACGCCAAGGTTGATTGGGGGTCATTCAACACCATACAATTTATAAAATTCTTCGTAGTTAATAGAATCTAAATTTTCATAGAATCTTTCCAACAAAGAGATAATCCCACTCGTTGTACCCACGCAGGACAAAAGCCAAATTATTAAAACCCAAATTTTTCAAAATTTTTTTTCTTTTTCTTCATTATCGCATTTCACCTCCGCAAAAAAACAACATCCGGCCTATGAGAAACAATATAGTCTCTCAAAATTCTAACCGCGAGGCCTCGACCAAGCCGCGGCAGGTTCCACACCATTGCAATCATTGAGTATTGGGGGGGCCTTATCGCCCGCCTCCCCGGCTTCAATTTGTAATCTTGAACCAGTGTGTATTCCCTCATCCTCCCCGCCAAAGTACCAACGTCCGTTTTCCTATTCCGGGTCTTCTTCACACGGATAACTCTGCGGTGCATCGGTTCTATGTTTTCCTCCATTAACACCGTCTCTCTTGTGCCTCTTCTTCATTTTCCCGCTTACCATTGTGTTCGGGGGAACCAGAATTTTTGATTTGTAATTTGGCAAACCAGTTGTCATCCTCATTTTCCCATGCATGTTTGCTCTTCTTTGATGTGCATTCACAAAAACTCCCCTTTCTCTTCGATGACGGATGGTTGTCTTCATTATTTACATCAACCTTGGCGGACATTAGAATTTCATTAACCGTTGGTTGTATTGATTTAGAATCTTGGAAGGCCTTTAGACCAAGGTCATTTTGGATCTCCATGATAAAAGGGCGATGGGCCAAGAATAATGTTGACTTGGATTTGGGCTTATTTGTGGACGGTTGGCAATATTTGGGCCCCGGGCTTTCTATAGTAGGTTTAGGGTTCCCTTTTTGATCCGTATGTGTAGAACTCCCGTGTTGACTTTGCCGTCGAGTTCCCGGTATCTCCTTTTGGACTTTCCGAACAGGATTTGGGTTTTGTTGCCACAGACCGGTGGCACTTTGAGTCCTCATCCATGCTCCATAGTGTGTATCTCCGCCTATTTCCTCCTCCATATCCCCCGTTGTTCAGGACATGATTTCTCTGTATGGTCGATCTTGCCACACTTGTAACAAAATTCGGCAATCTTTCATACTTGAACAATAACCACGATTGAGTACCATCATCTTTATCAAATTTGCCGGCCCGTCTTCAAAGGTGATGGTATCCAGTCGAACTCGAGTCTAAGATATTTTCGTACCCGATTCTTCAACCCATCATCATCCACCTTGATTAGATCTCCAAGAAATCTACCTATCCTTTCTGCATTCTTCAAGTTCATCTTGTTAAGGGGTAAGTTGTGGATTTGAATCCAAAACAAACATTTGGAAAAATTAATTTCCCCCGGACTCGGTTGGGGGGCCAAGTTTGAATGTTCAAGATCGCACCCTTTACCGCCCATGGGGCCTCGCTCTAAAATTCTATCTCTGTCGGCCTTTATATGAAAATGTACAGGAAATAGTATTGCTATCCAGAGCATTTATTTGGACATTAGGTCCTAGATTCCACGAGGAAGTTAATATTCTTTGAAATGGCGGTGAAGTTGATGATTCTAGTGGATATAATCTTACCAACCAATGTAAGATCATTAATGTCATTCTCATGTGGGTCCGAGGAAGTGAGGTGGAGCCAATGACTTGAATTCATAGTGTGTAATTGAGGTTGAGATAATGAAAGTAGACTTTTTAGAAGCACACGGGTGGCTTCGGAGGCTCCAAGGGGCTGGAACAAAAAAACTTCTCTTTTAGAGAGAAGGAGGAGAATTTCCACTCTAGAGAGAGAAACGAACAATATATAACACATATATATATATATATATATATATAAAGAAATGTAGGAAAACCTATTTAAAGGCTGGGGCTTTACCTGTAACCAACTCGATCATGGGTAAGAAGAAAGATGGATACAAAAGAATTTCTGGTTTTTTTGGACCAACAAATTTATGGCCTTCAAATAAGAAGCCCAAATCAAAGAAGTCAACGAAATATGGGCCAATCCAGTAATCCACAACCACGCTGTCCTTAGGCCTAAGACGGAAACTTCTATGTTTCTATTTTTTTTTCCTCGGTAAGGATCCTGTATCCGAACTCACACGAGTAGACTAATTCGGATTCGGAGCGGGTCCATAGATTACGACTTTAAACTCCTCCCAATCGTGGTTGTGGGGGATTGGACCGTGGTTCCCCTATCAAACTCAGCCTCCACGAGCTACTGAACCAACTAACAATTGGTAACTTATATGTTTCTATTTTTTTTTTTAAAGGCACGGGGTGCTCTAGATGAGTCCCAAACTATGAGATGACACCTTTAAACCAAATCTACATCTAGAATAATCCCGTTCGAGCCGAGTTGGTCCCTTACGAGAGGAAACTCGGCCTCAAATTTTAAACAACTGTATACATATTTTTTATCTATAACCTAATTTACATAAGTTTAATTAAGATGTTGAAAATTTTTCTATTTTAATCTCTTAACTATTTTATTTTTTAAAATTTAATCATATATCTTAAAATTTTATCGAACTTAATTCTCTAACACTTTTTATTTTCTTTTAAATTTTGTAGAATTTGCCCATCTAATCATTTTCTCTAACTTTTTTTTATTTTTATACCCACTTGGGGCATCCGGTGTCCTCACCTTATTTGGTAAGACTAATCCGGACTCGACCTGCGGAGCGCTCGTAGAGGCTTTTTTAACATGACGCTAACCATCCCGGGGGATTCAAAACCTCGACCATCAGCCCTGTAGGAAGCATTAGGAGTCCGAACACCTAACTCCCCCAAGCTACCGGGTTCATTTTCTCTAACTTTGTTCTATATATTTTATTTTTTTTAGAATTTGATCTTTTAACTATTTTTATTTTTTCTAACTTCATCTTTTCAACCAAATTTGAAAAATATGTCGATTTATTGGGTCACGTGATAAGCACATGCTAACCTTATCAATATTGTATTTTTGGTAATCTTTTTTTTTTTTTTTTTTTTGGTAATCTTACTCTTTCCCAACGGCTTTAAAACTTTATTTATTTTTTATTAAAAAAAAAATACAATTTAGAGAAAAGTGGAAAAAAATTTATCTAATGAGTAATACTTTTGGTTTATGTTTACAAATGATGGTAGAATCACTAAAAAGAAAGATTTTACAGACAAATTTACTGTAGAAACTAAATCATTATTCTTTAAATTGATAACCCTAATAAAAAAATTGTTTTAACCTGGTAGCTTGAGAGAGTTGGTGCGCAAACTCCTAATACTTCCTTCAGGACGGATGATCGAGGTTTTGAATCCCTTGGGGTGGTTAGCGCCATGTTAAAAAAAGTTCTGGGTCGGACTCTTACCCTCCAGTAAGAGTTGAACTCTGCGAGCGCTCTGCAGGTCGAGTCCGGATTAGTCTCACCAAATAAGGTGGGGACACGGGGCGCCCCAAGTGGGTATATATAAAAAAAAATGTTTTACTAATATACATATATTTTATATGTATATTAGTTTGAACAAAATGTGTAATGTCTAAACACACTATAAATCCTCCAATAATTACATATGGAATGTAAACCTAAATTAGCTAAAGTATAAGCAACTTTGTTAGTGTTGCGAGATTGACCATCAATATCTCAATTTTAATTTTTTTTTAAAAGTTAAACTCGTTCTTTTAAATGTCATATAATTGAATTATTGTTCGTTAAATTAAATATATATATTTTTGAAAAATCGAACCTCATACTATATGTTAACATATACATGTTAGTTTGAACGAGATGTGGTACTTTTAATAGTATATTATTGATCCACTTTTGATTACGCGTAGATTGAAAAGTTAACTTAGCTAAAATATTAGATTGATATAAAATATCTCAAATTATAGGGTTTTCTAATTTAACTTGTATCTTTATAATGTTGGAAATATAAATATCGAATTTTGTATAGCATATAATCATTTTTTTTTTTTTTTGGTAAACAAAAGGCTGGATCAGGTCCAAGGATCCAAGTCCACATGACCAAAGATTATAGGTCGGCCACCGTCATCCCATAATACTCCCAAATAATTGGGAGAGCTCTCCCCCGCAGTACAGAGGATCGAACCCTAGGTATTCATGTGAAACCCGGGGGACTTAACCACCCGACCACCATGCTGGTGGTAGCATATAATCATATTTACAACTTATTAACAATCACATTAAATCAAAATACTTATCATTGAGTATTGAAGAGTTAATAGTATGCCAAACAACTTGTAGAACCCTTTATATCACCATTAAAGGAGACAAAATATTACTACGAAAATTGTTGACCAAATATAAACTATAAAGTCATGAGTATAGCCTAATTAAAAATTGCATTATGAAATGCTACACAAAATCCGAGTTTAACATTTGTTATGAGCACATTCAAGTAAGAATTAGACTTTATAGGTCCAATGTTGTGCGTAGTCACGAGTTTGACATTTGTTGTGAGCATATTCAAGTAAGAATTAGACTCTATAGGCCCAATGCTACATGAAGTCACGAGTTTGACATTTGTTGTGAATATATTCAAATAAGAATTAGACTCTACAGGCCCAATGTTACGCGTAGTCACGAGTTTGACATTTGTTGCGAATATACTTAAGTAAAAATTAGACTCTATAGACTCAATGTTAAGCGAAATCACGAGTTTGACATTTGTTGTGAATATATTCAAGTAAGAATTATACTATATAGACCCAATGTTATGCGTAGTCACGAGTTTGACATTTGTTGTGAACATATTCAAGTAAGAATTAGACTCTATAGGCCCAATGCTACATGAAGTCACGAGTTTAACATTTGTTGTGAATATATTCAAATAAGAATTAGACTCTATAGGCCCAATGTTATGCGTAATCACGAGTTTGACATTTGTTGCGAGTATACTTAAGTAAAAATTAAACTCTATAGACTCAATGTTAAGCGAAATCACGAGTTTGACATTTGTTGTGAATATATTCAAGTAAGAATTATACTATATAGACCCAATGTTATGTGTAGTCACGAGTTTATCATTTGTTACGAGTATATTTAAGTAAAAATTAGACTCTACATACTCAATGCTACGCGAAATCACAAGTTTGACATTTGTTGTGAATATATTCAAGTAAGAATTATACTATATAGGCCCAATGCTACGCAAAGTCACAAGTTTGACATTTGTTGTGAGCATATTCAAGTAAGAATTAGATTCTATGGGTCCAATGCTACATGAAGTCACGAGTTTGACATTTGTTGTGAATATATTCAAGTAAGAATTATACTATATAGACCCAATGTTACGCGTAGTCACGAGTTTGACATTTGTTGTGGGTATATTTAAGTAAAAATTAGACTCTACATACTCAATGCTAAGTGAAATCAAGAGTTTGACATTTGTTGTGAGCATATTCAAGTAAGAATTAGACTCTATATGCCTAATACTACGGAAATTACGAGTTTAACATTTATTGTGAGAGAATTAAACTTGCTACGTGAAATCACGAATTAGATTGACCCCAAATTTGACATTTCAAAGCAACCCAAAATAAGAGTTAAATTTTATAATTCAAACTAAATGAAATCATAACGTAGACATTTGGAAACCACAAAAAGCCTCACCGAAGTCCTAACGCCCCTTGGCGGAGCATTCAATCTTCAAAAAAACACACACTCAATACATAGAACCTCGTTTTCATCGACAAAACCTCCTTCAAATCTTTCCCAACCCAACCCACCAATACATTTCTGCTCTCTCTCTTCCTCTTTCTCTGCGGAATTTGATCGAATCAAGAAAAACCCACATTGTAAAGTGTATGTACTTCTTCATACAGATCTAGTAGATAGTTCAGTACTATGGTTTTAATGTTTGGAACTTTATCAGTTGGGCAGTTCTATCATTTTGTTTTTCTTGATTCTATTTTGGTCTTTTTTGGTGGATTTTGCAGTTTTTGCATATAGAGTGTTTCTATTGGGTTGATCAAAGATGGATGCTGCTGCTATGACTTCTGTTTGTAGTAAATCCTTTTGCTCGACTCCTGTAAGTATATGCGAAGTAGCTTTCAGACATACATTTTTCGTAGGTATTTTGTTATGCTAAAGAAATGTACTCGTATCAATTTGTTATGGTTCAAATGTTCTGTGTATAAAATGGGTAAGTTGATGCTCTAAGTGGCTCTACGTAGCAATTCAGCTCGAATTTCAGAGGAATTCTTTATTCTATGCTTCTGGTTTGGATTTTGTACTTTGGTTTCCTTTTTGTTAATTATTATTTTGAAGGAGGGATCCCATTTGCACTGATTTTTTCTGCTGTAATGTGTTATTTGAGTATCAACGTTTGCCTAATCAAGTGACATTTAGGCGTGCTGATCTTATTTTTGGACTGGATAAGCTGCTTTGTTGCATAGTTCTTTTGATTCAAGTATTAGTTGAAGCATAATTATTGATTATTGATTCATATGAATGTTTCATTTAAGGGTTTATTCATGAGGACATCTAGAGAAATTAGGAGCTCCCAGTGTAGCTTTATGGTAGGAAATAAGGTGCAGTTCCCTCGTCAGCATTTAAAAGCATCCAGAATTGGTAATAAATCTGGCAAACGTGGGGGAGCACTTGCTGCTACATGCCGTGTTGAAAAAATTCTCGTTGCAAACAGAGGAGAGATTGCAGTTCGTGTAATCAGAACAGCTCATGAAATGGGAATTCGTTGTGTTGCTGTGTACTCAACAATAGATAAGGATGCGCTTCATGTGAAACTTGCGGATGAATCAGTTTGCATTGGTGAAGCACCGAGTAATCAATCGTGAGTTTCTATGAATTCTTGTATTATGAAATATTACTTTGGCTTAAGTTTAATAAAAAAGGACATTAAGAAATTAGAATGAAGAAGTAGACTGATCCTTGCTGATTGAAGCCAACTACTGGGAAGTTTATTGTAATCTCCATATGAGAACAACCTGTGATTTTTGACACGTACATTGTGCTTTGCTTGCAAAGTTGGAATGAGTTAGCTCATGGATTTACACAACTGAATGTGGTGTATTCCTGTGCTTTATTTTCTTTTCTAGGTACTTGGTGATGGCAAATGTCTTATCTGCTGCTGTTAGCCGTAAATGTACTATGCTTCATCCTGGATATGGTTTCCTTGCTGAGAATGCAGTTTTTGTTGAGATGTGCAGAGAGCACAATATCAACTTTATTGGACCAAATGTGAGTTTACAAGAACAATTAAGGACCCAGTTTCTTGTTTTATATGTTAACAACTTATGTGATATTATCTGTTCTTTCTTCTTCTGCAAGTAAACTTTTATCTGGTATTTTTTTCAATAATAAATCTGATTTGAATGGTCACCCTATCGACATACACTTTTTGGTAAAGTCTAATAAACTCTCCAAGAATTACAAGATCAATTTAAGTGGTCACAAATTAACTTGGTAATTATTTAATTAAACAGTCATAAGAGTTAGTGAAAACTATAGTATAACACACATTTAATCATCACTAGAAAATTAATTATAGTGGGAAATAACAAGTGACACTCTTCTTTTTTCATTTGTGTGAAAGAAATCTGTTATTAGCATCATTTTACAGGAAAAAGATGCCTTTTCTTTTCATTACATCTGACCAATATAATGAAAGGAGGTATATATGTGCTTGGAGACTATGCATTAATGTAAATTAAAATATCATGGGAGCAATTATGTCAGAGCTTTCATATTTTAGTCTAGCTTACCTTTTTTTTTTCACTGGGCAATGCCAATTAATTTTCATATATATATATATATATTATCTTTTTCAAGTAAGAAGGATCTTTAGATCATTGATTAATTATAATTTTCAAAGTACTAGTTTGATTAGCTGCCCGAGCAGGACCTTGTTTCCATTTCCCCTTTTTGAAAACCCTTGATATAAATTCTACTTCCTAAGGATCTCAGATCTGTGAGAAATCTTGAATTTTTTTTTATAATTCTGTCATAGATGCCAGCTATGCTTTATACTTCAAACTCCTACTCTGACTAAACTAACATTAGTTGAATTTCTTCTTCTCCTTTTTTGTTTCATTGACTAATTTTTACCTTTTCCTTATTCTATCCTGACTGGATATTTAGATATCTAACTTCAATAAGTGTGCAGCCTGACAGTATTAGAGTCATGGGTGACAAATCAACAGCTAGAGAAACCATGAAGAATGCTGGTGTTCCAACTGTTCCAGGGAGTGATGGACTGCTAGAGGTGCTTGCTTTATTTGATTCCCGTTTAGTTGTGCAACATTTACTCAGATAATAATGGTGCATTGACTTTAAGTAATTAACATCATCTCCCTTTTTTTATTCTTTAACTGATTGTATACATTTGTAGAGTACTGAAGAAGCTGTAAAGCTGGCTGAAGAGATTGGTTATCCAGTGATGATCAAGGTATGCTTGTTGAACCATTGTCTGCAGAAGCCTTTTATCTTATGGTAATGGGATTGATGAAATAGCTTTGAATAAATATGTGAATGTATTTGACTGGCTGGCACCTTTATGAAGAGCTGATTCTTGTGTCTAGGATTCATGTGATATGAGATTTTTCTATAATTCCTTTCCATCTGTTTTGTGGGAAAATCAGATTCCGGATATTAGGGGTGTATTTGGATTGGATCTTCAAATATATTTTCTCTTTGGTCTGGAAATGAAAATAAAGTGGTGTATTTGGATTGAGTTTTAAATTTTTTGGTCTTGGATGATTCATGTGAGTTAAATTGGTCTCACATTGATGATAGGATTATACAATTTGTAAATTGTATTACTAAATTATTTGATATTTTATTTGAAAAACATTAAAAAGGTACTTGTTTATATAAGTTGGTGGGATCCATGTGGAGAGTTAGTAGAGCATTTGAAAATTTGATGCGATTAAGGTTTTTGGCTGGAAAACGTGTTTTGAGAAAATTTTGTAGAAGAAAAGAGATTTTTAAAATTTTTTTTTTTTAAATTTTTTAAATTGTGACCAAATACAGCCTAGACTTTTGAAAGAAGATAAGGATTTTATTACTCCTTTGTATAAGCCATGATATGTATGGGCATGTTTATAATTTATTTAGAGTTTTAGATTGTACATTAGGAATTGGGTTATGAAATGATCAAAATAATTTCAAAACCAAGAAAGGACAGTTTCCTCCAACATCAAGCCATAACAAGTTAGAGCTAGAACTTTTATATTATCCTTCATTGTATAGCAGAGTAGATATGGAGTGAATGGGAATTGTAGAAATTCTTGGAGCACTTGGGATTTTATGCTTCCAATAGTTGAAAAATTGAATCATCATTGTTTAAGTGATATACTTTCTAGTATTACCCAATTCCCTTTCAAAAGGAAAATTCACGCATATCTTATTTATCTTTTTGAAGGCCACTGCTGGTGGTGGGGGACGTGGAATGCGCCTTGCTAAAGAGCCTGAAGAATTTGTTAAGTTATTACAGGTATCCATTTCCCATTTCAATTACCCCATGATTTGCATACAGAAATGCTTAATGGTTTGTACTTTGACTGTAGATTCCATCTGGCTGTCATTTGGGTTTAATATGCCCTTCTTCTTATTATTATTGAAAGAAATCATCACAAACCAGATCTCTTGAACATAGTTTATCTAAAATGTTCTGTTCTTTACTTGCCTGGTATCATCTTTGTCTTATCTACCTCTTTGTTAGTTTGCTATTATGCAATATTTCAGAAAAGGTGAAATTTGTTTGGCATAGTAATGTGCTGCATTTGATCATGCTTTATCATTAACCACATTATGGGTGTGAATGTTCCTAATTTTGGCGTCCCTTTTCCATTATGATAGCAAGCTAAGAGTGAGGCTGCAGCTGCATTTGGAAATGATGGTGTTTATCTGGAGAAATACATCCAGAATCCCAGGCATATCGAGTTTCAGGTATTATTGCTAGAAAACATTTGTCGATTTGTCATTCATCATGAGTTTCTGACAGTTTAATTTTAAATTTTATCACTTAAATTCATCAGACTGTTTCAAAATAAACTTTTGTCAAGTCCTTAGCATTCATCAAACGGCTTTGTTCACAAAAAAGTTTCTTTTTCGTCCAAAATTTATGCTTTAGTTGAACTCACTTGCATGATGGTACAAGGATTATAATCCGATTTGGCAAATCATATAGAAGAAAATAGTTAAAGTTTTGTTAGTCCCTGTTGGTTATTAGTTGCTGAAATTGCTAAGGGTTGTGAAATCAGAGTGATTCACATAAAAAAAAAAAATCCCTGTTTAATTTTCTTAGACTAAAGAAGTGCATGGGCTCCTTCATTCTTGGATTATAAGAAAGGCTTGTGTTATGCAAGTCTATCCATTGAAGCCAAAAGATACGTCTTTCAATTAGAGCTGTGATATTCAACACACCTAAGTATGCGTGCTCTTTGGACCAAGTCTGGATATTCTCACAACATCATATTTTGAATGTTTATTGCCTAATGAACTTGGTAGTTCAAAATTTCTTGAGAATAATAGGAAATTTCTGAATTCTCTAGAATATTTCAGTTTCTGGTTTTAACTTATTTATTCTGGCATATAAATAAGGTGACTTTAAGAAACAAAACCAGACTTCATAAAATCTGCCTAAGAAAAATCTCAATGTTTTCTTACATTACAAGATCAAACCAAAGTTACCTAAAGTACAAGGAATTCAATATTCTAATTATACATTGATAATCTGTCTGATTTTTCTCCTTTAGAATTTCCATGAAAATCCTTTTTACCAGCATAAAGAACTCCTTATTCAAAGTCAATTCTTCCATTAACAATTTAAATTGAAAGTAAAATCAAAAGTTTTAAAAGCATACTCTTCTTCCTTATCTTGACTGACCTTATTGGAAGCCAAGGAATCCCTGTGGAGGCATCCGAGCAGTTAAGGGTATCTATGTACCTAATGTTGATACTGGAGAAAGCATTTAGCCCTTGTTTGGACCTACCTGCAAGTTAATACCTTTGTTATCGCTTTTTTAGTCAACCAAGTAAAATTTTGTGCCCTCATTTTTTGTAGAAGCTACCTGCCAATTACATACATGGTAATTAAAATATAACTCATGCTTGCTTTGTGGTTCTTCTTGATATGGGTCATTACTAGTGTTTTATGTCTAATTTCCTATGCAAAGTACATGTAGTGTATAGGTAAGTCAAAGATGCATTTTATGTAATGTTATATATCTTGGAAAGAAGATTGTGGATTTTTTTTTTTTTTTTTTTTTAAACTTAACATGATGATTTCTTTTGCTTGTAGTCTGCTTTCATCTGTGTTTGAAAATTGTTTTCTTCAAGGATTTTAACAGTATTATACAGATTTGTATACATATTAATCCTTCTGATAGAGATCTTAAATTGCTATTCTTTGGCCTTACAGGTTTTGGCAGACAAGTATGGAAATGTTATACACTTTGGAGAGCGTGATTGCAGTATCCAGGTACATATATATGTTATATTTTAGTTTATTTAATTCCATTAGTTTAGATTTATCCTCTGCAAGATTTGAATATATAATGTGGGAGCGATAGTATCAATTTCATGTATGATAGTGAAGAATTCTCAAGATGGGATGACTGTACTGTTTAATGACCTTGATTGTTTTGCTCTCTTCATGCCTTCACATTTTACTTGTAAGCTTCAGTCATATAGCATGGAGATGTTTTTGTATTATAATCTGAAGTATTATGGGTAACAATTTAGTGCAGTGTGATAGGATGGATAAAATCTGACGAAGTGATATAGCATGGATAAAAACGTTAATCTCAAAAGAACATTAAAAGCATAATTCAAGAATTTTAAGAATAATATTGATATATTCTATATTCAAAATTTCTGAAAATTCTATCTGGTAACCATAGTGAATAAATCCTAGTAGAAATTTTTAAAAATTCCCAACATTACTAGAAATCTGAAAATGCTTATACAATATTGAAAAACTTAAAAAATTCTAATCCTACTCTAGAGCTATTAAATTAAATAGACGTCCTAATTTTATTATAACTTGAGTTTGTATCCACGATTAATACAATGGTATAGAATCCCTGTTGATAAAAAAAGTTTCACATCTTGAGTTGTCTTCTACCCTTCATCATTAGCCCCTTGTTGCAGAAAACACTTCCTTGACTTTTAAAGTATTTTAGGATAATACTCATTTATTGCTAAGGCAATTTAATCTTTGATGCTACTTTTGGCTTAACATCTTTTTGATTTGCATTAAAATTAGCAACTGACTCCTAAAGAACTTGCATGGCTAAGTGCATCCTACAAAAAATCAATTGGTGTAAAATAAGTTCCATGGCTATGCTTCCAATCTCATTATTCACCATAACATTTTTCTAAGCTGGTTTGCATAGGTTTTTCCGCTGAAGCTTCTTTACAGTTGGTTTCTACTGGATTTTCCCTTAAACTAACTTTGTCAAAATTGTGACACACACCCTTTATGGGAATATTCTCGAAAGTAATGGGACTTGCTCATTGTATTCTAAGTTTACTTCTCCGATTTTTATTTCTCTTTCATGGAATTTCCCTTGTATCATTCCTCTTTGCCAGCCTTCTCACTTTAGTTGTATACTCTTCAATCATCTGATACTGTTGGAATAAAAACTGATCTCATAATCCCAACTCAGGAAACTTTCATATAAATAAAATATTTTCTCTACTTCAGCTATTCAATCAATGAAGTCTTCAATCCCCAACTCCCATCAAAGTATGGGTACCCTATCTCTTGTTAGAAACCACTATAATCATGCTCACTTCTACCTTCATAATTATTTCCATAATTTCCTCTGAAACCATGATGAACTTTAACGCGAAAGTTGGCTCTACCTAAACCTCTGCATCTATAACTATGACTGTCTCCATAATTATACCAACCAATGCAATTTTGTGCTGGTCTGTTCTCTGTATAGGTGTCCTCAATTTCATCCTCTAATGTCTCATAAGTGAGTTAGGTCTAAGTAGGGTTTGTACATCATCATATGTCTTAATAGTTATATATAAGATTAGATGTGTAAATAGGGTCTCCTTGAGCAACATCACTCATGGTTTCTTCTTACTTCTATACATATTTATGTTGACACCAATGGTTAAGGCATCAAGCAACCAACAACTGTTGCAGTAGAAAGAATTGGGTGGAAGAGAAGTGAGGATTTCGTGAAGAATTTGAGAGAGTGATAGAAAGAGAGAGAGAATCTGAGGGGGATAAAGAGAGAGAGAGAATGAAAGAGAAATTTATATCTGTATATCTCATAAGCACTATCCAAAACAAATAAGTCTTTATATAGACTTGTTTCAAAGAAAATATGTATCTTAAAATAGAAATATCTATAACAAACCTTCCCCCTAGTACTGAACTTGTCCTCAAGTTTAAATCAAAATACAGCAAATTCAAACTAACCCCAAAATACAGCAAATTCAAATAAAACAGCAAACAGAACTTCACTTCTGATTATGCAGACATAACAAAATCTGGGAATCTTTGTTCAAAAACTTCAGCTGTTTCCCAAGTTGCTTCTTCCACTGGGCACCCTTCCCACTTTACCAGATATTGAACTTGAACTTTATTTTGGAACTTGATCACTCTTCTATCTAAAATGGTTGTGGGTTTAATCAGATTTTCCACATGTTTACCCTGCATCCATCCTGGAATATGAATTGCACTAGGTAAATAACCATAAAATGGTTTCAATTGAGATACATGGAATACATCATGTATTTGAGCTTCCTTAGGTAACTTCAACTTATAAGCCACTTTCCCAATTGTTGATATAACCTGAAAAGGACCAAAAAACTTATGTGCCAACTTCTGGTTGCTTCGTTGCTGCAAAGAATTTTGTCTATAAGGTTGTAACTTCAACCAAACCCAATCACCAACCTGCAGCACCCTTTCAGATCTCTTCTTATCACTTTGTTGCTTCATTCTTGCTTGTGCTCTAGTCAAATTCTGCTTTAATTGAATAATCATATTCTCCCTCCTTTGCAAACTTCTGTCCACTTCAGCAATTGAAGATTCCCCAGGTAGGTATGGCAAATGAAGAGGTGGAGGTTGATTATATACAACTTCATAGGGAGTGAATTGAGTTGATGTATGAAAGTGAGTATTATACCACCATTCTGCTAAGGGCAACCATTTAATCCATTCTTTTGGATTTTCTCCACACATACACCTTAGATACATTTCCAAACACCTATTGACAACTTCAGTTTGTCCATCACTCTGTGGGTGATAAGCAGAAGACAGCTACAATTCAGTACCATGTAACAAAAATAACCCTTGCCAAAATTGACTCATAAAAACTGCATCTCTATCACTCACAATACTTCTCGGCCATCCATGAAGTTTAAACACATTATCCAAGTACAGTTGTGCCACTTGAAGAGCAGTATATGGGTGTGACAACCCTATGAAGTGAGCACTCTTGCTCAGTCTATCTACAACTACCAATATCACATCCTGATTTTCAGATTTAGGTAGACCCGAGATAAAATCCATAGAAATATCTACCCAAACCTCATTTGGAATAGGTAAAGGCTGCAACAATCCAGGAGAAGCTATAGGTTCATATTTAGAAGCTTGGCAATTCTTACATTGCCTAACAAACTGCCTTACTGCTTTAGTTAATCCCTTCCAATAAACAATTGTTTTAATCTTTTAACAGTTAAATCTCTTCCAGAATGACCACCTTCAGGGCTAGCATGTTGCCATTGTATGAGCAAAGTCCTCAAATGATTGTCAGGTCCTATCACAATCCTTCCTTTTTTTCTTAGTAAATCTCCTTTAAGACAATAAGAAGGAAATTGTTCTCCTAGTTCCAGCTTTTGAATAACCCCTGTCAAAAATTGATCTAAAACATAACTTGCCTTAATTCTTTCTTCTAAGTCAGAAGAAACCATAGATAGTGGCATACCCATAAGCTCAGCACCCTTGACTCTTGAAAGAGCATCTGCTGCAACATTTTCTTTACCAGCTTTATATATTATTTCATAGTCAAATCCCATCAACTTAGATAACCAAAATTGCTGAAATGGTGTAGATATCTTCTGCTGTAGTAGCCATTTAAGACTCTTCTGATCTGTCCATATCACAAAGTGATTTCCCATCAAATATTGTTACCATTTTTGCACAGCGAATACTATAGCCAATAATTCTTTTTCATATACAGAAAGTTTCTGCCATTTAGGACCAAGGGACTTGTTGATATAAGCCAAAGGATGTCCACTCTGCAACAAAACAGCTCCTATTCCTCCTTTGGAAGCATCCGTTTCAATCTCAAAAGGAATATCAAAATTAGGTATGGCCAAGACAGGAGCAGTGATCAATGCTTCCTTAAGTAAATCAAAGGCTAGCTGAGCTTCCTTTCCCCACTCAAAAGCCCTTTTTTTCAGCAAGTCTGTCAAAGCTTTACTAATCACTGCATACCCCCTTATAAACTTCCTATAATACCCAGCCAATCCTAAGAAACTCCTCAATTCCTTCACAGAAGTAGGATTAGGCCACTGCTGAATAGCCAACACTTTACTTGGATCAGTTTCAACCCCTTGTGCAGAAATAAAATGTCCCAAATACTCAACCTGATCAGTAGCAAAGACACATTTGCTAATTTTAGCAAACATTTGATGCTGCAACATTAGCTGAAAAACTGCAGTTAAATGCATCCAATGATCAGCCTTAGTTTTGCTATACACCAATATATCATCAAAGAAAATCAACACACATTTCCTTATCAAAGGTTTAAACACTTGATTCATCCAGTTTTGGAATGAAGCTGGTGCATTAGTGAGTCCAAAAGGCATTACCAAAAATTCGTAGTGGCCTGTATGAGTTTTAAAAGCTGTTTTATAAACATCTGCAGCTGCCATCCTCAATTGATGATACCCAGATCTGAGATCAATCTTGCTGAAAATAGTAGCCCCTGAAAGTTCATCAATAAGTTCTTCAATCACTGGTATAGGAAACTTATTCTTAATAGTCTGCTGATTTAACTTCCTATAATCCACACACAACCTCCAACTACCATCTTTCTTCCCAACCAATACTACAGGAGAAGCATAGGGACTATTGTTGTGCTGAATTATCCCCTTTTCTTCCATTTCTGTAATCAACCCCTCAATCACATCCCTCTGCTTTAAAGGATACCTATATGGCCTAATATTCACAGGCTTAGCATCTGAATCCAAAGGTATTGTATGATCAAATACTCCTCTTGCAGGGGGCAAACAAGATGGTTCTGCAAAAATCTTTTGAAACTGATGTTTTAGATCCTGAATTTCTTGAGGTTCCACTACTGATTTTTGGATACATTGCACCACAGAAGCTTCATGACATTCTATTGCAGGATTTATTTGAAGTAAGCAAAACTGAATAGAATTATCCAATAATTTTGATGAAATATCTCCTTCAGCAATTTTGCTTTTCTTTGGAACAACTCCATGAACACTGACCAATTCCTTATTCCTCCTAAATTTCATTATCATTTTGCTGAAATCCCACTGGATTTCCCCTAAAGTACTCAACCATTGTATGCCTAACACCATATCACAACTTCCTAATGGAATGAGCATCACATCAGTGGAAAAATGTTGTTCAAGTATCTTCCAAGAAAATCCTTTACACATATATTGACAAGCAATTTTATTCCCATCCGCCACAGAAATAGCCAAAGGAGAAATTTGTTCAACTTCGCAACCCAAGCTTTTAGCATATTCTAGATCAAGGAAGTTATGAGTACTACCAGAATCTATCAAAATATGCAAAGGTTTCTTTCTAACCATACCGACTACTCTCATAGTTTGATAATTCTGCCCACCAACTAAAGCATGAAGTGAAATGCAAGCTTCTTCAACATCAGAAGTGCCCTCATCCTCCCGGATATCCCTTTCATTCCCCAAATCTGGAGGTAACAATACCTGCTCACCATTTACCTCCTCAACTTCACCCATAAATTCAACTGTAAACAACTGTGGTTCCCTAAAACGACATTTATGGCCTTTTTCAAAAGGTGCATCACAATAAAAACAGATTCCCTTAGCTATCTTCTCAGCCCTCACACCAGCAGGAATATATTTGAAGTTCTTAGCTGTAACAGTAGGTTTATGCACTGACTGAACTGTATTTTTGTTAGGATAGGTAGATACAGGCTTAGAAGAAAAAGGCAACAGAGGAAGTTTATGAGTAGGTGTTGGCAGAAGGGCAGGCAATTTTGAATTATCATTTTGATGATTTAATTTCAAGGATGGCTGAAAATTTCTATGGAGACTTGAATTAAGAGAATCCTCCTGTAATCTAGCATAATGCATAGCAGAAGCAACAAAAACCGGTTTAAAAGCCTTAACGAAAGGCTTAACAGCAAGTTTTAACCCCCCAACAAAGCATTCAACCACAAATTCATTAGTCAACTGATGACCTCTCTGAAGCATCAGAGACCTATAGTTCTCAAATTCATCCAAATAAGACTCTAGATCAGCAGTTTGTTGCAGTTTACTAAATTTTTCTACAGCATTATCCGATGAATCATCTCTAAATCTAGCTAACAAATCCACAACAAAATCAACCCAAGCAACATTTCTATTCATAGCTAGATAACCAGAAATCCAACATTCAGTCTTATCACACATGTAAAGGGAAGCAAGATCTACCTGCTGATCTTCCGGAGTTTTGCAGAGGACGAAGTACCGATTGCATTTCTTAATCCACTCCCGAACATGCGTACCATCAAAACGAGGGAACTCAACTTTAGGAGTAAATCCAATTGATTTGTGTTGCTGCTCACCATTCCGTAAGTTTGAATTGATGTTTTCCCGAGGGAAATTCGTTTCCTCATGACTCCATTTGGCTCTTAATTCCATCATCATCGAAGCCAATTCATCGATCTTCTGATTTGTGGACTCAATTTTGTCATCCATGGCCTGAATCCTTCCTTCCATTGATGTAATCCTTTGAGCGTGATTCCTGGGCGCCAGACTTGTTGAAGAAATTGTGGTCCAGAACGTTAATTGCTCTGATACCAATGTTGCAGTAGAAAGAATTGGGTGGAAGAGAAGTGAGGATTTCGTGAAGAATTTGAGAGAGTGATAGAAAGAGAGAGAGAATCTGAGGGGGATAAAGAGAGAGAGAGAATGAAAGAGAAATTTATCTGTATATCTCATAAGCACTATCCAAAACAAATAAGTCTTTATATAGACTTGTTTCAAAGAAAATATCTATCTTAAAATAGAAATATCTATAACAACAACTCCTTCAAATCTCAGTCGTTTGGAATCTGTAGTCAGCTCTCTGCCTCAAAGCCTTCAATTGATTCTATGAATCTTGTGGGCAGATTCATATCCCAATCACTGTAATTGATATGAATATTTCCTAGGGTATGTCCTGATCACTGTCATGGATATGAGTTTCAGGTTATCTGCTCTGATATAACCTGAAGCAATGGGATAGCATGGATAAAATGCCGATACCAAAAGCACATTCTTGAAAACATGTATCGATTTTGAAGTATGAAAAGAGCAATAATATTGATATATTCAAACTTTTTGAAAATTCTACTTCGTAATACTAGAGAACAATTGGTACTAATAGACCATGAATCCTATTTGACTTGAATCAGGATTTTTTTTTTTCTAATCTTAATAGAAATCTAAAAAGAAATGCTAATACTATTTGAAATTTGAAAGACTTACACCATACTGTTAAATCATAAAATCTTAATCCTGTTCTAAAATGATAAACAATTAAATAGAAGTCCTAATATAACTTGAACTTTGTGATCAGATTGTTGAAGGGTAAGATAGCGCAAAAATTGGAAGATTCTACAGTATAGGATTAATCCCTGTTTATTTAAAAATATTCTAATTCTTGAGTCTTCTTCTACCCTTCATCACAATATGAGTGATAGAGAGATATATAGGGTACCCTTACTTTTTATATGGAATTTTTTTTGGCTACTTTCTTTAAGGCTAAGCTGAGTAGATGGAAAGCTGATTTTGATAAATGTGGCTTCATTTATCCACCTTTCTTAACATTAAAATCAGTATTGCTTTGCATATTCAAATAGTGTATAGAAGTAACACTGCATATGATTATCTTGGAGTAAATCTTAACCTGAGAAAAGCAGTATGTTTGAAATCTTAAATAAGTTAAAATATGGATGTAGTTCTGCCATTGCAAACTCTGGATGTCAAATTTATTTGAGAATTCTTTAAACTGTTGCATAAGCTCTTGGTATCATTTGCATTCTTCTTACTAGTGAGCTTTTTTGAGGCAATGAATCTTTAGCTGTACATCTTTCCGATATAGGTCTGTTGATTTTCTTTTCATGGGATGTCTGTATATTTCCAAATGTTTGTAGTTTTATTTTTGTGGATATTAATGGAAAAGATAGCCAAGAATTGGAACAATTTGTCCCCTTTGTTTAGCAAATTTTACCTTCTAGCTGGATTTGAGTAATGAATTTAATTAATATGCTTGTTCAGAGAAGAAACCAGAAATTGCTGGAGGAAGCTCCCTCTCCTGCATTAACACCAGAGTTGCGGAAGGCCATGGGTGATGCAGCAGTTGCAGCAGCAGCATCTATTGGCTACATTGGTGTTGGTACTATTGAATTCCTTTTGGATGAGAGAGGTTCCTTTTACTTTATGGAGATGAATACCCGTATTCAGGTAAAATTCGGACTTTATTCAGTTGTGTAAGATTTCTGCAATACTTTCATTTGGAAATTTATATGAGGTCTTCCCACTTTTGTGTAAATTTAGGTAGAGCATCCAGTTACAGAAATGATTTCCTCGGTTGACCTTATTGAAGAACAAATTCGTGTGGCTATGGGAGAGAAACTTCGATATAGTCAGGTAACAAGCCAAGCTACTCTCTGTATATACAATATCAAATTGCGACCTACCTCTATTGAGTTCATTGGTTACCTTATTTACAGGAAGATATTGTACTGAGAGGACATTCAATTGAATGCCGTATCAATGCAGAAGATGCATTCAAAAACTTCCGTCCTGGACCAGGTAAAGGCTAATTCATATTTGCATGAAATTCTCTGATGGCTATGAAATGTGGTTATATTGTGTTATGGATTCAAAACTATCTACTTTCATGTTTTACATGGTTATATTTTAAATCCAAATATTCTAACATTAAAAATATATTTATTTTAATCTTTTTTCTTTCTCAAAATCTACATTATAATGACAACTTTTTATTATTTATTTTAATGGTTTAGATATTTAAAAATATCTAAACCTTTTTGACAACCCTACTTGAAGAGAATGAAAGAAGAAAGTTTGGTTATGAAATGTGGTTATATTTTGTGTATGAGTTAAAAGCTATCTACTTTCACGTTTGTTACTTTATATAAATGGAATACCAAATAGACCTTTTACATGTTCTTTTATATTGGGTTCTTTTTGAATCTGATATCCAATTATATTGCCTATTCTCTCAAAATTTATTTCCATACTTCTCTGTAAACAGGGAGAATAACTGCATATTTGCCAGCTGGAGGTCCATTTGTAAGAATGGATAGCCATGTTTACCCTGACTATGTGGTTCCACCTAGCTATGATTCTCTTCTTGGAAAGGTTAGTGTGGCAGATGCTCTATATGGATAGCCATAAACAACATTATTTTACACCGCAGGAAATTTTGCACTTTTATTCAAACTGGTAGAAATCAGTATGAATGGCAGTGTTCTTAAGCTGTCTTAAAGATAGACAAAATATCACTGCATGTTAGCATTTTGAAGAGAAATATAAGTACATTCAAAGAAAAAGGACGTCTTAATTTTGCCTGTGATTTGAGTTATTTGCTAGCAAAGATGCTATTTTGTGTTGTACTACCTTCTGTTGAATGTTTCACATTATCTGTCTCATTAGATGAGATGTACTTATACTTTTCGTTATCTTTTCTGATTCCAAATGTGTTCATGCCTATTTAGGTATATTGCACTTCTATCTGATCATGAATTGTGAACTCAACTATTCTAGCTTCTTCTGTGCTTGTATTATTAGTTTTAGCTTTCAGTTGTGTTTTGTCTTCAACTTCATTCTTTCTAATTTTAACATTGTTCTATGAGAAATTCTTTAATTTTTTTTTCTGCTCATGTTAGCTTATTGTTTGGGCTCCAACAAGAGAGCGGGCAATTGAACGCATGAAAAGGGCTCTTGATGACACTATAATTACAGGTGAGAAAGCCAGATGCCATCAATCTTTTATGATCATTTTGTTCTTCTGTAGTGACAGAAGAACTATCTCAGTTGATTTAACTATTTGGTTGTTTATAATTAGAGATATATGTTGCCAAGTGAAAAGAAAAAGGTAAATCTGGAAAAAAAAAGGAAGTGTTTGCATCTGGCTCTTTGACATCTGTGGTTTAATATGAAATTCACATGGGGATTAATCCATTCTTCCTACCTAAACTTTAAAGTTGATGACCTGTTTCATTTTTTCCTTATTTTTCTCATCTAAGCGATTCTTATTCCTAAAAGATTCTGATAATTCTTTACGGGTTCACTCTCTTCCCTATTAGTCTCTTTCTTGTATGATCTTTCTTTACCTTGTACATAAATTTATTAAAAGTCAGGTTCACCATTATGTTACTTGTTCATTTACATATTGTATTAAAAATTCTGAAGCTGGTGACTGTTGTTTAAAATTTTTTAGTTATTTGTTTACCTGAACTTGATTTAATAATGGGGCATCTTTTGATTGGGAATTTGTTCCAACTTATTGATTTTCTTTTCTTTTTTCCATTTTTGGGTCCAGGGATACCCACAACAATAGAGTACCACAAACTTATCCTGGATATTGAGGTAGGCAAAGCTTTGTCAAAGTTGAAAGTCATTGATATACTCTACTATTCTCTCTTACGTTTCTCTTTTCTTTCATCTTGCTGTTATTTTCTAAACTGCTTTGTGATGCTAAACTGCAGGACTTCAAAAATGGAAACGTTGATACTGCTTTTATTCCCAAGCATGAAGCGGATTTAGCTCCTGTAAGAATTTCAATAATTTTCTATTTGAGCTTTATCACATTTTAGTACTGGACAATCGACATATACTTCACACATTAAGTACTTTCTTTTTGTTTTCTTTCTTTGGTGTTTGCGTACTAATGCAGACATGTCAGACAAACAAATTTTTGAGGCAAAAAAGTTGTAAAATGGTAATCGTTGGTAGTCACCAATAAGGTCATTTTTTCCAAACTTTTCACCAATAAGTTCTCTTTAATACTAACACTTTTCCAATAAGGTCCTTTTACTAAATTTTTCCCAATAAATTTTTAGTAAACGGATCTTACTGGTTAATGATTATTGTTAAAGGGACTTCATTGGTCAAAGTTTAGTAAAATAGGGACCTTGTTGGCAAATATATTTTTAAAATGAATAAATTGGTCAACTTTCCAAAAAAATAGAGGAGAAATACTAAGGTCTCTCACATTCCTTTCTTGATAGTAACTTCTGGAGTCACAATGTCAGTTGAACCATATTTTTTTTCATTTTTTTACTTGTAAAGGCCCTCATTCTTATAAACTTCTTCTTGGTAAAATCATCATGTTTTTTCTTCCTTTGAAGATGCAAAGTAGCTTTCATCCTATCATTCAGTAATCAAACAATCTAGCTAGATTCTAGCTCTTCTCAGAATAGTTCGATAGAACTCAAAAGTACTAGTTTGAACAGATGATTTTTGTTTCTTGGCTTTAAGTTCTTCTGTCTGTCGTACTTTAGATTTGCTTTGTTATTTAAGGTCTTCCATGATCATGTTTTGTCCTACTTTCTTTATTTGCTTCGGTTTTCGTCTAACCAGGTTCTCTGTTTTTTCCTGCAGCCCCAGCAAATTGTAGTAGCTGATAAAACAGAGAAAGAGTTGGTGAAAACTTCTGCCTAAGTATGATGCTCCCCTCATATTCACACACTTTTTCTCCCATCATACTTCCATATATGTAGTGTAATTTTTACAACTGACTTAGGATTTTTATATTTTTTTTTCAATATATTTTTTTTCCAGATATTATGATGTATGTGAGTTCAATCATCATGGTGTGTATTACAAAATGCGTTCTTTCTCCCCACCTAATTTGGTTCTTGGCTAAGAAAGTTGAACTCATGAATGCTTACTTTTTGTATTCCATCCTTTTTGGCAGAGATATATTTGTAGACTGTGTAATAAGGGCAATTTTTCCAGTAATGTTCAGGAAGTAAGGAAATTAAGGGCGTATTTGCACATGTTAATTAAAGTTTTTAGAAAATCTTAATTGAATTTTTTGTGTAAATTGATTTATGAATTTTTACAAGATGGGATGAAGGTGACTATTCCAAAGAAGTGACCAATATATAATATATATATATATTGGAATCGAAACACACAAATACACATACATAGCAGTGGATGTAGGTCTTTTGATTGAATTTGAATTTCTATGTCGATTCTTGATTCTTGTTTACTTTTATTCTTGAAATTGCTCGTGTGTTTTGATTTCCAACAATATATGTATCATCTCATGACAAAGAAGAGGTAGTTCATTAAAGAGCAATTTCACTTAAAGCGAAAAAACCTTAAAATGTTAATATATGTGTATATATAGATATATATATGTCATGTTATAAACATGGTTTATTTTGGTTTGTACTATGTCATCTTATATTCTTTAATTTGGATTCATCATACACATTTTTTTCTTATATTCTTATGGCAAACTTTGTACACTTTAATTCCACAAATAGAGGGGGAAAAAAAAAGTGAGGATGAAGTTAATAACTTAAAGCTAAAATTAATGTCAAATTTGAAGAAATCCCTAAAATCCATTAAAAAGATAACACATTATAACAAAAAATATTACAACAAAAACAAATACCAATTTTCATTCTTGGGAACAAAATTACTTGGGAACAAAATTCATTCTTGGTGTCCAAAATAACAGTATGACAACCCACCAGTTTGGGGGAGTTGGTAAGCGGACTTCTAAAGCTTCTCCTCAGGCGGATGATCGAGGGTTTGAATCCCCTGAGGTGGTTAGCGCCACGTTAAAAAAGCGGGTCAGACCCTCACCCTCGAGTAAGAGTTGGACTCTGCGAGTGCACCCCAGGCCGAATCCGGATTAGTCGGTCCGTGTGGGTTTGGATATCGGATGTTTAAGAAAAATAAAATAAAATAAAATAACAGTATGACAAACCCTAAGATTAAAATTTATGATTTAAATTACGTTATTATAAAATATCTTGAAACATATTATATCAAAAGTGGTCGTGCCGGAGTGGTTATCGGGCATGACTAGAAATCATGTGGGCTTTGCCCGCGCAGGTTCGAATCCTGCCGACCACGTTTTTTTGTGAATATATATATATTTTTTATTTTATTTTAAAAATTTCTTAGCGGAGAAAAATGAAATATATTTAATAGATGAGCAGAATTTTGCATAACAGTTACACATAGGTGCATGATATATATATATAATATATATATATATATATATATATATATATATATATTTATTATATAAAACTTTTTACAAATTCAAAATAAATAAATAAATAAAAGGTAAATAACTCAAACAAATCCTTTAATTACACAAGTAAATTAAGAAGAGAAAAAAGTGATAAAGGGTCTCTAGAGATTTGGTTAAAAGTAAAGTTTTTTCGACCAGAGAATATTTATCTTAAAGTTTTTAATAATTTTTTTTAATTTTTTTTTTGGTGAATAAGTTTTTAATTTTATTTTAAAGTTATGTACAAACACATATAAATACATTCACCGAGTCTTATAATGACATGCACATAATCACGATTTGTAAATAATATAATTCTAAAAAATATTGTATCTAATTAATTATTACAAATATATACATATAAATCAATGAATTATTTTAATTTTTATTATCGAGGATTAAAAGTGATGGAAAGTTTTAGTTGATGCTAGAAAACTCTTCTCCAAAACAAATTGACATCTCCTATGACTTGTCAATATGTCATTTTTTTTCTAACTTGAAGAGAACAAGTGTAATGCCATATGGACCATGAAATTAATTTGTAGGGTTGCATTTTGTTTCGAAGAAATTTCTAACTCTAAAACTAGATAGTAGATACTTCTAGAGTTTTTAAGATATATATATATAATATATATATATATATATATGGTTGATTGAGCAAGGTTGGTCGCTTCTGGGAGGAAGCTCTAACATCAAAATTTAAAAGTTACATACACGTATAGGGGTTTGAACCCACAACCTTACTTAAACTATGAGAGCTCCTTTTTCAAGATATATATATATATATATTTTTTTTTTGTTGAAAATGGGATTATATATTGAAAATATAATGAGAACCGTACACCTACAATAGTAATACCAAATCGGACAAACAGCCTAACTACCCAACTGAGTTTCATTCTGCCTAGAGGTTACATAAAGTATCTCTAGAGTCTTCTTTAGAATTAATCTAGTGACATGGACTACGCCTGGATGTCTCGCTGCTTGAAAAATCACCAAATTTCTCTGTCGCCAGAGCTCCAATAGTGCTTGCCTGAAGATATACTTCCAGTTCCGTACCCACGAAACCTGTTTAGGGTCTTCCAGTACATTTAGTGCTATCCAGTCCTTAGTATTCATACATGACCAAAATTCTGTTTCCGCGCTAGAAAGAGGGAGGAGAATCTGCCATACTCCTTGGGCAATACTGCAGTCACAGATAGCATGGATAGTGGAATCGGATCTATTTCCGCACACCGTACAGCTCGGGGGCGTCCACCGCTTACGAAACCAGAGGAACTCTCTTGTCTTCAAACGATCATGAGCAACTTGCCACAGTAGCATAGACCCTCGTTTAGGACCTCGAAAATCCCAGATCGTCCGCCAGCAGAAGCCGTCTTCCGGCTCCTCATGTCCCTCCACCAAAGAGTATGCTGATTTTGTAGAAAATTCACCTTTTGAGGATAGTCTCCACTAGGGGTTTGGTTGCTCCGATAAGTTAAGATCAACAAGACCCTTTTCCAACAACCTGAAACCATATAAGATATTCTTCCAACTGCTAGAGGTTGTTGCATTGGTCTCCTGCTGTGCCTAGTTCCGAATGGAACTATATTTGCCGGTTAAAACCTTCGACCACAATGATTGAGGGTTCTTTAGGTGCCTCCATGTCAATTTAGCCAACATCAATGAGTTAGTATCATCCAATGGTCTTAATCCCAGTCCTCCTTTGACTTTCGGACGACAGACCATAGACCATGATATAGGGTGAATGGAAGGGCCATTATCAGTATCTCCCCACAGGAAATCACGACTAATCTTTTCTAGATTTTCCCGCGTGCAGACAGGAATCTTGCATGATTGCATAGTATAGATGGGAACAACGGCCATGACAGATTGGATTAGGATCACCCGAGCAGCTTTTGACAAAAATTTCCGCTTCCAACCACCTAAGCGATTATGTACCTTATCAACCAGATAGCTGTAGGTTCCGCTTGTAATCCTTCCATGTATGAGAGGCACTCCTAGGTACTTACCCAAATCCTGGGTAGATGGGATTCCAAAATTATTTGAGATATCGTGAGTGACCTGTCTTGGGGTGTTGGGGGAGAACCACATCCTCGATTTCCCGATATTAACCAACTGCCCGGATTCTCCGCAAAAAGCTTGCAACATATTGTACATCGGATCGGCTTGTTTTCGGGATGCCTCGCCAAACAGAAGGAGGTCATCTGCGAAGAACAAGTGTGACACCGAGGGTCATGCACGTGCCAGTTTTGATTATTTTGATTAACTCTAGAAATGTTCATTTATCATTCCCCAACAAAAAAAGAAATTTAGAAATATTTAAATTCCACGATTTGACATAAATGGGTAAGCGCATTGTAAATATTACACTAATTACAAATTTAATGCTTGTTGTGAGCGTCATGTAAGAGTTAGTCTATTGTATGATTGCAAGTTACTATTCCAATAAACAGACGATCATACATTGATATTGAGAGAGTAATTAAATTGTGGATGGTTTGGCTAAACTCAATAAACTACTCCAACCTTTATCTTTTATTTTGTAGTTTGGTAATAGAAATCAAGAAGGTTTTCTTTATCTACCATTGAGTAAAGTTTTCTCTCTTTGCAACTAGTCAAACATTCTCAATATTAGTCAAATATTTAATCCCTTTGTAACATTTATCAAATTATTTACATACTATAAATTTCAAATAAGCGGACTCCTAATGCTTCTCCTCGGGGTGGATGATTGAGGTTTCGAATCCCCTTGAGGTGGTTAACGTCATGTTAAAAGTTCTTGGTCAGACCCTCACCATCGAGTAAGAGTTGGACTCTGCGAGCGCACCCCAGACCGAATTCGGATTAGTCGACCCGTGTGAGTTCGGATACCAATGCTTAAGCCAAAAAAAAAAAAGTTCAAATAATACTTACACTGAAATATTTGATCATTTTAGTCTTAAAAAAAAAAAAACTAAAAACAATATAAGGATTATGAGAATGGACATAGTCATGAATTATTTAAATTATCGAGGTATTTTAAAATATGATAGTTATAATTTATGATTTTTATTAGTCGTCTTGACCTTTTATAATTGAGGTTTAATTGAATAGCTTGTATAAACTGCTACAATATCATGTAATTAAATTATTATCTATATTTAATTAATTAAAATAAAGTTTTACCATATATTTTATTAGTCGAAAAATTTCTTATTTTAAAGAAATTTTAGCTACTAAGTCTCATTAATACTGTAAAATTGGTGACTTATTTGAATAACATAATAACGTTAAAGATACTAACAACAATGTGTAGCTTAATTGATTAAACATCGGTTCAAGTGATGATAATTATAAATTATCGCTAAGTAGAGATATATTCTCAAAATATTTAAATAAAAGAAAAAAAATTTAAAAAAAACGTTTTAAAAAAAAAGTTAATTAAATTGATGAATTATCATATATATATATATATATATATATATATATATATATATTAAAATTATTTAAGGATGTGTCGCCATCATAATTGAAAAGGAAAAAGAAAAACAAGAATCATCTAAATGATCAATTACAAAACAAGAAATACCGTGATTGATAATAAATAAATAAATAAATAAATTAGAAGAAAGTAGAACGAATAAAAAAAAAAAAAAAAAAAAGAAGAGAAAGTTAATGGATAATGTCTTACCAATAAAATATATATATAAGTTAGCAAATCAAAAAACTAAAAACAATTGGTTGGTCCCATATGTAATTATCAGTTTTGTCTCCCATCTTATACTAAGGATAATATAAAATATAATATATATTCTCTCAAACTTTCAACTAAGGGCTTATTTGGGCTACATATACATATATACATATATGGAAAAATATAACCTTTTTTCAACATAAGGAAAACAAATAATATGGTATATAAGAATTGATGTATATATTTATAATTAATTTGAAATATTCTTTTAACATATCGATGATGATTTGTTAGATAATTGATTGTGAAAGATGTTAGACTCATAATCGTAGTATGAGTTTACGACCCTCTACTGATCTTTGGGATTAAAGGTAGTTAGCACAACTAATACATGTTGATTCACGTGAAAGAAACTTAGTTTTCTTTATGTAAGGTCTCGAGTTTGAACCTTACCTAAGGAGAAATAAGTGTAAGGAGAGGTTCCCCTTATAGGGGTCCTACATAGCTTGATTTCCGAATGGTTGGAGTACAAAGTGATTACCGAACTCGAAAAAAAAAAAAAAAAAAAAAAAAAAAAAAGTAGTTAGC
This sequence comes from Cynanchum wilfordii, assembly GCA_025388415.1. Classification (NCBI taxonomy): domain Eukaryota; kingdom Viridiplantae; phylum Streptophyta; class Magnoliopsida; order Gentianales; family Apocynaceae; genus Cynanchum; species Cynanchum wilfordii. Next base: position 1,002,653 of record JAHSUH010003438.1, read on the forward strand.
ACAACCAACACCTGTTGATACAAATGAAAAGAGTTTGGTTTTTCTTACGCAAGGTCTCGAGTTTGAACCTTATTTAAAGAGAAATATGTGTAAAAAGAGTTTCCTCTTATAAGGGGTCCTACATAGCTTGATTTTTGAATGGTTGGAGTACAAAGTGACTATTGAGCTCGGAAGGTAGACAAAAAAAAAAAAAAAAAAAAAAGTTAGCCTAGACTATAGAAGCTAAATGCCTCCTTAAAGAGAGGTGAATGTAATACACTATACTTTTCTTACAATATTTTTTTTTTTAAAATACAATTATGCAAATATTAATTTTTGTTAGTAAAAATAAAACACATTTTGTGACTGCTAAAAAATTTAACATGACTTAAAAAAAGAAATAAGAGTGACATACTTAAATATTTATTTATTTTTTTAAAAAAATATTAGAATACCTTCAATTATTTGAAAATTGCTTTTAATATAATTATATATATATGTGTAAACCCGGTAGCTTGGGGGAGTTGATGGTCGAGATTTCGAATCTCAGCGCCATGTTAAAAAAAGCTCTGGGCCAGACACCGGGGGAAGGCCCAAGTGGGTATAAAAAAAAAATATATATGTGTGTATATGTATATATTTTAAAAAATAATATTGAAGTGACTTAAAATTTTCCAAAAGTGGGAGAAGGAAGTTAGGATTCTAATATTAGAAAAAGAAAAAAAGAAAAATGTAGAAACAAAAATAGAAAGGCTGCAGGCAGCATTGTTATCTCATCTCATCTCTGACACCTCATCTTCTTCTTGTTTTGTTGTTTTCTGACCCACCAATTTTGGGCATTTATTTGCCTTTTCCTTCTTTTTCCCTTTCCAAGTTTTGAAAAAAAAAAGATTGTAAGACATTATTTAATTTAAGATTTTGAATAAATTAATTTAATAATACATTGTTTGTAGAACAAATATTATATATATATATATATATATATATATATACTAGATATACATCTCACACCCAATATATTCTAAATGGAAGGAAATAATAGAAAAAACAATTTTTGGGAGTTGGAGGGTTCACAACGCTAATTGAGAAGTATGTCGATAAGGAAAGGGAGATGGAAGAAGGTATTTTTGTCCGTTTAAATTCCTTTAGTTATACTTGTTTTCAATAAACAAGGAAACTAAAATACAATTATGTTATTTAACAGATATTAAAACTATTAATATGCCATCACAGATCATTTAAATTCGTTGAGTTTATATATATATATATATATATATATTTTTTTGTGTGGTGTCCGAGTTATACCCGAATAATCCACACTCGGATCCGGCATTTCTATGACTGAGTTGGGTGTCGAACTCCCGCCCTTTGGACAAGGAGTGTGGTTGCTGACCACTCGACCACAACACACTTGATAATTTATATTTGTTTTTAATAAAGAATGAAACTATAATACAATTATACCCTTAGAAAGATAACAAAATTATTGAATGTGTCATTAGAATTTTGTAATCTTATATATATAAAAGATATAGATAGAGAAAAATTAATTAATTAATTTGGACACTAAATTATGATTTTTTACACAAGTTTTGAACATCTTTTCAATTTTAATGCTCAAGTGAGTTGATAAAAGGTTATTTAAGTGACTTTGTGAGATTGAATATTTGTACTAACCTATGCAGTCATCTAAATGTGGCTTATCTCCAATAATGAACCTCCCGATTCGAACAGACATTGATGTAAATATAGATATACCTAAAAGTGTCAGTTGTCTATAATTGAGACTTATCAAAAAATACCTCGTGATATAGAAAAATTTAATTCTTTTATTTTTATTTTAATTTAATTTTTTTGAGTTTCAATCTTTTTGTCAAATTTTAACACTTTTTATGACTAAATAATCATGTTTTAAACATGATAGAATCTTTAAAAGAGCAAAAGTTTTTGTATAATATATATATATATATATATATATATATATATATTGATTGTTATGTTTGTTCAACTTGCACTTGTATAGTCTAGTGGAGAAACATTTATTTTGACTTTTATATGACATTTATAACGAATATCGAGTTCAAGACATAATATTATTAATCCAAATTCATATATTTAGGTTTTGACTAATTCATAATTTATCTACAACATATTTTTGTAAAATTTTATTTAATACCTATTTCATTTTAGGTAACATTTAAAACCTCACTCTAACTCTTACATGATAGTGTTCAAAGAGAATATCGAATTCTCGACTCGTATAACATTCACAATTCATTATAGAAAATCGAGGGCTTTAAATATCTTCAATTCTTTTTTTTTTTTTTTTTTTATACCCACTTGGGGCGCCCAGTGTCCATACCTTATTTGATGAGACTAATCCGGACTCGGCCTGCAGAGCGCTCGAAGAGTTCAACTTTTACTCAAGGGTGAAGGCCCGATCCAAGAACTTTTTTTAACATTACGCTAACCACCCCGGATGATTCGAAACCTCGATCATCCGTCATAGAGGAAACATTAGGAGTTCACGCACCAACTCCTTCAAACTACCGGGTTAAATATCTTCAATTTTCAACGATCACTTTTCGCAACTTGTTGTTTGCTTTGTGGGACCAGCCCACATAAGGGCCCTTTTCTCTTCTCTCTGCAGTTATTCTCTTTTTTTCTTTGATAACCCATCAACGTCAGATGCAGCAATTTGCGTTGTCAATTAATATGTGAAAGTAATTTAGGGGAAAAAATTAATTATGTATTTTTTTAAACATTTATTTAGAAAAAATAAAATTTTGACGGATTTTTTTTTGTAACAATTACTATATATATATATATATCCGAAGTTCTGATCATAAAATTTTAATAATTATATATGTAGTTGGTTCAAATTTTCAAACCTCACTTAAGGTAGAAGAGACTTTTATTAGGTTACCTACACTTAGAGCTGTAAACGAGTCGAGTCAAACCGAACATCGAAAGTTTGAGCTTGGTTTGTTTAATTTTCGAACAAGCTTCGAGTAGGCTTGAAAATTAATCGAGCTTAAAAAATTGTTTGAGCTTGGTTTGTTTAATAAACGAACGAGCTCGAACGAAGCATAAACGAGCTCGAACGAGCTTTGTTCACGAACAATTTGGTTTGTTTATTACTCTAGGAAAAAGTAAAGGAAGGGAAACCGCCATTTTTTTAGATTTTGTAAAAAAAGTAGAAGGAAAGTTAAGTTTGGACTCTAGAGAAAGTAAAGAAAAGGGTGCCGTCACTATGAATTAGGGAAAATGGGAGAAAAAACTTATATATATACCATAATCTAAATATTAGAGTTTTTTTTAATAATATATAAATATTTATAATTTGTTCAGGAACGCTTGATTATGTTTGCGAACATTATTCAAGTATGCTTGAAAATTAATCGAGCTTAAAAAATTGTTTGAGTTTGGTTTATTTAATAAACGAACGAGCTCGAACGAACTTTGTTCGCGAACAATTTGATTTGTTTACAGCTCTACCGTAGTCCCTTTTATCTTGATACACCTTTCAATTAATTATGGAAAACTTTTCTATTCAATCTTATATATATTTTATTTGTCTAACTAGGTTTAAATATTTAATTTGTATCATACATTAAATATAGGAAGAGCCGACATCCAAGGATAAAAAAGCAACGTAGGTCGTCGCTATGAACGTTTGGTTGCAACAAGCTAGTTATCCTTATGGAAACTTTTATGACACCTTTAACTTCAAATTCTAAAGGTTTAAAGGATCGTTAGGCTATACTTTCATGGTTTATATTCGTATTGATAATCATAAGCAAACGAGCTTTTTCCCTTATGTTCCACACGAGATTTTTGTTCTTATTGAACTCATCTTGGGACACTTTTGCGCTATCTTTGAAATATGTGCTACCCCACATGACAATGTCTTTTGCCTGGATGAGCTATGAAACAAATATTGGGTCAAAAAAGAAGAGTCTCGCCTCGCCTCGCCTCTAATTCACGTAATAAGTAAAATAATGTTAAAAGTAGTGATATTTCACTTTCGCTCAAGGGCTCCCACTTATTCTACACCTCTCAAGTCATTTCAAAATGTCGGACTAGAGTCAAGCTCAACAAGGTCTTCTTTTCCCGTTGATTTTGCCAAGCTTGCTCCCCTCGTTGTGGTTTCACTAGATAGTAGACAAGGACATCGAGAATCTTGTTAATCCATTTATACACGTCACTAATTAGACAAGAAGACATTTGACTACCTTAGGAAAGTCATAGTTAGTCTCGTCGCTTGATTAAATTCCTTCACTTTGACATTTTAGAGCAAATGCATAAAAATCACATTGCGTTAGCATTTGCAAGGGACCATCACAATGGTTTGTTTGAATTAAACAATTTGATTCCCCTTGTTCGTATCAAGTTTTAAGTCGACTGTTTGACGCTCCATGAAGGCCCCCAAAGAAGTCGTTCCCAATCCGTCCCCCGACCATCATGTAACAACTAGCTCTCATTGCGGGAGCAATTCGAGTAGGTATGTATTTAAAACTTTTTTCTTATTTGAGAATCATAAATGAATCAAATACCAATTAAACTATGTATTTTTTTATTAGGTGTACCACATTTATCAAAACATTTATAAATAAAAATTAGGACTTCTCAAAAAAGGAAAAAAAAAAAAAAAACTAATTTACTATAAACATTTATGAATTATATTTTATATAGAAAAAAAAAAAACTATTTTCTTAGATTATTCAATATATGGAACTACGGATGTATAACTTGAAACTTGGTTTCAGTATTCACCAACAGTTTTACAAAGCCAAGGGTTTATAAAGATTCTATAGTTTAACCATGTCATTATATTACCCGCTCAAAACACTTTTAATCAATCAGATGCAAATTCATTTCACTTTGATAAACCCTGCAGATTAAGAGACAGAAGAAGAACTCAAAGGAAAAATCATACTACATTATTAAGGTTTGAATTCTACTTATTTTTGTCTAACATAGTAATAATTTTAAGTGGGCAACAATCATTTATTTCCCAGGTGAAAAAGAAAAGAAAAAAAATTGCAAAAAGAGATTTAAAGAAGTCAAGATCCTGCTCCTTTTTTTTGGTAGTTGGGTGTAAATGAAAGTAAAGTAAAAAGAATAAAAGTAAAAAAGTTTATGAGAAGGTTTTTGTATGGTTATTTCTGTCACTTTCAGATTGTGAATTTCTGAGGTGGGAATCTTGAAATGGGTTTTTCTTTAAACTTGCAAAAGTGGGTTTGATTAATATTTCTTTTTTTAAAAAAATATTTGGAGAATTTCTTGAATGATTGAGCAAAATGGAAAAAAATGGGTCTAATTATTGGCATTTTCCTCTTTCCTGATGAATTACTGTGACAGTTGAAATGATAATGGTCTATGATTGCTTGATTGTTCTGTTAAGTGAAGGAAAGAATATTTTTTGACTGTAAAAATGGAGAGAATGATTAAGAATTCATAAGTACTAAAACACAGTATACTGTGTGGGCCTGTGTTGTAAAAACTGTAGTTTTCAGGAATGCTTTTTGTTTAGGCTATTGGAGGAATTTGGTAGTGGAATCAGAAATGGGGAAATTTGAATAGAGTTTTTTTTTTTTATCCCATTTTAGACTTTCTGGGTCTTTCTTATTTGTTTGGTTTCTTCTAAGTAGTCTTTTTCAATTAGCACTCTCTCTAAAAATTATACATCGAATTGAATTCACCGTCACAATTAGGTTGTCTTCATTTCTTTTCTTTTTTCTTTTTTCTCCCCTTTTATTCTTCTTCAGCCATGTTGCTGCATCTTATTAAATCCCTTTTTTCTTTTTCTTTTTTTGTTTTTGTTGGGTCATTATGGTATTCAGATATTTCTCATGGTCTTACCAAAGCTGTTGCCTTTTTCTTCGTCACTAGGAAGGGTCAGCATTTCACAAGAGTCCAATTCTTGATTTGAGGAGAAAATAGCCATTGAATTCATCACTCTCTGTAGTTTCAGTTGGGCTATTTTGGGGTGAAAAGCTTTTTGTCTCCTTTTTTTTTTTTCTTTTTTTTGTTGCTTACATATTTGTGTCTGACGAATCTGTTTTCTCAAATCCCATTTACCAATCAATCAGTTTGTATTCAGTTTTTCTGATAGTTAGTTTACTATAAGAATCTTGAGGTTTTCCTTGGTTTTATGTGATTTTAACAAGCTCTAGGTTGAAGTACTGAGTAGATATTGGAATTTCTGTTTTTGAATTTCTTCCTTTCAGGTTCAAAAAGGAATTTTGATTGCTAATAATTGAAGAAAAAGTATAGATGACAGTTGATGAATCCAGTAGCTCCATGTGGAGTAGAGAGCAAGACAAGGCATTTGAAAATGCCCTAGCAAGTTATCCAGAGGAAGATGTAGATCGGTGGGAGAAAATTGCAGCTGATGTTCCGGGAAAATCATTAGAGGAGATTAAATATCACTACGAGATTTTAGTCGATGATGTTGGACGAATTGAGTCTGGTTGTGTACCTTTGCCTTGCTATATGACATCTTCAGATGGTTCTCTTAATTATGCTGGTGAAGAAGGCAATGGGAAGAAAGGTGGCCATTTTGGTCATTTCAGTAGTGATTCTAATCGTGGAGGCAAGGGTTCAAAATCCGATCAGGAACGCCGGAAAGGGATTGCTTGGACAGAGGAAGAGCACAGGTAACTTATCAGAATAATCTGATCAACTTTTTTATTGCTCAACTAGAAATGCTGCCTTCTAGAAATGTATTGCTAAAATGGAAAGTTACAGTTAGTTATATATATATATATATGCTTAAATGTATTAAAAAGTGTAAAGATTTCACTACATATTCCTTTGCTTGGATATGATAATTCTAATCTATATAGAAACAAGATTCAATTTCTTGATGAGATTCTTAGTTGATAATTTCCAAGAGTGGCTTCACTTGATATGAAAGACCCTGTTTGTGAAGTATAGGTTTAGACTGTGGTTTTGGCACTAAATATTGGATCATTAATCGTCCTCTTTTTGTGTATACTTTTGCAACCTCATAACATAAGTGAAGGAAAACACACACACACACACACACACACACACACACACACACATATATATATATACTTGCTTTGTTCAAAATTTTATTGCCTCTGAAAGAAGTTATTGAACACCTGTTACCAAATCAATCCTCATTTATTTTTTAATCTAATGTACTTCCAAAACAGAATAAAGGATGGAATTTGTAATTCTATAGTTCTTATTTATGTGGGTATTTTGATGAGGAAAAGTATATCCAAAAGTAAAATTTTCTTTTAGAAAAGAAGAGAAAAGCTAAAGTGTGAGGGGGGACCGTGATACTATGATTTTTTTTTGCCTTCTTGTGGTTCTGACCACTGGGCATATTGATTATTCTTTCAAGATCTATTGGAAGGAATTATTCTACTACTTGTCAAGCTTTTATTTTTCCGTTCACTCTTGTCTGCTATCTTTAATATTTTTATTCAAATATTAGAGAATCTAAACGTAGACTACTTTTGCCAAAAGATGCAGTAAAGGCAGTAAAGATTCTTTCTTTAATTTTCTTCTAATTCGAGTGCTCTACCATGAGATATTTTTGCATTCTTATTTTCAGATTGCTCAATGTTTGTTGTATATGGTTGAGAAGATGTATAATGCATACTTCTGGTGTTTAAGTTCAATTTTTCTTTCTGTCGGCAATGATTTTTATCAGTTCATAAAACTTTCTATCATTTCAAAAGAAAAAAGGCTAGAAAATGATATGTGTTTGTGGCGAACATAAAGGAAAGGACTCTTAGAACTGCAGAATCTTAGCAATATATCAGTGAATGAATTCAAGGGAACTGATAGATTATTCTAATAACTGTTTAATGAGAATTTTGTGATAGGAATAATGGAATTATGACTATGTACACACTTTGTATCACACATCTGGATTGTCGGAATGTCCTTAGAAAGCTACCTTAAGAATAGAGTTGAGATTTCGAGGTAGCGAGCAGTTGTTGGTAAGAGTGTTATGCATCAATTAGAACTCAATCCCATCATACAGTACCTGTTTTTGAGTTCTAAATCTGAGATTTCTCTCTCCGACTGACTGACTGACTAAAGCATACATTTTTTGCACATCCAGCCAATCTGCTTACTCAGTTTTCCAGTGGATACTGATTCTGCTTATTGAACTATCAAACTGAATTGAAAAGAAAATTAGAATAGTTATATATACAGCTGGACATGAATGTGAATGCAGGGATTGGTTCATGTAGAAACAACAAATTATATAGAAGTTGTACACACAACCCTGATGAGTATGAAAAGGTTTTTTTTTTTTTTTTACAGTCATATTTTCCAGCATTTCATTTTCAAGATAGTTCAAAGAATAGGTAAATAGACATTATCCAATATCTAGAAACTGATTCAAACTTAGATATCAGAATTTATAACTTGAAAACACAAAGATGAGTCTTAATCTTAATAAGAAAAGAAAACTTTGGATTATAACTTTGTATGAGGTATTGTGTGTAATATTTACTCTATGAGTTAATAACCCTTTGTTTGACTATTTGCATAGACAAAGATCATTTGGTAAGTTATTACTTTCTCCATTTAATTCGGTAAGATGTATTTAATTATTGATGTTTATCCCTTCACATTCATGTGGTTAATGTTTTACAACTCATATTTATTAATTCTTTTTATTGAAAAAAAGGTATAGTTAAATGGACATGTAAGTCTTTTCAAAAAAAAAAAAATCATCAATTTTGGTGTGTAATACCTCATTCTACATAAAAAATTGAAGTGAATGTATAATGATATATAAGAATGAGTCTAGTTGCTTATAGTTAATTTGAAGTATCTTTTTAGTATAGTGAAGACATTACTAAGTAGTCGATCTTAAGCCTTACTAGGCCCATAGTTGCAACACTGGTTTTCCGGCCTAGGTTGTGTGGGTAGCTAGTTTGAGTTGGACAATAGCAAGGATCCTAGGCTTTAAAGGGTGAATGTGATACCTTTTGATACAATAAAGACAATATCAATTAATTGACCATAGGTCCTATTGAGCACATAGTACGCAGTATTGTTTTAATTGTCGTATTTTAGATCTTTCTTTTTTATGATATTTAGTTCATTAAAAGAGAGTAAAGCATTGTGCTGAGGAAATACTGGAATTACATTGGTTTATACTTTTGTATCTATATCCATACAAGTCTTTGATCTTTTCTATATTGTCTACAAAGCAGGTTGTTCCTTCTTGGCTTGGAGAAATATGGTAAAGGTGACTGGCGAAGTATTTCTAGACATTTTGTTGTGACAAGAACTCCTACACAAGTAGCTAGTCATGCCCAGAAGTACTACATTCGTTTAACTTCAATCAACAAAGACAGAAGGCGATCAAGTATTCATGACATAACCAGTGTTAATACTGGTGACGTCTCAGTGCCCCAGGGACCAATAACTGGTCAGACAAATAATGGTGGTTCTGCTGCCGGAGGTTCAACCGGAAAATCCAACAAGCCGCCACCATCAGCAGCAGCAGCACCAGTACCAGTACCAGCACCACCTCAACCTCATCCTCAAGCAATTTGCATTGGACAACCTCTTGTTTCTGCTGTTGGAACACCAGCAAATGTCCCCCACCACCTGCTTTACACATGGCATATGGTGTCCGAACCCCAATTCCAGGGCCAGTTGTTCCTGGCGCACCAATGAACATGGGCCATATGACGTCATATACTATGCCACATACATCTGCTCACAGGTGAACAAGAACTGGTTTAGATCATGTTTGTTCTGTGGATAGGCATTTTCATCAGAAAGGTCCTTTTGTTTATGAAAGAAAAATGTCAAATGGTACTTTTTTTTTTGTCATATTCAGTTCTTGGATGATATTGAATAAGCCATAGGACAAAACTGCATGCATTTTGTATAGGCAGCTTATGGAGGATTAAATTGACAGAATTTAGGTGTAGGCAGGCAGCATTATTATTGTCTGTTTTGGTCATAGGTATTTCCATGACCTACCTAGGATTTTTAGATGCTTTTTCTCTCCCTTTTTTATCTTTTACTAAATAGGGAAGGAGAGTTTTTCCTATGGTTAAAAGTTGTAAAGAACCCTAGAACTCTCCACAAATTATTTTATGAAGCTTTTGCTTTGCACACCAATCTTTTACGCGAAGTGTTTTACATAAATTCCAACTATGACTGACTTTTTAAATTATGTCTATATCTATTTTTACATCGAGACTAATTTTTACTAGAGTTAGAGATAAGTCCCTTACAAGAGGTAAGCTCATTTGAACCTTAAGTTGCCCGCCTATTATTCTCAAAATTATGGTTGAGGTAAGACTAGCCACAATCAAAATGTGAGTTTTTCACAAAAATTGATATTCCCTACCACATTGAGAATGAATATGAAATGCAAAACAAAAAGGTACAACACAATAATCATCTGATCAGAAAAGTGGTGATTTTCATAACCGAAGTTCAACACATACACAATAATTAATAGATAGAAAACAATAGGGATTCGAAATTAGAACTTCTGATACCATGTAAAATGTTTTTTATTGACCAGCGCTTACCCCAAAAAAAAAAAAAAAAAAAAAAAAAAAAAAAAAAAAAAAAAAAAAAAAAAAAATATTTATATATATATATATATATGCTTATCTGCCCACAAGGAACGACTATCCATCAACATATGCAGGGGCAACAAGTTCAACCAAGATAAGCAAACAGATGTTCAAATAACTGAATGGCAGAAGTTCAAGACAATCAGATATAAGAGGAAGCTGTTCTTAGAAAAAAAAAAACAAGAAGAAAAGGGCTGCAGCATGAGAACCTGTCATTCTTCTTAACCAAAAGAGCAGAGTAAAAAAGACAAAAGCTACCAATACAATAATCAGATTGGCATGTGCAAAGACTCAGTAGCTAACAGTCATAACTAATACAAAAGCTAACTGTCCAGCTTAGATGCTGAACATGTTTCAAAGACTAGTAGTATACATAACCACAGAATTGCAACAAAGACAGGTCTTGGAGATATGCAACTAAACACGGCCATCCCACAGACTCTCTTGTTTAACATTGCTTGATCTCAAAAGCTCCTCTATTTCTTCAGGAGGATTCAAACCCATTTTTTTGGCACGATGCCATCGCTCTAACCTGCTCATTCCAATGCATGGTCCATAAGCCATGTTCATGTCGAATTGCCTCAGCTTCATATTAATTTCATCATAATCATCTGTTTAAAAACAGGACATACTCAAAACTCATTTTCGCAAATGACAAGAAAGAAAGAAAGGAGTGAAAACCCCCAGTGCTTCAACTTTCTTACGTCCCCATTAGTAAGTAAACAGGGTTGAATTACTCTAGAACAGGAAAGTATTAGAAGGAAATCACATATTATAATTAAGAGAAATGAGGTATCTAACCTTGCAGATCAACAAAACCATGGGCAATGTCAGAATCATGAGAAGCTGAGTGCTCTGCTCGTGATGATGATTTCTTTTTTGCAGTAGAAGATGATGATTTTGCCTTTGAAATGCTGCTTCCGGATTTCTTTTGCTTAAAGAATCCTCTAATATTTGATTTAGATGGTTCCATTTTCAATCTTCCTCTCCAACTTCAAATTTTACTTTGTATAGCAGCTTTTAGGTTTTAATTCTTCCTCCTAAACAACAACTATGGGCAAAATATGCACAAATGTTAACAGGAATTTATATACCTAGATTCAAGTGTCCAAATAAAAAAGTGAAGAGCAAACAAAATTTACAGTAAATGATATTCTTTTACACTGAAATTGAATAGAGGCAAAGTAAGAAAGAAACAAAATCTAACTTAGAACTTAGAATAAATGAAGAAACAGTCAAGATTAAAACATTAGAGACTATTCTGGAGAACATCTAACAACGAATAATCCCATTAACCCAAAGAAAATCCTGCAAGATCTTCTTCTTCAATAAATCATTTTTAATATGTAAATTAAAATTACAAAAAAATTCATCCCAAGAAAGAATTAGCCATGTCAAGTCTAAAAATATCATTATGCAAACATTGATAAAGAGGATAGAATTTGCACAAATAGAAAAATTATACCCAGCAAACAGTTAATGCCACTTGAAAATTGTAAATCTTTCCTTACCACAACATAAGTCAATAAGGTCACAACTTTAAGTAGAAAAGAAAATTCAAGCAACAAAAGGAAAAAAAAAAAAAAGAATTGCAGTGTAATTATAAGAATAATCAGCAGAAACAAAATCCTTATTTCAATCAAAGACACTCATGAAAAAAAGTGGACAGTCCCTCCAACCCTAAAACCCTGGAAAAATTTCGTCAATATTTTCTGGGTTTTCCAAATCTTGACATTTTCAAATTAAAACCCTGCATAAAAGAGAAAAAAAAAACAGATAGAAGAAGGGAATCTTGAAATAAAAAAAAAAAAAAAAGCAGTTGATCTTCCCGTTCACAACACGACTGATGAAAAGGACAATCTAAACAAGATAGAACGACAAGAATCCATTCCCAGGTCGAGAAATGAACAAATTCCGACCTTAAAACCCCCCAAAAAAAGGAAGAATACAACAATACCTGAAGAGCTGTGTAGTCGTAGATGTGTAACGAGAGAGAGAGAGAAATGAAATGTGGTCCGATATTCTTTTGTATTCAAATTTTGAATTTGATGGCAAGAATGTGTAGTACTTTCTCTATTTTATTTATTTATTTTTTTCACATGCAATATTAATATTTAAATTTTTTTTTTCTCTTTTCTCCTCCCCTAAACTAATTTATCTAAGAAGGTCCACAATGAGCGGGTATACCCCACAAAATAGAAATTTCTAGACCAATGACCAGAAGATATTCAAACTTTTAACCTTTTGGTTAAAGGAGAGACTTAACCTCTTGACCATTAGGTAGGAGAGAAATTTCATAAATTTTCTTTAAGTAAGGAAATGTCCTAAATAATCTTAAACTATAAAAATGCGCATTTAAAATATATTTGCATATAAACTAATCTCATTTAAGTCGAATTTCTTTCTCGTAAAAAGAAGCTCTAGTTATAAATTTTAAACAACATTATATATATATGAATACGAGTTTAAACGTACTCATTAATTTTATTTATTTTGTTAAAGCCTATATGAAAAGAATCATCAAACAAAGAATTGAGTATATCAATTCACGATACAAAGTAATCTTGGCTATTTAGAAAGAGCTAATATTAATAGGTCAAACTACCTCGCTTTATATTATCTTACTTCATCTTATTCTATAATACGATTCACGGTTGATTATAAATCTTTTTAGACTCTGCTCTATATATCTTCTCTAAGTGTCATTCTCATACGTATTAAACATATTACGATCATATATATTACTTGAGAACTATATAATATATATATATATATATATATATATATATATATATAAATACAATACTTTCTTCCATGAATAAGGTGGCCAACACTTCAAAATTATTTCTTTTTTTTTTCTTTTTTCTTTTTTTTTTTTTTTTTTGAGAAATTGATGTTAAGTATCAAGGGTTAGTAAAAAGAAAGTTACTAATGGATAATAATACCCACTTGACCCGAAAGTCATGATTAAAAAAAAAAAAAAAAAAAAAAACGAGTAAAAAGGGCAACTCCTCCACCTTACCTTCATTTGCAGGTTTGTCAGAGATTCCAGTTTTGAATTCTTCAAACACCATTAATGGAGAATATGTATAAAAACATTTCTAAAAATAGAAATGCCTGCTATAAATGTATCTTATTGCTGCCAGTTTGTGATCAAACACTCTAGAAAGTAAAATCATCACTCCATATCGGAACAACTACGAATATTATTATTATTATTATTATCAGATTTACATATTATTTGATTAATATTATTATTATTTTTGTTTAAAAAAAAAAGTAAAGGAAGAAGTTGTAAGAGAGCTCTCCTAGCTTAAATAAGGTTGAAAGTTCAAAACTCTACTCTACCTCTACCATTACATTTTTTTCTAAGAAGACCAACCCAGCTCGAACATGGATTAGTCTAGATGTAAATTTCGTTTAAATGTGTTCTCTCATAGTTTATGACCCATTTAAGATACACATTGCCTAAAAAAAAAGAAAAAAAGAGTGGAGTTGCATTAATAAGATAGTTAAGTTTCATTCGTGCGTACATGGGCTTGAGGTACATTCTTTATGAGGCCCGAGCCCGAATTGTCAAACAAAGGATTAAACAAAACAAAAGGTGGATGTACAAAATTCATCTAGCAAAAAAATTTGTCTTACTCGCACCATAAGTCCATACTACGCAAGTTGATCGACAACTCTATTAGCAACTAGAAACTATAGTATTTCAATCAATGAGAGATTACAACAACTAATCATAATCACCTTTCTCAAGTAAAAATGACACTTATTCTCTCTCTCTCTCTCTCTCTCTCTCTCTCTCTCTCTCTCTCTCTCTCTCTCTCTCTATATATATATATATATATATATATATATATATATATATATATATTTCTTTTCATAACATAAAAGAAAAATATAACGAGTGTTGTCTACTTAATCATAGACCTTAGGACACTAGACATTAATTTCCTTCAGGAATGGTTCTTAAGTAACAAATGATACATGCAGACAAACATTTTATTCATTAAGCAAATAAATAAATAAGTAAATAAACTTAGTGGCAAGTTCCTCAAATCCCTTCAAATAACTACAATAGCTATCATGATATTCAAAAGATATCATACTATAGTCTCAAGTGACCAAAAGAGATCTATTAATCAAACAATTCATCAAAATAGTCGTAAAACAAATCATAGGCTAAGAGAAGTAGCCACCTTGCAAGGCTAAATACTCCAATGTGAACGATAGCAAAGTAGTACCATGAGGGAAGGGTGAAAAGAACCCCATCGGGGAGTGAAATAGAACATGAAACCGTAAGCTCCCAAACAGTGGGAGGAGTCTATGGCTCGACCGCGTACCTGTTGAAGAATGAGTCAACAACTCATAGAAAATGACAAAGTAAAACAAATCATCTCTAAACACATTATAATAGTTAGCAAATATATCATCGGTTGAATATATCATATCTCCACATAACGCATAACTCATAAGTCGTTTGTCAAGTAAATGAAGAGTTGAAAAACATTTGAAAAAGTCATAGAATTTTGAAAAATTTTGACAACTTTTTGATCGAAAAAGGTACACCCTACCCAAACTTAAGGGAATCGGTGTCCTTAGTGTTAGAGCAGGTGTAATAACTAGCTCATCCAATGCAACTATGGACCAAACCAATAAAAATATTACAAGTGGATTTTGGTAACCTACAATAATAGGTTAACAAGTTAAGGGGTGATGTAACATGCTCTATGATTAACATGTCATCAAAAATTATGAATTCAATAGGTTACCAACAAGTTTTCACCAAATAAAATAATAAAATTATATTGTAGTAGTAATTTTTAGCCATTTTATAGTAAACAATAACATAAAAATGGTAAGTTATCCATTTTTATAAATATCTTACCATTTTTTTCACAAATCTTACCATTTTTTTCATGAACCTTAATGAAAATATCAAAACACCTTACCATTTTTTTCAAATATCTTACCATTTTACATATAAATTTTACTATTTGAAAAAAATCAAATATCTTACCACTTTTTCCACACATCTTACCATTTTCTTCACAAATCTTACTATGTTTTTCACAAATCTTACAATTTTCTCTACAAATCTTACTATTTTAAGAAAACTAAAACATCTTAGCATTTTTTCCACATATCTTACCATTTTTCTCTACAAATCTTACTATTTGAAAAAACTAAAGTATCTTACCATTTTTTAAACAAATCTTACCATTTTCATTATAAATCTTACCATTTAAAGAAACTAAAACATCTTACCATTTTTTGAACAAATTCTACCATTTTTTTTATAAATTTTACAATTTGAAGAAACTAAAACATCTTACCATTTTTCTACCTATCTTACCATTTTCTTTATAAATCTTACTATTTGAATAAACTAAAGTATTTTACCATTTTTTTCACAAATCTTACCATTTTCTCCACAAATCTTACTATTTTAAGAAACTAAAACATCTTACCATTTTTTCCACACATCTTACCATTTTCTTTACAAATCTTACTATTTTAAAAAACTAAAGTATCTTAGCATTTTCTACACAAATCTTACTATTTGAAGAAATTAAACTAACTTACCATATTTTGAACAAATCATACCAATTTTTTTTACAAATTTTTACTATTTAAAGAAACTAAAACATCTTACCATTTTTTAAACAAATCTTACCATTTTCTTTATAAATTTTACTATTTGAATAAACTAAAACATCTTACCATTTTTTCCACCCATCTTACCATTTTATTTATAAATCTTACACTTTGAAGAAACTAAAACATATTACCATTTTTTTTTCACCAATCTTACCTTCTTACTCATAAATTTTACTATTTGAAAAAAGTACAACATCTTACCATTTTTTGAACAAATCTTACCATTTTGTTCACAAATCTAATATATATTTTTTTTTTTACTTTTCAATATTTTGGTCACTTAACTTTTTTATTATTAATGTAAGTTTAATAAAGTATAAAGTTATTTTTACAACAAAAGTGGAAGTTCTAAGGGATTACCCATATTTACAACAATATTACCATATTTTCAAACTTTACTATTTATATATTTAAAAAAATTAGTTAATAGAATAATAAGAAATAAAGATAATATAGTAACTTATCAATAAAATTATTAGTTTTAAATTAGTTTTTTTTTAAAATATGATTTTTTATTTATTTTATATAATAAAAAACTAATTTTTCGTACTTCATATATTAATTAAAGTAAAAATATAAGTATTAAACACTTGACTTTAATATTTGAGAATGTTCTGGATTATTAAAAAAAATATTATTAAAAGAATTTATAGTTAAGTTTAATTATAACTTATTAGAGACTTTAAGGTTAATGGTGATTGTTTTGATTAACATATTTATTTAATTTTTTTTTTTAAAAAAATTTTTTTTTCCCTTTCCTCCAACTAAAAAATTTTATTTTTGCCCCCCCAAAACAACACCCCCCCCCCCCACCCCACAACTTATTTAATTTTGACATAATTTAAATATATAGTTAACAACTTTTTTTTTTTCCTTTTTTTTTTATTATTCTGGTTCTCCCCCCCCCCCCCCCCCCCTCCCTTCTCTTTTTTTTTTCCTCCTTTTTTTTTTTTTTTTTTTTCTCTTCTCCTATTCCTCCTCCTTCAACACCACCCCCCACCACCATTAACACTCACTTTCAATTTACTTTTTTTCCAGTGTCAACCATTTTTTTTTTTAGATGGGTTTTCCATTTCTACAATTCCTCTTATTCTTCTCCTTCTCCTCCTCCTCCTTATCACCCCAAATTTCCGGATTTGAGATTCTAATTCTCCAACCATTTTCATCAATAAAGTAGGGATATGAGGATAGGATGATGCAAAATCCAAACCGACAAATTGTCTTGACCAAAGCTCATTCACTTCCTCACATGGTGCTTCTCCTTTCAAGAAAGCTTGAATAATTTTTCAAGAAAGCTTGAACAATCAACCAATTTTGTATTTTTGGGAGAAAATGAGGAGAAGATAATGTCGGTAATGGTGGTCGGAGGTGGTGGCGAGGAGAAGAATAAGGGGAATTGTAGAAAGGAAAACCCATCTAAAAAAAAAAGTTGACACCGGAAAGTAAATTGAAAGTGAGTTGTGATAATGGTGGTGGGAGGTGGTGTTGAGGAGGAGGAATAGGAGAAGAAGAAGTGGAATAATAAAAACATGAAACCCATTTCAAAAAAAAAAGAAAGTGAGGATGTTAACTATATATTTAAATTATGTCAAATATTAACAAACAATGCAGTTAGCTTAGGGTGAGATGCAAGTCAACCATGCGTGGAGGCCGGGCGGGTTCTTCCCCCCCAACAAACAAAAATTAAAATTTTTATAATGAAATATTTAAGGTGAAAAGACCAAATACCCGAAAAATGGACTGTATTTTTGACGAAGAAAAAAGGGAGTTTTTAAAGTTGGAGTGAAAAAAGAAAAAAAAAAACAGGTGCTAAATTTGAAAAGTTGGAAAAGTTTAAGTGCAACTTGGAGGGTTTCCTTTTATTTTTTTATAAAGAAAAACTCAAAATGTGATATTGGGCGTTAAAATAAAAAAAATGATATAATTTAATCTTTTTAAAAAAATTGCTATAATTTAAAATTGGTTTTAAATATAGTAGAAGTTGTTGATATATAAATTTTATCTATATATTTATATATTAAGATTTTTACGCCCTTAGATTGACACTACAACAAATTTAGCTTATAACAACATTTTATTTGCAACACTTTTAATTAAGTAATGTCAAATCACACGAGTAGAAATACTCCAATTAATATGTTTCTAAATATAATCTATATTGTTGCTAAATATACAATAATTAAATTTTTAGCTCACATATAACATAAGGACCATAAAGTTATAAGTATTTTATTTGAATTAGGGTCTTTTAGGATTAGATATAAGGTTCATTGTTATCTAAGCAAATTCTTAGGAATTTTTGTTTTTTAAATTTTTTTGAAATACCAACTAGTCATTATCAATATTATATATATATTTATTACATATATGTATATGTAATGACTTATTCTTTAATTTTATGTTGTCTTATTTAATTTATATAAGTATTAGGTGACACTATATATGAGCCTAGTTTATGCTCTATTTATATTCATTTTTATATATCGTTACACATCTATATTTAATTTTCTCTTAAAATGTAAAATTAATATTTTTTGCCCTTCTAAAAATAAATTTCTAAATACACAATTAAATATTTTTATTAAGTAATACTATTAAATTAGATTTTTATGACATGACTAAAAAAAAATATTTCTAGAATCCTAAATATATATATATATATATATATTTATATTAATAAAATAAAACAAACAATTTTTATTATTTTAAGGATGAATCTAAAAATATATATGATATATAATGAATCTATCTCAATCTTTTTATTTTTAAAGATAAATCTTTTTTTTTAAAAAGTTAATTAATAATTTTTAAATATTTATTAAAATTGTAAAATTAAATAAATATACAATTATAAGGGTACATTTCTCAAAATGACATTTAAATATGAAAATTACAAAATCTAAAGCATTTAAATCACATATTTTCAATTATCCAAAAGAAAAATATATAAATATATATTTGTAGTAGAAATTTATCGTTTTTCAATATTTTCAGTAGATATGCTCATCATTATTCCCTATATCCGATTGAAATGATTAAGTCTATGTAATAATAATAAAAAAAAAAAAAAAAATTGAAGTAGTCATTTCACTTGCTTGCGTGCATGTATATGTTTTCTTTTCTTATTTCTTCCTTTCCCATCTTTTGTTTTCCATTCTGTTTCGTCTCTAAATTTTCACTTCTCTCATATTTACGTACTTTCGGAAGAAAAAGAAAAGGTTGAAATTGTTGTTCCGGATGTTGAAGAAGAAAAGAAGTTTCATTAATGGTAAATGGTTTTGGTTTCTTCGTGAGATAAAGGGGACAAGGGGATTTCATCTTCTTCAACATTTCCTTATCCTACTATCTCTTTTCAACGGTAAGTAAAAACCTTTGCACTATTAAAATTATAATGTATAGAATAACGTTTCATTTTTTTGATGATTATATTTGTAAAGAACATATTTTGAGTTTGCGAATGTGATTTACAATTAACATAAATTAAACTTATAGTCATATATCATAATTAATAAGTTTTCAAAATTATGTATATAATTATTTCTATCGTATAAGATTGAAAAAAAAAACACTAGTAGGATTATTTTTTTATTATATAGATTGTTGTTGTCTGGTTTGGGTGATCTGTTGCAACTCACATCTATTTTAGTTTGTCGTTTTCCTAGTTTATAGACAAGGTGTAGTTAATTTTTTTTTTTTTTTTTTTATATAAGTGGAATATTCATTAAAATAAAAACGATACAAAAGTGAATGACTAAAATCATTCACGAAAATACAAAGCACCAACCTAAAACGAGGTGGAGCAAACAAAGCACCAACTTAAAACTAAGTGGCGCAGGGAGCAAACTCAACCTAAAAAAATTAGGTGAGTCCGAGAAAGCAGAAAATAAATACGGAAATACATAAAAAAGAAAAACAACAGATATTCTGTCTAAATCTAGGGTCTTCATACTGTCGATTTCAAACCTCATTTGCGAAGGGAGTTCGATTTTGTCCGATTTTGTCTTCTTTTTTCAACAGTAGTCTAATTCATTCTGGGCGCATCAAAGATTTCATAAAATACCTAAAAAGAAAACTAAATACGAATACGAACAAAGGGCCCATATATAATTCGGGTTTAAAATTTTTTCTTTTAACAAAAGAAGAAAAAACCGATATTTAAATATCAATAGGAGACTAAGCATATGAGATGAAAAAGATAAAAAACAAAAAAACAATAGAAAAAAAAAAAAAAAAAAAAAAAAAAAAAAAAAACCACAAAAAAAGTAAAAAGTTATTCAGGCAAAGTTTTAGGGGTTTAAAAGCTAAATTTCCCCCTTGGCCAGGGAGAAAAAGAAGTGGCGGCTGGCAGAAGAGAAGAGGGGAGGAGAAGTGAGGAGTCGGCGGCTGCTGAGGGAAAAGAAGAGAAGAGGAAGAGAGGGGGGTTAGAGTTGAAAGAGTTTTTTTTGTTAGAGAGAGAATTTTTTACATTCCGTTGCTAACGTGGAGTTACATAAATATGTCTTTATGGTTTGAATTCTAAATAATTTATCTTTCCTCTCGAAAAAAAAAAAAAAGAAAAAGTAATTTGGTTCTTTGGATGTTGTACGAAAGGTGAAGCTGATGCCAAAAAATAAGATATAACTGAAACGGTACACTTTATGAATGAATTGTTATCTTTATAAATATTTTAATACTTTTGCTGCTAAATTTACTTGATGTGAACATACTTTAATCATATTGTATATTATTTAAGTTAATTTCCCATAAAAAATTTTAAGTTATAGTTTCCACCTTCCCAATGTAAATTGTTTTTATTCATATTAATCTAAATATATAAAAAATACTTTTTTTTTTTGGATTTTAACATTGTTATCCTTTGAATTATTCAAAGACAAAGATTCATCTATTGACAGCTTCAAATTCATACGACAAATTATATTATCTACAAATATTTATAATATTAATAAATTAATAACATAAATAATAATTATAAATAAGTCCATAAAATTATATAAAAAACAAATATAACAAATTAGAGGAAATAAAACATTTTTCACATTTATGAAAATATTAAAAAACATGTGCTAAAAAATTTATAATAACTAACTTGCGATTTTAAAAATTTATTACTTAAATATTGAAATAATTTATATTTATATATTTAATAAAAATTAAACATATTTATCTAATTGTATAATTATATAATTTTATAATATAGATACTTATATCACGATACAACAATTATGTATATCTAATAACCTAAATATCTTCGTATATTATGATAAGAAAAATAAATTTAACAGTAAAACTGTATGTATTATATATATATATATATATATATATATATATATATATATATATATATATAACAAGTCATTTATAAATGTCCGTTTCAACTATAACTCATCTGTTGGCATCACCTTCACCATCCATACAAGATTAAGTTATAGTTAAGGTAAATCACATTCACAGATATAACTATCAAAATATATTCTTTATTCTACACATTATAACTTCAATAGTGCCAAAATTTTTACTTACCATTGAAAATAGATTGCAGATTAGGAAATGTTGAAGAAGAATGGAATCCCCTTGCCCCCTTTATCTCATGAAGAAACCAAAACATTTTACCATTAATAAAACCAGAAATTTCTTTTCTTCTTCTTCAAAACCCAGAACAACAATTTCAATATTTCTTTTTTCTTTTTCTTTTGAGAGAAGTTGAAAATTCAGAGATGAAGCAGAATGAAAAACATGTACATGCACACAAGCTGAAACGACTACTTCAAATTATTTTATTTTTTTATTACATAGACTTTTTTTTTTTTTTGACTTTAGATTACATAAACTTAATCATTTCAAATCAGATGTAGACCATGCTAAAAATATTAAAAAACGTGAATTTTGTGTTGCAGATTTTTTTTTCCTCGATAGTTGCAAATATGTGATTTAAAATACTTTTTAAATTTTTTAATTTTCATATTTAAATTTCATGTTGAGATATTTACCTTTTATATTTGTATATTTATTTAATTTTACAATTATTATAAATATTTAAAAATTATTAATTAACATTTTTTTAAAAAAATAGATTTATCTTTAAAAACAAAAAGATTGAGATAGATTCATTATATATCATATATATTTTTAAATTCACCTTTAAACTAATAATTTTTTTTATCTCATTAATATATAAAGATATACTATTTCTCTCAAAAAAAAATAATATAAAGATATATAATTTTTAGGTTTCAAAGAATATTATATTTTTAAATCATGTCATAAAAAACTAATTTAATAGTATTACTTAATATAAATATTTAATGGTATATTTAGATATTTATTTTTAGAAGGACATAAAATATTAATTTTACATTTTGAAGGAAAATTATATATATTGTGATACCGTCCCACAAATATGTGTAATGATATATAATAATGTAATGATATATAAGAATGAGTCTATATAGTGCAGTGATTACAACATTAAGTAATTGACCATGGACTAGGCTCATATATATTTTCACCTAATACTTATATAATTAAAGAATAAGTATATGTATATGTAATAAATATATATAATGTTGATAATGACTATTTGATATTAAAAAAATAATAAATAAATAAATAAAATCATAAGATTGAACTAAATACAATGAACCTTATACCCAGTTCTAAAAGACTAGACAGTAAAATTTCAAATAAAATATAATAAATTATTATATAAAATAAAACAAAACATAACACTACATAATTTTGTAATATATAAGAAAATAATAATTATTATTAATTACTTAAACTTAAATACTTTTTTTAATTTATAGTTCCATTTATATGAACTAAATAATATAATATTTAAAGTATTAAATATTGTAAAATTACAATAAAACATGTAATAAAATTACAAATTTATCACATTAATTTTGGGCTTAAATATAACTAATTATAATTATATACTAGTGTAAACAATAATTTCTTTTATCTGCTGTAAAATCATAATTACAAGAAATAATAATTGTATATAACAATTTAAAAATTACAATGGTCTAATTCATCGCTGATGTGGCCTTCAAGCTCCAATCACCTTAATTTCGATCCTCCGAATCTTCATTCTTATAAAAAACAAAGCCAAACGGAGATTGCTCTTCGTAAAGCTTCTCCGATGCGAAAAGATTAGAGTTTTTAGAAAAGATTAAGGTTTTTTTGAAGATTGTTCATGCTATTAAATTATAGCATTTAAGTACTAAAAATTAGTTTTTTATTGTTTGAATTGAATGAAAATCATATTTTTAAAAATACTAATTTAAAACTAATAATTTTATGATAATGGTTTAAAACTGTAAAATTTAAAATTATTAAATAAAAAAATAAAATGTTAACATTAAATTTAAAATCTTGACCCAATAAACAAAAAGACACAATAATACTATTCTATAATAAAAATATCTAGGTATAATATAAAAGTTAGCCTATAAATTGGTATGGGATTCTCACTTAACTTAATATAGATTTTAAAAGTGAAGATGAAAAACTTTATTTTTATTAGTATTATTATTTTGTTGTAGAAGAGTAATTGAAAAGAAGTAATGCATCGGAATTTTAATATATGAAGATGGTTAAGTTACATTAAGAAGATGGTTAGCCCTTGGTAAATATACCAAAGACGAAAAAGATTTTTATTTGATACTATGGATGACTGGTTACGTAGGGACCGTTTCATTTTTGTAGGTTGGTCCGGTCTATTGCCCTATTTCGCTTTAGGGGGTTGGTTCACAGGTACAACCTTTGTAACTTCATGGTATACCCATGGATTGGCCAGTTCCTATTTGGAAGGCTGCAATTTCTTAATTGCCGCAGTTTCTACTCCTGCTAATAGTTTAGCGCATTCTTTGTTATTACTATGGGTCCCGAAGCACAAGGAGATTTTACTCGTTGGTGTCAATTAGGTTACATTCGTGCGTACATGGGCCTGAGGTACATTCTTTAGTTGGGGTCCGATGCAGCTCGAATTCGGTTTAGTTGGAGTCCAAAATAATTATCGTACATGAATAAATTACTAAAAAAAAGTGGGGATACAACAAAAAATTTATCTTTCTTGCACCATGCTATGTGTGTTTTTAACTAGAAATTAAAAAAAAAAAAATGTAAAAACGCATATAGCATATATATTTTTTTAGAGAATAATTTCCACGATTGTGCTTAAGTCGACATGAAAATCATTTACTATATAAAAATTTATTAATATATATATATATATAGTACAAAACTGTATAAATAAAAATGCATATGCAACACACATTGTTTTTAGTATATGTGACAATAGCGCATATGATGTACGTATTTTTAATGTACATGTAATAAAAATACATATAAGATATACGTTTTTAGTATACAAGTAACATTCTTTTCGAAAAATTGGAAGATTCTTAAAACTTTACGTGACATACACATTTTTTTAGTAATAAAAAGTTTTAAGTGAGTAAAAAATATGATTTGTAAAATATTAATTATAACGTTATAAAAGAAAAACATTAATAAATAAACTTTTATTTCCTAATATGAATAAAAAAAAAAGCTCGTTTTCTAAAAAAATGGAGGGTATTTATATATTTATATTTTTGAGAAATTCTAACATTTAGTGTGTTTCGAATTCATGACCTCCGGATTATAAGTGAGACTGCTACTAACTGAATTACACATTCTTGAAAAACGGAGAACATTAATGACTTTTTTTCTTCCCTACAAATAAAAAAAAAAAAAAAAAAAAACATTTCCTTAAAAACATCAAAATTTTCAAAATTTCCAAAACTTCATTAATTTTAATGGAACGTTAATGTGCTGCTGCTCTCTTTGTTTTCTGTAACAGGACTGACACTAAATCTGCTAGCTGTCGGAGAAACTCCCATTGTTGAATCACTAACTTGAGCTTCGTAATCTCCATGATAAAGTGAAGCCGTGAAAAAGCCATTGGCATCTGTTTTAACTTCCAATCCATCGTGACTCAATTGTCGGAGATATTTTTCGACAACGTTTCCGGTTGCTAAGTTTCTGAAATTGTTGTCTGTTAAGCACATTTTGTAACATCCCTGAGGAGACCATGCCGACCAAACCAAGATTCCATTAACTGCAGGGTGTCCGTGTATCTCTTTTATGATTTGATCCAAATACTTGTCCTGTAGAAAAATGGGAGAGATTAAAAGATTCATTTATGTGCCTACAATCAACTATTATATATGTTGGAGTTGGGTGTCAAACCAAGTCCCACATTAGAAAATTAGTTAAAAGTTGGCTAATATATAAGGAATTACACCTAAGCTCAAAGCGGACAATATTATATTAATGTGAAGTTAGATAAGAAGACGACTCAACTTGATGGGAGAAACGAGCCACATTTATGGATAGAGATGGACTCCCAAAACATTTTACACTTTTTACAGTTTCTTTTACCATTTTTGTTTCAAAATACTCTCTCAAAATACCTTAAAAACAATCAAAATTATAGCAAAGATTTCAAGAATTGTGACACCCGTCTCACATTATAAATATGTGAAGATGTATAATAGTATATAAAATTGAGTTCAACTAATCATTACGTCTCAAGATTGTATTTTTGGTAAAAAGATGATAGTACTAATTAAGTAGTTGACCATTAAATCAAGTAGTATCGAAACATTTTTTGGAAAGTTCTCTCTAAATACATATTTACTTTAAATTCCAAATCATAGTTGAATTGTGAAAAAGTGATAACTTAGTTCATTTGATTTTCCTTACTTATGTGTTTCATCTCATCTACTAAGTGAGAGACTGAGTTCAACACATTCCAAAGAATTACCTAAAGAATTTTTTTTTTTTGGTTTAGACTAAATGATTTTCAAATCCATCACGACTCCGACTAATCCCGGATTCGATTTAGATTATTTTCAGAGAGTTTAACTTTTACTTAGGAGAAGACCTCAAACTCTTACATAATGTTGTCAACCCTCGATCTTACGTACATAACTTCATTTTCTCATTATACCAAACCAAGACTTACAAATTACCTAAAGATACTAAAGAGTGGGGAAAGATGAATATAAAGAAAAAAAACAAACCTGATTCGGGCCACTTGAGACATCCAATTCCGTAACCCAAATAGGCAACTTTTGAGAAGCAAGAGCATCGATTGCAGATCTCAAGTAAGCAAGATTCGGAGTACTAAAATGACCTTCAAGCCCGATTCCCAAAGGCCCGTTGTATTGTTGGCGAATTTGTCTAATTTTCCGAATATACTGTGCCGGCGATGCTTTCTTATTGCCGGGATCCTCAATCGTACTATAATCATTCAAAAACAGAATTGCTCTGCCATCAATAGCATTTGTCTTTTTAAAAAACGTACCAGAAGCAGTCGGGCCGAGCTTACTTTCGTAAAAAGAAAAGTGTAAATTTTCATTCACGACATCCCAATGAATTAATTTTCCGGCGTATCTTCTGACGAGGGAATTGATTCTCTTATCAGTAGCTTCCCGTAATTGGGCAGGCGAAAGTTGACGAATCCACGACGGAATGTAAGTGGGATCTTCCCAGAAAATGCTGTGGCCGCGGACGGCGATGTTATGCTGTTTTGCGAAATTAAGCTTGTTGGATAAATAGAGTACACAACTCTAAATTATCTTGAGAAGAAAATAAAACACACTCTAAAGAGAACTCACAAAACACTAAGGAACAAAGCTTTTCTTGTTTAACAAACAACTTTGTTTTTCATTTTATGATTTACAATGGTTAAGTACTTAGGTATTTATAGGAAACTCAATGAAATCTACACCACACAATTTCACCTACCAATCTCACCTACCAATCTCACCTACCAAGCTCACCTACCAAGCTCACCTACCAATCTCACCTACCAAGCTCACCTAATTTTGCAATTGTAAGCAATTACATCATCAAACTAACATTGAGCTTGGACAATATTATTTAACTTTAGATTGGGGTTAGGATTACTTATTATGGCTGATATTGATTCTCAACACTCCCCCTCAATGTCGGCTCTCATTCTTTGCACTGAGCCGAGCTGACGGCGAAACATTTCAAATTTTCCTATACTCAAACTTTTTGTGAATAGGTCTGCAACTTGATCATCGGTCTTGATCTGTCTCATCTCAATTTCTTCTTGCAAAACCTTTTCTCCGATAAAATGATAGTGCACTTCAACATGCTTAGTTCTAGCATGAAAGATTGGATTCTCTGCCAAACGAATTGCTGATTGATTGTCACAATATAACGGAACAACATAATCTACTGGTTGATGTAGATTATTCATGAGTTGTATCAACCATGTACTCTCTTGAGCTGCCATTCTTGCTTGCTCGATACTCAGCTGTGGTTGATAAAGATACTGTCGGTTGTCTCTTGCTACACCAAGAAATTGTTCCAGAACCAAGCTTAAACACATACCCAGTTGTTGATCTCCTAGTGTCATGATCTCCTGTATAGTCGGCATCACAGTAACCAACTAGCTTGCAATTTTCACCTTTCTTGTACAGAAGACCATAGTCAAGTGTACTCTTCACATATCTTAGTATACGCCGAACTGCTTCCAAATGAGGCTTCTTTGGATTTTGCATGTACCGACTCATCACACCAACTGCATAAGAAATGTCTGTCAAAGTTAAGTATATCGGACTACCTACCAATTGTCGATACATCGTCGCATCTTCCAAAACTTTTCCTTCATGTCCACACATTTTGGCATTTGGCTCCATCGGCGTTGAACTCGGCTTGCATTCGAGCATTCCGAATCTCTTCAACAAATCTTTGGCATATTTCCGTTGACAGAGAAATATTCCTTCTTGTGTTCGATCAACCTCTAGACCAAGGAAGTGCTTGAGCTGACCAAGTTCCTTCATCTGGAAACGGACTGATAAATTCTCCTTTGTCTGAAGAATTTCCGCCTCATCATCACCTGTTATGATTAAGTCATCCACATACACTAGCACAATAGCAAGCTTTCCTTCATTGGCCTTGACAAACAAGCTGGAATCTGCAGATGTTACTGAATAGCCACTTTGTGTTAGAAATTCAGCAATCTTACCATACCATACCCCGGGTGCTTGTTTCAATCCGTAGAGTGCTTTCCGCAGCTTACACACATATTCGGGATGATCTTGGCTCCGAAAACCCATTGGTTGGATCATGTAGATCTCTCGATCCAGCTCACCATGAAGAAAAGCATTCTTCACATCCATCTGCCACAAATTCCAGTCTTTGTTGGCTGCAAGGGCAAGTAGGACTCGTACAGTTGTAAGTTTCGCTACTGGACTAAACGTTTCATCATAGTCTAGTCCGTACTGTTGAGAAAAACCACGAGCTACCAACCGTGCCTTGTACCTTTCGATTGATCCATCCGGACGACGCTTTATCTTGTAAACCCACTTGCAGGATATGGGTTTCACATCTCTTGCCTTTGGCACAAGATCCCAAGTCTGATTTTTCTTAAGTGCATCGATCTCTTCTTTCATAGCTGTCATCCATTCGGAACTATGCGATGCTTCTTCAAACGTCTCCAGGCTCTGTTGCTTCTTCACTTATGGTCGCATTGGCGGTATTTCGGATTTGGCTTTCGTGTTCTTGTTGACCTTCGGAGTTGAGATTGTGGAGTTGATGCTTCCATTTCACTGGGCCCACCTTCTTCATTTGGTTGCTGAAACCACGGGGATTTTGAGATTCTTGCATTTGCTCGACATCATCTTTGCCTGGATCTTCGATTCATCTAAACTTGGTTGGAGTTGAACAATATGTTTCTCTATCTTTTGTTGTAGCTTTTCTTCAAATTCTAGGATTGCTCCTTCTCTAAGGACCACCAAGAAGATGCTTCATCAAATACCACATTTCGTGAACAATATGTTTCTCTATCTTTTGTTGTAGCTTTTCTTCAAATTCTCTAGAGTCCGGTAGCACCTCCTTCTCTAAGGACCACCAAGAAGATGCTTCATCAAATACCACATTTCGTGAAGTGTAGCACCTTCCACTCATCGGATCACAACATTTCCACCCCTTTCTTTGGCTGTCGTATCCCGCAAAGATACATCTAACAGCTTTCTTGTCAAACTTGCTTCGTAAATGATCGGAAACAAATACATAACATACACACCAAATACTCGAAAGTAGCTAACTGTAGGTTTCATGTTCCATAATTTCTCAAAGGGTGAAACAAATTCTAACCTGGGTTGAGGAAGTCTATTGATCACAAGGGCTGCAGTCTTCATTGCTTCAGCCCAAAACCTTCCCGGTACGTTCTTTGCATGTAGCATACTTCGACAAATTTCCGCAAGATGTCGGTTCTTTCTCTCAGCTACACCATTTTGTTGTGGTGTGTTGGCACAAGTGTATTGATGACGTATTCGGCATTCCCTTAGGTATTGAGAGAACTCACTTGAGTTATATTCTCCCCCGTTGTCTGTGCGCAAGCAACAAATCTTCTTTTCCACTTCTCCTTCAACTAACTCTTTGAACTCTTTAAACTTTGAGAATGTGTCGGATTTTTCTTTCATAAAGAAAACCCATACATACCTTGAGAAGTCATCAATGAATGTCACCATGTACTGCATACCGCCAATTGATCGTTGCTTAATAGGCCCAAACACGTCAGAGTGAATTAACTCTAATGGTTCCTTTGCCTTAAACTCCGATGCCTCGTATGGCAATTGGTGTGCTTTACCATACTGGCATCCTGCACGGACCGTGTCTGTTCGCACGTCAAGTTGAGGAAGCCCCTTAAGCATCGACTTTTTCGCCATCACACTTAGCTTTGAATAGCTAACGTGACCTAACCGCATGTGCCATAGATCTGCTGTCTCATTTTTTCTTGTCTTGTCAACATATGCAGACTCTGCTGACATCACGTAGATAGACTCCAATCGTCGCCCCTCTATTGTTGGTTTTCCTGAGATTTTGAGATCACGATACACCTTCAC
Organism: Cynanchum wilfordii; assembly: GCA_025388415.1. Lineage (NCBI taxonomy): Eukaryota > Viridiplantae > Streptophyta > Magnoliopsida > Gentianales > Apocynaceae > Cynanchum > Cynanchum wilfordii. The sequence goes on from JAHSUH010003438.1 coordinate 1,032,834, forward strand.
ATCATTTGGACCGAACAAGACATAGTGGCCTGATGATGTCAATTGAGCCACAGATAGCAAATTTTTCTTCATTCCCGGGACATGATAGACATCTTGAAGTAGCACATGGTTAGAATTATATCTAGGTGTTACTGTCGTCTTACCAATGTGAGCTATCGGTAACCTTGAATTGTCAGCTGTCACCACCACACGACTTCCATTGTACTCAGACAGGTTTTGCAACTTCATTTTATCACCCGTCATATGATTTGAGCAACCCGAGTCTACGATCCAATCATTCCGATAGTCAATTCGTTTTGGTGTTGTTACTGTGAGAGCTAATTCTTCTTCCTCCATAGCGAACAGCGCTTCGGCATCCCAACTATCTTCGGAAATCTCTTTAGAATTGGAAGTAGCAGCATTACTTTCAACATGCTTTTTCTTGGCCCAACAATCTTTTGCCATGTGACCTATCTTCCCACAGTTGTAACACTTACCATCGAACTTTCTGCTATTGCCGCGATTCTTCGAAGCTCCCCCTAGACGAGAGCCTCCCTTTCCTTGGTAACTTTGCATCTTGTCACCATCCCTATTAGATCCACTACCAGTATGTCGTTTGAAACTGCTTTTGCTTTTGTTGGCGTAGAGAACTTCCTCTTCACCCTTCAGTAATACTCCTCCCATTTGCTTGGCCATAGCTTCTTGACCTGTAAGCAAATTTTCAAACTCAACAAGTGATGGTTGTGTCGGCCATCCCTGTACAAGCAGCAACGAACCCTCGGTATTCGGATCTCAAACCATGGATAATTATTCTCTTTATCCTGGCTTCGCCAATAGACGCTGTCAAATCTAACTCTGAAATTTCGCGACATATTGATTTCACCTTGTGAAAATATTGGGCAATTGTCATGTCACGTTGTGACATCGATAGCAGCTCGTTCTCAAGAAGTTGCAATTTTGTATCGTTCTTCTTTGAAAAAAGTGTAACAAAAGTATCCCATGCTTCCTTCGGTGTTTTGGCATCCCGGATGTGCTCCAACATTTCTTCTTCAATTGTGGTTTTTAAAGCAAACATCGCTTTACCTGCTTTAATTTTCCACTTTCGCAAGACGCCATTAGCATCTTCTACTGCCGGTTGTGTAACTTCACTTCCACCGACAACCTCCCACAAGTCTTGACCTTGTAGGTAAGACTCCATACATGTTGCCCACGTGTTGTAGTTTTGGTTATTGAGCTTCTTGATTCCTCCAACGACTTGAAGATCACCCATCGTGTTGGTAGTACCTCGGTAATACCAAACAAGCTAACTTTGACACAAAGCTTGCAAAGTCACAGACTACTCACGACACTAAGAAACTCTCTTACTAACAATCTCAAGAAATCGTTTCGATGTGGAAGATCAGTCACAACCGCAACCACAGAGCATACTAAGACTTTCAAGAGATTTAGACAACCTAACTCACAACCTTGCTCTGATACCAATTGTTGGATAAATAGAGTACACAACTCTAAATTATCTTGAGAAGAAAATAAAACACACTCTAAAGAGAACTCACAAAACACTAAGGAACAAAGCTTTTCTTGTTTAACAAACAACTTTGTTTTTCATTTTATGATTTACAATGGTTAAGTACTTAGGTATTTATAGGAAACTCAATGAAATCTACACCACACAATTTCACCTACCAATCTCACCTACCAATCTCACCTACCAAGCTCACCTACCAAGCTCACCTACCAATCTCACCTACCAAGCTCACCTAATTTTGCAATTGTAAGCAATTACATCATCAAACTAACATTGAGCTTGGACAATATTATTTAACTTTAGATTGGGGTTAGGATTACTTATTATGGCTGATATTGATTCTCAACAAAGCATGGCGTCGGCTGCGGAGTAATCTTCTTTGCCCGGAGTTGCTTCCGTTGAATACCATTTCATTTCGTTTTCGAAAACAGTGTATTTGAATCTTGATGAGAACCAGTTTTGGTAAGGTGGATTGTTGAGGATGTTCTTGTTGATTGCACAGCCAAATAGAAAATGACTGTTTAATTGTTTGATGGAAAATTTTGCATTGGCTAATGGTTGGCCTTGAGAATTTAAGGTTTGAATTCTCATATTGCTTTTCTTTGTCTGCACAAGAAAACATACACCATTTCAAAAATATATATATATATATATATATATATATATATATATATATATATATATATATATATATATATAAAGATTGATGTGTTTTTTAGTTGAAAAGATTAAAATATACTCTTAGACTTTAATTTTTTTGTTCAATAAGAATAATTGATGAGTGAAGAAATATATCAATTTCGTGATAAGTAAAAAGTAAATAAATAATTAAAATAGAGGGAATAAACAACGAAAGCTAGCATAGACAATAATAAAAAGGTGGAGCTCAATTTGTTAATCAGTAACCCCTTATGACCGAAAGGTCACGAGTTTCATATATGACAATTAAAAATGTGGCGTAAGAAGTATATATATATATATATATATGTATATATATCTTCAAAAAAATTCAAATAAACTAATGAAAACCAGATAATGTCATGACCTAAGTAAGAAAGACACGATCATGCATGTATATTCATATCTCATATGACACTATGATATTGCGAAAGACACGTTCAACTATATTGAAAGTTTCTATTATTTAATGTCTACACATGTGCTTCCTTATATGCGACTGTGGTCTAATAATAGATACACGATCAATTATTTAACAATTTTTTATGTTGTGTTAAAGAGATATCGGGAATTGAATATGCAAAAATATTGTTGTGTATATATATATAACAAGTTAATTACCTGCTCAACACTTTGAGATTGGTGTGATTTCCATTCATCTTCACTAAACCCTTGTACGGATATGCTGTCTGCCCATAACTCAACAGTTGAGTTTTCAGTCTATGTGGAGACAAATTAAGGAAGGGAATTAAAAACGTAAAACCTTAATTTTCACAAAGAAATTGTAATAAGTAAAAATCTCTACTTTCCTTGAAATCCTGTAATTATTTATGATTATCCGGACTTAATCTAAATAAAAAAAAATTAATGTTATATAAAAAATATTATACTAAGTATAGGAAAGAATCAAGTATATATACATGGAAGTAGAGTTCTGCAGGGCCGGAAGCATTCAAAACTAGACCACCCTTGAGCATGGACCAGCAGCCCGATTCCGCGGTAGTCTTTCCGGCGTGTACATAGTCGTCGGAACTTGTTTTGAACACTGCATATACTTCAGATTCTCCTTGGCTCAATTGTACCCAAGCTACAAAAAACAAAAACACAATACAACTCATGAATATATATATATATATATATATATATATATATATAAAGAAGATAAATTCAACTCTTCTTAGCGCATGCAACAATTCTCGATTTTAATATAGTATCAAAGCAGAAAATCTTGTTATCGGCTCACATGAGACGTGTTGTGGTAAAGGGATAAATTTATTCTTCTCTATATTAACTTTAATTTTTAGAGTAGATTATAATTTTTAACTCGATTTAGCTTGGTATTAGAGCCAAAAAAATTTATAATCGGATACACACGTGAGGGGGGCATGTCAAGAAGATAAATTTAATTAAACTCAATTTTAACCATATATGAAAGCACAAAAATTTAGTCAAGTGTTTGTGGCCAAGTTGGCAACAAAGCTGCATCCAAACACTCTTCTTGCCCAAAGGGCGGAAGTTCGACACCCCATTTCAGCCATAGTGCTTTGTCAAATCCCAGTGTTGGATTAGTCGAGTAAAACTGGACACCATCACTAAAAAAAAAAGCACAAAAATTTATGATTGGCCTAAGGGGTGCTGTGCATTAAGAGGATAAATCCAACTTTACTGTTAACAATATAACTCGATTTAACATGATATCAAATTGGAAAGAATTTGTGATTGGTCCACATTCGAGAAAGTGCATTAAGAGGATAAACTTAATTCTCTAGAACATGTGTTCGATAATTTAATTTGATTTTAACATGATATCCGACCAAAAAAATTGTCATCGATCCATTAAATGTATTAAGAGGATACATTTAACTTCGTCTACTAACTTAAACTTTTAGCATAAGTAACAATTTAATTCGATTTAATATAGTATCCGAGTGAAAAAAATTTGTAATCAACCAACACATAAGAATAGTGTTAAAACAATAAATATAATATTTTCTATTAATTTAAGAACATATAATAATTTAACTCAGTTCGACCAACCATACATATTAACATAAAATTATGAATTAAAAACGTACGTACCAGAAACCGTGTACAACATTTGACTTTCCAAATATAACTTTTGTGAAAAACTATGATAAGTTGCATTACGTTGAGAAGCAACGATGAATTTGTTGCCATCACTTGAAACTCTGGTCTCAATTTTTCCACCACCAAATGTCGACCACCCTTTCAACCCTTCATTTATTTCTGGGTTCACTATAATTCCTCCCTTGTATTGTGGTTTTAATGGAGTTTTTAAACACTGGAAAAAAAAATTAAAAAATAAAAAAATTATATTCTTCCTTTATTATTTTCAATAGAATTATTAGTAAATTTAGTTTCAAATATTTATTTTTATGGTATCTTTGGTCGTAAATTTTTGGGTCTATTAAGTCCCTAACATATAATATATTGATGATTCAAATTCTTTAATTTAGTCAGCAATATTTGAGTCGGAATTGTAATGAATAATTGGTGAATTTGGTTCCAAACAAATTTATGTTTAACAAGTTTAGTCCTAAAATATTTTTAGAAAAATAAAGTCTTTCTTCACGAATTTGATCAAAATTTTTAAAAATTTAACGATCTGTGTGGTTTCTAAATAAAAGGAAAGAGTATTCAAGTCATTTTACATGAAATATATATATATATATATATATATATATATATATATATATATATATATCTTTTTACCCTTTCGGCAATGTTTCGTCAATGAGTGTTGCAATATTTTTACTCTAAATTTGTAGATATTTCATGTAAAATGACTTAATAATCCTTTCTTTAATTGATTAAAATCACACAAATTGTTAAACTTTTTAAAAATATTTGACAGAATTTGTGAACAAAGACCTTAATTTTCGTAAAAACGTTTGAGACTTTAAAAGTGAAAAAAAATATTTTAGGACTAAACTTGTCAAACTTAAATTTGTTTGGAACCAAATTCACCAATCTCTCCGTACGTAATACATAAAAAAAAATTACATGTATCATCAATATATTATATGTTAGGAACCTAATAACCAAAAAAATAAGATTAGGAGCGAGGATACCAATAGAGTAAATGTTTGAAACTAAATTCACTAATAAATCGAACAAATATATATATATATATAGAGAGAGAGAGAGAGAGAGAGAGAGATATATACAATTTACTTATTACTTGCCTCGGAAGTGAAACTGTAATCATATATTAGCCCATCAACCTTATTAATATCTACAAAACAAATGAAAAAAACTAGGTTTAAAAACCCTAATTAAGAGAATTACTTTCATTTTTTTTTATAAGAATAAAATAAATTTCAGGTTAGAAGAAAGGTTCTAAGCATACAAACCTGAAAACAAAAGAAAACATGATATGATCAGCACAAGTATTTCCATATTTCTGGTTTTGAAGATGCTCTCATATATATGTATGTATATATATATATATATATATATATATATATATATGAAGGTTTATAAAAGAAGGGATGATGAATGTCTGAACATACCTTTAAAGTGAGAGAGACTTTTTAACTATTTGGAAGAAAAATCTTAGAAAGAAGAAACGAAGGAAGTGATGAGAGGGTTTTGCTAAACAAATTAACCTACAAACTATCTATATATATACATATATATATATATATATATATGTATATATATACACACGTATATGTTGAATAAATTAACAAATATTTACTGCAATTACGTGAATTTTAACTAACATCTTCTTTGAAATTCATGCAGTTTATATATATATATATAATTCCAAAAAGTTTCCAATTTTGATTCCAAACCCAGAAAAATAAAGATATATATAGAAACTCCTGAATTTATTTTAACCTCAAGAAATTCTCGGATTTCGGAAAAATTTTGTACCTCCTGAATTTGTGTTAACCTCAGGAACTTCCGGAAATAGAAAGTTTCATGAACCAAGTTTATGATGTCCACTTTATTTATAGAAATAAACATACTCTCCTCTTAATTTCAGACAAATTACAACTCCTCACCACTTGTATTGTTATAATTAAGTCATGTTTTGAGGTAAACCTTACATATAATACTAGTAAATTATCAATATATATATATATATATAGATATATATTATAAAATACTAGTAGATGACTTTTTTTTTCCTCGCACGAGTGTCGTAGATGCGTCCCAAATTATGAGAAGATACCTTTAAGCTAATCCACATCCAAACTAATCTCCATTCGAGTGAGTTTAGTCTCTTGCGGGAGGAAGCTTTGATACAAAAATTTAAACAGTTGCAATTACATAAGTCTAGGTTCAAATTTCAAACTATGAGATGACACATTTAAGCTAATCCATATCCAAACTAATTCCTATTCAAGTCGGGTTGGTCTCTTGCAAGAGGAAACTCCGACACTAAAATTTAAATAACTGCATACATAAGTTGATGTTTAAACCCCAAACTATGGGAGGACGCCTTTAAGTTAATTACATCCAAACTAATTCTCATTCGAACCGGGTTGATCCCTTGTTAGAGGAAGCTTTGACACCAAATTTAAACAGCGGCGTACGAGGTTCAAATCATCAACCTCACTCAGAAAAGTTCCTTACCAACTTACACGTGTCTTGGTTAAATACTAGTAGATGACTTGAATTCTTAGAATTAATTTCTTTTAATTCTTTTATAAGAAAAAAAAAATTTAAATTAAATTTCTTCTTTTCCATGGTAAATCACAAATTTATAATAAAATATTACAATTCAAATAAGAGTTAGACTCTGCAGATGCAATTTTTGCGATAGTTTTGGAAGAAGCTAAACATATAGATTCATAACTTCCTAAATTTCTTTTTTACTATTTTTGTCCTTCAATTTTTTAAAATCTCTATATAATTTTTTCTAATCATATTTTGAATAATTTTTTATAAAGTTAGGACATTGTAACAAATTCTAATTAACTTTTAATTCATAGTTGCTCCGGTCAAGTTAAAACGTATATGAATTGATTACGAGGTCCTAACTTGATAAAAAAAATGATAAAAAAGGGCATAAATAGTCACTCAAAAACAAAATAAATTGTCAAGTGTTTGGCCAAAGTTGGCAGTCTTGCTGCCCCCAAACACTCTCATTGCCTAAAGGGCGGGAGTTCGACATCCCATTTCAGTCGGGTAAAACTCGGACACCATCACTATAAAAAAAAAAATTTAATAAAAAAGTAAAAAATGTTAAAATTATGAAACATGAGAGAGACTAATTAATTTTCCGTGTACGTAGTTATGATAATTAATAAAGAAGCTTTACATTCTGCTACAAATCCCCATTTTCATGAATGCGCCAAACGCGTGGAGCTGGACAAATAACAATTTTAGGATTAGGGTTTTAATAAAATAATTTAGTGCGTATTTGGATAAAAGTTTATTTTAAGGGATTCGTAAGTAGAGATTTTCATGACTACAACATATTACTGAAATTATGGCATAAAGTCGAAGACTCCTAAGACTACAACATATTGTTGAAATTGCGGCATAAAGCCGTCTTGGCATGTGTCGAACTTAGGTTCCTAATTTGGCATATGTTGAAATTGTAGTAAATTCTCAAAACTATAACATATTACTGAAATTGTAGCATAAAGTTGTCATTGGCATGTGTTGAACTCAAGTTCCTCATTTGGCATGCTAGGTGAGACACCTAAGTAAGACAAGTCAAACTAATTAGACTATCACTTTTCACGATAGAAACATATTCATTATATAGATAATGTTGTTTTTCATAAAAAAAAACTTTTTTTGTATGTATATTATTGAAAAATTATTCGACTAGAGAATTTTTATGAAGTAATATTGGCTGATCAAATATTTAGAAGTGGTCGATTAACGGCTTTTTTATAAAGTAATATTGGTTGATCAAATATTCACAAATTACATATGAATTTTCCCTCCTCCGTATCCCCATTTTTTATATAATCTCACATATAAATATATTAAATATTTATGTATTAATGTTCTTATTTATTCATTGTATCTTTTTTTTTTTTCTTTTCATCCCCCCCCCCCCCCCCAAAAAATAAAAAATCCCCTTCCCCCCCCCAACCAACCCTTTTTTTTTTTTTTATGGCACTCTACCCTTGTGATTACCCAATCTAATCATATTATAATTTTATGAAAAAATATGTTATGATATATAAGATTGAAACTTAGATATTCATTGTCAAATTATATATATATATATATATATATATATATATATTTATTAATTTGATACACGAATATACAACAATACATATTAGTTTGAAATTAAGAGGACATCAATATAATATATATATATATTTTTCGATATAGATATTAGATAGGCTGGACATAAACTTGGTTCATAACAAAATTTTCCGAAATCCGAGAATTACCTAAGGTTAACATAAATTCAAGGAGGTTCGGAGTAAGACGAGGTTGTCAATACATATATACACACACACACATATATAATATATATATATACCTTTGTTTTCCAAAGTCATTGGTTCATATTAAACAGTAATAAATTGGAATTAAAATGAAAAAGCTCGAAAGAAGATTTCAGTAATTCACTTAATTACACAGAAAATATTTTTTAAATTTTTATATATATATATACACACACATATGTTTGTGTAGCAAAACCCTTCACTTCCTTCCATTTCTTCTCCGTTCTAAGAATTTTTCCAAACAGTTAAAATAAATTCTCTCACTAGAGGTATGTTCAGGACACCTTCTTTTTACTTGAAACCCTCATATATATATATATATATATATATATATATGTATATATTATATTTCATGAAGATGAATCAATATTAGAAAAAATAATAATGATTTGATGGTATTTTCAGCGGAGCTGCAAATTAATCTGCAGTTGAAAAAGCTATGAAAACGCTTCTGTTGTTGATGATATTATGTTTTCTCTTGTTTTCAAGTTTGTATAAATTCATTATTAGAATTCTTAATTAAAGGAAAATGGAAAAAAAATGAAACTTCTTTCTAGGGTTTTAACGACGTTGTTGTTTTTTTTTTTTTGTTTTTGGTTTTAGCAGAGATTAAAGTTCATGTTTATGGGCTGACAACATATGATTATGGTTTCACTTCAGAGGTAATTTTTCTGACAGCTAGTTAATTATCAAATTTATGTAGTTTGAATTACAATGAATAAGATAATTATCTGATTTGATCTATTTAACGATAATTACGCAAATAATAATGTCTATTTTTTAAAATTTTTTTCTAATAATAAGGCAAGGGACACTTTCTTTTCCCTTTTCACTTTTTTCATAATAGTTCATACTTTTACTTAAAAAAAAAAAAAGAAAAAAAGAAAGAAAGAAAAGTGAAGCTTATTAACCAAAAAAATTATACCCACACATGTTGGTCTAAGTGAGAAAAGTTTGATTCTTCATCTGTAGTCTCGAGTTCAAACCTTATTTATGGAAAGACATATGTAGGAAAAGCTTTCCTCCGATAGGGGTTAGACGTGACTCAATTCTTATTAAGTTGGGGCCTAAAATGACTATCAGACACATATAAATTACCAATATATATTATATATATTTATATATGAAAAAGTAATCTTATTGATAAATTTAGAAATCAAATTGCATAATTATCGAGAAAATGTGATAGTTAGTCAAGTAGCTCTTTTTATTTAAGTATTTAAGAGGTTCTTGAGAGATGAACCCAAGTCAATTATGACTTTTGTAATCATGAACACCTTTTCTTATGAATTTTTTTTGAATTAGTCGATAAAGATATCGAGTTAAAATAAATTATTCGACTTTTCTTTTTCCCAGTGTATAAAAACTCCATTAAAACCACAATACGGGGGAGGAATTGTAGTGAACCCAGAAATAAGTGAAGGATTGAAAGGGTGGTCGACATTTGGAGGTGGAAATGTTGAGACAAGAGTTTCAAGTGATGGCAACCGATTCATCGTATCTTCTCAACGTAATGCAACGTATCATAGTTTTACTCAAAAGTTAAATATGGAAAGCGACAAGTTGTACACTGTTTCTGGTACGTCTGTTTGTTTCTTAATTAATTTGATTGATCGATATTCTTAAATTGAATTCTATTTAAATTGAGCTAAATTTATGATTTATTGTTTTAAAAATTTGAGTTGATAGAGAGAATTAGATATATCATCTTAACACATACACTATAAAACAAAATGGACTATTAGAATTTTTTTTTTTAAAATGCGTTAATTGAGTATATATTAGTGTTTCTTACTCCGAATGGTTTTATAAACTCGTTAATTGGTCGATATTATTAGATTGAATTATGTTTAAATTGAGCTAAATTTAACTATCGTTGTTCTAAATGTTTGAGCCGATAAAGAGAATTAGATCTATCATCTTAACATATACACTACAAACAAAATCGACTATTAGAACGATTTTTTTTAAACGCGTCAATTGAGTATATATTAGAGTGTTTCTTACTCTGAATGGTTTCATAAACGACCTAAATAATTGCAAAAATTTATTTTTTAAAGATGTACACGTGTGTATATATATACATAGTAATAAAAGACTTTTAAAATGTTATACATGAGTCAAAGTTTGAACCTTCAAACTCACTTAAGTCAAGAGAACCCTTTATCAGTTCATTTGCGCATTAAATTTAAGACTTTTAATCTTAAAACACTTTAAGAAACATGTCTCAATAGCATTATTTGGTCGTGATATATATATATATATATATATATATATATATATATATATAGTTGTATTGTGTTTTTAATCTTTTGGTAGCTTGGGTACAATTGAGCCAAGGAGAATCAGAAGTATATGCAGTATTCAAAACAAGTTCAGACTACGTTCATGCCGGAAAGACATTTGCCAAATCGGGCTGTTGGTCAATGCTCAAGGGTGGTCTAAATTTGAATACTTCGGGCCCGGCAGAATTATATTTCTATGTACTTACAATTTTCTTGAACCAAACCTCTCTATCTCAGTCTTTTGTTTCCTATATATATATATATATATATAATATATTGTATGTATATATTCTTATAACTTTCTTATAATTTCTTTTTTCTTCCTCTATTAAATTGCCCACAGACTGAAAATCCAACTGTTGAGTTATGGGCAGACAGCATATCCGTACAAGGTTTTAGTGAAGATGAATGGAAAACTCACCAATCTCAAAGTGTTGAGCAGGTAATTTTACTTGTTATATATATATATATATATATATATATGTATACAACAATATTCATGCATATTCAATTCCCGATATCTCTTTAGCACAACATAAAAAAATGGTCAAGTAATTGATCGTGTATCTATTATTAGACCATAGTTGCAATAAGACATGCATACAAATTAAATAGTAGTAGCTTTCATTATTGTTGATCGTGTCTGTCACCAATATTATAGTGTCATATGGGGCACGCATACATGCATGGGCTCGTGATGCTGGCTAGTGCTAGCTTTCATTTGAACATGGTATTTGGACAGTTTTATCGCACAAACTCACTTTGAGAAATATCTATATTTAGATAAGGTTATGATATGTGTTAAATTAAAAAAAAAAAAGTAAACTTTACACTTTAGATTGTATTGCAAGGATTCTTTTTACGTATACCTCTAACAATCCAATAATTATATCATTATTATACCTATAAAAATCTACTTTCCTCAAAATCAGACATGTACTATTTTTTCATTCTCGATAAAGTGAATTCTACTTTTCTACTCAAATACAACCTTAATTTATTCTTGTTGTTTTTCAGACAAGGAAAAGCAATATGAGAATCCAAACACTAGATTCTCAAGGCCAACCATTAGCCAATGCAACATTTTCCATCAAACAAGTAAACGGACACTTTCCATTTGGTTGTGCAATCAACATGAACATCCTCAACAATCCAGCTTACCAAAACTGGTTCTCATCAAGATTCAAATACACCGTATTCGAAAACGAAATGAAATGGTACTCAAATGAGCCGAGTCCAGGCAAAGAGGACTACTCCGCCGCGGACGCCATGCTCCGTTTTGCTAAACAAAGGAACATTGCCGTCCGCGGTCACAACGTTTTTTGGGAAGATCCCAATTATATTCCTTCATGGATACGTCAACTTACGCCAACCCAATTATGGGAAGCAACTAATAGAAGAATCAACTCCGTCGTTAGAAGATATGCCGGACAACTTATTCATTGGGATGTCGTGAATGAAAATGTACACTTTTCTTTCTACGAGCAAAGGCTCGGCCCGACTGCTTCTGGTGTATTTTACAGACAAACAAATGGTGTTGATGGTAGAGCAATACCGTTTATGAATGATTTTAATACTATTGAAGAGCCCGGTGATAAGGTGTCATCTCCGGCACAGTATATTCGGAAAATTAGAGAAATTCGTCAACAATACAATGGGCCTTTGGGAATCGGGCTTGAAGGTCACTTTCGTACTCCAAATCTTGCTTACATAAGATCTGCAATCGACGCTCTTGCTTCTCAAAGATTGCCTATTTGGATTACGGAATTGGATGTCGCAAGCGGCCCGAATCAGGTTTGTTTAATTCCTTACTCTCCACACAATATAACTATTGTAAATATGTGTAATGATATATAAGAATAAATTTTGGTAATTATTGTTAATTCGAGTTACTCCTTTTAGTACAACAAAGTATCAAATAGTTGATTGTGACTGTTTCTATACCCATAGTTTTAATACGGGCTTGTCGGGCTCGGATCATTACAGTTGGTATTAGAGTCTGTAGCTAGCTCGGACTATAAGAGTTAAACACTATACTAGATGGGTTAGAGCCATATTTAAAATTTTGGACGTCCACTAGTCATGTAAAAATGCGTCATCGTATATAAGAACAAGACTAGATACTCATTGTCAACTAGAAATATCATTTTGGTACGGCGAGCACGTGCCTGATGTAGTTATATAAGCATACGTAATCCTATATAAAAACGAATCTAAACACTCATTGTCAATTAGAAATATCATTTTTGATACAACGAGTACATTTATATCTAACGTAGCTTCTCTTTCCTAGATGATAAAGGGTTAAATCATAAATTGTGATATACTCAATTCCATATGTGACGTATGTAAGAATATAATATGAATCTATCTATTCATTTTCAACATATCAAGGTGGTCATTTGACTCAGACAAAGACGATCATCAAATAGTTGATTATAAGTATTAATTACTAGAGGAATAACGATCCCACATGAATGTTTTAATTTCTTCCTTTTCTACGGACAGGACAAGTTTTTGGATCAAATTATAAGCGAGGTACACGGACACCCGGCAGTTAATGGAATCTTGATTTGGTCGGCATGGTCTCCTCAGGGATGTTACAGAATGTGCTTAATGGACAACAATTTCAGAAACTTAGCAACTGGAAACGTTGTTGACAAATATCTCAGACAATTGGCTCATGATGGATTGGAAGTTACAACAGATGCCAATGGCTTTTTCACAGCTTCACTTTATCATGGAGATTATGAAGCTCAAGCTATTGATTCAATTATGGGAATTTCTCAAACTGCTAGCACATTTAGTGTGACTCCTGAAAACAAAGAAAGCACATTGAAGATACATTGAAGATCAAGGATAATATATATATATATATATATATATTGTATTATAAAAACTCATATATGTATTTTTTAATCAGCCCTTAATTATGGGCATTCTTGAAATAATGCAAGAAAACCAAGTATTACTTTTTCTTTATTTCTTGAGTACTAAAAATGAGCAAATTATGCTGACAACATATGCATGAAGTTTTAACAACTTGGTAATTATTATCATTATGTCAATTTTTTAAAAAAAATAAAAATGAAAATAATAACCAATCCATTATTATATACTATTAAACTGTATTTTATATTTAAGATGTGGGATTAAGAATATCACACTCATCTAGTTAGAGATAGAGAGAGAGAGGAGATTAGTGTTGGTGAGAGGTAATTATCATTACCATTTATTTATTGATATTTCTATTTTTTCTTTTTAAAGGGCATTATGGTAATTATTATTATCTTTAGTAGTTATTTGTTCTTTCCTTGAAATACATTATGGTAATTATTTATACGTACTAAACTTTTACGAGTCTCACATTAGAACTTTAGGAAAGATTCTCTTAATTTTAACACTAAACAGTATTCACAATATAAGTAGATTCTATCTTTGACTATTATGTTTACTATGTTTTAATTTGTCCATTAACCATTTATTGACTTAAGGATCTACAAGAGTTAGCTAGACTCTCTGAGTGTAAACTAAATCCCCGAACTCTCGGACTGGACCCAAATCTAAATTACTCGAAAGAATGACTCTCTAAGCGCAAGTCGGACCCCCAACAAGAGATAAACTCTATGAGCATAAATTGGACCCGAATCTAAATTACTCGAAACAATGACTCTCTATACACAAATCAGACCGAGGGAAAACTAGACAGAATCTAATTAAATTACTCCAAGAGCAAGAGTTAGACTCACATGACCGAATCTAAATTATTCGAGATAATGACTCTCTAGGCACAAATTGGATAGTGAAAAATGGATCGAATCTAAATTACACGAAATAATAACTTTGGATATCCGATTGATTAGTTGAGATTTATTATTAATTTATTTGTATGCATTACCAAATAAGTTCCTAAGATTGGACTAACTTCAAGGATTCACAAATTCATAGCCAAACAAAATACTCTATTCAAAATTTGTTTTTTTCACTTTTCACGAACAAGAAAATATATGCAAAAATTGTTGGATTTTTTGGTTAAAAAAACTAACATATTCTTTGATTTTATTTTTTCAATAAGAATAATTATTGATAAACATGAGTTGTAAAACATTAATTATAGAGATATAAAAGAAAAATATCAATAAATGCACCTTGACTTAATGTAACAAGTAAAAACGAATAGATAAATATGAGTTATAAATATTAATTTGAGGCTATTAAGACGCCAAGAATTGAAATATTTATATCAAACACCCTCAGACGCACCTAAATATATACTCTTTTTTTTTTTTTTGATACATGGGGAAGGGGGGTAATTGGGTGTCGAACTCACACCAGTGAGGTTGGGGGGTGGCACACTGGCCAACTCCACTGCCCAACACCGACACCCAAATATATACTCAATTGAGGCATTAAGAAGAAAAAAGAGAATTTCTTTTTTCATCGGAAACATACATTATATATAATACAAAATGGATCATGTAATTAATTTAATTATGGATCCGAGTTCTAAAAATGTACAAAAAACTTTCCACAAGAGTATTTCAATTTCCATTCCTAATTAAGTAAGTAAATAATATATAGTAAACATCTTTTATTATTATAGGATTTTGTTTGTATTGCATGAGTAATTAACTGCCTCATTAAGACAATTAAAAGTCTTGGAATGATTCAAGAATCCCATGAACCAGAACTCGAATTTGTCCATAGTAACAACTTGTATGTACTTTTTTGACGGTCTGTGTACGTCCTGGCTTGAATTAACGGTCTCGATTTTCCTCAAAGGTACGGATACTTTGTAATGTATTCTTAGAAACTTTCCTGATGGGGAAACAACCTTAATTGATCTCTCACTGCAAAACCCTATTTTGTGAGTTGATATAAATAGTAAGCCTGCAATTGGACCTGATGTTGTTGATAAGTAGCATTGAGAAGCTTTCAATAACTTCTCTTCCTTATCAACTCCATTAATGAAAATTTGCTTGAAAACCTTCTCCACACCACCTACTTGAAGAATTCTTGCTCCTAAACTCAACTTCCCCTTCAAACTTTCCGAAAACTTTGGTGCTAATCTCACTGCAAAGAAAAAAACAAATCGACAATTTGTAAGGTTTAAGGGACTAAATTGTCTGAAAACGAAAAGTTTTAGGGATGAATATGATATGTAAGTCATTCTTTTGAGGTTAAAAATGTTAGTTATCTAATATATATATCTATTTTA
Source organism: Cynanchum wilfordii (assembly GCA_025388415.1). Classification (NCBI taxonomy): domain Eukaryota; kingdom Viridiplantae; phylum Streptophyta; class Magnoliopsida; order Gentianales; family Apocynaceae; genus Cynanchum; species Cynanchum wilfordii. Next base: position 1,048,971 of record JAHSUH010003438.1, read on the forward strand.
TGTTATACTATCCGGTATTCAGAGTTATAATTACTGTGATTAATCTGAATTTGGCCGGAATTGCACATATGAGAGAGTCTAACTTTTACTTGAGAAGATTTCATTCCTTTACATGACACACACTAATTACTATTTGTGCTAACTCGTTAAAGACTTATTTAGACAGAAGGTCGAAATTGTATAAATAGAGAGAGAGAAATAGATATAAATGCATAAAAGTTTGTAGTTTGATGAGGAAAATGATCAATTCTATATCCAAACGAGTAATAATAGGAATAGAGTAAATTATACATATATATATATATATATATATATCACATACCATGCTCTCGGATGCCTTGTGCAAATCTATCGACTTTTTCTCCAAGTTTGTTAACCTTTCCAATAACTCTATATCCTTTTCCTGTATTTCAAGATAAGAAACAAAATCATTAATGGCTATTGATGATGATGGTTAGAATATATATATATATATAGAGAGAGAGAGAGAGTAAAAGAAAAAGAAAACTTGTGTAAAATTAAGGATTAAATGATCACCTTGTTCATCCATGGAGGATTTGGTTGAAATTGAAGGGAAATCAAGAAGTAGTGATCTTTTCTGAGATCTGATTGGGATTCCCATCATTACCACTTCCTTTGGTGATTGCTTCTGCATAATTCCAGCACTGCAGAGGTGAAGTTTCATCTTGATTCTCTGATTTAAATGTTTCTTGGGGAAGAATTTCTATGGTGGATATGTATATATAATGTATGTATATGTCTACTGAATTGGATCAATATATATGTATATATATATATATAAGAAAAGGGAAGGAAGTTGCATGTGTTGGATCTTAACTTTTGATTACATGAGTCATTACTAGGTCAGCAAAAATGACTGGGAAAGAAAAAAGAAAAAGAAGAAATGATCAACCATTGATGAGAGGGTTCTGAGTCAGAAGAGGGGTCGTCCAAGTTGTAAAAATGCCCTTTTAATATTGAGATAAGCAAATATATATACATATATATATATATATATATATATATATATATATATATATATATATATTAATTACTTCCTTGCAAAGGAAATTATCTTAGAGATTCATTAAGTAATCTTGATGTTTTTTCACCTTATGTGATTCGAATTCACGGTTATAAGTAAGACAAGACTACAAATTGAGCTATATGACTTATTGTCCCATATTCGAGCTTACTCTTTATGACGAAAAGAATAACAAAACAAAATGAGAAATTATCGAATTTTTCCAAAAATGGCAATAATTAACCTAAGATAATGCTAATGAGACTAAAAATGAGTTCAAAAATATTTTTAAAATAAGGACAAAATCATTGTAGTTGATTTTAGACCTAAATCCACGGAATTTGATGACCATCAACTATGTTAGGGTTTAATTAAACATAATTGTTGGATGTCCGAGACTTTTGAGATGACTCTCACTCATATGTAGCACTTAGCTCATATAGTCTCGGTTAACTATCCGCTCTAATACCAATTATCAAGACTCGAGCACATGAATCCGTACGGTGATTATTGGCCTAGTAACACCTTATTTGATATTATTCTTATTGTACTAAAAAGAATATCTCAATTTAATTATTCTTATATATCATTACACATCTTAATATATATACGAATCCAGAGTTTCCTCTTTCGTCAGGTTTGCATCCTTATCATTATAGTTGATTTTATACCTAATCCACGAAATTTGATGACGATTAATTACGTTAGGGTTTAATTGAACAGACTGTTGAATGTCCGAGACTCTTGAGATAACTCTACATCATTTAGTATAGCATTTAGCTCATATAGTCTCGACTAACTATTCGTTCTAATACTAACTATTATGATTCGGACCCATTAATCCAGTGCAGTGACTATAGGCCTAACAACACCCTATTTAATGATATTGTTCTCGTTATATAAAAAAAGAATAATCTCAAATAAACAATAAATATATAAATTTATTCTTATATATCATTACACATCCTCTCTTTCGTCACGCCCGCATCAAAAGGTAAAGCAACTACCTACATAAAGAATTTGGGCACATGAAAAAAACAGTAAAACAGTTGTCGGAATTAGTTTGAAAATAGCTTTTCTATGATTCCATCGTAAGACAAACTTTTTTTTTTTTTAAATCCACCAAACCATGTTTGGTCTGAAATAGTAAACTTAGCCCTAAATTGGCTACCAAATTCTATTTTTTTAAGAAAAGGAAAAAAGAAATAAGCCGCGTTTTGTTAACTGTATGCAGATTGCAGACGTGTTATGTCAACTTTCTGAGCTGGAACATTTCGTTTTGGTGATCTAAGCTCCCACCACACTTACATAATATATATATATATATATATATATATATATATTAAATATATATATATATGTATGTATATATGTATGTATATATGTATGTATATATAAAATAGGATTTGCAATGGAAGATCTCCCATTCCATATATTCAAAGTGAAAACTAGAACAATAAGTCTTTCTCTTAGCACACGTCTATAAGTGTTTTGTAATTAGGGTTTAAAGATTCGTTTTAACTCGTGCAGTTGAAATATTTGTCTTAGTTTTGTGATACATTAAATTATCTATGAATCGGTTGAAACTCATTTAATCATATATTTATAAAAGAAATGAAAATTGTGAAATTATTTCTTATCTTATTAATTTAATAAAATTTATATCACCAATATTTATCGGAATCACCAATCCTAGTCATTGATATCGTTATAGATCAATAATCTTTGACACTGTCGCTGATACCGATATGGACTAATGACCTCAATATCACTAATATTGTAACTAAGAACTTTGTCTGTGAATATTATTCAAGATCTCCGACTTACCAATATTGTCATAAATTAATAATCTTTGACACTGTCATTGATACCAAATGGATTAATGACCTCAATATCGTCGATACTCCGACTAAGAATCTTATTTGTGAATATTATTCAAGATTACGGGTTCAACACTTGCAATAAATACTATGTAAAAATTATAGTAAAACTTTTTCTTGAGCAAGAGTTACACTTTATAAATGTAACGGATGAAATCAAAATTAGTTAAACTTATATACGGATGGTGTAAAAAAAAAAAAAAAAAAAGTGAAAACTAGAAGTGGAAGAAGCTTAGCTGGATGCGCTGGATGCCATACATCTTTCTGTATAAAATAAAACCCTTTCCTTATCTTCAATTTCTTATCTTCATATTTATATATATATATATATATATATATATATATATATTTAGCTGTAAAGACACAATTTTGTAGGCCACGAAACCCAAAATCATGGGAAAATTATAATATATTATCTATAAGATCTCTTTTTTCGTCCCAAATAAATGTCCATTTCTTTCAACCTTAAAAGTTAAAGTTCAGCCATGAATCTCAGCTGAAAATTATATATATATATATATATATATATAATATATATATATATATATGTATGTAATATGAGGCCGACCTTTCAAGAATTCTATTGGGTGTAAAAAGGGCGGATTCACCAACAACCTTGTCCCACCCAATCTTTAAAATTCAAGTGGGCAAATTGTTGGGATACATCTACACATTAAAAGGAATTCTTGATGGGTTTTGGCTCAGGAAAAAAGTTAGCACTTTTATGAATTTTTATGTGATCCAATCTATCAAGAAAAATTAATAAAGTGGGATATATATATATACATATACAAAATTTTGATGTCGTAATTTTATTTCTTTTCATTGAAAACAATTTTATAGCACATTAAGTAATTTTGATATTTTTCAAATGGTATAATTATAGATTTTATTATTCATTGAAAGTAAACAATCAAAGAAGACATATCATCGTCAAATGGGTTGTGACCGAGTGGCCAATACTCATACTTCCAACCTAAAACTTGGAGGTTCGAAAACACTAATTCAACCAAAGGCCGCCCCATCCCAGGTGAGATTTCTATCTTATGCCTTTTCTCTTGATTTTCTTCCGGAGTCACTCTTGTGTATATATTTTTATATATTTTATATTATATATATATATATATATATATGTAGTTGGGGGAAAAATTTTCCTCACTGAAGAAAATTTCCAACAAAGGAAAAAGTAGAAACTGAAAAAAACTGAAGCAACAACAAAAAATGTACGTATAATAATATTCCTTGAGTTTAAAATAAATAGAGGATCTCTACTTTTGAGTAGACAATTAAAGCCTGCATGTCCATTAAAGTTCAATTTAGACTGGAAATAGCATCACTTGGCATTCGCCTAATAGAATACCTACCATGCAAGGCAACGTGCATATATATATATATATATATATATATATATATATTTGTTATATCATCTTCTATTCGAAATCACTCATTTGATTAATTTAGGTTTGATTTAAGTTGCGCTCGTAAAATCTAACACGTACTATAACATGATGCTTACAATAAATGTCAAATTTGTTATCTTGACGTAACATACACATTTTCTATTATAGAAAGCCAAAAATTTAACATGCAACATATTAAATCTCGTACATTTCTACAATTATTATTATTATTATTTTATAGTGTCTGGTCACCTCGAACCTTTCTTTAATTGATCCTTAGTCTAATCCCAAGTCTTGAAAAGAGACAAGTTAGATCACAAAGTGTTCAAAAGAGATGCTTAAGTCAATTTAAAGTGGTTAAAAACTAGAAATAAGAAAGTCATTTCATATATATGGTTATAAGATGATCAATTTAATTCTTGTTTATTAGCTTAAGCTAATTTAATTCGGTTTAACGGTTGGAGATCGAAACAAAAAACGAGCAATTATAAGACGAAAGTAAACAACAAGAATATTAGGAGATATAGAGATTTACATGGTTCAATCGAAAATGTTAATGATAAATTGTTATCTACTCTAAAAGTTTAAACCGATAGAGTAGGTTTGAATTTATTCTCTTAACTGAAAACATCCACGATCACACTAGAATTGTATTTCTTGCACTCACAATTAGGGTTTACAAGGCGGACAATTGTCCTCAAACTCTAGCAAGCGACACGACAAATAAGAATTCTTGACAATTATCAAACTCTACAAACTCAACATTAACATGATATCTTGTCTACTCTTACTCGGAATTAAATAAGATTCAAATTGAGGATCTCTTGCTCGGAGTTATATTTATCTTTTTAACAATCTTTTTATCAACACAGATACAAAAAAATATTATCAATAAATCTCTAATGTAAAGAAAGTAGGGATATAGGTGAAAGAAAATTTACTTTCACAATAGGGGAGAAATTCCATGGTTAATAAAGGAGAATATGATTTATAATTGCTAATTGATGAATTATATACAATCTTATAAATGTATATATATAGCAATGAAAAACTTTTATTGAAGAACTTAATTTGTAGATTAAGAATCAAATGATGGAAAGAAATTAAATAAAATCTTACAAAAACTTTGTACAATTTCCATTTCTAATGCTACATTTGTACACCAAATGGGAATTCAAAAAGCCACTTAAAACTCAAAATTTTCAAGCTGTAAAACCTGCTGCAGACATTTCATGGTTTTTTGACAATTCAGAAATCCCATAAACCAAAACTCAAAATTATCATCTGTAATCACTTGTATGTACTTCTGGGATGGTTTTTTGACATTTTCTGTAGCTTTTGCTATGTTTATCTTCCTTAGAGGAATAGAAACCTTGTAATAGAATCTGATTAGTTTTCCTGTGGTCGGAGAAACAAGTTTGATAGATCTCTCACTGCAGAATGCAACCTTTTCTGTTGTAATGAAAACAAGACCTGCAATTGGACCTGCTGTTGTTGATAAGTAGCACTGTGAAACCTTCAACAGTTTTTCACCATTTTCAACACTGAAAAACTTCTTGAAAACCTTCTCCACCCCACCTACTTGAACTATTCTTGCCCCCAATCTCAACTTCCCTTTCACTATCTCCGTTAATTTTGGCGCCAATCTCACTGCAAACGGACAAAGGAATCAATGTCTATATGTCAAAACTCGAGATATATCTCTTGGCACCACGACGTTCTAACAATTAGGACAATCGAATTTTAAAATCGTACAAGAACAAGAAAGACATGAAATTACTTACCATGCTCTAGGAAGCCCTTGGTGAAGTTCTCTACATTGAATAATCCTAACTTAATCTTTGTATTGGTTCTTCTTGAAATGTCTTTATTACCCTCTGAAACTTTGGAAGGCTCATTTGAAAGTCTTCCAATGGAACCATGGAACAAGAATGCTGCAGAGCTTGCTGGAATTGTGATCATTTGTTTTGAGATGACACTGTGGTTCTTCATTCTTCTTCTACTATATATATATATATATATATATATATATATATTGAACCCTACAAAAACTATTTCTGCAATGTTGCTGTGTTTTGGTGATGTCTAAACATATCCATAGATACATACAATATTTATAGGGAAATAAAACATGCAGTTGGGAGTGGTTAAGTTTGAATTAGTTGGATGAGTCATGAATGATGGGGATCTTTACAGATCCTTTGGATGGATGTAAAGTTTAATAACAAATCTGATGGCTTTTCTTGCAACTGTTACACCATTGACTACTGATTCAGTGCCTATGTGTTCCCCTACCTTTCTTATGTGGATTCCTTTTTCTTTTTAAAATTTGATAGAGGATTGACTAGATTAATCCGGATTCAATTATTGTCAGAGTTCAAAGTTTCGATCGAGTTAGCCGGTACTCGGTTGAGTTGTCTTTGACTCAATACTTTACGAAACAAAAATACGGTGATAATTTGATTTAGTATCAACTCGGTATTGACTCGGATTGAGTCAGACCGAGTTGATCTATACTAATGTGGACCAATAGCTTTCAAGATGGTGACCGATACTTTCACCTTATTGTCTCAAAGTGATGTTTCTTACTTTATATAATGTTGGTTTCGTTGTTATAGTTTGGCTAATAAAGACGTGATGGATGGCCCCGACTTTAGTATCTTAATAGATATGCCCCCTAATATATTGTAGTGTAACTAATACCTTTACCGACAATATTATTTATCAATACGATTTAAATACAAAATCATTAAATATGTGTAAAAGCTTTAACAAATAGGGACCACATCAATTCAGACATCTCCTAGTCGAAGTACCAAAGTACCAAAGTCCCATGAGTCCCCATACTACCCTAATGATATAACCAATTAAAATTAGACTAATTAAAAAATGAGTGTATTTTGCATGTCAAATTTGACGGAAAAGGATAATTGGATTTCGGTCTCCTCAATAATCTATAATACAAAATAATAAAAAATGACAAAATTACATAATAATATAATACAAATTGAATAATCTTTTAACCTAAATTTTTTATCTTTAGTTCATAAAAGTAAATGTCTTTTTCTTCCCCAAAATCACAATAAATTATATTTTTCTGTTTAGTGTTTGGTTCATAATCCAAAAAAAAAAAAAAAAAAAAACACTCCACATAATTTATAAATATAAAACTTTCATTTTATAAATTGGCGTATCTACTAGAAGCTTCCATATATATATATATATATATATTCATCAATTTTACTTTTACTGTCTAGAAATTTCACTTAAATTATTGGAACCACTCCAAATAGTTAAGAAATATCTAATTCATTGGCACAAAAAATCTCTTTCTAAATTTTCATATTACAGGGCGAGCAAGTAGCCAGTCACTGGTGACTGAAAATTCTCATTGTTTTGCATTAAATTTAAGATAAGGATTATGGACAACCATTTGTTTGAAAATTTTTTATATAATTAATTCAAGAAAAGACCTTTTGTTTTGAATAATATGACTAAAGACTTTTCAAATAAAATATAAGACTTAATTGTCTAAATTATAAAAAATATAAAAATCCAAATATTTTAAAAATATTATAATATGAAGTCTTATAGTGTTGGTTTAAAATTTTTTTGAATAGTTATTAAGTAGATGGTTGAAGCCCTTAACTTAATAACTCATTTTAACCTTTGCGTGCGGATATTACCATTGGGAATAAAGAAGAAAAAAATTTGAGAATTTAAAAATAAATAAATAATATATATATATATAACAATTAAATATATATAAATATTTATGTTAGTGGAGACAAAAATCTACTTAAAGACCCGTCACCACCACAGCGCGCTGCCGATGTGGCGCCCAATTAACGTTCGAAACCCAACTATCCTTTCGCAGGAGTTGAGAGTCGAACTTGAGCTCTTACGAGGCACAGGGCTTAAGTTTGGCCCGATACCAATTCGACTAAAATAGTGATCGTTTGAAAAAATTCTCAATTGTAATTTGTAAAAAAATGCTTAAAATTTGTTGAGCACTCAGAAATCTCATTTACCGCTGAGTAGTATTTACAGTCCCAGAATTTCAACTGCCTTTTCATCTCAATTTCAGAACCAAATCTATCTTTATCTCCTTCTACCGCAGAATTCTACTTCTCCATTTTCATAACTTCATGTTTTTTCCATGTTTCACTCATTTTAACAGAAAATTTGTTCGGGAAGAAGACTGGCTTTCGTTTTGTGGCACGGTTAGGTTTTCTGTTGGTTTTTTGTCAAACTTCAACTTTTTGCTATGTGTTCGTTTATTTTACTTCAGAAGCTTAATTTGGGTGAATTATTGTCTTTGTTAGCAGGCATAACGCTCTCCAATTTTGTATTTCTTGTGAGATTCTGAAACTTTATGGAGAGGAAATTCTTGATCTCATTTATCTAAGATGAAACGTGTGCAGGTATTTGCTTAAATTCTTTAATATGTATATTTGTATTCACTTAATATATATATATATATTTTTTATATATATATATATATATATATATATGGATCTAAATGATATTTAGTCCTAAGAGGTGTGGATGATCTATAAATGATCATATTTTTTTTGGTAGTTGCTTATGATGAAACCAAAGAATTGAAGGTTTATTGGTAATATATTGATTATCTAAAAGCAGTTAAAAACCATAAAGCTATATACATATATGCATATAACCTCCATTTACCTGTACCATTTGTGTTTGTTTATATTCTTATTTGGCCATAGCTTCTAGTATTTGCTCTAATACACAGGGTATAATGTCATCTTTATGTAATCTGTACTGTGTGTGGTTGTATGTATTCTTATTGCTTATAGCTTCATGTATTTGCTCTAAAATACAGTGTATATTGTTATCTTTTTCATTACGTATACTATGTGTGTATTGGTATATATTCTTATTGGTCATAGCGTCATGGATATGTGCTTATACTTATGGTATTCTTTCATCATTTCATTATCATGTTCTGTCTATTATATCTGGCATGCCCAAATTGTGTTAATGGCATAATCAAGTATCAATGCCATTTGACTATTGCTATACATATTTTTGACTGCTTTTGGTTTTCGTGTACCTTATCATTTACAAATCCTTCGTGATTTCTTATGAACAATTTAACCAAGATGGTTACTGTTACCTAAATTGTTATTGGTACCTTTGAAGAAGAGAAGGCCATACACAGTTTTATTATGTTCAACCAAGTTCTAATCATTTTGCTTTGGAAGTTGGTAGAATTTGTATCCTGCTATGGTGGTGTTTTATGTAACCAATTGATCATGCTCCACCTTTGGAGTAGATATCTTCTTTGTGCACTAGAGATGCTTTTTTACACTGTAAACTAGACTGGAATAAATGTCATTTTCTTGGTGTCTCTGTTCTATCCTTTTCATTGCAACTTTTTTCCTATATTAAGATTGGGGATTTTTGTTTATCTGTTATAGGAACCGCAGAAAACACAAGATGTACAAATTTCAGCCCAGGTTTCTCATGAGTCACAAATTGACCCGCAAAATATTGCAACAGAGGCTCCAGTAGCAGATTCAGGTTCTGTTTCAGGCTATTTTTGTCCATTTGAATTAGAAGTTCTAATAGTTTCATGTGTTGTTAGGATAATTTTCTGGATTCTTTTACTCAAATCCATTTAACTTTTATCTACAGGTCCAAAATTTGATAGAGCGGTGCCTGCAATATTGTATATGAACCGAGATGAAGTTGTGAAAACCCTTTTGACTCGTGCAAGGATAGATCCAGGTGTTTATACAGTATTTTGGCCATCAACAACATGATTGGAATAACTAATTGAGCAAAAATCTCAAAGTAGATCAAGAGTAGGAGGCTCTTGTTGATTTGGAGAAGATAAAATGGGTTCAGTTAGTGATGGGTTTTCTTCTGCTATGTATGAGCTGGGTGTGCTTCTAGAACCTTTGGCTGCTGCAGATTTATCCATCCGCAATCACTTCACAGATTTCGTATATGGGTTTGAATTTCTGTCACTGTTCGTTGATTGCATCCAGAATTGGAGTAATGCTCTTGAGGTTGCACCGCATTTGGGCTCCATTGTAGTCAAGATCGAATCAGCTCTGTGTATAATTGAGGGGCAATTTGTCGAAGAGGTTAAGGTTTATAAATGGACTTCTAAATTCAAACGTGCCTTTTCCAACTTGTTGCCGGCAAGAAGTTTTTATAAAAAGGCTTCGAAATGGATAAGTTTTTTTGAGCAATGGAACGCAAAGATTGATGCTCTGAAGCCGGAAATTGCAGAAGCGTGTGATAATGGTAATAATAACTCAGTAAATTGCAATTCTCCCTCACTTAATTTTCACCAATGGGAGAAGTTTGCCGCATCGAAAACTTTCTATGTCAATGATCAGATACCCAGATTGGATGAAGGACTTTCATTCTTTGAGGTTCTGGGAAAGTACAACCTCAAGAATCCAAAAGTTGAAGCTTTCTTGGTTAAAGTTGGATGTTCAATCATCTCTGCTGGAATGTTAAGTTGTCGGTGGTGGGCGAAGAATTTTGATCCAAATGTAAAACAGGATGTTGATGCTGCTTTTGGAGATCTGGGACAGAAATTAAGGTTTACCAACCCTGAATTCATAGATATCATCCTAGGAGAACAGGCGATAGCTGCATCCAAATCCATTGCTAAAATAATTCGCAATTGTCTTGTCCCTTCCCCATATATCTCTTGTGAAGAAATCTTTCCGGATAAAGTTACAGTCTTGCGTAAACATAGTAGAAGTGAACTTAAATATCTGTTAACCACTGTTCTAGATATCCCAAAGGAGGATGCCTTGCTGCAAATTTTCTTGCCTGACATTAAACAATTGGTAATGGAGATAGCATCTCTCCATCACTTACTCTTCCATGTAAAAGACAGTAATGTGTTCAAGGACTTCCTCCCAAAGATTTGCCTCATCAAGGTAGAAATCTTCCTTCGGAAATTTGCTAATGATATCGTCTTCTTCACTTGGGAAACTTATGCCCTTAAAAAGGTAGTTTCATATATGAAACAATCATTCGAAGGGAGTGAAAGTAACAAATTTGCTGATCAGATATTGATGCTAGTGAAAGAAGTAGCTACTAATCTAGAGAGGTATCAAGCATCAGTTTCTTGGACGGTGACTCCCAGACCTCTTATTGACAAAGGTGTTATTGACAAAGAGACACTGAGACTAAGGTTGCTTTTAAAGACTTTGCTCATCAAGGGAGAATTACTGTTTCTGAAGTTAAAGGATAAACTTTTGGATTCTTCCAAAGAACCCATTGAAAGCCTTCATATGGGGTTCACAATCATCATATCTCTTGTGATAAAGGATGAAAAATTGAAATTTTCAGAAGTTGAAGTGCTGGCTAACAAGATTATTTCACTGTATCACCGGATTCTTGACCAAGATATCTCAGAATCAGAAGAGATGTTCCAAAGTATGAACACATCAGTTTCTGATATGGTAGATGACGTTAATGTTGTCATGAAAGAGTTGAAGGAGATTTACGTGGCTGAGACTTATCTCAGATTTCGGAATTTTGATTTCCCCAAGACCTATGCTGCAGGTTTTATTGATTCTCTGCTGAGAAAGCTGCAGGATTTGCTTAGCTATGGAATGAATTTAGTAGAATCTGTCATTACAAAGGAACAAATTATAGAGATTATGGGGCATCTCCAGATTTTTCAGACATTCCTTGGTGGGGAAATTTCAATAGAGGATAGCAATCATGGTGGTGCAAGATTAATAAATATATGTTATGAGGCAGAATATCTCTTTGACTATGCTATACACAGAAAAGAAGATGAGTGGCATAACGTCATATGGCTATATCATTTAATACAAGAAATTAGAGAAATCAAGATTCTGGTCAGCTCAACCCAATCTATGATCAGTAACAAATCAGTCAAAAGTCCCATCATTTCGAGGACAACTACCCCGGAAATTGGTAAAGATTTAGTGGAACTTGTGGATCAGGAAAAAATGTTAATTGATCAGCTCGTAGCCGGATCAAGGAAACTATTTACCGTTTCAATTGTTGGAATGCCAGGAATTGGTAAGACAACGCTAGCAAAGAGAGTTTACAATAACTCTGAAGTTTTCACTCGATTTGGTAATCGTCGGGCATGGTGTTGTGTTTCTGAAATCTACAGGAAAAAAGTTGTATTACTTGAAATTCTAAGCCTTCTTATTGCTCTTACCGAAGATATCAGGAAGAAGATTGATGAAGATTTAGAATTGATGCTTTATCAAATTTTGAAGACAGGAAGGTATCTCATTGTCTTAGATGATGTGTGGGATATGGATATACTTGACGATCTGGTAAGAATATTTCCAGATGATGGAAATGCAAGCAGAATTCTGATAACAAGTCGGCATAATAATGTAGCTTCAAAAGCTAACCCCAATGCTGATCCTCATCACATGCGGCAATTATCTGACAGTGAAAGTTGGAAGCTACTGCAAATGAAGATCTTTCGTGACAAATCATGCCCTGAGGAGTTTAAGGAGATAGGAATGCAAATTTCAGGGAGTTGTAAAGGATTACCTCTAGCCATCATTGCAATTGCAGGTCTCCTTGAGAGAACCGAAATGCAGCTCAATCGATGGAAAGACATTGCTGAGAGTTTGAGCTCCAAAATCATAGATGATCCAGAGGAGCCGTGGAGGCATATACTAGAATTGAGCTATGAAAACTTACCTGATTGTTTGAAAGCATGCTTCCTTTATTTCGGTGCATTTTTGGAGGACCAAGACATTCCTGCCCGGAAGTTGATGCAGTTATGGATAGCCGAAGGCTTTGTTCCAGAAACCGAGTTCAAAACTATGGAAGATGTTGCAGAAGATTACTTGATGGATCTAATTGGACGAAATCTTGTGATTATTTCGAAGCAAAGATCCAGAGTGGGTGGTGACGGTGCCAAAGCTTGTTACATCCATGGTGTCTTGAGAAAACTTTGTCAGTTGAAAGCTAAAGAAGATAAATTCATGCAGGTAATAACAAGATCCAGTCCATCTAATAATGCTAATCTTCATGATCTTGATTATTTATTCAGTGCCAATTCTGGAAATCCTTCGAGTTCTGTTGTTACTTACGAGGATCATCGAATCTGTTTATGTTCAAAGCTAAAGCATTTTATCGATTCAAGGCCTTCAGCACCCCATGTCCGTTCTTTGCTATGTATTCCCACTGGTGAAGAGGATCTCTCTGATACATCATTCATTTATCGAAACTTCAGATTTCTGAAAGTGTTGGACTTGGAATGTATCAATATTGGTAATTCCTTTCCTCAAGACATATTACTACTTCTGCATTTGAGGTATTTAGCAGTTTTTGGAAAAATAGAGTCTGTTCCAGATTCCATAGCAAACCTCTGGAATTTGGAAACATTTATTCTGAAGGGATTTAGGGATAAGGACACCTTGCTGCCACTTACAATTTTCAGCTTGAAAAAATTAAGACATGTTTGTGTAAGTGATTTTGCTACCATCAAATTTCCAAAAGATTTATCTCAACTGCATCACTTAGTTACCATCTCCTCTCTATTTCTTCCTTTTGGGAAAGAAACAGATTACATCCTGATGCAATTTCCCAATCTCAGGAAGTTGAAATGCATATTTTCTGAATCTCATCAGTTTCCTAATCTGAAAGTTCTGAATCAGCTAGAATCGCTCAAGGTAACGTATTATGGTGTAGATGTCAGTTCCCGCGGTGAGTTTGGTTTCGCTTCAAATCTGAAAAAGTTAACACTTACGAACTTTCGGCTTCCATGGGATAAGATCTCGGCAATTGGTCGATTGCCATACCTTGAAGTTCTCAAACTACTCTCTAGGGCATTTGTTGGGGAAGAGTGGGAAATGGCGGAAGGAGAATTCGTTGGACTCAAGTACCTGAAATTAGAAAATCTCGATGTTTTCAGATGGAATACAAATGGCGATTGCCTTCCAAAACTCCAGCAGTTGGTGTTGAGATCGTGTAAGAACCTGGAGATTCCGGAGGAGATTTTGGAAGTAATGACACTGCGGATAATTGATGTCCTGTGGTGTGGAGAAATTGCTGAGGAGTCTGCAAGACGAATCAGGGAGCAAGAAAAAGATGAAATGCTGAAAGTATTTATCAATTTTGCTGAATTACCAATCCCCAACAGTTAAAACTGGCGATTCCATCCATCTTCTTATGCTGCTCATAGCATGTGAGTATACAACATGTCATATTTCTCTGTTTAATTAGCCTTTTTTTTTTTTTTGTTGAAAATTGAACTCACAGTACTCACAATTTAGCATATATATAATCTAATTGGCCATATTGTTAGATTTTGTTAATCCTTGTTTTTTCTTTCGATTATTTTATTATTTATGATTTAGTTTCCCTGTTTATTTGATTGAGCCTTAATATGTCCCCTCGAGTTTGGTCTGAAAGGCTACTATTAAAAAAATGGCTTAAGCTAAAGTGCAACCTTTTATTTTTAGTGTTTCCAAAGAGTGAAAACATTGAAAATTAGAATAAAAAAGAAGTAGATGATGTTTAACACTGTACAGTTTATATCATTTAAACTCTGTCCATATATGTTTGTTAATTATCTGTAATTGATTAATGAGATCCATGAAATAAAACCTGCTGTAGAGATTTCATGGTTTTCTGGCAATTCATAAATCCCATAAACCAAAACTCAAAATTATCATCTGTAACGACTTGCATGTACTTCTGGGATGGTTTTTTGACATTTTCTGTGGCATTTGCTCTGTTTATCTTCCTTAAGAGGAATAGAAACCTTGTAATAGAATCTGATTAGTTTTCCAGTCGTCGGAGAAACAAGTTTAATAGATCTCTCACTGCAGAAAGCAACCTTTTCTGTTGTAATGAAAACAAGACCTGCAATTGGACCTGCTGTTGTTGATAAGTAGCATTGTGAAACCTTCAACAGTTTTTTGCATTTTCGACACTGAAAAACTTCTTGAAAACCTTCTCCACCCCACCTAATTGTACTATTCCCCAATCTCAACTTCCCTTTCACTGTCTCTGTTAATTTTGGCGCCAATCTCACTGCATTCATTTTCAATAACAG
This sequence comes from Cynanchum wilfordii, assembly GCA_025388415.1. Taxonomy (NCBI): domain Eukaryota; kingdom Viridiplantae; phylum Streptophyta; class Magnoliopsida; order Gentianales; family Apocynaceae; genus Cynanchum; species Cynanchum wilfordii. The sequence continues at coordinate 1,064,337 of JAHSUH010003438.1, forward strand.
AAAAATTAATCAATGTCTACGTTAAAACTCAAGATATTTGTCTTGGTGCAGTCTAACAATTAGGGCAATCGAATTTTATAGTTGAAAAAAGACATGAAATTGCATACCATGCTCTAGGAAGCCCTTGGTGAAGTTCTGCACATTGAATAATCCTAGCTTAATCTTTGAATGGTTCTTCTTGAAATGTCTTTATTACCACTCTGAAACTTTGGAAGGCTCATTTGAAAGTCTTCCAATGGAACCATGGAACAAGAGTGCTGCAGAACTTGCTGGAATTGTGATCATTTGATTTGAGATGACTCTCTGGTTCTTCATTCTTCTTCTTCTATATATGTATATACTGTGCCCGCCCTACAAATTCTATTTATGCAATATTGTTGTGTTTTGGTGATTTCTAAACATATCCATAGATACATACAAAATTTATACGGAAATAATACAGGCAGTTGGTGAGGTTAAGTTTGAATTAGTTGGATGAGTCATGAATGATGGGGATCTTTACAAATCCTTTGGATGGATGTCTGGGCTTCATTATCTATAAAGTTTAATAACAAATCTGATGGCTTTTCTTGCAACTGTTAAACCATTGACTACTAATTCCATGCCTATGTGTTCCCCTACCTTTCTTATGTGGATTTTTGTTTTTTTTCTTTTTAAAATTTGGTAGTAGATTGACTATACTGATTAATCTAGATGCAATTACAGTCAGAATTTAAAGTCTCAGCGCTGTGACTCGGTCAAGTCGTCTCCCATGTGAAACTCTCTCAGACAAAGAGATGGTGATCATCATTTGATGTAGTATCAATTCAATATTGATTCGGCCTAAATCGGATTGAGTCCGTTGGAGTTGACTAATACTAATGTGGACTAGTGGTTTTCGAGATGGTAACTGATACCAGTACTTTGAACTATGAATACAAATGCTTATGCTTGCAGAGTTTGTATAAATTTGTACAAAGCCGAACATTTGATGTGGATTTTTGAGGATATGCAAATAATTAATCTCCATATTAATAAAAAAATGCGATAATTAACTTATCAAATGAGAAGGTTAAGTTCTGAACTCGTGGGGATAGCCTTTGAAAAAGTAATATTTTATTTATAAGTCACACATGCATGCAACAATTCAGCCATGTCCATAGGTACTTTTTCAAAGATGGTATGAAATGTATATTTTTTTTTTTTTTTTTTTTTTTTTAAAGAAATGTATATTACTTAGTAGGCCCCGGCCAGAGAAAAGAATGAAACACATGCAGAACACAAATATACACAAACTTTGATTTTATAAATTGGCGTATGAACTAGTAGCCTCCGTGTATATATATATATATATATATATATATATATTCATCAATTTTACTTTTACTGTCTAGAAATTTCACCTAAATTATTGGAATCACTCCAAATAGTTAAGAAATATCTATTTCATTGGCACAAAAAAATCTCTTTCTAAATTTTCATAATTACAAGACGAGAAAGTAGCCAGTCACTGTTGGCTGAAAATTCTCATTGTTTTGCATTAAATTTAAGATAAGGATTTTGGAGAGCCATTTGTTTGGAAAATATTGTACATAATTAATTCAAGAAAAGACCTTTTCTTTTGAATATTATCACTAAAGACTTTTGAAATAAAAAATATAAGACTTAATCGTTCAAATTATAAAAAAAAATTATAGAAATTCAAATATTTTAAAAATATTGTAATATGAACTCTCATATTATTCGTTTAGGAGATCTTTCAATAATTATTAAGTATGAGTCCGAAGCTCTTAACTCTTATATTACTCGCTTCTCTCATATTTTATTGTCTCAAACTCGTGAACTTTGTTCTATTTTTCAATTGTAATTTGTAAAAAAATGCTTAAATTTTGTTGAGCACTCTGAAATCCCATTTACAGCTGAAGTGGTATTAATGTCAGTGGAAGGAAAGGGATGTAAACCCAGAATTTCAACTGCCTTTTCCATGCTTCTCCATTTCATTTCAACGGGAATTCTACTTCTCCATTTCATTTTCATTTACATTTCTTCTTGTTTTTTCCATGCTTCACTCATTTTAACAGAAAATTTGTCTGGGAAGAAGACTGGCTTTCGTTTTGTGGCACTGTTAGGTTTAAAAAGGTTAGATTTCTGTTGGATTTTTTTTTTTGTCAAACTTCAACTTTTTCAAAATTGTGGTGAATTATTGTCTTTGTTGGCAGGCATAACGCTCTCCAGTTTTGTATTTCTTGTGAGATTCTGAAACTTTATGGAAAGGAAATTGTTAGATATTTTTATGATAAGATTGATTGGACTTTAATTTTCATAATCTTAGCATTCAATTTATATATATCTATATGTATTATGTATCACTTGAGTTAAGATGATATACTTTTTGAGATTTTTAATTTATTATAATAATAAATAGTTATTATTTTCTATCTTGTTGTTGTGTAGCATATAATATACTGGAGTATTAAGATTATTACAATTACTATTAATATTTCCAACAGAAATCACTGATCTCATTTATCTAAGATGAAAAAGTGTGCAGATATTTGCTTAAATTCTTTAATATGTATATTTGTATTCACTTATTTTATATATATATATATATATATATGGATCTAAATGATATTTAGTCTAAGAGGTTTGGATGGCCTATAAATGATCATATTTTTTTGGTAGTTGCTTATGATGAAACCAGAGAATTGAAGGTTTAATGGTAATATATTGAGAATCTAAAAGCAATTAAAAACTATAAAGCTGTAGTTTTTAACATTTAAAATATCTCTACTGCATATGTCTACACATATATGCAGATTATTTCCATTTACAATTTGTGTTTGTATATATCCTTATTGGCCATAGCTTCTAGCATTCATCTTTATGTAATCTGTACCGTGTGTGGTTGTATGTGTTCTTATTGCTTATAGCATCATGTTTTTGCTCTAAAATACAGTGTATAATCTTGTATATATTCTTATTGCTCATAGCATCATGGATATGTGCTTATACTTGTGGTATTGTTTCCTCTTTTCATTATCATTCTGCCTATTATATCTGGCATGCTCAAATTGTGGTAATGGCATTTGACTATTGCTATACATATTAGTGAGTACCTTCTCATTTAAAAATCCTTTGTGATTTCTTATGAACAATTTAACCAAGATGGTCACTGTTATCTAAATTGTTATTGGTACCTTTGAAGAAGAGAAGGCCATATACAGTTTTATTATATTCAACCAAGTTCTAATCATTTTGCTTTGGAAGTTGGTAGAATTTGTATCCTGCTATGGTGGTGTTTTATGTAACCAATTGATCATGCTCCGCCTTTGGAGTAGATATCTTCTTTGTGCACTAGTGATGCTTTTTTACACTGTAAACTAGAGTGGAATGTATGTCATTTTCTTTGCAACTTTTTTCCTATAGAAGATTGGGGATTTTTGTTTATCTGTTGTTTGGGAACCGCAAAAAACACAGGGCGTACAAATTTCAGCAGCCCAGTTTCCTTCTTTGGCCCCAAAGCCCCCAAAAAAACTGCAAAGAGGCTCCAGTAGCAGGTTCAGGTTCTTTTTTTTTTTTTTTTTTTTGTTTTTTTTATATTTTTTTGTGTTTTTTTGTTTTTTTTTTTTTTTTTTTTTCCATTCAACTTTTATCTATAGGTCTAAAATTTGATAGAGCGGTGCCTGCAATTGTATATGAACCGAGATGAAGTTGTGAAAACCCTTTTGACTCGTGCAAGGATAGATCCAGGTGTTTTTACAGTATTTTTGGCCATCAGCAACAGGATTGGAATAATTAATTGAGCAAAAATCTCGAAGTAGATCAAGAGTAGGAGGCTCTTGTTGATTTGGAGAAGATAAAATGGGTTCGGTTAGTGATGGGTTTTCTTCTGCTACTTATGTGCTTGAAAAGCGTCTAGAGCCTTTGGCTGCTGCAGATTTATCCATCCGCAATCACTTCACAGATTTCGTATATGGGTTTGAATTTCTGTCACTGTTCGTTGATTGCATCCAGAATTGGAGCAATGCTCTTGAGGTTGCGCCGCATTTGGGCTCCATTGTACGCAGGATCGAATTAGCTCTGTGTATAATTGAGGGGCAATTTGTCCAAGAGGTTAAGGTTTATAGATTGACTTCTAAATTCAAACGTGCGTTTTCCAACTTGTTGCCGGCAAGAAGTTTTTATAAAAAGGCTTCGAAATGGATAAGTTTTTTTGAGCAATGGAACGCAGAGATTCATGCTCTGAAGCCTGAAATTGCAGAAGCGTGTGATAATAGTAATAATAACTCAGTAAAATGCAATTCTCCCTCGCTTACTTTTCAACAATGGGAGAAGTTTTGCCAACGGAAAATTTTCGAAGTCAATGATCAGGTAGCCAGTAGAAGAATCAGATTGGATGAAGGACCTTGGTTCTTTGAGGTTCTGGGAAATTACAACCTTAAGAATCCGAAGATTGAAGCTTTCTTGGATAAAGTTGGATGTTCAATCATCTCTGCAGGAATGTTAAGTTGTCGGTGGTGGGCAAACAATTTTGATCCAAATGTAAAACAGGATGTTGATGCTGCTTTCGGGGATCTGGGACAGAAATTAGGGTTTACCAACCCTGAATTCATAGATATCATTCTAGGAGAACAGGCGATGGGTGAATCCATCTCCGTTGCTAAAATAATTCGCAATCGTCTTGTCCCTTCCCCATATATCTCTTGTGAAGAAATCTTTCCGGATAAAGTTGCAGTCTTGCGTAAATATAGTAGAAGTGAACTTAAACACCTGTTAACCACTGTTCTAGATATCCCAAAGGAGGATTCCTTACTGCAAATTTTCTTGCCTGACATTAAACAACTGGTAATGGAGATAGCATCTCTCCATCGCTTACTCTTTGATGTAAAAGACAGTAATGTGTTCAAGGACTTCCTCCCAAAGGTTTGCCTCATCAAGGTAGAAATCTTCCTTAGGACAGAATTTGCTGATGATAACGTCTTCTTCACTTGGGATACTTATGCCCTTGAAGGGGTAGTTTCATATATGGAAGGATCATTCGGAGGGAGTGAAAGTAACAAATTTGTTGATCAGATAGTGATGCTAGTGAACGAAGTGGCTACTAATCTAGAGAGGTATCAAGCATCAGTTCCTTTGGATAAACCTGTTATTGACAAAGAGGCACTGAGACTAAGGTTGCTTTTAAAGACTTTGATCATCAAGGGAGAATTACTTTTTCTGAAGTTACGGGATAAACTTTTAGATTTTTTCAAAGAACCCATTGAAACCCTTCATATATGGTTCAAAATCATCATACCTCTTGTGATAAAATATGAAAAAAGATTTAAAATTTCAGAGGTTGAACTGCTGGCTAGCAAGATTATTTCGCTGTATCACCGGATTCTCAACCAAGATATCTCAGAATCAGAAGAGATGTTCCAAACTATGATCAGATCAGTTTCTGATGTGGTAAATGATGTTAATGTTGTCATGAAAGAGTTGGAGGAGATTTACCTGGCTGAGACTTCTCTCAGATTTCGGAATTCTGATTTCCCCAAGACCAATGCTGCAGGTTTTATTGATTCTCTGCTGAGAAAGCTGCAGGATTTGCTTAGCTATGGAATGAATTTAGTAGAATCTGTCATTATAAAGGAACAAATTACAGAGATTATGGGGCATCTCCAGTTTTTTCAGACATTCCTTGGTGGGAAGATTTCAATGGAGGATAGCAATCATGGTGGTGCAAGATTAATAAATATATGTTATGAGGTAGAATATCTCTTTGACTCTGCTATAGACGGAAAAGAAGATGAGTGGCATAACGTCATATGGCTGTATCATTTAATACAAGAAATTAGAGAAATCAAGATTCAGGTCAGCTCAACCCAATCTATGATCAGTAACAAATCAGTCAAAAATCCCATCATTTTGAGGACAACTACCCCGAAAATCGATGAAGATTTAGTGAACCTCGTGGATCAGGAAAAAATGTTAATTGATAAACTCATAGGAGGATTCAAGAAACTGTTTACCGTTTCAATTGTTGGTATGCCAGGAATTGGTAAGACAACTCTTGCAAAGATAGTTTACAATAGCCCTGAAGTTGTCCACCGCTTTAGTATTCGGGCATGGTGTTGTGTTTCTCAAATTTACAGAAAAAAAGATGTATTACTTGAAATTCTAAGCCACCTTATTGCTCTCACCGGAGATATCACGGGGATGATTGATGAAGATTTAGAATTCATGTTGTATAAAATTTTGAAGACCGGAAGGTATCTCATTGTTTTTGATGATGTGTGGGATGCGGTTGTACTTCATGATTTGGTAAGAAGATTTCCAGACAATGGAGATGAAAGCAGAATTCTGATAACAAGTCAACCTCATAATGTGGTTTTGAAAGCTAACCCCTATGCTGATCTTCATCATATTCGGCAATTATCAGACAGTGAAAGTTGGAAGCTACTGCAAATGAAGATCTTTCGTGAAAAACCATGTCCTGAGGAGTTTAAGGAGATAGGAATGCAAATTGCACGGAGTTGTAAAGGATTACCTCTTTCCATCATTGCAGTTGCAGGTCTCCTTGAAAGAACTGAAATGCAGCAGAATCGATGGAAAGACATTGCTGAAAGTTTGACCTCAAAAATCATAGATGATCCAAAGGAGCCGTGGAGGCCTATACTAGAATTGAGCTATGAAAAATTACCTGATTGTTTGAAAGCATGCTTCCTTTATTTCAGTGCATTTTTGGAGGACCAAGACATTCCTGCCCGGAAGTTGATGCAGTTATGGATAGCCGAAGGCTTTGTTCCAGAAACTGAGTTCAAAACTATGGAAGATGTTGCAGAAGATTACTTGATGGATCTAATTGGACGAAGTCTAGTGATTATTTCGAAGCAAAGATCCAGAGGAGGTGGTGACGGTGCCAAAGCTTGTCGCATCCATGATGTCTTGAGAAAACTTTGTCAGTCGAAAGCTAAAGAAGATAAATTCATGCAGGTAATAACAGGATCCAATGCATCTAATGATGCTAATCTTCATGATCTTGATTATTTTTTCAGTGACAATTCCGAAAGTCCTTCGAGTTTTGTTGTTACTTACGAGGATCACCGACTCTGTTCCTGTTCAAAGCCAAAGCATTTCATTGATTCAAGGCCTTCAGGACCCCATGTCCGTTCTCTGCTATTCATTCCCACTGGTGAAGTGGTTCCAAGATATCCCACTGATACATCATTCATTTATCAAAACTTCAGATTTCTGAAAGTGTTGGACTTGGAATGCATCAATATTGGTAATTCCTTTCCTCAAGACATATTACTACTATTGCTGCATTTGAGGTATTTAGCAGTTTCTGGATACATAGATTCTGTTCCAGAATCCATTGCAAACCTCTGGAATTTGGAAACATTTATTTTGAAGGGATTGAGGGGGGATAGGGTCAACTTGCCACATACAATTTTCAGATTGAAAAAATTAAGGCATGTTTGTGTAAGTGATTTTGCTGCCATCAATCTTCGGGAAAATTCATCTCAACTGGGTTGTTTAGTTACCATCTCCTCTCTAAGTCTTCCTTTTGGGGAAGAAACTGATAACATCCTGATGCAATTTCCCAATCTCAGGAAATTAAAATGCATATTTTCTGAATCTCATCAATTTCCTAATCTGAAAGTTCTGAATCAGCTAGAATCACTCAAGGTGACATATTACGGTCGACATGTTGGTTCCTGCGGTGAGTTTGGTTTCAATTCAAATCTGAAAAAGTTAACACTTACGAACTTTCGGCTTCCATGGGATAAGATCTCGGCAATTAGTCGATTGCCAAACCTTGAAGTTCTGAAATTACTCTCTAAGGCATTTGTTGGAGAAGAGTGGAAAATGGCGGAAGGAGAATTCGTTGGACTCAAATACCTGAAATTAGAAAATCTCGATGTTGTCAGATGGAATACAAATGGCGATTGCCTTCCGAAACTCCAGCAGTTGGTGTTCAGATCGTGTAAGAACCTGGAGATTCCGGAGGAGATTTTGGAAGTAATGACACTGCAGAAAATTTATGTCCAGTGGTGTGGAGAGAGTGCTGAGACGTCTGCAAGACGAATCAGAGAGGATGGAGATGAAATGCTCAAAGTATTTATCAATTTTGCTGATTTGCCATTCTCCAACAGTTAGAAATGGCGATTTCAGCCATCTTCTTATGCTGCTCATAGCATGTGAGTATACAACATACCTTTTTTCTCTGTTTAATTAGCCCTTCTTGTTTTTTTTTTTTTTTTTTTTTGGGGGGTTGAAAATTGCACTCACATTACTCTTTATGGTACTTACAATATAGCATATTGCACTCACATTACTCCACAACACCTTAGCTGCTGCAATACTAGACTTTGGTCGTACATTCCAGGAGATTGGAAGTTATTGGGCTTAATGCAACGTATAAAATGTGGTGTGGTAGTCTCCAAACGATGCATCAATTGAAATAATTGGCCCTATAAAAGAGACGAATATATCTGTTATAACTTTCTGTAAGTTGCAAAATGAGCATTAAAGACAGGAAAATAGCACAAAATTAGTAGAAAAATGTATGCATATCCACAGAACTGCTGTTGAAACCAAAGAAACACCCGTGATGTAATAGTTCAGTAATTAACCATAAGAGATTAGATGTACCTTAAACTTTGTGGTAACACTCAACTTCTGAGAATCTGCTCCGCCCGATTTATGCAGTGGACCAACTACAGGCTTCTCTGAGTGTGTAAGCATATAGGAAGCAAATGTCTGAGGAAGGTCACGCGTGCATGATGACAGAAGTTGGATGGAATCTAAGTGTAGTAAATCTCGATTCTTCTCAAGAAAACCAGTCGTGTCATAAGTCACCTATGAAGATGTGCAAGTATAGAAGTTTCAAATCACAAGCAAATATATATATATTGAATGAAGTTGTTGGTTCTATCAAATTGCACTCCAATCTTTTAATCAATATACTCTATTCTCCACTACACCAGTAATTGCAACTCTGATTGTCAAAATTTTCTCTTTCTGAGGTTTCAGAGGGAAAATTCAATTAATAGATGCAGAAAGAATCCATTAATGTTGAAATGATTACCTCTCCTGCATAATGACAAACAGCAAAAGCTTTGTCACGTTCACCTCTAAAACAAGAATTTGATTTCAAATGTTGCTTGAGCTTATTGGCAAATGTCAAGTCTGTGCCATTAGGGAATGTTGATTCTTCATCTAGCAAGGATAATAAACCCAGTGGCTTCTGCATAAATACAAGAATACAGTTTTTAAGGTGTCAGATATATATATATATAGATGGTTATATGCGTACTAAAATCTCCATTTCACTCTTAGATTAATGTTAAACTTCCACCTTATATAAAAGCTTAAGTTGATAGAGTAGACACACATGCCCTCACATGCAGGCTTAACACAAATTTTCAATTACATGCCCAACATATGGATAATACCCATAAATGGGGCAAAGTCAAGACTCGAACACAGTCCAAATTAAATGTATAAATTCAACCCTTCTCTATCAACTTAAACTTTTAGATGGTAGAAGTTTAATCGTTAAAACTCAAACCAAAAGTTACAATCAGTTATGAAGATAAAATGGTAACAGCTAAACTAAAACTGCAAACATCATGGAGGATTGGTATGGCAAGAACCCTCAGAACATGGAATAGACCCTATATTGAAACAGAGATCAAAATTGACTAGTTGATGCAAATCAGAAGGGAATTATTAGCAGCACACCTTTTCAAAAAGGTTTAGATAGTCCTGGTTGTCCTCAAAATCAACTCTCGCCCAATCAATGCCATCTTGGATGTATTCCTGTAAAACAATGAAACTTTTATAATTTCTGAAAACATTTTAAGAAAAGGTTTACTCTATAACTTCTGTCAAATTCTTCATCATTAAACAGACTGAGAATTGAATACAGTTCAAATGTAATAAATGTCATAAGTTTCTTAATAAGTAATCCCTCCATCCCGGAAAAGATCTTATATTTGACTGGACACAAGAACTAAGAAAGTATTAAAACTTTAACTATATTCATAAGATCAAAATGTAAAAGTACTATAATCATGTTGGGGTTGGATTTCAATCCAAAAGTCCCACATGGAAAAAATAGGCAAAAGATTGCCTACATATAAGGAATTCTCACCTATTCCCAGTGCGACGTTTTCCAACAGCAAGAGATTTGTTAATTTGTTCAACTAGCCAGTCAAACAAGCAAGAATAGATTGATTTTGCTAATGCATCTCTTGCATCACTGGCGGCCTGAAAAGTGGAAGTCAGGACTAATATAAGCAAAAGTAAAAAAGCATTGTTAGTTTGCAATGAAGTATGTAATTTATTTGACAAATGAGCATAATATTTTTACCTGTAATAGTGTTAACTTTTGAACAATAGTGTCATTGCCAACTCTCATTTTTCGAGTTGATAAAGCTCTTAGCTTCAACTCGCCAATATCACAACCAATCAACATAGCAACATTTATCAAACCTGCAAAAGAAGTAGCCAATGTAGCTGAAAAACTATACAAAGTTTGTACTCCACAAGCTCCTAGAAGTCCTGACTTGCATAAATTCCCTAATTACACCAAATAATTTCACTAATTATAAGAAATGAGAAATAAAATTAGAAAATATGAAGATATTTTTGAGTTCTTTTCATCTATTCAGTTTCACTTGAGCATCACCAATCATGAACAAAAAACAACACAAAGAAACAAAACAAATACCTCTCTGACTAACAGCCTGCCCTGATAGGGCATTATCCTCATTAGGACGAAAATATTGATCTCTACCACTAAATAAGAAACATGATGTGACAACCAAAAACATTTTCAAAATTTGATCAGGGTCAAATCATGCCAATAATCTGTCTTAAGAGATAGGTGAACTAAAATTTAGCAGAGCAACTTGTCTTCTATACAAACATAATTTAAAGAAAAATAGGAAAAGAGAGAAACATGTATATCAATACAGACATAGCATGGTGGCGCCAGATGTTGCATAAATTTGATATACACAATCCAAAAATGGAAAACCAGGAAATTCCTCAACTCAGAGCACAATATCCAAAACTGAATAATCATTGGGATATAATATCTTGCTAACTGTTATGTTCTCAAATGACATCTTAATTCTGATAATATCTTGTTAAATGTGGAGCAGTGGTGCTAATTTTAAGTGTGTAAATTTAAGCTTTTAGACTGAACCAAATTTCACCTTCATCCTCTACAGGTTCAACATGATTTTCATTATCAATAACTGAAAATGAGACATTTCCCAACCACAATACTGCAGAAAGCATTGCAAACACACTCTCTTGGTCATCTTTGCTGATATGAACAACATCCATAGCTTCCTGAAAAAGTGACAATCACGTCTTTGCTTATTTAATTTTCATTGATGAACAAAATATCTAAAACTAAAGATAGTGGGAAAAATTGGCCCTTTCCTTCATCAATTTATATTATTTTTTAATTAAAAAACTAATAATTTATCATAAAAATAATTTAAAAACTTATTTATTTTATATTTTTAATTTTGTTTTATCATCTTTATACATACATATGGCAAATTGGCCAAATTCATCCCTTACATTATAAATTTTTTACGATTTCATCCTTTTTTTTTTTTTAGAAAATTTCATCTCTTATCTTATAAATTTTGGCCAATTTCATCCTTTCTGTTAATTTTTTTTCGGTCAACCGTTAGTCAACTGTTATTTTAAAAAAAAATTATTTTCTCAGGGGTAAAAATGTCATTTTACTATATTTTTTTTTTTTTAAAAAAAAATCCAAAACCTTAAAAATTTTAATTTTTCTTTTAGTTTGACATGACAAAAAAAAAGTCAAATTGGCCAAAAAGGTCCCTTACATTATAAATATTTTGCGATTTCATCCATTTTCTTTGTTTTTTGGAAAATTTCATCCCTTATCTTATAAATTTTGGTCAATTTCATCCTTTCTGCTAATTTTTTTTTGGTCAACTATTAGTCAACTTGTATATTTAAAAAAATTTATTTTCTCGGGGGTAAAAATGTCATTTTATTGTTAAAAAAAAACCAAAACCTTAAAATTTTTAATTTTTCTTTTAGTTTGACATGACAAGGAAAATTATCAATTTTAAAAATATACTTAATATCATATATTTTGGTCAAAAATATCTTTTATATTTTTTATTTATATCGATTTTCAAAGATTTTAAATGCTATTATATTAGTTATTTGAAATCACTTTTTCACTTATTAATTTGGCTTGTTAAATAAAAATGGACACACTTAGAAATAAATTTGTCATTTACATATATTTTTTCTTTAAATTCTCCCTCAAAAGATCTTAAAATTATAAAAAAATTGAAACTCCATTTATTAAAAATATGGCAAAATGGCCAAATTCATCCCTCACATTATAATTTTTTTGCGATTTGATCCTTTTTTTTTTTTGGAAAATTTATAATGTAAGGGATGAATTTGGCCAATTTACCTTAAAAATATTTTAACAATCGTAATATTAAGTTTGATATTAATTTGAAAAGTAAATAGTTAAATTTATATATATTTATTTATTAATATTTGGTTTGACATGTTTGTCAAACTAAAAGAAAAATTAAAAATTTTAAGGTTTTGGTTTTTTTTTTTAAAACAATAAAATGATATTTTTACCCCTGAGAAAATAATTTTTTTTTAAATATACAAGTTGACTAATAGTTGACCAAAAAAATTAGCAGAAAGGATGAAATTGGCCAAAATTTATAAGATAAGGGATGAAATTTTCCAAAAAACAAAGAAAATGGATGAAATCGCAAAATATTTATAATGTAAGGGACCTTTTTGGCCAATTTGACTTTTTTTTTGTCATGTCAAACTAAAAGAAAAATTAAAATTTTTAAAGTTTTTGGGGTTTTTTTTTAAACAAAAAAAATAGTAAAATGACATTTTTACCCCTGAGAAAATAATTTTTTTTTAAAATAACAGTTGACTAACGGTTGACCGAAAAAAATTAACAGAAAGGATGAAATTGACCAAAATTTATAAGATAAGGGATGAAATTTTCCAAAAAAAAAAAAAAGGGATGAAATCGCAAAAAATTTATAATGTAAGGGATGAATTTGGCCAATTTGCCACATACATATATATATATATATATATAAATTATTCATTTTAAATCCAAAACTTATGTATACAACAATTATAAATATTTGTTATTACAATTTAATTTCTATTTTTTAAATTTAAATTTTTATATTCTAATAATCATAATAAAAACAATATAATTTGTTTTATTTATACTAGATACTTGACACTTTTATATACATATTTATATTAAATTATCAATAAAAAAAATAACTTACATTTAAAAATATGAAAAAATATGAAATTAATTTTAAGATCAACTAATATATTATACCTAAAGCATACAAATCTTTAATTTTTTATTGTAAATTAAAATAAAAATTATATATTTATCCTTTTCTCTCATATATGTATATACTTTATTTTATATATATATTTCTTATTTACACAAATAATATATATAATATATAATAAGTAAAAGATAATAAATTTAAAATAAATTAAAATATATATATATATATATATATAATATAGATGCATCCCGCACTTGGGGGCGGGATGTATATACTAGTAATATTTATAGGGAAATAAAACAGGTAGTTGGGAGAGGTTAAGTTTGAATTAGCTGGATGAGTCATGAATGATGGGGATCTTTGCATATCCTTTGGATGGATGTCTGGTCTTTATACACCATTGACTACTGATTCAGTGCCTATGTGTTCCCCTACCTTTCTTATGTGGATTCTTTTTTCTTTTAAAATTTGGTAGAGATTGACTATACTCAGTAATTTAGATTTAATTAAAGTCGGAGTTTAAAGTCTCAATCAAGTTGTCTCCGACTAGGAACTCTCTAAGATAAAGAGATGGTGATAATTTGATGTAGTATCAACTCAATATTGACTTGGCCCGATAACTCGATTTTGTATCATGTTTTCGTACAATATTTTTGTTCAATTCAAGTTGATTAGGAGGTTAATTGGAAGAAATTAGTTGGAAATACCATCTAATTATGTTAATTTTGCTTTCAGTAAAGTTTTGGGGCTAAATTGTAAAATTGGATAAAATCATGGGCAAAATAGTAATTTTTGAAGAGTGTGCACGACCTGTACAAGGGAGTGGAAGGGCTGTCCACTCTATACGGGCCGTTCAGAGAGGTGGACGGTCGTCCACTGCCCCAGATCCGATTTTTGTGTGAAAAATCACCCGAAAAATGTCTAGAACGCCCCTATACTCACCCCTATAAATAGAGGCGGCACATCCAACCTTTTGGCAAATGAGAATTGCAGAGAACACGTGAGTTTCGAGTGTCCGAACTCGAGTACTTTCACAGATCTTGGCTTTTCATAGTTTTCGTTTTTTCTCTCAAGTTTGAGCTTCGACTATAAGGGATAGCTCCGAGTATTCTTCGAGAGACGTCATTGTCTAAGATTTGAAGATCACGATAAGGGATCGAGTCGCGAAGTCGGTGAGGATCCAAAGGAGCGAACAAACCGCCATTGTATTGAGAGCATAACGACAACCTTTCTTTATCTCTTTCCTTTAGTTTTCGTAATTGTTTTCCTTTTATTAGTTGCATTCTGTCTCATAGGATTCTTACACTTATTTTTTCTATAGGAAGTTTTGAACTGTTAAGGGTTTTATTATAAATTCCCGGGAAGGATATTGATTGAATATTCATTATGATTTGAGTTTGTCTTATATTTTCAATTTAATTCCTATTCGATGTTTATGCGTTGATTCTTAGATTTCTATCTTGTTGATTTGTATGTAATTGAATATAATTAAATTGACAGTTTGTTTAAGAGACCCAACCATAGAAGAATTTACAAATTTCCAAATTATGACTAACAACTTGCATCGACCATAATGAAGTTAGGAAGTCTAATAATCTTGAGTGGATGGGTTGATGTAAATCTTAGGATTAATTTATTAAATTGACAATTTAATAATTAATCTATAAAGGTTTATGATTACTTGCAACGACCTGTATTGAGGTAATCAATGTAGATAACTCGGGTATTGTAGTAAAATAAATCAAACTCATAATTGCCCTAGATTCACTTAAGTTAACTTTCGAACATAGGTCAACTTAATTAGTTCCTTAATTCACAATTTGAATCTTATTTCTCAATTCATGTTACAGTACAACCCCTCTCATCCACCCTCGGCTGGTCCGTCACTCCGGTTGATCCGACCACCCTCTCATTACTGTACCGTATTTTCCTTTTTCACTTTTCCCTTAATTTCCTCCCTTATTTTCTCCCTTATTTACTCCTTTATTTACTCCTTTATTTACTCCGTGAACTTCCTCCACTTTATATATCCACTTTATATATATATATATATATATATATATATATTGTATGTATAGATATATGTATATATATATTGGCAACCATGGGCAACAAAAGGCAAGCAAAAATAAAAATTTCATTTGCTAAACAAAAATCTATAATTGACTTTTTTTCTAAGTAATTTTTTACTACATATGTCTATATACATACTTATATTTATATAATGCTTACATTTAAATTTTTAGTATTACATATGTACATAAATAAATTTTTCTGTATATTCGGATAATCCGACCTTTTTTGCGTTCCGACCATACCCCCAGTCCCAAAGGTGACGGATTAGAGGGGTTGTACTGTAGTTAAATTACTCTTTTGAAACAACTTCTACATGAATTATTCCTATGAGACTAATTCCTTAATCTCTAATGTTTTCATAAATGATAAATTCTAATAAGCTGTTACCGACGACTCGGGAAAACGATATTTATAAATTTAAAATTGTGGTACTACCGTGTTACTGTCTGCATGTGATAGGTACTCTATCTTAGTTTTGTTTGATTAAGTGACATTATTTTGTGAGTCTATTTGATTAATTTGATATATATATTTTTACTCACTCAAAACACACACCATGACTTAACTCGGATTGAGTCAAACAAAGTCGATCGATACCGATGTAGACCAATAGCTTTCGAGATAGTGAGCGATACTAATATTTGAACCATGAATACAATTATGCTTGCAGAGTTTGTATAAATTTGCACAAAGCCAAACATTTGATGTGGATTTTTTGGGATGCAAATAATTAATCTCCTAATTAGTAAACAATGCCATAGTTAATTGGAGCGATTTTCTTATTTAAAATTTTCATTTAACTTATTAAGTGATAAGTTTAAGTTTAAAACCGGTTGAATAGCCTTTGAAAAAGTAATATTTTATTTATAAGTCACACATGCATGCAACAATTCAGCCATGGTAAGCACTTCCTTTACCTTATCAATAACATGACCATAGATACTTTTTCAAAGATGGTAGAAATGTATATTACTTAGTAGTCCAGGCCAGAGAAAAGAGATGAAACTTCCACATGCAGAACAAAAACATATATATATTTATTTATTTTTTTTATAAGTGAAATATTTATTAAAATAAATACATTATAAAAGTGAATGATTAAAATCATTCACGGAAAAAAAAGCACCAACTTAAAACTAAGTGGCGCACGACAAAGCACCACCTTAAAACTAAGTGGCGCAGGGAGCAAACTCAACCTAAAAAATTTAGGTGAGTCGGAGAAAGCCGTAAATAAATTTAGAAATACATAAAAAAGAAAAATAACAGATATTCTGTCTAAATCTAGGGTTTTCATACTGTCAACTTCAAACCTCATTTGCGAAGAGAGTTTGATTATATCTTCTTTCTTCAACAGTAGTTTAATCCATTCTTGGCACATCAAAGATTTCATAGAATACCTAAAAAGAAAACCAAATATGAATACGAAAAAAGGGCCCAAATTTAGTCTGGGTTTAAAAATTGTTTCTTCTAACAGAAGAAGAAAAAGCTAATATTTAAATATCAGTAGAAAACTAAGCATATGAGATGAAAAAATATAGCAATAATACCAAAGAAATAGATGGAAAATAAACAAAACAAAAAACAAAGAAAACCACAAAAAATGTAAATAAATTTATTCCGGCCAAGGGAAAATTTTTAGCCGAAGCTAAACTTCTCTCTTGGCCAGGGAGAAAGAGAGGTGTCGGTTGGCAGCAAGGAGAAGAAGAAGAGAAGAGGGGAGGAGAAGGGGGGCCGGCGACCGTTGAGGGTAAAAGAAGAGAAGAGAAAGAGAGGGGAGGGGAGGGTTAGGGTTGACAATTTTTTAGGGGTTCATATTTATATATATATATATATGTGTGTGTGTGTGTGTGTGTGTATAATTTAATCTTATTTTTGAGTTAAACCAAAGTTTGGCCTTTTAAAATTAAAAAAAAATATTGTACTAGTTCATAATTTATAAATATTGCTCAGAAATGGCTTCATTGCAGCCTTGAACTACGTCTTTAGGAGGGTGGTACATATGTACATAAACGTGAGATAACGATGATACTTGTGATTCTCTCTTTCTTTATGGATTGTTGTGTGAATAAGAACACTTGTAATGATAATTTTATGATAAATATTTACTTTGTTTAGACCTTTCGATACTTAAACTAGCAAAGAATAAAGTGTATGAAAGAGTATTCGGATAAGTCTTTGAATATACTATAGTATCAAAAGAGTAAGAAAATCTTAAAGAAAGTGTGTGATGTGTGCCTTGCAGGTAAAAACTTTCACCTTATTGTCTCCAAGTGATGTTTCTTACTTTATATAATGTTGGTTTCGTTGTTATAGTTTGGCTAATAAAGAAGTGATGGGTGGCCATGACTTTAGTATCTTGATAGATATGTTCCCTAATATATTGTACTGTAACTAATATCTTTAGAGACAATATTATTTATCAATACGATTTAAATACAAAATTATTAAATATGTGTGAGGGTTTTACCTCCAGAATGAACAAGTAGGGGACCATATCAATTCGGATATCTCCTAGTCGAAGTACCAAAGTCTCATGAGTCCCCATACTACCCTAATGATATAACCAATTAAAATTAGACTAATTAAAAAATGAGTGTATTTTGCATGTCAAATTGACGGAAAAAGATACTTGTACTTGGGTCTCCTCAATAATCTATATAATATTTTTTTTTAAACCAAAATAAAACAAATGACATTAAAACTGGGAAAAGAAAACATACAACCAATCGGATCTGTAATGTCTCTAAAACAGGATTAAGAGGAGGAGTCTGAATCCAAAGTAAAACAGAGGATAATATATATATCCAATTTTGATATGAAGACACAAAATGCATTCAAAATGATAATGGGCTGCATTGAAAATTTTAGCCTAAAAGTGAATATGGGCCGACAGAGCCTTTGACACACAAAAAGCCCATGAGTCCAAAAAATCCCTCCCTTCCAAACACTACTCTCTGTGTTCTCTCTCTCTCTTTCCACGCAGAGAAGAGATGGCACCAGAGACCAAACACGCAGAGCCTAGAAGCAGCTGGAGGAGGTGCAACAACCGCAAAAATCCAGCGGATCCGGGAGCAGCGAGCGACAGCAACAAGACCGAGAACACAAAGTAGTACACAAAGGAAAGCGGAAGAACACGAACCATCTGCATCATCATCATCATCATCATCATCTGCATCATCATCCGCAGGTACAACAGCCATGGCAGCGATCGGAGAACACAAACAACAACAAGCAACCCCATAAATTTCCGGGTGAGAAACTCCGCCAATTACGAGAGTATTTATGTAGTTATTTGGCCGGTTTAATAATCTATAATACAAAATAATAAAAAATGACAAAATTACATAATAATATAATACAAATTGAATAATCTTTTAACCTAAATTTTTTATCTTTAGTTCATAAAAGTAAATGTCTTCCTTCCCCAAAATCACAATACATTATATTTTGCTGTTTAGTGTTTGGTTCATAATCCAAAAAAAAAAAAAAAACTCCACATAATTTATAAGGCAAATTGGTCAAAAAGGTCCCTTACATTATAATTTTTTTGCGATTTCATCCCTTATTTTTTTTTTGGAAAATTTCATCCCTTATATTATAAATTTTGGCCAATTTCATCCTTTCCGTTAATTTTTTTTTGTCAACAGTTATATTAAAAAAAGATTATTTTTTTAGGGACAAAAATGTCATTTCACCGTTTTAAAAAAAAAAAACCCAATTCCCCCAATCCCGATCCATTATTCAATACAATCCTCAAATCATAAATTACACTTTGCCGCGCCAACAGCTTCCATCATCTTTTCTCATCCCGATGAGGGTGAAGTTTCCGGTGATACACAGACAAGGACGAGTGGACAGAGAAGTAAAAGAAAGATGAAGAAAATAGGAAATGGATGATAATGTACTTTGTAGGTATTTGCTGTTTGTATATATATATATAAATTGAGGATCGGTTAGAGGAAAATTCTCAAAAGAATCAATAATAGGGTGGTGGTGGAGGAGAAGCGTATGGAACTGCAATTATTGGAGGCAATGGCCCTTCATATACTGGAGTTGGAGGTGGAGGACTGCTATAGATTACTGGTGGCGGAGGTGAATTTTCACACGGAACTGGAGGTGGTGGTGGTGGAGGATAGTGGTGAGCAGGTGGAGGAGGGGGTGAACTATAGTGGACTGGTGGGGGTGGGGATGGTGGAGGTGGTGAATTGTAGATAATTGGCGGCGGTGGAGGGGATGGTGAGGGTGGTGGTTTGTAAACATATGGTGGTGGTGGTGAGGGAGAAGGTGAAGGTGGAGGTGGAGGTGGAGGTGGCTCTACACAAGGTGGAGGTGGAGGAGGTGGTTCTATACAAGTTGGTGGTGGGGATGGTGATGGCGGTGGTGGTGGATAAAGTGGTGGTGGCGGGGAGTGTTGAAGGGGTGGCGCACACAAGAAGGGTTGGGAGTAATGGGTCGGGTTTGGGGGAATTGGTTTTTTTTTAAACAGTGAAATGACATTTTTGCCCCTGAACAAATAATTTTTTTTTAATATAACAGTTAACTAACGTCGCCCCAAAAAAAAATTAACCGGGAGATGAAATTGGCCAAAATTTATAATATAAGGGATAAAATTTTCCAAAAAAAAAAAAAAAGAGATGAAATCGCAAAAGAATTATAATGTAAGAACCTTTTTGACAATTTACCTAATTTATAAATATAAAACTTTCATTTTATAAATTGGCGTATCTACTAGAAGCTTCCATATATATATATATATGTTCTCAATATATAATTTAAATTATAATTTTTTGTTTTTGAAAATTTTGAAAAATTTTAGTCTCAAACTAGTGATCGTTTGAAAAAATTCTCAATTGTAATTTGTAAAAAAAATGCTTAAAATTTGTTGAGCACTCAGAAATCTCATTTACCGCTGAAGTAGTATTACTGTTAGTGAAAGGAAAGGGATGTAAACCCAGAATTTCAACTGCCTTTTTTTCTCAATTTCAGAACTAAATCTATCTTTTATCTCCTTCTACCACAGAATTCTGTTTCTCCATTTCCATTTCTTCGTGTTTATATCATGCTTCACTCATTTTAACAGAAAATTTGTCCGGGAAGAAAAGGTTGGCTTTCGTTTTCTGGCACTATTAGGTTTAAAGAGGTTAGATTTCTGTTCAGTTTTTTTTGTCAAACTTCAATTCTTTTGCGATGTGTTCGTTTATTAAACTTCTGAAGCTTAATTGTGGTGAGTTATTGTCTTTGTTGGCAGGAATAACGCTCTCTAATTTTGTATTTCTTGTGAGATTCTGAAACTTTATGAAAAGGAAATTGTTAGATATTTTATGATAAGATTGATTTGGATTTAAATTTCATTATCTTAGTATTCAATTTATATATATCTCTATGTATTATGTATCACTTGAGTTAAGATGATATACTTTTTGCCATTTTTAATATATTATAATAATAAATAATTATTATTTTCTATCTTATTGTTGTGTAACATATAATATACTGGAGTATTAAGATTATTACAATTACTATTAATATTTCCAACAGAAATCACTGATCTCATTCATCTAAGATGAAAAGTGTGCAGATATTTGCTTAAATTCTTTAATATGTATATTTGTATTCACTTATTTTATATATATATATATGGATCTAAATGATATTTAGTCTAAGAGGTTTGGATGGCCTATAAATGATCATATATTTTTGGTAGTTGCTTATGATGAAACCAGAGAATTGAAGGTTTAATGGTAATATATTGAGAATCTAAAAGCAATTAAAAACTATAAAGCTGTAGTTTTTAACATTTAAAATATCTCTACTGCATATGTCTATACATATATGCAGATTATTTCCATTTACAATTTGTGTTTGTATATATCCTTATTGGCCATAGCTTCTAGTATTCATCTTTATGTAATCTGTACCGTGTGTGGTTGTATGTGTTCTTATTGCTTATAGCATCATGTTTTTGCTCTAAAATACAGTGTATAATCTTGTATATATTCTTATTGCTCATAGCATCGTGGATATGTGCTTATACTTGTGGTATTGTTTCCTCTTTTCATTATCATTCTGCCTATTATATCTGGCATGCTCAAATTGTGGTAATGGCATTTGACTATTGCTATACATATTAGTGAGTGCTTTTGGTTTTCGAGTACCTTCTCATTTAAAAATCCTTTGTGATTTCTTATGAACAATTTAACCAAGATGGTCACTGTTATCTAAATTGTTATTGGTACCTTAGAAGAAGAGAAGGCCATATACAGTTTTATTATATTCAACCAAGTTCTAATCATTTTGCTTTGGAAGTTGGTAGAATTTGTATCCTGCTATGGTGGTGTTTTATGTAACCAATTGATCATGCTCCGCCTTTGGAGTAGATATCTTCTTTGTGCACTAGTGATGCTTTTTTACACTGTAAACTAGAGTGGAATAAATGTCATTTTCTTTGCAACTTTTTTTTCTATAGTAAGATTGGGGATTTTTGTTTATCTGTTATAGGAACCGCAGAAAACACAAGACGTACAAATTTCAGCAGCGTGTTTTTACAGTATTTTTGGCCATCAACAACAGGATTGGAATAACTAATTGAGCAAAAATCTCGAAGTAGATCAAGAGTAGGAGGCTCTTGTTGATTTGGAGAAGATAAAATGGGTTCGGTTAGTGATGGGTTTTCTTATGCTATGTATGAGCTTAAAGAGCGTCTAGAGCCTTTGGCTGCTGCAGATTTATCCATCTGCAATCACTACACAGATTTCGTATATGGGTTTGAATTTTTGTCACTGTTCGTTGATTGCATCCAGAATTGGAGCAATGCTCTTGAGGTTGTGCCGCATTTGGGCAACATTGTAGTCAAGATCGAATCTGCTCTGTGTATAATTGAGGCGCAATTTGTCGAAGAGGTTAAGGTTCATAAACGGACTTCAGAAGAGGTTAAGGTTTCCAACATGTTGCCGGCAAGAAGTTTTGATAAAAAGGCTTCGAAATGGATAAGTTTTTTTGAGCAATGGAATGCAAAGATTGATGCTCTGAAGCCGGAAATTGCAGAAGCGTGTGATAATAGTAATAATAACTCAGTAAAATGCAGTTCTCCCTCGCTTAATTTTCACCAATGGGAGAAGTTTTGCCAACGGAAAATTTTCGAAGTCAATGATCAGGTACCCAGTAGAAGAATCAGATTGGATGAAGGACCTTGGTTCTTTGAGGTTCTGGGAAATTACAACCTTAAGAATCCGAAGATTGAAGCTTTCTTGGTTAAAGTTGGATGTTCAATCATCTCTGCCGGAATGTTAAGTTGTCGGTGGTGGGCAAACAATTTTGATCCAAATGTAAAACGGGATGTTGAAGCTGCTTTCGGGGATCTGGGACAGAAATTAGGGTTTACCAACCCTGAATTCATAGATATCATTCTAGGAGAACAGGCGATGGGTAAATCCTACACCATTGCTAAAATAATTCGCAATCGTCTTCTCCCTTCCCCATATATCTGTGAAGAAATCTTTGCCTTGCTTAAATATAGTAGAAGTGAACTGAAATACATGTTAACCACTGTTCTAGATATCCCAAAGGAGGATGCCTTACTGCAAATTTTCTTGCCTGACATTAAACAATTGGTAATGGAGATAGCATCTCTCCGTCACTTACTCTTCGATGTAAATGACAGTAATGTTATGTTCAAGGACATCGTCCCAAAGGTTTGCCTCATCATGGTAGAACTCTACCTTAGGACAAAACTTGTTGATAACGTCGTCACTTCGGAATTTTATGCCCTTAAAAAGGTAGCTTACGATATCGAAGAATCATTCGATGGGAGTGAAAGTATCAAATTTTCTGATCAGATATTTATGCTAGTGAAAGAAGTGGCTACTGATCTGGAAAGGTATAAAGCATCAGTTTCTTGGACGGCGACTCCCGGATCTCCTTTGGACAAACCTGTTATTGACAAAGAGGCACTGAGACTAAGGTTGCTTTTAAAGACTTTGATCATCAAGGGAGAATTACTTTTTCTGAAGTTACGGGATAAACTTTTAGATTCTTTCAAAGAACTCATTGAAACCCTTCATATATGGTTCAAAATCATCATACTTTTTGTGATAAAATATGAAAAAAGATTGAAATTTTCAGAGGTTGAACTGCTGGCTAGCAAGATTATTTCGCTGTATCACCGGATTCTCGACCAAGATATCTCAGAATCAGAAGATATGTTCCAAAGTATGATCAGATCAGTTTCTGATGTGGTAAATGATGCTAATGTTGTCTCGAAAAAGTTTGAGAAGATTTACCTGGCTGAGACTTCTCTCAGATTTGGGAATTCTGATTTCCCCAAGACCAATGCTGCAGGTTTTATTTATTCTCTGCTGAGAAAGCTGCAGGATTTGCTTAGCTATGGAATGAATTTAGTTGAATCTGTCATTACAAAGGAACAAATTACAGAGATTATGGGGCATCTCCAGTTTTTTCAGACATTTCTTTGTGGGGATATTTCAATGGAGGATAGCAATCATTGTGGTGCAAGATTAATAAATATATGTTATGAGGCAGAATATCTCTTTGACTCTGCTATAGACGGAAAAGAAGATGAGTGGCATAGCGTCATATGGATGTATGATTTAATACAAGAAATGAGAAAAATCAAGATTCAGATCAGCTCAACCCAATCTATGATCAGTAACAAATCAGTCAAAAATCCCATCATTTCAAGGACAACTACCCCGAAAATCGATGAAGGTTTAGTGGAACTTGTGGATCAGGAAGAAATGTTAATTAACCAACTCCTAGGAGGATTCAAGAAATTGTTTACCGTTTCAATTGTTGGTATGCCAGGAATTGGTAAGACAACTCTTGCAAAGATAGTTTACAATAGCCCTCAAGTTGTCCCTCGATTTAGTATTCGGGCATGGTGTTGTGTTTCTGAAATTTACAGAAAAAGAGATGTACTACTTGAAATTCTAAGCCATATTATTGCTCTCACCGGAGATATTACGGGGATGATTAATGAAGATTTAGAATTCGAGCTGTATAAAATTTTGAAGACCGGAAGGTATCTCATTGTCTTAGATGATGTTTGGGACACAGATGTACTTGATGATCTGATAAGAAGATTTCCAGACAATGGAGATGAAAGCAGAATTCTGATAACAAGTCGACATAATAATGTGGCTTTGAAAGCTAACCCTGATGCTGATCCTCATTATATTCGGCAATTATCAGACAGTGAAAGTTGGGAGCTACTGCAAATGAAGATCTTTCGCGAAAAACCATGTCCTGAGGAGTTTAAGGAGATAGGAATGCAAATTGCAGGGAGTTGTAAAGGATTACCTCTTGCCATCATTGCAATTGCAGGTCTCCTTGAAAGAATTGAAATGCAGCACAATCAATGGAAAGACATTGCTGAGAGTTTGAGCTCCAAAATCATAGATGATCCGCAGGAGCCCTGGAGGCATATACTAGAATTGAGCTATGAAAACTTACCTGATTGTTTAAAAGCATGCTTCCTTTATTTTGGTGCATTTTTAGAGGACCAAGACATTCCTGCCCGGAAGTTGATACAGTTATGGATAGCAGAAGGCTTTGTTCTAGAAGAGGAGTTCAAAACCATGGAAGATGTTGCAGAAGATTACTTGATGGATCTAATCGGACGAAGTCTTGTAATTATTTCAAAGCATAGATCTAGAGGCAGTGTTGATGGTGCCAAAGCTTGTCGCATCCATGATGTCTTGAGAAAACTTTGTCAGTCGAAAGCTAAAGAAGATAAATTCATGCAGGTAATAACAAGATCCAACACATCTAATAATGCTAATCTTCATGATCTTGATGCTTTATTCAGTTCCAAGTTTAGAAAACTTTTGAGTTCTGTTGTTAGTTACGAGGATCATCGAATCTGTTTATGTTCAAAGCTAAAGCATTTTATCAATTCAAGCCCTTCAGCACCCCATGTCCGTTCTCTGCTATGCATTGCCACTGTTGAAGAGGATCTCTCTGATACATCATTCATTTATCGAAACTTCAGATTTCTGAAAGTGTTGGACTTAGAATGCATCAATATTGGTAATTCCTTTCCTCAAGACATATTACTACTGCTGCATTTGAGGTATTTAGCAGTTTTTGGAAAAATAGAGTCTGTTCCAGATTCCATAGCAAACCTCTGGAATTTGGAAACATTTATTCTGAAGGGATTTAGGGATAAGGTCACCTTGCTGCCACTTACAATTTTCAGCTTGAAAAAATTAAGGCATGTCTGTGTAAGTGATTTTGCTACCATCAAATTTCCGAAAGATTTATCTCAACTGCATTACTTAGTTACCATCTCCTCTCTATTTCTTCCTTTTGGGAAAGAAACAGATTACATCCTGATGCAATTTCCCAATCTCAGGAAGTTGAAATGCATATTTTCTGAATCTCATCAGTTTCCTAATCTGAAAGTTCTGAATCAGCTAGAATCACTCAAGGTCACGTATTATGGTGTAGAAGTCAGTTCCCGCGGTGAGTTTGGTTTCACTTCAAATCTGAAAAAGTTAACACTTACGAACTTTCGGCTTCCATGGGAAAAGATCTCGGCAATTGGTCGATTGCCAAACCTTGAAGTTCTGAAACTACTCTTTAGGGCATTTGTTGGGGAAGAGTGGGAAATGGCGGAAGGAGAATTTGTAGGTCTCAAATACCTGAAATTAGAAAATCTCGATGTTTCCAAATGGAATGCAAATGGCGATTGCCTTCCGAAACTCCAGCAATTGGTGCTGCGATCGTGTAATAACCTGGAGATTCCGGTGGACATTGTGGAAGTAAGTACACTGCGGATAATTGATGTCCAGTGGTGTGGAGACAGTGCTGAGAAATCGGCTAGACGAATCAGGGAGGATGGAGATGAAATGCTCAAAGTATTTATCAATTTTGCTGAATTGCCATTCTCTAACTGTTAGAAATGGCGATTCCAGCCATCTTCTTATGCTGCTCATAGCATGTGAGTATACAACATACCTTTTTTCTCTGTTTAATTAGCCCTTCTTGTTTTTTTTTTTTTTTGGGTTGAAAATTGCACTCACATTACTCTTTATGGTACTTACAATATAGCATATATATATATATATATATATATAATCTAATTGATATTGATAAATTATGTTAATCCTTATTTTTTTTCTTTCGATTATTTTATTATTTATTATATAATTTCCGTGTTTACTAAATTGAATTTAATCACTTAATATATCACTATAATTTGTATTGGCTAAATTACATGAAATTGTTGCTTACTCTAAATAAAAATGGATTTAAGCAAAAGTGCAACCTTTTGTTTTCAGTGTTTCCAAAGAGTGAAAACATTCAAAATGGCTTAACTCTGTACAGTTTATATCATTAAACTCTATCCATATATGTTTTTCAATTATCTGTAATTGGTTCATGTGATCCATGAAATAAAACCTGCTGTAGAGATTTCATGGTTTTTTGACAATTTAGAAATCCCATGAACCAAAACTCAAAATCATCATCTGTAACCACTTGTATGTACTTCTGGGATGGTTTTTTGACATTTTCTGTGGCATTTGCTCTGTTTATCTTCCTTAGAGGAATAGAAACCTTGTAATAGAATCTGATTAGTTTTCCAGTTGTTGGAGAAACAAGTTTGATAGATCTCTCACTACAGAATGCAACCTTTTCTGTTGTAATGAAAACAAGACCTGCAATTGGACCTGTTGTTGTTGATAAGTAGCATTGTGAAACCTTCAACAGTTTTTCGCCATTTTCGACACTGAAAAACTTCTTGAAAACCTTCTCCACCCCACCTACTTGAACTATTCTTGCCCCCAATCTCAACTTCCCTTTCACTGTCTCCGTTAATTTTGGCGCCAATCTCACTGCATTCATTTGCCAATCTCACTGCATTCATTTTCAATAACAGAAAAATTAATCAATGTCTATGTCAAAACTCGAGATATATTTGTCTTGGTACAGTCTTACAATTAGGGCAATCGAATTTTATCATAGAAAAAAGACATGAAATTACTTACCATGCTCTAGGATGCCCTTGGTGAAGTTCTCCACATTGAATAATCTTAGCTTAATCTTTGTACTGGTTCTTCTTGAAATGTCTTTCTTACCCTCTGAAACTTTGGAAGGCTCATTTGAAAGTCTTCCAATGGATCCATGGAACAAGAGTGCTGCAGAGCTTGCTGGAATTGTGATCATTTTTTTTGAGATGACTCTCTGGTTCTTCATTCTTCTTCTTCTTCTATATATGTATATATATATATATATATTGCACCCTACAAATTAAACTTCTGCAATGTTGTTGTGTTTTGGTGATGCCTAAATATATCCATATATATAACATATATGCATTATTTATAGGAAAACAGGCGGCTGGTTAGCAGAAGCTATATCTTAGTTGGATGAGTCATTACTGACGGGGCTCTTTACAAATCTGATGGCTTTTTGCTTGCCTGCTGATGTGTTCTCAAAGATTTCTGATGCAACTATGTGTCCTCCATTAATGAAATATATATATATATATATATATATATATATATATATATATATATATATTTCTAAGCCATGCAAGGATTATAATGATATACTATGTAAATCATATTAGTACTAATTGTAATAATTTCAATCCCATATATAAGAATAAATTTACATATTATTATGTACTCAGAAATATTCTTTTAATGTTGCTTCCTTTTTATTTTAGTGTATAGTATATTTGCTTATCCTTATCTTAAAAGAGTAAAAGCATATGTAGGTCAGCAATGGCATAAAAATCTACCTTTTCCTCTCTTTTCCATTGTTTCATTTCTTGTCTAAAACCTACATATTCTAACAGCAAACAATTAAAATAATTTTTTTTATAAACCTTGATTTAACGAAAGATAGCAACTTAGTTTTTTTTTTAAAATTAAATTGATACGTATTTTAATATTATTGGTGTCTTATGAAGATGTTTTAGAAGATTTATTGAAGATATTAAATCAAAACAGTGTTGAGTTGGAGATGACTAACATCATATTAAAAAATATTTTATTCTTAGATATTATGTATTTTAACATTTGTATTATATATATTACACAATTTGGAGAAATAAAGTAATTTTTCATTTTTTCTCTCCACAAATTAGTTGCAGAGCTTTCTGCATCTCTGAATTTTCTCTGACACTTCTTTCTTCTTTTTCATACAATTCTATATTGGTATCAGAGCAGGTTTACAAATCCTAGCTCAATTCTTTCTGAATTTTTTTCACAATTTTAGATTATTCTTTACTCCTAAAGGTTTGCAAAAGTTATTTCAGATTTTAGATCTGAACCGCGGTTTTCTCTGTTGAAGTTGCAATGGCAAATAGGAACTGCGCAAATGAGAGAGATGCTGGAATGTTGCCTCTTAACCAAGATCCTTCAAGCATTTACTATATCCACCCATCAGATGCACATGCATTGCAATTGGTTGGAAAAGATATATGATGCTTACACTTTCTGCAAAGAATAAAATTGGATTTGTCGATGGAACAGTTGTTAAACCACAAATTTCTGATGTAGAGTATAAAGCTTAGGAAAGATGTAATGATTTGGTATGTTGGTTACTGCTTTTCAATTTGGATGATGTTATTGCCAAAAGTGTCATGTTTCTGAAATCTGCAAGGGAAATCTGGACTGATCTAGATGAGAGGTTTGGAAATGCATCTATGGCACAAGTTTATTCTCTTGAACAGAAATTGGTAGGTCTTACTCGAGGTACTAAATCAGTTTCTGAATTTTTTACTGAAATCAAAACAATCTGGGATGCAATTGAGGAAGTTCATCCCTTACCTTATTGTTCATGCAATAATTGTACTTGTAATGTAACTAAGAAAATTTTTCAAAGACAGCAAGAAAGAATGGTGTTACAATTCATGATGAAATTATCTGATCAGTATGCAACAATTAGAGGCAATATTTCTTCTTCTTCTATATATTATATATATATATATATATATATATACTGCACCCTACAAATTCTTTTTCTGCAATATTGTTGTGTTTTGGTGATTTCTAAACATATCCATAGATACATACAAAATTTATAGGGAAATAATACAGGCAGTTGGGAGAGGTTAAGTTTGAATTAGTTGGATGATTCATGAATGATGGGGATCTTTACATATCCTTTGGATGGATGTCTGGGCTTTATTATCTATAAAGTTTAATAACAAATCTGATGGCTTTTCTTGCAACTGTTACACCATTGACTACTGATTCCATGCCTATGTGTTCCCTTACCTTTCTTATGTGGATTCTTTCTTTTTTCTTTTTAAAATTTGGTAGTGGATTGACTATACTGATTAATCTAGATGCAATTACAGTCAGAATTTAAAGTCTCAGCGCTGTGACTCGGTCAAGTCGTCTCCGATGTGAAACTCTCTGAGACAAAGAGATGGTGATCATCATTTGATGTAGTATCAATTCAATATTGATTCGGCCTAAATCGGATTGAGTCAGTTGGAGTTGACTAATAATAATGTGGACTAGTAGTTTTCGAGATAGTGACTGATACCCGTACTTTGAACTATGAATACAATTATGCTTGAGAGTTTGTATAAATTTGTACAAAGCCGAACATTTTTTTTTTGAGAACCAAAGAAAAACAATTCATTAAAGGCAACCAAGCCAATTAGTGTGTAAAACATCCAAAACATGTGGATGTGATGTCACGCCCCTTTTTCAGGGAGGTAACACGGCAACATTCCCTAGGTTTCCCCAAAGAATGTCAAGCCTCTTACATTCAATAACATAAAACTTCCAATAAAACCATTAAACTGTAACAAATCTCATAAAATTGCGTCTAAAACATTTAAAACTTATAATCACAAATACTCAAATCACTAACTGCAAGTTTCCTATACAATAGGAATTTATTCCAAATAAAAAGAAAATAACTTCAACTCTCTTATTCAAAAATCATCATCCCAACGATCATCATCCTCAAATTCATAGTCTTCACTATCACCTGTAATGGTGAGAGTCATAGGGGGTGAGTACAAAACTACTCAGTAGGTAGAACATTCCCTTCCTTAAAAACTATCTTTATAAAAAAATATCAATAGAAGTAAAAATAATAATAATACTTTTCCAAAACATTCTTATCAATAAACCAGTATAGTAAAAGAGAATAAATCTTTCATGATAAACCTTTCAAATTGTCATTATCCGGAGATAATGAAATACAATAAAACATTCAATTCCTTCTTCACTTTTCTTTGACTATTGGGGGATAGTTTGGATGTTTCGCTAATGGGTCTTTAACTGAATTCGGTTCCTAACTTTATACCCGTTAGGAGAGGGCCATTACTTTTCATTTGGGTGGCTTTTTGTCCATGCCAATGGAAAACATTTCTTTTAAGGTGGAACATGTTCCTCCCATTGCTCATTCATCAAGTTATCCCCAATAACATCGGAAAGTATAAAAATCAACTTTTACTACATAATAAACAAATAAAACTTTACTATTTAGTTCATCGATTAAAACATAATTCAAAATAAAACATTTTCAAGACTCGAAATAACAATATTTAAAACTCAAGTATCTTAAAATTATGAAAATAATTCAAAAATAATATCTTTTATAATACTGGACTTAAAATAATTTAAAATACAAATTCCCAAAATAATATCAATAAATAAAAATAAAACAATAATTAAACATTCTGGAAGTAATACACTGTACTTTAAAAATAGATTGCTTAAAGTAATTTAAAATACAATTTTTCAAATAACGTCAATAAACAATAAATATAAAAATAATTCAATATTCCGGAAAGTAGTGTACTGTACTTAAAAATTACTTAAACAATGTGTAAATTATTTACATAACATTTTAAAATCATCAAACTATTCAAATTTGAATAAAAAGATAAAATTCCCTATATTTTAGTTTTTCTACACATTTAAGAAAAAACGCAACTTTCATATACTATACATATATATATATATATATATATTAAAATATTCTCTTTTAAAATTTTATCTTTTATTAATAATAAAAGTTTATTAAAAATACATAACTATACACATATACAAATACATCGCTTCTTTTTTCAAAAAAAAACAGCAGAGTTCAATTTGTTGCATTTAAAAAATATATAAAAATATTAAATCTATCTCTTCTTTAAAGATATATATAAAAATACATATCAATCGTCATAAAAATTTTGATCAATTCTTAATTCTAATAAAGATCTGTAATAAACCCATTATTCAGAAAACCTAATAAATCGATTCAAAACCCTAAATTTTCTAATAATCAAAAATTAACAGTCATACAGATTCCTCAAAAATACAGATTAAATACATATACATATTTATATATATCAAAACTTTCAATTAACGATAAATACCATTTAAAACATTTAAATCAATCGGATAACAATCATTCTCATTCACTGTTTCAACACTGTAAATCATTTCAATCATGCTTGAAAATTTCATTTACGATAATTAAAAGAAAAGGATAGTTCCACCTACCTTGATTGCGTAAACCAAAAGATCTCAACTCAAATACTCTGCTTCTAAATTCTCTGTCTCTTCAAACTCTACCAACAATCCATTTCACTGAATTAGTAACTATAACCCTATCCTATCATCATAATAATAACATATGACATAAAATCTCTTACATTTTCCTCCCAAGTCTGAATTTCCAGAAAGCCCTAATTCCTCTCCTCTCTGGCGACTCTCTGGTTCCGAAATGAAATGAACCCTATATTAACTTGAAACAAAATATAAAATAGCCCGCCTCTTTTTTTTTTTTTTTTTTTTTTTTTTTTTTTAAACTATTGAATAATTAATACTTAGTCCTCAAACTCTATAAATATCACACAAAGCCCCTTAAAATAAATTAGGGGTATTACATTCTACCCCCCTTAGAAAAAGTTTCGGCCTCGAAACTTACCTTGCTCTTCAAATAAATAGGGATATTTGGTGCGCATATTTTCCTCCAATTCCCAAGTAGCTTCTCTTGGGGTGTGATTGGTCCATTGTACTTTAACATATGGTATAGTTCTTTTTCTCAATACTTGCTCCTTACGATCCACAATCTTCATTGGAGTTTCCTCATAGCTCAAGCTCTCTTGAACATGCAAAGGTTCCACCTCTAACACGTGACTTTCATCTGGAATATAACGTCTCAATTGTGACACGTGGAAGACATTATGTACTCTGGATAAAGCGGGTGGTAAAGCCAACTGATATGCTAGTTGTCCAACTCTCTCCAATATTTCAAAGGGTCCTACAAACCTTGGACTCAACTTTCCACTTATACCAAATCTCATAACACCTTTCGTTGGTGAGACTCTTAAATATACCTTTTCTCCTTTTTGAAATTCTAACGGTCTTCTTTTTGTATTTGCCCAACTCCTCTGTCGATCTTGAGCTGTCTTCAAATGTTGTCTTATCAATGTTACCTTTTCCTTAGCAATTTGCACTAACTCGGGACCCAGTTATGTTCTTTTCCCCTACTTCATCCCAATAGGTGGGTGAGCGACATCTTCTTCCATACAAAGCTTCAAAAGGAGCCATGTCAATACTAGAGCCGATAACTGTTGTTGTAAGAAAATTCCACCAAAGTTATGTAATCTACCCAATTACCTTTAAAATCCATGACACAAGCTCGAAGCATATCTTCCAAGATCCGAATCACCCTCTCGGATTGGCCGTCAGTCCGAGGATGAAATGCAGTACTTAATGACAATTTAGTACCAAATGATTCATTTAAACTTTGCCAAAAACGGGAGACAAATCGAGAATCACGATCGGATACTATAGATACTGGTACTCCATGCAATCGAACTATGTTATCAATATATAAGCGTACTAACTCTTCCATTGTCATGGTAGCTTTCATTGGTAGGAAATGAGCAGATTTCGTCAGTCTATCCACTATTACCCATACGGTATCTCTACCAGTTCTTGATTTAGGCAACCTTACCACAAAATCCATGGTCACATGCTCCCATTTCCAGACTGGTATTTCCAATGGTTGTAGTAATCCTTCGGGACGTTGATGCTCGGCTTTCACTTGTTGACATACCAAACAACGAGATACAAAATCTGCAATGTCCTTCTTCATTCCACTCCACCAAAAATTTGTTTTCAAATCTCTATACATTTTTGTTCCTCCGGGATGTATTGAAAATTTAGTGTTATGTGCCTCCTTCAATACTTCCTGTCTCAATTGTATATTATTTGGTACCCATAATCTACCTTGAAACCATAAACTATCATCTGTGTGCCTTTGAAAATCGATCCTTCATATACTTGACTGTTTAATTTGTTTATCTCTGCATCATCTTTCTGGGCCGTCTTAATCCTCTCAATTAGAGTTGGTTGAGCAATGAGTGCAGAAAGTGATCCCTCCATATGTTCACCAATTTCGATCTCCAACTTCTCAAAATCAGTAATCAATTGTTTTTGTTGAGTCAACATTGTAGCTAGCATCCCTGTTGACTTCCTACTTAGAGCATCTGCAACCTTGTTTGCCTTCCCTGGATGATAACTAATTTTCAAGTCATAATCCTTTAGTAACTCCAGCCATCTTCGTTGTCTCATGTTTAATTCCTTCTGTGTGAAGAGATACTTTAAACTCTTATGATCAGTAAACACCTCACATTGTTCTCCATACAAATAATGTCTCCAAATCTTTAGAGCAAACACCACTGCTGCTAATTCCAAATCATGGGTGGGATAATTTTGTTCATATGGCTTCAATTGTCGAGATGCATATGCAATTACTCTACCATTTTGCATTAATACACATCCTAATCCATGTTTCGAAGCATCACTATAAATTTGAAATCCTCCAGATTCCGTTGGAAGAGCTAAAACTGGTGATGTTACTAACTTTTGTTTCAATAGTTGAAAACTCTTCTCACATGCTGGGTTCCACTCAAATTTAGTCCTCTTTTGAGTCAAACGAGTTAGAGGCATAGCAATTGAAGAGAATCCTTCAATAAACTTCCGATAATATCCTGCAAGACCAAGAAAACTACGAATCTCGGTAACATTAGATGGTTGAGGCCAGTCCACAATTTCTTCTATCTTCTTCGGATCTACTGACACACCTTCCCCGGATATCACATGTCCCAAGAAATTAACGCTTGAGATCCAAAACTCACATTTTGAAAACTTTGCATATAGTTTATTTTCTCGAAGAGTTTGTAGTACTAATCTCAAATGCTCTGAATGTTGCTCCTTCGATGATGAGTAGATAAGTATATCGTCAATAAATACTACTACACACATATCCAATTGCTCTTTAAATACTCTATTCATTAATTCCATAAATGCAGCTGGAGCATTTGTTAATCCAAAAGGCATCACTAAAAACTCATAATGTCCATATCGAGTTCTAAATGCACTCTTAGGAATATCTTCTTCCTTCATCCTCAACCGATGATATCCGGATCGAAGATCAATCTTAGAAAATATCTTAGCGTTCTTGAGTTGATCAAAAAGGTCATATATTCGAGGCAATGGATATCTATTTCTCACTGTGATCTTATTCAACTCTCTATAATCAATACATAACCTCATACTTCCATCCTTTTTCTTCACAAATAAGACTGGTGCTCCCCATGGTGAAACACTTGGTCGAATGAATTTCATGTCAAGTAGTTCTTGTAGTTGTCCTTTTAGTTCCTTAAGCTCAGCTGGTGCCATTCGATAAGGAGTTTTAGAGATAGGTTCTGCTCCAGGAATGAGGTTAATCTCAAAGTCAACTTCACGTTTAGGAGGTAAGCCTGGTAATTTCTCTGGAAATACATATGAAAACTCACAAACAATTGGTACATCCTCTATGTTTGGAATACTCTTCTTTGAATCAACCACATAAGCCAAGTATCCTGTATATCCTTTTTGTAAATATTTAGAGGCTTTCATGACTGAGATAATAGGTGTAATCCTCTTCTTACCTCGCTTATATGTACCTTGAAATTTGAATTCATCCTTTTCGGATATTTTCAAATCAAATTCCTAATTTAAGGATCATAACCTTGCTCCGATACCACTTAATGTCACGCCCCTTTTTCAGGGAGGTAACACGGCAACATTCCCTAGGTTTCCCCAAAGAATGCCAAGCCTCTTACATTCAATAACATAAAACTTCCAATAAAACCATTAAACTGTAACAAATCTCATAAAATTGCGTCTAAAACATTTAAAACTTATAATCACAAATACTCAAATCACTAACTGCAAGTTTCCTATACAATAGGAATTTATTCCAAATAAAAAGAAAATAACTTCAACTCTCTTATTCAAAAATCATCATCCCAACGATCATCATCCTCAAATTCATAGTCTTCACTATCACCTGTAATGGTGAGAGTCATAGGGGGTGAGTACAAAACTACTCAGTAGGTAGAACATTCCCTTCCTTAAAAACTATCTTTATAAAAAAATATCAATAGAAGTAAAAATAATAATAATACTTTTCCAAAACATTCTTATCAATAAACCAGTATAGTAAAAGAGAATAAATCTTTCATGATAAACCTTTCAAATTGTCATTATCCGGAGATAATGAAATACAATAAAACATTCAATTCCTTCTTCACTTTTCTTTGACTATTGGGGGATAGTTTGGATGTTTCGCTAATGGGTCTTTAACTGAATTCGGTTCCTAACTTTATACCCGTTAGGAGAGGGCCATTACTTTTCATTTGGGTGGCTTTTTGTCCATGCCAATGGAAAACATTTCTTTTAAGGTGGAACATGTTCCTCCCATTGCTCATTCATCAAGTTATCCCCAATAACATCGGAAAGTATAAAAATCAACTTTTACTACATAATAAACAAATAAAACTTTACTATTTAGTTCACTGATTAAAACATAATTCAAAATAAAACATTTTCAAGACTCCGAAATAACAATATTTAAAACTCAGTATCTTAAAATTATGAAAATAATTCAAAAATAATATCTTTTATAATACTGGACTTAAAATAATTTAAAATACAAATTCCCAAAATAATATCAATAAATAAAAATAAAACAATAATTAAACATTCTGAAGTAATACACTGTACTTTAAAAATAGATTGCTTAAAGTAATTTAAAATACAATTTTTCAAATAACGTCAATAAACAATAAATATAAAAATAATTCAATATTCCGGAAAGTAGTGTCTACGTACTTAAAAATTACTTAAACAATGTGTAAATTATTTACATAACATTTTAAAATCATCAAACTATTCAAATTTGAATAAAAAGATAAAATTCCCTATATTTTAGTTTTTCTACACATTTAAGAAAAAACGCAACTTTCATATACTATACATATATATATATATATATATATTAAAATATTCTCTTTTAAAATTTTATCTTTTATTAATAATAAAAGTTTATTAAAAATACATAACTATACACATATACAAATACATCGTTTCTTTTTTTTTCAAATAAGAACAGCAGAGTTCAATCTGCTGCATTTAAAAAATATATAAAAATATTAAATCTATCTCTTCTTTAAAGATATATATAAAAATACATATCGTCGTCATAAAAATTTTGATCAATTCTTAATTCTAATAAAGATCCGTAATAAACCCATTATTCGGAAAACCTAATAAATCGATTCAAAACCCTAAATTTTCTAATAATCAAAAATTAACAACATACTGATTCCTCAAAAATACAGATTAAATACATATACATATTTATATATATCAAAACTTTCAATTAACGATAAATACCATTTAAAACATTTAAATCAATCGGATAACAATCATTCTCATTCACTGTTTCAACACTGTAAATCATTTCAATCATGCTTGAAAATTTCATTTACGATAATTAAAAGAAAAGGATAGTTCCACCTACCTTGATTGCGTAAACCAAAAGATCTCAACTCAAATACTCTGCTTCTAAATTCTCTGTCTCTTCAAACTCTACCAACAATCCATTTCACTGAATTAGTAACTATAACCCTATCCTATCATCATAATAATAACATATGGCATAAAATCTCTTACATTTTCCTCCCAAGTCTGAATTTCCAGAAAGCCCTAATTCCTCTCCTCTCTGGCGACTCTCTGGTTCCGAAATGAAATGAACCCTATATTAACTTGACAGACAAAATATAAATAGCCGCCTCTCTTCTT
This sequence comes from Cynanchum wilfordii, assembly GCA_025388415.1. Classification (NCBI taxonomy): domain Eukaryota; kingdom Viridiplantae; phylum Streptophyta; class Magnoliopsida; order Gentianales; family Apocynaceae; genus Cynanchum; species Cynanchum wilfordii. The sequence continues at coordinate 1,101,877 of JAHSUH010003438.1, forward strand.
TTTTTTTTTTTTTTTTTTTTTTTTTTAACTATTGAATAATTAATACTTAGTCCTCAAACTCTATAAATATCACACAAAGCCCCTTAAAATAAATTAGGGGTATTACATGTGAGGTGTACAACCAATTAACATCGAAATTAAAGACAGACCCAAATTTGCTAACTTGTGCGCAACACCATTAATTTGTCTAGGACAGAAAGTAATTCGCCATTTTGAAACCCTTTGAAGCCAACCTTGAAGGCCCTCCATAACCCCGCCTAGAACAGTCCGGTTTCGATCAGCTTGCTGCATCTGAGAAGGTTGGAGTTTCCCAAAACTCGCTAATATTATCAAAACTCTTCCAAACTGCTAGAATTTCTACATGTTCCGCCGACTGTATGTTGAAAAGAGGGCCTGCACCAGTTTTCAACACCTTGCCCCGGTGATCTCTAAGAACATATCCATATCCTGCTCCAGAGGAGAAAAAAGATGCATCTGTATTCAACATAATCCAACCTTCTTCTGGTGGTAGCCAACGCGAAGGATGATCCTTCTTTCGGTCTATACCAGTTTGGGAGTTGTCGCTAGAGCTTTGAAAAGAGGACAGAAAACTTAGAACATGGTTTACCAAATGATTTGGTGTCGCATGTCCGCCAGAGAAAATCCGATTGTTACGAGCATTCCAAAGTCCCCAAAGACACATTATTAATTTACACAGCTTATCCTGGTTCCCATAATCTTCTTCTTTCACAAGATTAAAAAAGTGAAGCCATGATGTTGCCTTGCTCATCACCTCCGTTACTTGAAAATTCATTTCCTTCCACACCATACGCACATAATCACATAGGACGAATAGGTGAATATCATCTTCCACAACGGTTGGGCAGCGGGGGCAAACAGCAGTTTTTCTAACCTTCCTTCTTAACAAATTATATCCTGTAGCTAGGGCATTGTGACAAAGTTGCCATGCAAAAATTTTTACCTTAGGAGGTATACGACAGTCCCATATAACACTCCAGTCCGAAAATGAAGAGGAACAACTCGCCTCTTCCTCCATAAGCAGCTGCAAACCAACCCGGTATGCAGAGGATACCGTGAATTTGCCATGTGGAGTGAAATGCCAAATTAAAAGATCCCTACCACCAGTTGGGCAAATTGGAATGCTTGTAATGAGTTCCTTATCTCGTTGACAAAAAATCACTTCCGGAAGGTCTAAACGCCAAGCTCCATGCATGATAAGTTCGAAGCTTTCAATTGCTCATGCAAGAAATACATAGGTGTAATCACTTTAAAAGTACCCGATGTTGGAAGCCACGGATCGCTGAACACCCTTATGCTTGTACCGTCCCCAAGTCGCTATCGAATACCCTTTAATAACAACTCTCGGCCATGAAGAATGGATCTCCATGTATAGGATGGTCTCCTACCCACCATTGCATCAAGGAAACTTGTAGAGGCGAAATATTTGGCTTGTAAAACTTTCGCAACTAGAGAATTTGGACACTGCAGTATTCTCCAAGACCGCTTCGCAAGGAGTGCCTGGTTAAAGATTTGTATGTTTTTAAACCCCATTCCTCCACTTCTCTTTGGCCTGCACAGAGTTTCCCAAGCCACCCAAGCCATTCCTCGTTCCTCTCCAGTAGACTTCCACCAGAAACGCCGAAGAACTCCCTGAATTTCTGAACAAACTCGTTTTGGCAGTTGGAACACCGACATTGCAAATGTTGGTATTGCTTGCAAAACCGCCTTTATCAGCACCTCTTTTCCACCCCTTGATAAGAGCTTCTCCTTCCACCCGTAAGCTTTTTTCCAAATACGCTCCTTTAGGTAGCTAAACACCTTCCGCTTTGTTCATCCAATAAGGTATGGCAGCCCCAAATATTTGCCCACCCCACTACTAATAGGCATATTCGGTTGGTGCGCAATCTCGTGACGTCGCCGCTCCTCCATTGCCTTTGAAAAGAAAATAGAAGATTTTGACACATTTATTTTTTGCCCCGATACCTTCTCATAATCTCTTAGTACACATAACAAAGTGTTAACGCTGTCCTTGGAATCTTGAAGGAATAAAAGACAATCATCCGCAAAAAATAAATGGGACAAAGAGGGGGCGTTTCGACCCATTTGTATCCCCCCGTTCCATACACCACTAACCCTGCGTGTTTAATCATACAAGATAAACCCTCCGCACACAATATAAATAAATAAGGAGATAGGGGGTCACCTTGTCTAATCCCTCGCGTTGGTGAAAAAGAAACAGTAGGTTCACCATTTATGAGGATTCGGAATTTCACGGTGGACACACATATCATAATTAAACGGATCATACTAGCTGGAAAGTATAAACACTTGAGTAGCCATTCCAAGTAGGCCCATTCAACTCTATCATAAGCTTTGCTCATATCAATCTTGATAGCATATGCCCCCTCTTTATTCACTTGTTTCCCTAAATTTAGCCAATGAAAGACCTCTGAAGCAATGACAATATTGTCAGTAATCAAACGATTACTAACAAAAGCGCTTTGTGCCTCACCAACAAGGGATGGTAAAATAGGTTTGATGCGGTTAACTAATACCTTGGATAGTATTTTGTACACCACGTTACATAGGCTTATTGGGCGGAAATCCCCCATTGACTCCGGTTTCTTAACCTTTGGAATAAGTGTGATAAATGTTTCATTGAGCGCAGTGAGAGGAACTCTGTTGTTCAGCACATTCAAGCAGCATACTTGATATGGAAGATCCCACTACTTGCCAATGCTTTTGATAAAATTTAGCATGATAACCATCTGGTCCTGGTGCCTTTATAGGATGCATGGATTTCAAAGCTAAACATATTTCATGTTCTGTAAATGGTTCCGCCGGATGTCGATGATCGCCTTCGGATAATCTCGGCATCTCCATCTCATGAAAAACCACATCCATGTTAATATCCATCGCCTCCTTTGTGAATAAGTTGGAAAAAAAATCCACCGCTACTGCAGAGATATCGCTGTGTTTGTCCACAAAAATCCCATTCTTGTTTCGTATCTTCAGAATTTTGTTAACTCCATGTCTATGCCTAGCATGGTGATGGAAATATGCAGTATTCCTATCTCCATTTCTTAGCCAATTTGATCTCGATCTTTGCCTCCAGTAGTCACTTTCCACATCTATTAAATTCGAAGCCCGTGCTGCTCGCCTTTTAGCCGACCCTCATCTCGCACCATCTCGCTCCATTTGTAACACATTTTGTCTCAGCCTTTTTATTTCTTTTGGGATGACTCCAAAAGTTTTGTGACTCCATCCATGCATTCGAGACTTTAAATTTGCCAAAGAGTTTAATATCTCGTGTGGTATCATGCCTCTGTCGCCTTCCCACTGTTCTTGAATAAGTTCAATGCAACCCACATGAGATAACCACCATGGTTCAATTCTGTCCGGCCGTCGGGGTCTCCTTCCCCTATCAAACTGTTGCTGAGGAAAATGTAAGAAGAGTGCATGATGATCCGATGAAAGTGCTGGAATGGTTTTTACCCTACCATCTCCATAGATGAGCCGTAGTTCCTTATTTCCAAAACAACGGTCCAGCTTTGCTCGGACAGAATCTCTCCCCTTATGCCTGTTCCACCAAGTGTAATTTTGTTGTTCCATCCGTATTTCTACCAAGTCCAGCGCCACCACAGTCTCCCGAAAAGCTTGCATCCGATGGGTAGGCCTTCCCAGTCTACTGGTAGTTTCGGATACATACAACAACTCATTGAAATCTCCAATCACACACCAAGCATTTGAACGATGTTCCCCTATCCGACGAAGTAGTGACCATGAGTGTTTTCGTAACGTGGTATTCCAATGTCCATAGAAACCAGTTACGAAACAACCTCCCTTTTGTATCCAATCTTCCACCCATATGTCAATATGTCCAATGGAAAAACTTTGCACCGAGACATCTAAACTATCCTTCCAAAGCATGATTAAACCTCCACCAAGTCCTTCTATGTCCACCATAAAACCCTTTGAATAATTCAACTGATTTTTCAAAAAAAGAAAATGTCTGTTTAGTAGCCGAGTCTCCATAAGAAAAATAAAATCTGGTTTGTGGGATCGTATGAGAACCTTCGGATCACGAATTGCTCGGGGCGATCCCAGTCCCCGGCAATTCCAACTCAAACAACTCATGTCGATCAGCAGGGTTGCACCGCAACCTCCGCCGTTTGAGTTTTCTTTTTCTTTGAAGCCCCCACTGTGGATTCCTGTGAAGGCTGCTGCTCTATCTCCTGTGGTCGTCTTTTCTTTGGAGTCAAAGGCCCGGTAGAGTGTTCCTTTGAATCCCCTCCTTCCACTATCATACCATGGACATAATTTTCCACAATAGACGTCTGTGCCACATCTTTGTTAATCTTGGTGATTTGCGCAACCTCACCTATGCTCACATCATCGGATTTACAGTCTCCATCATAACCCCGAACTGGTCCCGATAAGGAGAAGATCGGATCCGAGACCATGTTATCGACACCACCCATCCACGGTCCGTAGTTCATGGATTGAATGGTCCGATTTGCCTCCGTCGTCGTTGAACATCCTCGAAAATGGTGCCCAATAAGCCCACACAGAAAACAGAATGTAGGCATTCGTTCGTACTTAAAGAGTCCTATGTGTGTGGTACCATCTGGTGTTGTAACCCGAAAGATACGTTTCAAAGGTTTCCCGAGATTTATCAATGTCCGGATCCGAAAAAATTTTGTACCCGGGCTCCGATCCTCCCTCAACTGTAACGTCTTACAGGACTCAAATAGCGAGAACAGTTTACTACCCACCTCTATTGTATAAACATAGCGTGGCAGACCTGTCAACAGAATCCAAAAGAATTCCTTTTGCACGCTGTGTGCGGTTTGAGAGGCATCTCTCGGATGTGGTCGTAGAAGAACCAGATTGTTATCAAAATTCCATGGTCCATTTGTTAAAACAAAATCGACAACCAAAGAATATTTGATAAAACACATCATCGTACCTCTGGATGGAGAAAGAGCCACACTTCCATGCTCGACCCATAGCCATCTTAAATCCATCAAAATTGAAAGATTTGCCACCATGAAAGTGCATGAGAACACTCAAATCATCTTCTTTAATACCTTCATCAATATCGAGATCCTCCAAAAGAAGGTTTTCTTGTTCATCCTCATTCAACAAAACACTGCTCAACCGTTTCAATATGGATTCATCCATGTTGCCCCCTCTTTCACAGGCCAAAATAATCAAATCAGAAAAATGAAAACACTACTAGATTCCGGCACCGAGAAGACACCGAGATGCACGAAAAAGGAAACTTGTCCCAGATCCGAGAATCACTCGCTGAAATTTTGAAATATACCCGGATCTCAAGCGGTTACCCCTTGAGAGGAAACTCTCAAATTTTAGAGAGAGAAATTATTGCCAAACCCCTACAAAGCCGAACATTTGATGTGGATTTTTGAGGATATGCAAATAATTAATCTCCATATTAATAAAAAATAAGATAATTAATTAGTGTGATTTTCTTATTTAAAATTTTCCATTTAACTTATCAAATGAGAAGGTTATGTTCGGAACTCGTGGGGGATAGCCTTTGAAAAAGTAATATTTTATTTATAAGTCACACATGCATGCAACAATTCAGCCATGTCCATAGGTACTTTTTCAAAGATGGTAGAAATGTATATTACTTTTTTTTTTTTTTTTTTTTTTGGTAAATAGAAATGTATATTACACATGCAGAACACAAATATACACAAACTTTGATTTTATAAATTGGCGTATGAACTAGTAGCCTCCGTGTATATATATATATATATATATATTCATCAATTTTACTTTTACTGTCTAGAAATTTCACCTAAATTATTGGAACCACTCCAAATAGTTAAGAAATATCTATTTCATTGGCACAAAAAATCTCTTACTAAATTTTCATAATTACAAGACGAGCAAGTAGCCAGAGATGAAAGTGACTATCCAAGCCTTTGTAGTTGCGGAGGAGCTGAATTTGCCTAAAGTCTGGTTTGAAGGCTATTTGATGCAGGTGGTCTTATCGTTACAAGGTCTGGATGATTTCTGGGACTGGAGGGCTGCTCCTAGTATTGTAAAGGGTAGACATTTGTTGCAGTCTCATTCTCTTTGGACTCTTAACTTTGTTAATCGTAATTGTAATTTTTGTGCCTATAAGATTGTTGTTTGGGCTAGGAACATTGATGTTAATGGTAGAATTGATATTACTACTATCCCTCCGAAGTTTTGTGTGAGAAGTGGTATTTCTGTAACTATTGAGGATGATAATCCTCTTAATGATTAATTCCTTATTCACCAAAAAAAAAAAAAAAAAAAAAAAAAGTAGCCAGTCACTGTTGGCTGAAAATTGTCATTGTTTTGCATTAAATTTAAGATAAGGATTTTGGAGAGTCATTTGTTTGGAAAATATTGTACATAATTAATTCAAGAAAAGACCTTTTCTTTTGAATATTATCACTAAAGACTTTTGAAATAAAAAATATAAGACTTAATCGTTCAAATTATAAAAAAAATTATAGAAATTCAAATATTTTAAAAATATTATAATATGAACTCTCATATTACTCGCTTAGGAGATCTTTCAATAATTATTAAGCATGAATCCGAAGCCCTTTAACTCTTATATTACTCGCTTCTCTCATATTTTACTGTCTCAAACTCGTGAACTTTGATCTATTTTTCAATTGTTATTTGTAAAAAAATGCTTAAATTTTGTTGAGCACTCTGAAATCCCATTTACAGCTGAAGTGGTAATAATGTCAGTGGAAGGAAAGGGATGTAAACCCAGAATTTCAACTGCCTTTTCCATGCTTCTCCATTTCATTTCAACCGCGGAATTCTACTTCTCCATTTCATTTTCATTTACATTTCTTCTTGTTTTTTCCATGCTTCACTCATTTTAACAGAAAATTTGTCTGGGAAGAAGACTGGCTTTCGTTTTGTGGCACTGTTAGGTTTAAAGAGGTTAGATTTCTGTTGGATTTTTTTTTGTCAAACTTCAACTTTTTTAAATTGTGGTGAATTATTGTCTTTGTTGGCAGGCATAACGCTCTCCAGTTTTGTATTTCTTGTGAGATTCTGAAACTTTATGGAAAGGAAATTGTTAGATATTTTATGATAAGATTGATTTGGATTCAAATTTCATTATCTTAGCATTCAGTTTATATATATCTATATGTATTATGTATCACTTGAGTTAAGATGATATACTTTTTGAGATTTTTAATATATTATAATAATAAATAGTTATTATTTTCTATCTTCTTGTTGTGTAGTATATAATATACTGGAGTATTAAGATTATTACAATTACTATTAATATTTCCAACAGAAATCACTGATCTCATTTATCTAAGATGAAAAAGTGTGCAGATATTTGCTTAAATTCTTTAATATGTATATTTGTATTCACTTATTTTATATATATATATATATATATATGGATCCAAATGATATTTAGTCTAAGAGGTTTGGATGGCCTATAAATGATCATATTTTTTTGGTAGTTGCTTATGATGAAACCAGAGAATTGAAGGTTTAATGGTAATATATTGAGAATCTAAAAGCAATTAAAAACTATAAAGCTGTAGTTTTTAACATTTAAAATATCTCTACTGCATATGTCTATACATATATGCAGATTATTTCCATTTACAATTTGTGTTTGTATATATCCTCATTGGCCATAGCTTCTAGTATTCATCTTTATGTAATATGTACCGTGTGTGGTTGTATGTGTTCTTATTGCTTATAGCATCATGTTTTTGCTCTAAAATACAGTGTATAATGTTGTATATATTCTTATTGCTCATAGCATCACAGATATGTGCTTATACTTGTGGTATTGTTTCCACTTTTCATTATCATTCTGCCTATTATATCTGGCATGCTCAAATTGTGTTAATGGCATAATCAAGTGTCAATGCCATTTGACTATTGCTATATATATATATATATATCTATAAATTAGTGACTGCTTTTGGTTTACATGTGCCTTCTCATTTACAAATTCCTTGTGATTTCCTATATATGCAGATTACCTCCATTTACCTGTACATGTGTTTGTATATATTCTTGTTGGCCATAGCTTCTAGTATTTGCTCTAATACCTGGAGTATAGTGTCATCTTTATGTAATCTGTACCGTATGTGGTTGTAAATACAGTGTATAGTGTTATCTTTTTCATTGCGTATACTATGTGTGTATTGGTATGTATTCTTATTGGTCAAAGCGTCATGGATATGTGCTTATACTTATGGTATTGTTTCATCATTTCATTATCATGTTCTGTCTATTATATCTGGAATGCCCAAATTGTGTTAATGGCATAATCAGTGTCAATGCCATTTGACTATCGCTATACATATTAGTGACTGATTTTGGTTTTCGAGTACCTTCCCATTTAAAAATCCTTCGTGATTTCTTATGAACAATTTAACCAAGATGGTTACTGTTACCTAAATTGTTATTGGTACCTTTGAAGAAGAGAAGCCATACACAGTTTTATTATGTTCAACCAAGTTCTAATCATTTTGAAGTTGGTAGAATTTGTATCCTGCTATGGTGGTGTTTTATGTAACCAATTGATCATGCTCCGCCTTTGGAGTAGATATCTTCTTTGTGCACTAGAGATTCTTTTTTACACTGTAAACTATAGTGGAATAAATGTCATTTTCTTGGTGTCTCTGGTCTATCCTTTTCATTGCAACATTTTTCCCATAGTAAGATTGGGGATTTTTGTTTATCTGTTATAGGAACCGCAGAAAACAGAGGCTCAAAGTCCCAAAGTGACCCACAAAATACTGCAGCAGAGGCTCCAGTAGCAGATTCAAGTTCTGTTTCAGGCTATTTTTTTCCATTTGAATTAGAAGTTCTAATAGTTTCATCTGTTGAAATTGTGGATATGTGCTTATACTTGTGGTATTGTTTCCTCTTTTCATTATCATTCTGCCTATTATATCTGGCATGCTCAAATTGTGGTAATGGCATTTGACTATTGCTATACATATTAGTGAGTGCTTTTGGTTTTCGAGTACCTTCTCATTTAAAAATCCTTTGTGATTTCTTATGAACAATTTAACCAAGATGGTCACTGTTATCTAAATTGTTATTGGTACCTTTGAAGAAGAGAAGGCCATATACAGTTTTATTATATTCAAACAAGTTCTAATCATTTTGCTTTGGAAGTTGGTAGAATTTGTATCCTGCTATGGTGGTGTTTTATGTAACCAATTGATCATGCTCCGCCTTTGGAGTAGATATCTTCTTTGTGCACTACTGATGCTTTTTTACACTGTAAACTAGAGTGGAATAAATGTCATTTTCTTTGCAACTTTTTTCCTATAGTAAGATTGGGGATTTTTGTTTATCTGTTATAGGAACCGCAGAAAACACAAGACGTACAAATTTCAGCAGCCCAGGTTTCTCATGAGTCCCAAAGTGACCCAAAAAATACTGCAAAAGAGGCTCCAGTAGCAGGTTCAGGTTCTGTTTCAGGCTATTTTTGTCCATTTGAATTAGAAGTTCTAATAGTTTCATGTGTTGTTAGGATAATTTTTTGGATTCTTTTATTCAAATCCATTCAACTTTTATCTATAGGTCTAAAATTTGATAGAGCGGTGCCTGCAATTGTATTTGTATATGAACCGAGATGAAGTTGTGAAAACCCTTTTGACTCGTGCAAGGATAGATCCAGGTGTTTTTACAGTATTTTTGGCCATCAACAACATGATTGGAATAACTAATTGAGCAAAAATCTCGAAGTAGATCAAGAGTAGGAGGCTCTTGTTGATTTGGAGAAGATAAAATGGGTTCGGTTAGTGATGAGTTTTCTTCTGCTATGTATGTGCTTGAAAAGCGTCTAGAGCCTTTGGCTGCTGCAGATTTATCCATCCGCAATCACTTCACAGATTTCGTATATGGGTTTGAATTTCTGTCACTGTTCGTTGATTGCATCCAGAATTGGAGCAATGCTCTTGAGGTTGCGCCGCATTTGGGCTCCATTGTAGGCAGGATCGAATTAGCTCTGTGTATAATTGAGGGGCAATTTGTCGAAGAGGTTAAGGTTTATAGACTGACTTCTAAATTCAAACGTGCGTTTTCCAACTTGTTGCCGGCAAGAAGTTTTGATAAAAAGGCTTCGAAATGGATAAGTTTTTTTAAGCAATGGAACGCAGAGATTGATGCTCTGAAGCCGGAAATTGCAGAAGCGTGTGATAATAGTAATAATAACTCAGTAAAATGCAATTCTCCCTTGCTTAATTTTCACCAATGGGAGAAGTTTTGCCAATGGAAAATTTTCGATGTCAATGATCAGGTACCCAGTAGAAGAATCAGATTGGATGAAGGACCTTCGTTCTTTGAGGTTCTGGGAAATTACAACCTTAAGAATCCGAAGATTGAAGCTTTCTTGGTTAAAGTTGGATGTTCAATCATCTCTGCCGGAATGTTAAGTTGTCGGTGGTGGGCAAACAATTTTGATCCAAATGTAAAACAGGATGTTGATGCTGCTTTCAGGGATCTGGGACAGAAATTAGGGCTTACCAACCCTGAATTCATAGATATCATTCTAGGAGAACAGGCGATGGGTAAATCCTACACCATTGCTAAAATAATTCGCAATCGTCTTCTCCCTTCCCCAAATATCTGTGAAGAAATCTCTGCCTTGCTTAAATATAGTAGAAGTGAATTTAAATACATGTTAACCACTGTTCTAGATATCCCAAAGGAGGATGCCTTACTGCAAATTTTCTTGCCTGAAATTAAACAACTGGTAATGGAGATAGCATCTCTCCGTCACTTACTCTTCGATGTAAATGACAGTAATGTTATGTTCAAGGACATCTTCCCAAAGGTTTGCCTCATCATGGTAGAACTCTTCCTTAGGACAAAACTTGTTCTTGATAACGTCTACACTTGGGGATTGTCTGGCCTTGCAGCGGTACTTTCATTTACGGAAAGATCATTCAGAGGGAGTTTAAGTAACAAATTTGCTGATCAGATATTTATGCTGGTGAAAGAAGTGGCTACTGATGTAGAGAGGTATCAATCATCATTTTCTGGGGCGGTGACTCCCAGATCTCCTTTGGACAAACCTGTTATTGACAAAGAGGCACTGAGACTAAGGTTGCTTTTAAAGACTTTGATCATCAAGGGAGAATTACTTTTTCTGAAGTTACGGGATAAACGTTTAGATTCTTTCAAAGAACCCATTGAAACCCTTCATATATGGTTCAAAATCATCATACCTCTTGTGATAAAAGATGAAAAAAATTTGAAATTTTCAGATGTTGAAGTGCTGGCTAGCAAGATTATTTTGCTGTATCACCGGATTCTTGACCAAGATATCTCAGAATCAGAACAGATGTTCCAAAGTATGAACAGATCAGTTTATGATGTGGTAGATGACGTTAATGTTGTCATGAAAGAGTTGGAGGAGATTTACCTGCCTGAGACTTCTCTCAGATTTCGGAATTCTGATTTCCCCAAGACCAATGCTGCAGGTTTTATTGATTCTCTGCTGAGAAAGCTGCAGGATTTGCTTAGCTATGGAATGAATTTAGTAGAATCTGTCATTACAAAGGAACAAATTACAGAGATTATGGGGCATATCCAGTTTTTTCAGACATTTCTTTGTGGGGATAGCAATCATGGTGGTGCAAGATTAATTTATATATGTTATGAGGCAGAATATCTCTTTGACTCTGCTATAGACGGAAAAGAAGATGAGTGGCATAACGTCATATGGATGTATCATTTAATACAAGAAATGAGAAAAATCAAGATTCAGATCAGCTCAATCCAACCTATGATCAGTAACAAATCAGTCAAAAATCCCTTCATTTCAAGGACAACTACCCCGAAAATCGATGAAGGTTTTGTGGAACTTGTGGATCAGGAAGAAATGTTAATTAACCAACTCCTAGGAGGATTCAAGAAATTGTTTACCGTTTCAATTGTTGGTATGCCAGGAATTGGTAAGACAACTCTTGCAAAGATAGTTTACAATAGCCCTCAAGTTGTCCCTCGATTTAGAATTCGAGCATGGTGTTGTGTTTCTGAAATTTACAGAAAAAGAGATGTACTACTTGAAATTCTAAGCCATATTATTGCTCTCACCGGAGATATTACGGGGATGATTAATGAAGATTTAGAATTCGAGCTGTATAAAATTTTGAAGACTGGAAGGTATCTCATTGTCTTCGATGATGTTTGGGACACATATGTACTTGATGATCTGATAAGAAGATTTCCAGACAATGGAGATGAAAGCAGAATTCTGATAACAAGTCGACATAATAATGTGGCTTTGAAAGCTAACCCCGATGCTGATCCTCATTATATTCGGCAATTATCAGACAGTGAAAGTTGGGAGCTACTGCAAATGAAGATCTTTCGCGAAAAACCATGTCCTGAGGAGTTTAAGGAGATAGGAATGCAAATTGCAGGGAGTTGTAAAGGATTACCTCTTGCCATCATTGCAATTGCAGGTCTCCTTGAAAGAATTGAAATGCAGCATAATCAATGGAAAGACATTGCTGAGAGTTTGAGCTCCAAAATCATAGATGATCCGCAGGAGCCCTGGAGGCATATACTAGAATTGAGCTATGAAAACTTACCTGATTGTTTAAAAGCATGCTTCCTTTATTTTGGTGCATTTTTAGAGGACCGAGACATTCCTGCTCGGAAATTGATACAGTTATGGATAGCAGAAGGCTTTGTTCTAGAAGATGAGTTCAAAACCATGGAAGATGTTGCAGAAGATTACTTGATGGATCTAATCGGACGAAGTCTTGTAATTATTTCAAAGCATAGATCTAGAGGCAGTGTTGATGGTGCCAAAGCTTGTCGCATCCATGATGTCTTGAGAAAACTTTGTCAGTCGAAAGCTAAAGAAGATAAATTCATGCAGGTAATAACAAGATCCAATGCATCTAATAATGCTAATCTTCATGATCTTGATGCTTTATTCAGTTCCATGTTTAGAAAACTTTTGAGTTCTGTTGTTAGTTACAAGGATCATCGAATCTGTTTATGTTCAAAGCTAAAGCCTTTTATCAATTCAAGGCCTTCAGCACCCCATATCCGTTCTCTGCTATGCATTGCCACTGTTGAAGAGGATCTCTTTGATACATCATTCATTTATCAAAACTTCAGATTTCTGAAAGTGCTGGACTTGGAATGTATCAATATTGGTAATTCCTTTCCTCAAGACATATTACTACTGCTGCATTTGAGGTATTTAGCAGTTTTTGGAAAAATAGAGTCTGTTCCAGATTCCATAGCAAACCTCTGGAATTTGGAAACATTTATTCTGAAGGGATTTAGGGATAAGGTCACGTTGCTGCCACTTACACTTTTCAGCTTGAAAAAATTAAGGCATGTCTGTGTAAGTGATTTTGCTACCATCAAATTTCCGAAAGATTTATCTCAACTGCATTACTTAGTTACCATCTCCTCTCTATTTCTTCCTTTTGGGGAAGAAACAGATTACATCCTGATGCAATTTCCCAATCTCAGGAAGTTGAAATGCATATTTTCTGAATCTCATCAGTTTCCTAATCTGAAAGTTCTGAATCAGCTAGAATCACTCAAGGTGACGTATTACGGTCTAGATGTCAGTACCCGCAGTGAGTTTGGTTTCACTTCAAATCTGAAAAAGTTAACACTTACGAACTTTCGGCTTCCATGGGAAAAGATCTCGGCAATTGGTCGATTGCCAAACCTTGAAGTTCTGAAACTACTCTTTAGGACATTTGTTGGGGAAGAGTGGGAAATGGCGGAAGGAGAATTTGTGGGTCTCAAATACCTGAAATTAGAAAATCTCGATGTTTCCAAATGGAATGCAAATGGCGATTGCCTTCCGAAACTCCAGCAATTGGTGCTGCGATCGTGTAATAACCTGGAGATTCCGGTGGACATTGTGGAAGTAAGTACACTGCGGATAATTGATGTCCAGTGGTGTGGAGACAGTGCTGAGAAATCGGCTAGACGAATCAGGGAGGATGGAGATGAAATGCTCAAAGTATTTATCAATTTTGCTGAATTGCCATTCTCCAACTGTTAGAAATGGCGATTCCAGCCATCTTCTTATGCTGCTCATAGCATGTGAGTATACAACATACCTTTTTCCTCTGTTTAATTAGCCCTTCTTTTTTTTTTTTTTTTTTTTGGGGTTGAAAATTGCACTCACATTACTCTTTATGGTACTTACAATATAGCATATATATATATATATATATATATATATATATATATATATATATATAAAATCTAATTGATATTGATAGATTATGTTAATCCTTGATTTTTTTTCTTTCGATTATTTTATTATTTATTATATAATTTCCGTGTTTACTAAATTGAATTTAATCACTTAATATATCACTATAATTTGTATTGGCTAAATTACATGAAATTGTTGCTTACTCTAAATAAAAATGGATTTAAGCAAAAGTGTAACCTTTTGTTTTCAGTGTTTCCAAAGAGTGAAAACATTCAAAATGGCTTAACTATGTACAGTTTATATCATTAAACTCTATCCATATATGTTTTTCAATTATCTGTAATTGATTCATGTGATCCATGAAATAAAACCTGCTGTAGAGATTTCATGGTTTTTTGACAATTCAGAAATCCCATGAACCAAAACTCAAAATCATCATCTGTAACCACTTGTATGTACTTCTGGGATGGTTTTTTGACATTTTCTGTGGCATTTGCTCTGTTTATCTTGCTTAGAGGAATAGAAACCTTGTAATAGAATCTGATTAGTTTTCCGGTGGTCGGAGAAACAAGTTTGATAGATCTCTCACTACAGAATGCAACCTTTTCTGTTGTAATGAAAACAAGACCTGCAATTGGACCTGTTGTTGTTGATAAGTAGCATTGTGAAACCTTCAACAGTTTTTCGCCATTTTCGACACTGAAAAACTTCTTGAAAACCTTCTCCACCCCACCTACTTGAACTATTCTTGCCCCCAATCTCAACTTCCCTTTCACTGTCTCCGTTAATTTTGGCGCCAATCTCACTGCATTCATTTTCAATAACAGAAAAATTAATCAATGTCTATGTCAAAACTCGAGATATATTTGTCTTGGTACAGTCTAACAATTAGGGCAATCGAATTTTATCATAGAAAAAAGACATGAAATTACTTACCATGCTCTAGGATGCCCTTGGTGAAGTTCTCCACGTTGAATAATCTTAGCTTAATCTTTGTACTGGTTCTTCTTGAAATGTCTTTATTACCCTCTGAAACTTTGGAAGGCTCATTTGAAAGTCTTCCAATGGATCCATGGAACAAGAGTGCTGCAGAGCTTGCTGGAATTGTGATCATTTTTTTTGAGATGACTCTCTGGTTCTTCATTCTTCTTCTTCTATATATATATATATATATATATATATTGCACCCTACAAATTATACTTCTGCAATGTTGTTGTGTTTTGGTGATGCCTAAATATATCCATATATATAACATATATGCAATATTTATAGGAAAACAGGCGGCTGGTTAGCAGAAGCTATATCTTAGTTGGATGAGTCATTACTGACGGGGCTCTTTACAAATCTGATGGCTTTTTTGCTTGCCTGCTGATGTGTTCTCAAAGCTTTCTGATGCAACTATGTATCCTCCATTAATGATATATATATATATATATATATATATATATATATATTTCTAAGCCATGCAAGGATTATAATGATATACTATGTAAATCATATTAGTACTAATTGTAATAATTTCAATCCCACAAATAAGAATAAATTTACATATTATTATGTACTCGAAATATTCTTTTATATATATATATATATATATATATATATATATAGATAGATAGATGCATTCGTATAAGAATGTCATTTCCTTTATTAGCAAGTTGACCAAAGTCACATGCAAAGCCATAAAGGAGTTATATATATATGGCCTCTTGTTTAGGCCTTTAAAGTTGCTTCCTTTTTATTTTAGTGTATAGTATATTTGCTTATCCTTATCTTAAAAGAGTAAAGGCATATGTAGGTCAGCAATGGCATAAAAATCTACCTTTTCCTCTCTTTTCCATTGTTTCATTTCTTGTCTAAAACCTACATATTCTAACAGCACACAATTAAAATAAATTCTTTTATAAACCTTGATTTAACGAAAGATAAGGACTTTTTTTTTTAATTAAATTGATACGTGTTTTAATTTTATTGGTGTCTTATGAAGATGTTTTAGAAGATTATATCCCTTATTCAGTCCTTCTTTAAAAGGTTTTTTTGTCATTTCATGTCTATATTACATATTTTACTTCTTTTCAAACATCTTGAATTCAAAATTTGAGAAAATAAATATATGTAATTATTATAATTATATCGAGAAATATATGAAATGATAAACACTCCGTTAAATTTAATGAATGAATCGATGAAGAGCCAAAAGTGATGACTAATTTTAATCAAAAGCACCCATTTGAAAAAAAATTAAAAATAGAAAAAGAGTCAATTTATTTAAAATTAAAAATTTATGGTGAATTTTAAAAAATATAAACAATTAAAGAGCTGAATTAAAGAATTTTATATATGTTGTGATACTCAATCTTTCATCGATAAGTGAGTGTTGGTATATAAGAATGAGCCTAAGTATTCATAGTCAACCCGAATATCTAGCTTAGTACGTGCGAATAATATCAAATAGTTAACTTTAGAGGTTGACACCGACTTACAAATTTAGCTTATAATGTTAACTCAAAAAGTGAAAGTAACACATTCAATAAATATTGATGTTTTGAGAATCTAAACAAATGAAAGAAATATATGCATACATATATATATATATATATATATATATATAATACACACACATATATATATATTCTCGGTAGCTTTAGACAACCATGAAAAAATAGCTTATCTTGAATGCTAAAAGATTGCATCGTAAGTTTTACAAGTTGAGACTTGCATGTGGAAGTTTCCTTAAACGTCCTTTGAAAAAGCAGGAATACATACACACACACACACACACACACATATATATATATATATATATATATATATATATATACATATATAGTCTTCCATCAAAATCATTCTTCCTCATGAATTTATGGTTAGTTGCATGAAATAAAAGTAGCATTCCACAACTGAAAGTTCATTTAAAATAATAATAATAATAATAATTTAAAAATAATTTTACACATCATCTCACTTTTTTTATAGTGATGAAAAGATGATAGGGTGAAGTTTGCCAAATTTGAATAATTTTGTATAACAATATAATTTGACCAAATACTTCCATTTCTTGTTAGGACGCATTTGTGTCATTTAATCCTAAATTTTAATTAGTGATATACCATTAGAAAAGTTTTTTATCAATTCACATCGTCTTACGGCAGTTGGTGGTGGAGTGCCAAATAGGCCACCCCCAACCTCCCCAACGGGAGTTCGACATACCCCCTTCCCCATGTATCAAAAAAATAAAAGTAATAAGAGATTTTGAAATTTTTTGAATAGAATATCCCATATTTGTGGTTACTAATTTAAATTTCACCTTAAAGTTATCGCAAATTATTATAATACAATACAATATGTCATTTGAAAATAAGTTATGAGAAATCAATTAACTCTAATTTAATTTGCTTATAAAAATAAAATTAAAATTAAAAAAAAAAAAAAAAAACTCTAATTTAATTTGCAAGAGTCTCACCAATAAAATGACATATAAAAAAAGTGAATATTATATTTTTGGTAATTTATTCATGTCCGATAGTTATTTTAAACCTTAACTAAACCGAATTCGAGCCAATCTGTCCTATTGATGGAAAGTTCTCCCTACACCTATATCTCTATAGTCAAAGTTCGAATTTGAAACTTTGCAAATGAAAAACCAAGCTCCTTCCGCTTAGACTAACAGATGTTAGTAAAAATAAATATTATATAAAATTACAAGTTTGACATTCATTATAAGAAAATACAATCCAAATCCAATTCTTAATAAAATCAATAAGTACGTGGGAGCCTAATACTCTTTACTGTTGGGACTAATGTTTTTATTTAGACAAGAAATGAACAAATGGAAAAAGAGAAAAAAAAAAGGGAGATTTTACGTACGCCATGGCTGTTGACAATATGCTTGCCTGTCCACTTTAAGATAAGGATCTGCAAACGCAAAAAATAAAGAAAAGAAACAACTTCATTTAAAGGTCTAAAAAATGAGGTCAGATATACAAATATATATATATATATATATATGCATTTGTTGCCTGCATGTGGAAGTTTCATTTCTGTTTTCTGGTCTGGCCTACTACGTGTATATATCTATATATATTTCCTTTTACCATCTTTGAAAAAGTACCTTTGGTCATGTTGTTGATAAGGTAAAGTACATGCTTACCATCATGGCTGAATTGTAGTATATGCATGAGTGATTATAAATAAAAATATACGAATATCAAGTTTATGGACAAATACCTTCTAAAAACAGAATCCAACATGACTCGAAATAAGTATTATGAAGCAGTTTTCCTTCTAAAAAAAAATCTAATATGACTCGAAATAAGTATTATGGAAAACTTCCTTCTAAAAAAGAATCCAACATAACTCAAAATAAATATTGTAAAGAACTTTCCTCTAAAAAAAGAATCCAAAAAACTTAATTCTAAATTAATCAAAGTTTAAAGTAACTACTAAATATCAAGAATTTAGATAATATATATACATATGTATATATTGCATCCCAAAGAATCATATAAAATTCTTAACTTAACATAAGCCATAAATGTGAGCACCATGTGGTAAAAGCTACCAAGGTGAAGCATCATGTAAGATAGTCAAATTTTCTGGTTGTAACAATGACTGAATCCAAATTAATAATAAGAATAATGAATTCAAATACTATATAATAAAATTTAAAATAATAAAAAGAAAAAGAAAAGAATCCACATAAGAAAGGTGGGGGAACACATAAGCACGGAATCAGTAGCCAATGGTAAAACAGTTGCAAGAAAAGCCATCAGATTTGTTATTAAACTTTACATCCATCCAAAGGATCTATAAAGATCCCCATCATTCATGACTCATCCAACTAATTCAAACTTAACCTCTCTCAACTGCCTGTTTTATTTCCCTATAAATATTGTATGTATCTATAGATATGTTTAGACATCACCAAAACACAACAACATTGCAGAAATAGAATTTGTAGGGTGCAATATAAATATATATATATACATGTATAGTAGAAGAATGAAGAACCACAGAGTTATCTCAAAACAAATGATCACAATTCCAGCAAGCTCTGCAGCACTCTGGTTCCATGTTTCCAGTGGAAGACTTTCAAATGAGTCTTCCAAAGTTTCAGAGGGTAATAAAGACATTTCAAGAAGAACCAATACAAAGATTAAGCTAGGATTCTTCAATGTGGAGAACTTCACCAAGGGCTTCCTAGAGCATGGTAAGTAATTTCATGTCTTTTTTCAACGATAAAATTCGATTGCCCTAATTATTAGACTGCACCAAGACAAATATCTCGAGTTTTGACAAAGACATTGATTAACTTTTCTGTTATTGAAAATGAATGCAGTGAGATTGGCGCCAAAATTAACGGAGACAGTGAAAGGGAAGTTGAGATTGGGGGCAAGAATAGTTCAAGTAGGTGGGGTGGAGAAGGTTTTCAAGAAGTTTTTCAGTGTCGAAAATGGCGAAAAACTATTGAAGGTTTCACAATGCTACTTATCAACAACAGCAGGTCCAATTGCAGGTCTTGTTTTCATTACAACAGAAAAGGTTGCTTTCTGCAGTGAGAGATCTATCAAACTTGTTTCTCCGACCACCGGAAAACTAATCAGATTCTATTACAAGGTTTCTATTCCTCTAAGGAAGATAAACAGAGCAAATGCCACAGAAAATGTCAAAAAACCATCCCAGAAGTACATACAAGTTGTTACAGATGATAATTTCGAGTTTTGGTTCATGGGATTTATGAATTGCCAGAAAACCATGAAATCTCTACAGCAGGTTTTATTTCATGGATCTCATGAATCAATTACAGATAATTAACAAACATGTATGGACAGAGTTTAAATGATATAAACTGTACAGAGTTAAACATCATCTTTTTCTTTTTAATTCAAATTTTCAATGTTTTCACTCTTTGGAAACACTAAAAACAAAAGGTTGCACTTTAGCTTAAACCATTTTTTTAAGAGTAGCCTTTCAGACCAAACTTGAGGGGACATATTAAGGCTCAATCAAATAAACACGGAAACTAAATAATAAATAATAAAATAATTGAAGGAAAAAACAAGGATTAACAAAATCTATCAATATGGCCAATTAGATTATATATATGCTAAAGTGTGAGTACTGAGTACTGTGAGTTCAATTTTCAAAAAAAAAAAAAAAAAAAAAAAAAGGCTAATTAAACAGAGAAATATGACATGTATACTCACATGCTATGAGCAGCATAAGAAGATGGATGGAATCGGCCAGTTTTAACTGTTGGGGATTGGTAATTCAGCAAAATTGATAAATACTTTGAGCATTTCATCTTTTTCTTGCTCCCTGATTTGTCTCACCGACTTTTCAGCACTGTCTCCACACCACAGGACATCAATTATCCGCAGTGTCATTACTTCCAAAATCTCCTCCGGAATCTCCAGGTTCTTACACGATCTCAACACCAACTGCTGGAGTTTCGGAAGGCAATCGCCATTTGTATTCCATCTGAAAACATCGAGATTTTCTAATTTCAGGAATTTGAGTCCAACGAATTCTCCTTCCGCCATTTCCCACTCTTCCCCAACAAATGCCCTAGAGAGTAATTTCAGAACTTCAAGGTTTGGCAATCGACCAATTGCCGAGATCTTATCCCATGGAAGCCGAAAGTTCGCAAGTGTTAACTTTTTCAGATTTGAAGTGAAACCAAACTCACCGCGGGAACTGACATCTACACCATAATACGTCACCTTGAGTGATTCTAGCTGATTCAGAACTTTCAGATTAGGAAACTGGTCAGATTCAGAAAATATGCATTTCAACTTCCTGAGATTGGGAAATTGCATCAGGATGTAATCCGTTTCTTCCCCAAAAGGAAGAATTAGAGAGGAGACGGTAACTAAGTAATCCAATTGAGATGAATCTTTTTGAAATTTGATGGCAGCAAAATCACTTACACAAACATGCCTTAATTTTTTCAATTTGAAAATTGTATGCGGCAGCAAGGTGACCTTAACCCTCAATCCCTTCAGAATAAATGTTTCCAAATTCCAGAGGTTTGCTATGGATTCTGGAACAGACTCTATTTTTCCAAAAACTGCTAAATACCTCAAATGCAGTAGTAGTAATATGTCTTGAGGAAAGGAATTACCAATATTGATACATTCCAAGTCCAACACTTTAAGAAATCTGAAGTTTCGATAACTGAATGATGTATCAGAGAGATCCTCTTCACCAGTGGGAATGCATAGCAGAGAACGGACATGGGGTGCTGAGGGCCTTGAATCGATAAAATGCTTTAGCTTTGAACATAAACAGATTCGATGATCCTCGTAAGTAACAACAGAACTCGAAGTATTTCCGGAATTGGCACTGAATAAATAATCAAGATCATGAAGATTAGCATTATTAGATGCATTGGGTCTTGTTATTACCTGCATGAATTTATCTTCTTTAGCTTTCAACTGACAAAGTTTTCTCAAGACATCATGGATGCGACAAGCTTTAGCACCTTCACTGGATCTTTGCTTCGAAATAATCACAAGACTTCGTCCAATTAGATCCATCAAGTAATCTTCTGCAACATCTTCCATAGTTTTGAACTCAGTTTCTGGAACAAAGCCTTCGGCTATCCATAACTGCATCAACTTCTGGGCAGGAATGTCTTGGTCCTCCAAAAATGCACCAAAATAAAGGAAGCATGCTTTCAAACAATCAGGTAATTTTTCATAGCTCAATTCTAGTATATGCCTCCACGGCTCCTCTGGATCATCTATGATTTTGGAGCTCAAACTCTCAGCAATGTCTTTCCATCGATTCTGCTGCATTTCGGTTCTTTCAAGGAGACCTGCAATTGCAATGATGGCAAGAGGTAATCCTTTACAACTCCCTGCAATTTGCATTCCTATCTCCTTAAACTCCTCAGGGCATGATATGTCATGAAAGATCTTCATTTGCAGTAGCTCCCAACTTTCACTGTCAGATAATTGCCGCATATGATGAGGATCAGCATTGGGGTTAGCTTTCAAAGCCACGTTATTATGTCGACTTGTTATCAGAATTCTGCTTGCATTTCCATCATCTGGAAATATTCTTACCAGATCATCAAGTACATCCATATCCCACACATCATCTAAGACAATGAGATACCTTCCTGTCTTCAAAATTTGATACAGCATCAATTCTAAATCTTCATCAATCTTCTTCCTGATATCTTCGGTGAGAGCAATAAGAAGGCTTAGAATTTCAAGTAATACATCTTTTTTTCTGTAGATTTCAGAAACACAACACCAAGCCCGACGATTACCAAATCGAGTGAAAACTTCAGAGTTATTGTAAACTCTCTTTGCAAGCGTTGTCTTACCAATTCCTGGCATTCCGACAATTGAAACGGTAAATAGTTTCCCTGATCCGGCTACGAGCTGATCAATTAACATTTTTTCCTGATCCACAAGTTCCACTAAATCTTTACCAATTTCCGGGGTAGTTGTCCTCGAAATGATGGGACTTTTGACTGATTTGTTACCGACCATAGATTGGGTTGAGCTGACCTGAATCTTGATTTCTCTAATTCCTTGTACTAAATGATACAGCGAAGTGATGGGCTTTTTGACTGATTTGTTACTGATCATAGACTGGGTTGAGCTAACCTGAATCTTGATTTTTCTCATTTCTTGTATTATAAGATACAGCCATAGCCATATGACATTATGCCACTCATCTTCTTTTCCGTGTATAGCAGAGTCAATGAGATATTCTGCCTCATAACATATATTTATTAATTTTGCACCACCATGTTTGCTATCCTCCTTTGAAATATCACTCCCAAGGAATGTATGAAAGAACTGGAGATACTCCATAATCTGCAACATTTGTCCCTTGGTAATGACAGATTCAACTAAATTCATTCTGTAACTAACCAAATCCTGCAGCTTTTTCAGCAGAGAATCAATAAAACCTGCAGCATTGGTCTTGGGAAAATCAGAATTCCGAACCCTGAGATAAGTCTCACCCAGGTAAATCTCAAACTCTTTCATGATAACATTAACCTCATCTACCACATCAGAAACTGATTTGTTCATATTTTGGAACAGCTCTTGCGATTCTGAGATATCTTGGTCAAGAATCCGGTGATACAGCCGAATAATCTTGCTAGCCACCACTTCAACATCGGAAAATTTCAATTTTTCTTCTTTTATCACAAGAGGTATGATGATTTTGAACCCCATATGAAGATTTTCAATGGGTTCTTTCAAAGAATCCAAAAGTTTACCCTGTAACTTCAGAAACAGTATTTCTCCCTTGATGAGCAGAGTCTTTAAAAGCAACCTTAGTCTCAGTGTCTCTTTTTCAATAACACCTTTGTCCAAAGGATTCACCAGCCAAGAAACTGATGCTCCATACCTCCCTGCATCAGTAGCCACTTCTTTCACTAGCTTCGATATCTGATCAGCAAATTTGGTACGTTCATTCCCTTCAAATGATACTTCTGTTAGTGAAACTACATGACGAAGGACATCAATTTGGTCCTCCAACTTGAAGGCAAAATCAGCAGCAAGTTCTATCCTAAGGAAGATTTCTACCTTGATGAGGCAAACCATTCGGAGCAAGTCCTTGAACACATTTCTGTCTTTTACATCGAAGAGTACGTGACGGAGAGATGCTATCTCCAAAATCAGTTGTTTAATGTCAGGCAAGAAAATTTGCAGTAAGGCATCCTCCTTTGGGATATTTACAACAGTGGTTACCAGGTTTCTAAGTTCACTTATAAGTGTAGCCAAGAGTAAATATTCTTTTGGCGAGGTATCTTTCAAAGAAGGGATAAGACGATTGACAATTATATTAGCAATGGAGATGAATTTACCAGTATATTTCTGTTCTCCTAGGATAATATCTATGAATTCAGGGTTAGTAAGCGATACCTTCTGTCCCAGATCCGGAAAAACAGCATCAACATCCTTTTTAATATTTGGATCAAAATTCTTCGCCCACCACCGGCAACTTAACATTCCGGCAGAGATGATTGAACTTCCAATTTTAACCCAGAAAGCTTCAATTTTCGGATTCCTAAGGTTTTCATATTCCAGAATATCAAGGATCTCCTCAAAAAAAGACGGTCCTTCAACCAATTTGATCTCCATTCTACTGGGTCGGCGGCTGTGTTGAGGAAATAAATTATCCCAGACATCAGGGACATGGAAATTTGTCGATATGACAAATTCTTTCCATTCGTCAAAATTAAGCAAGGGAGAAATGCATTTAACGGAGTTTATAATAATTGACACACTATTATCATAGGCTTCTGCAATTTCCTGCTTCAGAACATCAACCTTGGCTTTCGATTGTTGGAAAAAAAGTATCCAATTCCGAGCTCTTTTCTGGAGACTTCCCGAGAAGTTGAAAGAGAAAGGTTTGGATACAGAAGCCCGTTTGTCACGGCTGCGTTCTTCTCTAAATTCGTCCTTAATTTTTTGCACAGAAGCTTCGACCTTGGTTGCGAGAGATCCCAAATGTGGCGCGACCTCCAGAACATTGCTCCAATGGCGGATGCAACTGACGAACCTTGACAGAAACTCAATCCCAGCTCCGAAATCCTTCAAGTGACCGTAGATGGATGAATTATTATCACCCCATGATTCTTGACTCAGTCCCCTCAGTTGAGAAAGAAAAAGATCAACAGAAGCCATTTTTTAGCTTCTCTGATTGAAGGTTTTCTAATCCGCGAATTTTTAGTGAAAAATGCTACTTCAGATTCAATCTAGATTCACTGATTCCAGAGCAATTGTTGATATTTGATTTAGCTCCAACAGGTTATCGAGATTTATCCATTTCCACTTGCAAGTCTCGGTGGCGGCCGCAGTCGGGATTTGATTTAGACAATCAATATTATTTTCTGTGCAAAGTAAGAAAAGAAAAACATGATACTGATAATTTGATGAATATATTTTTTCTTTTTTGGTTATAAAAATATATATAGTTTTTTTTTTTTTTTTTGAGAAAAAATATATATATAGTTATAATAGGAAATTTACTACTAAAGTTAATTTTTTTTTTATTCGTATTCGGTAGCTATTTTTATCTAATTAAACCAAATTTGATCGTGTCGGATCTCTATTGGGGAAGTCCTCCCTTCACTTGCTCTTTATAGATAATGTTCAAACTCGAGACCTTATGAATAGAAATCAAGCTTCTTCTACTTAATCTACTTTAGGTCTCAACTAAACTGAATTCAATCACATTGAATCTCTATTGGGGGACGTTCTCCCTACATTTGTCTCTTTATAAACAATGTTGAAACTCGAGACTTTATAAATGTAAATCAAGCTCCTTCCACTTAACCCTACTTTAGATTCCAACTAAATTAAATTCAATCGCGTCAAATTCTTATTGGAAGACGCTCTCTCTTCATTTGTCTTTTCATAAGCAATGTTGAAACTCGAGACCTTATGAATGAAAATCAAGTTCCTTCGACTTAATCCTACTTTATGTCTCAACTAAATTAAATTAAACCGTGTCGAATCTTTACTGGAGACGCTCTCCCTACATATCTCTCTTTATAAACAATATTCAAACTCAAAACTTTGCGAATGAAAAATTAAATTTCTTTCACTTGAACTAGTAGGTTTCGGTAGCTTTCATCTATTATTTATCACCCCCTAATTTTGATTATTTCCATCTTGCTCAAATTATTGATATTTGTTTTGTCTCGGTGCCGGCCGCAGCTGGGAATATATATATTTATTTTTTTTTTTTTTTTTCTGAAACTGAATCGAAAAATAATATTTTGTTTTGAGGAGAAGTATTATCCCTATATTTATATTACATAATATATGTTTATATATTTTTGATGTATCTGATTATTATAAGATTATAACTCAATAAGTGGTTATATTTTTTAACAATATGATATTTTTTGTTTTAATGTGTTTTATGATATATATATACTATAAAATTAAAATTTATAATACCTATAGTAGTCTTTTTTTTGTGTGTAAAATAAGAAAAGGATACTTATAATTTGATGAATACTTTATTTTTAAAATATATCTAGAGTTTATAATAGGAAATATTTTATTAAAGTTTTTTTTTTCTTTCATTTGGCCATAGACCCTAATTTTGATTTTTTTTTTTTTTTGTCACGAATCATTTTATTATTTTTTATGGTATTTTTTTAAAATTTAGTAGTGATTTTTTTTTATTTTTTTAGAATAATTTTCTAATTTAGTTCTTTAGTTATTTTATTTTCTCTAATTTGGTCCTATATCTTTAATTTTATAAATACTCTCGTAATTAGGAGCATTTTTTGTATTTACCAAAAAAAAAAAAGGAGCATTTTTTTATTTTATCTCTTCCGTCTAAAAATGATTGCATAACCAAATTACAAAAAAAAAAATAAAAAAATAAAAAAATGTCCCATATGAAGATGTTCAATATAAAATATAACAAGAGTTAGAAAACAAGACATAATAGGCTAAAATACAAATTTCAATAATGTCTTAAGATAATTACTTAGAAAATATGAATCTTGAATTTATCATAAATATTTTTTATAAACAACTTGGCTTACATTTTTTTTTTCCATCTACATTGTTCCATTTCCACTTGTTGTGGGGCCTACATAATGAATTATATATTATAACTTATGAATGTGGGGCGTTGGGGTCTTCACATTATTTGGTGAGATTAATTTGGACTCGGTCTGCGGAGCTCTTGCAGAATTCAACTCTCGCTCGAGCTTTTTTTAACATGACGCTAACTACGTCAGGGGATTTGAAACCTCGACCATCCGTCTTGGAGGAAGCATTAAGAGTCTGTGCACCAACTTCCCCAAACTACCGAGTTATGAATGTCATATTTACTAGCCTTAGTAGTTGCAAATAATAATTTCTTTATTTCTCTACAAAATTAAAATTACAAAACAAACAAGAATTACGTCTAACAAGTATAATATATTTATAAAATTCAATTTACATAAATTGTCTATTAATCCATTGATTATATAATTTCTGAGCTTGATCTCGAAATTGACTCGACTTTGAGAGCCATTGACTTGATATCTTTAGGCTTTATCGCGATCCATAATTTCTCTAAAGACTGTGGATTTGATCGACTTCTAGAGTCGTTGGCTTGATCTCTTTGGACGTAGTCTTCAAGATATTTCTTAACCTCTATCTATGCTTTCTGAACGTTTTTTGCCATATATTTATAGATGAGGAGGGTAAAAAATCATACCTATTAAACAATTATGTGTAAGCAATCAAAGTGGTGAATCTTTTTATCGAACACCAAAATATTAATTATATATTTAAAATATATAAATAAAATTTTATTAAGTTAAAAAAATAATAAACAACTTACACTTAGTTTTAGTGGAGGAATTTTATTATCCTTACATTTATTTCTACTGAAAGCATTAAGTATATGAAAAATAAGCTTGTAAATATGTTTCAATTCCCTGCCCTCCCATCGCATGACCATGTCACTATGAAGCCATTGCAATTCAATATGATTTGAAAAGGAATTAGGGCTCCAAAAATTGATTGATTTTGGTGGTACTGAAATTGCAGAGCTCTTACAAGTTGTAATAGAAAAGGACTGAGAAAATGTTGTACGGTGAAAAGAGTGAATCGGTAGTTTCCAAGAGAACTCCAGATGGCCATTCCAAAGAGAAGGTTGTGTCAACTAAAATTGGGCTAAATTTTGATCAGTCTGCGAAATTCGAATCTGAAGATTGCGAAGAAGATGTTGATGACTTTGAAGGTGAGTGTTTCTTAGCTCTGCATCAATGGTGCACTCTTGATGCAAAATATTCCCTTTTTTTTATATAATATAATCATGCGGAAATGTACAATTTAATCATTTTATGTTCTACAATACTGTCAAACATAAACGATAAAATCAAAGTAATTCCAATACTATTGTATTATAATATGCACTACTCGAGAATTGAATTGTCATATATATATATATATATATATATATATATGCATGTATCTATATGTTTGTTTGTGTTCCATTTTTCATTTAGTCAACCTCTGCCTAAATGAATCTCAAGTAGAACTGAAGTTGAATTTAGCAAAATTATTAGCAGACGTAAGGTGATAGATTGAGAAACTGAAATTAATGGCTTCACTGATTGATCGTGTTCATTCTGCTATGTCGGAGCTGAGTCAACAACCATGGGATGATGATTCGTTGATCTACAGTAAAATGAAGGATTTTGAAGATGAGATCGACTTTCTGGCAAGGTTCGTGGATTGTATTCGCTACCAGAGCAATGCTCTTGAACTTGCACACCATCCCCATTTGGGCTCTGTGGTAACCAAGGTTGAAGCCTCAGTGCACAGGGTTGGAGGTGAATTTCTGGAAGAGGTGAACCGCGACAAATGGGCTTCTGTGTTCTCACTGGTGCCTTTCAACTTGTTGGGAAGTTCTACAAAAATGGCTACAAAATGGATCGAACTGTTCGAAAATTTTGCAAGTATGATGTCTTCTTTGAAGCCTGATATAGCAGATGCCCTTGATAGCTTGTCAATTAACTCAGTACAGTGTAAAATCTCCGTTCGTGATTTTCCAAAATGGAAGAGGTTTGTCATATCTACTTATAAGCATGTCAAGGATAATCAGGGTTATTCTGTGGCTCATTATCGGCAGCCGGATAGAAGAAGTGATATCAGAGTTGTAGCAGCACCATTGTATTTGGAGAGACTCCTCAGCAATCTAAAAAATGATCACATCAAGGTGCCTAAAATTGAAGATTTCTTGACTGAATTGGGAAATTCAATCATCTCTGCAGAGCTTTTATGTTGCCAATGGTGGTACAGTAATTCCAAATCACAAAGAAAAAAGGATATTCTTAGTGCTGCTTTCAGGGATTTGGACCAGATGATTTGGCTTACTAATCCAGAATTTGTAGATGTCATCCTAAGAGTACTACAAACTTGTGAGAGATTCAGACCCATTGCCGAATTAGTTGTCCATCGTTATATCCCCTTTACAGGACCACTCTTCAATAAGGAAAATATCATATTTAATACTCTTGGTAGTGAACTGTTATCTTTGATAACCTGTGTCCTATATATGCAGGAGGAAGAGAATGTGAATGTGAATATGTTTTTGTCTGATACTAAGCAGCTGCTCATGGAAACAGCATCCCTACGCCACTCGCTCTACGAAGTCAAGGACAAAAGTGTGGCTCAGAACCTGGTTGAGAAGATTTGGCTCATCAAGATAGAGATTATGCTTAGAACAATATTTACTGGGGATTTTAATGACCAAAAGATGACTGAAATTTTTTACCTCGATAAAATAGTCATCGTGATCAAGGAATCATCAGATGGGAGTACTGCAAACACCAAAATTATGAATCAGATCTTGATTCTGATGGAAGAAGTGGCTGAGGTGCTTGGAAAATCAGGACCTTTGGAGGTGAGAAATTTGCTACTAAAGACTTTATTCTTCAAGGGAGAGTTAATGTTTCTGAAATTACATGATTGTTTGTATTCGGGCTCTTTCAAAGATTTTGTAGAATCTATTCACGAGGGGTTCAAACTCATGATGCCTTCTGTTATAAATCAACCAGGAGAATATTTCAAGAATAGAAAACTGGGATTTCCATTTCTTGAATCTGTAGCAAGCAGGATCATTTCTCTATATCACCAGATTCTTGCTCAAAATATCTCAGAAGAGAGGCTTACAGTTATCTACACATTAACACTTCCTGGTTTGCTCCATGATATTAAGATAATCATGAACGAGCTTAAAAAGAGTTACCTCAGGGTTCAGATGCCTGTTTTCCCCTACACTAATGCTGTGGGTTTTAGCAATTCTGTCCAGAGCAAACTGCAAGAGTTGCTGAACTATGAAATGTATTTAGTTGAATCCGTCATTACTAGTGAGCAAATTTCAGAGATTATTAAGATTCTGGAGTTCTTTCAGCCTTTTCTTCAGGATGCTTTAGATGATACTATGTCTCAGGAATTGAAATATCTCTGTACAAGAGCACTTAACTTGACATATGAGGCAGAATATCTCATCGACTCAGTTATATCAGGAAAAGAAGCAGATGATTGGCTTAACATGATATGGCTTTATCATTTCCTGCAAGAAATTAGCTATTTGCAGTTACAATTATGCGAAAACCAAGTGAGAAGAACTAACAAAGTAAAAGTTCACATGATGTCAAGGGAAACTACTCCAAACATAAATGAAGATGTGGTGAACCTTGTTGATGAGGAGCAATCCATTATTGATCGACTCGTGGGAGGATTTGGGAAGCTATATAGTTTCTCCATAGTAGGCATGCCAGGGATTGGCAAGACAACACTTGCCAAGAAAGTGTACAATAGTCCTGAAGTTGTAACTCAATTCGGGATTCGAGCATGGTGTTGTGTTTCTGAAGTTTACAGGAGAAGAGATGTATTGCTTGAAATTCTAAGCCACGTGAGTGTTCTCACAGCCGATATAATGGGAATGACAGATGAAGATTTAGAATTCAAGCTGTATAAATTCTTGAAGACTAAAAGGTTCCTTATTGTCTTAGATGATGTTTGGGATACTGATGTACTAGAAGATCTGGTGAGAAGATTTCCAGATAATGGAGACAAGAGCAGAATATTATTAACCAGCCGTAATGATCATGTGGCTTTCAAAGCTAACAAGGATGCTGATCCTCATCGTCTTAGGCAATTATATGACAACGAAAGCTGGATGCTGTTGCAAATGAAGATATTCCATGAAGAACCCTGTCCTGATGAGCTGAAGGAGATTGGACAAGAAATCGCAGCAAGTTGCAAAGGATTACCTCTTGCAGTTATTGCAATTGCAGGTCTCCTTGAAAGAACTGAAAGGCAGCATAAACAGTGGAAAGACATTGCTGAGAGCTTGACCTCTAAAATCATTGATGATCCGCAGGAGCAGTGGAGGCATATACTAGAACTGAGCTACGAGAACTTACCTGATTGTTTAAAAGCATGCTTCCTGTATTTTGGTGCATTTTTGGAGGACCAAGACATTCCTGCCTGGAAGTTGATGCAGTTATGGATAGCCGAAGGCTTTGTCCAAAAAACAGACTTGAAAACTGTGGAGGATGTTGCAGAAGATTATCTGATGGATCTAATTGGTCGAAGCCTAGTAATGTTTTCAAAGCAGAAGTCCCTTGGTAGGGCTAAAGCTTGTCGCATCCATGATGTCCTGAGGAAACTTTGCCAGTCAAAAGCTAAAGAAGATAAATTCTTGCAGGTAATAACAAGGTTTGATGCATCTAATAATGCTACTCTTAATGACCTTGATTATGTACTCAGTGCCAATTCTGAAAATCCCACGAGTTCTGATGTTACATACAAGGATCATCGCCTTTGCTTTTGTTCAAAGCGAAATCACTTCATTGACTCGAGGCCTTTAGGTCCACATGTTCGTTCTCTGCTATGCTTCGCCATTGGTGATGAGGATCCCAAATATCCCTATGATATCTCATTCATTTCTAAAAATTTCAGATTTCTTAAAGTGTTGGACTTAGAATGCATCAATATGGGAAATTCCTTTGCTGAAGACATACTATTGTTGCTACAGTTGAAGTATTTAGCAGTGTCTGGATACATACACTCTATCCCATCCTCCATTGCAAACCTTAGGAATTTAGAAACATTCATCGTGAAGGGATTAAGGGTAAAGGTGAACTTACCACACCAACTCTGGTGTTTGAAAAGGATAAGGCATGTCCGCGTATGTGATTTTGCTGCTCTCAATTTTGAAGGAAATTCATCTCAAGTTCAACCGGATTGCTTAGTCAGCGCTTCCTCTCTTATTCTCCCTTCTGGTGACAAGACAGACTGTTTCCTGAAGAAATGTAACAATCTTAGGAAGTTGAAATGCATATTTTTGAAATCTACTCCGGAGGCTGTTGCTCAGAAGAATTGCCACGAGTTTCCATGTTTGGAAGTACTAAATGAGCTAGAATCACTCAAGATAACGTATTACGGTCGGGATGTTGGTTCTGGGGATTTTAGTTTCCCATCAAATCTGAAAAAGTTGACTCTGTCGAACTTTCGGCTTCCATGGGGTAAGATCTCAGTAATTGGTGGATTGCAAAAGCTCAAAGTTCTGACATTACTGTCCCAGGCCTTTGTTGGGGAAGAGTGGGAAATGATGGAAGGAGAATTCCTCCAACTCAAATATCTGAAATTGGACAATGTCGACTTTGCCAAATGGAATGCCAACAGTGATAACCTTCCCAAACTCAATGAATTGGTGTTGAGATCCTGCAAGAACCTGGAAATTCCATTGGATATTCTAGACATACCTGCGCTGCAGATAATTGATGTCCAGTGGTGCGGAGAAATTGTTGAAAATTCAGCCAGACAAATTAGGGAAGATGGAGATGAAAACCTAAAAGTCTTTATCAATTTTGCTGAATTGCAGTTCCCCTCAGCCTAGCTAGCACAGAAAACTCCTCTTGCCTTCAGATTTTCCACCAATAAAACGGTGAGTAGAGTAGATCGTTGCTTGCTAAATTGCCACAATTTAACATTTTCCTTTTCAAATTTTGACTTGGGAATTCTGTTTGAATTTTGTGCATTAATGCTAGTATCAATGAGGGAAGTCTTGGATTCGACGCTTATCTTACTTATTATTCACATAATGAGCATTATTATGAAAATTTGTATCCGGTTCATGTATGAACAAGGCATCAAATAGATACATCTAAATGCCCTGCTAAATGTGCTTTTGATTTCAGGGTTGGCCTATGCAAATCAAGAATAAAAAAGGATGGAGAAAAAGGCCTGAGACTGGAGACCTGCCAGTGATTTCTTGCATTTTTCTTATTTATTATTGGGTTTGAATTTTCTAAAATTTGAAGTTCCAATATTCTGTATCAGCTGGTGCTTTCTTTTTCTCTTTTTTCCTTTCTTGATTTCCTTGTGAATTTATTGCATAAGTAGTCAATAAGGCTGATGTTGCTTTCTTGTCTTACATGAATTTCTTTGTTCTAACTTGTATACATGTTTGTATAATATATTATCAGTTTATCTTCTTGTTAAATTTGATTGTGTGTATAATTTTCCTTCGAGCTTCATTTAGAAATACTTATACTAGTTCATATGTTCAGTTCAACTGTTCTTCTGGTTTTTGGACAGGTACTGTCTGATTCAAGATTAGGTGGGAAAACCTCTTCAATGTCTGTTTTGTTGCTTTAACTTGCAAACACTATTAAAATATTTAGACTGTTTAGAATTGTGGATATACAGACTAGAATTTATAGTAAATGTAGTTTCTTTTTCATTTTTTTACTTTTTGTCCAATGGCTTGAAGATTCTTTTAGAATTCAAGGACTAGTAAGTAGAAATTCTTTGATATCTTGGTTATATATGAAAACTTGCATTCATTTTTTTCCAATTTCTAGAAGTAAAGAATTTTTGTGAACCTTTTTTAGGGGTTGAAATTTATTATGTTGTGCAATATCTAGTGTTTGAGATTTTTTGTTCACTTATTCCTGACTGAAAAGTATACAAAGTAGAAGCATAACTCTGCCTTTGTTTGTTGTAGGTAAAAGTATCTTCTGTTATTGTTCTAATAATGTGTTACAAAACCTTACCAGATTCTTTAATATTACCGTCTTCTCAAGGGAAAAAACTATGCAGTATGTTGAATCTCGCTAAAGTGAGATAAAGTGTTAGCTACTCGGGTTAACTGAAATCACCATGTTGAAACACTATGCACCACATTGGTTTGATTCCATTCATCCAGTCAGTCCATTCCATTGCTGCAGATTAATTTCACTGAGTTTGTGCCCTCTTCTTGTTGGACAGAGGTCTCCAGTAGCTATTTGTACTACTGAGACATCCTAAAGTTATTTTCTTTCTTTATTCATTTTTGTGAATGTATTTATATATAAAAGAAACTACTGTATAGAGTTTCATTAATAACTGCTTAAAGATTATTTTAATGAGCTATGTAGATGTTTTTTTGTTCACAATATATATATGCCATTCATTTTTAGTATTAATGTTTTTTTTTATATGTCCATATATAGTAGTTGGCTAAATATAATAATGTATATTTAATCAAATTTTATTATAAATTAATTGAATTTTATATGTATTTATATATTATGTTCCTTATATGCATTAAAAAGAGAAAAAAAAAAGAATCATGATTGAATTGAAAAAAAAAATTGCAATTCCCATCTGCCTAGCCAGCACAACGTAATCCTCTTGCTGTCTGAATCGCCACCAATAAAATGTGAGTAAACCAAAGCTTGTTAAATTGCCACAATTAAACACATTCCTTCATATGTGACCAAACACAAAGTTTAATTAGGGAGTTTTTATGGGATTCTGTGCATTATTGATATTTTCTTGGTTGTGTTGCTGAAAGACAATGAAGCTTAGAGGCATCACAGGTACCATATGTTGGATTCTACTGGCAGTTTTGTGTTATAACATCTTGTCTGCCTTGTTTTCCTTTTCCTTTTTCATTTGTTAAATATGCAAGCTCCTTCCTTTATGAGTTTTGAATTGTATGTATGTGTTGCTCCAGAAACTTATGTTATTTTTGTTTGAGATGATCACCTTTTTCTTTCTAAATTCTGCTGAGGAATGATGTAAAATGTTATATAGATGCTTATATTTAGATGTCTGAGCTTTAATATATGAAACTCTTTAGATTGTTAGTTTAGTTTTACTTGTTATTCTGTTTCAATTGATTCTTGGCAAAGTTGGCATAGAATTGGCCAAGGAGGAAGTTGATACTATAACCTATGAATTTACCCTTAGAGATTTTGTTTTTGGCTGTTAGTTCACACACTCTCCAAGATAAGAGTGCATTGTACGGAAGGATTGCTACTGACTTACAGTATAGAATGCTTAGATCTTAAGAACTTACACGAAAAACCTTTTCAAAAGACTCCAAAATGTTAGGTCAATCAGTTGGCAATTCTATCTGAATAGATGAGTCTTCCCCCAGAAAGAACACACTCAAGATTTCAACACCTGGTGAGATTAAAGATTAAGCTTTTTTTTTTTTTTTTTTTTTTCCCTGTTTCTCTAGCTAGTTTATGATACCAATGATAACAATCGAAGTGATGCTGCCATTCTTTTAACTTCCCTAGCATGTAAAACTGATCTATATACATTTCTCATGTAAGGCTTTGTTTTTAACCTGTTTCAGAACTGGAGGGCTTGTAAGAGTAGCTCCGCCTGAGGCATTTCTGCAGAAGTCTTGGTGTCTTTTTTTTTTTTTTTATAACATTCTGGGATGGAAAATAGTGTGCCATTTGGAATAACTCTTATAGAAGGGGCTACTGTACTGTTGGCATCATCTTGGTTTCTCTTGCCCTCTCACAGCTTTACGTGAAAGAAAATTCTTCTGCTGTCGGTTTCTTTGTTTTGGCTCAAGAGAAGTCAGAAATTTGGCTCAAGAAAATTTCTGAATGTTATTCTGCGGTGGAGCACATTTGGAATAGTGTGCCATTTCTGAATGCATATATATAAAGTAAATTTGAAAGTTTTGAAGAAAAAAAAGAAAAAAATAATCATGATTGATACAATATATAATATAAGATTATAATATAATTTAAAGTTTAAATGATAATATTTATTATTAATAACAAATTTGTTAAACAGCCCATGGAAAGGTGAAGTAGCATTCTAAAGATGCGATTTCTATTTTTAATATTTTTGGTATCTGTCAAAGAAGCAATATTATATTGGCAAGATTCAATGATATAAGGAAATGAGTTCTTTTCATCTTTTTTCTAGAAGTATTGATTGCAGAATCCTTTGTCTTATATACTAAAGAACCATTTCCAACATTGAGTAAGGCTAATGTAATGGAATAAGCAAAGTAATCAAAATCCTCTTAAAGACTTTGTTACTGGTTTGCATCAATCAATACACAAAGGATGAAGGCCAAGATCTTTACATGCTTCCAGGTTTAAAGTAAAAAACATCAATCATAAGGGTTATAATTTTTCGGTAAGATCATTTGGTATTTGAAGTTACTGTTTTAATTACTTTGAATTCAGTTTGAGTTGTGCTTATAAATTTTAATTCTTATTTGGAAGAAAATTTCAACACTAAGTTTTACCGTGAGTATCAAATTCGTAAATTCTTAAACATATACAACAACAGGTGCAATGTTTAAAGGGTTATACTTGCACTGTCTTCCTTCCCATTTGAAAAAAATATATATTGTATGAATAGTCATAGACATTGTTTATTAAAAATCTCTATAATCTCTTCAAATTTATCAAAAAATAATAATAATTTTTCTATTTACTAAACAAAAAGTTTATAATTATCTAAAAAGTAAAAAAATTTAGTAGGTTAATTAAAAGTTTTAATATAAAATGAAATATTATCTTTTTGTTAAAAAAAAAAAAAATCAATTTTAAATATCAATTTACACTTATCCAAATCTGATTTTAAGTTTCATTCCCACACTCAATTAAAAAGAAAAAATAAAAAACAGAAAAACTCATTAAACTATAACACATGTAATATATGTATGAATTTCATTATATATGTATCTCCATAACTGATTAAATAGAATAAATCTTGTTATAGACATACTTCTTGTTATGCCTTTATTCAAGTCTAATTAATTTTAATATTAGTATAAAATATACTATTTTATGCCGAAATAAATATATTTATTTTTTAAAATATATATAATATAAATATTAATAAATAAGTAAAAATATAAAAAATATTTCTCAAAATAACTTTGATAATAAAGATTGGCATAAGAATTTCTATTATAACTTCAAAAGGGAATATTTTGAAACAAGAAAGAAAAAGAAAGATAATATGTATATACTTTAATTAATTATTCTTTATATAATAATAAAATTATAACGTAATTATTGATCTTTATATATATATATATATATATATATATAATAAAATTTATAATTTGATGATACTTAAATGTGATATAAATTCATTTAAAATTATTAATGAAAATTGGTTGTTTTAGGCTCTATATTTTTTTGGGTTACTCTCTCAAATAGTCCCTTTATTAACAAAACTCTATGAATTATCATAATTTTAAATCTCTTTTTCATTTTTTGGATTTAACGCATATATTATATGCATTTTTATCATAAAAATACATATCTCACATACATTTTGAAGAGTCTTCAAATTTTTTTAAAAAATGTACATTAAAATTGTATATTTTACATACATTTTTATTACGCATATATTAAAAAATACACACTTGTATACATTATTGTCACATGCATAAGAAAAATGCACATATGTCAACATATGTGTTTTTGTGATTTTTTTTTTATTATAGTTAAAAATGCATATAACATATACGTTTTAAATGTTGAAAATGTATATGGTATACACAATTTATTTTTACCACTTTTTTTTTTTAAAATGATATAACATATGTATTTTTAAGTTGATTTAATCAAAATATTTTAAGTTAAAAAAAAAATATATAACAAATGCGTTTTTATGACAATTTAAATATGTTGCTATATATGTTTTTTTTTTTTGGTAGGAAAGAGAAATAGAATTTCATTTATTTAAGGAGAGAAAGAAGTTGAGAATACAGAGTAGCTCTCGGTGAGAGCAAAATAGTTAGAACACATTTGTCTGTGGTACATAGTACCGGATAGATCTTTATTGAAAGCATCTAAAGTAAAAGCTGGAGGTTGACAAAAGATAGTCTGATTCGCTTGTCCGGTACATAGTACCAGACAGATCTTTATTGAAAGCATTTAAAGTAAAAGCTGGAGGTTGACAAAAGATAGTTTGATTCGCTTGTTCTGCATTTGCATGTTTTGCAAGTAAATCAAGCAACTGCATTTGCCTCTCTGAAAACATGACTAAGTCGGAATTCCTAAAACTTCCGCAACATCCATCTGCAATCGGATAAAAGATTAGTTGGTGAGTAAGTACCTGTGAGTCCGTATTAATCTCAAGTTGTTGAATTTCTAGTCTGTTTGCAATTTCCAGCCCTCATTTGAGTGCAAAAAATTCTTCTTGGTTGCTAGAATTGCAATAAAAACCCGATGAAAAACCTAATATCCAATCTCCTGTTGGAGTCCGGAAAACACCGCCTGCTCCTCCTCTTTCGGAAGAAGGGGAGAAGGACCCATTAATGTTAAGTTTAACAAAAGAAGGTGAGGGAGGGTGCCATTTAACATATAAGCTTAGGGGAGAGGATATATTTATGGAGAATTTATGAGTGAGGGTAATAAATTCAGTAACTTGGCTGGTGAGTTGATGAAGGGATGGGGGCAGAGGGTTTTCATTACTAATAGTCCTCTTATTATAAGGCGATTTATGTGGTTGCTTTAGGCCTGTAATGGAAGAAGGTTCCGGCCTCCAAATTAAATATTTTATTTATAATTTAGTACTAACTAGTTTTTTTCTTTAAAAAAAATAATCATTATCTATATTAACTATTTTTATCATTGCTATTTATTAAAAATAATGTTATTTAAATTATATAATTTTTCAATAAAAGATGATAAAACATCAAAAAAATCCTTACTCTCTCCTTGTTAATATATTTATTATTTGTTCATTCATCTTGAGTATTCAATCATGAAAAGTATTATTTGAATTTTCAATTTTGATGGAATAAAAAAAAATGATTATCTTCATAAGAATAAAGAAGTATTATCTAAATTTTATACAAGCTTTATTTTTTTTTAATAAAATATCATTGTTGTTTTATTATTATTATTATTGATTAGTTTATCTTATTGGTGTTTTATTAGTTTTTATTTCATATTTTTATTTAATAATTTCTTATTATTATTCATTTATAGAATTTTATTATAGAGTTTTTTCTTTATTTGTGTTATAATTTTCTTTATTATTTTAAGTTTTATTTCCAAGAATGTTAGTTAAAATTTTATTCTTTAGTTTTTATGTATAATTTATACTAAAAAATGTCAAATAAAAAATACAAATTTAGTTATGAAACACAAAGAAAATGGAAAAACTCTTTCAACCATAATGAAGAAGTAATACAATATGAATTACAAAATGATGTTGATTTATTTAGAAATTAATAATAATATTGAGAGATTATGGATAAATTACAAAAAAATAAAATAATAATAATATTGAGAAAAAAAAGAAGAAAATGTTACCAATTCTTTTTTTTTTTTTTTATGACGGGGGAATCCGCAGCCGCTACTCTTTGAGTGCGCTCTGGGTAAACCCCCGGGCTAGCGCAATAGCTTGCAAATCACGCCAGCCAGGTAAACTACATTGGGTAAACTCTGTGTAACAAGCTCGACCAAGAAGGCGTTGGCAGGATTCGAACCCGGGACCTTGCAGTCACCAGGATTTCTACCCACCAACTTGGCCACCCCTTGCGGGGTAAAATATTACCAATTCTTGTTGGTTCAAGTGGTAGGAGTTTAGGTGTAGGAAAAAATGCCCCAAAAAATTATTTTGCCTTAGGCCCTAAAAACTTTTATATATAATAAACTTGTTCAGTATTTTAGGCAATAAACAAAAGAGGTAGCACACACTAGACATCCATTTTCCTCTATAATATAAAGATGTATGTGAAAAATGAAGCAAAATTTTGATGTCATATAGTTCAATATAATTTTAAAACGAGTATTTTTAATGTTAGAATATCAATAAGAGGAGATGGAAGAGGTAACAATGTATATAACATGAAAAATCAACGAGAAATCTTGTACTTACAAATGATGCATATTCGAAATTTTTTGTTAAAATATCTTTGCAGTTTATCGTTATAAGGATTTGAATCTAACTACTTTTGTTATGAAATTTATTCCAAAACAAAGTACAAGTTATTTTTATGAAGTTATAAATGAGCTATCATGGAACAAACCGTCCTTCACACTCGAATAGTACAAGCCTAATATAAAGGATTAATCAACCAGGTCATCCATGATCCCGAAGTAGTATCATTTCCTAATGAATGTTAGAGATTGTAATTTACCTCCAAAATGTAAAAATTATCATATGACTAAAGCAATAGAAGAACTTGTACAAATTATAACCCGCTATGTAACAATAATTGAATGATTATCGTTTTACATGTGTTTAATCTTATTTTTGAACTTGAAATTCTATCATTGTATTAAACATTTTATACTACGTGTTTTTGTAGTTATATTTTGATTATGAATTTTTTTTTGTTCATTTTTTCTTTAAATACCTTTTGTATAAGTTTAATTTTTAATTATGTATTATTCTTACTTAATTTGTATCTATATATATATATATATTTTATTATTAGACTATTATATTTATTTATATTTGTAAAAGAAAGTTGATTAATGAGATTAAATTATTGATTGTTCATTGAAGTATTAGTAAATTTAATTGAAGATATTATATTATATTCAATCTAATCATTTCACATATTTTGATAAAATTGTGTTACAAATAATATTTGTATTCAAATATATTCATAAATACAATACTAATAATCTATATTATTCTACATAATTTAATTTTTTAATTAAAAAAAAATTCTTCTCAAAAATACATATATTGCAATACATTTCTCTAAATATGTGTTTTTAGTGTACATGTGACTTTTTTTTTTTTTAAAAAAAAATCTAAGATAATCAGAAACGCTCATGAAATATTCGATTTTATAGC
Organism: Cynanchum wilfordii; assembly: GCA_025388415.1. Taxonomy (NCBI): domain Eukaryota; kingdom Viridiplantae; phylum Streptophyta; class Magnoliopsida; order Gentianales; family Apocynaceae; genus Cynanchum; species Cynanchum wilfordii. The sequence continues at coordinate 1,142,693 of JAHSUH010003438.1, forward strand.
ATAAAAATTAAATGAAAAAAAAAAGGATTTAGTAGCTATTAAAAAGGTTTGGTAAATAAATAATGAGAGAAGGTTATTTTAGGTATTAACCTTTATTTTTTTATTTCAACAAACGGTTGAATCTCTATTTTATTTTTAATAAGAAAAATGTATTTATGAATAATAATTTTTCGATCATTTGTAAAATAAATAATCAAAAATATATATGTCACAAGATAATTATATATATTTTATGTTGAACTCGAATATTTATATATCTTTGCTAATTCGATTTGATTTATCAAAGAGTTTGAAAACTTTGATTTTGTTGCTTTTGAAACTATTGACAACCCTTTAGAAGATCGTTAGATTTCCCTTCTTCTTCTCTTCTTCTTCATACTCCTCACCACCACCTCCGACCACCATTAGCTTCCTAGCCAATTTTTTTTTTTTTTTCCTATTTTTATTCTTCCCCTTCTTCTTCTCATCTTCTTCCTCCTCACTGCCACCTCCTACCACCATTAGCTTCCTACACTCAACCAATTTTCATTTTTTTTTTTTTTTTGAAATGAGTTTCTTATTTTTATTTTTCCCCTTCTTCTTCTTCTTCTCCTCTCCTCCTCCTTACCACCACCTCCGACCACTATTAGCTTCCCACCGTCAACTTTTATTTATTTATTTTTTTGTTGAGATGGGGTTGTAGGATGCTTAGACGGTACTAGTGCTTGAGTAAGGGGTGCCCCCTTTATTCTTGCAATTACCGCTGCAACCCAAGAAGTAGGTCTTTGTTTGTGTAAATCCGCCATTTCGAAGGGAAGACTGATTAACTCGTTTGTAGAACTAAGATTGTCTGCTTCGCTTCCAGCCTCCTTGATAGAGATGAAAGATTCTTCAATAGTTGTAGCACATTGATTGAGGACGACACATTAGGGGATTGGGGGATAAGCACGAAGGGAATGTCAATTGAAGTGGAGGAGCTTTGGTCAACAACAATTTCTGGGTCGATTTCTTCAATCTCTTATCCTCATATCCCTACTTTATTGGATGAAAATGGTTGAAGAATTAGAATCTCAGGAAATTTTGAGTGGACTTATGGGTGAAAATTAGAATATCAAATCTCGAAATTTGAAGGTGGACTTATGGGTGGATATTTATTTTAAATTTTATCTCTTTATGACAACAAAAGTTGTCTACCTTAATGGTAGATTGTATGGTAAACAATCTTGAAGTTATGGGTTTGATTCCTAATTATTACATAAAAAAAGAATTTTAATATTTTTAAAAAATTCATAAAACATAAAAGTATTTTAAAAAAAAAACATATTCTTTAATGAAAAGACAAAAATACTCCCGAATTCAAAAAAAAGAAAAATATCCTAAAAAATTAATTTTTAAAAGAAAAAAGACGAAAATACCCCTAAAAAATAGAAGACTTTTTAAAGTTTGAGTACAAAATATGAGAGAATAAAAAGCTACCACTTGTTGGACCCGCCACCTCACATACTAAGCCCTCACAATTTTTTTTTTTTTTTTTGACTTTCCCAAAAGTTCTCATACTAATGAAGTAGATGAAACTCTTTATATACTAAACAACTCTTGCCTAATCTTTCGATGTGGGACTTAGGTTGACACTCTAACCCCAACAATCCTCCCCTCAAACCAAGGACCACATACCCGTAGGCCTCCCCTCCAACGAAATCCTCTTGCACCTCCGGATCACCACATACTCGTGGCCTTCCTTCGAAACACACCGCAAGACACCACCATCGTTGGACATGACATTGAGGGCTTGATTTCTCTCACACCAAACATATGCAACCCACTTAAATGCAAAACCCCAAAATTCCAAAAAATTTAGGTGCAACTTTGATAATTTATCCTTTTCCATTATAATATATAATAATTTTTTTTTTTTTTTTTTTTTTTTTTTTTTTTTTGAGTATTGGGGATGGGGGTGTCGATCTCACCATCTGTGAGGTTGGGGGGTGGCATCTTTGCCAACTCTTCTACCCAACACCGACAAAAATTTTTTGACCGTTACAATTCTAAACGTCGGTCCCACTACGTATATATATATATATATATATAATTTAGAAGTTTTTTTAATCTCTCATCTATTTATGATCTCCCTAACTTGGTTTTTTTTTTTTTTTTTTTTTTTTTTATGTTCATTTCACTACTTTTAAGCTAGTGTTCTTCAATATGATTTGAAGAAGCATTAGGGCTCCAAAATTCGATTTGGGTGATACCGAAATTGCAGAGCTCTGAAGACTGGGAAAATGTTGCATGTTGAAGTGTGTGAATTGCTGCCATTGCAGAGCAGAGCGAATGTTTTGTTAGTTAACGTTTTGATCAATCTCCATAACTCGAGTTATTCTTTACTGGTTTCCCCGAATCACAGGATAGTGAGGAAGATATTGATTTTGGTGCTGAAGATGAATTTTGAAGGTGAGTGTTTCTTAGCTCTGCCTCAATAGTATTCTTTAGCTGCAAAATATTTCTTCCTTTATTTATATAATCATGGGGAAATGTACAATTTGATCATTTTATGTTCACAAATATATGTCAAACTGTAAAATAGTTTTTTATTTTAATAATAATAATAAAGAGTAGTTGCAAATGGACATATATTTTAAATGGTTGGCAGCAAGTCGTAATCAAATGCGTATTACTATTAATATGATAATATGCATACTACTCATGAATTGGATTGTAATATATATATATATATACGTGTGTGTGTGTGTATGTTTGTGTTGCATTTTCATTTTCATTTAGTCAACCCTGAATAAATCTCAAGTAGATCTGAAGTTGAATTTAGCAAAATTATTAGCAGAGCTAAGTTGATGCATTGAGAAGTTGAAATGAATGGCTTCTTCACTGATCGATCGTATTCATTCTGCTATGTTGAAGCTGAGTCAACGACCATGGGATGAAGATTCCATTATCTACAGTAAAATGAAGGATTTTGAAGATGAGATCGACTTTCTGGCAAGGTTCGTGGATTGCATTAGCTACCGGAGTAATGCTCTTGAGCTTGCGCCAGATTTGGGCTCTGTGGTAACCAAGGTTGAAGCTTCCGTGCGAAAGATTGGAGGCGAATTTCTGGAAGAGATGAACCGCCACAAATGGTCTTCTGTGTTGTCAGTGGTGTCTTTCAATCAACTTGGTGGGAAGTTCTGAAAAAGAGGCTGCGAAATGGATCGAACTGTTTGAAAAACTGGTAAGCATGACGTCCTCTTTGAAGCCTGATATAGCAGATGCTCTTGATAGCTTGTCAATTAACTCAGTTCAGTGCAAAATTTCCGTTCTTGATTTTCCAAAATGGGAGAGATTTGTCATATCTACGTAAAGCATGTTCAGGGTTATTTTGTGGCACATTATCGGCGGCCTCATAGAAACAAACTCAGATTTGTAGCAGGACGTTCGTACTTGGAGTGTCTCCTTAGCAATCTAGAAAATGATCACATCAATGATCCTAAAATTGAAGCTCTCTTGACTAAAATTGGAAGCGCAATCATCTCTACTGAGCTTTTGTTTTGCCACTGGTGGTTCAGTAAGTGCAATACAGAAAGAAGAAAAGATATCCGAGCTACTTTCCAGGATCTGGAACAGATTATTTGGCTTAATAATCCGGAATTTGTAGATGTTATCCTCAGAGTACTAAAAACTTCTAAGAGATTCAGCTATATAACAGAATTAGTTGTCCATCGTTATATCCCATTCACAGACTTTTTCTCAAAATTTGATAAGGGAAATATCATGTTCTATACGCTTGGTAAAGAACTGATATCTTTGATTACCTGTGTCCTAAATATGCCGGAGGAAGAGGATATGGCGATGAATATGTTTTTCTCTGATACTAAACAGCTGCTCATGGAAACAGCATCCTTCCGCCACTCGCTATACGAAGACGAGGACAGAAATGTGGCTAGGAACCTGGTTGAAAAGATTTGGCTCATCAAGATAGAGATTCTTCTTAGAACAAAAATTAATGGGGATAATAGTATCCACAAGGTGTATATGGAAACTGATTCCTTGTATGACATAGTCGGCATGATCAAGGAATCTTCAGATGGGAGTACTGGAAGCACCAAAATTATGAACCAGATCTTGATGCTGATGGAAGAAGTGTCGAAGCAGGCATGCATGCGAGGAAAATCAGCACCAATGGTGGTGAGAAATTTGCTACTAAAGACTTTATTCTTCAAGGGAGAGTTAATGTTTCTGAAATTACATGATAGTTTGTTTTCGGGCTCTTTCAAAGATTTTGTAGAATCTCTTCATGAGGGGTTCAAACTCATGATGCCCTCTGTTATAAATAAACCAGGAGAAAATTCCAAAGGTACAAAAACGGGATTTCCAATTGTTGAATCTGTAGCTAGCAGGATCATTTCTCTATATCATCATATTCTTGCCCAAAATATCTCAGAAGAGATGTTTACGAATATCAATTCATCATCACTTCCTGATTTGCTCAATGAGATTAAGTTAATGATGAATGAGCTTAAGGAGAGTTACCTCACCATTCGAATGCCTATTTTCCCCTACACTAATGCTGTGGGTTTTAGCAAATCTGTCCAGAGCAAACTCCAGGAGTTGCTGAACTATGAAATGTATTTGGTTGAATCTATCATTACCAAGGAACAAATTTCAGATATTATTGAGCTTCTGAAGTTCTTTTAGCCTTTCCTTCAGGATGCTTTAGAAGATACCTTGTCTCAGGAGTTGAAAGATCTCTGTACAAGAGCCCTAAACTTGACATATGAGGCTGAATATCTCATTGACTCAGTTATATCAGGGAAGGAAGCAGATGATTGGCGTAACATGATATATCTTTATCATTTCCTGCAAGAAATTAGAGATTTGAAGATACAATTAAGCAAAAACCAAGTGAGAAGAACTACCAGAGTAAAAGTTCAGGTGATTTCAAGGGAAACGACTCCAGTCATAAATGAAGATGTGCTGAGCCTTGTTGATGAGGAACAATCCATTATTGATCAACTCCTGGGAGGATTTGGCAAGCTATATAGTACCTCCATAGTTGGCATGCCAGGGATTGGCAAGACAACACTTGCAAAGAAAGTGTATAATAGTCCTCGAGTTGTAACTCAATTCGGAATTCGAGCATGGTGTTGTGTTTCTGAAGTATACAGGAAAAGAGATGTATTGCTTGAAATTCTTAGAGGTGTGATTGCTGTCACGGCCGATATGATGGGGATGACGGATGAAGATTTAGAATTCAAGCTGTGTAAAATCTTGAGGACTAGAAGGTTCCTTATTGTCTTAGATGATGTGTGGGGTACTGATGCATTGATTGATCTGCTAAGAATATTTCCGGATAATGAAGATAAAAGCAGAATATTGATAACCAGTAGGAATGATGACGTGGCTAAGAAAGCTAACCCAGATGCTGATCCTCATCATCTTAGGCAATTACACGACGAAGAAAGTTGGACGCTATTGCAACTTAAGGTATTCCGCGAAGAACTCTGTCCAGAGGAGCTGAAGGAGATTGGAAAAGAAATTGCAGCAAGTTGCAAAGGATTACCTCTTGCAGTTATTGCAATTGCGGGTCTCCTTGAAAGAATCGAAAGGCAGCAAGGTTCATGGAAAGACATTGCTGAAAGTTTGAGCTCCAGAATCATAGATGATCCACAGGAACAGTGGAGGCATATACTAGAATTGAGCTATGAGCACTTACCTGATTATTTGAAAGCATGCTTCCTGTATTTTGGTGCATTTTTGGAGGACCAAGACATTCCTGCCTGGAAGTTGATGCAGTTATGGATAGCTGAAGGCTTTGTCCCAAAAACAGACTTGAAGACCATGGAGGATGCTGCAGAAGAGTACCTGACGAATCTTATTGGTCGAAGCCTTGTAATGGTTTCAAAGCCGAGGTCCCTTGGTGGTGCTAAAGCTTGTCGCGTCCATGATGTCTTGAGGAAACTTTGTCAGTCAAAAGCTAAAGAAGATAAATTCATGCAGGTAATAACAAAGTCTGATGCATCTAATAGTGCTACTTCTTTTCATGATCTTGAATATGTATTGAGTGACTACTTCGAAAATCCCACGAGTAGTGCTGTTACGTATGAGGATCATCATCGCCTTTGTTTCTGTTCGAAGCGAAAGCACTTGATTGATTCAAGGCCTTTAGGTCCACACGTCCGTTCACTACTGTGCTTTGCCATTGGTGATGAGGATCCCAAATATCCCTATGATATCTCATTCATTTCTCAAAACTTCAGATTTCTTAAAGTGCTGGACTTGGAATGCATCAATATGGGCAATTCCTTTGCAGAAGACATATTATTGTTGCTGCAATTGAAGTATTTAGCAGTTTCTGGATACATACACTCTATCCCATCCTCCATTGCAAACCTTTGGAATTTGGAAACATTTATTGTGAAGGGATTAAGGGAAAAGGTGAACTTACCATACCAACTCTGGTGCTTGAAAAGTTAAGGCATGTTCGTGTATCTGATTTTGCTGCTCTCAATTTCGAAGGAAATTCATCTCAATTTCAAATTCAATTGAATTGTTTAGTTACTGCCTCATCTCTCCTTCTCCGTTCTGGTAAACAGACAGACTGTTTCCTGAAGAAATGTAACAATCTTAGGAAGTTGAAATGCATATTTTTGAAATCTACTCTGAAGGCCGCTGCTCAGAAGAATTGCCAAGAGTTTCCATGTTTGGAAGTACTAAATGAGCTAGAATCACTCAAGATAACGTATTATGGTAGGGATGTTGGTTCTGGGGATTTTAGTTTCCCATCAAATTTGAAAAAGTTGACTTTGTCAAACTTTCGACTTCCATGGGGTAAGATCTCAGTAATTGGTGGACTACAAAAGCTTGAAATTCTGAAACTACAATCCCAGGCCTTTGTTGGGGAGGATTGGGAAATGGTGGAAGGAGAATTCCTTCAACTCAAATATCTGAAATTGGACAATCTGGACTTCTCCAAATGGAATGCCAACAGTGATAACCTTCCTAAACTCAAGAAATTGGTGTTGAGATCCTGCAAGAACCTAGAGATTCCGGTGGATATTCTAGAAGTACCTGCTCTGCAGATAATTGATGTCCAGTGGTGCGGAGAAAGTGTTGAAAAGTCGGCCAGACAAATTAGGGAAGATGGAGATGAAAACCTCAAAGTCTTTATCAATTTTGCTGAATTGCAATTCCCATCAGCCTAGCCAGCAAAACATAATCCTGTTGCCGTCGGAATCTCACCAATAAAATGTGAGTAATCCAAAAAGCTTGTTAAATTCCCACAATTTGGCAGATTCCTTCATATGTGACCAAACTGAAATTTTAATTAGAGAGTTCTTATGGGATTTTGTGCATTAGTGATATTTTCTTGTTTGTGTTGCTCGAAGATGATGAAGCTTAGATGCGTCACAGATACCTTATGTTGGATTCTACTGACAGTTTTGTGTTGTAACATTTTGTCTGCCTTGTTTCTCTTTTCCTTTTTCATTTGTTACATATGCAAGTTTTTCATTTGTTATATATGCAAGTTTCTTCCTTTATGAGTTTTGAATTGTATGTATGTGTTGCTCCAGAAACTTAAGTTATTGTTGTTTGAGATGATCACCTTTTTCTTTCTAAATTCTGCTGAGGAATGATGTAAAATGTTATATAAATGCTTATATTTTAGATGTCTGATCTTTAATATATGAAACTCTTTAGATTATCAGTTTACTTTGACTTGTTATTGTTATTCTGTTTCAATTGGTTCTTGGGAAAGTTAGCATAGAATTAGCCAAGGTGGAAGTTGGATACTATAACCTATGTGTATTCTATATCGACAGAATGTGAATTTACCCTTAGAGATTTTGTTTTTGGCTGTCAGTTCGCATGCTCTCCAAGATAAGAGTGCATTGTAGAGCAGCATTGCTATTGACTTAAAGTATAGAATGCTTAGATCTTAAGAACTTACACAAAAAGAATTTTTAAAATAAACCAAAATGTTAGGTCAATCAGTTGGAAATTCCATCTGAATAGATGAGTCTTCCCCTCATGTATGTGAATCATGGGCAAATCAGTATTTCAACAAAAATACACACTCAAGATTTCAACACCTGGTGAGATTAAAGATTAAGCTTCTTTTTTTTTTTTCCCCCTTTTTCCTGTTTCTCTGGCTAGTTTATGATACCAATGAATATATAATGCCATTGAAGGAACTGCAAAAGTCCCAGATCAGGTGTATGTATGTATATATATATGGGAATAATGCAACAACCCTCCTTACAGAAACTGGGGAATGGCAATACTTGATGTTCAATCATGAAACAGAGATTAAGCAGAACCACCTGAGGGATCGAATTCCTAGCTTAAAAGAGATTGAGAGATCGAATTCATACTCACATATGCAATCACCCATAGTTAGGACCCATCCAAAACACTTAGTGGTATAAATTATTAGTAGTTTTAGCTCTTTTGGACAAAATATGTTATAGCTTCGTGTACAAAAAGTAAGGAGGGATCTGTTTCTCACTGAATGCTGCCCTGGCCTCAGTTCCTTGTTTCCTATTATGGACTATATAGATATATATTAATGTTTGATTTGCATGGGGGAGGGAAAATAAATTTGAAAATTCTCAGAAGGCAAAGGATCGGTCTAAGTTTCTTCCAAGATTCCTTTTATGTTCTGCAGAGGTTAATAATGGGTTATGAATTAAATGTACGTGTAATCTGGTCTATCTGGATCTGTTTCTATTCCAGACCATAGTCAAATAGATGAAACAAATTCCAGGAGAAGGACTTATTTATGATTTCACATCAGGTAGGAATGTTTAGACAATAATATATATATATGTCATTCTCATTCACTGTTTTAACACTGTAAATCATTTCAATCATGCTTGAAAATTTCATTTACGATAATTAAAAGAAAAGGATAGTTCCACCTACCTTGATTGCGTAACCCAAAAGATCTCAACTCAAATATTCTGCTTCTAAATTCTCTGTCTCTTCAAACTCTACCAACAATCCATTTCACTGAATTAGTAACTATAACCCTATCCTATCATCATAATAATAACATATGGCATAAAATCTCTTACCTTTTCCTCCCAAGTCTGAATTTCCAGAAAGCCCTAATTCCTCTCCTCTCTGGCGACTCTCTGGTTCCGAAATGGAATGAACCCTATGTTAACTAGACAGACAGATATTAATAGCCGCCTCTCTCTCTTTTTTTTTTTTTTTTTTTTTTTTTTTAACTATTAAATAATTAATACTTAGTCCTCAAACTCTATAAATATCACACAAAGCCCCTTAAAATAAATTAGGGGTATTACATCCTACCCCCCTAAAAAAAATGTTTCGGCCTCGAAACTTACCTTGCTCTTCGAATAAATAGGGATATTTGGTGCGCATATTTTCCTCCAATTCCCAAGTAGCTTCTCTTGGAGTGTGATTGGTCCATTGTACTTTAACATATGGTATAGTTCTTTTCCTCAATACTTGCTCCTTACGATCCACAATCTTCATTGGAGTTTCCTCATAGCTCAAGCTCTCTTGAACATGCAAAGGTTCCACCTCTAACACGTGACTTTCATCCGGAATATAACGTCTCAATTGTGACACGTGGAAGACATTATGTACTCTGGATAAAGCGGGTGGTAAAGCCAACTGATATGCTAGTTGTCCAACTCTCTCCAATATTTCAAAGGGTCCTACAAACCTTGGACTCAACTTTCCACTTATACCAAATCTCATAACACCTTTCGTTGGTGAGACTCTTAAATATACCTTTTCTCCTTTTTGAAATTCTAACGGTCTTCTTTTTGTATTTGCCCAACTCCTCTGTCGATCTTGAGCTGTCTTCAAATGTTGTCTTATCAATGTTACCTTTTCCTTAGCAATTTGCACTAACTCAGGACCAGTTATGTTCTTTTCCCCTACTTCATCCCAATAGGTGGGTGAGCGACATCTTCTTCCATACAAAGCTTCAAAAGGAGCCATGTCAATGCTAGACTGATAACTGTTGTTGTAAGAAAATTCCACCAAAGTTATGTAATCTACCCAATTACCTTTAAAATCCATGACACAAGCTCGAAGCATATCTTCCAAGATCTGAATCACCCTCTCGGATTGGCCGTCACCGAGGATGAAATGCGTACTTAATGACAATTTAGTACCAAATGATTCATTTAAACTTTGCCAAAAACGGGAGACAAATCGAGAATCACGATCGGATACTATAGATACTGGTACTCCATGCAATCGAACTATGTTATCAATATATAAGCGTACTAACTCTTCCATTGTCATGGTAGCTTTCATTGGTAGGAAATGAGCAGATTTCGTCAGTCTATCCACTATTACCCATACGGTATCTCTACCAGTTCTTGATTTAGGCAACCTTACCACAAAATCCATGGTCACATGCTCCCATTTCCAAACCTGGTATTTCCAATGGTTGTAGTAATCCTCCGGGACGTTGATGCTCGGCTTTCACTTGTTGACATACCAAACAACGAGATACAAAATCTGCAATGTCCTTCTTCATTCCACTCCACCAAAAATTTGTTTTCAAATCTCTATACATTTTTGTTCCTCCAGGATGTATTGAAAATTTAGTGTTATGTGCCTCCTTCAATACTTCCTGTCTCAATTGTATATTATTTGGTACCCATAATCTACCTTGAAACCATAAACTATCATCCGTGTGCCTTTGAAAATCGATCCTTCATATACTTGATTGTTTAATTTGTTTATCTCTGCATCATCTTTCTGGGGCCGTCTTAATCCTCTCAATTAGAGTTGGTTGAGCAATGAGCGCAGAAAGTGATCCCTCCATATGTTCACCAATTTCGATCTCCAACTTCTCAAAATCGGTAATCAATTGTTTTTGTTGAGTCAACATTGTAGCTAGCATCCCTGCTGACTTCCTACTTAGAGCATCTGCAACCTTGTTTGCCTTCCCTGGATGATAACTAATTTTCAAGTCATAATCCTTTAGTAACTCCAACCATCTTCGTTGTCTCATGTTTAATTCCTTCCGTGTGAAGAGATACTTTAAACTCTTATGATCGGTAAACACCTCACATTGTTCTCCATACAAATAATGTCTCCAAATCTTTAGAGCAAACACCATTGCTGCTAATTCCAAATCATGGGTGGGATAATTTTGTTCATATGGTTTCAATTGTCGAGATGCATATGCAATTACTCTACCATTTTGCATTAATACACATCCTAATCCATGTTTCGAAGCATCACTATAAATTTGAAATCCTCTAGATTCCGTTGGAAGAGCTAAAACTGGTGATGTTACTAACTTTTGTTTCAATAGTTGAAAACTCTTCTCACATGCTTTGGGTTCCACTCAAATTTAGTCCTCTTTTGAGTCAAACGAGTTAGAGGCATAGCAATTGAAGAGAATCCTTCAATAAACTTCCGATAATATCCTGCAAGACCAAGAAAACTACGAATCTCGGTAACATTAGATGGTTGAGGCCAGTCCACAATTGCTTCTATCTTCTTCGGATCTACTGACACACCTTCCCCGGATATCACATGTCCCAAGAAATTAACGCTTGAGATCCAAAACTCACATTTTGAAAACTTTGCATATAGTTTATTTTCTCGAAGAGTTTGTAGTACTAATCTCAAATGCTCTGAATGTTGCTCCTTCGATGATGAGTAGATAAGTATATCGTCAATAAATACTACTACACACATATCCAATTGCTCTTTAAATACTCTATTCATTCCATAAATGCAGCTGGAGCATTTGTTAATCCAAAAGGCATCACTAAAAACTCATAATGTCCATATCGAGTTCTAAATGCACTCTTAGGAATATCTTCTTCCTTCATCCTCAACCGATGATATCCGGATCGAAGATCAATCTTAGAAAATATCTTAGCGTTCTTGAGTTGATAAAAAAGGTCATCTATTCGAGGCAATGGATATCTATTTCTCACTGTGATCTTATTCAACTCTCTATAATCAATACATAACCTCATACTTCCATCCTTTTTCTTCACAAATAAGACTGGTGCTCCCCATGGTGAAACACTTGGTCGAATGAATTTCATGTCAAGTAGTTCTTGTAGTTGTCCTTTTTCGGTTCCTTAAGCTCATTGGTGCCATTCGATAAGGAGTTTTAGAGATAGGTTCTGCTCCAGGAATGAGGTTAATCTCAAAGTCAACTTCACGTTTAGGAGGTAAGCCTGGTAATTTCTCTGGAAATACATTCGAAAACTCACAAACAATTGGTACATCCTCTATGTTTGCAATACTCTTCTTTGAATCAACCACATAAGCCAAGTATCCTGTATATCCTTTTTGTAAATATTTAGAGGCTTTCATGACTGAGATAATAGGTGTAATCCTCTTCTTACCTCGCCTATATGTACCTTGAAATTTGAATTCATCCTTTTCGGATATTTTGATTACCACACTCTTTTCCCTACAATTGATCATTGCATGATTTCGCGATAGCCAATCCATTCCCAAGATAACATCAAAATCGGGTATATCAATCGAATAAAATTTGCATGAAGCCCATGTTCCCCAATATCCACTTGACAATTTTGAAAAATATGATTAGAGGTGAGAATCTCTCCTCCGGGTGTAGCAATATAATAAGTGTCAACAAAATATTCCGGTACTAATCCAAGAGTCTTAGCAAATTTACGAGACATAAAAGAATGAGTAGCACCACAGTCAAACAAGGCATAAGCTGGCAAGACATTAATAGATAGTGTACCTGCAACAACATCATTGGACTCATCTGCTTCTTGTTGGGTCATAGCAAACACCCTTGCATTAGTTTTCTTTTGTTGTTGTTGCGGAAGCCGTTGTGGTGCTGGTCTATTCGAAGGATTAGGCACATGTGGCTTGAGACTAGGACAATCTGCAATTCTGTGACCCATTTGTCCACAATTAAAACATGCTCCAGTCTTGAATCTGCACTCACCGAGATGTAACTTGCCATAAGTCTCACACGGCTTCCTTTGCAAAGTAGTTCCATTCTGACTCGGTTTTGTACTTGGTGGTAGTCTCGTTTTTTGTACATGGAAATTTCCGGTAGTTGGCCTAACATTTCGCCCTTGATGACTGCTAGTGGGTCCGGACCTTTTTATTCCTCTCTCTACATCACTCCTGCGGATATCAGCCTCTATACGAATGCATCTCATATAAGAGTCCTCATAATCACGTGAGGGCACTGAAGATAATCTAGCTTGAATTCTTCCCAAAAGTCCATCTTCAAAACGAAGTAGCTTCAACTCATTGTTTCCCATCAACTCGGGTACATATTGCCCCAACGAATTAAACCGATTTGCATATTCAACCACGGACATTAACTCGGTCTGCTTAAGATTAAAGAACCGCCTCTGCTTCACAAGACGTAGCGAGTCCGGAAAGTAATGATCCAAGAAAGCCTTTTTGAACACTTCCCAAGTTATAGACTGATCAGCTGACACATACGCTGGTGAAGCTCCTTCCCACCATTTTTGTGCATCTCCAACTAAAAATGGTATGACAACTTTACCCCTGCCTCCCATAGGTACCTCTAGAACCTCAAAGTTGCGTTCTATCTCTTTCAGCCACTTCTCGGCTCTCTCAGGATTTGCTGCTCCATCAAAAGTTGGTACATTAGCCTTTTTCAAATGTTCATAGTGTGCTTTGGTACTAGTAGTTGCATACTGTAAGCGCCTCTCTTGAGCCTGTTGAAGTTGTTGTTGACCCCGCATCAACCGAGCCATGGTGTCGAATGCTGCTGCCATTTCCGGGGGTATAGTAAAAATAGGAGCTTGTGATGCCGGAGGTGGAGGAGGTAGAGGATCTCTTCCACCATTTGGATCATTATCCGCACCTCTATCTCTTTGTCTACGTGTTCCCCTATTAATATTAGCAAGTGGAACATCCATTTCATCATTCTCCAACTCCGCGGGAGGATCTACAGCTACCCTGGAAGTATCAGCCCTTCTACCAAGATGCATCTATCCAATATTTCAAGATAAAATTTTCATAAAGAGAAGGAATATAATTATCCATAAGGAGTAATAGAAAATATAAATAATTCAATGCTCAACATTCCTATGTTTTCCTCTTGCATCCTACACTCATCTCATTTCTAAAGAACAAATCAATTTCCTAATTTAAGGATCATAACCTTACGACCCGGACCCACAGGCCCAAGCCGCGACTATGGGCCTGACAGCACCCACAGTCAACTACTTGGTGTTGTCCTCACTGCACCAAAATGGATATCCAAAGTTGATAATGAGTACCTAGGCCCATTCTTATATACCATTACACATTCACTTATCATTTCGATGTGGGACGGAGTATCACAGTATATTCGAATATATATTAGGATATGCTTGCAAGTTGCAATTGATTTTCAACACATTTCACGAACAATCAATATCTGGTTAAGGGATGAATTGCTAGAGACTTTCTTGACCCTATGAAATCATGAGCATCAACAATCAGAGCATCCTTTTGCAGTTTTAACCACCTGAGACTACTTTGTTATAACTTGGTTTACCATGGTTCTTTTTTCTTGAATGCATTTCATTTTTTTTGAAATTTCTAGGTAGTAAAGAATTTTGGTGAACCTTTTTTAGGGGTTGGAATTTATTATGTTTTTTGTTCACTTATTCCTGATTGAAAAGTATACCTTTGTTTTCCGCCCTGGTTTGTTCCTGAATCATTTGTTCACATTGCTTTCTCTGCCTTTCTTTGTTGTAGGTAAAAGTATCTTCTGGCTTCATTCTAGCTGGCGTGCACGAGTGTTGAACTTTCTCGACAGACATTCTGAAGCTATTTTCTTTATTTTTTTCTTTTATGTGTACTCGATATATATATATAAAAGAAACCGATGTATAGATATAACCGTTTTACGCTGAGAAAATTATTTTTAATATAATCGTTGACAAAAAAAAAAAATTAATAGAAGAATGAAATTTGCCAAAATTATAAAAATAAGGTATGAAATAAAGATAAATGATGAAATTAGCCAAAATTACAAAGATAATGGATGAAATTGGCTAAAATTAAAGATAATGGATGAAAAAAACAAAGATAAGAGATGAAATCGCAAAAAAATTATAAGTTAAGGGACCAATTTGACCAATTTTTTTTTAAAAACAGTGACTGACAAAAAAAATTTAACGGAAAGATGAAATTGACCAAAATTAAAGATAAGAGATATAATCACAAAATATTTATGAGTTAAGAGACCAATTTGACCAATTTCCCTATAGATCTCCGTAATAATTTTTGGTGTTGAATATATATATATATATATATATGCCATTCATTTTTAGTATTATTATTATTTTTTTATATGTTCATAGTAGTTGGCTAAATGTTATAATGTATATTTAATAAAAAGTTTTAAAATCTAATACAGGAAAATAATATTTTTATAATTATTATAAATTAATTGAATTATATATATTATTTTACATTATATATTTCTTATATACATTAAAAGGAAAATATTCATGATTAATACAATATATAATATTAAAAATAAGATTATTATTATAAATCTCTAAAATTCATCAAATTAGTAAATGACTATCTTATAATTGTTATTAACATTTAATCTTAAAATAATTACTTGTTGATCTCTAACTTTCTCTCTTTTATTTATAATTATTTAAAGTATAAATGAGAAAATTTATTATTTTTATTTTTTGGGTTAAATATTAATTTTATAGCCTTGAGATTACAGGCGTAATTCAGTACTTCTGACTTCAGAATTCAAGAGTTCCAAAAACAATAAATTTAAAAATTTAAAAAAAAAAAAAAAAAAAAATCCTCATTTTGCCTTGTTCTTCTTTTCTTTCTTCTTCAACTTCCCCTGATTCATCATCTATGTTATCGAGTTACTACAAACTTCTTAATCGTCAAAATGAAAATCCCCTGAAATGTTTAAAATTGAAATTTCTCTGTTGAAGATTACTGCCCAGTGAATTAGCAGTAGTATCATTTTTTTTTTTCCATTCAAATGATAAGTTTTCTTTGAGCTCGCCTGGGAGATGACTGTATTGCTTGTATGTAGTAGGATGGCTTTGGGGCTGGAACTGGGGATTCGATTTTACATCTCGTCCCCATCTTCATCTGGGAATATTTTATCTGAATCTGAGGATGCTGAAGAGGAAGATATTGATTCTGATGATGATTTTTGATTGATGACGACTTTAAAGGTGAGTTTTTTTTTTCTTCGCTGCATTTCTTAGGAGTTTCCGCAATTATAAATATCCTATTCCGTTGTTCTCTATCTGCAAAATATCCACTTTTTTTTTTTTAGAATCATGAGGAGATGTACAATGGACATCTATTGTCAAAAGAAATTTATAATTTATATTGTATAAGATAAAGGAATGAATAGTCATTGTAAATGGCCATAAATTTTAAATGGTTGACAGCACGTTGTAATCAAATATACAATTATATTATAATATGCATACTCCTCATGAATTGAATTGTAATATATATATATATATATATATTTATGTGTGTATATTTGTTTTGCATTTTCATTTTCATTTAGTCAACCGTGAATGAATCTGAAGTTGAATTTAGCAAAATTATTAGCAGAGCTAAGTTGATAGATTGAGAAGTTGAAATTAATGGATTCACTGATTGATCGTATTGATTCTGCTATGTGGGAGCTGAGTCAACGACCATGGGACGACGATTCGTTGATATACAGTAAAATGAAGGATTTTGAAGATGAGAATGACTTTCTGGCAAGGTTTGTGGACTGCATTCGCTTCCGGAGTAATGCTCTTGAGCTTGAGCCACATTTGAGCTCTGTGGTAACAAAAGTTGAAGCTTCAGTGCGAAAGATTGGAGGCAAATTTCTGGAAGAGATGAACCGCGACAAATGGCCTTCTGTGTTGTCAGTGGTGTCTTTCAACTTGTTAGGAAGTTCTGCAAAAAAAGGCTATAAAATGGATCGAATTGTTTGAAAAATTGGTAATTATGATGTCTGCTTTGAAGCTTGATATAGCAGATGCCCTTGATAACTTGTCAATTAAATCAGTTCAGTGCAAATTTTCTGTTCCTGACTTTTGGACATGGATGCGGTTTGTCATATCTACATATAAGCATGTCCAGGATGTTCAGGGTTATTCTATGGCACATTATCGGGGGCCTGATAGAAGTAATATCAGATTTGTAGCAGCACCATCGTACTTCTGGAGAATCTCCTCATAATTAAAGGTTTCTTAGCTAAATTTGGAAATTCAATCATCTGTGCAGAGCTTTTATGTTGCCAATGGTGGTCCTGTAATTCCAATTCACAAACAAGAAACGATATCCGAGCTGTTTTCCAGGATCTGGACCAGATGATTTGCCTTACTAATCCGGAATTTGTAGAAGTCTTCGTCAGAGTACTAAAAACTTCTAACAGAAGAAGATTCATCACCATTGCCGAATTATTTGTCCATCGTTATATCCCCTTTACAGGACCGTTCTTCCACATGAAAAACATCATGTTTATAAACTTGGTAGTGAACTGATATCCTTGTTGAGCAGTGTCCTAAATATGCCAGGGGAAGAGGATGTCATGGTGAAAATGTTTTTGTCTGATACTAAGCTGCTGCTCATGGAAACAGCATCCCTACACCACTCGCTCTATGAAGTCAAGGACAAAAGTGTGGCTTGGAACTTGCTTGAAAAGATTTGTCTCATTAAGATAGAGATTCTGCTTAGAACACAAAGTACTGTGGATAATAATATCTACAATTTGAAGAATGAAATTGATGCCCTGAATCAGATAGTAGGCGTGATCAGGAAATCATCAGTTGGGATTACTGGAGGCACAAAAATTATGGATTTGAACCGGCCTCTGAACTATGAAATGTATTTAGTTGAATACGTCATTACCAAGGAACAAATTTCTGAGATCATTGAGCTTTTGGAGTTCTTCCAGCCTTTTCTTCAAGATGCTTTAGAAGATACCGCCATGTCTCAGGAACTGAAAGATCTTTGTAGAAGAGCTGTAAACTTAGCATATGAGGCAGAATATCTCATTGACTCAGTTATATCAGGGAGAGAAGCTGATAATTGGCATAATGTGATCTGGCTTTATCATTTCCTGCAAGAAATTAGTGATTTGAAGATACAATTGAGCAAAAACCAAGTGAGAAGAACTAACAAAGTAAAAGTTCACATGATGTCAAGGGAAACTACTCCAGACATAAATGAAGATGTGTGAGTCTTGTTGATGAGGAACAGTCCATTATTAATCGACTCTTGGGAGGATTTGGCAAGCTATATAGCACCTCCATAGTTGGCATGCCTGGGATTGGCAAGACAACACTTGCAAAGAAAGTGTATAATAGTCCTCAAGTTGTAACTCAATTCGGGATTCAAGCATGGTGTTGTGTTTCTGAAGTTTACAGGAGAAGAGATGTATTGCTTCAAATTCTAAGTTACATGAGTGCTCTCACGGCCAATATAATGGGAATGACGGATGAAGATTTAGAATTCAAGTTGTATAAAATCTTGAAGACTCACAGGTATCTTATTGTCTTTGATGACGTGTGGGATAGTGATGTGCTCAATGATCTAGTAAGAAGATTTCCAGATAATGGAGACAATAGCAGAATATTAATAAGCAGTCGTAATGATCGTGTAGCTTTGAAAGCTAACCCGGATGCTGATCCTCATCATCTTAGGAAATTATATGACAACGAAAGTTGGATGCTACTGCAAATGAAGATATTCCGTGAAGAACTCTGTCCTGAGGAGCTGAAGGAGATTGGAAAGGCAATGGCAGCAAGTTGCAAAGGATTACCTCTTGCAGTAATTGCAATTGCGGGTCTCCTTGAAAGAATTGAACGGCAGCATAATTTATGGAAAGAAATTGCTGAAAGTTTGAGTTAAAAAATCATAGACAATCCACAGGAACAGTGGAGGCATATACTAGAATTGAGCTATGAGCACTTACCTGATTATTTGAAAGCATGCTTCCTGTATTTTGGTGCATTTTTGGAGGACCAAGAGATTCCTGCCTGGAAGTTGATGCAGTTATGCATAGCCGAAGGCTTTGTCTCGAAAACAGACTTGAAAACCATGGAGGATGCTGCGAAGAGTACCTGATGGATCTAATAGGTCGAAGCCTTGTAATGCTTTCAAGCAGAAGTCCCTTGGTGGTGCTAAAGCTTGTCGCATCCATGATGTCTTGAAGCAACTTTGTCAGTCAAAAGCTAAAGAAGATAAATTCTTGCAGGTAATAACAAGGTCCGATGCATCTAATAGTGCTACTCTTAATGATCTTGATTATGTATTTGGTGCTGATTTTGGGAATCCCACGAGTTCTGCTGTTACATATGAGGATGATCATCGCCTTTGTTTCTGTTCGAAGTGAAAGCACTTAATTGATTCAAGGCCTTTAGGTCCACACATCCGTTCACTATTGTGCTTTGCCAATGGTGATGAGGATCCCAAATATCCCTATGATATCTCATTCATTTCTCAAAACTTCGGATTTCTTAAAGTGTTGGACTTGGAATGCATCAATATGGGCAATTCCTTTGCAGAAGACATATTACTGTTGCTGCAGTTGAAGTATTTAGCAGTTTCTGGATACATACACTCTATTCCATCCTCCATTGCAAAACTTTGGAATTTGGAAACATTTATTGTGAAGGGATTAAGGGAAAAGGTGAACTTTACCACACCAACTCTGGTGCTTGAAAAGGTTAAGGCATGTTCGAGTATCTGATTTTGCTGCTCTCAATTTCGAAGGAAATTCATCTCATGTTCAAATTAGTTACTGCCTCCTCTCTCATTCTCCTTTCCGGTGAACAGATAGACTGTTTCCTGGAGAAATGTAACAATCTTGGGAAGTTGAAATGCATATTTCTGAAATCTACTCTGGAGGTTGCTGATCAGAAGAATTGCAATGAGTTTCCAAGTTTGGAAGTACTGAATGAGCTAGAATCACTCAGGATAACTTATTCCGGTCGGAATGTTGGTTTTGGGGATTTTAGTTTCCCATCAAATCTTTAAAAAGTTGACTTTGTCAAACTTTCGACTTCCATGGGGTAAGATCTCAATAATTGGTGGACTGCAGAAGCTTGAAATTCTGAAATTGCAATCCCAGGCCTTTGTTGGGGAGGAGAATTGGGAATTGGTGGAAGGAGAATTCCTTCAACTCAAATATCTGAAATTGGACAATCTCGACCTTGCCAAATGGAATGCCAACAATGACAACCTTCCTAAACTCAAGAAATTGGTGTTGAGATCCTGCAAGAACCTGGAGATTCCGGTGGATATTCTGGACGTACCTGCACTGCAGATAGTTGATGTTCAATGGTGCGGAGAAAGTGTTGAAAAGCCAGCCAGAAAAATTAGGGAAGATGGAGATGAAAACCTTATTGTCTTTATCAATTTTTCTGGATTGCAATTCCCATCAGCCTAGGCAGCACAACATAATCCTCTTACTGTCTGAATCGCCAGCAATAAAATGTGAGTAAACCAAAGCTTGTTAAATTGCCACAATTTAACACATTCCTTCATCTGTGACCAAACACACAGTTTAATTAGGGAGTTCTTATGGGATTTTGTGCATTAGTGATATTTTCTTGGTTGTGTTGCTGAAAGACGATGAAGCTTAGAGGTTTCACAGATACCATATGTTGGATTCCACTGGCAGTTTTGTGTTATAACATCTTGTCTGCCTTGTTTTCCTTTTCCTTTTTCATTTGTAATATATGAGTTTTGAATTGTATGTATGTGTTGCTGCAGAAACTTGTGTTATTTTTGTTTGAGATGATCACCTTTTTCTTTCCAAATTCTGCTGAGGAATGATTTAAAATGTTATATAGATGCTTATATTTAGATGTAGGTGCTTTAATATTTGAAACTCTTTAGATTGTTAGTTTAGTTTTACTTGTTATTCTGTTTCAATTGATTCTTGGCAAAGTTGGCATAGAATTGGCCAAGGAGGAAGTTGGATACTACAACCTATCTTCACACATTCTTGAAGATAAGAGTGCATTGTACCACAGGATTGCTACTGACTTACAGTATAGAATGCTTAGATTTTAAGAACTTACACGAAAAGCCTTTTGAAAAGACACCAAAATGTTTGGTCAATCAGTTGGCAATTCCATCTGAATAGATGAGTCTTCCCCCAGGTTGTGAATCAGGGGCAAATCAGTATTTCAAGAAAAGAACACACTCAAGATTTCAACACCTCGTGAGATTAAAGATTAAGCTTGCTTTTTTTCCCTGTTTCTCTAGCTAGTTTATGATACCAATGAATACATAATGCCATTGAAAGAAAAGGAAAAGTCCCAGATCAGAAGTATGCATATATATATGGGAATAATGCAACAGCCCTGGTTGCAACTGATTTTCAACACATTTCACAAACAATCCCCCTCTGGTTACGAGGGATGAATTGCTAGAGACTCTCTTGACCCTATTTGGTTAATAATATTTCAGTTTGTTATGTGTCAATTCTAAATTCATAAACTGAATATCAAATATGTAGTAAGAATCAGACAGATGATTTCTCTGGCATCAACAATCAGAGCATCCTTTGCAGCTCTTAACCACCTGAGACTACTTTGTACATCATTTGGTTTGGTTTAGCATCATTTTTTTCCTGGATGCATTTTGTTGATCGAAGTGATGCTGCCTTTCTTTTAACTTCCCTAGCATGTAAAACTGATTTATATATATATTTCTCATGTAAGGCTTTGTTTTTAACCTGTTTCAGAACTGGAGGGCTTGTAAGAGTAGCTTCGCCTGAGGCATTTCTCCAGACAGCTTTTCGAGAAAGAAAATTCTTCTGCTGCCGGTTTCTTCGTTTTGGCTGAGGAGAAGTCAGAAATTTGTTGATCTTGCCCCTTGCACGTACGCGGTTTTGGTCGAGGAGGTGTGAAGTGATCAGAGAGTGCAAAAAAGTGTTCCAGGCTGATTTTATTTAAACTTCAATCAAATTTCAGGCTGTGTAAAATCAAGTTCTTTTTCTTCTTCTTCAACAACAGCTTCTTAGAATTTAAGCCTCTTACTTGGACGAAAGAATTCTTCGTCTATTTCATCCTCTTTCTCTTCTCCTAACTCCTCTAATTCTTTCGTCTATTTCTATTCCAAATTCTTGGACGAACTTCGATCTAATGATTTTACATATAACAAAATCATCATATGAATTTTCCAAGGAATATTCGTACATATTCCAGTGTCTATTGATGCGTTCTTGTTGATTCTCCACTTCCGTTTTTTCCTTCCGGTTTTTCTTTAGTTGAAAAGTTAACAATCGTTTAGTTCCAATACGAACATCATCCATATTTCTATTCCTCGGAAATATGGATTCTCTTTTCGTCTGTCCTTCTCACGTTCCTTCTCCAACTATTCTTGATATTTTCTTGGGACCGAGTTTTTTGAAGCATGTGAATACGTATAATTTTTTTTATACGATTTTGGTTACTTTTTGATACGTGATCTTCTTCCCATAGATCGTTTTGATTAAAAATTTTCTATGGTTCTGCGTTCATACCGTAAATATTTTTCTCTATAATAAATTCAAAAGCTTCTCTTATTTCTACTAATTCAATTCTTCTCTTTAACAATAACAAAAGTTCTTTTATCAATGAGTCTAAAGTGAAGAGTGCGTCTCAGTAAATTATCTTTCTCCATAACATTTTTATGATTAAGAAAAAATCGATGAAAAATCGATTGAGAGAGATGATAGTAATAATCAAGAACACCAACTAATTAACTCCAACTAGAGATGATAGTAATAATCAAGAACACCAACTAATTAACTCCAACTAAGTAATTATAAAATAAAAACTTAGTATGTTTATATAGTTGTTGTGGAAGTGTTTTTGGGTTACTAAAATCTCCCTAAAAAATAGGGATTTTTCTTTTTTATTTTCGTTAAACTAAAACATAAGTTTATTATATTTCATCTAGTTAAAATATTATAATTTTTTCCCCTCTTTTTCATTTTTTTAACAATATTTTGAGTTAAAATAATAAATAAATATATATATAAAATTAAATATTTTAAGTTAAATTTTACAATTGATTCCATTTTAAAATTATAAAATTAATTGATTTATTTTTTTAAAAAAGATTTTAATTAGATTTTTGGTTTAGTTAGAAAATAAATATTTAAGTTTGGATAAGATTCATTTTTAAAAAATTATTTTATTTGACACCATTTTTAACGAGGTTTACCGCCAATTCTTTAATGTTATTTACTACCATTTTTTAATTCCTAGATATTAACTTATAAGATTTTTTGTTGCCAATTTTAAATGGATTTAAAAAAAAATTGATTTTTATTTTTTAAAATTAATCAATTATAATTAAAAGATTTTAAAATTAGTATTATCTTTTATATATAAAAATAAAATTCTTTCTAAAAAAATAAAATAAAATAAAACTCCATTAATTAAGACCTTTAGATTCACTTAGTTAATATATAATAATTAAAGGCATGTTCTCGTAATACATTCTTTAAAACATTATTTAAGATACTAATAAAAATAAAACAAGTGACAGTTTAATTAATTATCCAAATTAAAATTATTAAATCAATATTTATAATTTTATTAAAAATAAAAATAATATTAAAATTTTGAGTATATTTGTATAGCGAAATAGTTGAAATGAGTTTTTTTTTTCCCTAAAAAAAAATGTAATTTAAGTTAAAAAATGTAATCTAGTAAGTAGTTCTTTTGGTTTAAGTGAATTGAAAGTTTAAACCTAACTCATGTATGCAAAATTTAGGTTAGAGCTTCCTCCCACAAGAATTAATTCGGCTCGAACAAGAATTAGTTGATTGACTTAAAAATGACCCCTCATAATTTGGGACTCATCCAGCCAAAACAAAAAAAAAAAGCATAAAAATCATATAAGTGGATCAAAACAAACAATATCATTAGGTATTATTAATTTAGGTAGAATCCTAAAGAAAGGTAGCCCATGCCTTAGTGCTTAGAACACAGAGAAAAACAAAAGAGGCGAATTCAGCAGAGTCGTCTCCAATGGAGACTACGCGTGATAGAATCGAAGATTTGCTTGAGGTATTTGTTGCTTATTACTCAATATGCCTATACCTATGCATATGCCCAGTTTGTGAAAAATCAAACAATCTAAAATAATTCTAAAACTCCAGAATGAGTTTTCCAATTTTTATCGAAAGAAGTTAAGTAAATTATATGCATGATTTTCATCTTCAGTTTTTTGTTCCATCTTTTGTTTGTTTTTTGAATATGTATTACTTCACTGTATATGCATTTATCCTTGTTGATTTGTTTTAATGCGCGTCTGCTTAAGCATTTCATATTGGAAAATATTTCACTTTTCTTTGTTTTCCTACTTGATTAAATTTTGGGAAGAATCCATAAGGGTGGAAGATGGTTGTTATTTATCTATTAAAAAATGCACGGTGATTCCGCAAAATATTATCTGTATATGTAATCATAGTTAGGGTTTTTTTTTTTTTTTTTTTTTTTAACAAATAAAAATCTTAGTGTTCATTAATTTTGAAACTCTGGAACAATAGATGTGAAAGAAACACTCATAATCTGCTGTTTTTACCATGGATTACACTTATGTTCTAAGTGTGTGAAAGAGTGATAAATTGTCAATGATAAAAGAGGGGTTGAATTTATCCACTATCCATTTTGGTGCCTTTTAAAGGTTCAGATTTTTGTCCTTCAAAGTGTGCCTTCTGATAGTTTCCTGGATTATTTGATCTGTTATTTCCTCTACATTTGGAGAAAGTGTTTCAAGTCTTTGTGATCATCTAACACCTGTTGCATACCTGCTCACAATGAGTACATTTGACTAGGTGCAGTCAAATTTTATCCTTCAATGTTAACTATCCTATTGAGCTGTCAAAGGAGGACGTTTGTCTTTCCTTTTTCTGATACCTGGGAGCATATTGTTAGATTGGGATTCCTAATTCATCAGCTTCTTGAATTCTGATCCTGCCGAGTTAGAGTTTTAAAATTAGTTTCTGATTTGGTATCATTGTTATAGTGTCATCTACAAGAAGAATCACTGCTGAAGCAAAATACACGGGATTTGGACTTTTTGAAAATTATACTGTTATATTATAATCATCCACTAGTATCCTCTTATTGGCATTATTGAGAAACTGTTCTTTAGGATGAATAAAAACACTTCAATTGAATAAAATGAATTAGTAGGCAGATTGAACATAGACCAACAATGTTTTGCATCATGTAGAGGTGGTACAAGTTTGTCTCTATGAAAAGAATTGGTGCTGAATAATGGGTGAAATAGGGTGTGTTTGGACAACCATTTTTGTGGTCAAATACACATTTTGTTTACTTTGACCACATCCTTTTATTTATTCAAAAAATAAATTGTCAAACTGTTTTAATTTTAAAAGAATATATTTAATTTCGTTCCCCTCTCAAAGTGAATGCTTGTCCAAATGGACCATTAAGTTTTCTAGTTGTGATAAATAAGTAAAAGAATTCTCGAGTATTTGGAGTTTCTTGTATTTATTCTTACATTCTGACTGTTTGTACATGTACATGCATCATATCTTTTGTTGGATTAATGAATTGAACTTGCAAGTTTTAGTAAAAGTCTTGATTCTGCTTACATTCTATTTGTACTCAGCACTTAACTTGGTTGCACTTCATATGGTGTGATAAATAAGTAAAAGAATTCTCGGTTATTTGGTGTTTCTTGTATTTTTTCTTAATTTCGACTCTTTGTACATGCACATCCTACTTCCGCCTACCTCACCTTGTTACTTGCATTCCTGCTACTTTTTCTCTGGCAATATTCTATATACTTCTAATTGTGTTTGAATGTTCTTGTCTGTCTTAATTTGATTAAAAGTATTTTTTTTCCCTTTTTCCTTACCTGTGTGAATGCTATGGTTATGTTGATTGATCTATAACTTGTTAACAGGCTGCTAGATACTATGATCTTGATGATTTGAAAAACTTGGCTTCCGCCAGTGTTTCACTTGATTCTAAAGATTCACGGGGCCGGACAGGTGATATATTTCTTCTTGCTTTTCCAATTTCAATTGTTGACTTTCTCACATATGATTGAGTCTAGCCTGCACAAATTTATCCTGACGTAGTTCGAAACATCATGGCTCTAATTATTTTGTGTCGTCGGTTAGGATGCAAGTTTACTCATACTATCCTTCAACTTTTCTTCACTCCAATCCATATGGTTGATAACTCGATGTCCATCGGACCTCGCAAGAATCGAGTTACTCTATTTAACTCTCTTCCAAATAGAGTTAACCGGCATGATAAGTGAATAATGGTTGAATCCAAAGTTGGATTCCCATTTCGACCTTTGATAGGAGAGTTGTATAAATGGCCATAACCTGTTCCCACTCCCATTTTGATTGTTGCGGAACGTAGTTTTATGGATTCAAATTGACTTATCTTTGTTGAATCACTTCAATTGAACTGGATCGGATAAGTTCCTGCATAAAAGTCAAACCGGAAGGGGTTTATTTCCGATTGACCCTCCGAAGATTTTGTCGAATCCGGAGAATTAATTTGTAGAAAGTTAACTAGAGAAGCATGAGTCCTTTCATACCTGTTTTCTCTTCCTTTTATATTTCTCCTTAATTTAACTTCACTTAACCATGATTAACACAAGTTACTATTACGGTAACTTTTATGTGTCATTAATACACATGTCATCTTTAAGTGTGAATGAAGTGACATCTGTCATCCTTATGTTTGAGTGGAATAATATCTGTCATCTTCGGAATCACTTTTCATAAAGGTCCAATCGGATATTTTACTTCAAGCGTTAATTAAATTTCCATAATCTTGAAGATTCACCCTCTTCTCGACTTCGTCTACTTTCAGCGAAGTATAAGATAATGCACACAGCAATAATATACCCTTTGAGTCGTGACTTTTAATTTAGTAGCGTCCGACTTGGGGTTAACTTATTTTGAACTTCGCTCGGAGTTCTTAAGTATTTTAAAATCGACTCACACTTGAAAGCGGAGTCTACACTTATGTTTGTAGAGACCCTCTTCGGTGGCCCTCCAGATCGGATGAAATCCTTATGATGATATCCGAACTGCTATGACATACTGTTGGAGTAATGTATCCTATCACTTACGCTAGGTTTCATTTCAAAAACCAAATTGGCTTTCCTTATCCGCAGACGAAAGGACATGTAATTATGCCCTTTATGGAAAATTGTAGTCGAATAAAGTTCACATATCCCGATAAGGGGGCGTGACTTTATGATTCCATTCATTTAGCCGTCAAATTGCACTTGATATAGATATAATCTTTCTGTATCTACATATTTTTAAAAGAGAAGAAGAGAGAACCTAGGGATTTATCTGTCTTATAAATATCCCCCTTTCTTTCTTCATTCTCCTTTCTTCACCATTTTTGAGCTCTCATTCGATTCTGGCAATTTCTTCGCACTACTCAAGAAAAATAATCTTCGATTTTGCTTTTACTCCTCCATCGCTTATTTTATCGCTTCCGCTCCGATCATTCTTCTTCATTCACAGGTATGACTTTATTTTCTCCTCTTTTTTTTACTCCGGCTTATTTAAGTTTCTGCCTTATTTTTGCTACTGTTGTTCGAGTGCTTTTTGTTCTTTGGTTTAATGACTATAGATAGGGAACAAAATGTTCAAAATGTGATATGGGGTTGGAATACATCTTTGGATTGGTTTTAGGGATTTTGGTTTTTCAATCTGTTCTTACAGAGTGAATTTTTAGGGGTTTTTTTTTTATTGAGTGTGATTGTCAAAGTGGAAGACTTATTGGGTGAGTGGAAGATTTAGTGGGCAAGTGTAGGATTTAGTGTTTAACATGATAAACATAGATGATAGAGGTATAATCAATAAATTTGTAAGACTTACCTGAAGTCCTTATTTGTCACAGGCTCCAATGTCGAAGTCCGAGGGTAACCTTCCTACTATACCTCTTATCGAAGTGGAGGAACTTGATTCTGATGAGTCTCCGAGCACTTCGGAGGCTTTGGCAAGTGAGAAGGACTTTGGGGCTGGGGAGTCTTCTAGTGATAATGAGATTGACTCATCTGTTTTGTCAATTCCCACTGCTACTCCACTTACTTCGCTTCCATCTGCTACTATTCCCGTGGCTGTTCGAGTTTCTTCTTCTTCACTTTCTTCTTTCGAAGGACTAACTATTCCCATTGCGATTCCTTCTATTCCTTCATCTTCTAAGAATGTTTATGCTTGGTGTTACTTCGACGGGCATATCAATTAAGGATATTCCCGAAAAACAAAAACGGGGTGATTCGGAACTTTTTAAAAGTGACTTTGTACTAAAAAATAATATGATCGAGGGTCTTGAGGTTAATTGTATCCGAGGTTTAGTGGATGAGAGTAAATATAAGATTACTGCTCCGGCTGTAGTCTTGTCGATGACTAATTATTCTATTCTAGTCCCTTTAGCCCATTTTATGTATGGACTTCGATTTCCTCTCGACCCTGCCTTTGTTGATTTTTTGTTGTTGGTGAATTCCCAACTAGCTCATATACATCCAAATACAATTCGCTGTATTCTGTGTTTGATTGTGTTGTGTAGACGGATAGGAGTTGAAATGTCTGAGTTAATTTTGCGGACTTTCTTTTCCACACTTCGTATGAACAAAAGAACTTTATCTGTCAGACCTCGCTCCAATGTAGTAACCCTTTTTGATTCCCCCCCAGCAAACTTCCCGATTGGAGGGAAAGATGGGTGTGTGTAGAGAGTACTTCCGGTTTTCCTTTTCGTCCATTAGTTGGAATGTTAGAATCTTGGAAACCAAGAGGGAAAGAAACCAAAGTATTCGGAGTCCGATAGGAAGTTTTTGACTTCGACGCCAGTGAGTTAGGAAATAGTCCCGATACTCGGACTAAGTATTTTTTGTCTAGTGACTTGTTGAGTCCCGAGAGTTTGCGTTGGTGTGGAATCGGAGGATTTCAATTTAAAGAACGCCGAGCTGAACTAGGACTGGATGACACAAATGAATATCCCGTATGGAGACTTCATCCGGGTAGAGTGTTTTTTGACGAGTGTCGTATATGTTCTACCATAAATTCTGCGGGGTGTCGGACTGATGATGGTATATTTGTTACTGAAAATTCTTTTCCTTATTTTACCACTCCACTGCTTTTACTCATTATTTTGTATTTTCGGATATGGATTTCACTTCGATACGAAGATCCCTCCAAGCCGCCCAATCAAAAACTTTGGAGAATATAACTCCAAATCCACCAAAAGCTAGTGTAAAAGGCACTGTTGTCGAAGTGGATGATTTCGAGGAATCGGGGGTCGCACCCGAAGTGCCAGCTCAGAAAAAGAAATCTCCAAAGAAGAGGACTTTGGAGAAAGATACTTCTACTCGGGCCCCGACTTCAAAATGGAGTCGAAGTAATACCGAGATTGTGATCTGCAATCCAATTTCGGAATCGAGCCATTCTCGGGGGGAGTCTAGCCGGTTCAAAAGGAAAGAAGTTTCTTGGCTTCAACCCGGGTTCAAACTCCCCACTGGTAATAACGGATTGTATGCCCTTGGTCGCGAAATTCATCAATCTTCTCCTGCATTAACAACACTCAAACTGTCCTCTCCCGAAGTTGGTCGTTTCTTGGGCATTGGACCATTAAGGAGATGTATGGATACCGATACATATAAAAGTATCCACTCCATGAACACAGATGACACAGTGGGGCTCTTGGGTTCTTGTCTTTCCCGGGTATTTACTTACACTTAATATTTATATTTTGATATTTATACTTTATTTTACTTGTGATATACCTTTCACTTGATTTATAGGTAGCTGCATATACCATGCACCTCGCCCAAATGTCTGCTTCATCCAATTCTTCAAAAAGTCTCATGCTTGCTATGGAGAACAAGTTGGCGGTAGCGAAGCGAACTCTCTTCAACCAAGGACAAGCTCTCATCTATGAAAGAAGATTTAGATACTTCAAATGCGAAGTATCAATCTGTGGTGGATCAACAGCTTCAAATGTCTAACCAACTGAACTCCGCTAATGCCAGAATTAAGGAATTGGAATTGCGGGAAAAAGAAAAAGATAAAAAACATGCTGCTTGAGATTCAAGTCCTGTCCGATCGAGTAGCATATTATAGATCAACTGCATACACTTCGCAGCTTATGGATGAGTTCCGATCGTCTTCCGACTTTCAAAAGATGGTTCTAACCCAAGCATGTCCGTTTTTTGAACGAGGTTGTGCTCATGCTATTCGTAATCTTCATCACCTGGTTCCGGATAAACAATACCTCGCTCGTTTGTTTATTGGTTCTTTTGCAGACAAAGAATTTAGGAACGGTGCTTTGAGTTCATTCCATATAATGAAGATGAAATGAGCGAGATTAGGATGATCGATGCTCGTCACAACAGCGAAGTATGGGTACATCCTCCGAAGGTTGCTCCGACTCTTTTTGACTTAAGTGAAGAGATTCTGGAGGCCGCTTATGCTGGAGTACCTAATCCGGAAGATGTTCCATCTAGTTCAAATGTTGGCGAAGCTACAATAGTGCAACCTTCTCGATGCAGTGCAACCCTCCGATGCCCCTTCGACTTAGTCATAGAACTTTATCATAGGATAGTTTTTTTTTTAATTTTATTTTTTATTTTATTTTTTTTTATATTGACCTTTTGTACTTCGATTTATCATTAATGAAAAACTCTACTTAGTAACTTTTGTACTCCGATTTATCATTTCTTACGCACATAAGCAGTATCATAAGTCGAAACTTTAACAAATAATCAACAGGGATTACTCTATTGACTATATTAATCAACACCGCATTACACAAAATACTTTTTAAGATGGTCTGAATGCCAAGGATTCGGAAGTAAAGTTCCATCCTCTTTTGCTAATCGAAACGTACCTGGTCTCACTTCGCTTTTCACTTGATATGGTCCCTCCCAATTAGGTGTAAGTTTATTTGCATCCAATTGATGTGTGTTGACTTCAATTTTTCGCAACACCCAATCACCTATATGTAGTGGTCGTGAAACAACTTTTTTATCATGTGCGGACTTCATCTTTACTTTGTATGCTTCGGATCGGAGTCTAGAGGTTTTTCGTCTTTCATCCAACAAATCCAAGTCACGTAACCGAGATACCTCATTGTCTTGACTATCAAAATGTGAAATACGATATGTGGGGAGTGCCGGTTCAGCTGGTGCTGCCCTTCGATCCGTAGACCAACGCATAAGGCGTTTCCCCTGTAGGTCCTCGAGTCGAAGTACGTACCGACCATAATACAAAATGTAATTCATCTACCCATTTCTTAGATAATCCTTCGAGGTTCTTTTTTAGAGCTTGCATGATCAATTTATTTGCAACTTCGCTTGTCCATTACCTTGGGGATGAGCTACTGACGATTTCCAATGCTTTATGTGTAATCGTTCACATTCAGTCGAGAATTTTTTTGAAAACCGAGTTCCATGGTCTGTGACAACAACTCTTGGGACTCCGAATCGACATAATATGGAGTCATGAAAAAAGTTCAACACATTTTCTTCAGTTGGATTCACTAGCGGTTTGGCCTCAATCCACTTAGAAAAATAATCAACTGCGACTACCATATATTCGAATCCACTTTTTGACCTAGGGAACTTTTCCATTAAATCCATTCCCCACATATCAAATGACCATGTTAATGTCACAGGTGTTTGTTGGATTGAGGGAAGTCGAGGTATATTGCCAAAAATTTGACAACTTTGACACTTCCGAACGTAGTCTTGTGCATCTTTTTTGAGAGTTGGCCAATAAAATCTTTGATGAATTATTAGATCTACAAGTGCACGAGCTCCAAGATGTCCTCCACAAACTCCTTCGTGTACTTCCTCTAATACTGATTGTACCAATGATGGAGGAATACAACGAAGTAGTGGTTTGGAAAATGATCTACGATATAACAAATTGTCATGTATTACATAACGAGCACTTCGCTGTCGTATTGATTTTGCTACATTTGGATTTTTTGGTAAAATATTGTGTTCAAGGTAATCTTGTATTTCATCAATCCAAGATTGCGATTGAGTGGAATTATTTAGCACAACCATGACTTGTTGGAGGATAGAAGTAGTATATACTTCCACGTGAATATGTAAATCATTTGACATATCATTGGAGGCAATCCGTGATAAATGATCCGCTTCGTGATTTTGTGTACGATCAATTTTATCAAGTTCAAAGAATGCGAAGCTTTTCTTCAATTGATTGGCATAGGCGAAGTAGGGCTTTAAATTTTCGAAAATGACAACATATTCCGCATTGACTTGCCGTACCACGACTTGTGAATCACTGGATACGTGTAAAGATTGAATGCCGACTTCCACTGCCCAAGTCATTCCAAGTAATAATGCCTCATATTCCGCTTGATTGTTTGAAATTGAAAATTCCAAGCGTATACTTCGACATTCATGAAAAGTTTTACTCGGTGAATCCAGGACCATTCCGACACCAACTCCGTTTTGGTTTACCGATCCATCTACCTTCATGAACCAACTTTGTGGATATTCCGAAATGGACTCTTTATATGGAACTAAAACCAAGCCCTCATATTCGGAAAACGAAGTTTCAGCTAGAAAGTCGGCCAGAGCTTGGGCTTTAATCGAAGTACGAGGCTTAAATTGGATATCATATCCACAAAGCTCAATCAACCACTTGAGCATTCTTCCGGATTGATCAAGTTTTTGATACATTTGCTTTAGTGGCGAATTTGTGTAAACAATTATGGGATGTGATTCAAAATAAATGCGTAATTTACGCGCCGCAACAACCAAAGAGTAAGATAATTTTTCTATATTAACATAGCAGGTTTCCGGCCCGTTCAAAACCTTGCTTACATAATACACTGGAAGTTGCTTATTGTCAACTTCTCTAACTAATACTGAAGCTACTGTCTGATGACTAGCAGCCAAGTATAAGTACAAAATTTCCCCAACGATAGGAGAACTCAAAAGAGGTGGGTGTTGCAAGTACTCTTTTAACTTTGCCCATTCTTGACAGCATTCTTCAGTCCAAACAAAGGATTTTGATGCTTGTTTCAAAGTTCGAAAGAAAGGAAATGATCGTTCAGCTGACTTCGAGATAAATCGTCCAAGAGAGGCTATACATCCATTAAGCCTTTGAACATCCATTAAGCCTTTGAACATCCTTGATACAACGAGGTTCTTGTATTGTCAAAAGAGCCGATATCTTTTCCGGATTTACTTCAATTCCTCTTTCTGTCATCATAAAACCTAAAAATTTACCAGCTCGCACTCCAAAAGTGCACTTCACAGGATTTAACTTTAACCGATACTTGGTCAATGTACCAAAAGTTTTTAGCTAAGTCGTCAATGTGTGATTTTCCCTTTGAGGTTTTTACTACCATATCATCTACATAAACTTCTACATTTCTTCCTATTTGTTCACAGAATACTTTATCCATCATACGTTGATATGTTGCACCTGCATTTTTGAGTCCAAAAGGCATCACGTTATAACAAAATAACTTTCCAACTGCTCGGAATGATGTATGGACTTGGTCTTGAATGCACATTTTGATTTGATGATACCCTGAAAAAGCATCCAAAAAACTCAACATTTCATATCCCGATGTGGAATCCACCAATTTATCAATTTTGGGAAGTGGGTAACAATCTTTAGGACAAGCTTTATTTAAATCGGTGAAATCCACACACAATCTCCACTTCCCATTTGCTTTCTTGACCAAAATTACATTGGCCAACCAAGTTGGATATTCAACTTCTCGTATGAATCCTGCTCGGAGAAGTTTCCTTATTTCTTCTTTTACCGCCTTTTCTTTTTCATCCTTAAAATGTCGTTGCTTTTGTTGAATTGGGGTATATGTTGGATTAAGGTTTAACTTATGTTCAGCTACACATCGATCAAGACCGGGCATATCTTCTGGACCCCAAGCGAAGTTGTCCTTATGATTGATCAAAAATTCTTTTAACCGCTTCATTTCTTCGCCAGGGACTCCTTTCCCAATTTTCACTCGCTGCTCCGGGTGAGTAGGATTAATCATCACTTCTTCATACTCTTGTATCACTTGACTTGAATCCTCCTCAAGATGAGTTGTAAGACAACGTCTTGAAGGACCCTCTGCAACTTCCTTAGAAGCTCGTTTTCTTTTTAACATGTGATCCAAAACACACCGAGGATTTGAAGTTAAAATGCCAATACCTGCATGAGTAGGAAATTTAACACGTTGGTGTGGAATTGATATCACCATACCGAGCAACGCCGTCAGGGACTCCAAGTATTGCATTATAATTTGAAGGAAGATCTACACAGTAAAATTGAATCATTTCCGAACGACATGCCGACCAAATTCCAAGTCCGACACTTAAAGTAACTAAACCCTGTGTATGTATTTTATGTGTAGTAAATCCTTCAAGTCTTGACGAAGTCGGTGCTAAACAATGATCACTTAGACCCATTTCTTTAAAACAATGATAATACAAGACATTGATGCCTACCCCTGTATCAATCAAAACCCTTTTAACTAAATACACTTCCCGATTCGGGCGAGTGATTACAATGTCCAATATCGCGCGATTAAGATTTCGCTCATAATCGGGATATAGCTCCGCTTGAGAAAAAGTGATAGCGGGCTTTCTTAACTCATACTCGGGGGTTATCCAAGTTTCTTTCAACATATGAATTTGTCGTTTCAACTTGGTTATTGATGGTGTTTCATCAAAAATAACCCTCTATGACTTTTTCTTTTCCTCTGGACTCCGATGATGGCGGGGTACCATCTTTTAAAAATTCATTCAACAATCCTCTCCTCTTCAAAGATTCAATGATTCTTTTCAATGGAAAGCAATTTTTTGTATTGTGTCCATGCGTTCTATGAAAATCACAATACTTACTCCTATCCCGTAGATTTTCGGTTTGTGGATTGAGGGGTGGAGGATCTCGCACTCCGTATTTCTCTTTAAGTATCGCCACCAAGTTTTCTGTCGGGATATTCAATCCGAATGGCCTTTCGGTTCTCCGAATTCGATTCTTTCCCCTGTTATCATAGCTTGGTCGACTTGGAACATATGGTGATCTATTCTTCTCGGCCATTCCTTTCGTCACTTCGCGCATGGCCTCCCGCTTGAGTCCTTCGTTTTTTCTTTCATTTGCAATTTCTTTTTGAATTGAAGGACGTCTATCTGGTTGTTCAATCGCCATGACCACATGTTTTGCAATCCTGAACATTTCTCCCAATGTTTGCGGCTTGCGGAGTCCAAACTCCGTTTTGAGTGCATGAGACTTCAACCCGCCTTCAAAACAAGCAAGTACTGTATCATGACTCAAACCTTCAATCTCTTCATAAACCCTTTTGAAACGTTCGACATATTCAAACAATGGTTCATCATCTCGCTGCTTCACATTTGTTAAATCACCACGTGTTTTTGGGATTTCGCCCGCTGTGCTAAACTTGTCAAGAAAAAGTTTTTCCAACGTATACCATGAGTCTATACTATTTTCTTTCAACGAAGTAAACCATGTTAACGCTTTCTCGGATAAAGTACTCGGAAATGCTTTACATAATATAGCTTCATCACTGGTAACCAATCCCATCGCTGATTTATAACGACAAATGTGTTCCTGCGGCTTGCTTTTTCCCGAATACAAAACAAACCGAGGTAATTTCAGGTTTGTGTCGGGTAGAACATCTCGAATCCATTGCACGAACGGACCCATCTCAAATGGCCTCCTGTGATTATCGGAAACATGTCGCCGAATTGATTCATAAGGTAATCTCTCCTTATTCCGTGGCGGAGTGAACCGCCTTTGGCGATGAGTTGGAGGATCTGGCGATTTTCTTCTCTTTTGTTGAGGCGAGTATTGACTTTGTGCTCGCCTGTGTTCTATTTGTGTGGGTCTCGCACGATGAGACGACTCTCCCACTTCACTTCGAGGTCTTGGTTGTCTAGCAGCTTTTTCTTTGCACAGGAATATCAAGATTCAAAATATCATGTTTAGATTGAATCGGTACCTGAGAATGAGTTGGCTGGATCTGTGAAGCTGCATTAGAAGTCAGCTGAGAGACATGTGTATTAGCCCGTTCATGATTTACTTCTTTCATCTTCGGCGGTGGTAAATGTTCTCCTAAAAGTGCAGCTTCCTGCTGTAGCTTATACCAGTCACTCATCAACTTTTGCTTCCTTTGTAAATTGTCAATCTCAAGTTGAAGACGTTGAACCTCCTCAAGGTTGTTGATCTTGAATCCTTCTATCATTTAGATACTGGCGCAAGTCCGATTGCTCTGGAGGTATCCTTCCAGTGGATACTGCACGTTGAGTAGGTTGAGAATACCTACATGCGTCTGTCTCTTTCCGACCTTCATTGTCTTGTGTCTTTGATACCATGATTTTCGTATAAACGTGATATATGGTAAAAGGAAAATTTACAGAATGTTTGAATCGTTTCCCGGTAACGGAACCAACTGAAAGGGAAAAGATTCAAATTGACTTATCTTTGTTGAATCACTTCAATTGAACTGGATCGGATAAGTTCCTGCATAAAAGTCAAACCGGAAGGGGTTTATTTTCGATTGACCCTCCGAAGATTTTGTCGAATCTGGAGAATTAATTTGTAGAAAGAGAAGCATGAGTCCTTTCATACCTGTTTTCTCCTCCTTTTATATCTCTCCTTAATTTAACTTCACTTAACCATGATTAACACAAGTTACTATTACGGTAACTTTTATGTGTCATTAATACACATGTCATCTTTAAGTGTGAATGAAGTGACATCTGTCATCCTTATGCTTGAGTGGA
Source organism: Cynanchum wilfordii (assembly GCA_025388415.1). Classification (NCBI taxonomy): domain Eukaryota; kingdom Viridiplantae; phylum Streptophyta; class Magnoliopsida; order Gentianales; family Apocynaceae; genus Cynanchum; species Cynanchum wilfordii. Next base: position 1,179,440 of record JAHSUH010003438.1, read on the forward strand.
ATAATATCTGTCATCTTCAACATCACTTTTCATAAAGGTCCAATCGGATATTTTACTTCAAGCGGTAATTAAATTTCCATAATCTTGAAGATTCACCCTCTTCTCGACTTCGCCTACTTTCAGCGAAGTATAAGATAATGCACACAACAATGTTATACCCTTTGAGTCGTGACTTTCAATTTAGTAGCGTCTAACTTGGGGTCAACTTATTTTGAACTTCGCCCGGAGTTCTTAAGTATTTTAAAATCGACTCACACTTGAAAGCGGAGTCTACACTTATGTTTGTAGAGACCCTCTTCGGATACTATCACTGAAGCTCTAGGTTCTAACCTTGCTACCCAAACTAAAGTATACTCCACTATCAATCTACTAAGTCAAGAAAGCTTAACTTGGTGTGGAATTGATGCGGGTCTTGAAGATCGATGTAGAGAACTTGGTGATCCGGAATTGCACTCTTGATTTGGTGATGTGGAATAGCCTTGCTTAGCTAGAACCTGCAAAAGAAAAAGTAAAAACCGGAAGGGTATTTCCATTTTGACCCTCCGAAGATTAAGTCGGAGAGGAGGAAGTGAAGAAAAACTTAAATTAATCTCTATTTATATGGGCCATTTCAATAGTGTCATCATCTATTATTCTGGCATCTGTCAATTAGTTTTAGTAGGGCTTGATACCTGTCGGCATGAGTGTTGTGAAAGGTTAAAACTTACACTTTAAGGTATGTGGAATCATATATTCCACGCTTTAGTCTCGGTCCAATCAAGGTTGATTAGTCCTCCGATTGGTTAATTAACTTTATTCCGGAAGATCTCACTTGAGGTGGGCGAAGTCGACTATGGACAACCTTGGCGAAGTCACAGCGCAAAGGACATTATAAGAAACTCAACTCTTAGCCACCCATCTATCCTTATATTAATAAATCGGAGTGCACATACGAGAGTTGGGGACTCATACTTCGCTTCATCTCTACAAACTCACTCATTGGGCTCATGCGGACCGACTGAACTCCACTTGACATTTAATATATTATTCCACATTCCAATGCCTCTAGTAAATGTAGGACCAGTCCTGGCGAAGTCCAGAAAGAATAATGGAGTGTAGGACCAACTAAGCTTGGATTTCGATATACGTCCCTAATGGAGTGTAGGACCAACTTATCCACGCTGGCATAGTAATAAAAACATAGCCCTCTTCAATGGCCCCCGGATCGAATGAAATCCGTCATTGATATTCGATCCGACAAAACTTGTGTAAGTAACAGAACTTAATGTTCACGCCATTGGATTTTAAATTAAATAATTCTCCTCACTAATTAGGACTTCGAATAAGAAAAGAAACTTTACTTCCAATCTTCATCCCAATTGAACCCAAAAGTCGCCTTTTTAGTGATTACCTTTTCGTCTCCTTATTTTTATTTTTTATTTTTTTATGGTGTGGTGTTCGGGTTAATCCGAATAATTTACAGATCAGATCTAGTAATATAATTGCTTTGGGTTGACAGTACTAAGGCCGAGAGTGGATGTCGAACTCTCAACCTTAAGATTGAGAATGTGAGTGCTGACCACTCACTTGACGTCTCCTTATTTTAAAATAAAGATTTTCATTAGATTTTATGTTTAGTTAGAAAATAAATATTAAGTTTGATAAGATTCATTTTTTAAAAATTGTTTTATTTGGCGCCGTTTTTAATGAGGTTTGTCGCCAATTCTTTAATGCACCATTTTTTAATTCCTAAATATTAACTTATAAGATTTTTTTTTGGCGAATTTTAAATAGATTTATAAAAATTTTAAAAAAAAACTATTTTTTTTTAAAAACTAATCATTTATAATTAAATAATTTTAAAATTATTATTATTTATATATAAAAATAAAACTCTTTCTCAAAAAAATAAAATAAGATAAAAGAAAACTCTACTAACTAACACATTTAGATTCACTTAGTTAATATATAATAGATAAAGACATGTCCTCATAATACATTTTTAAAAATATTATTTAAGACATCAATAAAAATAAAATTTCAGTTCCAATAAGATATGTCCTCCTCGAACTTCGATATGATGATTTTACATATAACAAAATCATCATCTGAATTTTCCAAGGAATATTTATACATATTCCAAGTGTCGGTTGACGCGTTCTTATTGAATCTCCACTTCCAATTTTTTCCTTGTGTTTTTCTTTAATTGAAAAGTTTGTCATCATTTAGTTCCAATACGAACATCATTTATATTATGTTCCCCAGAAATATGGGTTCTCCTTTTGTTTGTCCTTCCCACGTTCATTCTCCAGCTATTCTTGATATTTTTTTTAGCACTGAGTTTTTTCAAGTGTGTGAATACGTATAAATTCTTTTTAATACGATTTTTAATTACTTTTTGATACATGGTCTTCTTCCCATGGATCGTTTTGATTAAAAATTTTCCATGGTTCTGCGTTCATGTTGTATTTTTCTCTATAATAAATTTAGAAAATTCTCCTATTTCAATCTTTCTCTTTAACAATAACAAAAGTTCTTTAGGTCTAAAATGAAGTGTGCGTCTCAATAAATTACCTTTCTCCATAATACTATTTAGCTAATTAAGAAAAAATATCTATTAAGAGAGATGATAGTAATAATCAAGAACTCTAACTAACTAACTTCAACTAATTGTTTGAAAATAAAAACTTTGAGTATGTTTTTATAGGTGGTGTACGGATTGTTTTTCTGTTACTAAAGCCTCCCTAAGAAATAGGGATTTTTCTTTTATCTTTCTTTTCTTTTACTTTGAGTTAAAATAATAAATATATGTCAAACATGTGTAGTGAAGATACAAAAATCAGTCAAAGAAATAATTTAGAGTTTAAAGCGTAATGAAGATATAATCACGGGATAAAGGTGAAAGTTGTTCCACTTGGTAAAGGAGATCTTTGACTTGTAATCCGGAGTTTGAAACCTGTAAATAAGTTTTGACGGAGGTATTTCTCTGTTAGAACCTTCCGACGATCAAATTAGCTGAATGGATCTAAAGAAATCAACAATAAATTCTAGTTCATAAACCAATGAGTATTCTGATGGAAAAGAAATTGAAATCCTAGTTTCTTTGCCTGTAAATCAACTACCAAATATTATATTTAAGAAGAGAGAGATATGTATTTTCCAATGAAGAATATATGTTGGAGAAAAAGAAGAAGTCCCTAAAATGATAAGGAAGTTTATCTTTTATAGGCAACCCCAATTATAATTTTAGTGGTATCAAATTATTACTTGTCAAATCTTTCACCCGTCGCCTGTAACCTATAGCCTGCAAGTATAGTTTTTGTGGGTCATGCAACTTATTTCGTATTATGTTTAAATAAGAGATAAATGAATGGAATATCCAAGAAATATTCCTTTTGACTTTCTTATGTTGATCCAAGCTTCGCAAGCTCTCTCTTTGTTAATGCCATCGATAGCTCGATCATGTACTTCGTCTTGAATTCCCATACTTCGACTTACTTCAATCAGCCTTGACTAATCAAATTTTGACCAGATGTTTCCTATTTTGACTTTGACTTTTGTCCCCGTGGCATAATTTTCTTTCTGTAGCCCCTCGATGAAGTATAAATGTATTTCTGCTTCGTCGCGACTCTTTGAACACTTAACGTCTTCAGAGAATTTCCAAAATTTGAATTGTGTCCTTTGGTGCTTGGGTTCCTCCAGCTGTTCCGCCACGCGCGTGCGACAACTTTCGAAGTAACTTCCGACGGTTGCCATATTTCTCTCTCCTCACTGTTAACCGCAACGCAATAATGAGATTGTATTATAATAATAATATTATATTGTACTTTTGTCTTTTCCTCGCTTTATTCTTCTTCTTTCTTCTTTTTCTTCATCATTTTCACATTTTTCTTTTCCCTTCAGTTCTCACTTGCCGAAACCCTCCGAAAAAGCTCCGACCTTTTCCCGATTGTTCTTCTCCTTTCACCGATTCTTCACGTGTTCTTTATTTCTTTTGGTTCTATCTTGGTTCTGTTTCTTTCTTCTCTCGAATTTCCGGAAGTTCTGCGGCGATTTTAAATTCCTTCCCGAATTCACTTTCAAAGAAAAGGTATTTCCGTTTTCGAATTTTCCCTTCCTTCTGTTATTATCATGGGTAGAAAATTCATAGCGAGGAAGACTGTTAGAGCTCTTAGTATTCCGAATTTAGTTTTATTTGATAGGACCAATACCTCCCGTCAAGTTGGGAATAAGGTTTATTTCAGTATCAAGTCCATATGCATTGAATCTTTTGGGTTTGATCCGAATGAGTCACTGCCTCTAGAAACCGAAATGCTTAGTAGTTTTGATATAAAATCAATTAAGAAATATTGGATAGATCTCTAAGGTTTTTCGATAATCCCGCGCAGGTTGATATAATCATGACCGATTTTGAGGATGAAAGTAACCGCCTCTCCGAAGATGAAATAGAGAATTTGATGATTGAAGGATTTGGTCCCGATCTCATTAGGCGAAGTTTTAGAAATCGCCAAAATAAGACTATAGGCGAGTCGAGCAGTGCACATGTTATACCACCTGTGTTTAGGGACCCTACTAGCGAAGTAGCTGAAGACATTGCTTTAGAACCTTCATCCTCCGACTCATCATCTACACACTTCGCACTTCACCGATGTTCCCTTACCCAATAGACAGCTGAAGCCGAAGCCCTCAACTTCGGCGTCGATTTTACAAAATACAGAGTATTTGTTACCCTTGAAGATGACCTTATGTCGATGGATCACATTCCTATACCTCTTGCGCACTTCGACGCCGGTGTTCGCTTACCCTTCGACCCAGCCTTTGTTGACTTCCTTGCTTGCTCAACCTGCTCAAGTCTACCCCAATGCTTTGTTAGAGTCATAATGGTGATGATAGTTTTGTGTCATCGTTTAGGATGCGAGTTCACCCCTCTCTCGTCGCACAATTTTATTCGCCGATGGAGATGAAGAAAAATTCTTTATCACTTCGCCCTAGAAAAAATAAAATTCAACTTTTTGACTCCCCGCCAAATAAAATCAATTGGCAAGATAAATGGTTTATGGTTGAGTCCAGAGTTGGGTTCCTCTTCGGGCCTTTGATTGGAAAGTTTCGTAAATGGTCCCCTCCTCCGAAGAAGCCCCTACTGAACAAGGTCGAGCGTAATTTCTTGGAAGAAATCGAGAAGTCCTTAGGCTCTAACCCTCGTACCCAATCAAGTGTTTATTCCATAGATGACTTGTTGAGCGAGGAGAGTCTAAACCGGTGTGGGATTGGCCCGGGTCTTGAGGACCGTAGGAAGGAGTTTAGGTTTGATGAGGACGAGGAGGAAAATCCTATGTGGACTCTGCATTCGGGGGTCGTATTTTCTACTGAGTGTCCTGTCTGTACTGTTTCCAACTCAAGGGGATATCGGATTGCTCGGGGTAGATAAACTGTTTTCTAATTGTCTTGCCTTTATTATTATTTTTTAAAGTGTTTTAACACTTCGTCTTTTACTTTACAGGTCCAATGTCTGAGAAAAGGTTTTTCCTCCAAGCAGACTGGCAAATATGATGTTCGTCAGTCACATTTGAACTCTTTGGCAAAGCGTCCTCCGAAGCCTACTGGCAAAAAGGACAAAAAGGTTGAAACAAGACTTGAGGTCCCTTCTACCAGAGGTACACAAGCAAATCAGCAGGAACCTTGTGTTTCTGATCGGGGTGGCTTGCACAACTCGAGCCGAAGCGGCTCGTCTCAACAAAGTAGAGGTGGAAAACGTCCTCTAGAGGCGGAGGAAGAAGCTCGTCGTCATCGACCTCGGGGAGATGGGAGCCATTCAACTTCGACTCATGTCGTGGAGATAGCTTCCGATCAAGACTCTCCCCGGAAGGGATCTTTGTCTTCTTCGCCGTCGGTACCCCTCCATTCCTCTGTGGTTCAATCCTCTCCCTGCCAAACTTCGACTCCTCCTCCGGGTGCGCCACCTTCATTCCCCAACAGGGTGTCTTCTTCGGTTCCCCTTGCCTACCGCCCCTATTCCTCCTCGCCAGGTTTCTCCCTTGGCTTCCACAACTCCACTTTCTACTCAAGACAAAGGAAAGGGGGTTGAAGGTGAATCATTTCCTTGGCTTCAGGCAAACTTTCGTCTTCCTACCAGTGGTTTGGGTCTAGTTGCTTTACAGGAGGAAATTATGAAGGCTACTTTGCCACTGTACAATTTTGACTTCGCGGACAGAGAAACTGCTTCTCTTTTTGTATGTTGTTGTTCTTAAACCGTAACGCGAACCTTGCTACATTTGGAAAGTGCCAGAGGCGTCCAATGCAATGAAGTTGTGAACCTGAATGGAGGCCTTGTCTCGAAGTAAGTTTTCCACTGTATTTTAATTTCGTCTTCTCGTTTCCATATTAACTCCTTTACTTGTCTTTACAGACTTTCAACATGTCTTCTCGACCTTGGAGATAAAGCCTCCTTGTTTGAGCAGGAACAGCGAAGAGCCGAGGAAAATAGGTCGAGATACATGACTGTTGAATCCAAACTCCGAGTTCCGCAATGGGAGTTTGATTCTCAATCTACAAATTTGAAGAGTCTCGAGAGAGAGAGAGAGAAACTGCAAACGAGGTGGATGATCCGAAGACTAAGTTGTCTCGGTCTGACTCGGTTGTCGATTGTGCAGGAGGAAAATGATAGCTTGAAGTCGGATAAGTATAAAGACAGAATTATTGCTGGCTTCAAGTCATCCGAGGCCTACGAGTTCGAGCTAAACAAGATGAAACTTGAATTTTTTGATAAGGGCTGCATTCACATGATTCGGCAACTCCACCACAAATTCGATGATAAGAAGTTTTTGTTGAAGTGCTTCTACAATGGCCCCTATGCTGATGAGTGTCGAAGCGGGGCAGATTTCGTCCCTTATAAAGAGGACGAACTTCTGGATATCAAGGTGGGTGACGTTGTTAAAGGTCGTCCTGAATGGGTGCCACCATTGAGACTCCAACCATCCCTTTGGGATTACTTGAATATGATCCCTAGTACTCCGGATGTTTTCCTAGGAGAAGAGGGAGAAGAGGATGGTGATGGTGATGGTGATGGTGACAGTGATAACGAAGTACTCGAGGCTGTCCCTATTGATCGCATCTTTCCTGCCGAGGGTATTTCATCTGCACCCGAGGTGACCGGTCAAGACACTGCTGCTTCTACCCAAGATCCTTTGGCCTCGAGTTCTCAGCCTCATGCTCCAAATCAGGATCCTCTGACCTCGATGGCTCAAGGCGACTTGACTCAACTGCCGGTTTAGTTTTGACCTTTGTTTTCTTCTTTTATGTAATAGCATAGATTTTTTGTACTTCGAAATGGAAGAACATTCTCCATGTCTTGTACTTTACCAAATATATGCGAATATTAAGTCTTCATTTCGACTTTAGTTTTGTTTCCCATTTCCCTTATATTTAAAGAAAAATGTTGCCCATATTTAAGTTGGAATTTGTATTTCTTTACATACATGTCCTTTTTTCAAATTTCTTTCTGATTCTTACATTCTTTTCTCAGTACTGTCAGTTACAGATGATTGGTCTTAAGTAATACCTTGAATACTGTGCTTTCCCATTTCATTAAATCTAAGCTGTCCTTGTATACAAGTCAAGCGCAAGTAGTAGCGTCTCCAGGCAGGTAGCTAAATCTTGTTATGAACCATTTTTTATGACAAACTTCTCTCTGATTCTTCCATTGTTTTCTCAGTACTGTTACTTACAGATGATTGGTGTTGCATTCGTATTCCTATTTGTTTCTTTATGGTAGTACTACTACTATTATTCTTTCTTAGGCTATATGGGCCTGCCTGTATAATGAAACTTTCGGCTTCTTTTTATGGAGCAGAATACATCACTTCACTGGGCATACTGAGGTAAACAAGCGTATGCACATGTGCAGACTCTGATGATAAAATTCCACCAGCCATGCTCAGAACACACAATCTACACAACCATTTCAATTTAATTTGCATGCCTCTTTATCTGAATGGATTTAGGCAGCCATGAAAGAACAGCAGTAGATGAAGCTGTGAATGGGGGAAAAACGGATGTTATCAATGCCATTAATGAAGCGATGGCTCAAAATGAACTTAAAGGTGTCATATGAGTTGATGAAAAATGAACTTTTGGGAGAAGAAGGTACATAGCTGTATCATGTCATGGCCATTGAATTGAATTTTGTTGGAAGTACACAATTTCAGATTAGGAGACTAAATTTCAGATTATAATTTCAATATATATATATATAATCAATGTAAGATGATTGAACCAGAATTTTTAACTTAACAATTGAAATTGCAGAATTTTTAAGTCAACTCTGCAACTCAACAATTCTCCTTTTTTTTTTTTTTTTTTTTTTATAAATCTTAACTTCTATACCTTCATGTCATTAGTCAGACTATTATTAATTGAGTTATATCTTTTTGACAATTCTCTCTCCTTTTATAATCATTCATTTCTATTCCAATTCAAAAAACTTAAAATAAAATCCAAACAATATGAAAAACAATTATTATCAGTGGATTGAATATAAGAAATAATTCATTAAAAAAAATGAATAATTATATTAATGAATGAAAGAATAGAGATACAAAAAGTTTTTTTTTTTTAAATCATCTCCAACGAAGATGGGTTTTGTTTCCCATACAAAATTTGCATCAACTGATTGATATCGTCTAAGTCCCAATAATTTAAATTTGAAATTGAATTTGGGAGTTCTTTACTTGCTTCAGTTGTGGCGCCAATTTCTTCAAAATCAGCAGTAGGAATTGCAGCAACTTCTTCTCCTTTTTCTGTTTCAACTTCTTTTTCTTTTTCTGTTTCAATTCCAGCAGCAAATCCATGAACATAATCAGCTACTGCACCAACTTCTTTTTCTTCTTCTTCAACAACAACAGTTTCTTGGGATTTAAGCCTCTTACTAGGACGAAAGAATTCTTCGTCTATTTCATCCTCTTTATCTTCTCCTTCCTCCTTGAACTTCGATCTAATGATTTTACATATAACAAAATCATCATTTGAATTTTCCAGGGAATATTCGTACATATTCCAGTGTCCATTGATGCGTTCTTGTTGATTCTCCACTTTCGTTTTTTCCTTTGTCTTTTTCTTTAATTGAAAAGTTAACAATCGTTTAGTTCCAATACGAATATTACCCATATTTCTGTTCCTCGGAAATATGGGTTCTCCTTTCGTCTGTCCTTCCCAAGTTCCTTCTCCAGCTATTCTTGATATTTTCTTGGGACCGAGTTTTTTCAAGCGTGTGAATACATATAAATTCTTTTTAATACGATTTTGATTACTTTTTGATACGTGATCTTCTTCCCATGGATCGTTTTGATTAAAAATTTTCCATGGTTCTGCGTTTATGCCGTAAATGTTTTTCTCTATAATAAATTCAGAAGTTTCTCCTCTTTCTCCTAATTCAATCCTTCTCTTTAACAATAACAAAAGTTCTTTATCGGTGGGTCTAAAGTGAAGTGTGCGTCTCAATAAATTATCTTTCTCCATAACAATTTTCTGATTAAAAAAAAAAATTGATTAAGAGAGATGATAGTAATAATCAAGAACACCAACTAACTAATTATAAAATAAAAACTTCAGAGTATGTTTATATAGTTGTTGTGGAAGTGTTTTTGGGTTACTAAAATGTCCCTAAAAAATAGGGATTTTTCCATTTTATTTTCTTTAAACTAAAAACATAAGTTTATTATATTTCTTCTAGTTAAAGTATTATATATATATATATATATATATATATATATATATATAAACAGCTATTAAAATAAATATAAAATTGAAATATTTTAGTTAAAAGAAAAAAAAAGTTCAGTTACTTTAGCTACGTAAGATTTTTTTCTCCCCATTTTTTATCCTTTTTTTAAAAAAATATTTTGAGTTAAAATAATAAATAATAAAAATAAGATATATATATATAATAAAATGTATATGAATTTTCAATATTTTAAGTTAAATTTTACAATTGATTTCATTTTAAAATTATAAAATCAATTGATTGATGTTTAAAATAAAGATTTTAATTAGATTTTATGTTTAGTTAGAAAATAAATATCTAAGTTTGGATAAGATTCATTTTTAAAATAAATATTTTAATTAGATTTTAGGTTTAGTTTAGAAAATAAATATCTAAGTTTAGATAAGATTTTTTGTTTTAAAAAAGCATTTTAAAAAGATTATTTTATTTGGCGCCATTTTTAAGGAGGTTTACCGCTAATTCTTTAATGTTACTTATTACCATTTTGAATAATTGGTGAATTTAGTCTCAAACAAATTTACTTTTGGCAAGTTTATTCCAAAAATATTTTTTTTAACTTTTAAAGTCCCAAAATTTTTAATTAGATAAAAATAAGGTCCTTGTTGACGGATTCTGTTAAAAAACTTTAAAACTTAACAGTTTACCTTATTTTTTTAATTAAAGAAAAGGGTAAAGTCAATAAAAAATTTTAAAATAAAAAATAAAAAAACAAAAACTAAAGAAGATGAAACGTTCATCAGTCTTCCCTCCATAATCAAAATTCTGAGACACACTTTTGGCAGATCTAAAACCGTTCGATCAAGGAAAGGAATAATTAGTTGGTCGTCATGGATAACGCGTGATTTCTCTACGCGAACCAAATTTGCCCACAATGAAAGGAAATGAAGCGCGCTTCTTCCATCAATCAAAACGTAAGTGTAAGGCTACCGCAGGATAATTTCATGATCTGAACGAGGAACAGCAGAACTTCCTCGATTGGAGTATCCGAAATATTAACTGATGGAAGGAGGGATTTGATTTCAAGACTCGGACGGAAATCGCCTAAATCATCGATTTTGAATATAGGATTCGGCAAATAGTGCCAAAAAAAAAAAATAAAAACAAAAGAAGATCGGAGTATATACGTACATCAAGATCGGCAAACAATTGGATTAATTTTGAAAAGCCAGTACATTTTGAAGATCCTTTTTAATTAATAAATATACGTTATAGGTAATTCAAAAGCCGAAGTTGGAAAACAAAGAAAAATCAATCAGTCTTTGGATTCTTGCGATTACTTACTTGCATTTACACAACAAGTCTCTTATTAATTTCGATTCAATTCTAGAAAGAAGAAGAAAAAGAAGAAATGTGCATCTCATCAACCCAATACAGCAGCAACAGTATTTACCCAATGCCTAAAGAACTCCAAAAAAATTTTGTGCAAATTTTCATCCGGATTTGCTAATCCTAGCAATAATCAAAACATAGTTTAACATCTATCAAGACATTTAGATCTAACCCATGAATCAGCAAGAGCATGAAATTCATTTGTGGCAATATCACCTCCCATTGCACTTTCGAATTTCTTTCCGCGTGAATGCCATTTTTCTAAACGCCATTGCATTTTCTAAACACCATTTTTTTTTATAAAAAAAAAAAAAAAAATTCCTTTTCTCACCGGCGAAGAGTGATCCTCTTCTTTGATTAATTGATCATTGAATGTTGAGTGACTATCAATGGGTGAGAAGCAAATGAACAGAATTTGACTCAAATTTAGATTTCAATAATTGTTTGGCAACTCCAAGTTGTTTACCTTTTTTTGTTTTACACTTTTTTGTTTTATTTTTTTAACGACAATTTTACCCCTTTTTTAATTAATTAAATAATACAAACTGTTAAGTTTTTAAATTTTTTTAACAGAATCCGTTAAAGATGACTTTATTTTTCTCTAATAAAAAAGTTTGGGACTTTAAAAGTTAAAAAAAAATATTTTAGGACTAAACATATCAAAAGTAAATTTGTTTGGGACCAAACTCACCAATTATTCTACCATTTTTTTAATTCCTAGATATTATCTTATAAGATTTTTTTTTTTGTTGCGAATTTTAAATGGGTTTATAAAAAAACAATTTAAAAAAAAAAACTGATTTTTTTTTTAAAATTATTTTAAAATTATTATTATTATTTATATATAGAAATAAAACTCTTTTCTCAAAAAATAAAATAAGATAAAAGAAAATTTTACTAACACACACGTTTAGATTCACTTAGTCAATATATAATAATAAAAGACATGTCCTCGTAATACATTTTTAAAAATATTATTTAAAATACGAGTAAAAATAAAACTTCGGTTCCAATAAGACATGTCCTCCTCAAACTTCGATCTAATGATTTTACATATAACAAAATCATCATGAATTTTCCAAGGAATATTTGTACATATTCCAATGTCGGTTGATGCGTTCTTGTTGATCTCCGCTTCTGATTTTGCCTTTGCGTTTTTCTTTAATGAAAAGTTAGCAATAATTTAGTTCCAATACGAACATCACCTATATTTCTATTCCTTAGAAAAATGGGTTCTCTTATCGTCTGTCATTCCCACGTTACTTCTTCAACTATTCTTAATTTTTTTTTAGACTGAGTTTTTTCAAGCGTGTGAATATGTATAAATTCTTTTTAATACGAATTTGGGTACTTTTTGATACATGGTCTTCTTCCCATAAATCGTTTTGATTACAAATATTTTATGGTTCTACGTTCATACCATATTTTTCTCTATAATAAATTCGAAGCTTCTATTTCTCCTAATCCAATCATTCTCTTTATGATTGAGTCTAAAATAAAGTATGCGTCTCAATAAATTATCTTTCTCTGTAATATTATTTAGCTAATTAAAATATATATATATTTATTAAGAGAGATGATAGTAATAATAAACAACTCCAACTAACTAAGTTCAACAAATTGTTTTATGAAAATAAAAACTATTTTTATAAATTTGGATTAATGAGAGTCGTGATTGTTCATGATATAAAAAAAAAATGAAAACTTTGATTATATTTATATAGGTGTTGTACGGAGTGTTTTTCTGTTATTAAATCCTCTCTAGGATTTTTCTTTTACCTCTTTTTTTTTTTTACTTTGAGTTAAAATAATAAATATATATATATATATAATAAAATGTATAAAGAAAATATATATAAAAAAATTAATAGTAAGGGAAATATTCAAATAACTGACTAAAGTTTAGATTTTTTGTGAAATAAAAAATTTAATTAGATTTTTTAAGTTTAGTTGTATGGATAAGATTTTTTTTTTTTAATTATTTTTATTTGCGCCATTTTCATTGAGCTTTATTGCCAATCTTTTATTATTATTTACGACCATTTTTTATTTTTTGAACATTAGCTTATAAGTTTTTTTAAAAATTTTTTAATTAATCAAAATATTTAATTAAATTTTTGTATTTTTTTATATAAGGATAAAATTTCATTAATATTGACTTAGTTAATATATATAATAATTAATTTTTTTTTTAACGTAAAAGACACTAATAAAAATAAAATAAGAATTATTAAGAACTAACATCTTTTACCCTTTACAAATTAATTTAGAAAGATTTTAAAAGTAAAAATATCCTAAACTAACAAACTAACAACATTAAATCTTAAATGATATGTCGGAATGAACGTATGTATACATATTCAATTCGGATATTTCTTTTGGTGCAATAAGAATAACATCAAGTAATTAATATTGATACTGTCAACCATATAGTGGCGCTATATATATATATATATTTAACTTAAAAACATAATTATTATTTTTGTATTTTGAAAATAATTAATTACTCTTAATATTTAGTTTTAGAATAATTGGTGAATTTGATCTCAAACAAATTTACTTTTAGCAAAGTCAGTCCTAAAATATTTTTTTAAACTTTTAAAGTCTCAAATATTTTTATTTGAGAAATTCTTAACTAATTCTTTTAAAAAATTTTAAAACTTAAAATATGAAAAAAAAGAAGAAGAAGAAGAAACCGCCATGTGTTTTATTAATGGCGTTCACCGTAAGATGCTTTCGTAGAGTGTTTTGCAATACCCGGAACAGATTGCCGCCGCAGGAGAATACCGTCACGCGCTCGAAGCAATCAAGTGGGGGACTGATTATTTCATCAAAGCACATCCCCAACCCCATGTTCTCTGAATCAATCTTTCTATCTATTGTTATCATACTTCCTATTGAAAACCTTTTTACTCAAAAAGTATTTTAAATTGTTTTCCACACGAGCCGAAAGGGCCACCACGACTCTCCCCTCAAATCGCACAAGAGATTTTGAGTTCTCAATTTCACTCTCACTCGGCTCTATGCAATTGACTAATTTTCTACGTGCGTCCAATTTCTTTAGTCTTTTATGCAGTCTAATTTTGGGGAGGGAAAAAAGAGAAAGAGAGAAAGAAAGAAAATCTCAGCAACTAACTCATTATTCACGACTATGAAATGCAGGTAGGCGATGGAGACACCAATCATTACTGTTGGCAACAACCGAAGGACAAATCGATGAGAACAATCCAATTTTTTATGTAGCCGGAGAAACAGTTGCGGCAATGGCTGCTGCGCCAATCATGTTCAGAAGAACAAACCTCCCTCCTTCTCCTTTCAATAATTTTGCCGTTTCTTCTTGATGTGTTCTTTTCTTTTTCTTTTTTTAATTCTCACATATATTAACGATTTTACCCATTTATTTGATTAACTAAATAATTTAAAGTGTTAAGTTTTTAAATTATTAAATTGAATCTGTTATGAAGAATCTTATATCTCTCAAATAAAAATATTTGGGACTTTAAAAGTTAAAAATAATATTTTAGGATTGAACTTGACAAAAATAAATTTATTTGAGACCAAACTCACTCATTATTCTTTAGTTTAATTCGTAAAAATAACTTAATTTGTATTTGTAAACACTCACAAAAAAATGCGATTAATCAATTAATAAATTTTGAGTCACATAAAAGCACAAAGAAAGGTAAGTAAGCCCATGCCTTAGTGCTTAGAACTAGCTTTTCTCATACGACCTGCTTTTCTCTTCTCAAGAACACCGAGGGAAAAAAAAAAAAAAAAAGTAGAAGAGGCGAATTCAGCAGAGCAGTCTCCAATGGTGTCTACGTTGGATAGCATTGAAGATTTGCTTGAGGTATTAGTTGTCTCCAAGTGTACATGTTCAACAGGTCGGTGTTCATTAAAACCTGCGCCAACTTTGTCTTTTTATATTCAAAACATATGCAACTTATACTTTCATCTCTCTTCATCTATCTCTATATATACTTATTATTATCTTGTAGTAATGGCACCAAATAGAGCTAGAGTTGCATATTCTACACCGATATCCGCCTCGATGCATCCATTTTTAACATTTCCGGCAGATCGGGATTCTGCTACTGAGAGATGTAACTCGTTCCTTGGTAGACTCATTCAGCATGGAAGGAGGATTGATTGGGGAGCTGTTGCGACTCTTAGACTGGAGACAGAGATGACTAGATTGATGCATACTCCACCGTACAGCCGCATCTTTAGTGCGGAAGAGCCTACTTACAAAGAACTAGTATGTGAGTTCTTCTCTACTTTTGAGCTTAACACGGATTCTGTTTCTTTTAGGCTTGGTGGATGTTATCAAGAGTTGTACATGAAGGATTTTGGTATTGCTCTTGGCATTTGGACTGTGGAGGAGACAGAGACAAAGTTGTACACGAACGCAATCGGATATTTTCAAGAAAAAGTCTCAAGTCTATTGGGACCACATAGCTATGACTCGTTCTGTCTATCGGTGTACGTCGAAAGCTTCTGGTATCTATCCCGCCCTTCGTTACCTACACTTTATTCTTGCTCATACTATTACTAGTAGGAAGGAGAGTGTTGGGGTAGTTAATGCCATAGATGTTGTTATATTGTCACATATTTATAGGGGTATTCCCGTGGACTTGACTAGTGTTTGCTAGATTAGTTAGGGATTATGCCACTGACACTCTGTAAGCGGATTTTGGGATTAGGACCATTTATTACTAGAGTGGCTAGATATCTTGGCAAAGATCTTGCAGCTGTAGATCTCACTTTGGTGTGTACATCTACTACACCTGTTGATACTACAATCCTCCGAAACATGGGGATGGCCATACAAGTTGATGGTAGGTGGGTACCTGCTGCAGTTGAGGTTCCACCCTAAGAACCAACACCACCACCAGATCCACCACAACCAGAGCCACTGCACTTTGTTCCTAAGACTGCTTTTGAGAAGTACTTTGTGGCAAGAATGGACAGAATGGAAGCGGGACAAAGGAGATTGGAGGCTACATTACACGGCATCCGGGTGAGCATCTCCGAGCTTTCGCAGCGTTTCAATCAGTGGACGGATGATTTTGGTGAAACCGATCGAAAAGATGATGGCCACACCACCACGGTCGGTCTGATTTCTGCAGCCGCAGCCGCCGCCACCACCACTACCATCAAAGTCGGAGGAGAAAGAGACACAAGTTCTTGTGAAAATGGAGGAAGATAGATATTAGTGTAGATATTTTTTTCTTCAACAGTTTAGGAATTCTATTGTAAACACTATAAAAAAATGAATCGAGAGAAAAACGAGTGTTTATATTCAATTTGGGTTGAAACAAATAGAATGCTTTTAACAAATAGAATTTCTTAATTTCTGACTCTTTGTACATGCACATCATACTTCTGCCTACCTCACCTTGTTACTTGCATTCCTGCTACTTTTTCTCTGGCAATATTCTATGTACTTTTAAATGTGTTTGAATGTTCTTGTTTGTCTTACCTGTGTGAATGCTACGGTTATGTTGATTGCTCTATAACTTGTTAAACAGGCTGCTAGATATTGTGATCTTGATGATTTGAAAAACTTGGCTTTTGCTTTGGTGTTTCACTCGATTCTAAAGATTCACAGGGCTGGACAGGTGATATATTTCTTCATGCTTTTCCAATTTCAATTGATTGCTTATTTACTGTGATATCATTCTATTTGTAGTTGATGGTTGTCTTCTGCTTGTTCATCATATTCGGGTAGTGGCGCAAAGTCTTGAACTGTGACACTTTGCTGAATTCTATTTTTCTTTCTTTCTTTCTTAGAACTTGAAGATTAGTGTTGAGATCCTGCAAGAACTTCCGGTCGATATTCTGGACGTATCTACCTTGCAGATAGATACTTGATGTCAAGTGGTGCGGAGAAAGTGTTGAAAAGTCAGCCAGAAAAATTAGGGAAGTTGGAGATGAAAAGCTCAGAGTCTTTATCAATTTTTGCTTAATTGCAATTCCCATCAGCCTAGCCAGCACAACGTAATCCTCTTGCCTTTTGAATCACCACCAATAAAATGTGAGTAAACCAAAGCTTATTAAATCGCCACAATTTAATATATTCCTTCATATGTGAGCAAACACAAAGTTTAATTAGGGATTTCTTATGGGATTTTTTGCATTAGTGATATTTGCTTGTTTGTGTTGCTTGAAGCTTAGAGGCTTCACAAATACCTTATGTTGGATTCTACAGGCAGTTTTGTGTTATAACATCTTGTCTGCCTTGTTTTCCTTTTCCTTTTTCATTTGTAATATATGAGTTTTGAATTGTATGTATGTGTTGCTCCAGAAACTTTTGTGTTATAAATGAAACAGCCCTGCTTGCAACTGATTTTCAACACATTTCACAAACAATCCCTCTCTACTTAAGAGGGATGAATTGCTAGAGACTTTCTTGACCCTATTTGGTTAATAAATTTTCAGTTTGTTATGTGTCAATTCTAAATTAATAAACTGAATATCAAATATGTAGTAAAAATCATACAGATGATTTCTCTGGCATCAACAATCAGAGCATCCTTTTCAGCTCTAACCTCCTGAGACTACTTTGTACATCATTTGGTTTGGTTTAGCATCTTTTTTTCCTGAATGCATCATTTGTTGATCAAATCAATTGTTAGTCATTTGATTTGATTGTAAAAAGAATATAAGAAAAGATTCATTAAAAGAAATGAATAATTGAATTAATAAATGAAAGAATATAGATACAAAAGTTTTTTTTTTTTCTAAATCGTCTCTAACGAAGATGGGTTTTCCTTCCCATTCAAAATTTGCATCCATTCATTGATTTCGTCTTTACGAATAATTAAAGTCCAAATAATTTAAGTTTGAATTTGAATTTGGGAGTTCTTGCTTCCGTTAATCAGCAGTCGGAATTGCGGCAAATTCTTGAGAATCAAACACTGCGCCAACTTCTTTTCCTTTTTTTGTTTCAACTTCTACTGCGCCAACTTCTTTTTCTTCTTCTTCAACAACAGTTTCTTGAGATTTAAGCCTCTTACTTAGACGAAAGAATTCTTCGTCTATTTCATCCTCTTTCTATTCTCCTTCCTCATCGAACTTCGATCTAATGATTTTACATATAACAAAATCATTATTTGAATTTTCCAAGGAATATTTGTACATATTCCAGTGTCCATTGATGTGTTTTAAGGAAATGTTTTAATTTTTCAATAAAAATAAAACTCTAGTTTTAAGGAATAACTCCAATTCCAATAAGACATGTCCTCCTCGAACATCGATCCGATGATTTTACGTATAACAAAATCATCATATGAATTTTCTAACGAATATTCGTACATATTCTAGTGTCCGTTGATGTGTTCTTGTTGAACCTCTTCCTCTGTTTTCTCCTTTGCGTTTTTCTTTAATTGAAAAGTTAACAATCGTTTAGTTCTAATATGAACATCACCTATATTTATGTTCCTTACAAATATGGGTTATGTTTTCGTTTGTCCTTCTCATGTTCTTCTCTAGCTATTCTTGATATTTTCTTGGGATTGAGTTTTTTCAAGCGTGTGAATACGTATAAATTCTTTTTAATACGATTTTGGTTACTTTTTAATACATGGTCTTCTTCCCATGGATCGTTTTGATTAAAAAAATTTCATGGTTCTGCGTTCATGCCGTAAATATTTTTCTCTATAATAAATCAAGAACTCCAACTAACTAACTTCAACTAATTGTTTTATGAAAATAAAAAACTTTGAGTATGTTTATATAGGTGTTGTAAGGAGTTTTTTTTTTTTTTTTTTTTTAACTAAAGCCTCCCTGAGAAATTCTATTAAATTATCACTTGATGTTTTTAAAAAAAATATATATATAATAATAATATCATAACACTATTTAAAAAACAAAAACAAAAGAAAGCAGAGGTGTCGGAGACTTTGTGGCTGCCGGAACAAAGGCAAGTGTGTGGATTAAAATTAAACTTTAAATCAATTTTATTTATTTATTTTTAAAGTTTTTTTTTTTAATCTCTCATCTATTTATGATCTCCCTAACTGGTTTATTTATTTATTTATTCTTTTTTTGTGTTCATTTCACTACTTTTAGTCCGTTGTTCTTCAATATGATATATATATATAATTTTAAAGTTTTTTTTTTCTTATGTTCATTTCACTACTTTTAAACTATTGTTCTTCAATATGATTTTAAGAAGCATTAGGGCTTCAAAATTCGATTTGGGTGATACTGAAATTGAAGAGCTCTGAAGACTGGGGAAATGTTGCATGTTGAAGTGACTGAATTGCTGCCATTGCAGAGCAGAGCGAATGTTGTGTTAGTTAACGTTTTGATCAATCTCCATAACTCGAGTTATTCTTTACTGGGTTCCCCGAATCACAGGATAGTGAGGAAGATATTGATTTTGGCGATGAAGATGAATTTTGAAGGTAAGTGTTTCTTAGATCTGCATCTATAGTATTTTTTCGCTGCAAAATATTTTGTTAGGATTCTGTTATTATTAAGTTCAAATTATATTCTTGTTTTATGATAATCTAAATAATCGACAAGAAAGATAAAGAACACAACCGGATTTTACCGTGGTTGCCAGTATACACTGAAACAAGTGTATACTAGTACATCCACGTTGAACCTCAAACACGAGAGAACTCTCACTGCACTATCGAACAAGTTACAAATTACAGATCTGAGATTCAAGATCTCAAACAAGAACACAAATCGCTATCGACTAACACGACTCACAAACAGAGAATCGAAAAACAGTACCATGCAAGGTACAAAACATATCAAAATAACATTATACAGACAGAAATATACGGATGAAAAGAAACTTGACTATCACCGAATATTTCAATATAGTAAACAGGGATGAACCCTAACTTTCTGATCTAACCTATCCCACTTTCAAGAAGAGAGAAAAATATCACAGTCGGCAGCCACCAGAGCAGAAACTCTTATTTTGTGTTAACCCTAATTTCCTCAATATGTAGTATATATAAGAGAGACAGAATTAGGGTTTGTAGAGTAGCCGTAGGATTGAATCAGTGAAAGGTTCAGATTGAATCTGGTTGAGGGTCAATACGACGTTGTTACTCTTAATGACACGGTTGCACTAATGTGCCTTCCTGTGTCGTTTTGGGTAAATGGTTGTCGTTTTGATTCCCTCCAACAACCTCCACCTTGAATCCAAACACAACATACTCTACAGTGCGGTGAAAGACTCTTTTTAAATCTATCATTGGCTCAGCTTACCTGTAGATCATAGAAGGACAAAATCGGTTCACATTAAGCAAATTCAAACAGAGTTTGACTTTACTTCCTGTTACAATCTTAGTACCGAAATCAACAAAGCATTAATTTCTTTTTTTATCTTTTGCAAATCCACAGTTTTATCCAAGACCTTATTTCTCACAAAATGATACTTAACATCAATGTGTTTTGTTCTGTCATGAAATACTTGATTTTTACTCAAGTGAATAGCACTTTGACTATCACAAAACATGGTAACACATGAATCAAGCAGTTTAATTTCAGTTAATAATCCTTGAAGCCAAATTGCTTCCTTAAATGCATCACATAAAGCAACATATTCAGCCTCTGTTGAAGACAGTGTAACAATAGGTTGTATTTGTGATTTCCAGCTAACACAACAGTTTCCAAACATAAAGTAATATGTAGTAGTAGATTTCTTAGAGTCTATATCCCCAACAAAGTCGGAATCAACATATCCATACAATTTAAACTTTGCATCATCGCATTTACTGTAACAAATACCAATATTAACAGTACCATTAATATATCTCAAAGTCCATTTTAGTGCATTCCAGTGTTCATATCCAAGATTAGACATAAACCTACTAAGTAGAGATATAGCATAAGACAAATTAGGTCTTGTACTAATCATAACATACATTATAGAACCAATTCCATTAGCATAAGGCACATGTTCCATTTTCACATAATCGGATGCAAGTTTAGGACATTGTTCTTTGCTCAAATTAAAATGTAAAGCAAGAGGTATACTCACAGTTTTACAATTAGATAGACTGAATTTATTTATTACATTTAACAGATAGGGTTGTTGATGAAGTTTCGGAATTCCATTTAGTCTATCTCTCTCTATATACATACCAAGAATCCTTTTAGCACTACCTAGGTCTTTCATATAAAATTCTATGTTCAACTCTTTTTTCAGTTTGTTGATCTTACTTATAGAATTACTTATGAGTAACATATCATCAACATACAATAACAGATACACGGAATCTTTACCATCAAATTTGAAATATAAGCATGTATCAAAATTGCTTCTATTAAAGCCAATGCCACAAATAAAAGTATCAAATCTTTTATTCCACTGTCTAGGAGATTGTTTTAAGCCATATAAGGATTTATTTAATAAACACACATGATTAGGCTGAAATTTATCAATAAAACCAGGTGGTTGTTTCATATAAATCTTTTCATCTAGTTCTCCATGTAAGAAAGCAGTTTTCACATCTAGTTGTTCAAGTTCCAAATTGTATTGAGTAACAACAACAAGCATAAGTCTTATAGTTTTGAACTTAACTACTGGTGAGAAAATCTCATTGAAGTCTATTCCTTCACGTTGTGTGAAGCCTTTAGCAACTAGACGTGCCTTATACCTAGGAGGATCACTAGGTTTGTCACCTTCTTTTATCTTAAATAGCCATTTACAATCTACTAGTTTTTTGTCTGATGGTTTAGGAACTAAAGACCATGTATTATTAAATTTAAGAGAATTCATCTCATCTAACATTGCCTCTAGCCATTTGTCATTGTCCTTAGACTTACAGGCAGTCTCATAACAAGTTGGCTCTATGGTTTTAGTGTCTTGAGCAGCAATAAGAGCAGTATAAACTAAATCAGGCATATGAATATCTAGAAGGTGGCCTTATTTCTCTTCTAGGTCTATCTCTAGTGAGTTGATAAGATCTAAGTGCCTCTTCTTGGAATTGTTCTAAGTTTTCTACTTGTTCCTCTTCTACTTCTATGTTGGACTCAATTTGAGTATCTATAGTTTCATCTACTTGGTGTTGAGGCTCCACCTCAATGTGTGTGGTGATGACATTTTCACTACCGGTATTGTCTTCACTAAGTGTGAGATCCTGTTGGTTAGGTATAATGCTGGTTTTACAAGGAAAGGAAGACTCATCAAATATTACATCTCTAGAGATTATGATTTTAATACCGGAAGACTGCCTATCCCAAAGTCTATACCCTTTAGTTCTCGGTTCATACCCTAGAAAGACACATTTGATGGATCTAGGGTCAAGTTTGTCATCCCTCGTGTGTGCATATGCAGAACACCCAAATATTCTTAGGTGATCTAATTTAGGAATTCTATTCGTCCAAACTTCTTGGGGTGATTTAAGTTCTAAGGCTGTAGATGGACTCCTATTTATGAGGTATACAGCTGTATTTAAGGCTTCCCCCCAAAAAGGTTTATTTAACCTGGAGGTGAAAAGTAGACATCTAACCTTTTCTAGGATAGTTCTATTCATTCTTTCAGCTACCCCGTTTTGTTGAAGAGTCATTCTAATTGTCCTATGCCTTAGTATTCCATGGTCACTACAGTACTTATCAAATTCTTCGTTACAGAATTCTAACCCTCTATCGGTTCTTAATACTTTTACAGTATTTCCTGACTTATTTTCTACAAAGATCTTCCAGTCCTTAAATTTTTTCAGGGTTTCATCTTTGGTTCTAAGTAAATAGATCCAAACTTTCCTACTAAGTCATCTACTATAGACAAGAAGTACCTACAGTTCCCACAAATCAGCATGCACATATTCAACTTTATGTTTTGCTAGATGTGTTCAAGGTTTAAAACTAAGCCTATGTTGTTTACCTAACACACAAGTTTCACAGAAATTGAGTGGAGTTAAAGCATCCTTACCAAGCTGTCCTTTTTGTTCAAGGACATTCATACCTTTTTGACTCATATGTCCGAGTCTTAAATGTCATTTCTTGACATTTTCTTGTGAATCAATTACTGGTGCTTGCAAGGTTAGTTAAACTAGAATACATACCACAAAGTACATATAAACTATTTTTCTTTTTAGCATAAGCAAGTACTTTGTTATTTCTAACTATTTCAAGGCAGCCTGATTTAATTATGTTTTCACATCCTAAATCATCAAGTACTCCTACAGAAATTAAATTTGTCTTTAAGATCGGGAATATATCTAACATTAGTTAACAAAACTGAATTTCCATTATCTAATGACAAAGGTATACTACCTATTCCATATATCATGCAAGTGTTATCATTTCCCATAAGCACAATTTCAGGTTGAATTGATTTAAAGTCAGTAAACCATTCCTTAATAGGGCACATATGAAATGAACATCCAAAATCAATTATCCAATCTTTGCTATTTCTATAACAAGAAGAAACAAGAACCTCGGATATATTATTTTCATTTGCAGTAGAAGTAGAAGTAGGTTCATTATTATTCTACTTCTATTTTCTTAACCATGAATAGCAATTTTTCCTTAAGTGTCCAAGTTTATTACAATAATAACACTTTCTGGTTTCTTTTGATTTAGGAACATATTTCCCTTTTCTTTTATCCTTTGCACCATTATGGTTTCTGTTATTATTATTAACTGATTTTGATTTCACAAATAGTCTAGTATTAATATTCCTTTTTTTGTTTAAGTTCAAATTCCCTAGCCTTAAGTCGAGAAACAATTAAGTCAAATGATGGAGCAATTCCAGTGTATTGGACAAAATTCTTAACCACAATATATTCATCCGGTAATGCATTTAACAAAATTATATTCATCCGATACCAATGTTAGGATTATGTTATTATTAAGTCCATATTATATTCTTGTTTTATGATAATCTAAATAATCGGCAAGAAAGATAAAGAACACAACCGGATTTTACCGTGGTTCCCAGTATACACCGAAACAATGTATACTAGTACATCCACGTTGAGCCTTAAACACGAGAGAACTCTCACTGCACTATCGAACAAGTTACAAATTACAGATCCGAGATTCAAGATCTGAAACAAGAACACAAATCGCTACCGACTAACACGACTCACAAACAGAGAATCGAAAAACAGTACCATGCAAGGTACAGAACATATCGGAATAATATTATACAGACAAAAATATACGGATGAAAAGAAACTCGACTATCACCGAATATTTCAATATAGTAAACAGGGATGAACCCTAACTTTCTGATCTAACCTATCCCACTTTCAAGAAGAGAGAAACATATCACAGTCGGCAGCCACCAAAGCAGAAACTCTTATTTTGTGTTAACCCTAATTTCCTCAATATGTAGTATATATAAGAGAGACATAATTAGGGTTTGTAGAGTAGCCGTAGGATTGAATCAGTGAAAGGTTCAAATTGAATCTGGTTGAGGGTCAATATGACGTCGTTACTCTTAATGACACGGTTGCACTAATGTGCCTTCCTATATCGTTTTGGGTAAATGGCTGCCGTTTTGATTTACTCCAACATATTTCTTCCTTTATTTATATAATCATGGGAAAATGTACAATTTCATCATTTTATGTTCACAAATATATGTCAAACTGTAAAATAGTTTTTTATTTTAATAATAATAATAATAAAGAGTAGTTGTAAATGGACATATATTTCAAATGGTTGGCAGCAAGTTGTAATCAAATGCCTATTACTATTAATATAATAATATGCATACTACTCATGAATTGGATTCTAATATATATGTGTGTGTTGCATTTTCATTTTCATTTTCATTTAGTCAACCCTGAATGAATCTTAAGTAGATCTAAAGTTGAATTTAGCAAAATTATAAGCATAGCTAAGTTGATAGATTGAGAAGTTGAAATTAATGGAGTCACTGATTGATCGTATTCATTCTGCTATGTTGAAGCTGAGTCAACGACCATGGGATTATTATTCCATTATCTACAAAAAAAATGGATGATTTTGAAGATGAGATCGACTTTCTGGCAAGGTTCGTGGATTGCATTAGCTACCGGAGTAATGCTCTTGAGCTTGCGCCAGATTTGGGCTCTGTGATAACCAAGGTTGAAGCTTCCGTGCGAAAGATTGGAGGCGAATTTCTGGAAGAGATGAACCTCCACAAATGGTCTTCTGTGTTGTCAGTGGTATCTTTCAACTTGGTGGGAAGTTCTGCAAAAAAGGATATGGAATGGATCAAACTGTTTGTAAAGTTGGTTAGCATGATGTCCGCTTTGAAGCCTGACATAGCATATGTCCTTGATAGGTTGTCAGTTAACTCAGTTCAGTGCAAAATTTCTGTTCATGATTTTCCGAAATGGAAGAGGCTTGTCATATCTGCATATAAGTATGTCAAGGATGTTCAGGGTGGTTTTTTGGGGCATAATCGGCAGCATAGAAAAATAAACAATTTCGAAATTGTAAAAATTCCTTCGTACTTGGAGAGACTCCTTAGCAATCTAGAAAATGATCACATCAAGGATCCTAAAATTGAAGCTTTCTTGACTAAAATGGGAAATTCAATCATCTCTGCAGAGCTTTTGTGTTGCCAATGGTGGTTCACTGATTCCAATAGACAAGAAAGAAAAGATATCCAAGCTGCCTTCCAGGATCTGAAACAGATGATTCTGTTTACTAATCCGGAATTTGTAGATGTCATCCTTAGAGTACTAAAAACCCCTAAGAATTTCAGCACCATTGCAGAATTAAGCGTCTATCATTATATCCCCATGGAAGGACGGTACGCACGCTTTGATAAGGAAAATGTCATGTTCTATACACTTGGTAGTGAACTGATAGCTTTGATAACCTTTGCCCTAAATATGCCGGAGGAAGAGAATATGATGGTGAATATGTTTTTCTCTTATACTAAACAGCTGCTCATGGAAACAGCATCCTTACGACACTTGCTCTACAAAGTCAAGGACAAAAGTGTGGCTTGGAACCTGGTTGTAAAGATTTGGCTCATCAAGATAGAGATTCTTCTTAGAGCCCAAATTACTGGGGATAATAGTATCCACAAGGTGAATATGAAAATTTATTCCCTGAAGGACATAATCCGCATGATCAAGGCATCCTCAGATGGGAGTACTGCAAGCACCAACAGTATGAATCGGATCTTGATGCTGATGGAAGAAGTGGCGAAGGAGGCACCCATGCTTGAAAAATCAGCACCAGCGGTGGTGAGAAATTTGTTACTAAAGACTTTGTTCTTCAAGGGAGATTTAATGTTTCTGAAATTACATGATAGTTTGTCTTCTGGCTCTTTCAAAGATTATGTAGAATATCTTCATGAGGGGTTCAAAATCATGATAACTTCTGTTATAAATCAACCAGGAGAAAATTCCAATGGTAGAAAAACGGGATTTCCAATTGTTGAATCTGTAGCTAGCAGGATCATTTCTCTATATCACCAGATTCTTGCCCAAAATATCTCAGAAGAGATGCTTTCTGATTTGCTCAATGAGATTAAGTTCATCATGAATAGGCGTAAAAAGAGTTACCTCACCATTCAAATGCCTGTTTTCCCATGCACTAATGTTGTGGGTTTTAGCAATTCTCTCCTGAGCAAACTGCAGGAGTTGCTCAACTATGAAATGTATTTAGTTGAATCTGTCATTACCAAGGAACAAATTTCAGAAATAATTGAGCTTCTGAAGTTTTTTCAGGATTTTCTTCAAGGTGCTTTAGAAGATTCCACCTTGTCTGGGGCATTGAAAGATCTCAGTACAAGAGCAGTAAACTTGACATACGAGGCAGAATATCTCATTGACTCTGTCATATCAGGAAAAGAAACTAATAATTGGCGTAACATGATATGGCTTTATAATTTCCTACAAGAAATTAGAGATTTGAAGAAACAATTAAGCAAACACCAAGTGAGAAGAACTAACAGAGTAAAGGTTCACATGATATCAAGAGAAACTACCCCAGACATAAATGAAGATGTGGTGAGCCTTGTTGATGAGGAACAATCCATTATTGATCAACTCTTGGGAGGATTTGGCAAGCTATATAGTACGTCCATAGTTGGCATGCCAGGGATTGGCAAGACAACACTTGCAAAGAAAGTGTATAATAGTCCTCAAGTTGTAACTCAATTCGGAATTCGAGCATGGTGTTGTGTTTCTGAAGTTTACAGGAAAAGAGATGCATTGCTTGATATTCTTAGATGTGTGATTGCTGTCACTGCCGATATAATGGAGATGACGGATGAAGATTTAGAATTCAAGCTGAATAAAATCTTGAAGACTAAAAGGTTCCTTATTGTCTTGGATGATGTGTGGGGTACTGATGCATTGGATGATCTGGTAAGAATATTTCCCAAGAATGAAGACAAAAGCAGAATATTGATAACCAGTAGGAATGACCGTGTGGCTTTGAAAGCTAACCCGGATGCTGATCCTCATCATCTTAGGCAATTACACGACAATGAGAGTTGGATACTATTGCAACTTAAGGTGTTCCGCAAAGAACCCTGTCCTGAGGAGCTGAAGGAGATTGGAAAAGAAATTGCAGCAAGTTGCAAAGGATTACCTCTTGCAGTTATTGCAATTGCGGGCCTCCTTGAAAGAATCGAAAGGCAGCATAAACGGTGGAAAGCCATTGCTGAGAGCTTGACCTCTAAAATTATTGATGATCCGCAGGAGCAGTGGAGGCATATACTAGAATTGAGCTATGAGCACTTACCTGATCATTTGAAAGCATGTTTTCTGTATTTTGGTGCATTTTTGGAGGACCAAGACATTCCTGCCTGGAAGTTGATGCAGTTATGGATAGCAGAAGGCTTTGTCACAAAAACAGACTTGAAAACCATGGATGATGCTGCAGAAGAGTACCTGACGGATCTAATTGGTCGAAGCCTTGTAATGCTTTCAAAGCAGAGGTCCCTTGGTGGTGCTAAAGCTTGTCGTATCCATGATGTCTTGAGGAAACTTTGTCAGTCAAAAGCTAAAGAAGATAAGTTCTTGCTTGTAATAACAAGGTCAGATGCATCTAATAATTCTACTACTAATGATCTTGATTATTTATTCAGTGCCAATTTCGAAAATCCCATGAGTTATGATGTAACATACAAGGATCATCGCCTTAGTTTCTGTTCGAAGAGAAATCACTTCATTGATTCAAGGCCTTTAGGTCCACACGTCCGTACTCTGCTATGCTTTGCCAGTGGTGATGAGGATCCCAAACATCCCTTTGATATCTCATTCATTTCTAAAAACTTCAGATTTCTTAAAGTGTTGGACTTGGAATGCATCAATATGGGCAATTCCTTCGCACAAGACATATTATTGTTGCAGAATTTGAAGTATTTAGCAGTTGGTGGATACATACACTCTATCCCGTCCTCCATTGGAAACCTTAGGAATTTGGAAACACTCATTGTGAAGGGATTAAGCGCAAAGGTGAACATACCACACCAGCTCTGGTGCATGAGAAGGTTAAGGCATGTCCGCGTATCTGATTTTGCTGCTCTCAATTTTGAAGAAAACTCATCTCAAGTTCAACCGGATTGCTTAGTTACAGCCTCCTCTCTCATTCTCCCTTCCGGAGTCAAGACAGACTGTTTCCTAAGGAAATGTAACAATCTTAGGAAGCTGAAATGCGTATTTTTGAAATCTCCTCAGGAGGCTGTTGATTTGAATAATTGCAACCAATTTCCAAGTTTGGAAGTACTAAATGAGCTAGACTCACTCAAGATAACGTATTACAGTCTGGATGTTGGTTCTGGGGATTTCAGTTTTCCATCAAATCTGAGAAAGTTGACTTTGTCAAACTTTCGGCTTCCATGGGGTAAGATCTCAGTAATTGGTGGATTACAAAAGCTTGAAATCCTGAAATTACAATCCCAAGCCTTTGTTGGGGAGGATTGGGAAATGGTGGAAGGAGAATTTCTTCAACTCAAATATCTGAAATTGGACAGTCTCGACTTTGCCAAATGGAATGCCAACAGTGATAACCTTCCTAAACTCAAGAAATTGGTGTTGAGATCCTGCAAGAACCTGGAGATTCCGGTTGATATTCTGGACGTTCCTACCCTGCAGATAATTGATGTCCAGTGGTGTGGAGAAATTGTTGAAAAGTCAGCCAGACAAATTAGGGAAGATGGTGATGAAAACCTCAAAGTCTTGATAAATTTTGCTGAATTGCAATTGCCCTTAACCTAGCAAGCATGTCAGCCTCCTCTTGTGTTCAGATTTTTCAGCAATAAAATGTGAGTAAATCAAAACTGGTTAAATTTCCACAATTCAACATATTCCTTTTCAAATTTTAACTTGGAATTTGGAAATGCTAATTGGATTTTGTGAATTAATGAAATATATATGAAATATGCCTTTCTTTCTTTTTTGAAATATATATATATATATATATGTGTGTGTGTGTGTGTCTCCTAAGATATCTAGAAACAAGATCATTTCACAACATTCAAGAATAGTGCAGAATTTCTGGAACACCCATTGCAGAGCCATTTAGGTTGAAAGGACAGACTTCTGTTGGTTTTCCATTGTCATCGCAATATCTCACCCAGTTCCAAATTTGAGTTCTGTTGGGATTTAATTAGTGAATAAAGACATGTGGAGGAAATCACATTCTTTTTCCCATATGATGAATATATTTTAGATAAAGTAGGGAGATGATAGTATCTGGTTAGCCATGGAGCTGTAAGGCTGTTAACTGATGCTTCTACAATCTAATCCCCACATGATCCACCTTTTTTTTTTTTTTCTGTGTTTTTGGGGAGGGGGAGGAGATGGATGCTTCTACAGTCTAACTTATGCATTACTTGCTTCGTTATATGTATTATGTTTCTTTGGATGCTGGTGGTGGGGTCTGGTAAGAGGGGCTTTTCTTGTTACTGTTTGACTTGGGGTTACCATTCTAATCTTTTCTCTGTTATTCTTTACATACATGTCCTTTTTTCAAATTTCTTTCTGATTCTTCCATTGTTTTCTCAGTACTGTCACTTACAGTGATTGGTGTTGCATTCGTATTCCTATTTGTTTCTTTATGGTAGTACTACTACTATTATTCTTTCTTAGGCTACATGGGCCTGCCTGTATAATGAAACTTTCGGCTTCTTTTTATGGAGCAGAATACACCACTTCACTGGGCATACTGAGGTAAACAAGCGTATGCACATGTGCAGACTCTGATGATAAAATTCCACCAGCCATGCTCAGAACACACAACCTACACAAACCATTTCAATTTAATTCGCATGCCTCTTTATCTGAATGGATTTAGGCAGCCATGAAAGAACAGTTGTGGATGAAGCTGTGAATGGAGGAAAAATGGATGTTATCGATGCCATTAAGGAAGCGATGGCTCAAAATGAACTTAAAGGTGTCACATGAGTTGATGAAAAATGAACTTTTGGGAGAAGAAGGTACATAGCTGGATTATCTGAGTTCTCTTCCCTGTGTTATTCAAGTTGTATCATGTCCTCGTAATACATTTTTTAAAATATTATTTAAGACATCAATAAAAATAAAATTTCAGTTCCAATAAGATATGTCCTCCTCGAACTTCGATATGATGATTTTACATATAACAAAATCATCATCTGAATTTTCCAAGGAATATTTATACATATTCCACTGTCAGTTGACGCGTTCTTATTGAATCTCCACTTCCAATTTTTTCCTTGTGTTTTTCTTTAATTGAAAAGTTTGTCATCATTTAGTTCCAATACGAACATCATTTATATTATGTTCCCCAGAAATATGGGTTCTCCTTTTGTTTGTCCTTCCCACGTTCATTCTCCAGCTATTCTTGATATTTTTTTTAGCACCGAGTTTTTTCAAGTGTGTGAATACGTATAAATTCTTTTTAATACGATTTTTAATTACTTTTTGATACATGGTCTTCTTCCCATGGATCGTTTTGATTAAAAATTTTCCATGGTTCTGCGATCATGTTGTATTTTTCTCTATAATAAATTTAGAAAATTCTCCTATTTCAATCTCTCTTTAACAATAACAAAAGTTTTTTAGGTCTAAAATGAAGTGTGCGTCTCAATAAATTACCTTTCTACATAATACTATTTAGCTAATTAAGAAAAAATATCTATTAAGAGAGATGATAGTAATAATCAAGAACTCTAACTAACTAACTTCAACTAATTGTTTGAAAATAAAAACTTTGAGTATGTTTTTATAGGTGGTGTACGGATTGGTTTTTGTTTACTAAAGCCTCCCTAAGAAATAGGGATTTTTCTTTTATCTTTCTTTTCTTTTACTTTGAGTTAAAATAATAAATATATGTCAAACATGTGTAGTGAAGATACAAAAATCAGTCAAAGAAATAATTTAGAGTTTAAAGCGTAATGAGGATATAATCACGGGATAAAGGTGAAAGTTGTTCCACTTGGTAAAGGAGAACTTTGACTTGTAATCCAGAGTTTGAAACCTGCAAATAAGTTCTGACGGAGGTATTTCTCTGTTAGAACCTTCCGACGATCAAATTAGCTGAATGGATCTAAAGAAATCAACAATAAACTCTAGTTCATAAACCAATGAGTATTCCGATGGAAAAGAAATTGAAATCCTAGTTTCTTTGCCTGTAAATCAACTACCGGATATTATATTTAAGAAGAGAGAGAGATATGTATTTTCCGATGAAGAATATATGTTGGAGAAAAAGAAGAAGTCCCTAAAATGATAAGGAAGTTTGTCTTTTATAGGCAACCCCAATTATGATTTTAGTGGTATCAAATTATTACTTGTCAAATCTTTCACCCGTCGCCTGTAACCTATAGCCGGCAAGTATAGTTTTTTGTGGGTCCCGCAACTTATTTCTTATTATGTTTAAATAAGAGATAAATGAATGGAATATCCAAGAAATATTCCTTTTGACTTTCTTATGTTGATCCAAGCTTCGCAAGCTCTCTCTTTGTTAATGCCATCGATAGCTCGATCATGTACTTCGTCTTGAATTCCCATACTTCGACTTACTTCAATCAGCCTTGACTAATTAAATTTTGACCAGATGTTTCCTATTTTGACTTTGACTTTTGTCCTCGTGGCATAATTTTCTTTCAGTAGCCCCTCGATGAAGTATAAATGTATTTCTGCTTCGTCGCGGCTCTTTGAACACTTAACGTCTTCAGAGAATTTCCAAAATTTGAATTGTGTCCTTTGGTCCTTGGGTTCCTCCAGCTGTTCTGCCACGCGCGTGCGACAACTTTCGAAGTAACTTCCGACGGTTGCCATATTTCTCTCTCCTCACCGTTAACCGCAGCGCAATAATGAGATTGTATTATAATAATAATATTATATTGTACTTTTGTCTTTTCCTCGCTTTATTCTTCTTCTTTCCTCTTTTTCTTCGTCATTTTCACATTTTTCTTTTCCCTTCAGTTCTCACTTGCCGAAACCCTCCGAAAAAGCTCCGACCTTTTCCCGATTGTTCTTCTCCTTTCACCGATTCTTCACGTGTTCTTTATTTCTTTTGGTTCTATCTTGGTTCTGTTTCTTTCTTCTCTCGAATTTCCGGAAGTTCTGCGGCGATTTTAAATTCCTTCCCGAATTCACTTTCAAAGAAAAGGTATTTCCGTTTTCGAATTTTCCCTTCCTTCTGTTATTATCATGGGTAGAAAATTCATAGCGAGGAAGACTGTTAGAGCTCTTAGTATTCCGAATTTAGTTTTATTTGATAGGACCAATACCTCCCGTCAAGTTGGGAATAAGGTTTATTTCAGTATCAAGTCCATATGCATTGAATCTTTTGGGTTTGATCCGAATGAGTCACTACCTCTAGAAACTGAAATGCTTAGTTGTTTTGATATAAAATCAATTAAGAAA
Organism: Cynanchum wilfordii; assembly: GCA_025388415.1. Classification (NCBI taxonomy): domain Eukaryota; kingdom Viridiplantae; phylum Streptophyta; class Magnoliopsida; order Gentianales; family Apocynaceae; genus Cynanchum; species Cynanchum wilfordii. The sequence goes on from JAHSUH010003438.1 coordinate 1,212,311, forward strand.
TATTGGATAGATCTCTAAGGTTTTTCGATAATCCCGCGCAAGTTGATATAATCATGATCGATTTTGAGGATGAAAGTAACCGCCTCTCCGAAGATGAAATAGAGAATTTGATGACTGAAGGATTTGGTCATGATCTCATTAGGCGAAGTTTTAGAAATCACCAAAATAAGACTATAGGCGAGTCGAGCAGTGCACATGTTATACCACCTGTGTCTAGGGACCCTACTAGCGAAGTAGCTGAAGACATTGCTTTAGAACCTTCATCCTCCGACTCATCATCTACACACTTCGCACTTCACCGATGTTCCCTTACCCAATAGACAGCTGAAGCCGAAGCCCTCAACTTCGGCGTCGATTTTACAAAATACAGAGTATTTGTTACCCTTGAAGATGACCTTATGTCGATGGATCACATTCCTATACCTCTTGCGCACTTCGACGCCGGTGTTCGCTTACCCTTCGACCCAGCCTTTGTTGACTTCCTTGATTGCTCAACCTGCTCAAGTCTACCCCAATGTTGTTAGAGTCATAATGGTGATGATAGTTTTGTGTCGTCGTTTAGGATGCAAGTTCACCCCTTCTCTCGTCGCACAATTTTATTCGCCGATGGAGATGAAGAAAAATTCTTTATCACTTCGCCCTAGAAAAAATAAAATTCAACTTTTTGACTCCCCGCCAAATAAAATCAATTGGCAAGATAAATGGTTTATGGTTGAGTCCAGAGTTGGGTTCCTCTTCGGGCCTTTGATTGGAAAGTTTCGTAAATGGTCCCCTCCTCCGAAGAAGCCCCTACTGAACAAGGCCGAGCGTAATTTCTTGGAAGAAATCGAGAAGTCCTTAGGCTCTAACCCTCGTACCCAATCAAGTGTTTATTCCATAGATGACTTGTTGAGCGAGGAGAGTCTAAACTGGTGTGGGATTGGCCCTGGTCTTGAGGACTGTAGGAAGGAGTTTGGGTTTGATGAGGACGAGGAGGAAAATCCTATGTGGACTCTGCATTCGGGGGTCGTATTTTCTACTGAGTGTCATGTATGTACTGTTTCCAACTCAAGGGGATATCGGACTGCTCGGGGTAGATAAATTGTTTTCTAATTGTCTTGCCTTTATTATTTTTTTTTTTAAAGTGTTTTAACACTTCGTCTTTTACTTTACAGGTCCAATGTCTAAGAAAAGGTTTTTCCTCCAGCAGACTGGCAAATATGATGTTCGTCAGTCACATTTGAACTCTTTGGCAAAGCGTCCTCCGAAGCCTATTGGCAAAAAGGACAAAAAGGTTGAAACAAGACTTGAGGTCCCTTCTACCAGAGGTACACAAGCAAATCAGCAGGAGCCTTGTGTTTCCGATCGGGGTGGCTTGCACAACTCGAGCCGAAGTAGCTCGTCTCAACAAAGTAGAGGTGGAAAACGTCCTCGAGAGGCGGAGGAAGAAGCTCGTCGTCATCGACCTCGGGGAGATGGGAGCCATTCAACTTCGACTCATGTCGTGGAGATAGCTTCCGATCAAGACTCTCCCCGGAAGGGATCTTTGTCTTCTTCGCCGTCGGTACCCCTCCATTCCTCTGTGGTTCATTCCTCTCCCCGCCAAACTTCGACTCCGCTTCTGGAGCTGCCACCTTCATTCCCCAACAGGTGTCTTCTTCGGTTCCCTTGCCTACCGCCCCTATTCCTCCTCGCCAGGTTTCTCCCTTGGCTTCCACAACTCCACTTTCTACTCAAGACAAAGGAAAGGGGGTTGAAGGTGAATCATTTCCTTGGCTTCAGGCAAACTTTCGTCTTCCTACCGGTGGTTTGGGTCTAGCTGCTTTACAGGAGGAAATTATGAAGGCTACTTCGCCACTGTAGAATTTTGACTTCGCGGACAGAGAAACTGCTTCTCTTTTTGGTACTGTTGTTCTTAAACGTAACGCGAACCTTGCTACATTTGAAAGTGCCCAGAGGCGTCCAGTCAATGAAGTTGTGAACCTGAATGGAGGCCTTGTCTCGAAGTAAGTTTTCCACTGTATTTTAATTTCGTCTTCTCGTTTCCATATTAACTCCTTTACTTGTCTTTACAGACTTTCAACATGTCTTCTCGACCTTGGAGATAAAGCCTCCTTGTTTGAGTAGGAACGGCGAAGAGCCGAGGAAAATAGGTCGAGATACATGACTGCTGAATCCAAACTCCGAGCTCTGCAATGGGAGTTTGATTCTCAATCTACAAATTTGAAGAGTCTCGAGAGAGAGAGAGACAAACCGGCAAACAAGGTGGATGATCCGAAGACTAAGTTGTCTCGGTCCGACCAAAGGCTCCAAGAAGCCGAGGACCAGAGCTTGACTTTGGAAAAGGATTTGTCTAGAACAAAGTCCGAAGCTAAGGCCCAGATCGAGAAGTTAAAAGATCAAGTGCAGAGGGCAAGGTCTGGGCGAGACGAGACTGTAGCTCGGTTGTCGATTGTGCAGGAGGAAAATGATAGCTTGAAGTCAAATAAGTATAAAGACAGAATTATTGTTGGCTTCAAGTCATCCGAGGCCTACGAGTTCGAGCTAAACAAGATGAAACTTGAATTTTTTTATAAGGGCTGCATTCACATGATTCGGCAAGTCCACCACAAATTCGATGATAAGAAGTTTTTGTTGAAGTGCTTCTACAATGGCCCCTATGCTGATGAGTGTCGAAGCGGGGCAGATTTCGTCCCTTATAAAGAGGACGAACTTCTGGATATCAAGGTAGGTGACGTTGTTAAAGGTCGTCCTGAATGGGTGCCACCACCGAGACTCCAACCATCCCTTTGGGATTACTTGAATATGATCCCTAGTACTCCGGATGTTTTCCTAGGAGAAGAGGGAGAAGAGGATGGTGATGGTGATGGTGACGGTGATAACGAAGTACTCGAGGTTGTCCCTATTGATCGCATCCTTCCTGCCGAGGGTATTTCATCTGCGCCCGAGGTGACCGGTCAAGACACTGCTGCTTCTACCCAAGATCCTTTGGCCTCGAGTTCTCAGCCTCATGCTCCAAATCAGGATCCTCTGACCTCGATGGCTCAAGGCGACTTGACTCAACTGCCGGTTTAGTTTTGACCTTTGTTTTCTTCTTTTATGTAATAGCATAGATTTTTTGTACTTCGAAATGGAAGAACATTCTCCATGTTTTGTACTTTACCAAATATATGCGAATATTAAGTCTTCATTTCGACTTTAGTTTTGTTTCCCATTTCCCTTATATTTAAAGAAAAATGTTGCCCATATTTAAGTTGGAATTTGTATTTCTTTACATACATGTCCTTTTTTCAAATTTCTTTCTGATTCTTCCATTCTTTTCTCAGTACTGTCAGTTACAGATGATTGGTCTTAAGTAATACCTTGAATACTGTGCTTTCCCATTTCATTAAATCTAAGCTGTCCTTGTATACAAGTCAAGCCCAAGTAGTAGCGTCTCCAGGCAGGTAGCTAAATCTTGTTATGAACCATTTTTTATGACAAACTTCTCTCTGATTCGTCCATTGTTTTCTCAGTACTGTTACTTACAGATGATTGGTGTTGCATTCGTATTCCTATTTGTTTCTTTATGGTAGTACTACTACTATTATTCTTTCTTAGGCTATATGGGCCTGCCTGTATAATGAAACTTTCGGCTTCTTTTTATGGAGCAGAATACATCACTTCACTGGGCATACTGAGGTAAACAAGCGTATGCACATGTGCAGACTCTGATGATAAAATTCCACCAGCCATGCTCAGAACACACAATCTACACAACCATTTCAATTTAATTTGCATGCCTCTTTATCTGAATGGATTTTGGCAGCCATGAAAGAACAACAGTAGATGAAGCTGTGAATGGAGGAAAAACGGATGTTATCGATGCCATTAAGGAAGTGATGGCTCAAAATGAACTTAAAGGTGTCACATGAGTTGATGAAAAATGAACTTTTGGGAGAAGAAGGTACATAGCTGGATTATCTGAGTTCTCTTCCCTGTGTTATTCAAGTTGTATCATGTCATGGCCATTGAATTGAATTTTGTTGGAAGTACACAATTTGAGGCTGTGTATCTAAGTTTATAATTTTGATTAGGAGACTAAATTTCAGATTATAATTTCAATATATATATATATATATATATATATATATGTAAAATCAATGTAGGATGATTGAACCAGAATTTTTAAGTTAACAATTGAAATTGCAGAATTTTTAAGACAACTCTGCAACTCAACAATTCTCTTTTTATAAAAAACTTCTATACCTTCATGTCATTAGTCGGACTCTTATTAATTGAGTTATATCTTCTTGACAATTCTCCCCCCTTTTATAATCATTCATTTCTATTCCAATTCAAAAAAATTAAAATAAAATCCAAACAATATGAAAAACAATTACTATCAGCGGATTGAATATAAGAAATAATTCATTAAAAAAAATGAATAATTATATTAATGAATGAAAGAATAGAGATACAAAAGTTTTTTTTTTTTTAAATCATCTCCAACGAAGATGGGTTTTGTTTCCCATACAAAATTTGCATCAACTGATTGATATCGTCTAAGTCCCAATAATTTAAATTTGAAATTGAATTTGGGAGTTCTTTAATTGCTTCAGTTGTGGCGCCAATTTCTTCAAAATCAGCAGTAGGAATTGCAGCAAATTCTTGAGAATCAAATGCTGCACCAACTTCTTCCCCTTTTTCTGTTTCAACTTCTTTTTCTTTTTCTGTTTCAATTCCAGCAGCAAATCCATGAACATAATCAGCTACTGCACCAACTTCTTTTTCTTCTTCTTCAACAACAGTTTCTTGGGATTTAAGCCTCTTACTAGGACGAAAGAATTCTTCGTCTATTTCATCCTCTTTATCTTCTCCTTCCTCCTTGAACTTCGATCTAATGATTTTACATATAACAAAATCATCATTTGAATTTTCCAGGGAATATTCGTACATATTCCAGTGTCCATTGATGCGTTCTTGTTGATTCTCCACTTTCGTTTTTTCCTTTGTCTTTTTCTTTAATTGAAAAGTTAACAATCGTTTAGTTCCAATACGAATATTACCCATATTTCTGTTCCTCGGAAATATGGGTTCTCCTTTCGTCTGTCCTTCCCAAGTTCCTTCTCCAGCTATTCTTGATATTTTCTTGGGACCGAGTTTTTTCAAGCGTGTGAATACATATAAATTCTTTTTAATACGATTTTGATTACTTTTTGATACGTGATCTTCTTCCCATGGATCGTTTTGATTAAAAATTTTCCATGGTTCTGCGTTTATGCCGTAAATGTTTTTCTCTATAATAAATTCAGAAGTTTCTCCTCTTTCTCCTAATTCAATCCTTCTCTTTAACAATAACAAAAGTTCTTTATCGGTGGGTCTAAAGTGAAGTGTGCGTCTCAATAAATTATCTTTCCTCATAACACTTTTCTGATTAAAAAAAAATCGATTAAGAGAGATGATAGTAATAATCAAGAACACCAACTAACTAATTATAAAATAAAAACTTCAGAGTATGTTTATATAGTTGTTGTGGAAGTATTTTTGGGTTACTAAAATGTCCCTAAAAAATAGGGATTTTTCCATTTTATTTTCTTTAAACTAAAAACATAAGTTTATTATATTTCTTCTAGTTAAAGTATTATATATATATATATATATATATATAAAAACAGCTATTAAAATAAATATAAAATTGAAATATTTTAGTTAAAAGAAAAAAAAAGTTCAGTTACTTTAGCTACGTAAGATTTTTTTCTCCCCATTTTTTAAAAAAATATTTTGAGTTAAAATAATAAATAAATAAAAATAAGATATATATATATATATAAAATAAAATGTATATAAATTTTCAATATTTTAAGTTAAATTTTACAATTGATTTCATTTTAAAATAAAGATTTTAATTAGATTTTAGGTTTAGTTAGAAAATAAATATCTAAGTTTGGATAAGATTCATTTTTAAAATAAAGATTTAATTAGATTTTAGGTTTAGTTTAGATAAGATTTTTTGTTTTAAAAAAATTATTTTATTTGGCGCCATTTTTAACGAGGTTTACCGCTAATTCTTTAATGTTACTTACTACCATTTTTTAATTCCTAGATATTATCTTATAAGAGTTTTTTTTGTTGCGAATTTTAAATGGGTTTATAAAAAAAAATTAAAAAAAAAAAACACTGATTTTTTTAAAAAAAATTATTTTAAAATTATTATTATTATTTATATATAGAAATAAAACTCTTTTCTCAAAAAATAAAATAAGATAAAAGAAAATTTTACTAACACACACCTTTAGATTCACTTAGTCAATATATAATAATAAAAGACATGTTCTCGTAATATATTTTTAAAAATATTATTTAAGATACGAGTAAAAATAAAACTTCAATTCCAATAAAACATGTCCTCCTCAAACTTCGATCTAATGATTTTACATATAACAAAATCATCATGAATTTTCCAAGGAATATTTGTACATATTCCAATGTCAGTTGATGCGTTCTTGTTGATCTCCGCTTCTGATTTTGCCTTTGTGTTTTTCTTTAATGAAAAATTAGCAATAATTTAGTTCCAATACGAACATCACCTATATTTCTATTCCTTAGAAAAATGGGTTCTCTTATCGTCTGTCATTCCCACGTTACTTCTTCAACTATTCTTATTTATTAAGAGAGATGATAGTAATAATAAACAACTCCAACTAACTAAGTTCAACAAATTGTTTTATGAAAATAAAAACTACTTTTATGAATTTGGATTAATCAGAGTTGTGATTGTTCATAATATAAAAGAAAATGAAAACTTTGATTATATTTATATAGGTGTTGTACGGAGTGTTTTTCTGTTATTAAATCCTCTCTAGGATTTTTCTTTTATCTTTTTTTTTTTTTACTTTGAGTTAAAATAATATATATATATATATATAATAAAATGTATAAAGAAAATATATATAAAAAAATTAATAGTAAGGGAAATATTCAAATAACTGACTAAAGTTTATATTTTTTTTGAAATAAAAAATTTAATTAGATTTTTTAAGTTTAGTTGTATGGATAAGAATTTTTTTTTTAATTATTTTTATTTGCGCCATTTTCATTGAGCTTTATTGCCAATCTTTTATTATTATTTACGACCATTTTTTATTTTTTGAACATTAGCTTATAAGTTTTTTAAAAAAATTTTTAATTAATCAAAATATTTAATTAAATTTTTGTATTTTTTTATATAAGAATAAAATTTCATTAATATTGACTTAGTTAATATATATAATAATTAAAAACTTTTATTTTTACGTAAAAGACACTAATAAAAATAAAATAAGCACCAGTTTATTTTGAATTATTAAGAACTAACATCTTTTACCCTTTACAAATTAATTTAGAAAGATTTTAAAAGTAAAAATATCCCAAACTATCAAACTAACTTTTTAGTTAAGTTATTGTGATATTCGTCCAACATTAAATCTTAAATGATATATCGGAATGAACGTATGTATACATAGTCAATTCGGATATTTCTTTTGGTGCAATAAGAATAACACCAAGTAATTAACATTGATACTGTCAACCATATAGTGGCGCTATATATATTATATATATATATTTAACTTAAAAACAAAATTATTATTTTTGTATTTTGAAAATAATTAATTACTCTTAATATTTAGTTTTAGAATAATTGGTGAGTTTGATCTCAAACAAATTTACTTTTGGCAAAGTCAGTCACAAAATATTTTTTTAAACTTTTAAAGTCTCAAATATTTTTATTTGAGAAACATAAGGTCCTTCTTAACTAATTCTTTTAAAAAATTTTAAAACTTAACACTTTACATTATTTAGTTAATTAAAACAAAGGGTAAAATATGAAAAGAAGAAGAAGAAGAAGAAACCGCCATGTGTTTTATTAATGGCGTTCACCGTAAGATGCTTTCATAGAGTGTTTTGCAGTACCCGGAACAGATTGTTGCCGCAGGAGAATACCGTCACGCGCTCGAAGCAATCAAGTGGGGGACTGATGATTTCATCAAAGCACGTCCCCAACCCCATGTTCTCTGAATCAATCTTTCTATCTATTGTTATCATACTTCCTATTGCAAACCTTTTTACTCAAAAAGTATTTTAATTTGTTTTCCACGCGAGCCGAAAGGGCCACCGCGACTCTCCCCTCAAATCGCACAAGAGATTTTGAGTTCTCAATTTCACTCTCACTCGGCTCTATGCAATTGACTAATTTTCTACGTGCGTCCAATTTCTTTAGTCTTTTATGCAGTCTAATTTTGGGGAGGGAAAAAAGAGAAAGAGAGAAAGAAAATCTCAGCAACTAACTCATTATTCACGACTATGAAATGCAGGTAGGCGATGGGGACACCAATCATTACTGTTGACAACAACCGAAGGACAAATCGATGAGAACAATCCAGTTTTTTATGTAGCCGGAGAAACAGTTGCGGCAATGGCTGCTGCGCCAATCGTGTTCAGAAGAACAAACCTCTCACATTCTCCTTTCAATAATTTCGCCGTTTCTTCTTGATGTGTTCTTTTCTTTTCTTTTTTTAATTCTCACATATATTAACGATTTTACCCATTTATTTGATTAACTAAATAATTTAAAGTGTTAAGTTTTTAAATTATTAAATTGAATATGTTATGAAGAATCTTATATCTCTCAAATAAAAATGTTTGGGACTTTAAAAGTTAAAAATAATATTTTGGGATTGAACTTGACAAAAATAAATTTATTTGAGACCAAACTCACTCATTATTCTTTAGTTTAATTCGTAAAAATAACTTAATTTGTATTTGTAAACACTCACCAAAAAATGCGATTAATCAATTAATAAATTTTGAGTCACATAAAAGCCCAAAGAAAGGTAAGTAAGCCCATGCCTTAGTGCTTAGAACTAGCTTTTCTCATACGACCTGCTTTTCTCTTCTCAAGAACACCGAGGGGAAAAAAAGAGTAGAAGAGGCGAATTCAGCAGAGCAGTCTCCAATGGTGTCTACGTTGGATAGCATTGAAGATTTGCTTGAGGTATTAGTTGTCTCCAAGTGTACATGTTCAACATGTCGGTGTTCATTAAAACCTGCGCCAACTTTGTCTTTTTATATTCAAAACATATGCAACTTATACTTTCATCTCTCTTCATCTATCTCTATATATACCTATTATTATCTTGTAGTAATGGCACCAAAGAGAGCTAGAGTTGCATATTCTACACCGATATCTACCTCGATGCATCCATTTTTAACATTTTCGGCAGATCGGGATTCTGCTACTGAGAGATGTAACTCGTTCCTTGGTAGACTCATTCAGCATGGAAGGAGGATTGATGGGGGAGTTGTTGCGACTCTTAGACTGGAGACAGAGATGACTAGATTGATGCATACTCCACCGTACAACCGCATCTTTAGTGCGGAAGTGCCTACTTACAAAGAACTAGTATGTGAGTTCTTCTCAACTTTTGAGCTTAACACAAATTCTGTTTCTTTTAGGCTTAGTGGATGTTATCAAGAGTTGTACATGAAGGATTTTGGTATTGCTCTTGGCATTTGGACTGTGGAGGAGACAGAGACAAAGTTGTACACGAACGCAGTCGGAGATTTTCAAGAAAACGTCTCAAGTCTATTGGGACCACATAGCTATGACTCGTTCTGTCTATCGGTGTACGTTGAAAGTGTGAGTATAGAATCGGGATCACATGCACCTAGTACCGGAAAGGGTTTTATGGTAGACTGAAGAAGGAATAGATTATTTTTGAGTAATACACTGCCTTTACATATCCATTATTAGACACAATTTATACTACTAAAAGACAACTAGAATTAAGGAAAGTATAAAACACGATCCTATTTATTAGGCATTCCGGTCTAACAATAAACTAAAGCACGTTGCTAATCAACGTGATTCCGTAAGACTCGGTCTAAAGCCTTGATTAATTCCAACAATCTCCCCCTTAATCTAGGCTTTGTTCCTCTAGATTTTTGACTCCAACAAGTTCCCGCATTTCCGAGAAATTTAACCTTCCTAGTGACTTTGTGAGTATGTCCGCACATTGCTCTTCTCCTCCGATGAAGTTCATGTTAATCTCCCTTCTTTCCACACTTTCACAGACAAAATGGAACCGAGTACTAATGTGCTTGCTTCTTCCATGGAACACCGGATTCTTGATTAAAGAAAGTGCTGATTTGTTATCAACATACAAACTTACAGCCTTTGGAGAACTCATTGTTACCTCACTCATTAGTTCTCTTAACCACTTTGCTTGACAAGCTGCTGCAGCCATAAACTCTGCTTCACATGACGATAATGCTACACTTTTCTGTTTCTGTGACGTCCACGAGATGGCATTCTTATTTAGATAGAATATCATTCCACTTGTGCTCCGATTATCATCAACATCACTTCCCAAACTACTGTCACTGAATCCAGTAATTTTACCATCACCCCACTTGTATATATCAAACCATAGTTGATAGTGGCTTTAAGGTACATGAGGATTTGTTTGACCGCCTTCTGGTGTTGTACTGTAGGTCTTTCCATATATCTACTGAGTATCCCAACAGAATAAGCAAGATCGGGACGGGTGTGTAACAGATATCTTAGGTTGCCAATAATCCTGCGGTATTCGGTTTGATCTACAGGTTCACCATTGATGTCTTTTCCAATCTGTAATTTAGGTTCCATGGGACATTTACATGGGTTACATTCTTCCATCCCATACTGCTGCAATATCTTCTTCGCATACCCCGATTGTTTGAGGCTGATTTTTCCTTCCTTTTGCTCCACTTCAATGCCGAGATAGTATGTGAGAAGTCCAAGATCGGTCATTTCAAACTCATTCATCATTTGTTGTTTGAATTCTTGGATTCTTGTGATGTCTGAATCAATAACAATTAAATCATCTACATATATTCCAACCAACAGTATATGATTTGCTTGTTTCTTTACATACACAACATGCTCTTGCGGACATTTCACGAACCCTAATCCTTTCGGACATCTATCAAGTCTTTGATTCCGGGCTCAAGGTGCTTGTTTAAGTCCGTAAAGTGACTTAAGAAAATGATATACCTTGTTTTCCCCATGATTCACAAGAAAACCCTCCAGTTGATTTACGTAAACTTCCTCTTGAAGATTACCATTTAAGAAAGCTGTCTTTACATCCATGTGGTGTACTTTCCATGTGCTTTGAGCTGCAAGTGCAAGTAACAAACGAACTATTTCTATTCTTGCCACTGGTGCAGACACTTCCTCGAAATCAATCACTCGTTGTTGTACATATCCCTTTGCTACAAGTCTCGCCTTGTGTTTTACCACATTTCCCGCTGAATCCTTCTTTAATTTGTATACCCATTTCAGTCCAATGGGTTTATGCCCTTTGGGTAGGTTGGTTAAAACCCATGTCTTGTTCTTCTCAATGGAGGCAATTTCTTGATTCATGGCTTCAACCCATTCTCCTTTTCTAGCAGCTTCCTCATATGTCAATAGTTCTTGTAGCTCAATGTGCAGCAGTTCCTCCAATGGAAGGTAAGTTTCTTCCGTATTTTCATACGGATCCCTCAAGCTTCGGAATTTCAATGGTCTTTCTTCTGAAAAATCAGCAGCTGAATTTTGTGACAGGCCTTCATTTTCGGTTGTTTGTGTTGCTAATGGAGGTTGACATTCTCTTGTGGTCTCCTTAGCGTCTCCCACTATAAGTGTTCCCCAAATGATATCATTTCCGGTTTCTGTATCCTCCCAATTCCAGCTCTTGTCTTCTTCAAATAACACATCCCTGCTGATGTGTACTTTGCCGGAATCCGGGTTGTACAACCTATTTGCTTTACTGCCACTTTCAACACCAAGGTACACCATTTTAATGCTTCGATCATCAAGTTTCTTGACATGTGTCGAAGGTATTTTCATGTGTGTCAAGCAACCAAATACCCTCAAGTGTGTCAGCTTCGGTTTCTTCCCTGTCCAAGCTTCATGAGGTGTTCTATATGTGAGTGCTTTTGTTGTAACTCGGTTTAGAATGTAGACTGCATGGTGTACTGCCTCACCCCATAAATATGTTGGCATCAACATATTCTTTAACAAACTTCTTGCCATTTCAACCACAGTTCGGTTCCTTCTTTCAACCACACCATTTTGTTGTGGCGTGTATGGTGCAGTGTAGTGTCATTTGATTCCTTCTTTGTTTAGAAGGAACTAAAATCTTTTGAGAGAAATTCACCCCCTCTATCAGTTCTTAAAATTTTTATTTTCTTCCCAACTTCATTCTCCACAAGTGCTTTATACCGTTTGAATTCTTCAAATGCATTCCCTTTTTCTTTTAGCATATACACCCACATTTTTCTGTTGTAGTCATCAACAATTAGCATAAAATATTTATTTCTAGAAACTGTTGGTGGAGAAATTGGTCCGCAGAGGTCCATGTGCACCAATTCCAGCTTCTCCTTTGCTCGGTATGTCGCAACTGCAGGAAGAGGAAAGCGAGTTTGCTTTGCACTAAGACAACCATTGCACAATTTGTCGGGATGTTTGATTTTTGGTATCCCATATACCATTTCTTTGTCCGCCATCTCCTTTAGTGATTTAAAATTTAGATGACCCAATCTAGCATGCCAAAGCCATGCCGGATCTGTCATGTTTGTGAGAAAACATATTGCATCCAATGTTTCCATTTTCATTTTGTAAAGGCGATTTGGGCAGCGTTTGATTCTAATGAGCAACTTGTTACTTGAATCATATAAGCATAAATAATCACCATCCAAGACAACCTTACTACCATCTTCTGTTAGTTGGCCAATACTAATAATGTTATTAGATAGGGCTGGAATATAGTATACCTCGGTCAGTAGTCTTTGTTCTCCATTTTTAAATCGAAGTAGTACCGAGCCTCTTCCTTTTATCCGAACGGTTGAGCCATATCCAACCCTTACATGTCCATTGACAGATTTATCCAGTGTTTGAAACTTTGTGAGTTCACCAATCATGTGATTGCTCGCACCATTGTCAAAATACCGGATATTTGACTTGATATCACTATCATGTGTTTATGATATTGGATTCTCTTCATTGAGCAGATACAAACTTGCATTTTGTGCCATCAGTAATGCAGGTTCCTCATCTTCAACACATGTAAAATTTACTTCTTCTGTTTTACCTTTATTCCTGCATTCAAAGGCAAAATGGCCAAGGACATTGCAGTTGAAGCATCGTATGTGAGTCTTATCACGTACACTTCCACGCCCACGTCCACGTCCACGAGATTGGGAATGACGACCACCGCCTCGCTTGCCACGCCCCAGACCACGTCCTCGGCTCCCAACATTTTCAGCATCTTTTCTCTCTCTGGTTTTTCCGCAATGCTTCCCATTCAGTGTGAGTGAGCGAGCAATTTATCTTCGAGCTCACTTCGTCCCGGTCGGTGACGAGCTCGTTCTTCAAATACCTTGAAGCGGCCAATTGCTTCATCAAACAACATTGAATTGATGTCATAAAATTGCTCAATCCCGGTGACTACTGGAAAGAATTTATCGGGGACAGAATTGAGCAATTTATTTATGATGTCGGAGTCCGTCAAGGTGGCACCCAAACTGCTGTATTTGCTGGCTAAACTACTCAGCTTACCGGTGAATTCATCAATGGAATTACTTTCCCTCATCTGCAAAGCTTCAAATTCGCTTCTTAGTGTGTGGAGCCGTGCTTGTTTGACTCGATTGGCTCCAACATAACGTATCTTCATGCTGTCCCAAACATCCTTTGCTGCTTTCTTTTGAGCTACAAGCAGCAATACATCTTCAGGAAGGCTTTGGAACAGAAAAGCCCTTGCTAATTTATTCTTCTTTTCATCGCGGCCACTCCTCCCGCTGGTTCTATAGTTTCCCATAACCCCTGTGCATCCATAATTGCTTCAATTTTTATTGCCCATGTTGTGTAGTTTGTTGTTGTAAGCATGGGCACTTGATATGGCACTCCGCCACTATCCTTCGCTGCTGCTTGTTGTGGAATTATGGACATGTTTTCCAGTTTAATGTACTTGGGCATGCAGTAGCTCCGATACCACTTTGTGAGTATAGAATCGGGATCACATGCACCTAGTACCGGAAAGGGTTTTATGGTAGACTGAAGAAGGAATAGATTATTTCTGAGTAATACATTGCCTTTACATACCCAGTATTAGACACAATTTATACTACTAAAAGACAACTAGAATTAAGGAAAGTATACATCACAATCCTATTTATTAGGCATTCCGGTCTAACAATAAACTAAAGCACGTTGCTAATCAACGTGATTCCGTAAGACTTCGGTCTGAAGCCTTGATTAATTCCAACGGAAAGCTTCCGGTATCTATCCCGCCCTTCGTTACCTACACTTTATTCTTGCTCATACTATTACTAGTAGGAAGGAGAGTGTTGGGGTAGTTAATGTCATAGATGTTGCTATATTGTCACATATTTATAGGGGTATTCCCGTGGACTTGACTAGTGTTTGCTAGATTAGTTAGGGATTATGCCACTGACACTCTGTAAGCAGATTTTGGGATTAGGACCATTTATTACTAGAGTGGCTAGATATCTTGGCAAAGATCTTGCAGCTGCAGATCTCACTTTGGTGTGTACATCTACTACACCTGTTGACACTAAAATCCTCTGAAACATGGGGATGCCCATACAGGTTGATGGTAGGTGGGTACCTGCTGCAGTTGAGGTTCCACCCCAAGAACCAACACCACCACCGGATCCACCACAACCAGAGCCACTGCACTTTGTTCCTAAGACTGCTTTTGAGAAGTACTCTGTGGCAAGAATGGACAGAATGGAAGCGGGACAAAGGAGATTGGAGGCTACATTACATGGCATCCAGGTGAGCATCTCCGAGCTTACGCAGCGTTTCAATTAGTGGACAGATGATTTTGGTGAAATGATCGAAAAGATGATGGCCACACCACCACAGTCAGTCCGATTTCAGCAGCCGCAGCCACCGCCACCACCACTACCATCAAAGTCGGAGGAGAAAGAGACACAAGTTCTTGTGAAAATGGAGGAAGATAGATATTAGTGTAGATATTTTTTTCTTCAATAGTTTAGGAATTCTATTGTAATCACTATAAAAAAATGAATCGGAGAAAAACGAGTGTTTATATTCAATTTGGGTTGAAACAAATAGAATGCTTTTAACAAATAGAATTTCTTAATTTCGACTCTTTGTACATGCACATCATACTTCCGCCTACCTCACCTTGTTACTTGCATTCCTGCTACTTTTTCTCTGGCAATATTCTATGTACTTTTAAATGTGTTTGAATGTTCTTGTTTGTCTTACCTGTGTGAATGCTATGGTTATGTTGATTGATCTATAACTTGTTAAACAGGCTGCTAGATTTTGTGATCTTGATGATTTGAAAAACTTGGCTTCTGCTGGTGTTTCACTCGATTCTAAAGATTCACAGGGTTGGACAAGTGATATATTTCTTCATGCTTTTCAAATTTCAATTGATTGCTTATTTACTGTGATATCATTCTATTTGTAGTTGTTGGTTGTCTTCCGCTTGTTCATCATATTCTGGTAGTGGCGCAAAGTCTTGAGCTATGACACTTTGCTGAATTCTATTTTTCTTTCTTTCTTTCTTTCTTAGAACTTGAAGATTAGTGTTGAGATCCTGCAAGAACTTCCGGTCGATATTCTGGACGTATCTACCTTGCAGATAGATACTTGATGTCAAGTGGTGCGGAGAAAGTGTTGAAAAGTCAGCCAGAAAAATTAGGGAAGTTGGAGATGAAAAGCTCATAGTCTTTATCAATTTTGTTGAATTGCAATTCCCATCAGCCTAGCCAGCACAGCGTAATCCTCTTACCTTTTGAATCACCACCAATAAAATGTGAGTAAACCAAAGCTTATTAAATCGCCACAATTTAATATATTCCTTCATATGTGAGCAAACACAAAGTTTAATTAGGGAGTTCTTATGGGATTTTTTGCATTAGTGATATTTTCTTGTTTGTGTTGCTTTGAAGCTTAGAGGCTTCACAAATACCTTATGTTGGATTCTACAGGCAGTTTTGTGTTATAACATCTTGTCTGCCTTGTTTTCCTTTTCCTTTTTCATTTGTAATATATGAGTTTTGAATTGTATGTATGTGTTGCTCCAGAAACTTTTGTGTTATAAATGAAACAGCCCTGCTTGCAACCGATTTTCAACACATTTCACAAACAATCCCTCTCTGGTTAAGAGGGATGAATTGCTAGAGACTTTCTTGACCCTATTTGGTTAATAAAATTTCAGTTTATTATGTGTCAATTCTAAATTCATAAACTGAATATCAAATATGTAGTAAAAATCAGACAGATGATTTCTCTGGCATCAACAATCGGAGCATCCTTTTCAGCTCTAACCTCCCGAGACTACTTTGTACATCATTTGGTTTGGTTTAGAATCTTTTTTTCTTGAATGCATCATTTGTTGATCAAATCAATTGTTAGTCATTTGATTTGATTGTAAAAAGAATATAAGAAAAGATTCATTAAAAGAAATGAATAATTGAATTAATAAATGAAAGAATATAGATACAAAAGTTTTTTTTTTTCTAAATCGTCTCTAACGAAGATGGGTTTTCCTTCCCATACAAAATTTGCATCCATTCATTGATTTCATCTTCACGAATAATTAAAGTCCAAATAATTTAAGCTTTAATTTGAATTTGGGAGTTCTTGCTTCCGTTGTGGCGCCAATTTTTTCAAAATCAGCAGTCGGAATTGCGGCAAATTCTTGAGAATCAAACACTATGCCAACTTCTTTTCCTTTTTCTGTTTCAACTTCTACTGCGCCAACTTCTTTTTCTTCTTCTTCAACAACAGTTTCTTGAGATTTAAGCCTCTTACTTGGACGAAAGAATTCTTCGTCTATTTCATCCTCTTTCTATTCTCCTTCCTCATCGAACTTCGATCTAATGATTTTACATATAACAAAATCATTATTTGAATTTTCCAAGGAATATTTGTACATATTCCAGTGTCCATTGATGCGTTCTTGTTGATTCTCCACTTCCGTTTTTTCCTTTGTGTTTTTCTTTAATTGAAAAGTTAACAATCGTTTAGTTCCAATACGAACATCACCCATATTTCTGTTCCTCGGAAATATGGGTTCTCCTTTCGTCTGTCCTTCCCACGTTCCTTCTCCAGCTATTCTTGATATTTTCTTGGGACCGAGTTTTTTCAAGCGTGTGAATACATATAAATTCTTTTTTATACGATTTTGGTTACTCTTTGATACGTGATCTTCTTCCCATGGATCGTTTTGATTAAAAAAATTTCATGGTTTTGCGTTCATGCCGTAAATGTTTTTCTCTATAATAAATTCAGAAGCTTCTCCTATTTCTCTTTTTTAGTGGATCTAAAATGAAGTGTGCGTCTCAATAATCTATCTTTCTCCATAATATTATTTAGCTAATTAAGAAAAAAAATATCTATTAAGAGAGATGATAATAATAATAAACAACTCCAACTAACTAACTTCAACTAATTGTTTTATGAAAATAAAAATAAAAATTTTTATGAATCTAGATTAGTCGGAGTCATAATGACTCGATGATCTAACAAAAAAAATAAAAACTTCGAGGATATTTATATAGGTGTTGTACGGAGTGTTTTTCTGTTACTAAAGCCTCTCTAATAAATAGGGATTTTTCTTTTATCTTTTTTTCTTTTACTTTGAGTTAAAATAATAAATATATATATAATAACTTTTCTTTTATGTATACATTCCAACTAATTAATAGTAAGGGAAATCTTCAAATAACTTTTTTATTTTTTTGCTAAAATGGGATTATATATTTCTATATAATAAAGCAAAAGTACAACCTCGCCAAGAGACGAAGTCAAAGAATACAACAGAGTTAGCCTAACTCCTATCTCTACTCCTATCCAAAAGAGTTAGCATCTCCAAAGATGTGGAAAGAGTCCATTTAGTAATCAACCCACCAGGGGGGATCGTTACATTTTGAAATATGGCATGATTTCTCCGGAACCAAGCATCATGAACTGCCTGACGAAAGATATACCTCCATTGCCTGCTACCAATGGTCTTGAAAATATTCTTAGAGATATTTGCATGAACCCACATAGCGGGACAATTGACGGACCAAAAAACAGTCCAGTGCCTCCGGGGGATGATGCTTTCCTATAGTCGACATGAAACCGCACAGTCCCGAACAGCATGCGGGGTTGACTCCTCCTCGGCCTCACACCGGTCACATGTCGGTGAATCTAAGATATGTCTTGCCCACAAAAGCTTCTTCATCTTCAATCTGTCGTGTGCAACCATCCATAGAATAAAGGAACCACGCATGGGACCAATAAACCTCCACAATTGCGACCAATCGTATTCTTTCTCCAAGGGGCCTTCTGAAGCAATTAGCTCGTAAGTAGACTTAGTTGTGAAGATACCTTTAGTAGACAAGGTCCAACGAGGTTGTAGTCTCATCCGATCAATCCTCTCCCACTGGATCCCATTCTTCAACAACTCGTACTGGTGCTTAATCCCTTTCCAAATAAAGGAGCAGTTCGGTTTATGAGTATCGCGCAACCTTTCATCCCCCACATTGTACTTCTGCCGGGCTGCCTTAGACCAGAGAGTTTGCGGTTGTGAGAGGAGCCTCCAAGCCGTCTTAGCAAGCAAGACCCAATTCGTACTTGCCATATGTCTTAATCCTAATCCTCCTCGAGCCTTAGGCTGGCAGATTTTATCCCAAGCAATAACATGTGTTGATCTCCTATCATCGGAATCTCCCCAAAGAAAATTACGATTAATCCTTTCCAGCGCCCCAATCACCTTACGCAGGAGCTTACACACGTTCATCGCGTAACATGGTATCGTCGCTGTGACCGACTGTATGAGCAACAAACGAGATGCCCGGGATAGCATCTTATGCTTCCATCCTCCAAGCTTCCGATTCACCCTATCCAATATATACTGAAAATCCCCACTGCGCGGTCTGCCATGGAAGAAAGGGACCCCGAGATATTTGCCCAAGTTCTGTGTAGACGCTATCCGAAAATTTGTTGTGATGGCTTGAATAAGACTAAGTGCAGTATTTGGGGAATACCGGACCCTAGACTTAGCAATACTCACTTGCTGACCGGATTCATCACAAAACTTTCTCGGAATATTCCCCATGACTTCCGCTTGCTTGCTTGAAGCTTCCCCAAAAAGAAGAAGGTCGTCAGCAAAGAATAAATGGGAAAACGGTGTAGCACATCTCGAGAGCTTGCATGGTTTCCAAGTCCCATCCATAACAGCCTTAGAGATGCGATGCCCCAACGTCTCCATGCATAACACGAATAGATATGGAGACAAAGGGTCGCCTTGCCTAAGACCCCTCTCTGGCCGAAACTCCGGAAGACACTTACCATTCCATATCACCGACAATTTAGTGGATGAGATACAATTCATGATAACAGTGATTAGAGAAGTACTAACCCCCACCACTCGAAGCACTTCTTGAAGGAAACCCCAATCCACCCTATCATAGGCTTTTTCCAAGTCGATTTTCACTAACATCGCTCCCTTCCGACCCTGCTTCGTACGTAAGGAGTGCAACACTTCTTGAGCTATGACGATATTATCTGTGGTATGACGCCCCGGGCTAAAACCAGCCTGTTCCTCCCCAACCAAATCCCTCATGATTGCTTTGAAGCGATTAGCGATGACTTTGGTAACCACCTTAATCACCACATTACTAAGACAGATTGGTCGAAATTGTGTAATATTCTCGGGTTGTGCTTGTTTAGGTAATAAGCAAATCAAGGACCTATTCATTGATTCTAGAACTAACCCCGTTGTGAACACTTCTTTAACAAAACCAGTGACCGCTCCTCCTACCCATGCCCAGTGTTTTTGGAAGAAGCTCGCCGGTAGCCCATCTTGACCCGATGCCTTCGATGATCCCAACTGGAAGACCGCCTTTTTGATTTCAGCCTCATCAACTCCTCTATTAATCCATTGCAGACTGGCTCGGTTCAGCTTTGGAAAATTCCACTTATTTGCATCAAAATAGACCGAGGGGTCCTTAGTATACAAATTTCGGTAGAAATTTCTAGCTTGCTCCTCCAATTTGTCCTCCTCCATACACCATTGCCCGTCTTCAGTTTTCAATTGATGAACATGATTACGACGTCTTCTTGCAACTACACTAGCATGAAAGTAACGAGTGTTACGTTCTCCTTGATTCAACCACTTCAAACGTGCCTTTTGCCTCCAATACTCCTCCTCCTGAACAAGAGTTGTATTGAGCTCGCACATCAACTTCCGTTCCAATTTCTCCAAAGATCTCGTTGGTCTAACGACCAACCTTTCTTGAATACCGAGCAGTCTTGCAACACACCTCTTCTTCCTCACAAAAATGTTGCCGAACTGCTCTTTATTCCACTCCTGAATTTTCAATTTAAAGGCCTGCATAATAACCTCCAAACTACCTCCGCCTTGATCCCAACTATTTTCCACTGCCTATTTGAAACCCGGGTGACAATGTCATGCTTCCAAATATCGGAAGCCCCGGAAGCTCTCCCGCCGCACCTTTCCTAGGCCGAATAACAATAAGGGATGGTGATCCGATGTCGTGCGTGCCGGATGTTTAATAGCAGCATCTTCAAACATATGTTGCCACTCCACATTGCACCACACACGATCGATACGCTCCTTTATATTAGCCACTCCTTTCCTACATTTGGTCCATGTAAATCGTGGACCCCGAAAACCTAAATCCAACCAATGACATGAGTTAATGGTGGTCCGTAACTTCTCGGCTTGAGCAGAATTTATGGCCCTTCCCCCCATCTTGTCCCATGAATCCGGACATTGGTTGAAATCCCCCATTACCAGCCACGGAACATGCACAATGGAACCCGGTTTCTGAAGGTAGTTCCACGGTTCTTCCCGCCATACTAGATTTGGGGAAGCATAAACAATAGACAATAACCACTGTCGTCCATCCTTAAGTATCACCTCGGCATTCAAAATTTGATCGTTGCTAGAAATGAATTCCACCCCCACTTGAGAACTGTCCCACAACAACCATATACCTCCAGCGAAACCCACTGCTTCCACCGACATTAAATCGGTTAAGTGTGATTTATCTACAATTATACTAGCTTTACTACTACTGCTTCTAGTTTCCAAAAGCGCAACCACTGCCGACTTGTGGACTCTTAACATATCGGTTAAATTTACAATCATTTTTGGGGAAGTTGCTCCCCTACAATTCCAAACAAGGATGTTATTCATAACAAAAATCAAGAAGATTGGGAGGTACCTTTGGCAATCTCCATGGAAACCACATCTACTGGGCAATTCGTCTGAGTCATCGGAGCCTGCTCTCGAGCAACCGGTATTTTCCGTTTGTCAACATCTGCAGAGACACTTGGTATAGCAGTGGAGGCATCAATTTCCATCGCCCCCGCAGATTTCACATTCTGCTTTCCTGGTACAGCACAGGTCTCGGCAGTTGAAATGGGTATCTGTTTGGAAGTTGCAACATTAATATCCGATTTAGAACTCGGGCCCGCGGAGTTGGATTCCTGTCTAAGAATATCCAACTGACCCTCGGCTATAACATGTGATGGACCCGAAGCCCCAATCCCCCTTGGGCCTGGGGGTACCTGATTTTTCGGACCGCTTTGGGCCCTGGTGGGGCCTCTACCTTCCACATTCTTATTTTGATGTCCAACACCCCCTGGTTGACTTGGGCTTTTACCCTTACCCAACTTACTTTGTTTCTTCACATGGGCCGATCCCACCAGATTGCTAGGGCCCGGTAAGTCCCTTATTTTCTTCTTCAACGCCTCCGGACTATTAATGATGTCATCACCCTCCGGTAAGTCACCTAGAACAGAAAACTTCGAAGTCCCCTCCAACTACTCCATCGCTGCACTTTTTCCTGAGATATCAAACCTTCTTTCCGCAGTCTGCGGCCGCCCTCGATGTTGGTGTCCCACTTTGGAATTCGCACTCACGTGAGACCACCTCTCTGGCCCGACTGTTCCTGCCCGACCCGCCAGACGTTCCTGATCAAGTTTTTGATTCAGGCGCATGTTAGCTTTTGAGATTCTAGCTTTATGTTGCATCCTATTCTGTTGAGATTGTTGCTTCTTCCTCACTTATGCAGGCAGCATCCACGGTCCGAAAGGGTTAGCTGGTCCTGGTTTCGGATCACTATGCTTCATCGAGCTCTCCGCAGAATGCGAACCGGCTTGGGGTGCCTCCTCGGTTGCAGGTCCGAGTTGGGAACATGTAGCCATACTGTGTCCAAATTGGCCACAGTGAAAACATATGCGAGTCAAGCCCTCATATTCCACTGTTAGTATTCTACCCATTATCATAACAGTAGGTTTAAGTTGCTTGCTCAAATCCACCTCCACACATATACGGGCAAAGTTACCCCCGACTACCTCAGCAGATGTGATATCAACCCTTACAGCTCTCCCTATGGAATTCCCCATCCTCATTAACAGATGTTCCTTCAAAGCATTTCAATAGGGATCTTCGGAACTCTTACCCAAACCAAAGTTGTGGAACTAATCGGATCATCCGGGGTAAAAGTTTGGCCTCTATTTCGAAACTGTAAGATAGCTTCCCATAACCATCCACGGTCCACCTTCTAAGACTTTCAAGTAATCTTCCTGTGAATAAAAGCCGGCAATGATGAAACCCTTTGCCATGTCCACTAGTTCACAACCCAAGGACAAGTTCCACATGCCACGGATTCGGGGTTCAACAACCCTAAAACTTAGATTCCTACCCAAGACCTTAAGTATTAAGGCTCTTCGCCAGGGTTGCCACATTTCCCGATATTCTTCCCATGAAAGTTCCACTATCGGGCATGTTTCATGATTGATCTCAACCTCTGGAAATTTTACGACATCGGTCATACACGGATCATCTATGATATCTTCCTCTCCTTCGCCAGTGTAAATTTCCAACTTCCTATTCCTTCCTTGAAGGGCATCCGCAAAGGACGCCCGATTCCAGGCTGAATGTGATATAGCCGCTTCATCCAATGGAGCATTAGTCATCTCACTATCATTGCACGCTGTTGCATCATCCCTCTTGTGTTTCTTAACACTTCGCAGTAGTTGATCTTCCTCTTCAACAGATGGATGTTCGTCGAGAGAGTTTTCAGTAGCCATCCGATCCAGATTCTCGAAATCTTCAAATAACTAAACGTTTAGATTTTTTTTTTTTTTGAGATAAAAATTTTAATTAGATTTTTTAAGTTTAGTTAAATTAATTTAGAAAGATTTTAAAAGTAAAACTAACTAACTAACTTTTTGGTTGAGTATTTTTTTTAGTGCGGTGATGACAAAACCAAGTAATTAACATTGGTACTGTTAGCCTTATAGTATTTTTTTTTTGTGTCGAACTCCCAACCTTTAGGTTGGAAGAATGAGTGCTGACCACTCGATCACAACTCATTTAACTAGTAAAAATAACTTAATTTGTATTTGTAAACACTCACCAAAAAATGCGATTAATCAATTAAGAAATTTTGAGTCATAGAAAAGCCCAAAGAAAGGTAAGTAAGCCCAAGCCATAGTGCTTAGAACTGGCCTTTCTCATACGACCTGCTTTTCTCTTCTCAAGAACACAGAGAAAAAAAAAAAAAAATAGAAGAGGCGAATTCAGCAGAGCAGTCTCCAATGGAGTCTACGCTGGATAGCATTGAAGATTTGCTTGAGGTATTTGTTGCCTGTTATTCGATATACCTAATCATATGCCCAATTTGAGGGGGAAAAAAAAGAAGAAAAGAAAATCAAAGAATCTAACCTAATTCTAAAACTCCAGAATGAGTTTGCCATTTTTTTTTTCTTTCTCCCTTACCTGTGTGAATACTATGGTTATGTTGATTGATCTATAACTTGTTAAGCAGGCTGCTAGATATGGTGACATTGATGATTTGAAAAACTTGGCTTCTGCTGGTGTTTCAATCAATTCTAAAGATTCACAGGGTCGGACAGGTGATAAATTTCTTCATTCTTTTACAATTTCAATTTCTTACTTCGGGGGGAGAAGAGTCGTCCAATTGAAATTTCTGACCATGTCTCTCCCCTTGAGATTTCATCTCATATCCCTCCTTCTGCAGCGGTGGTTTGGCATTTGCGGTCGGCTTCAGTTCCTCCAACTTCGGCTTCAAATCGGTCTTCGCAGCCTGCTCTTGCCAAGATTTCTGCACCTACTGCTCTGGTTCCTTCTCAAAGGGATCCTCTTCTTGTTCCTCCTGCTAAAACTTCATCTCGGGACAAGGGGAAGGAGGTAGAATCGGGCACTTGGCCATGGCTACGCGCAGGCTTCAGCCCTCCTATGGATTTATTGGAAGGCTGCTGCCTTGCAAGAGTTAATCATGAAGGCTACTCCCCCACTCTTCAACTTCGACTTTTCGGATGAGAAAGTGTCTTTGCGGTATGGTGCTCTTCCCCTCAAGAGGAGTTTCAACTCGGCGACTTTTGAGGCTGCCCGCAGGCGTTCGCCCAATGAAGTTGTCAATTGGGGTGGTGCCCTTATATCCCAGGTAGATTTAGTTCCAAACTTGTATTTTCTTGTTGATTTTTAATTCTGACTCCTGTTATGTGGACTTCGAAGCTCTCTGCCTATCTCCTCGACCTTGGTGAGAAGTCTTCGATGCTTTGGATCATGAAAGGCGGAGAGCCGAGGATTATAAGACAAGGTATAGTGCCGCGGAGTCTAAGCTTCGTATTCTGCAGCGGGACTTCGACTCTCAATCATTGATTCTGAGGAATACTCGGAGGTCCACCGACAAGTTGGGAGATGAAGTCCATGGTCTGAAGGTCAAACTCTCTCGGTTTGATGAAAGGCTTGCGGCTGCTGAGGATCGGAGCTTGACTCTTGAGAGGGAGGTGGCTGCACTGAAGTCGGAGTTGGTTGGAGCTCGATCGGAGAATTTGGGGTTGAAGGACCAAGTGGTAAGGGCAAGGGCCAGCCGTGACGAAGTAGTGGCTCAACTTGCTGCCGTTCGACAAGAGAATGACTCTTTGAAATCGGACGAGCATAAAGACAAAATCATTGCTGATTTCAAGTTGTCCGAAGCCTATGAGTTCGGTCTGCATGAGCGGCAACTTGAATTCTTCGAAAAAGGTAGCATCCATATGCTTCGACAGCTTCACCACAAGTTTGAGGATAAGAGGTTTTTGTTGAAGTGTTTTTTCAACAACCCTTATTCTGAAGAATGTCGAGGTGGGGCTGACTTCATCCCTTTCAAGGAGGACGAGCTTAAGGAGATTAAGGAAGAGGATGTGACTGAGGGTCGGCCAGAATGGGTACCACCACCAGCTCTCCGTCCAAATTTCCGGGACTTTATGAGGACCACTCCCAGTATTCTTGCTCTGGAGGAGGCAGTGGAAGAGGAGGGTGATGGCGTTGGTGGTGACGAAGTGTTGCCCGAAACGGCTGATCCTGCGCCTCATGCTTCGGATCATGTTCCTTCTTCTTCAACTTAAGATGCTTCGGATCTTGGTCTTTCTTCTACAACCCAAGATGCTTCGGCTCCGGTTGCTCAAAACGATCCGGACTCTTCGGTCTTGTGACTATATGGCTTTTTGCAATTAATGTAATAGCTTAGGATTTATGTACTTTCAAATTTTGTGATATATAAAATTTCAAGCTTTTATTTCTACTCAACTTTGTTTTTTTTATTTTTCTTATATTTAAAAAAAAAAATTGTTATACTAATTTAAGTTGCAATTCAAATTTAGAACAACTTAAATTTAAATAAATAAAGATTGAAGCATATTCAAAAATTTTCATATGGATTCGAAATTTATTAAAATAATAAATAACTTCGCATTTGAATAAATGTTTATACATAATACTTTTTCAAGTGGTCGAATGTCATGGATTGGGAAGAAGCGTTTCATCTTGCTTCGCCAGTTTAAATGTTCCGGGTCCGACTTCTTCCTTGATTAAATAAGGACCTTCCCATTTGGGAGCTAATTTCTTTCTTTGTTCGAACCCTCCAATGATCAAATTAGTCGAAAAGATCCAAAGAAACCAAGAACAAACTCTAGTTCATAAACTAAGTCGTATGTTGTCCCGAAGAAAAACAGAAAAAATGATCTTGTTTTGTATGAAAATAAACCATTGGAAAAAATATATTTAAGAAGAGAGAGAAAGGGTAGAAATTTATTCTCTGGCAAAAAGTCTCAAAATAGGAAAGAAAAAGAAGCCCCCTCATTGATAAGGGAGTTTGCCTTTTATAGGCAAACTTTCTTATTATCTAGTATGTTAAAAAATCATTACATACTTACCTTATCTGTTTGTACAAGTCAAAATGCTATCATTATAGTCTTTTTCATACGTCTAATCCCTTAGTTTCGTGTGATATTTGACCAGAAACAATGGGTCCCACCACTTACATTCTTATTATATTTAAATAAGAAATCAATTGACAGAATATACTTGGAATATTCCTTTTGGCTACGAAGTCAAGTTAGCTTCATTAAATTCTCTTCGGGGTTCTCACTAGTCGTTCGACTTCATTGCTTCGCCTGATCGTCCAGTACTTTTCTTCGGATTTTCCACTAGTCTCCTAGCTTCATGTATCGTCCAGATACTTTGGACTCTTCGTCACGCTTCGCTTTGACTGATTTGACTCCACTTTGACCAAATTACGATCATACTGATTTTAACTTTGTCTATGTGTCATAATTTCCTTTAAATAATTCTCCTCACTAATTAGGACTTCGAATCGTCATCCCAATTGAACCCAAAAATCGCCTTTTGCGCCTTTTCAGTGATTACCTTTTTGTCTCCTTATTTTAAAATAAAGATTTTAATTAGATTTTATGTTTAGTTAGAAAATAAATATCTAAGTTTGGATAAGATTCATTTTTAAAAAATTGTTTTATTTGGCGCTGTTTATAATGAGGTTTGTCGCCAATTCTTTAATGTTATTTACCACCATTTTTTAATTCCTAAATATTAACTTATAAGATTTTTTTTTTGGCGAATTTTAAATGGATTTATAAAAATTAAAAAAAAAACTATTTTTTTTTTTAAATTAATCAATTATAATTAAATAATTTTAAAATTATTATTATTTATATATAAAAATAAAACTCTTTCTCAAAAAAATAAAATAAGATAAAAGAAAACTCTACTAACTAACACATTTAGATTCACTTAGTTAATATATAATAATTAAAGACATGTCCTCGTAATATATTTTTAAAAATATTATTTAAGACACCAATAAAAATAAAACTCCAGTTCCAATAAGATATGTCCTCCTCGAACTTCGATATGATGATTTTACATATAACAAAATCATCATCTGAATTTTCCAAGGAATATTTGTACATATTCCAGTGTCGGTTGATGCATTCTTATTGAATCTCTACTTCCATTTTTTCCTTGTATTTTTCTTTAATTGAAAAGTTAGCCATCATTTAGTTCCAATACGAAAAGTTAGCCATCATTTTTTCCTTGTATTTTTCAAGGGTGTGAATACGTATAAATTCTTTTTTATACGATTTTGGTTACTTTTTGATACGTGATCTTCTTCCCATGGATCGTTTTGATTAAAAATATTCCATGATTCTGCGTTCATGTCGTAAATGTTTTTTTCTATGATAAATTCATAAGCTTCTCATATTTCTCCTAATTCAATCCTTCTCTATAACAATAACAAAAGTTATTTATCGGTGGGTCTAAAGTGAAGTGTGTGTCTCAATAAATTATCTTTCTCCATAACACTTTTCTCGATTAAAAAAAAATTGATGAAAAATCGATTAAGAGAGATGATAGTAATAATCAAGAACACCAACTAACTAACTCCAGCTAACTAATTATAAAATAAAAACGTCAGAGTATGTTTATGTAGTTGTTGTGGAAGTGTTTTTGGGTTACTAAAATCTCCCTAAAAAATAGGGATTTTTCCTTTTTATTTTCTTTAAACTAAAAACATGTTTATTACATTTCATCTAGTTAAAGTATTATATATATATATATATAAACAGTTATTAAAATAAAGATAAAATTGAAATATTTTAGTTAAAAGAAAAAAAAGAAAATCAAGAACTCTAACTAACTTTTAAAATCTGTTATAATAATAAAAAAAAATTGAATATATTTATATGGTGATTATAAGAGTATTTTCAGTTACTTTAGCTACTTAAGTAAGATTTTTTTCTACCCATTTTTAATCCTTTTTTTAAAAATATTTTGAGTTAAAATAATAAATAAATAAAAAATATATATATATAATAAAATGTATATAAAGTTTAATATTTTAAGTTAAATTTTACAATTTCCATTTTAAAATTATAAAATCAATTGATTTATTTAAACATTTTAATTAGATTTTAAATTTAGTTAGAAAATAAATATCAGAGTTTGGATATGATTTATTTTTAAAATAAATATTTTAATTAGATTTTATGTTTAGTTAGAAAATAAATATCTAAGTTTGGATAATATTCATTTTAAAAAAATTATTTTATTTGGCGTCATTTTTAATGAAGTTTGTCGCCAATTCTTTAATATTATTTACCACCACTTTTTAATTCTTATATATTAACTTATAAGATTTTTTGTCAAGAAGACGTAACTCGGTTGATAAGCATCATCACTTATGACATGAGAGGTCATGAGTTCGAGACATAATAGAAATTAGGATTTTTTAAAAAAAAAAATTATAAGATTTTTTTGTTGCGAATTTTAAATGGATTTATAATTAAACTGATTTTTTTTAAAAAAAAAAAATCAATTATAATTAAATAATTTTAAATTATTATTATTTATATATAAAAATAAAATTCTTTCTCCAGAAAATAAAATAAGATAAAAGAAAATTCTACTAACTAACACATTTAGATTCACTTTAGTCAATATATAATAATTAAAGACATGTACTTGTAATACATTTTTTAAAATATTATTTAAGATACCAATAAAAATAAAACTTCAGTTCCAATAAGATATGTCATCCTCGAACTTCGATCCGATGATTTTACATATAACAAAATCATCATCTGAATTTTCCAAGGAATATTTGTACATATTCCAGTGTCCGTTGATGCGTTCTTGTTGAATCTCAACTTCCGTATTTTCCTTTGCGTTTTTCTTCAAGTGAAAAGTTAACAATCGTTTAGTTCCAATACGAACATCACCCATATTTATGTTCCTCGGAAATATGGGTTCTCCTTTTGTCTGTCCTTCCCACGTTCCTTCTCCAGCTATTCTTGATATTTTTTTGGACTGAGTTTTTTCAAGCGTGTGAATACGTATAAATTCTTTTTACTACGATTTTGATTACTTTTTAATACATGGTCTTCTTCCCATTGATCGTTTTGATTAAAAAAAATTCATGGTTCTGCGTTCATGCCGTAAATGTTTTTCTCTATAATAAATTCGAAGCTTCTCATATTTCTCTTTTTTAGTGGATCTAAATTGAAGTGTCTGTCTCAATAATCTATCTTTCTCCACAATATTATTTAGCTAATTAAGAAAAACTATCTATTAAGAGAGATGATAGTAATAATAAACAACTCCAACTAACTAACTTCAACTAATTTTTTTATGAAAATAAATACTTTTATGAATCTAGATTAGTTATAGTCGTGATGGCTCCGAATCTTAGATGGTCTAACAAAAAAAAAACTTTGAATATATTTATATAGGTGTTGTACTGAGTGTTTTTCCTTTTACTTTGAGTTAAAATAATATATATATATATATATAATAAAATGTATATAGAAAATTTTTTTAAAAAAATTAATAGTAAGGGAAATCTTCAAATAACTTACTAACTTTTAGATTTTTTTTGTGAAATAAAAATTTTAATTAGATTTTTTAAGTTTAGTTAAAACATAAATATCTAATTATGGATAAGATTTTTTTTATAATTATTTTTATTTGGCGCCATTTTCATTGGGCTTTATTGCCAATCTTTTATTATTATTTACCACCATTTTTTAGTTTTTGAACATTAGCTTATAAGTTTTTTTTTTAATTAAATTTTTGTATTTTTTTGTATAAGGATAAAATTTCATTAATATTGACTTAGTTAATATATATAATAATTAAAAACTTGTTTTTTACGTAAAAACACTAATAAAAATGAAATAAGTAGCAGTTTATTTTGAGTTATTAAGAACTAACATCTTTTACCCTTTACAAATTAATTTAGAAAGATTTTAAAAGTAAAAAATATCTCTAACTAACTAACTTTTTAGTTAAGTTAGTGTGATACTAACTTAGTGAACTTTTTTTGAACTTTTTTTTTATACCATTTGGGTACCAGTGTCTTCAACTTTATTTTTATTTAGTGAAACTAATTCGGACTTAGTTTTCAGAATTTTCACGTTGAATTTTAAATGATATATAAGAATACGATTAATCAAGTAAGAAATTTTTGAGGCACAGAGAAGCCCAAAGAAAGGTAAGTAAGCCCATGCCATAGTGCTTAGAACTGGCCTTTCTCATACGACCTGCTTTTCTCTTCTCAAGAACACAAAAAAAAAAAAAAAAAAGTAGAAGAGGCGAATTCAGCAGAGCAGTCTCCAATGGAGTCTACGCTGGATAGCATTGAAGATTTGCTTGAGGTATTTGTTGCCTGTTATTCGATATACCTAATCATATGCCCAATTTGAGGGGGAAAAAAAAAGAAAAGAAAATCAAAGAATCTAACCTAATTCTAAAACTCCAGAATGAGTTTGCCATTTTTTTTTTCTTTCTCCCTTACCTGTGTGAATGCTATGGTTATGTTGATTGATCTATAACTTGTTAAGCAGGCTGCTAGATATGGTGACATTGATGATTTGAAAATTTTGGCTTCTGCTGGTGTTTCAATCAATTCTAAAGATTCACAGGGTCGGACAGGTGATAAATTTCTTCCTTCTTTTCCAATTTCAATTTCTTACTTTTTTTTGTAGTGATATCGTACTATTTGTAGTTGCTGGTTGTATTCTTTTTGTTTATCATATTCCGGTAGTGCCAGCCAAGTCTTAAACTGTGATATTTTTCCTTTTTTTTCCCTCTATTTATGCATGTATAATTCTATTCCTGTATTTCAATCTTAATTGCCCACAATATGTTTCTATTCTGTGATTTCTAAAATATGAATGTCCACTTTCCTAAGATAAGTATACATTCCAACTAAAGTTCCATCACTAACTTCCTCGTAAGGATGCAAATCCACAATAATAAGAAACTACTATAAGTTGCTGTGTACAAGGACTGACATTGAGTCAATTTCAAACCTTAATTGACTACTTCAAGATAAATGTGCGTTAAAAGGTTGTATTGTGGCCAAGACATTGACATTGGACTGACTATTTATCTGTGTTTGTTGTGCGTGTGGTGAGGAGTATATTGGACAGTTTGCTCTTGCTTCTGATAATGAGGACATAGCAGAGGTCATCAGTTTTGATCAATTGAGTAATGGGAGGAGGAAGAAAGGGGGTTTTTGGTGTTGGGTGCTGCTCCAAGGATGGGGAAACAAATTAACTAGAACAGTGAGGGCAGGATGTAGGGAAATAGATCACAAAGAATCGTTTGGTGAATTTTGGTTCATGAAGAAGACAATCTCAGGTACAATTTCATGAACATTTGTTAATTCCTACATATTAAACAATGGACACAAATAAGATTTGATTAAGTTTATTTTCTAGGATATGATAGTAATCAGTACTACTAGTAGGTTCTGTCGTAGATCTTGGAATAAGTTCTATTCAAGGAGTTCAATTTGAGAGATAGTCTAAATAGAGAGTAGTGGCCTGAACCAACTTAGAACTGAGAAAGAAAGGAAATGCTGAAATCTTGGCTATTAAGTTTATATTTTTTACATTAGTTGTCTCAACCTTTTTCTCTTTACTTGACTTTTTGAGAAACTTTCTTATGCATCATATTTTGTGTTGGATTAATGAATTGAACTTGCAATTTTTAGTAAAATTATTGATTCTGCTGACATCTTATTTGGTCTCTCTTGTATAATTTGGCAGCCCTTCATATGGCTTCAGCTAATGGGCATATTGACATTGTGGAGTATCTGGTTAGCCATGGAGTGGTAAGGGTGTTAACTGTTGCTTATACAATCTAACCCCTACATGATCCACTTTTTTTATCTGGGTTTGGGGGGTGGGGGGGGGGGGTTGGGGAGGATGGATGGATGCTTCTACGGCCTAACTTATACATTACTCACTTCGTTATATGTATTATATTTCTTTGGGTTCTGCTGGTGGGGTATTGGAAGAGGGCTTTTCTTGTTGCTTTTTGACTTGGGTTACCATTCTAATTTTTTCTCTGTTTTTTCTATACATGTTCTTTTTCAAACCTCTACCCATTATCTTCAGATTCATGACAACTTCATAATAGAAGTACTCTACTTTTCCCATTTATTTTGACAGTTTGATTTGGGTAAACATTTTATTAAGAGTTGGAATGTAAAGCATGTGATAGTCCAATTCCAATTCTAAACATATGAGACCAACTTAGAGGCTATTATTTTTTCACCCCAAATTGAGTCTCGCCTTGTTATGTTATGGTACCTATGAAGTTTCTTGGGCTAGAAGATTGAGTAAGGTATTTCTCATGGGTGTGAGGGCTGTTTTGGGTCTCCTCAAGTGTGGAATTTGTGAGGACTCCATTACTATGGGTTTTTAAAAACAGTAATAAGGATGGGACATAGAAGATGAATATCACTGAATAGAAGAAGTTTAAGCACAATACAATCTCACCATTGGCAAAAATCAAAGCTTGATTGAATAAAGAAAATTCCGTTACTCATGGTCAAATTTTGTGATTTGCCTTGTATTCAGAGTTCATTCATACTGATGTCTTACAAGATTTATTTTTCACCAAGAGTTCTTGTAAAACTTCCCAAAAAAAAAAAAAAAAAAACCCTAATTAGAATCCTAATAATAGTATGACTTTGGATTCTTGGGATTTCCTCTTAGGCTCTGATATTCATAAGCCTGGTCTGACCAATTATAGCTTCTGAAAGAATAGTCACAGATTGGTTCAATGCTGGGAAATAATTATAAGTGAGAGGAGATTTAAAAATTTGACCCTTTTTTTTTTCAAGTAAGATGGTGGGTTTACCAATCCTTGAGTTTGCACATAGAGGTACAATTTATGAAAGACTTCCATTTTTTATAATTTATAGATGGTGGGTATCCAGGAAGGTAGCTAAATCTTATTATGAACCATTTTTTATGACAAACTTCTTTCTGATTCTTCCGTTCTTTTATCAGTAGTGTCACTTACAGATGATTTGTGTTATATTCGTATTCCTATTTGTTTCCTTATTGTAGCCCTACTACTATGATTCTTTCTTAGGCTATCTGGGCCTGCCTGTATAATGAAACTTTCAGCTGCTTTTTATGAACAGGATGTTAATGTTTCTAACATGGAGCAGAATACACCACTTCATTGGGCATGCCTAAATGGGCATACTGAGGTAAACAAGCATATGCATGTGTAGAATGCACCGATTAATTCCACTAGACATGCTCAGAACACATTCTACACAAGCATTTCAATTTAATTGGCATGCCTTTGTTTACATAGCTCTCTTGTGGCTTTCCAGGTTGTTCGATGTTTAATTCTTGCCGGAGCTATTGTCTCACTTCTGAACTGGTGCGCTCTTTTAACTATGACTATTCTTTCCATGACAATGGAACTGTCTGTAATCTCTCTCTTTATTTGAATGGATTTTGGTAGCCATGAAAGAACAGCAGTGGATGAAGCTGTGAATGGAGGAAAGGTGGATGTTATCGATGCCATTAATGAGGCGATGGCTCAAAATGAACTTAGGGGTGTCAAAGTTGATGAATCTGTTGATGAAAATGAACTTTTGGGACAAGAAGGTACATAGCTGGATTCCAAGTTGTATCTCAGTTTCGTTCCCTGTGTATTCAAGTTGTATCATGTCATGGCCATTGAATTTTCTTGAAGTACACAACTTGTTGACATTAGGAGGATCAAACATTTCATTCCCCATGTGTAACAAATTTTTTTTTCGCAATTGCAGAACATCGTTTGTTTTTTCACTAAGATCTTATAAATATATAAAATTTTATCATTTTATTGATATTGAAATTATTATTATTAGATTATCAATATGTTCAGATAACCAATGATCTAATTAAAAAATTCATTTAAAAATAATACCAAGATAAGACACCAAAATAGCTCTTTTTCTCTACATGACTGAACCTTTTTATTCCTCCTATGCATTGTTCAAAACTGACTTGTAATTGTAGGATCTAAACAAAAACATTATTTGTATATGTTGGAGAACAAACCTTTTTTTTTTTTTTTAATACCCACTTGGGCGCCAAATGTCCCTATTTTATTTGGTGAAACTAATCCGGACTCTGCAGAGCAACGACTTGACCCAACACCCCAAGGGATTCGAAACTTCGACCATCCGTCCTGGAGGAAGCATTAGAAGTCCGTGCACCAACTCTCCAAGCTACCGGGTTGGAGAACAAACATTGATTTACATGGAAACTAAAGCCAAAAATAATGATTCCAATGGGGAATGAATATATATTCTGCAGACCATGGGATTCCTTTCTTCCTTGTTTACATTCAATGAAATTGTATAGAAGATGTATATTTACAGCAGAAACACTGTGATATTTGCAAGAAAACTACCTACCATGGGAAAGGAAAAAGAGATAATAAAATTTACTGAGAGGTGAGAGAATTACTGTCATCTGCTTCTGCTGCTAACATACATAATCCAGACATTGAATGAATGTTGTCAAGCCATGAAACTAGTTGCTGTGTAGATGGCCTTGTTTTAGGATTTTCACTTAAGCAAAGACAAGCAATCTGAAGAACCAATAAAAGCTCTTCTGCATTCCCTTTGTCATAAATGAATGGATCAAATATCTCACTCTCCCTTTTATCTCTCTTCATTTGAATCACCCAAGAAATCAGTTCCCTGCTTCCTCTCGGTTTGCACATATCTATTGGCCTCTTAGCAGTAAGAAGTTCTAAAAGAACAACCCCAAAACTGTATACATCTCCTTTGTAGGTAGCAACAGCAGCTTGTCCATATTCAGGAGGTATGTAACCTAATGTGCCAACAAGATCAGTGGTGACATGCGTGTCGTATGGAAGAATCAGCCTTGCCAGACCAAAATCAGCCAGGTGAGCTTCAAAATCCTCATCCAAAAGGATATTACTTGATTTTATGTCTCTGTGGAGGATGCGAGGCTCACATGCCTGATGCAAGTAAGCAAGCCCTCTTGCTGCTCCTTGTGCTATTTTGAGTCTTCTGTCCCAATCCAGACAAGATGGTCCATCGATTTTCTCGTGCAACCAATAATCCAAGCTACCATTCTCCATATATGAGTATATTAGGAGCCTGTCATTCTTGTACCTGCAATAACCTTGAAGCAGCACTAGATTCGGATGTTGTGCTCTCGATAGAGTTTCAACCTCAGCTTTGAATTCCCTCTCCATCTGACCAGTATCACCACAAAGCCTTTTGATGGCCACTTTCCTTCCATCACAAAGGATCGCCTTATACACCAAACCAAAGCCACCACAACCAATAATGTTCGACTGATCAAAGTTGTTGGTGGACTTGACAAGGTCATCCAGCGTGATCTCTGTAATGCTTCCTTTGCTTTGGAAAAGATCAACCAGACTTGAACTGAATTCTTCCATATCCTCATCAATTTCACCAACGTTTGAGTCCTTTTCTGGATCAACTGCTTTGCGACTTCTGCTAGTTCGTTGAATGATCAAGAAAACCAAAGCAAGGAGAAAAACAACACCCATAAAGATTCCAATAAGCATCCCTACTATAGTGTTTCTAGGTATCTTTGCTCTTCTAAATGATGTCCGTGGAGTTCCATTATCTACTGGACAAGGAGGACGACCATGCTCACCACAAAGACCTGGGTTCCCCTCAAAGCCAGAGTTTGGAAAAGTTGCAAATTGGCCTCCACTGGGGATCATTCCAAACAGGTTATTGTAAGCTACATTGAACTTTGACAGAAAGCTGAGAGCTGTTAGAGAAGGTGGTATTGATCCAGTCAAGTTGTTACGAGAGAGATCCAAGGTTTCTATGCTAGTCATGCCTGACAAATTGCTAGGAATGGCTCCTGATAAGTTATTGTTTTTCAGGTCCAAAACATGCAGCTTCTTCAAATTTCCAAACTCTGGCCAAATTGGTCCAGTCAGGAAATTATTGCCAAGAAGTAGACTTGGTGGAAAGCTCACTACCTGGTTATAGCGAAATCCCCTAGCACTAACATTTCTTTTCTGGAAGAAAGGGAAATCAGCAGAAGGATCTTCCATAGGTGATCTACCAACAACGAGAGACTGCAATTCAGTAAGTTCTTTAGGAATTTCCCCAGTAAAAGTGTTGTTTGACAAATCCAAATAGAATAAAGACTTAAAACCAGAGAACCAAGGTGTAATTGCTCCTCCTAGACGATTCCACGACAGGTCTAACAATTGTAAATTTTTTGAACTACTCAACCACTGTGGAATAGTGCCTCTGAGTCTACAATTTGCAATAACAAGAACTTGAAGTGCTCTAAACTGCAGATTAGGATCAGATGGCAATATCTCATTGTGAAAATTTAAAGTAAGAACCAAAGTAGTCAAGTTCCGGCAATGCTGCAGAGTTGTTAGAGCAGCTGAAATGTTATAAAGACTTGAATTTGAAAGGGAAAAGTGAGAGAGTGTCTGAAAATTCCTGAAACTTTCAGGAATGTTTCCAGTGAAGTAGTTTCTTGCAAGATTTATAGTTTTAAGTTGTGGGCAGGAAGGAAGATTAGCAGGAATCGACCCGTGAAACTGATTGGTAGCCAGGTCAAGTGATTCTAGACTAGTCATTGCAGCACAGTTAAGATCAATAGTACCTCTTAAAGAATTGTTTCTCAAACTTAAAGAAACAATAGTTTGAGAATTTGCTAAGGTTTGGGGGATTCCACCAATGAATTTGTTTGATTGAGCAGAAAAATAAGATAACTTTCTAAAGCTATGAAACACATCTGGTATATTCCCTGACAACTCATTTGAAGAAATATCCATATACACAAGGTTAGAGAGGTTACCAATATTTTCACTGAGCTGCCCTGATAATCTGTTATCTTGAAGTGCTAATCTTTCCAATTTTGGCAGCTGAAATACATCTTCAGGTAAACTTCCAGAAAGAAAATTTGCAGCAAGACAAAGATCCTCCAGTGAAGTACAGTTTCCCAGCCCTGGTGGAAAAGTTCCAACAAAAGAATTTGCCCCCATCTTCATAACCTCCACTTTGGTTGAATTGTTACAAATTGCAACAGGTACTGAACCCTGAAACAAATTCTCAGAAATATTGAAGACCCTGATTGAAGGAAGCCACATACTGGTTGGAAAAGGCCCAGAAAGATCATTGCAGCAAAGGTCTAGAACTTCTAAATTAGGTAAGTTTAACAGAGACAAGGGTAAGGAACCTTGAAGAAAATTCTGAGACAGATTAAGAGTTCTAAGCTGGTCCAAATTTCCTAATGAATCTGACAAATTTCCCGTCAATCTTTTTCTGCCGAGCTCCAATTTCACCACCCTCCTCCCAGAATTTCTGGGTTCATCCAAAGAACTGCAAGTAACCCCAACCCAATTGCAGCAATCGGAAGAAGACGAATTGGTATCCCAACCCAGAATACCCGACTCCAGACCATTCATGAAACCTTCCAAAGCTTTCATATCATTCTGATTACAAGTGAGATTTTGAGAATTTACAACAAAACCTCGCAATGAAAATCCAAGAAATAAAAGAATTAACCATACCTCCAAATAAAAACCCATCTTTTAAAGATCTTCCAACAATATATCCCACAGACCCACCACACTTCAATTGAACCCACTTCCTCTGTTTCTCATTTCAATCAAGATCAAAGACCAAAGCACAACAGTTCATTCCATCAAACAACTCACACACAAATTTTTTTAAAAGAAAAGTTAAATTAAATGTAAAAAAAAGAAGATAATCAAGGGCAAGGAAGAATAACAGTAAGTAATCTGCTTGGTGAGAAAAAGAGGAAAGAAAGCAGGTGGAAGGAGTTAGCTTTTGACTAGAAAACCTAAGAAGAATTGGTCCATTAAAGGCTGCTGTAATGTATAATGATTTTCAGCTGCTGCAGGCTGCAGCTTCTGCTTGCCGCTGCTATACTGCTAATTGGTAGTGGTGAAAATGGATGCGGTTTTCGTGCGTACACACTCGATTACTATATTAAAAAAAGGCCGTTGGAGCTTTTCTTTTATATATTTATTTTCTGTCTTTATGACTCATAATGTATTTTTATCATCCTGTCGCCGCTATCCGGATTTTTCTTTTTCTTTCGCTTATATAAAATATATATATATATATATATATATATTTTTTTTTCGCTTAGTGTGATACCTATGTCAAATCAATATATAATGATATATAAGAGAGCGATGCTTTCTCTCCCTTAAATCTGTCGGCAATAGTTTCTTTCTCTTTATGGTTATATTATTTTCAATTGAGAAGATTGGATGATTTATTAGGCAAGTGTTATTTTCAAGCTTGGTGGCTGAGTTCTAGTCATCTACACAAGCGATATGGGAATCCGACAGACAATAACAAATAGATAGTTTTTCATGTTTTTAGACAATCCACTGCTCTTTGATTTTTCAAGTTTTTATAACTTTCTATTCCGCTTATGTTTAGTATAGGTTTTCTATCATGTTTATGTTTCTATCTTTTGGATCTAATTTTGCCTTGGTTTCTCAATGAAGATCAAATTTAGGCAAAAATTAGTAGTTATCACCCCTTATCCGACCCATTGTATGTCTATAACCTCTTTTTCTTTTTAATAAAAATTTCTGTTTAAATTAGATAAAAAAAAATGAGTCTAAATACTCATTATCAACTTGAAATATGTTTTTAGTATAGTAAAAGCAATATCAAATAATTGACCGTTATAATGCTATCATACTCATAGTCACGATACATGGTTTCCAAATAATGACTCTTCATAATAGATGATATGAAAAATAACATCAATTTTAATATTATTTTTTAAAATAATAAGTGAAAATTATCTTTAAAAAAAAATACTAGCAATATCCTACTATTCTACTACTTTCTATTTTTAAAAATAGTGTCTTCATTAGGACTCAATATAACTTAGATTCCTTAATTTAAATTAGTTATACATAATTATGTATCTAATCATACGCACAATGAATTATTTAATATTATTATTCATTTAAAATTTTATTTGTAATTTAACTAAATTATGCTCGTTTTGGTTTAGAAACAAATATTTATATTCTTATTTTAATCATATACATATGATAAAGTTATGTGTATAAATCTTATATATAAGATTATAATTATATGATGGTATTTTCTATATATATATATATATTTTCTTCATCTTTTTCAAAAGCTTAAAGTACAAGTTATCTTGAAAGATACTATTTTGAATACGTGAAGTGTCGAATAAACCTGTTGTGGTACTTTTCGAATCTAGCCACATCATCAATGACATATGTGAGCATAAGTACTTTGGTATTTCGGAGGAAATGATTGCAATTATTGTGGTCCTTCTCGTACGGACTACCCGAAGTATATTTCTATACATACCGGATGAACTTGTACTTGATTCGTACCTGTCATTAATATCGCCAAAAAAATATTGACCAATATTGCCTTGTCAAAAGGCATGCTACTTTGGGATTAGAGTCAAGCTTATTTAGAAGCTGTATATTGGCATGTAGATATCATAATATTTATTTTATTTTCATTTTTAAAGGGTATTATGGTAGATATCATAATATTTATTCATATATTATATTTTATATCTTAATATTTATCTTTTATATTTATATATATCATAATATTTATTTAACAATAAATATATATAAATTCTTTAATCAATTAAAAGTCTATTCCGATTGAGAAACCATATATCATTGTAAATACAATGCCAAATAACGGGAACAGGTATGTGAAATTCTTCTCTAAAAACCCTAGTCTTTTTTAGCTTTTCCTCTTGTTTTGTTTCTGACTTAAGCATCGGAGGAGCTTTACGGGAGCAATCTCCGTTTTGGCTTTGTTTTTTGCAGGGACAAATATTCGGAGGATCAAGACAAAGGTGATTGGAGATTGGAAGCCACATCATTGGCCAATTTTTAACTGCCACATTCTCAAATTTATATAAGTAAGATAATACAAAACATAGAAGAACATAAAGTGAAAAGCTATTACACTTAATCATATTTATTCTCTATGAAAATCTTCTTATTGCATACACATTCAGGAATTTATCCAAATATCCACTAGACCTCTTTTTAATCCTTACTAATTCAAGTATCCAAGGATCTAGATAGAGTGAATTTTTATCCCAAACTTGTCTTTGCATGAATTTAGGTCACAACACATCCTTACTTTTTGAATTTAAAATATTAAATATATATATATATATATATATATATATATATATATATATATGAATATAGGTATTGGAGCTTAGATTAAATTTTATAACTTAAAAAAAAAATTAAAAGATTGAAAAAAAAAAAAGAAAGAAAAGAATAATGATTGCATTTAGAAGTACAAAAATTCATAATATATAATACTCAATTTTAAATACTAATAAAATTTAATTTTAAAATCAATTAATATATTTATACCAACGTAAGTAAATCTGTAAGTCAATAATGCGTAACTTAGTTGGTAGCAACTTCAATTATGACCTCTAAAAGTCATGAGTTTGAGACATAATATATGCGGAAATGCCTTAAAAATATATTTTTTAAAATTTTTATTATAGATTACGAAATATATAATTTTAACATATTTATCTTTTTTCCCTTATGTATACACTTTTAAATATATTGCCAATTTCCCTATATATATATATATATATTTGTAATCTATTATAAATAATTTTTTAAAATATTATAATATTTGTATAAAATTTAATAATAAT
Source organism: Cynanchum wilfordii (assembly GCA_025388415.1). Classification (NCBI taxonomy): domain Eukaryota; kingdom Viridiplantae; phylum Streptophyta; class Magnoliopsida; order Gentianales; family Apocynaceae; genus Cynanchum; species Cynanchum wilfordii. The sequence goes on from JAHSUH010003438.1 coordinate 1,253,238, forward strand.
TACTATATGATTTATTTATTTATAAAGAAAAATTTAATAAGATAAATTAAGTACATAAAAATAAAATTTTTTAAAAAAAGAAATTATAATATATTAAAAAATAAAATGAAAAAAAATGTATAAGATATGCATCTTAGGACTATATATATATATATATATATATATATATATGTAAGTATATATATATATATAATAATAATAATTCAGTAGGTAATTACAGTAGTGTTATAACTGTTGAAAAACATGGTTGCCATTGCCAGCTAACACCAAGAAATTTTCTTCCAACTAACCATCGATCTTAATTCAAAGTCTCTTCGTGTAGTTTTCTACCCCTTTTGGAATATTTGTTAGACATTTTTGTCAACATTCTAAATACACTCTAATTTTATATATATATATTTGTATACGATTGAGATAGAGAGTATTTTTAGATCTCTCTCTAAAAATTTACTAATTTAATTATTAGAGGATTAAAGTTAGGGACACTACTTCCTACACGTAGCTTCTTTTACATGTTTTTATGACATTCTACCGAAATTCAATCCATAGACTACATGAAGTCCCAAAACCACACTACCTCATACACGTGACTTCTTTTGCAAGTTTCTTGACATTTTATTGAAATCCAACTCACAGCCTACATGTCAAGCTCCAAAACCGTTTCGGATCAATATCTTTACCTACAATATTTGATTGTTACATAACTTGAATTCATAGCATAACCTCTTAATTATAAGTAAAAGTGTTTAACCAAATGAACTATACTTTGCTATCAGTGTAATAATAATTTTGATTCGACTAATTCAATCAAAATTATCTATTTTCATATATATATATATATATATATATATATATATATATATTATCTATTATCTATTTTTCAAATTAAATTAAATACTTATTAGGTTATATGTAAAAAATTGATAGAACCATTATTAGTTGGAACAAAGTAATTCATCATTTGTCAAATGGGTTATGGCCGAGTGGTCAGGACCCATGCTCCCAACCTTTTAGGTTAGAAGTTCGACACCCAATATCCATAGTGCTGCCAATTTCAGCCAAATGCTACCTTATCCGGTTTCAAAAAAATAAAAAAAAAATAAAAAAAAATTAATTCATCATTTCACATACACAACCTATTTTGACTTTGCATTGGCAAGGAAAATCCATATTTGGTAAGGAAGGTTTGACTGGTAATCAACAAAAGCTAACTGATTTTAAGGGTTAGAAGTGTTGATTTGGTAACTTGTTTTATTTACTACATACAACAAACTTTATAAAAATAGTAATTTGTTGAAAACTTATTAATATTATAACTATATTTACGATTGTTTTACTTGGTTTTTTTCGAAAAGAAAAAAAAATTAAATTATCATCAAAATACGCATATAATACTACTCGAGTTAACAATGAGCATCTAAACATATTCTTATATTTACATTACATATACTTATATATTTACTATGTGGACCGAGTATTACACGGAATAAGAAAAATAGAGAGTATTTTCCATGCAAATTTTGATATAAGAAGAAGGAAGAAGGTAGGGGTAGATTTGTCATTTGAAATGCAAGGAAAATGAATTGAAACGCAATTGATGACGTTGAATCATGAGAATAATATGACCAAAAGTCAAAGATTAGTTCCAAAACACGTGAATAGAAAGAAAGAAAAAGAGTTTTTTTCTTCAATATTCCATTGGTGCAAATAGTAATTAAGTAAAACCAACAACTTTTTCCTCCACGTCAAAAAAGTTTAATTTCTCTTAAAAAATATTTAAATTTAGATTTATATATATATATATATATAAATTATTGAATTTATACACAAAAAAAAAATTAGTTTTAAGAAGATTCTGCAATAATAGTTATCAATACAGGAGTGGAGAGCCTGTGTCGGGACTATAGACTCGTGATAATTATTTGATATTGTTCCGAATGTATAAAAAAAAAATATATTTCAATTTGATTATAAATATCAAAATTTATTCTTATATACATTACATATTTATTTTAACTTTTGATGTTGAACGTATATTACACAATTCAAGTAATGTTGAAATCAAAATTATTGCGATTAAACTTGGTAACTTGGGGGAGTTGGTGCGCGGATTCATAATGTTTCCTCTAGGTGGATGATCGAGGTTTCGAATCCCCATAGGGTGGTTAGCGTCATGTTAAAAAACTCTGGGTCGGACCCTCACCCTCGAGTAAGAGTTGAACTTTGCGAGCGCACTGCAGGCCAAGTTCGGATTAGTCTCACCAAATAAGGTGGGGACACCGGGCGCCCCAAGTAGGTATAAAAAAAAAATTATTGCGATTACATTTTTTTTTTTCTTTTTGATAACTAAAGAGCTTTCAATTTCAAATTTGATGGAAAAAGGAGAAATATGAACAAAAATTAAAGTGACAAATAAATACAAAAGATATATGTATGTCCATATATAAATATTATACATTTTAATATTTTTTTCAATTTTTTTATAATTCTTTATAATATATATATATATGTGTGTGTGTGTAAAAATTGACATTTTTTTGTTAATTAAAAAAAAAAAAAGAGTTTTGGAAACGAAAATAATAATTCATCTACTATTGTAATATTAATTTATATTTTTTTAAAAAAATTTTATAATATTAAAAATTCTAAATATAGAATTATATAGTTGAAGTGATATATGTAGTATTGTGTCACAACTCGGAATTGTAACAATGAAGGATATAAAAACATGTATTTGTATCAATCGGATAATATTATATCACCATCAAAGAAGTTTTTTACCAATTAAATCTACTCTCTTTGTCACTCCCTCATCTATAAATTAAAAGTATTCAGGGAGGTCGTTAATAGATTCATAAACAGCTATAGACGGATCGAGATCAAACCTAAAGCTCTCGAAGCAAATCCATTCCGAAATCAAGCCAATGGTACTCGAAGAAATTTGCAGTCTCTATGTAAATTTGCTGTACATGTTGACAATCCCAACTTAGGGAAAGAAAAAAGGGATCATAAAATTTCCAATATCAAATGTATCCCTTCTAGTCAAATCCTTTATATTATATCTATATATATATAAACTTCAAAAATTTTCTCTTTGAATGAAGAAACTCACAATTGAATTAGTTCTAAGGATAAATTTTTCTTTTTTTTTTTAACTCAATATTTTGAATGATTAATTTAAGAGAAATTTATAAAAGAAATTCTCGAGACTATATTATACGATTAAAATGCAAATATTTGAGTGAGGAAAACTCACACCAAATTGTTTATATTATATATAATATAAACTTCAAATTGTTTCTTATTGAATGAAGAAACTACAAACTTGAACTAGTTAAGTTGATATCCTCAATAATTAATAAAATAGAAATTTATGAGACATATTCTTCGATAATATATATTTTTAGTAAGAAAAGAAAAATTAGAATTAAAAAATGCTGATTGAAAAAATGTTTAGTCGCAAGATCACGGCAAGTATCCGTTGACTTTGATTCTCTCTTACCATCTATATATACATACATATATATATATATATATACATATATATATATATATATATGTACATTTTTTTTCTTTTTTTTTTCTGATTTCTTCATCAATATTTGGCATTTGGATAAAAAAAATGTTAGATAGACTCTTTAAATTATAAAAGAATTGATAAGTTTGATCATTAGTTTATTAATTTTCATCATATCCTTTGTAATTTTTTTGGTCACATTGATCCATAAAGGCTCCCCCTGAGTTTTTTTTGATAATGGTGACACTTTTGGATCCTTTTGTAACTTGACTCTAGATGTTAATGAAAATGATTGAAGTATTACCCACAAAATATATATATATATATATATATATATATATATATATATATTATTTTTTTATGACAGTTTTAATTTATTTTGTCATATTTTTTTAAGTTAGCAACTTGTAACTAGTCACGAAAATGTGATAGCTTAGTTGATTTAATTTTCCTTACTTTGGTGCCTCACTTTGTTGGACCTATGTTTGACGCATGTCAATGACAGCTTTACGCTACAATTTTAGCATGTAGTATTGGGAGTCTCCTCCTATGAATTTTTCCTGAATTAGTCGATAAAGATATCGGGTCACCAAAAAACTTGTAACTAGTCACAATTTTTCTTATTATTTATCGAATAAAGTTAGAATATATATATACATATATATATATTTAAACTAGTTTCTAAATTCTAAATTGATTAAAAAAAAAAAAGCTAAAATATAATTAAAATAATAAAAAAGAAAATTACCCAAAAATAGTAAGACTTCAAGGATAGATATTGAAATTTTCGAAATTTTGAAGGACTACTAACGTATCTTTTTCTTCTTTTTTTTTTCTTTCTAATAGTGGAAACATTCGAAAATGTAGTGTATATTTGTACCATTCAAGGTTTTTGTCCAAAAAAAGTATCTCAATAGTCAGAGGAAAACCTTGAATTTCTCTTCACACCGTCGGATTTGGTAAACCTGAAATATATGATTAATATGGTTTCATTGACTTTTCTTTTCACCAACTTTTTTTTTTTTTTTTTTTTGGTAATTGAATATTCATTAAGAATGAGTAACATTACACATAAATGAATTAATAATCATCATTCATAGTAACAAAAAAATTCAACCTAAAAAGTTGGAGATAACAAAACTCAACCTAAAAAAATTATGAGAGTAAAAAACAATAACAAAAACAACAAGACCAACAACAACACAACTATTATATCTATATTCATAGCTTTTAGACCACCGATCATTGACATCATTTGCAAGGAGAGCTCGAGTTCATCTTCTTCCTTCAACAATGATCTCTGTGATTTAGGGCGAATCATAGACTCCAAAGATAGTCTGCAAAAAAAATAAACATCGAGAAAATGGCCCAGAAAGAGACTGAGTTTAAAAGCTAATTCTTCAAAAAGAAGAAAAAGAGTTTGATCTCTAAAGATCAAAGAGAATTCTTGCATATAAAAGTGAAAGATAATAAATACAAAAAAATAGACTGAATAGTAACTAGAAAAACAAAAAATAAAAATGAAAGCGAAAAAAAGAAGAAAGAAAACAGAATTTCTGGCCAAGAGAGAAGTTTAGCCGAAGCCAACTTCTCTCTTGGCAGAGAAAAATGGAAGAGACGAGAAGAGAGCAGCGGCAGCAGCGGTGAGAGAAAATATTGTAGAGAGAGAATTTTTGTTTGTCTGTTTTCACCAACTTTTTTGAAACCCTAGAAAATAATAATAATAAAAAAAATAAAAATAAATATATTGACCTAAATTAGACGACTATTTATGATCGAAAAAAATCAGCTTCAAAGATGGCTGCCAATGCCGGAAAATGATTTATATATATATATATATATACTAACAACTTGTTCAAATATAAGAATTTTAATTTTTTAAGTTCAAATTTTATAATTAATATGTATATATATATATACATAATATAATATAAAGGAAGGCAAAAATGTCAACCCTTGATTTCAGAAAGGCATGCAAAAAGTCTTGAGCAGATGAACGTCAAAGTCGAGAAGTTGCTGAGCATCCTAAGTTGATTTTGTTTTACATTTTATAAGGGTCATTATTATTACAATTGCAATTAAGTCAGAGGGAGAGAGAAATTAAACATTTCTTTGTGGGAAAGTAAGAATCTATATATATATATATATATTTCAAGATGAACTATATATATGTATATATATATATATATGTATATTCTCACACGATAGTTGATTGAAATGAAGGAAAAGAATATCAAAATCTAAAAGTATGGTACAAGTTTATAGAAGAAAAATGAGAGTTAGTAGAATGAATGCATACATATCTTTTGGCTAGAGAATTATTTCATGTAATATTCATAATTAATTTTCTCATAATACCAAGTTGAAGGTATAAATGAATATATATCAAATACCTATATATTTTTTGACTTAAGCGCAAAGTGTCCTAAACAATGAGAGATTACTTTTAAGTTAATTTACATCCAAACTAATCTCATTCGAGTCGGGTTGATTCCTTGCAAACACAAATTTTAAACACGAATTGAGATTCAAACCATCAACCTCACTTAAGCCAGAACAGCGCTCACCTTTTCCATATATATATATACACACACATAGAGAGAGGGTGTAAAAAAAAGGTTAAAAAAGAGAAGATCAAATGAATATATATCTAATATCTTGTATAAGTATTATGATGTAAAGGTTTTCTTCTACTAAAATTGTAATCAAGTCAAGTCCAATTAGTGATCTTAATAACCACAAAAATTTTCTACACGAGCATAAACTTTTCATTGAGTAAAAATTTTCTTAATAACTGCTAAAAAATCTCTTAAACAAGCAATACGAGACACTAATTCACAATCATCGTTAAATGTCTCAATATTATGGAAATTAAGAAAGAACACAATAAGGTACTTGATAATCTTGCTTAACTCATAAACTAACAATGTAACTGGTGAATTTATTATTCTTCTGTGTACTTGACTTAATTCTTTGTCCAAAACCTAAGTTCACAAGAACAATGAAGAAAAAGAACCAAAGCAGAAAAACAGATGCAGAATAGGCAAAATGATCATTACAGAAAATTTACACTAGAATATAAATATATATATATATATATATATGTACAGTTGACGGGCACTCCATTCTGAAAATGTGGAGCATAGTTGTATGAAGCTTGCCTTTTTTTAAGGCATACAATATTGGTTGCATATATGCCACTCATGTTGTACAGCAGATCAGCTTGAGCAGCCAAGGCTTTGGACAAAATTTACACTGAAGATGGACATGCATTTGAGGAGCAAGTTTCATACTTCAGGTTCTCTGCTTTCAAGCTCCATCTCCTTTTGCGAGATCTAAAAATATCTTCCCATTAAACTTCAAGAGTAAGGCAATTCAGAACTTCTGCAGGAGCTGAATGATCCAAAACGAGTATCCTCATTACAAGTTTAAAGTATACACATTATAGGTAATATGCATGCAATGGCACTTTATGCTTTGCAACTCTGACATTATACTGATCATTATTAAAGTTTGCTGGTTAAAGAAATAAAGTACTTCATCAAAGAAGATATTCATGATTTCAATAGAATACAATCCTTTCTAACATGATCTTTTTCAATAAAGTATAATCTCCCCAATTTTGAGAGATTCATTAACACATGATAGAATGATGACTATCTTATCTACACTAAACTTCATTCAGTTTATGATGAAAATAGTAGTATTAAACACAAAATCATTCCTTTGCTCTAGAATGGGTATTACTTAAAAGAGCATCCTGCAAAATTACATATCTAGCAATTTATATTATATTCAACAAGGCACTCAAGACACCTTTGCTCAGGTTGCTCATGAGACAGAGATTTACCTTCATGATATTGTCAGGTAGAGTCAAGGAAACCCATAAACTTCAGTAGTTTTTAGTCAAATTCTCCCGTCATCATTATTTGGACCAAAAACTTCTTCGGAGTTACTAGGCCTCAGTGCATCAAGACTGGAAACTCATCAAGAGAAGAATTCGCTGTTAGTGAAAAACCTTAATATAACTTAGAGCCTAATATACATAAGCATTGGGAACTTAATAAATCACCATATCTGATGCATTGATCTTACCTGCAATTTTGAGGAACCCTCCACGATAATATAGATGAAAACTTAGATTTTGGTGGCAAGGACATGTATCTTTTCCAATCTTCAAGTAGTATCCTAAGGTCATGAAGTTTGCTGTCCAATCCAAAACAACAGTTTGCATGCATGGTACACACTTCATTCAAATCTTCACTGGGTTCACAAAATCCCCCAAAATATGAAGTACTCAAAAATCTCATTTTTAGCCCAATGTCAAAGACAAAGGTATCATTCTTTATTCTATTAAGGACATCTTGATCATGCAAACCAGGATACACCTCTCTGGCAGAGTACCAATATTTGTAGAACTCTATTGATTTATTATTCGACCTTACAAAATTAAAACCTCCATTAGGTTTGTTCTCCACATTGTCAGATTGGCCTGAGAAATGATCGCAAGCAATTTGAAAGTCTGCGTCAAAGTAGAAATGCAGAAATGGATCCCTGAACCACATTACATCAGCATCCTGGTATAAAGAAACCATCAAAAAGCACTCTAGTCATAAAGAAATATTTTCAACTATGGCTTCAATTAGGTATAAATGCTTACTCATGGCTTAAACAAATGAGAAACAAAGTCTAAGGGAACAAATATGGCACCAAGGAGAAGTATTTAGACATTTTTGTTCTGGCTTGGAATGAGGAAAAGAGGGGAAGTAAATACTGGTGAAGAGAGAAAACAGTGAATTTGTTGTACCACTTATTCAATTTTTATGGCTAAAGCGAGGTCAGATTCATTAACTACTTGTTTTCTCCCTTCCAACCCCTCCAGTTGAGGAGCAGATGAAATGTTGATATGCACTGCCTAGCCTAATTCATCCCATTTCCTTTTTCATCCTAACACAATAAATATGTCTTTCATATCCATAGTTTACTTCCCCTTTCCTTCCCTTCCATATTTCACTCAAAAATATATAATGCAACACTCAAAGAAGTTTACGAGAACTGGAAAATGTGGAGAACTGGAAAATGTGGGGAACTTTTTCAAGGTAACATGCAAATCCTAACACACAACAACATACACACAGGAGCAAGAGAGAGAGATTAAGTACCGTAAACACAAAATTGTAGCCCATCTCCAGAACAGATGTTAGAAACTTAATCCTACTCCACATCATCTTCAAGTACTCTGGAGTCATAAAATATGCCTCATCGGAAAAATCAACTCCTTCAGTAATGAGGGGAAAGCAATGTGTGTGTAAAATCAGACACCGAGAAAAGGCTTTCCGGTCCAATGCAACAATCACCAAATGGCTCATAAGTTTACGGGTTTGTTCTCCAATTCTGAAGCTCTCCAGAAAGAGATCTATGATTGAATTTGGAGCTGCCCATGCTGCATTAATAGTCGTCAAGATTACTGTTTTGTCTTGCATAGAAGCCTCCTTTAACACCTTCTCAAGTCTATACTCCTCTCTGTCCTACAACAGTTCAAACTTAAACACATGAAACAGTCTGTTGTCGACCAAATAGCTTTGCCAAAAATTATGCACAAAACATGGACCAAAAAGGGAAGTAGTTTGTTTCAAATGTTACATATGCATATCATTGCAATAATGGACTTTCACAAGAGAACCATGTTACGTTTAATTTACAACTCAAAATGAGAAATTGACAAGCATAAAGCATCCTACACTACATAACGGCTGTGAAAAATCACGCGAACAAGACAACAATGCCCACCTTTAGTAGCTAAAACTGCACCTTTTTTTTTTCTTTTAAGCCTTCTATTTTCTTTTCCTTGTCTTTAGCCACCAAACCCCACAACCTTTTCTTTTATCTTCTCCTTCTAAAAAGGTAAAAAGTTATTAATCTACACAAAATCATCATGGATCTAATCAGCCAAAAAGTAGCTACAGAACTTATCAAACATTTCACAAGTTCTCAATTATAATAGAATCAAGGAGCACCTCCGACCTCAATCATCCATTTTGATGTATACTGCAACATATATAAAACCCTTGTGCTCAAGGAATCCAAAATTGAGACTAGACATGGTTTACAAGTAAAATTACATTCTTTATCTTCAATGGACCAGGCACCCCTGAATTAAGTACAAAATCAAACACATATTCTAAACAAAAATTTTTTGTTAAAAAAAATCTCAATGTTGAATCATCTCAAGCTAGATTATAGGCTATCATATTATATAGTTCTTTCTACTAATGACCCCCAAATCACCAATTGAGATCCCATTAACATTTTCTACCTTCACAAGCTCTAACTATTTCATAGAAAGCCCAAAACATCACAATATTAACAGTTAGTAATTCACAATGCTTATACTTGCACCACACCAGAGTAAAAAAAAAAAAACAGGAAAAAGAAGGGCACAAAAAATGAAGGGGAGGGGGGAAAAATTAAGACCACAATATGAGAACTAACCAATGGAAAGGAATCCTCCGGTAAGAGGTCAGTAGTCATTTGAGGATGATTACGCGTATAATAAGAGTAATAAGATGTGGGCATGTTAAACCCAGCAGATTCAGCGGCTCTGTAAAGTACAAAACAAGAGAAAAGAATGGCAGCAAGAAACAGAGCCACAATAATGAGCCTACGGAAAAACCCAAAATCTTGCAATTCCGGCAGCATATTTTCAGAAGAAATTCTGAGGGAGGACAGCGGCGGTGGCGACGACAGAGGATGATGAAGAGCAGATGATGAAAAGCGACTGCGGTGGAAGAGTGAAGCAGGAAAGGAGATGGGAATTCTGGAAGAAGAGGGAGTAGTAGTGATATGGTTGAATGCTGTAATATTAATAGCAGGCATTGGATTTGTAACATGACATTAATGGAATTGAAAAATCCACAGAAGAAGAAGAAGAAGAAGGTGAAATGGGAGTTCTTGAGACATTTGGGATTTGTTCAGTTACAAATCAAATGCAAAGACGAGAGTGTGTGGGAAGTTTAAGGTTACGTGGCCGTGTTTGATTTTTAAGGTAATTGCGCCGCGATAACATACTCTAGTGAAATTGTGTAATTTTCTTTTATAGAAATTTTATGAAGGGCATTTTCGGTTATAATTAATTCTTTTGATCAAAATCAAGTTAATTATAATCATTTTTATTATAAAAATTTAATAGATGTACTGATTACATACTGTAAAGTAATTAAATATTGATTAATTTTGATCAAAATAATTAATTTTAAAAAATTAAAAATAGATAATAAAATCAATTTATTTAAAATTAAAAATTTATAATTTATTAAAAAAAATAAAAAATTAAAGGATTAAGCTTAACGGAAGGAATGCGAAACTCATCTTTTCTTCTACGGTTTCTATTATTTCTTTATATTCTTTAATATCCTAAATGAACACACACTGTGCTTAGTTGTCAAACATTTTTATTATTTTTGTTGACTTAAACTAAACAATTTAATCGTATTTCATTGAAGTTTCTCTCCTAATCTAATAATTTATGAGTCTCTCTCTCAACAAAAAAGGTTGAGAGAGACTCTCCTGACCATTAGTCTAGGAGTTTCTCCCTTATTTCCTGACTTATCAAGAAGTTAAAGGTTTAAACTTCACCCGAAATTTCACAATTCGAGATATATTTACAAGTACGGATATACCCGCACTATTAAGCCTTCCTGGGTGGATTAGTCTGGGCCAAAAGGGCCTGGGATACCACCTCAAAAAAAAAAATCTTATTTCATTTTTTCCCTCATTCCTTATAGTTATAACCTAAAATTTACATCACTCGTTTTGATGATATTAAACTTATAAACCTCATTTAAAGTAAATCAAAATAAAAAATATTATTGAACTGTTTACAACATGTTATTAACATTATTTATAAACAGTTACCATGTTTGTTAATTTTTTGATGTATTTGGATATTAAACTTTTTTTTAGTAAACTTTAAAATAGATAAATATATTTGGTTTTTTTTAAAAAAAAAAAATAATAATAATAATGATGAAATGCGTTGAAAAAAAACAAATTATGTGATATAGTTTTTAAAAGTAATATATTGATATTAACAAATCAATCCAAATACATTAGTCATTTATCTTAAAAAAGCAAAAAGGAAAAACATGAGTTACATGTCATGTTCCTTCCTAATCCTATCGTTTTATATATTTTATCTCTTATTTATAATGACGCCATGCATCGAAAATCTCGTGATGATGACTTCTAACAAACGTATATAGCACAGAATAGAGAATGTTTTTTTTTTTTTTTTTCCAGCTTCATTTGTCAAATATTATCTAAATTTAGGTTAAACGACTTTTGTCATATAAGAATTTACGTGGTGGACGCGTATGAACTTTATACTAAACAACTACTTATTTTTCACCTTTTTAAAGATTTCAAAGTAATTGGTAAATTTGGTGCTAAACAAATTTATATCGATTATCATTTCTTTAATCGATAAAAATCACACAAATATTTAAATTTTAAAAAAAAAATTAATAAAATTTGTAAAAAATGATCTTATTTTTCTTATATAAAAAAATTTGGGACTTTAAAAGTCAAAAAAAAATATTTTATGATTAAACTTACCAAATATAAATTTATTTGGACTAAAATCACTAATTACTCAAAATTTCAAAAATTATTTTGCTCCACTAAAACAATTAAGCTATATTTGTAAAAATATGTCCTTTCAAATTAAATAAAGGAAACATAATGGACCTATGACATGACACCTATTTATATCAAATGCAGAAACGGATGCTAACTTATTCAAGAGAGGTAAATCCTGAGTTCTAGAATTTTCATGGATTGACAATTGGAAATTAAATATCAAAACTAATGGGAGAAGAGATAAATATCCATGGCCAAAGTTCACTTACGATTTTTTCTCTCCTTGAGTTATAGAAATCGCAGGGAAGAATGGCTTCCAAACCTGCCTCTAGAGAAGGATAAGGAATGAAATTCCTGAGCACTTGGATGATGCTGAATTCATGGCAACAGGTGCAGCAATCTGAGAGAGAGGACATAAGAGACAAAAATCTCCTTGAGTTTCTTCAGTAGCCAAATCTATCTGCCAAAACAAATTCAAACATCAGATTAGATATCCATCACAACTCTCCAAAGATACTCAGTTGACACCAAAAGGGGAGTGGAAAAGGACCAGAAGTAGCAAAACCACATTTCTTTAAGCCCATTAGTGACAAATAAGTATAAGCTCAAACCCCTCTACGACACCAAACCCAAAACAAATCATACTCTTTTAGTTCAACCTCACTGTCTCTCTGTATCTTAGCCATCCAAACTGGCATGCAAACTGATAGTCTATGTCCTTGGCATTACTAGATTCAAATAAATGAATAATGTGCATGTTAAGACAAATATGTACCAGTAACAAGAGATTTTACAAATCAGGAAGTTCTTGTCACTAGACCTATGTGTAGAACCAAATATAGACATAGCTAACAAAAATATAATATACATGATAGGGAGACAAACAAACAGCTTAACAACACCAGTGACAAGACAAGTGTTGTAAAATATATTTCTCTTCTGTACTTGTCTGCATTCAATTCCAGCAGTGACTCAAGGAAGCCTTTTTGTCTTAGAAACCCTGGAGAGAGCTCAGATGGCATCAGCATTAGGATCCAACTGCTCACGGCTTACAAGAACACCTTCTTCCCATACCTCATGGAACCTGCAGAGCCCATATGACAGTCCACATTTAAGTCATGATTCCAGACTTTAGCATGAAAATTGAAAGAAACGTCAAGCAAACTGTATATTTTTATCAGATGATGATGATGATTGCCGTGGATATCTATTATTCAGTACTTTTCTGATCACTTTCTGATAAAATATTGTTAGTAGATAACAAAGACATATATCTGTAATAGAATAGTAAAAGGCTGGAAAAATAATTAACCTGAAATATGACAGATAAAAACAAATAAATAAGAAAAGTAAATTATTGCAGGATTCATGGGAAAAATAAATGTAAATAAGCAACAAGAAGAAAATAGAAAAGTAGACTTGAAGATTCTACTTCTGTGAATACAAAAAGTTGATATTATCAAATTCAAATTTAATAGCAGAGACAAGCGGAAGGTCCATCAGAATTCTTTAGCTTTTTTTGTATGTAAACATAACTGAAAAGACAATAAGGGACAGGATAGGAATTTTGATAGGTATAGGTTAACCAAACAAACCTTGTTCCATCAACACTAATACAAAGAAAGTGGCCATGTCGCCAACCGTTCTTGAAGTGGCCAAAAAATACATCACCAAGCTTTGAATAGAATCGCCCTTCTCCATTTGCCTTGCCTTTCCAGAAGTTGACGAACCAACGATCACCAGTGTGAAAATAAAGCCAACCCTACATAATTAGTCCTAACAAGTTTAGCACCCTTACTTGGAAGAATTTTTTTATATTAGATACTCGAATATTAATCATTCATCTTATGCTATAGCCTTAACTTCAAGCTAACCAAAAGGATTTTATGTGCTCTTATACTATATAGCTCCAAAGAGTTAGATCCATCTTAAGAGAACAACTAAGATACTATCTTCTATTAGATGCAAATATTGAGGCTATTCCTGCAAATATAATTATCCTCCAAGGAGAGGTACAGTAGTGAACCAAAACTCAAATGTTTGCATTTTGACATTCATATGATGATAGTAAGAACAAAGAGGTGATACTGATACCTTGCCATGCATGGCATCATCCCTCCATGATCCCTGAAAAACATCACCATTGCTATAATAGAATGAACCCATGCCATATCTCTTCCCGTAGCGCCACATGCCATCATATATTCCTCCATTTTCAAGTGAAAGACGGCCCTGCAGATTAAACATCACAATTCTCTCTGCTGCAACAAATTCAACCACCATAGAAATATGCTTTATCTGAAAGCAAGAACAAAGTACCTTTCCTTCAGGAAGTCCTCCTTGGATGCGCCCCCTGTATATCCCACCTCTATATCTCATTTCTACGACAGGACTCCACTTCTTGTCAGAAACACGTTCAGCTTCCTAAATGATACTTAGACAGTAAGAAAATATTAAATATTCAGGACTCCACAAGAGAGAAAAAAAAAAAAAAAAAACCTAAACCTTCTAAACCCATTTATTTGCAAGTAAAACTGCAATGCCAACTAAAAGTAATTGTAACTCAAAAGTGATTTGGAGATTGTACAATTTAATATCTTGTATTCTAAACATGGTCCTCTTTAGATATTATATATTGGTTCATATGATTTATTGATTTAGTGGATTGAAGTATGTGACCTACACAGCAGATTAATTAGGATAACTAGATAACATAGACAACTTATGAGCAAATTCCAAACAGTAAAGGATTATGCAGGCTATTTGATTCAATAAAGCAAGGAAAACTTTCATTGAGTTGGGCATATGGCATCTAATCACTTCAAAAATCATAATGGAGCAGATGCAGAAAATATTGAAATTCATAAGGAGCAGTAAAATTCATATTCATCTAATACGATTGGTATCATAGAAGGGATATATATTTCCACGTCTTATAAACATAAAGAAAGGGGGGTTTTTCATGTATTAAGCCTATGATATCAATGGCAGATTACATACATTTTTTTTTTTGGAACATCAAATAGCCTGTTAACTTTAAAAAAATTTCTTGAAATAATAAACATGAGGGTCAATGATAAATATCAAAGACATGAGAAGAAATGTAACGTCACTTATTAAAACAATTGGGAAGGAGGAAATAAAAAGGGAAGAAATCCAATTTGCATTAGATATACCAAAACAGTTTCAGACAAAAATAAAGAACTTGGATTTTCCTCATCTGTACTTTGTAGAAGATCATATAAAGCTAGAGATCAGTAAGCTAACCAGCATTGATGCTGCTCGGGCAGAAAGCAATCGTTGCTTGTTAGAATCACCAAAATAACTTCCAGTTTTTGATGACAAGATATTAGTGGGATCTAAAGCTTCAAAACCCCAGTCGCTCAGCCCCTTCCAAGATGCAATTTGTGTAAAATCAGGTTTCCGGTAGTCCTCTGCTCTCCCCTTATTTAGAGACATAGTATATTGATGACTCTCATTCAACTGTTCCAACTGCTTTACGCCAACAGGAAGTGTATAAAAATTAACACTATCAAGCAAAAGTGAGGCTTCTGCATTGGCATCTCCTTCTTTGGCCCATTCATCAATATTCTGGTTATCTGGTCCAAGACGGTATCTAGTAAGCAGCTGCTCTTCAAAAGTAGCCACTCCTGAGTAATCCAACACAAACAGGATAATTTTGGTTTTAATATGTTTTTCTACTTTGCAATTATATGAAGTCTATAAAATCACAGTCAAAGCAAGACATGAAATAAAACTACAAGAAAGTATGGGTCTATGTGGACAAACATTTTGTTACGAATATATTTCATTTGCAATAGTATATAGGAGGGAAAAAATGTAACTTAGATTTGAAGTCTAAATTTAAATCTGGATAGTGATGAAGTTAAATATTATTTTGTCTAAGGTTTTAATTTCATTAGCAGTTAATATTTTATCACATTCTACGGTATATATTGTTTATGCACTTCATTTTACTAATGTTTATATGTTAATCAGGGTCCATTAAGCATTTTGTGCAAAGGATAATCAATTATAAGTGTTGATTACTTAGGTTAAGTTGGTTGGATGTAATGATTAGGGGATTGAAACATTTAAAAATAAAGTGAAGTGGAGTTGTATTTGTGAAATATAATTGTGTATTATCCACCAACAATTTGGAGGGAAAAGGATATAGAATTTTAACATAATTGTTTACCGAATAAGATTTACCCGTCAAACAAAATAAACAACATCTTAACCAAATATAATATTTATCCACATGGACCCTAAAAAGATGATGCAGCTCTACCTTTGGCATTTGGCACATGTATGGAAGGATATGAGTTGGACTCAGAAAATTCATCAGGACTTTCTTCAGGACTGTTATTCTCATTCCTACATATATAAAACCAGAACAGTTTTATGGAAGTCAAAGTAAATAATGTGAATATCAGTTTGATATAAAGCAGAATAAAATAAGTAAACAAACCTTAAAGACGATAAAACTTCATCAACATTATCTGACAGTGGTTCAACTTCTTCAATGTACGAATCTATAACCCCAGATGTACCATCCAGATACAGGGAATTTTTATGTAAAACGTCATTGTTGTGTTGATTAAATGACACTTTAGGAAAATTTGGAGTCTCACAGACAAAGCTTTCCATATACTCTGGTTGTCGTGGATGTTTTAAGATGTTAAAAATGAAAGGAAAATTATCTGCCAGTTTAGAGAATATGCTGTTCTTCTGAGATGACTCTTGTTCCAAACTGAGAATAAAAACATAAAAACAGTAGTTAAAAATATATATATAAAAGTAGAAAATTAGCATCAGCTTTAATATCAAAAGTGGAGCAAACAGACTCCCAGGAATCATTTAACTTGTTCATACTCACAAATAAGTTTGTAAATAAGAAGATCCATCTAAAAGGTGAAAAACATAACATGCATGACAATCAATTACTCTACTCTGATTTGAGGTCCATAACACATGACAAGGTGACCTTTGAGAGACAGACATTGAGCACGCAGAACAAAGAGACCAGCGGATAGGATAGAGTAAACCTAAAAAACTCTTATGCAGTAAAGAAATTATCTTACCCAGAAGTAATAATTGTAGTCATAACTAAATTGCACTCCAAAATTGTGTCATGAATTATAGATAGCAAAATCTGTGTCTTGCATTCTGTTATTAGACGAACAGCACGCAAAATGCTATTGGCATCATTTTCTTTGATGTTGCCTGAACTTGCAACAATGCAGACAATAGTACCATTGAAGTCCTAAGAATGGAAGGGAAGATGAAACATTGGCAGAATCCAAGAGTAGAAATGTAAAAGAATGAAAATAATTGCATATCTCAAAGAATATTGAGCATAAGTAAAACTCAGCCATGCATGTCACTGATAAAATAGATGATGAAGAGGAACAGAGAAAGGAATGCCAATAACATGAATGGAAGCTCAACTAGTCAACTAATCAAGGGTGCAATTATAGTAACTAGGTCCAAACCAGATGCTTATGCTCATAACAGAAACCAGGCAATTACAAGGGAGCGCCTCCAGAAGCATGTTTCATTTTCATGATGTGTAACCACTAACTATTAAAAAAGAATCTACAAATTTTCTTAACATGAATAAGTATCATAAGCTTAACTATAAGAGTTCTCATCACAATGAGCATTTTGAACTTGTCTGAATATCCCACCTTTGTCCAAAATATTTTTCGGTTTGGTTTAGTAAATGTCCAAATGAATACAAAACCAGAACTTTTAAATATTAGATATTGAACTGAATTACAGTTTGAAATTTCAGTTCTAAAACCAAATAATACACACCTTTAGCAACCTATCCTTTACAAACATTACCAAAATATAAGCCTAATGAGATAAAAGAGTTACTAAAACACGTTGGAAATAAATTTTATAAGAAACCAAATAAGAATAATGCTAAAAAATGAAAAGCTAAAATTATATTCCCTACATAATTAAATTGTTTAATCCACCAATTACTAAAAATGGAATAGTTCCTAAATCTGTCCAGCATCATTAGCCATGACAATTCATTGTAGATAAGTAAAATAAGTATTATGGATATTTTACATTTCAAAAGAACATTTATATTACAAAAAATGACAAAATTTTTGGAGGCTATGAGTCAATGAGGACAAGTATTGTGATTGAGAAATAAATAAATAAAATTTCATGGTTAATAGTAAATAGTTGGAAAACCCTTGAAATTCCAGAAGTAAGATGTTAATGTTATTTTTTTATCTTATTTGGACAAGCATTGTCCAAATAGTTTTTGCAATATTATCATATAAAAAATAAAAGGAATGCTGCAATTAGGTCCACCTGAGGCACATGCAATGAACAGCTGTATATCTCATTCCAAGCACATGCTGCACAAGGCATTTTGGTAATGAATGTGTATATGTAATCCCAATTTAGGGAGTTTCTTGTTTGGTATACCACTCCTTGTGGTCCTTTTAGTTCATCATCACTCAATTTCTTACCAAGTGGAGTAAGGGAATGTGAAGTTATATGACAGAAATGGTGTTGATAGTGGCCAACTCCAAAGGTATAAAGCATTACAGCAATGCCAACTAGGCAGAATGTAATTTTTTTTTTTTTTCAAAAAAAAAATGACATTTTTTACCAGTAAAATCCTTGACCAAATGGAGCCCAAGTCTATCTACAATCATAATTCCTACATCTACTGTTGGCATAATCGCATTTGCAATTGCAACACCAATCTAACACCTTAGCTCAAAAAGGTATAGTCAATGATCACAATTATACTAACTCAAATGCAGAAGAAAAAGTAAAAGAACAAGAGAAATAATTTATATCGCGGATTGGTTTTCTAACCTTGACACCTCTACCAAGGAAGGGACAGTCGTATACAGCCCGTGAAATTGAAGATTCAATACTATAGCCAGTCCCAAATCCAACTCTTGCAAATTTATAGTTTTCTAGAATCTGCAAAATGTTCCAATATAATCATTCGGATTGATCACAAGTCAATAGAGGAAGTGCAAATTGGAAAATAGATTCAACAAGATTATAGACTAAACGTGTTCTAGTATCATTTGCATTAAAGAGGTTCAAACTATGTCATGGCAAAGAGCAGTGCAAGTGACTGAAAGTTAATACAGGATACAGATAACTGAGTTGGGGTTAAATATGCAAAACCAGGTGCTCAAGCCACTTACTTTTTGAATTTCTGGAGTCTTAAGTTCCTTAATGCCCTTTTCTGGTACTTCTAGAAGCTTTTTGTGTCTCTCCTACCAATATGTAAAACATATGGAGCGTTGAAATAAAAAGATGAACATAACTAAAAAAATATTGCTGGAAAGTATTTATTAACAAAAACAAATAAGAAAATATTATTTGGAAGGTATAAGCTTGACAGGTAGGAGAAGAGAGTGAAAATTTTACAAACCGAAATAAGAACGGATATGGCATTTATTGCCATTAAAACAGCATTATTCGATGTCTTTAGAGCTTCATCTAAAGTTACTGTGTCTTTTTCTAGAAGTGCATCAGTATCAACAGCTGCAAGTCAAAATAAACAAATGAACACGCCCTTAAAAGTTTAGAAGACAATTAATTAAGATATAGTTGTAAACTGTTTCTTCATATAAATCATCTTCAACATGTTAATAGAAAATCATAGATGGAGACATTTTTGTTGATTGGCTCTAAAATCTGAAGTAAGCACACCAGATATTGCACCACGGTCCATGTTATCCTTAATAACAAATATCCATATTTAGTTTGCTTACTATCTAAAGTAACCAAACCAGAAAAATGATAAGATCTTGAGATTATTCCATGAATAAATGGTTTTATTAATAAGAAAATTGATATCAACAAATTTCACAAAAAGCACAAGTTACTCAGAGCACTTACATTAATAGTGGATACAACAACCACTCCATATATAAAAATTAACACTCCATAGACAGCATCACACTCAGCAAATCTTTTTCATATTCAGCAATACAGGAGTATGGTTTGAAGGATTCTATGAGTAAACTGTTATACAACCTATCAAGTAAAAGTATGGCTAAAAGGGAAAGCAACTAACCAATTGCATATCCATTATAAATTGATACCCAATTGTACTTTAACATTGCAGAACATTTAGGAAAGGAAATATACAACTCACAAATACAAAAATTTGCTTCCTTCTGAAGTTTGTCCCCCAAATGTTTCACCTGAAGAAGGAATGATGCTCACCATGATTTAGTAAACATAAAGGAAGAAACTAAAAGGTTTGACTAAAAGAAATGCAAGACAAACTAAGTGAACTATTATCTTTCAAAGCTAACATTTGCTATATGCAAAAAAAATAAATAAATAAATAAAAGAATAACTTGGTACTCAAATAATGATTCATTTTGTTGACAAAATAAGTTTCTATTTTTTCTTTTACTTATCATGATAGGGACATTTCAAGGTTTTTCATTTACTCGTCACTTTATAAAATCAAGATAAAATCCATTGTTATTTCTTTAATGATACCCTTGAATTAGTCTATTACAACTAACACTAATTAATTATTTTTATTGAACAATAGAAAGTCAAAGGATATTTTATTCTTGTAAACCAAAAACATCAATTTTGCATTTTTTTAAAGGGTGTGAAAGCTTGTTCAGTAACAAGTAAAAACAAAATGAGGCAATATATGTCTAGTAAGAGTATAAACACACAAATGTTATTCAATCACTTAATAACCTATTTCCAGTTAACAAATAATCACTAAGACCGAAAAAACTTGAGCAACAATAATTCAAGCCAACAAAACAATGGGCCCCACCCAAAATTCTTTCCTCAAAAAGCTGCATAAGCGAGCATGACTGTCATGTGTACCTCTATAAATCGAAGAAACTAACAAAAACATAAAAAAATAAAAATAAAAATAACAGTGAGGAGTTCTAATAAGTTCCCAACTTTGCAGAAAAAGTATATGTATTCTATAATAAATTTACATACTATTATGGTCAGACAGCTCCCCAAGAGATTAAAACTTCAGCATGCAAAAAAGAGAATGGTGCAACAATATGTTGCTTGGAAAAATCTAAAAAGAGTGTCAATGTTATCAAGCATATAACAGTTTTCTAAATAAATCCTCAATAATGATACCTAAGAAGATGAAATCTATATTATATAATAAACATTAGTTTTTCTCCACAGTTTCCTTGCAACATAACATCTTTAATCCTTGCAAGCATTAAAATTATGATTAATTTATTTAGATGACAAAGAAACCTCATCCTGGCGCCTCTGTCCTTCAAAACTGAAAGGTCTCAATATCAGGCCGATAGTAAACCCATTTGCAGACTTTATTCTCTGAAGAATGTTAAGAGCTGCCTTATC
Source organism: Cynanchum wilfordii (assembly GCA_025388415.1). Classification (NCBI taxonomy): domain Eukaryota; kingdom Viridiplantae; phylum Streptophyta; class Magnoliopsida; order Gentianales; family Apocynaceae; genus Cynanchum; species Cynanchum wilfordii. The sequence continues at coordinate 1,274,758 of JAHSUH010003438.1, forward strand.
ATCTGACCCATAAGCTGCACTAGCCACCTGGAGTTGATATCAAACAACAAAACAACAAACAATAAAAGGAAAATAAAAAAAATGAACAACTTCATCCAGCCCAGCAACACGATTAGATAAAAAATAATTCTTTGCAAAGAACCAAATACTTCTGTTTTGTGCTGTCCATATTGTGCAGGGAGAAGACTTTCATTAACAATGACAATTTCTTGAAGCATGACATATTAAGACATAATCATGTGGAAAGATGGTTAATGGATTTTTCATCCAAAGCAATAATTCCTACAATTTCTATGTGAAAAGATGAAGCCTGTTACAAGCATACTTAGACAAGGAGAATGGGCTACAGAAACCAAAGCATTGTGTCTAAGCATTCATTAAAAACTAGGAAACAGATTGAAGAAACAAACATAGCAGCAGCATCAAGATCAGCAATTTTCCATACTTATAAACTATGTGAACTTTTTGGGCTTCTATTTTGTTCAGATAATAAAATATGCTAGCACTCTCTCAGTGACATGGTGATTTTATTCCTTTGGCAAGCATCACTAGATAGTTTTATCTTTTATCTGGCCCACTTAGATAGTAAAAGTAGCATCTCAAAAAAGTGTTTTCCTTGAATTATCTAGCCTTGTTTATATTGTAATTAAAAAGATTTCTAAATACAGAAATTCATAAAGAGTTGATGCTTTCTACAATTTCCTTTCAGCTATCTTGCATTTATGTACATTCTTATTGAATGACCTAGACACCATAGAGACTAAAATTTCCAAAAAAAATTGTTAAAAACAAGTATTTGGCAGCAATAACAGCTCAACAGTTTCAATTTTTGATAAAAATTTCATTCGTAATTTCAAACATTGTGTAAAAAATTCTAATATTGACATGTTTTTAAAATTTTCCCAAAATGTTATACAACATTACTTGCGAGATATTTAAACATAAAAATCATGAAAGATAAAGCATGTACAAACAAGTATAACAGCTTTAGAGCATGGTTTCAAAACTGATGGCGCTTCCACAATTCTAGCGGTTATATCTGCAAGTCAAAGAAAGTAACCACAAGAGAGAGACATAAATAAGGAGGTGTACTAGACAAATAAAGCTTTCCAACAAGAAAGATAAGCCCAAAACAAGTAAAACATAAACTTATTTGCAGATAGAATTGTAGGAAACTGATGAAAAAGTAGGAAACCTAACACATGTCATAAGCAAGGTAAGAAGGCTCACGTGCTTCACACATACAAGTACCCTAGAACAAACCCATTGTGCAGAAGAACCATAACAGGTATAAATCTAGAAGCATATTCTCTCATGCAGTACATTTCTAGAAACAATCTCTTTAGAATAATGGTACAAACAACTCTCTTTAGAATAACATCCTAGAGGGTAATATTGTCATTTTCGACCGAGTTCATCAGCTCTTAACTCATTGTAGCTACTTCATGAAGCTTACATCAGTCCTTTTTTGACTTTATCAAAACAACCAAAAGATAACACCAAACTTTAGCTGGACAAAATGGTTTCTCCTTCCAGAGGTTAGTTGCCTATACATTTTATGATATACTATAATACAGCTAATTGTGGAGTCCTGATAGCAAGATTAAGGAATAGGTCTGAATTGCAGCATGTACTTGCCACAACATAAGTTGTAGCCACATAGTACTCTCTCCTCATCCATATGAATATGAAACTAGAATAACTCCTTCAGCCGATAAAAAGAACATTGTAACAGCCAGCTTTGCACCAACAGTTATCAGCCATGAAATAGAACATTTATATGAGATTTGAGCTATAACTGCTATTTGACATTTACATATATGAGACTACTTCAATAAGATGTAGTCAAGTAGGCACAAAGAGTAGACCTCGATTTGACAACCTCTGCTGTAACTGCACATTTGATGAATCCTCCACAAGAATGTTCCTATAGTACAGTCAGATCATAAAAACACAAATGTTTAGTACCTAAAGAAACTGCATGAATTTTTAAATATAGGATGAAAACAGCAGGGAAGTAAACTGGTTATGCTAAACCACAAAGTCATAGAGCTATACAATAAATGTCCCAGCAATCAAGAGTTAAGCGTTCAATTATAGAATTTAAGGCATCTCACAGATGGGTCTCAACCATACTATGACATTTGGCCAAATAAGGCCCTTTTACAAGTATGCCAAACTCAATGATAGGTAAAAGATAGAAACCGCAAATGAGTGAGGGAGAGTACCTGATAGGTTTGCTATATGGCCCTAACTAGTTTTTAAATTTCTTCTATGACAACAATGGAATCATCATATTAGGCATATAAAGTATCAAGTTAAATCATTGGCTTTCGCATTTGCAATCCCATGATTGAGCACCAAATTTCATCTCTATTTTCTGAAACTCAGAACCCTCATTTCAACTCATTCCAAAGTCGTAATTGACCAAATGAGGCATAGAAATATCAGGATATCATATGGAGCAGCATTGAAGTTTTAAATGTCAGTAGAAGTAACCATAGAGCTTTACAAAATATGCAAGCACCCTTGAAATCTGATGAATAAACAAAAACAATAAAGACGAAATTTTTCATGCACTAAACACTTCATAATTGATCATCCAACTGGTTAAAGTTATAAATTGAAGGATGACATTTGTAATTTTAGCTACAATATCAACTACCAGTCTTAGCTTCTTCAGAGAGTTAGAAAAATAATAAAATTGAGAAGATCTATAGAGAGTCTTTTGGTTCATTTATCAATTCACATAAATATGTATATTTTCTTGAAGGAATCAGGAGTCTTATATTTCAGGGAAGACCTCTATAACAGAAATTTTATATAAGATCTACCTGGAATTTCATAATTTTTCATGTGCATGTGTAATTGATTTCCATGATGAAAAACTAGCAATACCATCAGGGGGTAAAATACACCCTTACCAAACATCACAAATAACGGTGTGTATCAGTGTCTACCACTAGCCAACTCAAAATAACAGTACATAACCACACAATTCTTGCATTTTCCAAGAAAATTATCACACTGAAATTCTCTAGAATTCCTCCAAAGTTGGGGGCGAGAAAAGAATTCCCCCTCTCATATTATGCTTACTTGCGATGACAGTAATAAGCAATTGAGAACATTCACTGATGGAAAAAAAAAAAAAAAAATTCTAAACACTTCTCCGAAATTCAAGAAAACAGTGTAAGAAATAGATACAAACATTACAGCAAAGTATGATAAAGAAAATTGATTGAAGCTTACCAGAAACGCAAAGCAGGGGAGAGATAAGGCGAATTCAAACAGAAGTCCAGAACCGCGTCTTTCCTACTCCCAATCGCAAACACCTCCACATGCTCAATATCTTCCCATATGCTGCCATCGCAATCACCATCAACATCACTTATACCACCATTTCGATAACTATTTACTACTTCGATATTCTCATTTACTAAACCGCCATTTCCTTTCTTCTTCACGCATAATTGTGGTGCTACTCGATGAGGATTTCCGGGAGCCAGAGAGAAAAATCTGTTAAAATTTCTATGGCCGACCGTTGGAAGACGGAACGCTCGTGAGATTCCGTAGGTTCTCGTTGAAGTATGAAATTCCAAAGCCATTCGAGAATGGTGAGAAGTCGTTCTGCACCAGTGCTGCTGCTTTTACACTGTCATATTCTGAAAATCTGTTTAAAATGCATATTTCGTCCCTAAACTTTGTTTACTACCACGTTTAAGTCCCAAATAAATTATTAATGCAGATATCCAAATTGAAGTTTGCTTGTGGTTTTCTGGACAAAATATGTCTTCTTCCTCATCGTATAATCCACTTATAAAAAAATATATGATAATCTAATTGGTTTGACTTGTCTTATTTAAATATCTAATATGATATGTCAAGTGAAATACGTGAGTTTATTTATGCTTGAAAGTCTCTTTATACGAATTTCTATGGAATTAGTTCATGATGATATTGAATCCCAAAAAAATATATTTATTATGCTTACCTATGCAAAATATTTTTTATTTGTCTAATTTTAATTTTTTTTTGTTACATCTTGTAATTTAATATTAAAAATCATCACTTAATTAATCAAGATTTTTGATATCCCACTTGGGCGCCCACTATTCTCATCTTATTTGGTGAGACTAATCCGAACTCGGCATGTGTAGTGCTCGCAGAAGGTCCACTTAAATTTTTGATACCCCCACTTAAATTTTCATTATATATATATATATATATATATATATATATATATATATATATATTTCATGTGTAAGGCATGAATTAAAGTAAAATAGGAAATCTATTTGAAGATTTCGGGTAAAAAAGCATAAATTTATATAATATATATATTGCAACACAAATTTGAAAAGAATAAAATTATACATATGTAAGCATCCTCTTAAATAAAGAAAAATAGAAGCACCACAAACCCTCCGGCCTAAATGCAAACTTTACCATTATTATTTATAAGCAATTTTATTTTATTTTATTTTTTTTAAAAAAAAGGATTGTTTGTTTTGTAAAGTGAGAAATTTGAGTTCACTCGTTCTATATAACCGAGATGGTTCTTTACAAAAAATAAAATAAAAAAATAAAAATTTGTTATATAAAAAACTTATATTTAAAAATTTCTACCCAACTACACTTTGAAATTTTGAGAATTTTTTTACATTTTAAAAATAGTAAAATCAATTTTTATCTTTTATAACAAAAGATTAAAAATATTAAGAAAAAAATTAGAAAGTTGCAGTTTTTGTTTTTTTTTTTTTATAAATACTCTTTAAGATTTTAGAATTCTTTTACACTAAAATATTGTTAATTAGAATCAACAAAATGCCCAGTGACAACCATGTATTGAATATTTTGTCCACTTTTCCACAAATCAGTAGTGATGTTAATCTTATCAACCTTGTGTAATAAAGTCTTCAACTTTTTTCTTTCTTGATCATAAATTGACTTACAATATTGTTTCACACAATGACGACTAATTTTTTTATAAAATGGAGAAACAACTTTCATAAACTTATTGAACAAAACATGTTCCGTCATCGGAAAAGAATACTCATGAACTAATACCATTTGTGCAGCAAGTTATCTAACTTTAGCATAATCATATGTAAAGTTATTAATAGAACTTACCTCATCCGATTCAGTTTGAGTAAATGAAAGAACTTGTTGCTTCAATGACGGATTTTGACAAAAAACTATTTTCCGTTGCAAACAAGACTTCAAATGTCGATTAAATGTAGTGGTAGTGCTGTATTTATTCACTACCCATGAGACATTGCAATAAGAACACTTTGCCATTTGTCCATTCTTCAATTTCTTTCCCAACAATTTGCTTTTTTTTTTTTTTTCCTTAATCCCCCTCTCCCTTCCCCCCCCCCCCCCCTTTCCTTTAATCTTATCCCAACCCACCCCCCCCAAAATTTACTAATTTCCCTCCCCCCATGCAAAAAAACATGAAAAAAATTGATAAAAAAAAAAAAAAAAAAAAAAAAAAAAAAAAAAAAAAAAAAAAACACAAAAAAAAAAAAAAAAAAAAAAAAAAAAAAAAAAAAAAAAAAAAAAAAAAAAAAAAAAAATAAAACTGGCAAAAAAGAGAGAAATAATTAAGGGGAAAAAAAAAAGATTTCCACACGTATTCAAAAAAGAAACTAATGGAACCTCATGTATTCAAAAATAAATTGGCTTTTCTACACCCAACTGCCTCAGTCTGGAACTTTTTTTTCTTTTACATGTATATCTTTTTTTTCTTTTTTTTTTGATAATCTTTTACATGTATATCTTATGATCTAATAAAATAAAGGATTTTACAATTTTATACCTAACTATATTGGGTGGAAAATAAACTAGATTATTATTTAAATATAGGGATACTCAAATTTGCTTCAACAACATTTCTTATTTAGATTTTTTCCCCTTTAATAATAATAATAATAATATATATATATATATATATATATATATATATAAAGCCTTGACTATTGCAAAATTGCAAAAGTTGTAAATGTTAGATTTAACATTCGTTATGAATGTCATATAATAGTCAAAGAGTGAGCATTCTTTTGAATAAGAGTTGAACTCTGTAGACGTAATTTGGACTTGATTATTTTGAGTTGTGATGACTTTTGAACACTTCGTAAGAGTTGAATTTTTGTAAATTACAACCCAAGTCTGAAAATAATTTACTTGAAATTGAACTTCTGAAAATAATTGAAGTTTTAATGGCACATTTTTTTTAAAATTAAATTATGTAACAAAAAAAAGTGATTTATATGATACTATTAAACGCAACACCTTAATAATTTAATTGTGATATTAAATTATCTATTTTACTTTTATAAGATTTTTATAATAAACATTTAATATTTTTTAGAAAAAATAAATCTTCCAATATTAATTCAATTGATAGTAATATGTTTATGACTCAAAATTTATAAAAATACATTAAATTAAAATAATAATAATAATAATAATGAAATTCACTTAAACAAATAAATTTTTATATATTTACCAAAAAGTTTTATACTTGTTTAAGATAATTATAAGTTGGAATAATTTAGAGGTAGAATTGCATTAAATAATAATAATAATATTTCTTCATAAACTTTAAATAACTTTTTTTTTAATTTTTTTAATGTGAATAATGCCGTTAATATGTATATTATATATATTTGAGTCAATAATATATATTTATCTACTTTTTTTTCCCTCGGGAATTGGACAGGTAAAAAAAAAAAAAAATGGAAATATAGTTTTGATTATAAAAAAACAACCCCCCCCCCTTCCCCCCCCCCCCCTCCCCCCCCAACCACCCCCCCCCCCCCCCCCCCCCCATTAAAAACTTTTTTTCCTCTGGGAATTAGACAAGTTAAAAAAAAAAAAAAAAAAAAAAAGTTTTGATTTTAAAAAAAAAAAAGCGCCCCCCTCTCTCCCCCCCCGCTCTCTGCTACTTTGATTTCTGCCCTAGATTCATCAATTTTCTTAATAGAGGTCTGAGAAGGCTTCTCCACAGAAAAGATCAGCGTCCCTTCTTTCTATTCCTCTCTGCTCTCTGCTACTTTGATTTCTGCCCGAGATTCATCAATTTTCTCCTCCAAGGTAATGCTATCATTCCTTTCCTGTGCAAGAATGTGAGTTCTTACTTCATGTACTTATGCATGCATTAACAGTATCTTTCCGTAATTTACTAGAAGAACCGTTTTTATTCTACTACCTACATTTAAGTTCAGATTTTATGTTAGATATTTAATAATTTAGTGAAGTATTTAGATTTTGTATTTATTAGAATTTTATGTTTAATTCCAAAAATTGGTGTTAGTCAGAATGTTGATTGTAATGTAATCTGATTGCAATTTGCTAATGTAGGCTCCTTCGGATATCAAGGCATAAATTGGTTCTTAACTCTTCTTTCCTGCATATACATATTTTCTTTTTTGGGTTATGTTTATGATGGTTTAAAATAGTGAAGCATAAAAGTTTCTCATGGATTTGAATTTAACAACCTTGGTTTCCTTATGTTGAGATAATTATTTATTTATTTTATTTTAATTACAAGAGTTAAGATATGGCTGTTGGAGTATATTATACTTTTAGCGCATGTCCTTATGTAATAAAAATAGGATATACTAATTGGGATTATTTACTTCCTTAGAGTAGCACTAGATACGAGAACGGAAAATCAATTTAATTAGACAATCAAATGGCATCGGAATCCCCAAATAGTGAGGCTTGCAACCGCTCTGAAGTAGTTGACAATGTTGCTGAAGAAGAACAAGTTGTGAATCCTTGGGAGGTATCTGGTAAAGATGGTGGTAAAATTGATTATGACAAACTCATAGACAAGTTTGGTTGCCAAAGATTGGATAAGTCTTTAATTGATCGTGTGCAAAAACTGACGAATCGTTCTCCTCATGTTTTCCTTCGCCGTGATGTCTTCTTTGCTCATCGAGATTTTAATGATATTCTTGATGCATATGAGAAAGGAGAAAAATTTTATTTATACACAGGTCGTGGACCTTCTTCTGAAGCTTTGCATCTTGGCCATTTAGTACCCTTTATGTTCACCAAGTACGTCATTTTATTGCTTTATTATTTTGAATTCTTTATCTAATATATTTTTCCTTTTTGGTTCACCAACGTTTCTGAAAATTAATATTATACCAAATTGATGATTTTGTTAATTTTTTGTTTTTGGTCAACTGAAAGATTATGCTTATGGATAAGGGATAAATTTATACCTTTTATACACACCAGGATGTTACCAATGAGCTCTGATACTAAACTAAGAGTGGTGTAAAACTTGAATATGTCTAAAAGCTTTAGTTGGGATTATATGCAACACATCCCTTCACGTGTGACCCGTACATAAATTTTTTATACTGAGACCCAAATGTGGACAATAACCAATAAATGGGGCTAAAACATGAAGTTGAAACGGAGACCTCATAGAGACATTTGGGTAGAACATAAATTTTTATAATAAGGCCTAACACATGCACAATAAACAATAAACGATATTGCTCCGATATTATATTACATTGGCACATCATCTAAAAGTAGCTTGGTTGTTTTACAATTATAGTCTCATTGTTGTTAATAGTGTTAGAGATTTTTTTGCAAGTTGAAGTCATGTAAATTGTATGCTTAATTTTATAATGGGTTTTGTATATAATATCGTTGCCATCTATTTTAGTATTAAAGAATCTATATTGATCCTTTCCTTTGAGAGGCTTTCATTTAGCCTTTTAACATAAACATGAGTGTTTATCCTTTGCTAAGGTTAATGCAGGAAAACTAATGTTTACTTCTAATGGAATATTCTACCTCTGTTTAACTTGTTGAGTTATATAAATTTCTTGTAAGATATTTCTTGTTGAATAGTCACTATGATTGAGAGGAGAAAGATTTGTGAATAACTAGAGATTCCAGATATTTGCAGGATGCTTTCAAAGTGCCACTTGTAATACAACTGACTGATGATGAGAAGTGCATGTGGAAGAATCTGTCTGTTGAGGAGAGCAAGAGACTTGCAAGAGAGAATGCTAAAGACATCATTGCTTGTGGATTTGATGTTTCAAGGACATTTATCTTCTCCGATTTTGATTTTGTTGGCGGGTATTTTCTCTAACTCTAGACTCTTAAATTTATTTCCCTTATCTTCTTCATCTGATTGGAATGTTAAAGTTGCATGGTCATTTCTTTAATTTCCAATAATTTTGTTCGAGTTTTGGTTGTATGAACTTTGTTTTTCTTTGGTTTAACTGGATATAAGATTTTATATATTTTTAGAGTGGTATTTGTTGTTATTCCTAAATTTCTTTGTTTTAGAGTTCAACAAAATTCTGCTTATTAGTTTACCGTTTCTGATAGTTTCCCCCACTACCATTATTTTCTTGTCTTTTTTCACTTCCATTTATCGTTTTTACCTTTTTGGTACTGTAGTAATTTCAGCATGCATCCTTTGGACAAAAACCATATTCTATTTATTTGATTCAATATTATACTCGCAGTGCCTTCTATGAGAACATGATTAAGGTCGCAAAATGTGTTACTTACAACAAGGTATGCCTTCAGTGTGACAAAGATAATTAATTGAAATTACTTTATATATTTTTAGAATGCAGAAATGCCTAGACCAGCTGATGCTTTTTATGTTGTCAGGTTGTAGGCATCTTTGGTTTTACTGGGGAAGACCACATTGGAAAAATTAGTTTTCCCCCAGTTCAGGTGAAGGCTTTCTCTACTTTTAGCAGGAAGTCATCTAGTTTCATGAATTAGGCAAATTATCAAATTATTTTCTCAATATTTTCTTGCTTCCATTATCATTATTGTTAGCCTTAACACATTGTTGTTTCTTGCATTGCCTTATGTTCTTTTGCTGTCCTGTATGTGATGTTTCAGGATTGAATATGAATGCAAGTTTCTTTTCCCCTCCTAGAGCAAGTAATATATGAATATATGTCATATGCTTTTTAGTTTTCTGGAACATTTTACACTTTTGGAAGCTGTGTCTGCATATAGTTTTCTTTTACATGATTACCCCTTTGTCATCCTTTTAACCATAAAAGAGAAAGGAAATAATGTAGAATTGGATTATTGCAGGCTGTTCCTTCTTTTCCAAGCTCATTTCCACATCTCTTCAGTGGTAAAGACAATCCCCGTTGCTTAATTCCTTGTGCCATCGATCAGGTTTGCTCTCACTTCTATTCAAATACTTCATATCTAGAAAATATACTTTTGAGACATTGTGCTACAGAAATATGGGAACTATAAATTTCTTTATATGACCTCAATGAGATTAAACTATATCTCAAGGCCATTATTGGATTTTTATGCTTATGTATTTGAAAAATTATTTCCTGTTTCTGCCTGCGATTAGTGGATTGGCCTTTGGAGTTCATGTGTTCACCTAAGGCTTTTCCTGCTCCTTTTGATGATAAGGAGCTTGCGTGCATTGAAACTTCTTTTCATTTTCTATATAAGAAATTTGTATTACCTTCACACTTGTTTTATCTTCTTGTTTGGAATTTGAAGTTGGTTGCTAATATTAACTGTAATTTGGTGTTTAAGATGGTTCAATCTTCTCTTCCAGTTTCACATAATTTTAGTGATAAATCTTCCACAACAACTTGTAATGTAAATGAGGTATGAATCTTTATACCAAATGGATACAAATAATAATCTAACGTCTGTATTTTGCAAAATACTACCAACCTATAAACTGTTTATCCGCATGGAGGATTTGGAATGACTCTATGAAGGTGCTTGCCCTTTTTCCCTGTTATTTTGTTTAACTGTAGTTGAATTTAAGCCATAGCTCCAAAGATTCAAACTGTAAAACAGTAAAATTGAAAACATAGAAACCTTTATGGGCATAAGCTCACCTGTTTCTTGGTTAAAGGAAAAGTAGCTGCCTTTACTAGCACAGTCAATAGAATAATAGCGAAACCATAAGAATAGGGTACATGCAAAGTGGAGAGCCCATCCTTCAAGATCTGAGTATAAAACAGTCTTATAGTTTAGTCTTCTTTACATAATCATAGCATTTACTAGAACAACAAGTGAAAAATTAGACACCAAAACTTTGGTCAAAAATTTCTTTCTTTTCAAACTCCAGAACTACCAAATCTAACAGTAATCAGATACTTAGAACTTATCAAAAGTCAATTTCTCTCCCACCTACATAACTAAATACTCCATCTGTAATAAAAAAATCTAGTCAATTTCTCTATAGATCTTGTCAATATTGTATATAAAGAAATCATTCATCACTATTTTTCCCAAACTACACTTATTCAATCTATTGTTTCTTTATTCCTAATAAATAATTAAATTATATACCGAGATCATTTATCACTATTTTTCCCAAAGTACCTTTATTTAATATTTTTTGAGTATACATTATTCATCTTGTATTACATTTCTATATATTTCATTGACTTCTTAATTTATGTGAAAAGCCACGCATTGAGAAGATTTTTGGGAAGGATGGAGTATATTGTTATTCATCACATTTTGCTTCTTATTCAACCAAACAGCTAATAAACTACCATCTCAATCCAGACAGCAGAACAAACCAGCTTAAAAATTCTGCTCTAGATTATCAAATAACTTTTAACTTCTGCTGAAATTTTTGCATCATAAAAACACACTTCTAATGGATTTAGACAGAATTCATTCTATTTTTTTTTATTTTTTTTTGAAAAAATTCCAAGGAAAGGTAATCAGAGAAAGTCACAATTAATCCAAACCTTTAGAACAGATTCCATTCCATTGGTGATACCCGACAGCCAATCACTGTTATCTTTTGTAGCGGACGTAGTAGAATCAAGAACATCAGAAGAGCCCGAAACTGCAGCATCAGCATCAGCAACATTTTAATTACAGTTTTAGGTTTCCTGGAAGCTGATGGAGTTTTATGGACTTTGGGAAGAGAAATGTCATCTTTGATAATTAAAATGTGTAAAAGACTATTATCGTTGTTGTTTATTAAAGTTTACCTGATTTGGCTGTTTAATTTTATTCCAACACATTTTATTTTTTCTGAATGTGCTCTTCCTAGATTGCTTGATGGGGAATATATTATTGACTGATAATCTGGTGGACACTTTTTTTGACATTTAAAAAGACCACTCTTTCTTGATTTTGTATCCAACTGGATGTTTGCTTGTCCATGATTAGTTATTTCAAGTTCTTTTAGTACAACTTAATCTTATGTTCATCTACTTAATCTTATATTCATCTAACCAATTTTTGTTTCTCGTGGTGTCAATAATGATTTGAACATTTTCAGGATCCTTACTTCCGGATGACACGAGATGTCGCTCCTCGTTTGGGTTATCATAAGCCTTCCTTGATTGAATCATCATTCTTTCCTGCCCTTCAGGTGGGGTTTCATGACTTGGATCTTGTTCTTGTGAGAGTTATCTTGCCAGATTCATTCAACTCCAGTTGCTTCTTTATTTAAATTTTTTTCTTTTCTTGGAGTAGTTAACAATGTTAGTAATTGTTCTTAGAGCAATGGGTCCTATAAAAGCTATTTGTTCTTGGAGTTTTGGTTCCTAAAGAAGCTTATTCTGAATGGATAAATGCTATCTCGTTTTTTCCTGACTATATAACCCTTCAGAACTTATTTAAATCAGGCAGAATAAACTTTAATAGTGATTATTGTTTTGTCTAAACATTGCTTCCTTAACTTACTGAAAGCTTGCTAGTTGGACAACAAAAATGGCTAACTTAAATAGCATATTCCATTTAACATTATTTAATTTGTAAACCAGATAATAAGTTTATCTGGCCTTAGAAATAGAGATGACTTGAATGGTCTGTTTTTTGCTTGACTTTGAGATGAATTTTTTTACCTGTAGCAACAGATTTTTAGGAATCTTTTGCATCCGTGAGACTACTGTTTTGATGAGTAGTCTGTATCCTTTGATAGATTTCCTTATGCTGCATAAGCTCATAACTATGAAGCATCGAAATTTTTACACAATGGTTTAATGATTGTCTCTTTTAGAGATTTTGTATATTGTCAAGATTAGTAATATACTATTAGGGAGTTTGTATTTGATTAGGAGTCTTCCTTGTGTACCTTGTATTTTCATGTAAAAATTAGTGACTTATAGAATACAGTAGATGAGAATTCAAATTCACAAATTATCCTCGTTTATAGTCTCCTCTACCATAGAATTTCTTAAATTCCTGTATAGTGAAGTTCTCTACAAAAGAAACTATGACATTACACTGGAATCAGTCAGGGCTTTTGTCCTAAAATTTGATATTGATTGCCTAACAATTTTTTCGCTCCTTTTGCAAAATATGCATCTTATTTGTAAAAAGAGGGTTTTCACTTTTAAGTATTTGCCATGTTACATTTCATTATCTATTCTGAGTTCTGTTTATTAGTAGACTTTTATGCTTGCTTGATTTAAGTGAGGATTATGATGCAAATTTTGTTGGTATAAAGTTCTCCTTTAATGAAGTTGATACTCATTTTGGAAATCTCCATTTAGGAACAAGGATATATTCACTTTGTCGAAAAGGAGTATAAAAGATGCAAAAGATAAATTATAAAATTGCAGTTTACTAATCTCATGACCTTGGCAATTTTTTGAGCAGTCCATGGTATTAGACTTATATTCTTTTGAAACTGGATATTTGTAGGGTGAGTCAGGGAAAATGTCTGCCAGTGATCCAAATTCAGCAATATATGTGACTGATTCTGCAAAGGATATAAAAAACAAGGTTTGTATTGAGGTTCTGTTGCACGTGATGCTCTTTTTACCATATATTTTTCACATAGAATGGATGATTCCTTTGGCCCCCAGTGTTCTTTAACTATGTTAGGACACATAAGATTCATCACAGAAGTGAAATGCTGTGAAAAGTAGATGGATAAGTGTAGCTATTCCTTGTCACATCTCCTGCCCTATGTTTGGTGACTCCAGCATGTCGTTACATACACATGTATGTTGTTATCCTGTTCTTCCCAAAGGCCATCAGTCTCAGTAATCTCACTTTTCCTGCTTTAGAGTTATCATTAGAGGGTATGCAGATAAACATAGCATGGTGTATGGCATGCCATCTCGTGCCTTGTGCCTTACCACATCAGATAGTATTGTAGATGTGTCATGCATTATGTTATTCTATGGTTGTAATTGTACTTACTTTGAATTTGGGCAAACTAAAGTTCATAGTTGTGATTTGCTTTGCATCAAATTATTTCTAAAGCACTGTTCATTAAATTACTCATCTAATAAACTGAAGGACTTTTGTTACCATTAGGGATGATTATCAATTAGATAATCTCATTTCTTCTTGTTGTATATCTTGCCTTGGGAAAGTCAATTTCTTTATAAAATAAAAAAATATATAAAAAAAGGGACCAGGTTAGTGAAAATGTTAAAGAGGTTCACTGGGTCTGATGGGAACATGTGGTTTTGGTTTTCCCTATTGTTAATATGATGATCTGAACTCTATGTCAGATATATATTATATATATTATTTAGAGAAACATCATAACCGTTGTTCGAATTCTTTTTAAAGTAGATGGAAAATCAAGTGGATTGTATTTTTAAATTTGATGCTGAGGATTCCCATGAAGTCTTACTTTGTCTCCTTTTAAATAATAAATTACAGGTAAACAAGTATGCATTCTCTGGGGGCCAAGATACTAAAGAGAAACAAATGATGTATGGAGCAAACCTTGAGGTACAAAAGCTATTCTAGAGTTGTTTTTGAAAGTAAATTAATGCATATTTATGTATTCTGTCTTTCACTCACTATGATGCCTATGCACATTTTTTGTAAATTCGAGTATCCAAAACATAGTCTTCAAATGTGCATTTTCGGACAAATAACTTCTAGTAATTCAGCTTATGTTTTATTAATATTCCATCTTACAGTGCATATGTATTTATTGATCTTTCTCTGTCTCCCTTGCTCCTCTTCTTTTGACCTGATTCAGGTTGACATTCCGGTTAAGTATCTTGGTTTCTTTTTGGATGATGATGCTGAGTATGAACACATACGGAAGGTTAGCTATTTATCTGCTTATTTTTGGTGATTACTCCAACGTTTGTTTATGTTTCCTGTATCAGTAGGGTGTCCATGTATTGCATTAGGAATATGGAGCAGGACGTATGCTGACAGGTGATGTGAAGAAACGGCTGATTGAAGTTTTAACTCAGTTGGTAGAAAGGCATCGAAGAGCTCGTGCTGCTGTGACGGATGAGGTAACTGATTTATGCCTTTTCATCACTGTTTATAACAATACTGTTTCGGTTAAATCAAGGTTGAACTGATCAGTTATTTGTGAAAATTTTAATAAAAGATTAAATTATTTATATAATTTATTTAGTCGACCTGTTGAACCAGTAAAGCCGAGAACTGGACAAAAAGCCTGTTTAACATCTGGTCCGGTTACTAAAACATTGCATTTCATTAGAAGTTAATTTAGTCGGGAAGTTGAGAAAAGGTAGTAGCCCAATTAGTTTAGTTTTCCTTCCATAGGTGTTTAGAAGTTTTGTGGTTGACTCACGTTAGGGACAACTTTATATCGCATTTTCAACCAAGCTAAGTGTTAGTTTTAGGAGTCTCTTCTCATAGATTACTCTCGAATTTAATAGATGAGGATATCTAATTACAAAAGGAAAAAAAATTTGGTCTGTAAGTTTCCTCATTATCACTGTTCTGCTGCCCAGAAACTTAAGAAATTATGGATGAAAATTGTATTTCTTTTAGGGGGTTGCATTTGCTTCCTTCCATGTGGTTGACTCCATTAAATAGTTATTGATCCTTGTTTCTTGAAGTTCTTTGAACTACGGAAATGAATTTCATAACTCACCATTTCCGATTAATAATCTGGAAATCTAGAATTGCTAAATCCAATCTTCCTTGTCTTTTACTTGTCTCTCCTCGTGACTTACCATACTGTTTCTGTATCACTGTATCTACCGTTGAATTGAATATATATATATATATATATATATATATATATATCTTCCTAAGTCGGAAAAACAAAACATTTGTTTGGGTACACGCAGGTGGTGGATGCTTTTATGGCGGTGCGACCTCTTCCTAACATGTTCAACTGAAATAAGCATAGGCATAGAGGCAAGTGAGGTTTAACATTATTTGATTGAGCATTTTGATCAGATTGTGATTTTTACTCAATGCAAAATTAATATCTATTCCTTTTTCTTCCTTGATTTTTATCTTCTCCTTCCTCCAATCATTATTTTTCTTTCATTTTTATCAGTGATTTTGATTTACGTATATACCTTACACTATTTGGCTAATGATTACTGTACACTTAAATTTTCATTTATATATATATATATAATAGATGTTTCATGTTTAAGGCATGAATTAAAGTAAAATAGGAAATCTCTTTGAAGATTTCGGGTAAAAAAGCATAAATTTATATAATATATATATTGCAACACAAATTTGAAAAGAATAAAATTATACATATGTAAGCATCCTCTTAAAAAAAGAAAAATAGAAGCACCACAAACCCTCCGGCCTAAATGCATACTTTACCATTATTATTTATAAGCAATTTTGTTTTATTTTATTTTATTTAAAAAAAAGGATTGTTTGTTTCACTTCTCTAAGTGAGAAATTTGAGTTCACTCGAGATGGTTCTTTACAAAAAAAAAAATGACAGTTTAGTCCCAATTTATTTATATTTAACAAATTTAATCCTTCATTTTTTCTTTTGTAATTTTTTAGTCCTTTATCATTTTTATTTTTGCATATTTAATTTTATTTACCGAAAATAGTAAAATTCTATTTTTTTACTGTTTTAAATAAAAAAAAGACTAAATAAGCCACAAATTAAAAAATTGAAGTCTAAAAAACTAAAAATAAAAGATCAAACCTGTCAAATATAAATAGTTTAGACATGTCAGTCTCTCTAAACATAAAAGAATAAACATACATGCATTATGTTCTCCCAGCAACATATACAAATAATGTTAGGGGAAAATCATTATCTACTTATGGGCTGACGTGTTAATTATTTATTTAAGACTATCCTATTTTATTAGGCTTTATATTGGACTAATCTACATTATGAATAAGTATTCCTAAATTGTGATGGTTAACTTAAAAATATGATAATATATTGGTTAAGCTCCTCGAGAGACTATCAAGAGTTTTTTATTTTATATCTTATCTCGTAGAACATAACCTTTAACTGATAGATCTCTTGAGAGATCATAATCCTTCCAAGAATTTCAAAAATTCAAAATCATCACAATTAAAGATTCAAGAACTACTAAAGAATTTCATCATTAATTCAGGCTTCTGCAAACTTTAATTAATTCTTTAATAATCTAACATATTGAGACTTGAAATTTATTTAAGGAATAGATTTATGATGGATATATATTTTCCAACAAGTTGGTCATAAGTAAATGCACTAACAAAAAGATCATAACCATACTTGAACATGCACACCATAATGATTTTGAACAGTCAGTCATGTTATTGAACAAAACAGAAGAACTAAAACACAACCAGCATAGCCAAGAAATAAGCTCTCACACATTTCCATTGGTTGGTATAAATATAATTTTGGATGACATTTTTAATCAATTCAAAGCACAACCATAACTTATAAATGTAGTAAACAAAAATAAATGCTTTATATATATATATATATATGTACGACCTAACTTGCTTTTCATTGTCGAGGTTGTAGGGTGCAGTGGCAAGAGCCCATCTCCCCAACCCCCACTTTGTGGGTTCAACACCCAAGTCCCCCTCCCCCATGTATCAAAAAAAAAAAAACTTGCTTTACATTAGCAAACAAAAAAAATTTTACACAACAACTTTGTGTTAGAATCAACACTTGCTTAATTATGCACCATAATGATAAGGAATCTTACAGCTCCAAGAATTTTGCCACAAAGCTAATTTGATCCCAGAGGGCACTGAAATCTAAATACAACAGAAAATTCATGTTAATGTAGAACCAATTCTTCCTTGCATCTTTCAACTATCCATTTTGATGCATTTTTTTAAACTGTTTTGGCAATATTAAGACCTACATTGACTGGAATTCTGAAAATTTAGCAAATCCCAAATATAAACTAATCAATAACAGAATAATTAAATGTTCTCTGATCATACATTTATATTATGAAGCAGAATATGAAATGGACAATCAACCATTACAGGGAAATCAGAGTTTGGATTCATGCAGGAGTGTTGTAAGATTTACCCGGACATAGCCATAATCTCTCCAATTGGAATCATTCCTGTTCAGAATGCTAGCTTAAATAAAGGAATAATATAAAATCTGCAACAAAAATAGACAAATACTTTCATATGCAATCACTTGAGCCAATCTACTATAGACAAGTAGTATAAAGATTTATGAATAAAACTGTCACAATTTCACAATCTGATCATTTCTTTTTCTTATCCAATTTATGATTATCCTCATCATCACTATAATTTTCAGAATCACTATCTTTTTCAGAATCACCAACAGTATCAGCATCAGAGGGAGGTGAAGGATCAAGTCTAGCAGCATCTATAGCCCAATTAATCACCTTCTCCACTTCATCCTCTTCATCAGCAGATTCGTACTTCTCCCCATTGTTTATCTTCTTATCAACACCAACACTAGAAGAAGAAGAATACGAAGGGATAGAGTTCTTGAGAGCAGCAAATCTCGCAAAAAGATCGTCACCAGTTTCATCAATATCATCGACACCTTTTCCTGGGTTCTTCTTATCGATTTCAGTTCTTGTTATTGATGTCGTTGAAAGTTTTGGTTTCCGTTTTGATTTTAGGGCTTCAAAACGGCGATCAAGATCTGGGTCAATTTTACTACTTGAGGTTTGAGAAAAAGGGTCAGAGTGCGCTATGTGGGAGTTTACGCTCAGTTTTAGAAGGACATCATCTTGTGCAGAGCGCAACAATTCTTCTACTTCATCCATGCTTGTTGTCTTCTTCCGGGAAGAACTGCCATGGCTCATAGTTCTCTCCAGTTGGTTCTCTCAATTTGGGATTTCAAAAATTTTCTTCAAATTATGACCATATAATTTATATTCATTAATTATTTTCATTTTAAAAAATAAAATTTTGTTGTAATTTAGAGTAACACTTCGCTTAATTAGGAAAAATAGATACAATTGACAATGAATGTCTAGCCCTTCCATTCTTAACATATTCATTTGTCATTTCAATATTGGATGCATATCATATTCACTCCGACTTTTGCATCCTAATCTAACATAATTAATCTCAACTCAAGATCTACTAGTAATTAGTAGACATTCTAGATTTTAGAGGTGACTTTCACCCCTTTGAGTGTAATACTTAATTTTCATAGTCCAAATAGGTATCCACTATGGCTCATGAGACCCACTTATCAGCTTAGTGTCCTCGTAAAGGCCCACCAAACATAATTGACCTAGCCCAAGATCTACTAGTAACTAGTGGACATTCGGGATTCTAGAGGTGACTCTCACCCTTTTGAGTGTAACACTTAGTTCCCATAGTCCAGGTGGGTACCTGCTCTGGCTCGTGAGACCCACTTATCCGGAATATCATTGAATTATTTATAATAATTTTTTTTTTAAAAAAAACATTAATTTCATTTTTTTTGAAACATATATTTTCTTATTATCCTTAATTATACTATTTTTTAAAAACATATTTTATATTTAAAATAAATTAATCTCATGTATATTTTAAAATATATATTTTTATCAAAATTAGTCAATATCTAATTATCTTTATATATGTGACCAATATATGTATTAAACTTAAAGCGATTATTTTGATATTTATATTTCATTTCATATAATTATTTTTGAATATTTTAAATTTAATAAAATAAATTACATGACTAGTTTCCCAATAAAATGATCAACTCTTGCTATTTATTTATAGATAAAAAAGTGATAATTAATAACTAAAAAGTTGTCAAACGGTCACTCATCTAAATTTTAATATATATTTAAAATATATAAATAAAATTTTAATATCTATATACATTTTAAATTTATTTGATATACCATTTCGTGTCAAAAATAAATAAATATTAATCAATTTGAATTAAAAAAGATCAATTTTAAAAAAAAAAAATTGTTTGAAATAAAGTTTTTTTTTTTTTTATAATTCATGAAATAAAGTATTTAGAATCCCTCCCGAAAAAATTTAAATAATTAGGGATTGAGCCGATTTTTTATTTTATTTTATTTTTTTTTTTTCCTATTGAAGCGGTACAGTGTCAAATCCGATAAATTTACGAAATTGCCTCTCTCTTACATTTTCTGTAATTCCCTCGGCATTGGCAACTTTGTCGTGAGATAGAGATTTCAGAGACAGTGCAATGTACCGACCGGCAACGGGGGATAACTCCGGCAACGGATTCCATCAGCAAAACCAAAGTGAAGGCGGCAGTCAGCCGTTAGGAAACCGAGTGCGGCGTGGCACCCGTGGAAGGCCACGGCTCCATAATAGAGACGGCAGTGGTAGTAGTAATAATAGTAATAGTAATAGGGTTTCTGACTGTAACCGTCAAGACAAGGAAGATGACAGAGAGAAAGCTCCTCCGCTTCCGTGTACAAACTTTGACATGGCTTATTTTGATTCTTACGGTCATGTTGGCATTCATGAAGAAATGATTAAGGTATATGCAGCTTTGTTCAAAGATGTATAATAAGCTTGTAATGGCTGAGGTTTAGTTTCTTCTGTGTTCCTTTAGGTTTAATTTTTAATTTTGTTTTAGACTTCTAGGAGGAATTTGGCGTCCTCTTTTGTTATTATTATTTTTTAAGAATTGTAATCTTGAGGCTCATGACCGTTCTTGTCATTCTCTTTTCTTTTTCTTTATACATGATTGTTTTGCAGCAAAATTTGAGAACTTGGTATGTTTTTGTTGGTATTAGTAAGAGGAAAAAAAAAAAATGTCTACATGATGGCACTTACCTTGGAGTCTTGAACTTCATGATATCTACTTGTGGGCCTGATAATGCTTTATCTCTGTCTTTGGTGATCCAAGAGTGGACATTGTATGGTTCTCTAGGGTAGTGTGACAATCTCATGAAAGCATTTACTGAAGACAATAGTAAGGATGGAAATAACTGGCCTGAATGCAACTCTACCTTCAATATTAAGTTCCCATTCTTTCCATATATGGTTTTATAGGTCTATCTTCCTTTCTTTTCACTGTCTTTAGCATTCAGCCTTTATTTATCAAGCATGTTGGCTAAGGAACATTTAACTGATGGCAGCCAACATTGTTTAGTACTTGAAAAATGTGGCACAAGTAGATCATCAATTTTTTCTACTATACAGGATCGTGAGCGGACAGAAACTTACAGGAATGCCATTATGCATCATCAAAGTCATATAGCAGGAAAAGTGAGTATTATCTTTGAATGGCTCGTTTGAATTGCTTTATGCCCTTCTAATTCCTTTGGATTTGTTAATTTATTTGTGTATCATAAATTTAGTTATGGTAATTTCATCTGTCGATGATGTTTTAACACAAGAGCCCACAAATATAGGCACTTGCAAAGGGAATAACAAAAGAACAATGATGTTACTACTGAGTCTATTCCCATCTTATCCAATATGCTCTTGTCCTCAGAGTTTTTGTTAGCACTCTAGTCTTGACTTTGAGGCCTTGGCTCTCTTTCCCTGTAGCGGTAGCACTCATGTAATGTACTTTCTCAGGACTCGCTAAAAGAAGATAAAGGCAGGTGCAGTCCATGCAACTTGTAAAGAATATAAATTAGGTTCATAAATAGCAACCACAAACCCTTTTATTTTCTTTCATTCCGAGATGGTCTTGTCTGGATCATGAGTTGTATTGCCTGATGATTACCACACCAAAACAAATTGAGATCTTCAACTTAATTGGGCTAATTGATGTGGTAATCACCTACCCTTTTCAATCTCTGCCTACTCCTTAAAAAAAAAAAAAAAAAAAAAGCTTTACTATTTTTACCTACCATGATTGTCAATTATTTTGTTTTTAAAGTTTTTAAAGTTTTTAATTTCCTAAAAGATGAAATCATTTTTCCAGGTTGTAGTTGATGTTGGTTGTGGAACAGGGATTCTTTCCATATTCTGTGCTCAGGCTGGAGCTAAAAGAGTAAGATAGCTTCTTTTTGTTTATTTATTTACTGGTTTATGTGCTTATTGAAGAAAGTCACCACTGAGTTACTACAACAAGGACAATTCACTATTTTCCCTGATTTCCAAGTTTGCCAAGAAGTATCTCTTTTTCATGAATTATGGAAGTATAACTGGTATTTGAATTTTGTCACAATAGATGAAGTCTTCATATTTCAATTGTGTGGAGATCTAATATTTCATATATTAGATAAATTAATTTGACACTGCTTCTTTTGATTTGTTTATTGTCCAATGGGGATTCCTTCTCTACTTCATGAATTGCCTCAATATCTCTTTAAAATGCTTTTTGTTATGTTCTTAATTTGAGTAGATACCATATGTTTAATTTTAACACCCCCCCCCCCCCCCCCCCCCAAAAAAAAAAAAAAAGTTACCATATGTTTAATATGATTGAAGTTTTTAAATAGTGATATTCTGTTTGTAGCAACTCCAATTTTGAATATGGGAGCTGAATATGTTGATTAATGGTTTGATGATGTCTTCCTGTTATAACTGGTAGAATGTCTTTCATGTTTACCCGTGCCCACTTTTACTAGGTTTGGGAAATTATTATTGAGATACAGGAAAAGAGTACCAATCCAAGAACCAAATCATTTTTTGCGCCTTATCCTAGAGTTTTTATTTGGTTCTCATGTAACTTTTGCTCTCATTTCCTTTCCCTTTTCTGTATTTCCACCTAATTGCTTTCAATCTTCCTTCCCTGAATGATGTAATTACTCACATATTGGCAATCCATTATGTGAATGGCATTGGTTCTTGCTGAACAGTTTGAATTTATGAATTGTTCCTTTCTTTTTCACTGATTTGTTACCTTGAGCAAGATCAAGAACTAGGTTGTCTCCAGCCTTTTTTTTTTTTTTTTTTGGGGGGGGTGGTTAGGGGGGCTTATTTTATTTTTTGAAAATCCTAATGATCTTCTCCAGAAGATTGCTAGAATTTTATGTGTACGGTTTGAGTACTAAGCAATAAGATTCATTCTGACTTTTTTTAGTGGGCTGGATTCATAAGATAGATTACTGTAAAAGATAAGCTTGTTTGATAGTCCTTCTTCCTCATGCTTAATCTTGCTGCAAAGAGAGCTTCAAGTGGTGATAAGTTAACATAAACTGAATGTAGTTATCTACTTTCCAGAGTTAAATTCAAGTGTTGATAAAAAGATTCTGCTTTTTTCCAGGTATATGCAGTTGATGCTAGCGGAATTGCAATTCAGGTAACTCCAGAGTTTTGCAATATACTTTTCTATATTATCTAAGAAAAGCTTGGTACTATCCATGTAATCATAAAATTATCCTTTCCCTTATCCATATTATTTTCTGTTTTGTCAAGATTAAATGTAGAAGGCAAGTAATTATTGTTAAAGATGAACCTGTCGATTGTTGGTATCCTTGTTGGTTAGGCATTGTTAAATTACATAATTAAATATTACAATCTGAAACTTGATCTCATGTTTCCATATAGCCATAAAGAAAATTATAATAAACATTGTCAATTTATTTATTGTTAGAAGTGAAATGTGACCTTCTATTGATTGTTGTGCTGTTGGATTGTTTGACCAGGCCAATGAAATTGTTAAAGCTAACAACTTATCTGACACAATCATTGTTCTGCATGGGCGTATTGAGGTATGTTTCTCTTCCATACAAGCTCTATCCCTCCCAAAAGACTGGTGGATGTTTCTGTAGCTATCAGGGTAGGGTACCCTTTAGATTACATTTTAATATTGTAGCCAGATAACACATGGTTTCTGTTTTTCCTGAAATACATTCACTCAATTTTGAAGTGGATTCAAGTTTCTGTAACATACCTGGGACAAGTAATTTGTTCTGTATCTACTTTGTTTATATATTTTTCATGTCAACCGACCAATTATTTATGCCTTTTAAGTTATTTTGCTTATTAGCATTTCTTAGATTTCTATGTTTGGGAAAAAGAATAATGCTTCTCTTGAAGAACTTTTTGCTGAGGGTTGCTAGAGTAAAATTCAATATTAATTTAGCCCTTGAGTTGGAATCAAATGTTTGATTAAAAGAATGGAGATATTAGAAAACTAGGGAACATGTTTTTCAAAATTTGTTAAAGCTTATGGTTCTGTAATGTTCCCCCATTTGAGAAGTTAAATGTTATCCATGTGCTGTTGGTTTCTAAAGACAACAAACTTTACTCTTGAGTCTTTTTTATTTCCTTTCTATAAATAGACAAGATAGTTTCATTGTGTGCTTGTTCCTTGTTCTCCTGTTTTTTTTTTGGCATAAAGTATATATGCTCATGAAATAGTAACGTTAGACACCTAAAAATTTTCCAATTTACTAACTTCTCATTTATTCCTAAGAATTGACTACTGCAACGTATGAGGTTCATGTTTGACTATTTCCATGGAAAGCAAGAACAAGGAACTTCTGCTAATCATATGCCACCATTTTAGGCTGGTTCTTAGAAGTTGCATATATTTGTAATGTGAATCAGACTAATATGTTTTCTTAAAGTTTCATCAGTGTTAAATTTGCGCCTCATAAGTGTTAAGCTTTCAAATGACATGGAAATTTACATAGTAATAGAGATAGAGCTAAGGCCATTCATCTTAGCCTTGATTATGTGCTCCTTATTGATATTATTCACTTGTTAGACTTGTTATTGAAAATTTGTCTTCGGTCCTCATGTGAGGAAGAATAAATAATTAAATTCAACATTTTTCTATAAGCATAAACTTTTTAGACAAGGTGGAAATGTAACATGGTATTAGACAAGGTGTGTTATTTGAATAAATTATCCCCTCTTTATTGATTTAAGTTTAAGTTTTAAGACAAGTTGAAAGGTTAACAGGAGATTTAGTTTTCGAGCCTTGGCCCATTTGTTGCTTATTGTTCGTGTGTTGGGCCTATTACATGAGGGAGTGTGTGCTAAGTGTTTATTCTCCTATTAATGTGGTGGAAATTTAAGATAGTATCAAAGTAGGAGGTCCCATGTTTGAGCATTGGCTCCATCCTATGTATTGGTATTATTCATGTGTGGGTCCTGTAATTGAAAATTTGTGTTTGGCCTATACGTTAAGGGTTGTGATAACTCATTAAATTCGGCCCTCTCTATTAGCTGGATGAGGATAATCAGAAGGTTATATTTTTCCTCAAATAAAAATAAAAGAGGGCGCGATCATGTGATCTTTATCAACATTATTAATTGTCCTTAACATGTTAGCAGATATAAAAATTTGCTTACAGTATCTGACTTTATTTTGGAAATCATTGTTTGCTTCAGTTGTATATTTGGAGCCATGTTTAAATAGTGAGATGATAAACTTCTTGAAGTTTTTGTTAACTCAAGCCTCTTTTCTTGTTCTTCTCATAATAGGATGTTGAAATTGATGAAGAAGTTGATGTCATTATTTCCGAATGGATGGGCTACATGCTTCTTTATGAGGTGAGTGGCAAAAACAGAAAAAAGATGAATATTGCCATCATAAACTGATGTTGAATATTCAGTTGTTTTAGTATTTAGAAATGTTATATTCATTTCTCTATTCTGTGATGTTGAACCTATTTACCTTCTGTTGCAGAGCATGCTGGGAAGTGTGATTAGAGCAAGAGACCGATGGTTGAAACCCGGAGGCCTTATTCTTCCATCACATGCTACAGTACTTATACTTTTACCTTGTCATGGCTGATGTTTGTGTGCTGTATTAGGAATTATTCTGGAGGCATTATGTGCTAAAAATTCTACTTGAAATTAGTTATGTTGCTGTATTGCCACTTTTAAGTTGTCCATATGTGTGTATATATATTCAACAAGGCAGAGAAACTAATATATATAATAACATTTTGTGTCTGTGTTTCTGGAGTAAATATAAATAATAAACTCCCCTGTCTTCTCCAGTTCTTTATTATTTCCAGTAATACTTTGAAGACTTTGTACTTTGTTCCCAAGTTGTCTAGGGCTTTAAAGTTCCCTGTTTTCATTTTATCTGGACTAATAAGAGGGCTGACCATTGTGCCTGATTTCAAAAGTTTTAATAATTAAATGTTTGGTTTCATGAGATTAAAATTCTAAAATTTGATTAGAAGCATCTTCTTAGAAGATTTTAGGTAGAATATGTTTATTAATTTTTATACTGAGTTCACTAATACCCTTTTTGTATGGCTTTCAAAATTGATGTATTGATTAATTTAAGAATCTTGTCTGCTATGATCTGATGACCACACATGTTGTTTGTACAAAGTAAGAATGAGAATGATGCCCAAAGATAAAATACAGTGTGAATATGGAAGTAATAGAATCAATTATGTTACTTGAATTAGTGTTATTGAACTACCCAGATGTTGACCAATTTCTGGATATGGAATTGTTCAAACTTTTTGTTGGTCATAGTTCTAAAATTAGTTTCTTTTATGTACCACAAATACTTCTTGTTTATTCTCTAAAATGGTTTTTGCTTCAAAAGGTAAAAATTGGGACCACAGACTTTTATATGCGTTAAGAGTATTGGTTAAGGGAAATCATTATTCTGTCTACCCACAAGCCTCCAAAGGCTTAAGTACTATTGACATATTTGGAATAATGAGCAACATTTTGTGTCCTCTTTGAATTGAAGAAACTAAAGAACACCAAGCTCGTCTTTTACACTTGTTGGTCTAATTTGGAGTGATTAATACTTTTGTTCCTCCCTACCCTTGCGTAAAAGATGAAAGATGATAGAATTATTAGTTCCTATTAAGGTATTATAGTATTATGGTCATTGTGACCTATGTGGCTTTAAATTTTGACAATTTCTTAATTTGCATATATTTCCCTAAATTGACAAGGTATTTGGACTGGAGAGATTTACTATATTCGGAACTCTTTCATCCCTAATTTTTTTTTTTTTTTTTTAAAAAAAATTTGGAACATGATGATTCTACCTTCATATGCATATGACAACTTTGACCCAACTTTGCGTATTTGACTGCAAAGATATGTCCAGTTCATGATATCTATGTACATGTACAAACAAACATGTTTGTTGAACTGTTAACTACTACTGCTCTTTAAGTCATAATAAAAAGTGAAAACAAATTAAAGAACTGTTACTGCTCAGATTGCTGAAAATGTTTAGACATTTGCTATTACCATTATTTTGTGAATATCAAGTTTGAGCCTACCGTATATTGCAAAGCTGCTTCTTTATTATCTTATAGGTAATTTGTGACCTTGATATTAGAAAAATCTTATTTTTCTTTAATATATATAAAATTTCCTGCAGTTGTATATGGCACCTGTATCACACCCAGACCGATATAATGGAAGCATTGACTTTTGGCGTAATGTTTATGGAATTGACAGTAAGTCTACATTACCTCTTTCCTAACTCGTAATGTATTGAACTATGCTTATTATGCCTGAGAATGCAAGTCAATGAATTTCGTAAATTAGTTTTTCAATTTTGTTAGGCTGTTGAATTCATTTTGGTACCTAGATGTTCTTATTGACATTTGGCTTGCTTTCCTTTCCCGAGGAAAGATTAAATTGACATCCTAATGTCATTTTTGTTGCAGAGGTTTGATGAAATTGTTACCCGTCCTATATTGGACCCTGGAATTTTATTGTTCGACTGCTGCACAGTTATTATTTATATACATGTTATATTATTGTTTGAAGTATCTAAAATGTTAAGTGCTTTGTATTTCTGTTTCATGTTTTGCTGAAAAACTTGTTTAACCTGGTTGGTTGAATGTGAATAATTTTGTGTCTCATGGATCTAATTTAAAATCTATGTTGATATTTTGTTTTGATCTCAGTGTCTGCTATCCTACCATTGGCTAAACAGTGTGCATTTGAAGAGCCATCTGTGGAAACTATCACTGGGGAACATGTTATGACATGGCCACATGTGGTAAGCACTCTGGAATTGTACTCTTCTCATCTGATTGTTTGTTTCTTTTACTTTCAAAATAGATTTTGAGGAATTGCACCCTGATTGCTTTGTCTTATATGATAAGGCATATTCTTTGATAAAAAATTACAATTTCACTTTTATTTGGACCTAGCAAGTTGTCTAAGAGTGAGTGCTATAATTTTATACTGATAAAGATAGTTCAAGGGTGTTTAAATTTGGTTCTTGTAACATGAAAGAACATTATACTTAAATGTCAATGCTGAAACTTGCTTTACATTTTTCCTTAATAGAGCTAGAAATTTTACCACAAACAAGGTTGGATGAAACATTTCCTTTTTATTTATATTATTTCTTTTTTAAAAAATTGTGTGAAGGCAGGATTGAACAAATTGTCAATGATTAATACAAAGTTTTATATAAATTGTCAATGGAAGTTAATAATAACAAAATCCATGTATCTATCCAACGGTTGATTTATTTCTTTTCTGGGAATAAAGAATAAGATATATTTATAAAAGCATCTGGTACACCAAGGATAATAAAGGTTGCTTAGAAAAATTAAGTTTTACTTGCTGTAGGAGCAACTTATTTTGGAATTTATCAGTTGTCTTCTTCATTTTTTCTTATGAAGATGGCTTTTGTTTAAGCTGGAGTGTAAAAGAGCTATAAGCATTTGCTGGAGCCAACTACAGAAGTATAAACATAGATAGACTGAACTTCGCAGAACTTGAGACAAACTAGGGCATCTTTCATTTACTGCCTCGTAGTATTGTGCCTTAAAGTCATCTGGAGCTTCGCCCTTTTTGTTTCTTCAATCTTTGTTGTTACTGCAGGCACTCTTTGTGGGATCATGTATTTTTTCGGCTGTGAACTTTCCATGGTTTTACATTTCAATATTACAAATATTATGCATTTTGGTTTCAAGGGATTGAATTTTTAAAATGATTTTATATATCTTTTTGATGTTGTAGATTTTTCAATGCTTGCATAGTGACCTGAACAAATATTCACCTATAGGAACAATGAACATATATTTACCATGTGTATTAAATCTCTGTTATTTATGTGTATGAACATTTCCAGTGTTATTCTTCACCAGGTAAAACATGTTGACTGCTATACAGTTACAGTTCCAGAGCTAGAATGTATTACTACTAGGTTCAAGTTTATGTCAATGATGCGAGGTAAAATTTTGAAGTAGCTCTTTTATTTTTCTTCTTTTCATCATCAGTGAAACTAGCAATTATCTTGTTTCAACGGCATTCACGGAACATAATCTCTTTTGCTTCCCAGCTCCATTTCATGGGTTTGCCTTCTGGTTTGATGTGGAGTTTAATGGTCCTGAAATATTCCCTCCTCATGGTGATCCGTCCTCCGCCCTGAATGCATGTTCCAATGGTCATGTCGGGGACACTACTCAAAGAAAGAAGCGTGCCAATCCCAATGAAGCACTTGTTCTGTCAACTGCTCCTGAGGATCCTCCAACCCATTGGCAACAGGTATTCAGTTTCTCTACAATTTATTGACACATTTCTTTTTTAACTTAATCCATGTAACATAGCAGATGACTCATGTTTATTCTGTAATGACAAAAAAAAAAAATTGTGCTTCTCTGTGACTCATGACACAAAACATGGATATAAGTTCTATACACAATTTCTTTTGGAGCAAAATGAAGCAATTGCAGTCTCATTCCTGTCGTGTCTAGTCTCCCTTCACTCATAATTCTGGACTTCTATAATGAAACCAATACGAGGCTGCTCTGCAGTTTCTGAAGCGTATGATGTCCTACGTGTTTTTGCATAATAGCTAATGGAAGTTATGTGATAATAAATTAGTGCACTGTTCTTTTCTAAGTGTCATCCGCCAGTTGTAGAATAATTGACTTGATCCCTTCTATTTATTTATATATTTTTTTGCATATTAAATTTGAGTTTTAAATCTTATTTTTCTTCTCATTTCGGTTGATATGAATTATTTTGCCAGACCTTGATATACTTCTATGATCCAATAGACGTGGAGCAAGATCAACTCATAGAAGGCTCTGTAACCTTATCACAAAGTAAAGAAAATGCTCGATTCATGAACATCCATCTTGAATATGCGTAAGTTACCCTTTTGGACTTTCCCTAATCTCTTTAGTTTCTTTCTATTCTAACCAATATTTGTTTTGTATACATAGAACTTTTTAAAGTATGTTTTCTTTCTCTTGCAGATCAGGAGGTCGATCTTTTGTCAAAGAATCAATCTTAAGATGAGGTAGTAAGGCGCATATATGCTTTTACCATTCAACTAGTAGTCTTCCTAGCCTTTTTCAATGTAGTTCAAGTAGTAGGACTTTTTCAGGGGTAGCCTTTCAGGATCTCTAATTCAGTCTCTCTTTAATTTGTTCCCTTCTTTCTCATACTCTCTCTGTAGTTTGGTTCTCTGATTGTCTGGCTTTGGAGGAGCTGCATCGATTGGAATCAAATCAGTTTTGCTAGTAGTATCCTTGTGAAGATCCCAACCGAGTGTAATTGCTGGTTTATTCACTCTATTAATTGAAATGAAAATTCCTAAATAGTTCTCTTAGTAGTACCTAAATCTTTTATTTTTATTAAATAATTTTTTATCTATTTTTAATATACGGTCACTTTTTTTATAGGTAATCGAAACATCCCTTAACTCTTTTTTCATTCTTAATATGTTTTATATTCACTCCATTCAACTAACTCTCCATAGGTAACCATGAGATGTAAACCATTCTCGTGCTCACACAAACTTTTTAGTGCAATAAAAATAGTGACAAAATGAGAGTTCCATCCGACCTTAGGATTTCCACCCATCTCTTCTTAACCAACCCAATGATTACTTATTCTTTAAATTTTTTCAAAACTTTTTTTTTTTTTTTTTTTTTTTTTTTACCTTAACTTAGTGGAAATCAATTCTCGCATAAAAAGTTCATTACATCCTA
The DNA here is from genome assembly GCA_025388415.1 of Cynanchum wilfordii. Lineage (NCBI taxonomy): Eukaryota > Viridiplantae > Streptophyta > Magnoliopsida > Gentianales > Apocynaceae > Cynanchum > Cynanchum wilfordii. Next base: position 1,305,738 of record JAHSUH010003438.1, read on the forward strand.
CTGCGAAGAAAATCATGTCAATTCTTCAATAACAGGAACTTCCTGTTACATACCTTCATGTTATACCAATATTACAATATAATAAATGTCATTACAATAATAGTGATTTAGAAAAATGATTCTAAGTACAAATAAAACAATTAAACTTATATTTGTATAACAGGAAATGTCTTACTTTAAACAGAGTACCAGAAAGAAGCAAATACTGGAGCAGTTCAATAAGAGAAACAGTATAGGATTGATTTATCTCGAAACCTTATCTGATCTATTTAGATCTACAAAACCAGAGCCAACACTATTACAAAATTCGACTCACATACAAAATAAAATAAAAGAAATGACAAGATAATTTAAGAGACAAAATTTCAATTTTCACTGGCTTGGAATCTTGATAGGAACCTTAAAAGTCCAAAATAGCATGCATCTGACCAACTCATGCTGCAATATGGACATAAAGACACCGACCAATAAAGACATTTCCTGCAACAAGTATTAACTTTAGTCAATCAATAACAGTAACAGGGATATGCAAACTAGTGCTCCTAGAAGAAAATAAAGAAATCTGTATATATACACAACAAAACAAGTCTATGAAACACATGAATACTGTAGCTATTGACAAAATGCAAAATTAATTGCCCATTCCAAACCCTAACAGTGGTGCATATGTGTGTCCAAATTAATTATGATTCCTTCATTAAAAAGATGAATGAAAGCATAGCAAACAGTAAAGCAATCACCAAAAGCTCAAAAATACGCGATATTAATCAAATGAAAAAAGTCTGTCCTTTCATTAAACTTAGGGAATACTAAATTATAAACTGAAAATAGAAGGTACACCATATTCTATTTCCAGTTAAATTTTCTATTGAATCAAAGTGGTATGCAAGGATTACATATAATAGGAAGAATTTATTAGCGTTTCCATTTATTGGTATACCTAAGAGGCAAAAATTAAAACCCATTTGATCTATTTGTGGTAAATTTACTAACCATATTAATTAGCAATGGTCATATCCCTTGAACAGTACTTCAACAGTTTCAGTTTGAGCTATGTTAAAAGGAAATTAAATCACATTCATAACTAAGAAATGTTGATTTCATTCTTGCCAAGGAAGATAGTTTTCCATAATCTCTACAAAAAAACAATAAAACAAAATCAATTCTACTGCAAAGATGAATGGGATGAATGGGAATAAGCACACGATGCTCAAATTTTTCATTAAATGTACCTTCATCTCACTAACGCCTATCTGTTTTTCCAGTGGATCTCTTGCCAGAGAACAAGTGTTTTGGTTTCAAATTAGGAATAACTCTATCTGCTTCTCCACGCCTAGCATTCTTGTTCCTCTTTTTCACAGAATTCTTAGCCAATTTCAGTGCCTTGACCTTCTGAGCAGAATCCTTAAAGCCCTCTCCAGGGACAACTTCACTTGATGGTCTTGACTTTGACCTTGATCTAGACCTCAACCGCAGCTTCTTGTTAGGTTGGTCGTCTACATCCATGGCATCACCACTGTTATTTTCCCCTCTTTCAGGTGATCTCTCCCTCTTGCGACCCCTTGATTTACTGCGGGCTCTCTGGATTGCCAAAGTAGGATCAAGACCCAAGCTTCCCAACTGTCTGCCCATTCTTTTTGAAGTGAACTCTTTGTCTTTGTCAAATTTCCTGGGAACAATTGGACGGCTCTCAGCAGTGCTTTTCTTAATTCTGTGCTGCTGAATGAGCAGGCTTTTCTTTTTCCTGATCGTAGCCAGAGCTTCTTTCTCCTCAGCAGTCAGATTCTCAACATCCATCTCAATATCATCTTCGTCCCCTTGCTGCTCTTGGCGGAGACCTTCTTCTCGCTCCAATTCTTCAAGCCTTTGCAAGATATCAGGATCAACAAAATCATACACGTTGTGCCCATCAAGAATTTCAGGCATGATGTCTTCCTTCCACTCATCATTTGCTAGGATGAAATGCTTTCTCAAGCTAGCAGAGTATACACCAGCACCTCCATTCTCATCCTCCAGATCCTTCTCAAGCTTCCTTTTCTGCTTCTCTGAAGCTTGCTCAGCCTCCTTAGCTCTAGCTTCAAGAACAGCCTCCGGTATACAAAGAGGCCTTTCTTTCTGATCCCTAGGTTTTGGTATTGCAACATGGAAACGGTTTAAGCAGTCATTCAGTTTTTTAGACTTCATTTTCAGTTCTACCCGTTGATTCAATAACCTCTCACATGCTGCATTTTTCACTGAAATAACACCCTCTTCAGTCAAAGTACTCATACTCAAAAGTACCCCATCTTCATTTGTTGCCTCACCCCCTTGACCAATCAAGGTCTTCATGGCCTCTGCTTTCATCTCTGTGACCAGCTTCCTATCTTCCTCTGATATCCCTTCCAGTGGCTGCAAGTCAGTCTTGTTGCAGACTATAATTAAAGGCTTGTTCATGAACAGTGACTTTATGCTGTGAAAAAGAGCTGCCTGCTGTGCAATGCTATAGCCACAAGACCCAGAAACATCAAGGAAAAACAATACAGCAGCTCTAAGATGAGCTAGTGCTGTAATACTGCACATTTCAATGATATTTCTGTCTTCAAAAGGTCTATCCAAAATCCCAGGAGTGTCAATGACCTGATATCTCAAATACTTGTAGTCTGTATGACCAACAAACAATGACTTTGTGGTGAAAGCATATGGCTGTACATCAACATCAGCCCTGGTGATTTTATTGATGAATGAACTCTTCCCAACATTTGGGTAACCACAAATCAAGATAGTCCTGGTATTTGGATCTATTGAAGGTAGCCTTGACATGTGTTGCCTGATCTGCTCTAGATAAGCCAAACTAGGTCCAATACGCTTTATCACAGTGCACATCCGACCAAGGGCAGCAATTTTCAGAGACTTGCATCTATAGAGAGAGTCACCATACTTTAAGAGTTTGACATAATCTTTTGCTATCTTACTGATTAAATTCCTGGCAGTATTGATCTGTCCAAGGGCAAGCTTGTAGTGATCCTTGTTATAAAGAACATGAAGGAGGTCTCCATAGAAAGGATGGATATCATTAAGGCGAGGGAACTCATCAATAATGGTTGAAAGCTTCTCATGAAAGTTCTGCTGTGTGTATTTCACTTTACGCATGTAAAATTGGCGAATACGAGAGATGGCATAACCCTTGTGAACAACAGTAGGAGTTTGACGTTGTGTACGGGAGAGGATGATATCAACGAAGTCCTTCCCACTAGGGACAACAGTAATCTTTTTAAAGTTGTATTGCACCATTTTAATTACCAGTACACCTCGCTGCAGGAAATCCACCAAATAATTAAACGAGGCAAGAGAGATAAATTAAAAAAAATTAGTTAAACGAGAACACATCTTATCATGCCTAAGAGTCATGTTGGTAATTTTTCTAACATTTTCCCCCTTTTTTCCCCTTCCCAGAGCTCAAGTATCATAAACAACCCCGAGAATAGAGAGCCTTGAATACTAGAATAAATAAAAACAAGATTAAGTGAATACCTAAAATTTGATATCAAATCAAAATATATATATATATATATATACTTCAAAAACTTTTCCAAATAAGATGTGATCCCAGTAGAAGGGGAAAAAACCGAAAGCCTACACAACAACATAAAGCTCCAGCAATTATTTTTTCCATAATTACAATAACCACCACAAACAGTCAAAAAGCAAACAATCGAAAGCCAAATATATCCATAAGAATCAATCACATTAATGAGTCTTTCAGCATTCATGCAATAAGAAGGCAACAAAATTTACCATGAAACCAAAAAGATATATATTATCCGCTTACAGAGATAATTTTTTAGTATAATTATAAACAACCAAAAATTATTCATGCAATTACAAGCGATACTCACTGATGTATTAAAATTATGATTTCAACTGGTACCGCATAATAACTGTTACCTGCGATTAAGCAGTTTCTATGGAGTGCGAGGTGGAGACCGCTACTTTCACGGCGACGAATGGTGGAGGTGTTGAGACGGCGAATATGAAATTGCAGTACTATGAGTACTGCAACAGATGTGTATAGAAACGGCAAAAACCCTAGGGTTTTAAAGGAAGCGGGTCTTTAAAAAAAAAATGAATAAAATAATGTGAGACGTTAATCGGGTCGGATCAGGTAGATATTGGGCGTTAAGCCCTGAAAAGTGAACACTTTGGGCTCAAATGCTCATCACCCTGATATTTTATTTTTTTTTTTTTTTTTTTTTTTTTTTTGGGAAGGTGGGAAATTAATAAATATGATTTAGTAATATTCCTAAAAAAATAAAAAATATAAAATAAAATAAAATAAATGATTTTATAGGTAGATAATACAAACTAAACAATTTTAAATAATTTCAATTCAATTTAAAGAATTGAAATAGAATATAGATGGTTTAGTTAAAAAAAATTTTAAAAAAATGTTTGAACATCAACTCATGTATATAACTATTTAAAATTTAAAGTTTGAGGACTCATCTAGGACACCTTGTGTCATTAAAAAAAACAATTGAAATAAATTTTTTTTATAAAATACTCCCACAAGCAAACACTAAATAATAAGTTTTCTCATATTGCGCATGTGATTTGGTAAAGAGATCTTTTAGTTTAAGTAAGGTTAAATTTCTCCTATAATTTAAAACTCATATAGAACATCTCGTGAAAAAGAAAAAAAAAAAAAAAGTTACTAGGTTTTCTCTTTTTTCAAACTTATGTAACACTTATACCTATATTTGATCATAGAGATTTAAAAATAAATAAAAGATCATGAGTCATGATGGAACCAAAGAAAATTTGAAAAATAAAGAAATGAAGTTTATTACTACTTTACATTATGAAGAAAACCAAACCATATCTTCAAGACAAAAAGGAAAAACCTTTGATATTGTTTTAAGCACTTCTAATTATCTATGTTTAAAAGATGTCCAGATTTCATCAAAGGCAAATATAATCAGGCTGCAAAAAAGCGTATTATTAGAAAGCAGTTTTTGCTGTAATGTTCTAACATTCCTCCTTCAAGAATAGCTAGACATCAGTTAATTCATTAAATTTCCAATCTTTAACTCCCTGCATCGTTTGAATTTGATTTTACTTCAAGATATGGATAAAAAGCTCAGACTTATGAGTTACCAGCAAAATCTCTACAATCTTAATGCCTAATTTCTTGTATAATAGAAGAAAACTCTATATAATGGAACAAAAAAGACTGTGAAAAATATTTAGCCTGGCGAAATTCTCCCGAACCGTGTGTTCATAACCTGAAAAGGAAATAGGAAATGATAAGTTCCTGGAGCTCAAGTTTTTTAACGCTGAAATGCAAACAGGATAAATGATATGAAACGAATATGTAAAAATGTATTATTTTGTTCATAGTTTCAGTTATATTGGTTTTTTTTTTTTTTTTTTGGTAAATGTTTCAGTTATATTGGTTAATTACCTTTTACGACGTATTGTAAATACAAGATTTGACCAAAAAGGAATTTTAGAGATGTCATCTAATGAACTAGCAAACCTGCACCATATTCTCCAACGTTATAAGGAGATAATGAATGTGAATGTGACTGAGTTAATATGCAAAAAGGGGATTCAAGTACCTAGCTACAGACTAGCGGAATTCATCATGGTACTCATAATCTTCATCTTCATCGTCATTAAATATGGCACTGTAAAATACATATGGGTTGTCGATCATTTCTGTCAACGTGAGGCGTCCATCTTTATCTGAATCTGCCTGCAGAGATATCAATTCATTTACAACACTAGCAACATACCAATAATAATACAAGACTCAGTTAACAAATGGAATCAGCTACACTTTATAGAATAAAGCAATAACATTCAAAATTTATTTGAAATAATCAATATGATTTGTCATTGGTTTTCTTCTGGAAAAAAAAAAAAAAAAAACTCCCCTTCTATTTCTGAGACTATTGCACCAAGCGACCACTTTTGAGCACTAATTTCTAGCCAACATATTATTCTGCTAAAACTTCAACTAGGAAGATTATCTGAAGGTTAGAATAAAATATAAATGATTTCCAAAGTTTAACTCGCTAGTTAAAGATAGAAATGAGGGGTACGTTCTGTATTATAAGCGAAATATCCCCACCTTCTTGCTTCATCCAAAATTAGTCCAGAACATTTTAACAAGAAGCATATACAACATGATGAGTTTTAGGTCATTTTTTTCAAAGAAAAATTCTACCTAAATTTTGACAGGAAATTAAAATAGTCTTTTTTCTTTTTTGAACATTTGTAACTAAAAATTTTATAATTAAATATTAAAAATTTCGACAATGGGTGCATAGAAGAAACTTCCATCTGCAGTAAGCAGTAGCTTACACTAGTGAATTAGATTGACTCTTGCTTCCCTTATTTAAATTCTAAAGTAAGAAGGTTAAACATCTACTTAAAAGATTTCGCTTGATTGTGTCTAGACTACAGAAATTCTTCAACAGAAAATAGCCCTAAGAGAAGAAAAATCTGCTACAAGATCAGGATTAGACATCATCACATTTAATACTTAAGCTACATGTTCATGAATGAAGGAAACTCCCAGTAACGGATGGGAAATTAAAAGAATAGCCTGGATTAGATTAGTACCTGTTGTATGATATATTCTGATTGTTGCTTGGCATAGTAATGCTCAGAGGGATGAAGTTTTCCAATGATAGGAAGAATTTCTGCATCAGACAAGAGCCTAAAGGACAGAAGATACAATATAAGCACTTATGAAAAGCACTTTATGAAGCCCAAAACATAGAGAAAATTTTGAGGAAATTTAGTTATCACCCGTCACCATCCTTGTCAAGTTCAGCAAACAACTTTCTAGCTGGGGACTCTTCAGATTCATGAGAATGATCATTGCTACCGTGATCTTCTTCATCATAATTCCTAACCATGTCAAACAGACCATGGAAAAACTCTTTGAAGTTGACTTTACCATCTTTATCAGTATCTCTTTCCCTGAAGAAGGGCAGAAAAGGAAATGTCAAAAGAATGCTTTTTCACTTACAAAATGTAAGTATTGAAATCTAAGAATTCTTACATAATGCATAAAGAATAGACCATGAATATTTATTCAGAAGTTCCACTCATGGGTAAATAATATAGAATGGTAATGTCATTGGTAGAGCATATGCAGATACCTTCGGGAATCTAAATTTGAAACCACAGACTATTGATTGTCAATATATACCAGTCTCAGATTGGTGAGATAAAGAGTCAGTAGTTTTTTAACGGATAGTCAGGAAAAACCACCAAGATATTAGTGCACAAAAATGGAAGAAACAAAACATCACAAGATTTAAGGAGATAAATATGCACCTGATTTCTTCCTTGCATAACCAATTGAGAAGCTTGGGGTTTTTCGTATCAGCTGGATGCAAAAAGCTAGCATTTACAAATAAATAATAGATTAAAGATCACAATTAAGACATTTGAGCTCCATGGCATAAGAAAGATATCAGTATAGATCTTTCTGCTATTCATTACTAGACTGTAGCTGCTATAAGAAGGAAACTTACTCATTGTACTCTGTAAGATTCAATAGACCATCACCATCTGCATCTGATGCATTGAAATGTTCCTCTTTCCACCAACCCATATCCGGGCCAACTCCATTATTATCTGCAGTATTACATATTGTTAGATTAAAAAAATGAACTAAAAGTATTAGAGAGATCCTCTCATTTCTTAGCGTCCAAATTCCAAGATATGAAAATAGAAAACATAGGATCAAGAAATCCCATAAAAAATTTCTATCATTTCCTTCTATAAACCCAAGTGAATTTCTTTACTCCACCCACCTGCTCCTAAGAAAAGAAAAGGTATGATGTGTGTTACAAAATTTAAGTGAATAATAAAAAAGTTTTAGCACACAATAACAAGAAAGTGAAAACAAATATCCCACAAATTGTCTGAACTAATTCAGATTAAACAAGCATTCAGCTAAATGATAATTAATCTTAGTAAACCATGATCCAATTGAATATTTTAACAATACAAAAATAGTTGAGAGGGTTACTATGAAACAAGTTTAGCAAGCCAAGGGATGTAGGCTATCATATCCAGAAAATGTAATACAAGCACAGCAAAGAAATTGATACTAGAATTGGCAAAAATAATCATGGAAAAGGATCTGCCAGAGAAAATGAATTAAAGAAACAAGATGTCCAGATAATATAATGATTCTAGTAATTTTATGTGCGAGGGTACCAGGGAGGAGGGTCTTTGACAATTATAATGGGAGCGAATATTTTTCAAAAGAATCACAAATGAAATGTTCTTAAAACTTGAAAAGTATAGGACTATCTATAAAGGAGTGGAGGTTCATAAGTGCAGAACAATGTCAATGCTCTTCCCAAAGCTAAAAAGGAAAATTTGTTCAAAACAAGAGAAAATTGATTATTGGATGATTTTCCTAGCATCCATATGCACCAAAATGCATCCAGTAGCATCCCAACCTTTTGAGTAAATTATTGACTCTCTACTACCATATATTAGATACAGATTCCAAACATAATTCACCAAAATCAAGACAAAACACCATATTAATTGGTACAAATTTGATTCTGATGACTTATTAGGTAAATTATACTATATTTATGCAAAAATCTGCGGATGACTATTCTTACTTCTCCTTTCCTTAAATTTCAACAATTATATAACAAAAGAAAAATCCAAGAACAAACTATGTAACAACTAGATAAAATATACAATAAAGAATTTCATTTACAAGAGCATAGAAACAATGGCCATGAATAGCAACAACTTTTGGTTTTCTGCAATTTGGCATCACCACCAAACTCTATGTTTATATCATGTTTCAACATTTTTGAGTTTCCAATCTATCTCATTCATGAAAAATTTATTTGAATTTTGTTGTATTGTTTTTAGTATTTATGTACCATCAATAATCTTTTTGTTCAAAAACTAGCATTTTGAATTCTAGTAATTTCCCAAAACTAAAAATAGCAATTAGATCTCAATGAAAAACCTAAATTAGTTTCACCTTTCAAATATAATTCAAAATATACAGCATATATAAACAAATTAAAAATGCAAATAAAGCCAAACCAGCATTACCTGACTGCTTAACCCAACTGGGGGGCTCATACTCGGAGAAAGACACAAAACCGTCCTTATTCTTATCATGGACCTCCATTTCTCTCTGTGTCCTATGCAAAATCTCTCTTTGACTCTGCTCCAAGTTCCAGTGAGTCAACTCAGTCTCAGTCACAAAACCGTCAGCTGGATTGACATCAACCTTAGGAAACAATAATACCAATCTATCAGTAATATTGAACTTATCCTCATCATTCAAATAGTCTTCATCGTTCATGAAATCCTCCCACTCAGGCTGCGACTCTTCTCCAGGAGCACCATCACCGTGACGAGCATTAGTGTGGTTCTGAATCAACTCAGGATGGTGATTTTCCACGTACATTTTCTCCCATTCTCTATCCTCTCGCTTCATCTCGAGGTCAGCCACTATAGGGTCAAACAGAATATGATGACCATGATGAGAGTTTAAGGTTGGAGAAGCAAAGGTAAAGTTGGACCGGAGCTTAAGGCGGCGAGAACGGTTCCTGTGGCGGTGTTGCTTTGGGTTTTTGGGAGATTGAGAGACGAGAAGGAGTAGTAGTACTGCCACTGTAATGTAAATTATCACCGATATCTTCCCCATTCTCTCATCTATCAAAAAGAACTAATTGTGTAAGCACACAGAACTTCCTTACCAACTACTGCTGCTACTGGCGGCGGAGGTGGCGACGGTGGTCGGCGGAGCAGTGGTTCGGTTGCGCTTCTGAAATTATTGATTTACTGAGAATCTGAGTATGAAAGCAGATCTAGAAGATGATTTATCGGAAATATACATTCAGCCCCTCAAAGTTCATGCATATATTCGATTTGCCTATAAAATAATATCAATTAATTTTTTTTTATTATTATTTTTTAAAATTTTCTAATCGTGTCATCTTCTTCGTATATTCATGTTGAATTTATATCAATCAATCAATCAATCAATCCAATTAATTATTTAATTATTAATTCATAATTTTAAAATATAATAAAATTAATTATTATTTAAATAGATTATCTTAGTTAGAAAAAAATTACAATGCTTCAATTCAAACACTATTATCATAACCATAGTTTTGGGAAGTTAGTGTGCGGAACTTCTTCTAGGGCGAATAGTCGAGGTCGGAGTTGAACTCTACGAACGCTCTGTAGACTGAGTCCGAATTAGTCTCACCAAATAAAGTGGGACACCGGGCACCTACGTGAGTATTAAAAAAAAACACTATTATCATTAAATGAGTTAATATAATTTAATACAAATTTATTTATCCTCAACTTTATCAAGCTAGCTTCGGGTCAAATTTTCATATTATCTAATATTTATTATGCAGAATCTCTATGGATATTGTTTATATCAATAAAACACGATATTATTTAAATTAAATTTTGAAGTTATTTATCTCCACCAACTATATATCATATGGTTTCTACATTTTTTATATATTTATTTCATTAATCTTTTTTTTTTTGGTAAGCATTTATTTCATTATCTTATTATATATAAAATTATTATTCAATAGAAATGGATGAAACATTTAGTTTCATATTTGTGTATTGGATTTTTTAAAATAAAAAAATAAAAAAATTATGCACGTGTAGAAGGTTTCCAGACCTAAGACGAAATAATACTCCCTCTTTCTTTTTTCATTTATTTTTTCATTTAAATTAAATTAACTTTTTATTTATAATATTAAAAATTATTTTTAATTGAAGAAATTAAAATTAAATGATATTAATATTTTTATTTTTTAAAAATATGCCGTGTACATCACGAGTAAGAAAAGGAGTAACATAATTTAAAATTTTGAATTTTGAAATTTATAATAGGATTAATGGTTATTTTAGTTATAGAATTATTCTTTTATTAACTAATTTAGTTTTTTTTGCCTTTTAATTACTTTTTACTTTTATCGTATAATTAAAATTGTCAAGAAAGCGTAACTTAATTGGTAGGCGGCTGCTGTAAATGAGTCGAACTGAACATTTAAAGTTTGAGCTTTAGTTTATTTAATTTTCGAACACTGTTTAAATAAATTTGAAAATTAATTGATCTTGAGATTTGTTCACTAATAACTTGGTTTGTTTATACATCTAGGAAAAAGTAAAAGAAGGGGAGCCGTCACTTTTTTTAGGGTTTGTCAAAAAAATAGAAGGAGAGTTAAATTTGAATTTTATAGAAAGTAAAGAAAATGGGGACGTCATTACAAATTAGAGAAAAAAAAAAAAAGTATATATATACTCTAATTTAAATATTAGAGTTTTTTTAATAATATATATAATATATAAATATTTATTATTTATTTAAAAACACTATTCGAGTAGTCTTGAATTACATGATAATTATTATTATTATTTTTATTATTTTTTTTTTTTTTTTTTGTATAACTTGTTAAGATTATTATTATTTTTTATTTTTTAGTAATTTGGATTGGACAAAACCCTAACGCCGGAAGCACCATTGATTCAACGCCACACTCTCTATAGATGATGCGAGTAACCGCTACTTGACAATTCACTTGTTTCCCTCCTCCAGTTTTTCTCAGCCTCTTATCTCTTCCAGGCAGCATTCATATATTCAAGGTATTTTCCTTTTTTATATTTATGGCTAATTTTTTTTTGTTCTAATCATGTTCGATTACTGTCTGTTTTGGAATTTGAGACTTGTTTTCGATTGCATTGTAAATTTTGTTTGGTATAAACAGTTTCCTTCATGCTTAATCTTCCGTTCTTGATTTTTTTAGTTTGGTTGATAGTTTACATTTTCGTTAAAGGATTTCTTCTTGGAGTAATTTAGCTGGTCAATGCCAACGACATTAATGAATGCTTATAGAAAGAGGGGAGGGGGGTGGGGAGAATACTTGTTTTGCAGAGTTCATGTTTGTTCAGGAGTTTCTGAAGCAGATATTTTATGAAAGATATTGGCGTAGGGAGAGATGAATAACTCATAAGAAATCTTCAAGAATTCTTTACTGTTACTTGTGAAGTGTAATACTATGGTATCGTTGGACTACTCATGTTTTTTCTTCTACATATGCTGTGACTGTTGATCTTATTTTCTCCTTAAAGTTCAGATGATACCTAATTCCCTTTGCAAAAGATATGAATTCATTTGAGTTGATGTATTGATCAAAGCAAGAGTTTTTTTTTTGGCTCCCCAATTGGTATTTCCTTATAAAGGTCAATCAAGTGGCAGGTTGGCAGCCTCATAGGATGATAGTGACCCTTATGATGATTTTATATCTTTTGGAAAAATAAACCTTTCGCTCTCCTTTTCTCTGTCTTTGTGTGTATATGAGGTAATGTGGTGTGGTTTAGCATTTATCTGTTACCTCTTAGTCTCTTGTGACACTAACTGTGTAGATATTTTCTACACCTTTCGGTTTGTATATGTTCAGATTATTGTGCTTCTGTGTAATGTCAATTTTTACACATTGGATAGGTGTATAAAAACGCGGACTATGATCTAGCTTGCAGAATGATGAAGTATGCTGGACATACTCTAATTTGTTCTTTAACCCCTGTTAACTCTGTCCTGAAAAACCATGGCAGATTTTCATCAGGTTTATTTAATGGAAATTCATCAAAATCAAGAAAGTGCATATACAGTCAAAAGTGTCAATTTCAAACAGACCCAATAATGGTTTCTACACGCTATCTTCCCCCTTGGTTCAGGTATTTTCTTCTGTTTTTGAGCTTGTCTCCCTTTTTGGTTGGATAAACTTATTTCATTTGGGGTCCAGTAGTTACTGACCTAAATATATGTGTTGTTTTGCAATAGTCAGTTTCTCTTAATAACAGAATTTCCGTGTTCATATATTTAATGTTTAAACTTCAATTTTCAGTGTTGCGCCAATGATGGAATGGACGGACAATAACTATAGGACTTTAGCACGTCTCATCTCAAAGCATGCATGGCTGTACACAGAAATGCTTGCTGCAGAGACAATTGTATATCAGAAGGGAAATCTGGTAAGCTTTTCTGGTGGATGTCAATATTTGAAAACTGTACTTGTGTCAATTCATTAAGAGAGTGCTATGGAGGATACAAGTCTAGATATTAACTGAAACTCTAGGAATCTATTGATATCAATCACCACAGGGTAATAATTCTTTTGTCTTACACTGTCTATTTTATTTGCATCAGACATTAGTTTAAATATGTACTGAATTAACTGACAATGATGTTATATAGGTTCTCTTAGGCTTGTGATAGTTCAGATAACTATTAATTACTATATCTACTTGTGCATTAGAGAGAACATAGGCTTTGGTGTTATAAAATATTTCATGTAAAATGATAGCAAGTATGCTACTGAAAGGCTTTGATTGAGAAATTAGTAGCACTAAAGTCTTGGGCTTAGTGATAGAAAGTGGAGGAGCCCAGATTTCTTCTTATTTTTTCTCTTTATTGGTGAATTTGAAAATTTTGTTGCACTGAAAGTATTGCATTTAGTAGTTGGAATTGTCTGAAACTTACTTGGTTATGTCACTAACTAAAATTCTTTTGGAAGATTTTGAAACCTAACTATGTCTTAGATATTTTATTTCATATAATATGTTGAAGCTGAAATCTATTGTTGGTTGTTTCTTTTGGTTTCATCAAAGCCATGGTGAAGCATCTTGTCCTTGATTAATCATGAAAAGATGCATCTTTTTCAAGGTCAATTGTTTTTCTCTGCTGTTGTAAGTTTGATCATTGAACTAAGACGAAATTCCTACTCAAAACGGTGATCAAATTTTCTTGTTTTAAAGTTGGATGAAAAAATTAGCTTAGTGGTTCTCTTTTGCTTTCTTTCTTATTGTTCAGCACACTAATGAAATAATTTTCTTTTCTTTCTTTTCCTTCTAATTTTACATCATAAACAGTATTTGAAATTAGAATGTGGATTAAATTACCATATATGACAATAATAGTCTTATCTAGTCACTGGGATGTCTGATTTTATATGTTTACTGCCCTTTACCAGGACAGGTTTTTGGCATATGGTCCAGAGCAACACCCAATAGTCCTTCAAATTGGTGGAAATAATCTGGAAAACTTGGCCACCGCAACCCAACTTGCAACTCCTTATGGCTATGATGAAATCAATTTCAAGTGGGTCTTTTCTTTCATTCTTTCATTCTTTCATTCTTTCAATATGATTTGATGACCTAATATAGTATTATCAAACAGCTGTGGATGCCCCAGCCCCAAAGTTGCAGGACATGGTTGTTTTGGTGTGCGCCTTATGCTTGATCCAAAGGTATCACTAATGATTCTTTACTGCTTTTAAGAGAATTTTTTCTGTGGAATATGCTTTGATGTGGATATACTCTTTTACAAGGGAAGTTTGTAGCTGAAGCAATGACGGTTATTGCTGCCAACACCAATGTTCCCGTGACAGTTAAGTGCCGAATTGGAGTTGATGACCATGATTCATATAATGAGCTTTGTGAGTTTGTTAAATAAAGTTCAATCTTTTACTACATATCTACTGTTAAAAACAACTTCTTTCTGGATTCAATAACTCTGGGTTATGGAAAAGTGAATATAGTAAATAGGTGATGAAGAAGGAGGAAGAGATGAGTGCGGAAATGTGTTAAAATATGATGAGAAGATGAGTCTTTGGATATGTGTATCTTCATCAATATTAAAACAATAGGCAATGATAGTACCTATGCATATTTTTTGCAATTTCTCTCTTCGTACCTTAGTTGATTTGTGGAAATAAACTTGTGTATGATCATAATAGGATAGTCTTCTGTGACCTTTTTCTGATACACATGCCAGTTATCTTCAAGATTCCGTGAGGACGGTTAATGTAAATGTCTTATTTTAGTAATTCCACCTGCATGTTCCTTGTTTAGCGTTTGGAGTAACCATGAAACTGATGTGTTTTCTTTCACTATATGAAGTAGTTTTTACTCTTTCACATTGAGTGGACTTATGTAATAGAGTAAGAAGAGTCCATCAGCTTTGGCCATTCTCTGTGATATACTCCTGTTATATTTTGGTCATTAGCTATGTTTTATGTTGTATGTATTGAAAATGAGGCAAAAAGGGAAAGAGAATAAAAAAAAACCTTCATTCCTTTCAGCATATATTGATTTTTTTTTTTTTAAACTTACATGAATTTCTTTGATTCTTTTCAATGTTTTGGCTGCTGAAGCTGAATTACTACATTTTATTTCCAATAGTATCATAATCAATTCATTTCATGTGCTGATTGGAATTGTTTGTTCCTCCTTTTCTCTATTTTTGAGTATTTTTCTAGGTGATTTTATTTACAAGGTGTCTTCACAATCGCCAGCTAAGCATTTTATTATACACTCGCGAAAGGCATTGCTTAATGGACTTAGCCCAGCTGAAAATCGAACAATTCCTCCCCTAAGGTATATGTTTCTGAATATTTATTGTTTTATTAATTGGTTTTCCGTGGCTTGGTGTCCATTATTTCACATGTATAAAATATAGTCTATATTTGATATTTGTTTTGCTTACGACACAAATTGGCCTTGCAGATATGAGTATTACTATGCTCTATTGCGTGATTTTCCTGATCTACAGTTCACAATAAATGGGGGCATACTTACTATTGATGAGGTAATTGGCAATATTTTGCCATCATTTTCCAGGTTCTGGTACTTTTAGTCATCCTGTCCTTAGTATATATTGGTTTATGCTTTGGTTTTGATTGATAATGGCATATCAAATATTGTACCTTTTTTGCTTACTTATTTGATTCCCTCTTTTCCTTATAACCTAAAATAAAGGTGGAGATATGATGGCTGATTGTATAGAATTTCATGTAAATTTGAAATTATTGACAAAACAGTAAATTTTGTGGAGAAGCAAATAAGGATCTATCTCAAAGGATAAAGTTGTGAAAAAACACAGGATCTTATGAAGTAAGATAAATTTGTTCTAATTGACCAAAAAATTCAGTTTCAAAAATTTGTTTTAATTACGATGGAGTTCAGTATCTAGTAATGTAAACTAATAAATCTGTTCTGACTGGTTAGAGTGTACTGTCGGCACTTATGATTGAAAAATGAAAGACTAATTGGCGCTTTATACTTTCTCCCCACCAACAACCATAAGCAGATAAATTATCAATAATGTTACATAAAACTAAAACTGGATGTAGTAGTATTACTACTGCCACTATTGATGGTTGGTAGTGGTAATAATAGCAGAAGGTTTGAAAGTAGCCTTTTGTTTTTTGCACAGGTAAATGCTGCAAGAAAGGAAGGTGCTCACGGGGTTATGGTGGGTAGAGCTGCTTATAGCAAGTATGAGTAATCAACTTTTGCAGAAGTTCTTCCTTTTTGCTTTTATTTAGTAGTGAAAGTTTTTTCCATTTTTCCTCTTTTTGTTTCCTTTCTTCAGCTCAAGATATCTGGTCTAACAAAATGAAATTTGGGAAAAAAACACTGTTCTGGTTAAACGAGAATGCCTTTATTTTTTACCCTTAAAAGAATTTACTTTTCTTCACTGTATTGTGAATATTGTTTTTCTTTTTTATATGATAACCTAAGATTTAGAAGCTAATGGTTTGTATATAGGACATGAAGCTGCTTTTCTGTTTCTCTAGTTACTCCTTTTAGGTCTAGTGTTTAGATGGATATTGCTTTTAGGAGGATTGCTTTCTGTTTCTCTGCTTAGTTCTTATCATTTTTGTGTTTTCTCTTTTTCCCAAACTCCTAATTCCTGAATTTTCTTTTAAGCGTGACTGATAGTAACTTGTAATTTGGCAGTCCATGGCAGACATTGGGGCATGTTGACAGTGCTGTATATGGCACTCCTTGTAGTAATATAACAAGGCGTCAGGTTCGTAAGCTCTTTGTGGGAGAGCAGAGGGGCTTTTGTATTCCTCTTGTACAAATTATACCTGATAAATTCTAAAACGTGTCTAATAAACTTGTGTAGGTCCTTGAACAATATCAGATATATGGTGACTCTGTCCTTGGAAAGTATGGGAATAATAAACCATCAATTAGGGATGTTGTTAAGGTATGCTTATCATGTGCTATACAATTTTCTTGCTTTTACATCTCCCTTGATTTATGAACTTTTTGTTGAATATCCTTTTCAGTTTTATTGTTCGTCATTTTGGATGGCAAAACAGATTGATCGTAATTTTTTTAATGTTTTAAGATTCCTCCCTCAAATAGATTTTTCGTACACTGTGCTGCATTTGAATAATCTATTCATGTAATTGTGGCATTCAATTTATATATTTCTGTTGGTTTCTTCTGCAATTGCCTAAAGACTTTTGAGTTGGATGGTAACTTCTGGTATTGGATTATTCTATTTTATTCTTTTTGACTTAAAATTGCATTTGATAGAGTTGATGAAGGTGGATTTCATTTCTCCAAGAATCATCTTTGTCTGCATCATTATATCCTTTTTGTTTTGTTGATCAAAATTTTCTTTGTTTTATAGCCTTTGCTTGGTCTCTTCCATTCTGAGCCTGGAAATGGTTTATGGAAGCGCAAGGTAGATGCTGCTTTTCAGCATTGCACGGTATGTTATCATCGCGCAGCTTGTGTGTCTCCAAGCATGTATATTTTTCTTAGCCTAAACTATGTTTTTGTTATAACTTTTGCAGAGCGTCAAATCCTTGCTTGATGAGTCATTAGTAGCAATTCCGGACTCAGTCTTGGACGCAACTATTGGTCATAAAGCACCATCTTCTGGTTGCACAAATACTTTTGCCAATTCAAAGAGATTGCTACCTCCTCCACCATTTTCAGTTTTGGAAGATGAGGTAATGTATGCTTAGTGCTACTGCTACTGCTGTATATGTAAAGAAAATTTCTAGCCATTGCCAAGAGAGTAGTAATTTTCCAAATTCTTTGGGGTAAAAGGTTCAATCATCCTACATTTTGTTTATATATATATGTGTGTGTGTTGTTTAAAGATGGGCAAAGATCATAGGTCTTGTGATTTATCTCACATGTGCTACAGACCTATTGTTTTTATTAGTGATTATGAGATCATCATCTCTAAAACAATTTAGAGCTTTCCAAAATAGAAATTTTATATTTACTATTAGTGATTCTGAGATCATTTGTATTATAGACTTCAGTTAGTTTAAATTTGATATAGTTCATTTTTAACCTCTAAAACAGTTTATTCTTAACCTTGTTAGTTATAAAAATTGTATAACTTATTGGGATAGTTATACTATACTTTTTTAAATTACTGACCATTATTTATTTTTTTCAATTATATTTTTTTGTTATTATTTTTTTGGTGAGAATATAATTTTTCTTTATTACTTAGAAATTTTATATTTACTTACAAATTATTAGGAATTTTCTTTGTTTTAGTTGAGGATTTAAATTTGCATTTTTATGATTAATTTGGATATAAATATAGTTTAAAGGCTTTTATTATTAATAAATAAATAAAAAATATTAAATTATTGACAGAAATTTGAAACATTGTATTGATTTTCATCTATAGTAATGGATAAAATACATATCTTTCCCTTTGTAATTACATAAATTCTTTACTCTCAGACTTAATATTTTTTTAATGTATATACTATTAAAAAAATATTATTTTAACTAAATTAAATATAAAGAGTATTTTTTTTAAAAATAAAAAATAATTTTGCAGTAAAATTCATTGAAAATTGTGCCAAATAATTTTTTTTTTCATTTAAACTTAGATATTTATTTTTTAACTAAGTTTAAAAAAAATCTAATAAAAAATTTTAATCTAAAAGTTAGTTACTTGAGATTTTCCTCAGAATCTTATTATTATATATATATACTTATTATTTTTACTCAAAAAGTAAAAGAAAAAATTTCCCATGGTTCTTGTTTTAATACCATATATTTTTTTTGAAACTTATTCTCAATATTCTTTTATTTAGAATAAAATAAAGTTTCTTATCATTCGATTCGAATTAAAAAAAAAAAAATTATTTGAAAAAAAAATGATAAATTATTTTATTTTATTTTATTTGATAAGTTTTTTTTAATACTATGAGGTATTAGGGAATAAGGGGTGTCGAACCGTAAAAAATGAATGACTTATTATTATTAACTCTTGATTACAAATATCCACAACCTTCCTATTTATAGTTTTCCACCGCAATGGATAGATAAAATCAATTGATTTAATGGTGATTAAAATTCAACTAAAACATTTTTCTATATTTATGTATATATCATGTAACTATCTCTAAAGATATCATGTATATTTAGAAAAAATTTTATCCAAAAGATATTTATTTTTTAACTAAACCTAAAATCTAATTAAAATATTTATTTTATAAATGAATCTTTTTTTGGTAAGTATTTTATAAATGAATCTTATTCCAGATATTTATTTTCTATCTAAACCTAAAATCTAATTAAAATCTTTATTTTAAAAAATGAATCAATTAATTTTATAATTTTAAAATGGAACCAATTGTAAAATTTAATATTTAATTTTATATACATTTTATTATATATATATATTTATTTATTTATTTATTTATTATTTTAACTCAAAATATTGTTAAAAAAGGATAAAAAATGGGGGGAAAAATCTTACTTTTTAAGTAGCTAGAGTCACTAAAAAAACTCTTATAATCACCGTATAAATATATTCAAATTTTTTATTATTATAACAGATTTTAAAAGTTAGTTAGAGTTCTTGATTTTCTTTTTTTTCTTTTAACTAAAATATTTCAATTTTATCTTTATTTTAATAACTGTTATATATATATATATATATACTACTAGATGAAATATATATAATACTCAAAATATATATAATACTTTAACTAGATGAAATAAAATAAACTTATGTTTTTAGTTTAAAGAAAATAAAAAAGAAAAATCCCTATTTTTTAGGGAGATTTTAGTAAACCAAAAACACTTCCACAACAACTATATAAACATACTCTGAAGTTTTTATTTTATAATTAGTTAGTTGGAGTTAGTTGGTGTTCTTGATTATTGCTATCATCTTTCTTAATCGATTTTTCATCGATTTTTTCTTAGTCATAAAAGTGTTATGGAGAAAGATAATTTATTGAAACGCACACTTCACTTTAGACCCACTGATAAAGAACTTTTGTTATTGTTAAAGAGAAGAATTGAATTAGGAGTAATAGAAGAAACTTCTCAATTTATTATAGAGAAAAACATTTACGGCATGAACGCAGAACCATGGAAAATTTTTAATCAAAACGATCCATGGGAAGAAGATCACGTATCAAAAAGTAACCAAAATCGTATAAAAAAGAATTTATACGTATTCACACGCTTGAAAAAACTCGGTCCCAAGAAAATATCAAGAATAGCTGGAGAAGGAACGTGGGAAGGACAGACGAAAAAAGAACCCATATTTCTGAGGAGCAGAAAAGTAGGTAATGTTTGTATTGGAACTAAACGATTGTTAACTTTTCAATTAAAGAAAAGCACAAAGGAAAAAACGGAAGTGGAGAATCAACAAGAACGCATCAACGGACACTGGAATATGTACGAATATTCTTTAGAAAATTCATATGATGATTTTGTTATATGTAAAATTATTAGATCGAAATTCGAGGAGGAAGGAGAAGAGAAAGAGGATGAAATAGACGAAGAATTCTTTCGTCCAAGTAAGAGGCTTAAATCCCAAGAAGCTGTTGTTGTTGAAGAAGAAAAAGAAGTTGAAACAGAAAAAGGAGAAGAAGTTGGCGCAGCGTTTCATTCTCAAGAATTTGCTGCAATTCCGAATGCTGATTTTGAAGAAAATGGCGCCACAACTGAAGCAATTAAAGAACTCTCAAATTCAAATTCAAATTTAAATTATTGGGACTTAGACGATATCAATCAGTTGATGCAAATTTTGTATGAAAAAGAAAACTCATCTTCGTTGGAGGTGATTTAAAAAAAAAAAAAAACTTTTGTATCTCTATATTCTTTCATTCATTAATATAATTATTCATTTTTTTTTAATGAATTCTTTCTTATATTCAATCCGCAGATAGTAATTTTTTTTATATTGTTTGGAATTTTTTTTTTTGAAATGGAATAGAAATGAATGATTATAAAAGAAGAAAGAATTGTCTAAGAAGGTATAAATCAATTAATAATAGTTTGACTAATGACATGAAGATATAGAAGTTAAGATTTAAAAAAAAAAAAAAAAAAAAAGGAGAATTGTTGAGTTGCAGAGTTGACTTAAAAATTCTGCAATTTCAATTGTTAAGTTAAAATTTCTGGTTCAATTATCCTACATTGATTATATATATATATTGAAATTAAAATCTGAAATTTAGTCTCCTAATAAAAATTATGAACTTAGATACACAGCCTGAAATTTGATTGAAGTTTAAATAAAATCAGCTTGGAACACTTTTTTGCACTCTCTGATCACTTGACACCTCCTCGACCAAAACGAAGAAACCGGCAGCAGAAGAATTTTCTTTCTCGAAAAGCTGTCTGGAGAAATGCCTCAGGCGAAGCTACTCTTACAAGCCCTCCAGTTCTGAAACAGGTTAAAAACAAAGCCTTACATGAGAAATATATATATATAGATCAGTTTTACATGCTAGGGAAGTTAAAAGAAAGGCAGCATCACTTCAATCAACAAAATGCATTCAGGTAAAAAACGATGCTAAACCAAACCAAATGATGTACAAAGTAGTCTCAGGTCAGGTGGTTAGAGCTGCAAAGGATACTCTGATTGTTGATGCCAGAGAAATCATCTGTCTGATTCTTACTACATATTTGATATTCAATTTATGAATTTAGAATTGACACATAACAAACTGAAATATTATTAACCAAATAGGGTCAAGAAAGTCTCTAGCAATTCATCCCTCTTAACCAGATAGGGATTGTTTGTGAAATGTGTTGAAAATCAGTTGCAAGCAGGGATGTTGCATTATTCCCATATATATATGCATACTTCTGATCTGGGACTTTTCCTTTTCTTTCAATGGCATTATGTATTCATTGGTATCATAAACTAGCTAGAGAAACAGGAGGAAAAAAAAAAAAGCAAGCTTAATCTTTAATCTCACCAGGTGTTAAAATCTTGAGTGTGTTCTTTTGTTGAAATACTGATTTGCCCCTGATTCACATACCTGGGGGGAAGACTCATCTATTCAGATGGAATTTCCAACTGATTGACCTAACATTTTGGTGTCTTTTGAAAAGGCTTTTCGTGTAAGTTCTTAAAATCTAAGCATTCTATACTGTAAGTATCCAACTTCCTCCTTAGCCAATTCTATGCCAACTTTGCCAAGAATCAATTGAAACAGAATAACAAGTAAAACTAAACTAACAATCTAAAGAGTTTCATATATTAAAGCACCTACATCTAAATATAAGCATCTATATAACATTTTAAATCATTCCTCAGCAGAATTTGGAAAGATAAAGGTGATCATTTCAAACAAAAATAACACAAGTTTCTGCAGCAACACATACATACAATTCAAAACTCATATATTACAAATGAAAAAGGAAAAGGAAAAGGAAAACAAGGCAGACAAGATGTTATAACACAAAACTGCCAGTGGAATCCAACATATGGTATCTGTGAAGCCTCTAAGCTACATCGTCATTCAGCAACACAACCAAGAAAATATCACTAAGGCACAAAATCCCATAAGAACCCAAATTAAACTTTGTGTTTGGTCACATATGAAGGAATGTGTTAAATTTAACAAGCTTTGGTTTACTCACATTTTATTAGTGGCGATTCCGACGGCAAGAGGATTACGTTGTGCTGGCTAGGCTGATGGGAATTGCAATTCAGCAAAATTGATAAAGACTTTAAGGTTTTCATCTCCATCTTCCCTAATTTTTCTGGCTGACATTTCAACATTTTCTCCGCACCATTGAACATCAACTATCTGCAATGCAGGTACGTCCAGAATATCCACAGGAATCTCCAGGTTCTTGCAGGATCTCAACACCAATTTCTTGAGTTTAGGAAGGTTATCACTGTTGGCATTCCAATTGGCAAGGTCGAGATTGTCCAATTTCAAATATTTGAGTTGAAGGAATTCTCCTTCCACCATTTCCCAATCCTCCCCAACAAAGGCCTGGGATTGTAATTTCAGAATTTCAAGCTTTTGTAGTCCACCAATTACTGAGATCTTACCCCACGGAAGCCGAAAGTTTGACAAAGTCAACTTTTTCAGATTTGATGGGAAACTAAAATCCCCAGAACCAACATCCCGACCGTAATACGTTATCTTGAGTGATTCTAGCTCATTTAGTACTTCCAAACATGGAAAATCATTGCAATTCTTCTGATCAGCAGCCTCCTGAGGAGATTTGGAAAATATGCATTTCAACTTCCTAAGATTGTTACATTTCTTCAGGAAACAGTCTGTCTGTTCACCGGAACGGAGAACGAGAGAGGAAGCAGTAACTAAGCAATCCGGTTGAATTTGAACTTGAGATGAATTTCCTTCAAAATCGAGAGCAGCAAAATCAGATATGCGGACATGCCTTAACCTTCTCATGCACCAGAGCTGGTGTGGTATGTTCACCTTTGCCCTTAATCCCTTCACAATAAGTGTTTCCAAATTCCAAAGGTTTGCAATGGATGACGGGATAGATTGTATGTATCCAGAAACTGCTAAATACTTCAAATGCTGCAACAGTAATGTCTTCTGCAAAGGAATTGCCCATATTGATGCATTCCAAGTCCAACACTTTAAGAAATCTGAAGTTTTGAGAAATGAATGAGATATCATAGGGATATTTGGGATCCTTATCACCATTGGCAAAGCATAGCAGAGTACGGACATGTGGACCTAAAGGCCTCGAATCAATGAAGTGAATTCGCTTCGAACAAAAACAAAGGCGATGATCCTCGTAAGTAACATCAGAACTCGTGGGATTTTCAAAATTGGCACTGAATATATAATCAAGATCATTGAGAGTAACATTATTAGATGTATCAGACCTTGTTATTACTCGAAAAAAATTATCTTCTTTAGCTTTTGACTGGCAAAGTTTCCTCAGTACATCATGGACGCGACAAGCTTTAGCGCCACCTAGGGACCTCTGCTTTGACAGCATTACGAGGCTTCGACCAATTAGATCCATCAGGTACTCGTTTGCAGCATCCTCCATGGTCTTCAAGTCTGTTTTTAGGACAAAGCCTTCTGCTATCCATAACTGCATCAACTTCCAGGCAGGAATGTCTTGGTCCTCCAAAAATGCACCAAAATACAAAAAGCATGCTTTCAAATAATCAGGTAAGTTCTCATAGCTCAATTCTAGTATATGCCTCCACTGTTCCTGTGGATCATCTATGATTTTGGAGCTCAAACTTTCAGCAATGTTTTTCCATGAATTATGCTGCCTTTCAATTCTTTCAAGGAGACCTGCAATTGCAATAACTGCAAGAGGTAATCCTTTGCAACTTGTTGCAATTTCTTTTCCAATCTCCTTCAGCTCCTCGGGACAGGGTTGTTGGTGAAATACCTTAAGTTGCAATAGCATCCAACTTTCGTCATCGTGTAATTGCCTAAGATGATGAGGATCAGCATCCGGGTTAGCTTTCTTAGCCACGCGATCATTCCTACTGGTTATCAATATTCTGCTTTTGTCTTCATTATCCGGAAATATTCTTAGCAGATCATCCAATGCATCAGTACCCCACACATCATCTAAGACAATAAGGAACCTTTTAGTCTTCAAGATTTTAAACAGCTTGAATTCTAAATCTTCATCTGTCATCCCCATCATATCAGCCGTTACAGCAATCACACGTCTAAGAATTTCAAGCAATATGTCTCTTTTCCTGTAAACTTCAGAAACACAACACCATGCTCGAATCCCGAATTGAGTTACAACTTGAGGACTATTATACACTTTCTTTGCAAGTGTTGTCTTGCCAATCCCAGGCATGCCAACTATGGAGGTACTATATAGCTTGCCAAATCCTCCCAAGAGTCGATCAATAATGGACTGTTCCTCATCAGCAAGACCCACCACATCTTTGTTTATGTCTGGGGTAGTTTCCCTTGATATCAGGTGAACCTTTACCTTGTTAGTTCTTCTCACTTGGTGTTTGCTTAATTCTGTCTTCAAATCTCTAATTTCTTGCAGGAAATTATAAAGCCATATCATGTTATGCCAATCATCAGCTTCTTTTCCTGATATGAGAGAGTCAATGAGATATTCTGCCTCGTATGTCAAGTTTACTGCTCTTATGCAGAGATCTTTCAATTCCTGAGACATGGTGGTATCTTCTAAAGCATATTGAAGAAAAGGCTGAAAGACCTCCAAAAGCTCAATGATCTCTGAAATTTGTTCCTTGGTAATGACGGATTCAACTAAATACATTTCATAGTTCAGCAGCTCCTGCAGTTTGCTCTGGAGAGAATCGCTAAAACCCACAGCATTAGTGCAGGGGAAAACCGGCCTCTGAATGCTGAGGTAACTCTCTTTAAGCTGTTTCATGATTAACTTTATATCATTCAGCAAATCAGGAAGTGATGATGCGTTCATATTTATGAGTATCTCTTCTGAGATATTTTGAGCAAGAATCTGGTGATATAGAAAAATGATCCTGCTAGCAACAGATTCAACAGTTGGAAATCCCATATTACCACCCTTGATATTCTCTCCTGATTGATTTATAACAGAGGGCATCATGAGTTTGAACCCCTCATGAAGAGATTCTATATAATCTTTGAAAGATCCAGATGGCAAACTATCATGTAATTTCAAAAATATTAACTCTCCCTTTAAGAATAAAGTCTTAAGTAGCAACTTCTGCATCACCATTGGTAATGATTTTCCAATCAAGGCTGCATCCTTCACCACTTCTTGCATCAGCGTGAAGATCCCATTCATAATTTTGGTGCCTGCAATACTTCCATCTGATGATTCCCTGATCTCATTGACTATGAGATTTAGGGCATCAAGTTCATTAATCACCTTGTAGATATTATTCTCCCCAGTAAGTTGAGTACGAAGTAGAATCTCTATCTTGATCAGCCAAATCCTTTGGACCAATGTCCGAGCCACTGTTTTGTCCTTGACTTCGTAGAGCAAGTGGCTTAGGGATGCTGTTTCCATGAGTAGCTGCTTAGTATCAGAAAAGAAAATTTTCACCTTGACATCCTCTTCCTCCCCTGGCATATTTAGGACACGTAAAATCAAATATTTCAGTTCTCTACTGAGTGTATTAAACATGATATTTTCCTCGTCGAATAAGGGTCCTCTAAAGGGGATACAACGATGGACAACTAATTCGGCAATGGTGATGAATCTGTCAGAAGTTTTTAGTAGTCTGAAGATGAATTCTACAAATTCTGGATTAGTAAGCCACACAATTTGGTCCAGATCCTGGAAAACAGCTCGGATGTCGTTTCTTGTTGGTGAATTGGAATTACTGGACCACCATTGGCAACATAAAAGCTCTGCACAGATGATTGAACTTCCAAATTTAGCTAAGAAAGCTTCAATTTTGGGATCTTCGAGTTGATAGTTTTTTAGATTGACGAGGAGATTCTCCAAGAACGATGGTGCTGCTGCAAATCTGATATCACATCTATCAGGCCGCCGATAATGTGCCACAGAAGAACCCTGAACATCCTGGACATGCTTATACGTAGATATGACAAACCCTTTCCATGTTGAAAAATTATGACTGGAAAATTTGATATGAAAGGAAAATTTGCACTGAACTGTGTTAATTGACAAGTTATCAAGAGCATCAGCTAAATCAGGCTTCAAAGCAGACGTCATACTGATCAATTTTTCAAACAGTTTGATCCATTTTGTAGCCTTATTTGCAGAACTTCCCACCAAGTTGAAAGACGCCACTGACAACACAGAAGACAATTTGTGGCGGTTCATCTCTTCCAGAAATTCGTCTCCAATCTTTTGTGCTGACACTGCAACCTTAGTAACCACGGAACTCAAATGGGGCCGCCCAAGCTCAAGAGCATTACTCCGGTAGCAAATGCAATCCACGAACCTAGCCAGAAAGTCGATCTCATCTTCAAAATCCTTCATTTTACTGTATATCAACGAATCATCGTCCCATGGTCGTTGACTCAGCTCCGACATAGCAAAATGAATACGATCTATCAGTGACTCCATTAATTTCAACTTCTCAATCTATCAACTTAGCTCTGCTAATAGTTTTGCTAAATTCAACTTCAGATCTACTTGAGATTCATTCAGGTTTAGTAAATGAAAATGAAAATGCAACAACATACACATACACATACACACACACACATATATTATAATTCAATTCGTGAGTAGTATGCATATTATAATATTTCATTACAACGTGCTGCCACCTGCCAGCCATTTACAAATACTATTCATTCCTTTATCTTATACAATATAAATTTATTAATTTCTTTTGACAATATATGTTCATTGTACATTTCCTCATGATTCTAAAAAAAAAAAAAAAAAAAAAAAATCTAGATATTTTGCAGAGAGAGAGAACAAGGGGAATAGGATGTTTATAATTGCAGAAACTCATAAGAAATACAGCGAAGAAAAAAAACTCACCTTCAAAGTCGTCATCAATTATCAACATCAGAATCAATATCTTCCTCTTCAGTATCCTCAGATTCGGATATATTATCCCCAGATGAAGATGGGAACGAGATGTAAAATCGAATCCCCCTTTCCGGCCCCATAGCCATTAAATAGATGATGAATCAGGGGGAATACTAAATAGGCAGTCAATCAGGGAATCATTATATTAATATGGAAATATTTTAAAGACCAAGGAAGAATTAAAATTGGAACATCAATTATTTCAATCTCATTCACGTTGCGTTTTATCTTGTTTAGTTAGATTTATTTATTTATTAATTTAATTCATTTTTGGATAAAAACCTTATTCCCCTTTATCTGATGAATCATTGATTTTAATTATTTTTTATTAATCTTGATTAGTTTAATAACAAATCCTAGAGGTGACATGAGAAAGTCCATTATATTGTTCCAAAAGTTAATTCCATTGGTAACTTTCTATTGATGGCCTTGAATTGTCATTTCAATCTCAAAATAGTTCAGATGTGTTCAAATGAAGATTTACATAATAAAGAAATTTTATCCTAATCTATCTATCTGCACCTGAAAGTTCACCTTATTCTTGACCATTAGCCAAATCTTCTTCATCGTCCGACCCTTCGGAATCGGGGGCTATCAATTCTTGAAAATTAAACGCACCTCCATTCCAAGGATAAATATTCCTTTCTGCACATTGGATGAGTGACTGATATTCTTCAGGCAGCTGAAAAGTAGGATCCGTTCTCTGGAAATGTTTTTGCACTTCCTCCAGTAACTCCCCGCCCGCAAACATGCCCAATCGGACAAACCTGTTCTCGCATCGAGCATCCATCAGGAAAGAAGTCAAAACCCTTTCTTCAGTAGCAGCGTTAATGAAACCTTCAGGAGTTTCATATCTTTCCCGAAGGCGATTGGCTTCTGCTTCCCAACGATTTTTAGCTTCTTCTAACTCCTCAACTTTGGACCTTTTGAAATTTAAGTCCTGTTGAAGACCTTCTGAAATTAGCATAATCTCTTTGTTCACTTGAGCTTCCAATTCAGCTATTTTATCCTTCAGCTCTTTCACTTGCTTCTTTAAAGAGTCTCGTTCAGATTCCACTCCCAAATGGTTGAGTCGAAGCACCTCAAATCGCTTAATCAACTCAATCTCCATAGATAGACTCTGCAAAATAACAACAATACAACATTATTTTTTCCTTGTATATTTATTTATTTATTTATTCTAACGGAACCTTTCATAGCTTTAAGATAAATAACTTACTAGGTATTTTTCCTTGTAGTATGAATTGATGAGATTCTCATCATTTAACCCATTCAGAATCTTCCTGTCCGCAGGTGGAAGACAGTGGCGAAAGAAGTCACGGATTTGATCGATAGTTTGTACACTATCCGTCGTGTTTAGTTTCCGTTCGGGAACAAACTTCTCCTTTTCTCCTTCTCCTTCTCCTTCTCCTTCCACCTCTTCCTCCACCCGTTTTTGTTTTTTATTTGACCTCCAGGCAACGGTAGTACTAGCTACTGCAGGCGTAAACCCTGAAGGTCCCTCCGGCTCCAATATTTGCACCTCCAGAGCTTCTTCATCCAAGTTGATTCCCATCATAAGTTCAAAAGATTCAACATCAGCTTGTATGCTTTTTCTTCGATCTTGTTGAGGTTCACTGGTTTTAGCTTCAGAATTATGAGGTCTGCCAGAAGGAGATGGGGCTGCAAAGTTTGGGAAGGCGACCTGAAAGTACGACGTCTTTGACGAGGGCAAAGTAAATACTCCTCAGAAGCCCTCATATCTTGTTCAATTTGTTCTTGTTCATCACGATTGTCACGATGAACTCGAACATTTGGAGCAGGAATTTCTATGTGATCTCTAGACCTCGTGGAAACTCTAGCTCGAGGAACAGGCTGGTCCTCAGCATGCCGGATTCTTCTGTCAATTGGTGTTGGAGGTTTAAGTGGTAGTGAGTTCAAGTGTCCTTGCCTCACATTCCGTCTACTGCTGCGCATTCTCCAGACATCCTCCCATCTTTGAGCACCTGCAAAATAAAATTGATAAGTATTTAAGAAAGAAAGAAAAATAGAAGTCAGCAAAGTAAGAAAAATAGAATTCAGCAAAGTGTCACAGTTCAAGACTTCGCGCCACTACCAGAATATGATGAACAAGCAGAAGACAACCAACAACTACAAATAGAATGATATCACAGTAAATAAGCAATCAATTGGAATTGGAAAAGCAAGAAGAAATATATCACCTGTAAGGCCCCGTGAATCTTTAGAATCGAGTGAAACACTGGCAGAAGCCAAGTTTTTCAAATCATCAAGATCATAGTATCTAGCAGCCTGTTTAACAAGTTATAGATAAATCAACATAACCATAGCATTCACACAGGTAAGGAAAAAAGAAAAAAAAATACTTTTAATAAAATTAAGGCAGACAAGAACATTCAAACACATTTAGAAGTATATAGAATATTGCCAGAGAAAAAGTAGCAGGAATGCAAGTAACAAGGTGAGGTAGGCAGAAGTAGGATGTGCAAGTACAAAGAGTCAGAAATTAAGAAAAAATACAAGAAACACCAAATAACTGAGAATTCTTTTACTTATTTATCACACCATATGAAGTGCAACCAAGTTAAGTGCTGAGTACAAATAGAATGTAAGCAGAATCAAGACTTTTACTAAAACTTGCAAGTTCAATTCATTAATCCAACAAAAGATATGATGCATGTACATGTACAAAGAGTCAGAATGTAAGAATAAATACAAGAAACACCAAATACTCGAGAATTCTTTTACTTATTTATCACAACTAGAAAACTTAATGGTCCATTTGGACAAGCATTCACTTTGAGAGGGGAACTAAATTAAATATATTCTTTTAAAATTAACACATTTTGACAATTTATTTTTTGAATAAATAAAAGGATGTGGTCAAAGTAAACAAAATGTGTATTTGACCACAAAAATGGTTGTCTAAACGCACCCTATTTCATCCATTATTCAGCACCAATTCTTTTCATAGAGACAAACTTGTACCACCTCTACATGATGCAAAACATTTTTGGTCTATGTTCAATCTGCCTACTAATTTATTTTATTCAATTGAAGTGTTTTTATTCATCCTAAAGAACAGTTTCTCAATAATGCCAATAAGAGGATACTAGTGGATGATTATAATATAACAGTATAATTTTCAAAAAATCCAAATCCCGTGTATTTCGCTTCAGCAGTGATTCTTCTTGTAGATGACACTATAACAATGATACCAAATCAGAAACTAATTTTAAAACTCTAACTCTACAGGATCAGACTTCAAGAAGCTGATGAATTAGGAATCCCAATCTAACAATATGCTCCCAGGTATCAGAAAAAGGAAAGACAAACGTCCTCCTTTGACAGCTCAATAGGATAGTTAACTTTGAAGGATAAAATTTGAATGCACCTAGTTAAATGTACTCATTGTGAGCAGGTATGCAACAGGTGTTAGATGATCACGAAGACTTGAAACACTTTCTCCAAATGCAGAGGAAATAACAGATCAAATAATCCAGGAAACTATCAGAAGGCACATTTTGAAGGACAAAAATCTGGACCTTTAAAAGGCACCAAAATGGATAGTGGATAAATTCAACCCCTCTTTTATCATTGACAATTTATCACTCTTTCACACACTTAGAACATAAGTGTAATCCATGGTAAAAACAGCAGATTCTGAGTGTTTCTTTCAAATCTATTGTTCCAGAGTTTCAAAATTAATGAACACCAAGATTTTTATTTTTTAAAATTAAAAAAAAAAAAAAAAACCTAACTATGATTACATATACAGATAATATTTTGCGGATTCACCGTGCATTTTTCAATAGATAAATAACAACCATCTTCCACCCTTATGGATTCTTCCCAAAATTTAATCAAGTAGGAAAACAAAGAAAAGATAAATATTTTCCAATATGAAATGCTTAAGCAGACGCGCATTAAAACAAATCAACAAGGATAAATGCATATACAGTGAAGCAATACATATTCAAAAAACAAACAAAAGATGGAACAAAAAACTGAAGATGAAAATCATGCATATAATTTGCTTAACTTCTTTCGATAAAAATTGGAAAACTCATTCTGGAGTTTTAGAATTATTTTAGATTGTTTGATTTTTCACAAACTGGGCATATGCATAGGTATAGGCATATTGAGTAATAAGCAACAAATACCTCAAACAAATCTTCGATTCTATCACGCGTAGTCTCCATTGGAGACTCCTCTGCTGAATTCGCCTCTTTTTGTTTTGACTCAAAATATTCTACTTTGCTTTTCTCGGTGTTCTAAGCACAAAGGCATGGACTACCTTTCTTTAGGATTCTCTATGCCTCTTTTTGTTTTGATTTACTTATATGAATTTTATGCATATTTTTGTTTTGGCTCAAAATATTCTAAATGAGTCTCAAACTATATGAGAAGACACTGTAGACACTAAAATTTTATTTATATATTTAAATATTGAAAGATTTTACACTTGAATGAATGACAGATGACAAAATAATAATCATTGATTGTCACTCTCTTTATCTATAAATAGAGAAGAAGAGAATCATTCAAGTGATGTGGAAATCAGAGGTAAAATCAGTGGTGACAAAGAATAAAAGAAACTCCGAATCGTCCATAGTTTCTAGCGCATCCTCTCCTTTCGAGATCAAGCCCAAGGCTCTCGAGAAGTCAAATCCATTACATATTATTATTTTGTGACATATATATTTTTGATTATTTATTTTGCAGATAATAATAATCGGAAAAAAAAAAATTTATTGTTCACACTTTTAAATCAATAAGACTAATTCTCGTTCGAGCCAGATTAGTTTTTTACGGGAGAAAGCTCTAACCCAAATTTTGCATATATGAATTGGGTTTGAACCTTCAACCTCACTTAAACTAAAAGAGCTACTTACTAACAACTTGAATTTATTTAAAATGTATCATTAAAGAAAATATTTCAAATTCTTACTTAATAATCGTTTAGTTTATCTTTTAATCAATTCATCTGCCAATTTTAAATGACAATACATCTTTTTATGAGTTTTTATAATTTAAAATAAAAAATGGAGCTGAATTTTTTATATTTTTATACAAACAAAACTAAAGTTTTTTTTTAACTAGAGAGTAATTATTTTTAAAATAAAAGAAAATTATATTTTTTTTAAAAAAAAAAACTCATTTCAACTATTTCGCTATATAAATATACTCAAAATTTTAATATTATTTTTATTTTTAATAAAATTATAAATATTGATTTAATAATTTTAATTTGGATAATTAATTAAACTGTCACTTGTTTTATTTTTATTAATGTCTTAAATATTATTTTAAAGAATGTATTAGGAGAACATACCTATAGTTAATTAGTAGAGTTTTATTTTATTTTTTGAGAAATAATTTTATTTGTATATATAAAAGATAATACTAATTTTAAATTTGTTTAATTATAATTGATTAATTTTAAAAAAGAAAAATCTGTTTTTTTTTCCCTTTAAAATCCATTTAAAATTGGCAACAAAAAATCTTATAAGTTAATATCTAGGAATTAAAAAATCTGTTTCTTTTTCTGATGTCATAAATTTTTTTTTTAAAACTTCTTCTCCTAATTACATTCTTTTATTTAGAATAAAATAAAGTTCCTATCACTCCATTCAAATTAAAAAAAAAAAAAAATTATTTGAAAAAAAAAAAATGAATGACAAATTATAATAGTATAGGAAATTAAACATTTGCTTATGTTTATATAGTTTCTAGAGAAAATGAATGACTTAGATTATCAACTCATATGATTGATTACAAATATCCATAACCTTCTTATTTATAGTTTTCCACCTCAAATGGCAAATGGATAGGTAAAATCAATTGATCTAATGGTGATTAAAATTCAACTAAAACATTTTTCTATATTTATATATATCATGTATATATCTCTATTTTTTTAAATTAGTCTTTATATATTTAAACATTTTACACTATTTTACAATTTTTTAAAATATTTAAAAGAATTTTAGAGTATTCTAAAAATATGAAGAATTATTAAATCTTTGTAATAACAAAGGAAAAACTGTCTATTCTATTTATGGCTGCACATGAAAATCAGTAAAATGTTTCAAATTTCTATTCAATACACATCTTTTGCATATATTGATGTTTTAATTTAATTATTTATTTATTTATTGACAATAAACACCTTTAAATTTTTAGTAGCAAATTTCTCACCACCATTGGTGCTGAATTTCCAAACATGGGGGCTTCCTTCGACACTTCTTCCATCAGCATCAAGATCTGATTCATAATTTTGTTGCCTCCAGTACTCCCATCTGAAGATTCCTTGATCATGTTGACTATCTCATTCAAGGATTTAATTATATACCCCTTGTGGATACTACTATTATCATCAGTAATTTGTGTTCTAAGAAGAATTTCTATCTTGATGAGCCAAATCTTTATAACCAGATTCTGAGCCACACTTTTGTCCTCGAGCGAGTGGTGTAAGGATGCTGTTTCCATGAGCAGCTGTTTAGTATCAGAAAAAAACATATTCACCATCATATATCCTCTTCTTCCTCCGGTATATTTAGGATACAGGTCATCAAAGATATCAGTTCATCACCAAGTGTACAGTACATTTCCTTATTGAATGTTGAGAACACTCTTATGAAGGGGACATTATGATAGAAAACTAATTGTACAATGGGGTTGGATCTCTTAGAAGTTTTTAGTACTCTGAGTATAACATCTACAAATTCCGGATTAGCAAGCCAAATAATCTGTTCCAGATCCTGGAAAGTAGCTTGGATATCCTCCTTTCCTCTTTGCGTATTGGACTTATTGAACCACCATTGGCAACACAAAAGCTCTGCAGATATTATTGAACTTCCCACTTTAGTCAAGAAAGCTTCAATTTCAGGATCCTTGATGTAATCATTTTCTAGATTGCCAAGGAGGCTTTCCAAGTACGAAGGTCCTAGTACAATTCTGTCATTTCTTCTTCTCTCAGGACGCCGATTATGTGCCACAAAATAACCCTGAACATCCTGGACATACTCATACGTAGATATGACAAAACTTCTCCCAATTTGGAAAATCAAGAAGGGGAATTTTGCACTGAACTGAGTTAATTGACAAGCTATCAAGGGCACCTGCTATATCAGGCTTCAAAACGGACATCATGCTTACCAATTTTTCAAACAGTTCGATCCATTTCATAGCATTTCTCTCAGAACTTACCACTGACAAGACAGAAACCCATTTGTCACGGTTCATCTCTTCCAGAATTTCGCTTCCAATCTTTTGCACTGAAGCTTCAACCTTGGTTACCACAGAGCCCAAATGTGGCGCAAGCTCAAGCGCATTACTCCGGTAGCTAATGCAATCCACGAACCTTGCCAGAAAGTCGATCTCATCTTCAAAGTCCTTCATTTTCTTGTAGATTAACGAATCTTCGTCCCATGGTCGTTGACTCAGCTTCGACATAGCAGAATGAATACGATCAATCAGTGAAGCCATTAATTTCAATTTCTCAATCTATCAACTTCTAGCCCTTATAATTTTGCTAAATTCAACTTCAGATCTACTTGAGATTCATTGAGGCAGGGGTTGACTATAGAAAATGAAAATGAAAATGAAAATGAAAGGTAAAGTCCTCAAACTCTAGAGGTTTGGTGTTATTGGTCCTCAAATATTTTTTTTTTGGATTGATCTCGAAATTTAAAAAGTTTTACATTAGTCATTCAATTAAAATTCTGTTAAATCACAGTTAAGTTATAAAAAAATTTAAAAAATTCAAAGACGTTTATGTCACTATACTATTTAAATATAATTAATAATATATTATATATAAATATACTTCCAATTTTTTTAAATTTTCACATTATATATAATTGTACGTTTCCGCATGATTATATAAATAAAGGAGGATGGACTCTTTGTTCCTATTATGTTTTCTTTATAGGTATTCTATGAAAATTTTTTTTCGCCCAATATGAATTAGATTACCGTTGAAAAAAAAAAAGACAAAATCGAACTCTCTTCGCAAATAAAGGTTTGAAATTTGACATAAAAAAAACAAAGATTTAGATAGGATTTTTGTAGTTTTTTCTTTTTTTGTATTTCCGAATTTATTCACCGCTTTCTCCGATTCACCTAAATTTTTTATGTTGAGTATGTTCACTGCGCCACTTAGTTTAATATATATATATATATATATGGGACCAAAGTTGGGAATTGTAATCTTATTATATTTTTTTTGCTTAAAAAAGTTTCTTATTATATATTATAATGAAAATTTATTTTAAATTTTCCTCTTTCTATTTGAATAAACTTTTTATTTGTGAAAAATAATAGAGGAAATATATATTTTTTATATATATATATATATATATATACACATATATCAATAGAGAGAGAGTTAGATATATATATAAAAATAAATAATACGCTTTTCATTTTTTTTTTTCTATTTTACTTCCCTTTTCATGATAAGTATGTTATGTTATTATTTATTCTAAAGGATATAAATAAGAAAAATATATTTTATTTTTATAATAAAATAACTTATATAATATATAACACATACCATGGATACAAAATTATTTATTTTGTACCAATATTAAATTTAAAAAAAAAAAATTCCTTTTTATTTTACTCTTATAATTTTTTTATTTTTATTTTTTTTGGATTAATAAACCTCAAATTTGCTTTAGACATGAAGTTATTAAAGATAACAAACAACAATCTTCAATGAGCTAATGTTTTAATATATATATATATATATATATATATATATATATATATATATATATTTCAATTCTACCAAATCCTCTTCTAATGTCATGCCATTTCTTTTAATTTCTTCCATTCTTTTGTATTTCTCTCTCTATAGTTACGTTTTATCAGTGTTTCATTAAAATATAATATAGTTAACAAAAGATTCGATTATTAAAAAAAATAAAAACTTTTTTTTTTTAGTATATAAAATTTGATAATGGTCAATAACTCTTGTTTGTGTCGTTACTTGTCCTCAACAGTTGGCAAAAGTCTCGTTGATTGGACAACGACCGGGGTCAAGGGTGTACCGTTGTAATTGATTATTTTCTCTGTAATAAGTCTTACCGAGTTTTTAGGCATGCTTTAGTTATGGCTTAAACAATAGGACCGCATGATTCAGTTATAGCTTAAATATAGGAATTTTGGTTTTCTATTTTTAGTAAAGGTTGAGGTTACTTCGCATTATATAAATAAAAACTAAACCCTGGTAAATGTATCAATTGCTCAATTCAATAAGATTTTTTCGGTGAAATTCTTTACTTCATCACTATTTCCAGTGTGTGATGAGGTGTGAAACTTGATCGCACAGCGAGCTATTCTAGCTAACATTTGGTATGGGAGCTAAGGAGAAACCCACATCGTGATGTCTACCCCACAAACACTATTTCACCCCCGACACTCACACTCATCAACTCCTTATACAACTGGTAGTCAACTAGTTGTTCACGGGACGATGAAAGATGGTGGTGGCTCAACGGTAAATATCCTATACTAACACGCACCAATTATGGAGACTGGTCACTAATGATGAAGGTGATGTCGCAAGCTCGAGGCCCCTCTGGGAATCTCTTGTGGGGGGCCGGAAGATCGAATGGCTTTGGAAGCCGTTCTCGTCCCCCAGAGATGATCCCGCCGCTCTCGCCCGTCGAGGAGAGTGCGAAGGAGGCATGGGACACACTTAAAACGATGCGAATTGCATCGTAGTCGAAAAGCTAAGAACTTACCAGGAAGGAATACGAAAACATAGTTTTTCGTGATGGAGAGAAGGTAGATGATTTCTCCATGCGTCTCACGGGACTTGTAAACCGGTTGAGCATTCTTGGAGATCCGGAACCTTCTCACAAGGTTGTTGAGAAATGCTGCTCCGTGTGGTACCCTCCAAATTTGCCCAAATTGCTCTCTCAATTGAAACCATGTTGGATATTTCCACCCTCTCAATTGAAGTCACCCGCGTTAGTGGTTGAAGCCTCGTCCAGACAAAAATAATAAATTGTTGCTCAAAAGTATAAAAGGAAATAAAATTTGCAAATTCTCAAAGACTAAATCACAAATGTTCATCAATCTTCATCTCATACTAACACAACATATATTCATGTTTGACCAAGAATAATTCATAAATAATTATTAAATCAAGATCAAGACCAGAATCAACAAACTATGCCTAGAGTCAAGTAAGCTCCATCTCCATCACTATTCATCCTTCTCTCACATTGACTTCTTCGGAAGAAAATACTTGGCGGGTGGCACTCCGAGGTCATCTTAATCTCCAAGCATTACGGATGTTAGCTCGGGAGGATGGTGGTAAAAAAAAAAAAAAAAATAAACCAGCAAAATTAAAGAAAATTAAAAACCAAAAAAATTTAAAAAAGAAAAAACAACCCTCCTTGATTTGGTCCGGGTGACCTTTGTGGACCGGATATCTCCCGTACACCAAGCGGAAAAAAATACTTTACGGTTCTCGTGGATAAAAAGAGAAGTTACATGGGGCTTAAGTCTACTGGCAAGTAAAGATCAAGCCCCAACCGCCATCAAGCGATTTCAAACAATAAGCAATGGTAGAGGTGTGAATCAAAGGGAAAGCGGGTCTTGAGGAGGATCGTGGGGGAGTTCAACTCACTAGATTTTGGGGGAATATTGTAGGGGGGGGGGTATTCGGAGGCAACCAAGCCCCATATTCTCCCCCAAACAAGTGGTGAGCGGTATATGGCACGGAGCATGATGAAGGGAAAAAAATCTTCCAGGAATTTTTTGGGGAGAAAGGAAGTATCAAGTCTTTATTCTTAATCGATCTCCAACTCAAAGTGTGAGAAACATGACGCCAGAAGAAGGCGTGGGGTAGGGCGGAAACCCCAGCTTTATTTTTTCTTTTTGGTGTGTGGCATAGGCATATGTAAAAAAGAAACTCAAATCATTTTTTTCCTTGCTCTATACAAAATAAAAAAAAACAACCCCCCCTTACAAAATTGGAGGATCGAAGCACACCAATGATTTTCGTTGGATATGAGATCGGATCTAAAGCTTATCGTGTATATGATCCCGTATCAAAGGGTCCACATATCACGGGATGTCATTTTTGATGAGGAATCAAAATGGACTTGGGCAGCAGTGATAATCAAGGTATGACACTTTGTGAGGAATCATACCGTTCGATCGATTAATATGCAACTCCAACAAACCAAGGAATTCAAACGAAAATCATGGTGAAACACCAACACCAAATATGGTCGATGATACAACTGCGACTCCACCATCAACACCCAAAGATATTCAGCGACCAATAGAATTCACATCCCCTCCATTCAACATAGATACAATGCTTGGCGTAGACCATAACGATGCCCCGCTTCGCTTCCGCAACGTCAAAAACATCATCGGCTCACACAAAGCTCCTGGAAAAGCACTGCGTGAAACTGCCTCAACAACGGAGGAATTGTTTGTATTGCTTTTGCCACATGTTGGCGCTCAGCAATGAATGAAGAGATGCAATCAATTGAAGACAACAAAACTTGGGAACTCACAGATCTTCCCATTGGACATTGTCCCATTGAGTTGAAATGGGTCTTCAAGGTGAAAAGAGATGAACGTGGTACTATTGTCCGATATAAGGCTCGCTTAGTAGCAAAGGGGTACGTACAACGTAAAGGGATTGATTTCGATGATGAAGTATATGCACTGTTGCTCGAATGGAATCAATAAGGTTGCTTTCCGGCGGTGCTGCAAATGAGAGATGGGAAGTTCATCATATGGATGTTAAGACCGCTTTCTGAATGGTGAATTAAGAAGAGGTCTATGTCAACCAACCACCTGGGTTTTGTTCGAAAAAACCATGAACATAAGGTATTGAGGTTACATAAAGCACTCTACGGATTACGCCAAGCACCTAGAGCTTGGAACTCTAAACTTGATGATAGCTTGGGAAAACTTGGTTTTCGCGAAGCATCTCTGAACATGCTATGTACGGACGTGGAAGCAAGGAAACACGCTTATTGGTTGGAGTATATGTAGATGACCTCATTATCACGGGATCAACCACGGCTGAAATTTTAAATTTCAAGGAGGAGATGCGGAAAATATTCAAAATGAGCGACCTTGGGCTTCTAACCTATTATCTTGGCATTGAAGTTCATGGCGCTCAATTGGGATTGATATAAATCAATGTGCATATGCAAAGAAAATCCTAGACACACCTTGGGATGATCAACTGCAATTCATGCCAAATTCGATGGAACCTCGGTGAAACTACGAGAAAAAGAGTAAAACTCCTCCTGGTTGATGCAACCCCGACTATCGCAGGGATGAGGGACTTCGATACTTGACAAATACTCGTCCCGGATATAACATTTGCTGTAGGGTATTTGAGCAGATTTATGGAGGAACCACATGAAGAACACTTCACTGCATTAAAACATCTGCTGCGTTATATTGCGGGGACTACAAATCCGGGCTGTCGTTTTTAAGTTGTAACGAAAGGCTCGATAGGGTGATAGCGAGAGTGATATGGCTGGCGACATGGATGATCGCAAGAGTACCACGGGTGTATCATTTTCTTTTTGGTCAAAGTCCACCCGGGGTCAAAGTCGATCGGTTGGCAATCTCAAAAACAAAAGGTAGTTGCATTATCATCATGTGAGCAAGTGAATATAATTGTTGCTACTATGCAGCATGTCAAGGAATATGGTTAACAAGACTACTTGGTGATATAAACTGGAGGTAAAACAGAAGTTTTTATGCTGAAAGTTGACAACAAATCAGCCATATCTCTTTGCAAAAATCCAGATACTCCATGACAGGAGTAAACACATTGATACTCGATACCATTTCATTCAATGATTGTATTGAGGACGGGAAGATGAATGTAGAGGTTGAGCAGGGATCGGACATCCTCACAAAACCTCTTGGACGCGTGAGATTCCAAGAATTGCGTGAGAAGATAGGTGTTGTTGAAGTACAACCGGGACATCGAAATTAAGGGGGAGAATGTTACTGGTTGTAATGTCGATGAATTATTCTCTGTTTTCGTGAATAAGTCTTACCTGGAGTTTTTAGGCATGCTTTAGTTATGGCTTAAACATAGGAACTGCATGATTCAGTTATAGCTTAAATATAGGAATTTTTGTTTTCTATTTTTAGTAAAGGTTGAGGTTACATGCATTATAAATAAGCTAAAACCGAAAGCTGGTAAATGTATCAATTGCTCAATTCAATAAGATTTTTCCTGTGAATCTTTACTTCATCACTATTTCCGGTTTGTGTGACTTGAGGTTGAAATCTGCATAGCAGAGCTATTCTAGCTAACAAAGGGGGCAGAGCCCTTTGCAGGGACAGCGCTCCTAGAAGATAAAATACTGTTTTAGGTCTAGAATTGGTATAATGTTTGGCCAGTTGTTAGCTAATCTTATAATACCCATATAATTTGTAAATTACATCTAAATTGTGAGTGTAAGAAATATAATTTTAGTGCGATCGTAAATGTAGGTCTTTCAACTGAATCAAGTAAATCTCTCTCTATATCTTTTATTCTTATTGTTGTTCGTGTTTATGTTTCAATCTCCAACAAAAATAATCAATTTTTCTCACAATATAACTGCATAAACATTTACATTCTCAAAAAAAAAAAAAAAAAAATTCAGTAATGTTATCAATCTTCATCTTCTTACTAAGAAATAACATTTTCTTGTTTGTCCAAGAATAATTCATCATAATAAGTATATAATTCATGATCAAAACCAGAAACAACAGAACCTTTCTTGCCTATAGTAGTAATCTCCATCTCCATCTCTATCTCCTTCTTCACATTGACTTCTTGGAAAAAATTCTTGATTGTTGCTATTTCACTTTCATTGATCTCATATTTTTTTATCTCAACCTTCCTTATTGTTTTAGTGGTATCTCCATTTATACCCTTCTTATCCAGCTTTGACAAACAATAGTTCAAAGATGAACTTATCTTGTACCAAAACTGAAAAAATAAAAACAAAAAAAAATATATATATATATATATATATCAAAAAATAGTCTTCAAAACCAAATAATTTTTTTTTTTTTTTAATGTTTGACCATTAAGTTTCCGGAATCATAATGACTCGACTAATCCAGATTCAGCTTGATAGTTGCATTTCACTCTTACAGAGTATCAAACCCTCGACCTCATGTAATGCGTCAAACCAAGAGTTTAGATCTTAATTTTTTAGTATTTGATCCTCCGACAATTTTTATTTTTTTCTAACTTGATCTTTCTTATAAAATTTATAGAAAAATTTTAACCATTTTAGTCACGTGTAAAGTACATACTCAACAGATAAATTACTCAAAATGCCCTCAAATAGTTGAATATTTACTTCCCACGTGATTGAAACGGTTAAAACTTTTTTACAAATTTGACTGAAAGAATCAAGTTAGGAAAATGAAAATAGTTAGAGTATTAAATCAAAACAAATTAAAATATAATATAATATATATATATATATATATATATATAATATAATCCAATATTAAACATAATTAATTACCTCAAGTGTTGCAAGCAATTTTTTTGTAAAAAAATACTTATTATCGGTTGAACGAATTCTCCAATAAATGTCTACATAATTTGCCGCCGGAGCTAACCATAGCAGATAATCCAAAAGCTCTTCATTTACTTTCTCCCTTTCTTCTATATATACGTACAAATTATTGGTGTGGGGAAGTGGTGATACAAAGTTCTTTCTCTCGTCTTTTGGAATAATTATCTGCATTTTGGTGATTCAAATTAATACACACGCACATATATATATACAAGTATATACATACTTCAATATAAAAGCAAATAATAAAAAAAAAATAAAAAATAAAAAATAATTTGTCAATTTGATCTCATTTTTACATATATTTCCCCTAATAAGATCAATTTAACCTCTCTTATTATCTTAGAGAATGTGCATATATGTTTCAATTCTCTAAATAGTTTACTTTCCTAAATTTG
Source organism: Cynanchum wilfordii (assembly GCA_025388415.1). Lineage (NCBI taxonomy): Eukaryota > Viridiplantae > Streptophyta > Magnoliopsida > Gentianales > Apocynaceae > Cynanchum > Cynanchum wilfordii. The sequence continues at coordinate 1,348,345 of JAHSUH010003438.1, forward strand.
ATTAATCTTATAACTATTTTCGTTTTCCTAACTTAGTCCTTTTGGCCAAATTTGTGAAATTTTTTTACAGTTTCAGTCACGTGAGAAACACATGTCTAACTATTTGATATCATTTTCAAGTAGTCTATCTACTGAACATGTGCTTTTCATGTGACTACAACATCGAAAACAACAAAGTAATGTTCACAATTAGTGTCAAACTCATATAGTATTTATAATCCATTTTCTCATTCTATCAAAGTCACGAACTTACTAAATCTGCTAATTTTCTTTGAAAAATTAATCAAATGCATACATATACATATATATATATATATATCACATACGTACGTACCTTATCGCTGGTTCCTTGTAAGTACACAGTTTTAACATTGTCCAAACACTGCAGATTCTTTATCACCTTGTCATATTGAACTTCATTAATTTGCACATATCTCAGCTTAAATGTTCTCAACTTGGGAACATTAATCAAAAGATTTTCGATACAACAAACGTCTTCCATAACAAACATTCTCAGATTCGGAGCAACAATTTCAACCTCGTTCAACTTCAAAAACCTTTGTATTTTCAATATTTGCAGAGAATCACTAACAATTTTGATCTTTTTAAACGTTCCCCAACCACCACCTATCGCCAAATTCTCAAGAAATCGACACCCGGAAACCAATGAACAAATCCATTTCTCGTCGTTGTTTGAAACAAATTTACCGTAAATCATTGCTGTCTTTAAACCTGCCGGAAATGGATCGTTATTATTGATAAAGTTCAAGATACATCCGCCGTCGTTGTTGGTCGACGACGAAAGTTGCATTTCTAGATTCTCTAGCTCCGGTGTGTTATCAATATCAATCATCTTTAAACCCCATAACAGAACCAACACTAAATCTTTAAGTTTCGGAAGTAATCCTTTGAACTCGATTTTCTTAACCCCTATACATTTTCTTAATTCCATGATTTCCATATTCGGACAACCCAGAATTAAATTCTCCATGATGCTGTCGTCTAGATAAACTCTTATGAATCTCAAGATTCGTAAAGAAGGAAACTTTATGGACTTTTTGGGTAAGCATTTTAAGTCGAATCCAAGTAAAGAAAGTCTGGTTAAAGATTCTAGTGAGAGAAAATTCGATGGCATATAATGATAAAATATGTGTGTGTCACTTGAAATGGTATCGGAAATCCTCAACTCCAAATCCTTGAGTGAGTGATTAGTTAGGTAAGACATGCATCTCTTTACGTAATTTTCGCCTGTTACATTAACGTTCTGTTACAACAATATACAAATATATAATATATATCCATTTACCAAAAAAAAAAAAAAATATATATATATATATACAATGAATCTCATATCATCATAATATGTTATGATCCAACACGATTTTCTGGTATCAATAAATATATGAGCAATTATAAGAAGGAAAATAAACAAGACTCAAGAATTTACATGTTCTGTCAACAGACCGACATCCACAACTACATTATAGTTGTATTAACTCAAACTCTCGCTTATGCCCTAATTAGGGTTACACTCAAACACTAACTATATACATATCTCTCTAACCCTCTAATTTGCCTCGTTTTATAGACACAACTAAGGTTAAAAGCAATGACTCCAAAACCTACTAGGATTAAGATTAGGAGACTAATTACATCAAAACCGCACTCCAAAGTAAATCTTGTAAACTCTAGTAGACTAGGCCCGATAAACTATCGGACTCCACAAAAACCAACATAATATATATATATATATATATATACATACTTTAAGGAGTAATGACACAAGATAGAGATATCTAACCTGATTTTAGTTCTTTTTGAGAGACACTATGATGTTCCATAACAAGAACGAGCTTCAAAATGTTCTCTTTTCTCTGTAATCGTCTCTCCATCATTCTAACAGCAGTATCCAATAAATACATGTTTTTTCTACTCTTCTTCCTTTTATTCCTACATTCTTTCGAAGAATAATTAATTGTGTGTAAGAATCCTCTGCTGAAATCGAGGTACGGCAGAGTGTCGCAAATGCTGCTCCATTTTTTTGAAAGTATGCTCATCTGAATTGCAGTTTTGATGGGTAAAAGAGATAAGATCATATGCAAAACCACATCGGGCAGTTCGGAAATCCGATCTCTATCTCTGGCTGCTTCTGCGGCGGCAATTTTTCGATTGATCGGAAGTCGTCTTTCGAGGCTCCGCCGTAAGAGAAATTGTATGAGACGCCGTACTGTTAGATTCATTCCGCCGGACATAATTAGTATATATATATATTAAAATGAGTGAGTGAGTGTGATCAGTATATACATACCTACCTGCAAGATTTTTTACATATATATATATATATATATATGAATATATGTCGAGAAAGAAGAAATTGTCATTTGCCGCCGGGGCCGCCATGTTCAAAGGAGCTGCAGAACATTCTTAATTAGAATCTTTAGGAGAAAAAGTCTCTATATTGAAATTGACTTTTATTATATTTTTTAAAAAAAAAATTGCTTGAAATCTTCAAGACAGTTATGAATTTATATGCATTTAGAAATTATACTGCTATATATATATAATTATTTTAATTATATATTCACCAAAACAATCTTATTAAATTTTTTTTTTATGAATTTAAAAATTTTATATATATACTTTATAAGTTATTTTTAAATTATTTATGAATTATTCTATATAATTTTATTTCTAATTTTTTATTTATCGCACGGTGTCCATTGAGAGGCGACATCTTCAAGTCATTCCACGTTCGGACTAATCTCGTTTGTTGATTTATAGGCAAGACAGCTAACCGGAAGATTTAACATTTTATTTCTAACTTGAATTCATTTATTTTCAATGTTTTTATTCGACCATCCGATTAAATGGCCCACACTCACTGTCACAATACGTTTTTTTATTGTATCAAGATTTATTGTATACTTTTCAAAAAAAAAAATCACTGCTGCATTTTTCAGCATTACCAAGAAACAAAATATATGTTCTTGAAATATCAATCATTTTCTGGAAACATTTAATTAAAAGCTAACAAAAAAACAAACTTTTATCTGATTGTTTGCAGCTGTGCATATGTGCTAATAAATTACTGTTTCTCAGAAAGTAAACAGACAGAACATTTTTTTCCCGAAAATATAAGAGAAGTAAATAAACAAAACAAGGCTCTAAAATAGGAATCAAATTATAAGAAACATCTGCGTCATATATATATATATATATATCATATCACATAACCAAGCTGAAGTTGAAGTTTGGCTTATTTCCCTTTGATTGTTAACTATAACACCAGAAACAGATAATACTGAATTTCTTCGGTATACATATCTTCTTTAGAAGAAATCCTTAAGCACTGAGTAAGTTTATTCCTACATAAAATAAAATATACAAAGTTAAAATCATATTAATTAACTCTGATAATGGATCAGGGATACAAAATAAAAAGTACTCAAGAACATAAATCATTCTAAAAAACATTTTATGGATGAGATACAATGTACTATTATTAACAGTTAGCTATGCATTTACTAACTCAGCCCCACATTCATCAACAGCCAAAATACAGAAATAATATATCCCTAATCCCATATATGAAATATGCCTTTCCTTTTTTAATACATACATATAGATATATATGCCTCCTCCTTAAGATATCTAGAAACAAGTACCAAATCATTTTCACAACATTCAAGAATAGGATTCCTTATACATAAAATTTAATATATACATTTTCAAACAGAGAAGGAAAGAAGCAAAAATGCTCACCCAAGTAACAAGAGACTGTTGCCCAGGAGGATATTATGATCAACTGTCAATAGCTCCAGTAAAACCACGCCAAAACTATACACATCACTCTTTTGAGTAAGTTGTCCAGTCATTGCATATCTGTTCAACATTTTCAAAATGAAATTTAGAAAGTGCAATATTGTCAAGGACATCTCTTTATAACCATTATATTATCTGTCAGCACCAAAAGAACAGGAACAATGCTGAAATTAAGTATTAACTTCCACAAGAAGAATATCTTGTCTTCTCTACAACAATTATCAAATGAATATTTGCAGTCACTTCCGAGCACACAGAACAATATCCTCACACTACCTACATATAGCCCAAAAACAAGCAAGAATCGACTTCTTTGGTTTCAAACCACCTTGGAAACTGAAGTAGGAAAGACTGGCAACACTGGAGAAAAATCATTTAACACATGAGATTCCAAAAAGCAGCTTACATTTTGAAACAAGTACCAAATCATATCACAACATTCAAGAATAGTGATTCCTATACATAAAATTTAATATATACACTCAATCACTGATGCTTTTCTGAGGTCCCACTAGTCATTATAATGAAATTATTTCAAAAAAAAAAAAAAAAAAAAGTGAGAATAAATGATAGTGAATGGTATGAGTCACCTCAAGAACACCACTCTCTTGCATTTTGAAACATTTGCAACCATGGGCTTGGACCCTTCTTATCTACATCCCACTGCTTTGGATACCAAGGGAACTGCCACATTAAGAAACAGCGCTCTGGATGAGGCATCATTGCAAGATGCCTACCATCTGGAGAACAAATTGCTGCAACACCCATAGGAGAGCCATTTAGGTTGAAAGGATAGACTTCTGTTGGTTTTCCATTGTCATCGCAATATCTCACCGGGGCCAAGTTTGAGTTCAGAATTGAATTCCTTACATCATTATGAGGAAAGTAAGCTCTTCCTTCACCATGAGCAGCCCATACACCTAGCGTACTACCCTCCATCCCTTTGAACATCATTGCAGGTGATTCTTCTATCCTTACATTAGTGAAGCGGCATTCAAAGCGTCCAGACTTATTGTGGATGAATCTTGGTTGTGAGGGATCTCCACCCACACCCATAACACCTCCAACTTTGGGACCAGGAATCCACCCTAGCAAAGCCATAAGTTGGCAACCATTGCAAACCCCAAGGCTAAAAGTATCTTGTCGCTCATAAAAGTTCTGGAATTGATCCAAAAGGGGCTGATTAAACCGTATAGATGCTGCCCAACCTTTTGCTGAATCAAGAACATCAGCATAGCTAAAACCTCCGACAAACACAATTCCTCTGAAATCATTCAAAGTGATAGATCCATTCAGTAGGTCAGACATTGTCACATCCCATGGTTCAAAGCCAGCAGCCAAAAATGCGGCAGCCATTTCTCTATCCCCGTTGCTACCTTCTTCTCGAATTACTGCGACCCTTGGTTTATTAAGGGCAGTCATATATTTTTCATCAGTAGGTTTAGGAACAAAGGACAAATTCCAAGAAGGCCCATGTCGATGTTTCAAGCCTTCTCTTTCTGATTCCACACACGAAGCCAACCTTTGGAATTTTTCCAAATCAAAGCTAGTTTCTTCCCAGATATCCCGTAGTAAAGATGTTCTCTCCCTCAAATGAGTATCTCCATCAACCTTCAATTCAACTACTGGTGATTTAGTCACAGTTCCAATCACCTCAGAAGAAACGCCATCATCTAAAAGTTTGGCCTTCACTTTATCAAAGTTTTCCTTGCTGATCTCAAGGATAAGTCCAAGCTCTTCTGCAAAAAGCATTTGGAAAATGTTACTACTCTCTGATGAACTGAATTCTAACAATATCCCGCAGTTTCCAGCAAATGCCATCTCGAGGGCACTGACAAGTAACCCTCCATCACTGATATCATGACCAGCAGAGATCAACTCATCAGCAAGAAGGTCTTGAACACTATTGAAAACTGTTTTAAGGTATGAAACATCATCAAGGTCAGGGCAATTGTCCCCAACTTGACCAAAAACCTGAGCAAGAGCAGATCCACCGAGGCGACGCCTTCCTTTTGCCAAGTCAATGTGAAGTAGAATGCCATCATCACCAAGCTTTAAATCTGGGGTCACTGTTTTTGTTATATCTGGGCAAGTTACATAAGTGCTGATTACAAGATTTCCAGGAGCCTTAACGACTTCCCCAGATGAATGTGCAGCCATGGAGAGACTATCTTTTCCACCATCAATTGCTATGCCAAGTTCAATCATAGCTTCTGAAAGGGCCAATGCAGCATCATACATGGCTGCTCCTTCACCATCCAGTTTGGCAGCATACATCCAATTTCCACTCGCTTTGACATCAGAAAGAGAAGTTACCCTTGCCCAAACAAGATTTGTAAGTGCTTCACCAACAGCCAGCCTTGCCATTGCTTTGGGATCCAAAAGCCCCTTTATTGGTTGCTCACCAATTGCACATGCTCCTCCAGTAAGGTCAGTGTAAGATTGACCAATAACAGCAACATCAGATAGGGTTAGTTGCAGTGGACCTACAGTTTGCTGTTGTGCCACAAGGCCAGTAACACATCTGTCAACTTTTGTAGTTAAGAACCGTTTAGAACAAACCGAAGGGAGCCTCAATACTCGTTTCAGAGCATCCATCACTGTAACTCCTGGAGCAACATCAAGTGGCTCAAGAACATTAGCTGTGCGATGAAATTCAAAAGTTTTTTGGGGCATATCTCCAAGCACTTTCTCAAGCTCTAGATCCTCAGCGGGTGGTGGAGGTGGCAATCCACTTGAAATGTTTTTTTCAATAGCCCAACTATCAACTAGCTCAATACGTCCCTCACCACTAATAGTTCCAATGACAGCCATAGATACTCTCTCTCTCTTACAGATTGCTTCAAGCAAGCTCCGACTTTCAGGCTTCACTAATATGGCATCTTGCTCTTGATATTCTGCACCCCAAATCTCCAAAACAGACATTGTGTTGTCTCCAACTACAATCGCCCTTATGTCAATCTTAGCACCATTTGGATATATTATTTCCTTCACAACATTACAATTTCCACCAGCACCCTGATCATGAATACTTATGATGGGGTTATTCTCTCCCATTTCAATGCAAGCACGAACCACTCGATATAATTTTTGTGCCATCTCTGCATCACCACGTTGTACAGCATTAAAATCAAGCTCAGCATCATTCTGACCACTAACCATACTGGATGCAGCACCCCCTCCCATTCCAATTCTATATGCTGGACCTCCAATCTTTACAACTAACATCCCAACATCAGGCTCACCCTTTGATATGTGGGTATGATCTATTTGCCCAATACCTGCACTAAACATGATAGGTTTCAACCATTCGCGCCTTTCCCCATTAGGGAGTCTCATTCCAAAAGTCCTTGTGTAACCTTGAATCAAGGGCTCCCCAAATTTGTTACCATAGTCTGAGGCACCATTACTAGCATCAATGAGGATCTGCAATGGGGAAGCCAAGTTTGAGGGATAAGTAAAAGAAGAATCTTCCCATGGAGCAAAGGAACCGTCAATATTGAGATTCCCAACACAATACCCAGCAGTAGCTGCCACAACAAATGAGCCCCTTCCAGTTGCATGGGTATCCCTGATACGGCCTCCTGCACCAGTTTCAGCACCAGGATATGGTGCCACAGCACATGGAAAATTATGAGTTTCAGCAGTAAATAAAATGTCAAGATCATGATCACTTGTATTTAGTGGGCATGTTGAACCAGGCTGCTCAGGACGTAACTGTTTCACCTCAAACCCTTTTATAGCACTTGAGTTATCCTTAAAGCCGATGACAGAATTATTTGGATTAGCCTGCAATGTACTCTTGACAATCTGCATGAGAGTTCTATCCATAGACTGACCATCAATAACAATCTTTCCAGTAAAAAACCAATGTCTGCTGTGTTCGCTGTTGGATTGTGCAATGTCAAATAACTCAACATTTGTTGGATTCCGCTTAATATCATCCCTAAAAAGCTTAGTATAATACTGTAAATCTTGTTCATCAAAGGCCAAACCCATCTTGTCATTAATTTCTTCTAAAGCCTTCCTCCCATTCTCCATAACTGGTATAAAACAAACTTCCCCCGGAATCACATTTGTATCAAAGGAAGTCAACTTCTGATTATAAACACACTCAGTCATCCGATCATGCACCAATGCAGCAAAGTCATTAATCTGACTTTCAAGTAATGAACTACCGGGCTCCAATTCCAACAAATACCTCCTCGAGCGTTCCATCCTATTTATCTCTGTCAAACCACAAGCTCTGCAAATTGAAACAGCATTAGCAGACCACGGCGTAGTAAAAGACAACCTAGGTCCAACTTCAACAATCACCATATTAGGACAATTTTTACTCTTTTTATCAAGAAAACTATCGACGCCCAAATTATCCGGTTCAAAGGTTTCTCCTAAAAGCCATTTGAGCACAGAAACCTTCTCTCTTGATAGATTTGAATCTAACCCAATATTAAAACACTGTTCTGTATGTAAACCAATAATTACTTGGTCAGGTATTTTTAGCTGAACAAGCTTCAGAAGCTCAGATGTGGCACTATCTTGCATCATAGGGACCCGATAGAGATGTATAACCTTCTCTGAATCAAATGTCTGAGCAACAGTTGATAACTCATCAACCTTTCCTGATGTCAAAGCTTTAAGCTTTGCTGGATGATGCGATCTAAGCCCAGAACATTGAATCGTGCTTCCTCGAATTGCACCACCCCATAGCTGCTTTGACGACAGATTCTTAGAAAAGAATAGTTTTTGTCTGTTGGAACCCTGAAATTGAAAAATATATATTCACACACATCAAAGAAAAAAAATTAGCGTCTCCCAAAAGATTATAGAAACCAAAAAGACAAAATACATTTTCCTTCATAGAAAACCAGAAACTACATTTATCTAAAATTTACTTGGACAGATTCAAAACTAAAAAAGACACCATACCCGTAAAAATTCTGACGCAGTAATTTGATAAGCAGAGGCCGCCATGAACTCAGTCTCTCAATCTGCAATGACACACAAAACATTAAACAAAATTTTCCCTTCAAGTTAAGAGGCACAAGCACAAAAAACAGCAAGCCATGAACATAACTAACGAGTTGTCAACTTCAAAAATCGGATACAAAACACAGAAAAACAGAACAAAAGAAACGCAAAAAATAATAAATAAATAAATAAAAATCAGAAATTTAGCTTCATTTCACTTAATCCCCAAACCTTGAAAAAACTGGTTCTAAATTACACTTCCGCCGGCGGCAGCAACAGAGTGCTAGTAGAGGTTGGAGAAGTGAGAATAAACGCCGCTGAAAAGGAACCCAAACCGGAAAAAAAATTTAACATTTTTTTTTGCATTCAAATCAACTAAAGTTATGATTTCAAACCAAAAATAACTAAAAAATTTTGACGCAAGTATTCATGTACCTGGCGAGGCGACTTCCGGTATTCTAAATTACACTGCCGGTGGCGGCGGCGGAGGAAAGAGAGTAAAATGCCACGGCAAGGGCTCCCAAACCGTAAAAAAGGAAGAAATTTTATTTACTTTTCGAATAATTAGAAATATAAAAACGGTCGGAATCTTATTAATATAATAAAATTATCTATTTATAGGGATATCAGAGAGATAGGATTCTTGCATAATATTTTATATTATAAAATTAATGTACATTTATTATTTTTATTTTATATATTTTTAAAAATTGTTATTTTACCACACATATTTATTATTAATTATTTTTTTTTTTTTTTTGTACTACATGGGTGTCAGTTAACCCACCTTATTTTTGGAATTTGAGCAACAAGAGCTTTTAAAATGATCCTAAAAAAATTAGGATCCGCCCCCACCCCCCGAGAAAGCATTCAAGCCTTTAACCACGGCTACTTATACCATACCAATAACCGTAATTTTTTTTTAATAAATATGAATTGTAATATATAAAAGACAACATGAATAATAAATGTACATGATTTTCTACCATAAAAAAGTAAAAATAATATTAGTTATTCCCTAACGAAATATGGAGTAATTATTTTTAATAAAAAATAAATTAAAATATATATATTAGTTTTTGAAAAATATATCGATTTCTTTTTTTTTTAATCTTTTCCGTTAGAATGCAAAAAAAAAGGAATTTTATAACCTTTCAATAATTAAAATATATTAAATATTAAATACTAATTTAATAATTAATTTCTAGTACAGGGTCTTATAAAAAGCTTAAAATATTCAATGTATATACATAATAATTAAACTAACACCTGTTTTTTTAAAATAAAAATAATAATAATAATAATAACAACTAATATATGAAATTCGGTACAGAAAGAAAACAGAAATATAACAGAAATTGGGTTTTTCTAATTTGTTGTATTTTTTTTTTTTTTTTTTTTTTTTATAGATAGAGTTACCTAATTCTAAAAAATCTATAAAGGAATAAATGGGGAATTTTGTTTCAAACAAATTTGTTAAATTTAGATTATAATATTTTCTATTTTTTTTACTTGAGAAAAATAAAGTTATTTTTCAATTTTTAAAAAAAAAAATAACTATTTGTGTGATTTTAGTTAATTAAAGAAATGATAATTAAATTATGTGACAATATTAAAGTTTAGAATTTAGGGTTTAAATTTTAAAGTTTAGGGTTTAAGGTTTAAATCTCAATCATCTTTGTTTACATGTAAAATGACTTTGTTTGGGACTAAATTTATCAATTATTCAATTAGAAAAATATGATTATTTTAAATAAAAAAAAAACATTCTATAGTTGTTATATGTATATTATCTGATAAAAATTGATGAATCTTTATTATATTAACTATTTTTATTTAAAAAAAGGGTTAAATATAAAAATAAAAAATTAAATATTTTATATATACATATATATTTATATGTATACCAAACACTTCAAGACTCTCCCCCTCCTCAAATATGAAAGTAAAAAATAAAACAAGATAACTAAAAAACACAATGTCTAACTGAAAATTCCTCTATTTTTCTTTCATTTGTTTTGTAACAAGTACGACAAATACACAACACTAATGATACACAGGGCATAAAAGGAGCAAAAAAAAAACCTTGTACAAAAATTACTTATCATGACTCTTTCTAGAATTCCAAAAATTCGGAAAATATCTGGAAGCAGTGTACTGACAACCAAAAAATTGGACACAATTTTGGCAATCCTTTTCAGCAGGTTCTTCATTAGCTGATGATGAAGTACTTAAATTACTTAAGTATGTCTTACCTTTGTAGATATAGCACAGCTGCTGCCACAACAGTACACTAAGGCCAATCTGCACTGCAACACTAGCAATAAACAAATAGACTAGAACAAGCCCTCTTGGGGTAATAAAGACGGCAGATCTTAGGAAAGAAAGAGTAGCTTCTTTCAAAATTGTTAAATCTAACTTAAATATATTCAATCCATCTATGTATCTATTTGTCCTGTAATCGATCGGGGGCCAGATATGAAGTGCTGAATATGCTGATAAAAGAGACACATATAACATGCTGGTTACAGTTGATATAAGGAACAAGATGAAGGATGGATGATTTTCTGCACCAACACAATTTCCAATCTGCAAAAGAAAGCCTGGTTCTTAAAAAAAAGTAGTTGTAAAATAACCAACAAAGTGCAAAGGATAAGTAAACTCTCACTCCAGGGGCAGTGATAAAAATGGACTCATCACAGATTCATAAGATTTTGACATTCACACTTCATCTCAACAAAGATTCCCTATCTCCTTGATTTGCCTTCTACTTTCATATTCATCATATCTTTATATACTACCATTGATCCATCTTTGATTAATTAATGGATTGTAAAAAAAAATATTCTCAAAGACAAAATAAAATTTCCTTAAAGATTTGAAAACAAAGATAATTATGGATCTATCTGTTAGGTAATATCAGTAAGTGTATCCTTGTCCAGAGATATTATTTTCATTAGAAAGTACTCCAAATGAATTTTAGCAACTGAACTAAATGTGCTTCATTACTCCACATAAACTCCTAGTTATCTTGTTAACTTCAAATGCAGACCCAAACATAAGACCCAAACTGAAACAGGATAATTGATCTTTGGAATGCATGTCTTTGGGTTCATAAAGCAAATGGGACCAGTTAAGGATAATTGGCAAAATGTGTGTATATTGACCATAAATATAAATTGAGGGCGGTCTCTAAAAGATTTTATCAAATGGAATTGTTAAAAAGTGTCCTAAGTTTTCTTTTAAGTATGCAGAAAACATGTTTGAAATGTAAACATAATCCTTACAATTAACCGAGAAGAAATGGTGAGAGGAGAAGGAAAGCCATGTGGGGAGATAAATAGATTTTTCTATCAAAAGAAGGAAAGATTAAACAGATTTCTGTAGCAGAACTAACTGAACAGTAACAGTAAGAAGGAAGGAATGAAAAAATAACAGTATCACAATTAAAGCCATACAAATAGTTCTGGCAGCAGTGATATTCAGAACCATTCAAAAACTCCAATAAACGAAAGACCCATTTAGTGGCTAAAAGAGAGATACATTTTTTACACTCCATTTCATATACTTATCACTCTACTGAAACAAGTTATAACATATTAAATTACATGTCTATTGAGGTTTAATATAAGGAATCATGTTCAAGGACAACTTTTTTCTCTTCTTTTCATTTTAATTTTCTCCTTTTTTTTTTCTTTTCCCTTTTTCCTTTAAAGCTTTAAACAGGTTACAGATACTTACAAATGGGCAGTGATGATCCATGTCAAGCACGCACATCCCACATGAACGGCAATGATGCGCCCTAGGTGACTTTGGTTTTGAACAGTACATACAGAAGGTATAGTTGTCAAGCCCACCTTTTCCAACTGCAGGATAGCTACCCCATTCTATCCTTGGAGGTGCACCAGGACATCGGAATGCAGCAAGGCAAAATGTATACAAGGTAGATATAGACAAAATTCCGATTATGATGGAGTGAAAAATACAAGAAAAGAAACTGATGGAAAATATAATAGGATAGACTGCCCAGATGCCACCACCTGCACTACCAGAAAAACAAGTTGAAGAATGATATAAATTAATCAACCAAGGAATTGAAATCATATCGGGACAGAACATTTATCCAAGTAACAACTGTTTATTGGGTTGATTATCCAGTGCAATTTCTTCTCTAAATAGTACTAATACATCTTCAAACCTGAAGATTGATCCACAATAACTAAGCTAAAATCAACTTGTAAATCATCCAAGAAAGTAGCACCTAAAACAAATACTACCAGGCAACTGGATTGACAGCAACTATGCATTGAGATTTTTTTTTTTTTTAGATCAAGATAATACTTAACGGTCGTACATTGTATCTTAGCTTACTTCTCACTAGTGTATCCAGTTAAAGCTACAGTACCTGTTTTTTTGGTAAGCAGTCTAACTCATAAAAATAAAGCATAAATCTCTATACTTGAATCAATTTCCTGAAAACTCTTAATGGTAGGAAAGAGAGGAAAAAAAGAAAGAAGATATAACTGAACATACATGGTGCCCAATACCTGACAACATTTAAGTAGTACAAACTAAATTGAACCTTCTTTAAAACTGTTCTACCATGATTTCAAGGACAATTTTTATTTATAAGAAGCTCAGAGAGAAAAAGCACTTGATGGAGGTGTTTGAAGCTGGAAGATTTTTATAATTAAGGCTATTCATGAACAAGAAAAAAGAATTTATCATGAGACACAACTCCCAGGTCTAAGTAGCTAGAATTGGTTTCCTTAATCTGCACATTTAAATGAATATGCTGCAGCATATAAATATATGGAGATCTAACACTGTTTCAACCCACAGTAGCAATACAAATAAGGATACAAGAAGATTCATGCAATCTTGCTAATATCTCAGAACGTTTGAGAAGGCTACTTGCCACTTAATCTGGTTGCTAGTATTAGAAAGCAAAATAAGAAACAAAGCTAGCTGTTAAAAGTCATTCCAATCTGGAATCCAGTACTCATCTTCACATAATACTCTATCCAGGACAGACTTGACACAATGCTTCTCTCTCAGCAAAGTCAGAGATTTTGAATTCCAAATCCTAGTTGCTTAACAGAAACAGCAAATAGGAGGCATAAAAAATAAACAATAGCTAAAAACTGAACAAAGTACAAAAGATTATGCAAAGATGGTAAGTTTAGCACAAACACAAACACACACAAAATACAGCTGATGTAAAACAATTAGTGGGAGTTTGAATCATAGCTGTATCTCTAACCCTGGGCTGGTAACAAACAGCAAACTGAAGGCTGAGGATTTTAAAATCAACGGCACAAAACATGGTACTAGTTCTGTCTATCCTAGCCTCAAGACAATACATGAGAAACTCATGCTCAAGCCCAATAAATGTGTCAATATTTGAAGATTCTATTATGGTGTTGACTTATTTTGTGCAAGTTGAGCAAGAATTTGTCGACATTTACAACTTATTTTGGATAAGTAACAATATGGTATCTAACTAAGAAAATCAACAAAAGCTTGTCATAGTGGATTTCTTTTCTTTCTTCTCGTTTAAAATTTTAAAAAATAAATTAATTAATTAAAAATTAAAAAAAAAAAAAAGAAAAAGAAAAAAAAGAGAGAAGATGTGCTTTTGATAGCAGTCCATTACAAAAGGAGTTTAAGAATACTTACAAATTATTTATACCAACTAAAACCTTATATTCTTCAAAATATTTAACTAATATTTTCAATCAAAATATATTTTAATTTAGTATTTTAAAGGGCGACAGCTTGTCATCAAACAAGTAAAAAAAGGGAATTTAGGAGAGAACGCTACAATCTTTTGTGGTGATTTCTCTTCTTCATAGTTTTCATGTCTATATCATGTGTGGTGATATGTTGGATGAGTTTCTTCATTTTTTCTACTGCTTATACCTATTGTTGATATACTTGAAATTCAAGAGACTCAACCTTCCAAACAAAACCATGTATTTGGTTGAGCATTGTTAAGTGTAAAAAATCCACTGTCTCTATCAGCTTAAGCCCTTCTCTAAGGTGGTAATTTCACAATTGCAAAATGATAACTCCCCAAAACATTCACTGGATGAACATGTTGGAGGTTTTATAAATCCAACATCTTTCCTAAAATCATGTGGGCTAGCTCTATAAAAGTCAAATTTGAAATAAAAGAATAAGAAACTAATACTAATAATAATTGTTGAAGATGTATCCTATTCCCCTTGAAAGGTATCTGCAAGCATCTTCTTGAGTTTTAAGAAAATTAAGTGACCAAGCATGTAGCTATTCAAATAGGAACTGGATCCACATTATATCAAGAAAATAATTATCTCAAAATATAAAAAGCAACATAAACACAGAACAATTTCTAGCACTAGAAGCTTACATATTATGAAGAGCATGAATAGAGTCAGGACACCAACAAAGCACCGATCTCGCAACCGTCTCCACCTATAATACTTGTTGTCACATTTTACTGAATTTTTATTAGTTATAGCTCCACACCAGCCACATTTGAAGACAGGTGCATAAGGTGAAACAAGCAAACGGATTCCACAGCCCCAACAAATTGTCTCATGTTCCTCCTCCACCGACAACAGATAATGCTCTCCCTGCATGTTAAAAACAAGTAAAAAGTTGCACATGAATTTCCTTGACTTTTATCTCTATGTAAGAAAAAAGATGTGCAAGCAAGATAATTCTAAAAGGAAACTTGGACATAATATATATACATTCACTAAAATGAAAACGATAGTAGAGTCTCACTATCATCAAGATCACATTTATCTTTCAATACTAATAATCATGTCCAAATGCAACCAATAGAAGAATAAATTTATCTTTTTTTTTTTTTTTTTTTTTTTTTAATTTGAGTATATTAATAAAGATGAAAATAGGTGAGTTATAATTTCAATGTTGAATTTGAAAATTTGAATCAATTAACTAATATAACCATTTTTTCCCTTAATATTCAAGAAGGCAGTATACAACGAGAAATAAACCCAGAAAATATATTGATCTTCTTGTTTTAGCCCACATAAAACCCCAAATGCTTCTACCAGTAACACATTACATCAATCCTTTCCTTCATTTTCTTTTTTTCTTTCTCACTCATCGCAATTATTTTTGTCTTTAAAAAAAAGTGTGCCAAACAGACAATTGTATCACCAAAGGAAGAGGCAAGAAGAACAAAAATTCATCCCAGTTGAAGCTTTACAAAACCAAATAGGAAGAAAAACCAACTTTTGAACCCTCTCAATTTTGAAGAAGCCTGTGAAGTTTGATCATGGACAAGCACCTCATAAAACCATTTGCCGTCAATAAAACACAGGATTCTGAAAATACACTGTTAGATAACCTATCATTTAACCACATAACATAAACAAAATCATCCATTGCAATATCAAACGATAGCAGTTAGGAGAGAAACAATTTTTTCAAGTATATTTCAAGTTCTTAACTATACAATCTCGTGGTGCAGACAAAAATACAACGATCAATTTCATAAGAAGAAAATCCTCAGGAACTTGAATTGAATTATAATTATTGAAAAACAAAAATGTAAAATCACAATCAGAAGCCATCCTATTAAGATAATTTCTTCAAATAAATTTGCTCCGGTCCTTCATATATGAATATAACCACAAAATTTTCAAGCAAAGGAGATCAGAATACCTCGGAAACGCCGTCCTGCACGGTGGAGCTTGAGGCGGATGAGGTGGAGACCGTGAAATCCATTACTTCCGCGGCGTATTAGCAGCTTCCCTTTTTTCCAGTGCTTTTTTCCTCGTAACAGAAAGTCTGTCTTTAAATCTTTTATATATATATATAAAAGGAAAGTTTAAAAATAATAAATTAATTAATAAATAATATCAAAATGCAGTATTAATAATTATTGACTTTCAAATATAATTTATAAATTTTTTTTTGTGAATAAATATAATTTATAATTGGTCATAGATTCCTAACACAAAAATTGAGTATCAATTACTTCCAAAATAAAAGTCACACGCCTACTTAGTAATAACATATATATATATATATATATATATATATATATATATATATGGTCATACTCCATCCTAGATACTTATTTATATTGTCAATTCGTAATTATTTTTTTTATAATAAGGACAATATCAAGTAATTGATCGTAATGTTGTGAATCTAAAGTCATGGCACATGTACGAATAGTGACACTTAGGTGGTGCCGCTAAGTCTATAGTCATGTTACACATGTTCGAATCTTGATACTTTTAAGTGGTATCGTCAAGTTTATAGTCGTGACATGGACTCACAAGTTTGAATCTTGACATTTAATAACCACATTATAAGTATGTATGAATGCCACATCTATACATATACATATTTACAAAATTTGTAGGTTTATTTTAAGGCCATTTTGAAATTATTGTTTCTTAAAATTTTTCTATATTAAAGTGAATTTACAATTATTCTATTTTATATATTTATATATATATATATATATATATAGAGAGAGAGAAGAGATGTTTAAATATATATAGTTTTACTAAAAGTGTAAAATTTTTATAGGTGAATAATTATTCTTAATCAAGAAAAAATATCATTAATATTTTTTATGATATGTTCTATAGGTTATTCTAACACTAAATTTTGCTAAAAATGACTATAAAGTCGAGCTTAATTGGTTAAATATTTTATTTATAATTAAGAGGTTATGAGTTCAAGTTATGATAGTAACGAAATATCTTAGGTAAAAATATATTTTAAAAAAATATAAATAAGTTGATGGTTTAAATCTTGACTTATGTATGCAACTATTTAAAATTTGTCACTAGAGCTTTCTCTCGCAAATAACCAACTTGACTCAAACGAGATCATTTTGAATGTGGATTACCTATTGTAATACCCGTTTTACATCGAAATGATAAATGAATGTGTAATGATATATAAAAATGGTCTTAGGTACTAATAGTCAACTTGAGGTATCCTTTTGGTACAGTGAAAATAATATCAAGTAGTTGATCGTGAGTGTTGTTAGACCCATAGTCATAGTTACGACAAGGGTTTATGGATCCGGGTCGTGATAGTTGGTATCAAAGCTGATAGTCGGTTAGTACTATGAGAACTAAGTGTTATACCCGAGGCTAGAGAGTCACTTCTAAAATTTCGAACGTCCACCGATTAATCTTAAGCTTAATTGACCGTGGGTGTTGCAAAACTCGTCGCAACACGGGCTTCTAAAAAAAAAAAAAATCGCATTTTACCCATAACAATTTTTTATAAACTGAAAACGTACACGCCGCATAGTGAAAGCGTGGGGCTGAGCAGCTCGCTCAAGTCTCAACATGTGGACGTAAAAAGGCCAAAATCGGAACTGACAGATGTATTTTACTTCTGTTGATTTTCTTTCCATACAAAACAAACACCGCATGAATTTTCTTTTGCAACTAGAAAAACCAAATTTCATTGCCCATTTTTGATTTGATTTCCACAAAAACAAACAGTCATTTGAAAAACCCTTTTGATTCTTGCTTAGTTTTGATGTTGTTGTAATAATAATCACTGTCTGCAGAACTTCAGCTTCCAGGTTGTTTGTCCAAGAAATCCAACTTTTTTTTTTGTAATATTTGGTTATCGATTTCTTTCATTAGTAAATTTGGTTGTATTGAATTCAGGGGAGAAGGTTAACTGTTTGATTTGAGTCTCTAGTTTTGAACTATGTGTAATTTATAATATTTTTTGAACTATGTATTCTGAGTAATACAGCCAGGAGTGAAAACTTGGTTTGAAGATTGATTGAGCTCTTGCTTTTCTTATGTTTTTATGTGTAGCTAAAGGGTAAAGTGAATTCCTTCTCTTTAGAGGATATGTTTTTCTCTGCTAATGGTTTTGGGGCTGGAAAAGGGGATATATTTAATGAAGAAATATTTGCATTTTCATTCTGATTTGTTGAGGCATGGAATATTTGAGAGTTAATTTTTGTGGAATCTTAATTTGATTTGACTGTCTGGTTTTGATTCTCAAAAGTTTTCTTCTTTTTTTTTTTAATTCTTTTTTATTATTATTATTTTGTGTTAGAGATAATGACCCTCCTCTGCCTTTGATTTTTTTTTTTTGTTTTTTTGTGTAAAATTTGTGTTTATTTTGTTTCTTTCTTTTGATTTTCGATTTCGTGTGATTATCTTTTGTAATTTCGTAACATTTTCTACTCTAAGAAGAAGTTTGAAAACTAATGAATTGACATTTGATGAGATATATATATTTTCAGTATGTTCATTTATCTTGGCAATTGCTTCCATTTTTATGTTATGATATTCACATTGGCATTCTATAATGTTCTCTGGTTTCCAGGACAGAAGTGCAATTATGAATCTTTCAAGGTTTCTAACTTTTTCTCATTGATCATTCTTTGCAGGGGGAAGGAATAAAAGGGGAAAAAATATCAGCAATGACAGGCATCCTAGCAAGCAACAGTTGTGTTTGGTTGTTAGGTGATCAATACTATCATTCAAAGAGTAAAACCAACAAATTTCCTTTCAATCATTCAAATCTAGATTCTTCCTCCAATGGATTGTGTTCCCTTAAAATCTTTATAACTAGTGGCAACCAAAGCACAAGAAAGTTTACTCCTATTTTTTCTGGCACTCTTGATGGTGCCATAGATCCTGATGACTCTGAAGATGAAAAGGAAGAGCAAGAGCTTCCAAAAAATGAAGTTGGAGGGGTGAGTTTTATCCCCTTCTGCCTTTTCCTTTGATTAATATTATTTTTGTTTTTCATGTTCTTACTTGCTAAAATGGTCTTCTGGTAAGGGAATGATTCAGAAGAATTTGGCTTATCTTATTGTTTGCTCAAATGTTTCTATCAGTAGTTGACAATGCCCAACCATGTTAGAACATAATATAATGGAAGTTCATTTGGTTCCTGTTATTTCTTTACATACCTTAAATTAAGGTAAATTGTAACCTATATGCTGATAGAGAGGGTTAAACCTTTTAACACATCTCTTATATGTGGACCGATCACAAATTTTCTTACAAAGGCCCAACATAGACAATAGCTAGAATTCAAACTCGAGATTTTTGGCTCTAATACCAGGTTCATTTAAGGCCTTAAATACTTTTAGAGTAGATAACAATAACATGCATGTATACAAATATACATTAAATAGGTCCAAATTTCTCTCTCCAAATAGAATGCATCCACAGAAATGAAATGAAGTACTAATGGATTCATATTATGTATTTTTAGATTTTATATAAAATTATTTTGTAGTTTGCTTTTCTACATAAGGAATTTTCGCTGGTTTTGTATGATGAGGTTGATTTGTGTCTATCTCCTATATAAACTAAGAGTCAATTTATCAAGGATATTACTTAAAGTATCATTATTGTTCTCTCTATTAGCTTAAGCATTTAGATGAGAGGTACTTTGCTCAAAGGTAGGTTCTAGTTTCAAATCTTATTGGCGTGATACCTGTCTCACATCCCACATCTAAAATTTGTTGTGGAATATAAGGAGCACAATAATCATTATCAATTTAGATATTTTTTTAGTATAACACAGAAAAGGCAAGGTGATGGTACTTTCAGACCTATAATTGTGTGCCAAATAGTTGGCCGTGGACATTGTAAGTGTATAAATTACTACTTATCCGTTTAAGTTTTTAGATGAGTTAGTAGTTTGTGATCAATTTTGCTTTCATTCACTGTTATAAAGTCAAAGCTGCTCATCTTTTATGGCATCATTTAGAGGATGAATTGTGCATTTATAAATTTTCTTACTCTCCAAGCACGACGCATCTAAGAGTCGGAGTCAGGGAATAAGAGAGTTAGATTCTACAACACAACCCAAGTTGAATTTGAATTACTCGAATGAACGACTTCGAATACCAGATTGTCTAACAAAAGAAAATTGTCTTACTCTCTTCCAATAAGTTGTTAAAACCATCAAGTCGGTCAAAGTGTAAGCTGTCAAAATCAATGAGTAGATTATTGAAGTATTTGGTATCTGAATGCAATGATGGTGCAACAAGGCATTTTGTGTGCATATTAAAGATTGTTTTACCAATAGATTTACTTGTTTTAAACCTCAGGGAAACAATGAGACTTTCAGAGAAAAGCTTGAAAGAATTGTTGGAAAAGATGACTCTAGTTTCAATGGAGTAGACCTAGCAACACTCATAAGAAACAAATATGGAAGGTCTTACGATGTTCAACTAATAAAAAAGGTACTTCTCTTTCTTTCTTTTGTCGTTTTTGTATTTCCATAGCATTATATATATGTATATGTTTTATTTCTAAATTGCAGAAACAATGGAATTCAAAAACTTGGGATCTATTTTATTTGTAAAATTGGTCATTTTAGTCTAGTTTTGTTTTGTTTTTTTGACCAAACTTTTTTCTTTTTTTCTTTTTTATTGTTATGAAGTTAAGACTTTATTACGAGTGTTAACCTTTTCTCTCACAAGTTAAAAGAATTTGTCTCATCAATTTAGAACATTTATGAATTGATTATAAGATTCTAACTTAATTCAACCCAAAAGGCCGAAAACGATCCCAAAAATAGTGTGAAAAAAAAAAAAAAAAAAAAAAAGAACATATAACAGGCTTCAGAACCTAACTTCAAGAAACTTATTTCTGATGTTTGTTTGAAATACTACATTTTTTTTTTTTTTTTTTTTTTGGTTGTTTTACTTGATTATAAGTTATGATTGATGTTATCATCACAAAATTTCCATTTGAAATAATCCCTTTTCCAATGCTTTCTAGGAATTCATGGGGAGGAATCTTCTTGCATTAAACGTTATGTGGAAGTACAGGGAGCAGGTGAGTTGCCTATTTTGGGTTTTTTAAGGAAGCCATTTTCTGTGATTATGTTGTTATGATGATTAGTATTCAATTCTTTCGTAACCATTTTTTGGCGGGCACTTTCTTTTTCTTTTTATTTTTAAACCTTATCCTCAAGGATTAATCTGAGAAAGATCATAGTTCTTAGTTGGTGACAATATTGGTAATGGTATCGAAGATCATTGGTCTATATCGGTATCGGAAGAAAGGAATACACTAATCCATTAGTGTTAGATTAATAAGTTTAGAAATAATTTCTCAATTTTCATTTATTTTCTGAAAATTTTTACAGTAAGAAAAAGATAAAATATGATTTAGTAAGTTTGAATCAAGACATAGGTACATCTTGGACAAATTAGGTCAAGTCAAATCGAAACTTTAAACCTTAGACATAGGTGACTTGGTGTATCAGAAGGTGTTGATATCGGAGATGATTTGGCCGAGTTAGGGCATAAAGCCATGTTTAGCATGAATCAAACTTGAACATCTCACTTAGCTTGTTGGCTTGAGGGCATCTAAATAAGGGAAGCCACATTTATTGAGTTACTATCTTTTCTTGGAGGCACTTTCTGGGTTGCAACTTCTGTTTAAAGGCAGGAGTTCCTCTAAATCTAATTCTTTTAAAGAATAATCAATTTTATGGAACTGCCATTTTTCTTTCAAATCTCCACACAGTAGAACCAACTGTAACTTCACACTGCAAAACTAAATAGATGATAATGATTCAGCTGATTCTACTTTTCTGTTACTATTCTTTCTCAGAGATCCTTTCCATTAACCGAAGAAGAGTACTTACTCAGGCTTGACGATGTTGCAAACACATTGAAATGCTGGGGAGCTGTCTCACATGTTCGAAATACCCTTGCAAAGTCCAAAGAGCGACCTCGCATAGGAAAGGTTACTAACTTTTATATCTTTTAAATTTCAATATCTTTAATTCTTTGTATATATATATATATATATATGTATGTATATATTCTGTGTTGGTCTTGTAGGCTGTGAGCATTTTCATAGACATGGATGAGTCAGGAGGTCGTTCAAATGAATGGATTTACAAGTAAACTCTGGCAAAAGACAAAAGATTTTTTACCACTATTTCTGGGGAATAAAAAACTTCTGACCCTTGCTGCCATAAGTTGTGGAAAGCTAATGGTGGTAATACAAAAGTGGCTGCAACCATAACAAATTTCAAGATATCATTATTTATAGCTGCTTTTCCGTATTGTTGTTTATATGTATGCATGTATTCATTCTATTAGTTTTAAAATTTTGGTGGTTGATAGCTTCTTCATATGATCAACACCCCCACACCCCAGGAAGGAAAAAAAAAAAAAAAAAGGAAAAATCAGGGGTATTGGTGCCCATGATTCAGAACATCTAATACAGCCAACTGGATAAATAATAGTTTAATTCAAGAATTTGTTACTGATATTTACAGAATTCGACCTTTTGATATGTAGACTAATGGTCAAAAGACAATACAATTAAGTCACCATGCAAACAACTTTGATGTACCTTAAGCTCTTGATCCATGTTAATACTGGTGCGAAGAAGACAAATCACCAATGAACTTTGCAAAAGGTTAAGTAAAGAGGAAAGAGGATGTCTCTGTGGATCAAAGTTGCCAATTTATGGGAGATACGCCAACTTTTTCCAAAATCTGGTTGGCCTGGGAGAAGTGCCTGTATATATAAATATTAGATAAAAGATATTACGACCTAAAAATCATTTGTAGCTATTTTTACAAAGGCAGGAAACTTTTCCAAGTGTAGAAGAATTTAACAAATATAATTAATTGAAATAGTATACATGCTAATAAACTATCAGTCATTACACAATCATATGAATGGTCTACCAGATGTCCATTACAAAAAAGAATTGAAAAGGAGAGATAATAGCTAGTTTACTGATCAAAGGAAGGAAAGGAAAATTGGTAAGCAGCACTAAATATTAAATTCATGATATTTTCTTCATTTAAGACTCCCATGACCTTTACATCATAGGAGAGGCTGCTTACCATGGAGAATTGTCATTAATTGTATCATTTTATAATGAATCAAGGGCAATTTTAGCATTTTATACCATTGACCAAAAGTCAAGTGATACCAATTTATGGTTTAGATACTGGAAAAATACATGGGTAACAATAGTTCAAGTGGTTCAAGTAAATCAACCATTTATTTAATGATGTACAAAATTATTCTCTCATTCACATACATATATATATAACAAGAGATTGGAGGGCTGAAATTATGTATTTCTCATTTTACTTTCATAAGAATGTCTCATACCTATGTTCTATTTTATTTTTTCTGAATAAAATATTTCCTTTATCTAGAAAGTAAAATCGGTAAATCAAGCTCAATTTGCAATTCCTAATTCTCAATTCCCTGATAAGATGTAGGAATGCTAATACAAAGAACTTCATTTAGATAACCTTGTGACCCATATAATTTCAATCTTAAGAAGATAATGGACATTTGTTCATAGAACAAAAGTAAACAACTGCATTCACCTGAATCAGAACAAAGGTATTGTTCCAAAAACTTAATTATCACAAAAGAAACAATAAAAGCATGACCCCAGAGGTGATTCTTAGTTCAGGTTAAAGTAATGAATCCATTATAAACAAGACAGCAAAGAGATCCCCGCCTTTTTTCTCTTTTGAGTCAGGGGCAGAGATAATCACATAATAACATTCCTTGTCAATAACATAACAATTAAAATCTAAAAAAATACATTCTTTATCCTTTTAGGTTGATAATTACCACACAAAATAAAATAATTCTTCTAGGTTCAAATTTCAAAGTATTTTCCAACCCCAAAAATTGACAAAAGTTTGTCAGTTGCAATGTTTAAGCCATGCAGATGTTGAAAATGGAGTTAGAGCTCTCTATGCAAGGATGCATGGCATAAGAAAATGTAGTCAGCATGAGCAAACGAACCTGCAACCAAAGAAGCCTCTGTTTGCAGACAAACCAGAAGGATGAGCAGATTTGAGGATATAGTGCTTATTCTGATCAATCAACCTGCACAAACAGCTAAATTAGATGCTGCAAAGAAAAACTTAAATCCCTTGTAGATGATACGAGGGTGAAATAGTAATAGGAATATGTAACTAGGGATTTGAATAAATCAATTTGAAGAAATAATACTTATCTGTTTGGTTAACAACAATTTAATAATCAGCAGCAGTGGTACATAATTAGGCTTAAGCACTGGTGCAAGTAGAGTTTTAAAATTTGAGCATAAGTAGGGCATGGAAATATTTAGTTCAGCTTCCTCCATTTTTTATCAAACGAAAAATGCTTGTGATTCTGGACAGGTAGCTTACTACTCGCATGGATCTAGTGACTAACAAGTTCAATTATATTATGAAGCTATCTAGTTTAGAAATCATTGCTAATCACATACCAACTACTTATAAAGCTGGTTGATGATAGAAGAGGATATGTAGTTTTGTTGTTTCAATCTAATCACTAGTCTTTTGTCATGAAACAATCTTTGTATCTACAGGTCAAAAACCATTCTATTTACATGCAAACAAATCATGAAGCTGGTTGATTATAGTAGCACAAAATCCTAATCTCCTTCAGTTTTCGAGCCATAAGAATTTATCAAACTGCTACAGAGTTATCTTAATGTGTCTTTCAACATATATGACCTGTAAAACCATCCTTGGTGAGTAAGCAACCTCAACGTTATCAGGCATTGCGTTCTTGGCTTTAGTTTTCTATTAATAACCCTGTGTTGTTTCTGGATCTGTATAGCTTTTCATTAGATAGTGCAGTTAAACGTAAATAGATCCCAAAATTTGCAGACAAGTTCAAGTTCTCCATAAGGAAAGCTTCAAAATAAAATACCTGGCTTTTGCTTGGGCATAATTCCCCCAAAGAAGAAAAACAACTCCAGTTTTCTCATGTGAAATTGTCTTGATGGCAGCATCAGTGAATTGCTCCCACCCTTTATTTGCATGGGAATTGGCTTGGTGTTTTCTAACTGTAAATTTCAAACCAAAATTGAAATGGTTAGAAAGCCTCATATAATATATTATTTTGGTTTATTTAAATCCAAAATATAATATTCAAAGTTATACCACATTAAGGTTTATGAATAGGATGATTCCACATACTAAAGTTTGGGAAAATCATAAGCAAGCAGCAAGTAGATATTAAGATTTAGAATAGGATTTAAATTGGAAATAAATAATATAAATATTCTTTTTTTTTTTCTTTTTTTTTTGAGAAATATAAATAATCTTTAAGCTCAAAGATTAGATAACATCAATTTCTAAGTAGATGAAAGATTTATTTGCATCTTTATTAAGTTTAGAAATGAACTTAGAAACGAACTTAGAAACTGTGATATTTCATCTTTGCGCAAAGAAGAACAAAACACACACCAGAAGATGATAGTGCAACAAACCAAGAGTAAAAAATTAGAAACAGAACAGTAATTGGCAGTTATTCCATCAAGTCAACATTGACCTAAGTAGTGTTTCACCTAACATATCTATGGAGGATAAACCCTTAAAATGCACTCATGCTTTCAAGCAATAACTGCCTTTGTCTTAAAATAGGAGTTTGGACAGCAGCTGCCTCAGTTAGCTGCAGAAACTGTTGTATTATCCTCCAAAATAAAACAAATTTAAACAAGAAAATTGATTATTGGCAATGCATGCCTTTTCTTAGGAAATTTAGATCCTCCCTCCAAATAGTAAGGCACAAATTTGACAGCATCATATGGCATTCCTTTAAAATTTTGATTATTGTCTTAGTAGCTTCTCATGGCTACCACAAAACAAACATACATGAATAGTTCGATTACAGACATAAATGGGAAAACATACCTGTAAGAACAGCATTCAGCAGCAGAACCCCCTGGCAGTTATTGGATCAAACATGAAAAATTATTTGAGAAAGTGAAAGAAAGTCATCCGTATGAAAAAAGATGACGATGCAGCAAAAGAATAGAGAAGTATTTTGACAGTTCATACCACTTCTTTTTAATGTTAACAAGCATAGTCCAACAGTGAACTATGGTCAATGCTTATATATTGAGTGAATTGGAGATTGAGTAGTTCGAAGGGCTCCAAAATACCAGTTTTTAACATCAATAAACACCATTATAAATTTGTATTGTCTGTTTGACAAGGTAAGTTCCAAAATAGAACTCCCAACCCGGCAAACAAAAACACTTAGGGTCCATTTGGACACTTCATGTTTACTTATGTAAAATATAAATTTTCAAGTGTTTATTCAATATTAATATTTACCTATAGAAATTTCAGATTCAAATATTTAAACTTAAAAAATATATCTATTTTGATTTACCCACCAAAATTTAATCTAATTTTCTTCAGGGAAAAAAAAAGTCTGTCCAAATAGAATTTTTTTCACAAAGAATATCTAAGATACAAGTTCCAGAAAGATAAGGAAAAAGGTCATAGTTCACATCCTCAGTAATAAATATGCACCCCAAAGCACATAGTTTATCAGATGAGATCATCAAAATGATGATGAATTAAAGAATTATGAAGTTGTCTTCATGATTTAAGCCTATGTCCATTATGCCAGGCTCTATAGTTCATGTTATTGAATCCCAAATTCCAATCAGGATTAAGGATCTATTGTACCATCCATACATAATAGAAGAAAGGAAGCACCAGAACTCATATGACAATGAATAACAGTAATCATAATAATTGCAGAGATAGCATAACACGATGTAGATCAGTATGAGTCATTTGTAGGAAAAACATACAATAAAAAAAAATGTCTAACTTCCCAATTGGAAGTAAATTCAGAAACAATTCGCAAAATTACCTGTAAAGCCCATTTTTCCAAATTTCCATGGGATGGAATAGAACAACCCAAATCTTGCTTAAGTTCCTTGTATACGTTTGCCAAACTTGAAGGGACTTTAATGCCATTGGGGACTGAGAAGGAGAGACCCATGGCTTGACCAGGACCGTGGTATGGATCCTAAAATTAAAGAAGTAACACAGAACTCAATTTTCCATTCATTTTCAACAAATAAAAGCAGCTGATGTATAAGTCTTCTGACAATGTCTGCAGAAGTAGACATATTGGATCTAAGATTTTTATGCTCCATCAAAATCTAATGAAACACAGATGACATTAGGATTCTGTATAGTGTTAATTATCCTTATTGGGGATATGAAATTTTCAGCTTCACATATTTCCAGAATATGAAATATACATCTATGAACGTAAAAAGATCTTTAAACTGTTATTTTTTTGGTATTTTGATCATCATTTATATCCTTCCCCCCACCCCCCACGAGTCCTTTATTTGTTCATATATCCACAAATTGTTAGGCTTTAGAATAGGTGGCAATTGAGATCATGCGTTTGAATCCTAGCTATTTTTGCATGTGTTCAACATTGATCGGCCCACGTGAGGATTGTATTAAGAGGATAAATTTAACCCCTCTATAGTTTAAATTTTTAGAATAGGTACAATACCACAATTTAACATAAATCTCTGCAAAAGAAGAAAGAAAAGAGAAGCACTAGTGCCAGTAATTTGCTCAGGAGCATGATAATCAGCATTTCATAAATCACCTGCCCAATGATGACAACTTTGACAGCATCAAATGGAGTAGTATTGAGAGCATTAAAAATCAAATGTTGAGGAGGATAGATCGGAACACCACTCCCTTTGATTTCAGACTCTACAAATTTGCACAACTTTTTCCCATATGGCTTTTCAAGCTCTCCTGGTAGTACTTTCACCCAGCTCTCCTCAACTAACAGTTCTTCCAACTTCACACAATCCAAATCCTCACCTAGTATACAAACACCAAAAAATAAGTTTTTTAACGCTAATTTCTTTCTTGAATTTTTTTCTTAAGAAGTACAGATTAGGGCTTTGAAAAATTCATAAATTGCACAAAAATCAAACACGAAATACAAATAAACAAACAAACCGGAAGGATTGCACTTGGAAATTTTCTCGGAACAAAGCTTAAGGTTCCGCTTGGCTCTGGCTATAGCTTTGTTGTGTTGGATTCTCGATTTCTCTTCAATGGTAAGAGTATTAGCCGATTTATTGCAAGCAGCATCTTCTTGGCTTTGGTTTTTATTCTCATTAACTGAAGACGATGACAAAGAAGCAAGTTTTGTCAACTTCGCCGGAGAAGAGCTCGTGGTTTTCAGACGCTTTGCCGCTGGCTGTTTAAAGAAGTCCAGAATGGTTTTTGATGATGAAGAAGAAGAAGAAGACATTTTCAACCGGAATTTCCTTTGAACGCAGAGAGATGGAAATTGGTTCTAAAATAAATTTTTAACTTTTAAAATCCCAATTTACCAAAAAAAAAAAAAAAAAAACTTTTAAAATCCCAAATTTTTTTATCCAAGACAACTAAGTTTTTTTTTCACAAATTTTATCAATTTTTTTTTTAAATTTAACTATCTGTGTGGTTTTAGTCGATTAAAGAAAAGATAATTAAGTCACTTTACTAAAATATCTACAAAACTAAAAGTAAAAAAGTTGCAACACTCATTTCACAAAATATATTTGAAAGGGTAAAACGATATATATAAAAATATATTTCGGATAAAATGACTTGATTATCGTTTTATTTTATTCAATAAACCACAAAAACTTTTAAATTTTAAAATGAAATTTGTGAAAAAGACTTTAGTTTTCTTAAGCAAAAAAGTTTTGGATTTTAAAAGTCAAAAAAAATATTTTAGGACTAAACTTGTCTAACATAAATGACCAAATTCACCAATTACTCGAGATTAATACCATATATTTTGTTATGAACTTGAGTCGCACATTGCTCGCCTATAAAAATTTACTGTGCGGTTATTAAGCATGCCTTAAAACTTTTTATTCAATAATGCATTTTAAATCCGTGAAACCTACTATCAATACTTTATATTTAATCATTTTATTCTACATCGAAAGATATAGTGAATTCGTAATGATTTATAAGAATGAGCCTAGATACTCATAGTCAACACGAGGTATCTTTTTTAATGCAGTGAGGACAATATCAAGTAGTTGACCATGCCTACTATTAGGCCCATAGTCGCGGCACAAGCCTGCGGGTTCGGATCAAGATAGATATCTTCATTTTTTTCCCTTTAAACAACTAAATTCTAACCATATTTTCATTAACTCAAAAACATATTTAGCTATACACGATAATCTAAATTTTTTTTTCCAGAAAAATAGTAAAAATATGGTGAGAAGGTCATGAAAATAATTATATTTCACCATGAGAATGACATAAGATAACAAAAATACTCTTTACATTTAATGGATATATTGATAACATATTGATCAATTTTGATCGTTAGTGTGATACACTGTTATACATCGAAAGTTATAGTGAATGTGTAATATATATAACAATGTGTTTAGTTACTCATAGTCAACTTAAGTATCATTTTAGTGTAGTGAAGATATTACTAAGCAATTAACTCTCATTGTTGCGACACGAGTTTACAAATCTTGATCGTAAAAGTTAATTGCAACACATTTGCAGTTCCGAGTAGATTTGAGGTGCCAACTTGTCATTCCCCACCGCCCAAAATTATGATAACAGACGGAGCGGCGAGGGAGTCTCTATTTGTCCTTTTTTTTTTTTTTTTTTGGTAAGTGAGTCTTTATTTGTCTTATATATATATATCTATATCTATATCTATATGTATGTATAGACACACGGCCGGGGCCCTTCATTCACATGCAGAAGCAAAGAACAACACTATTCCACAAGGTGACGGCTTTCAAAAACACAAAATAATGCTAAAAAGAAAAACAAAAATTCCAACAGATTTGAAAGTTATGCTTCTCTTGACCAACAGCTTTCTGTCTACAAAAATGGACAAAATACTCTTTTGCCCTTTTCTTTAGTATTCTCAGTACCTACCCTCCTCATCATCATGAGTTTTCTATTAGTTTATATTAAAATTAATTTTTTTTTTTTTTTAAGGCTTCCATTCATGTTTTGATATAAATAGTATTCCTTTTGTCCTAAAGTTATTTTAGATTAATAGGTTTAGAAAAAAAAAATTATATAAATATAGCATATTGAGGGGTACCCAAGTAAGGAAGAAGTTCACGTAGGTCGGAAGATCCGAGATAGATGTAACATAACGGGCTCATTAGGTCCTAGATAGGCTATATCTGGCTCCGGCCAGCAACTACAAGTACCACTCAGTACAATGCATTAAATGCGTCTAACATGATAGATACTGTTTGAAGCCATCATTTTAGACTGTGTACACAATTTAAGTGTAATTCTCCTGTTGGCCAAGACTCAAAATATAATGATAACTCACACACCGGACACCACACATATAATGAAAGCCGGATATCACATTTTACTCTTAGTGTTCTATTACCTTTCCCAAAGTTAATCAAGAGGATATCCTTCTTCCCTTGATTCCCTGGAAACTCTTTAAATTCGGTCACTGACTTAATTATTAGAGAGCTAGCACCGGAAATATACCTCTAATACTTGGCGTTCCTTACAAGACACACAAAAGAAATGGAGCTCTCTCACTTCATGTGGCAGGACCGGAGAATCAATACCCCCATCACTTACATTAAAAAACAAAATCATTAAAATTAGACCAACACATTGTTGGTTGGTCATTTGATTAGACATTCTTTTCAGATTTTGTACACTTACTGTTTAAAAAAGTCAAACTAAACTTAATATATTTTGTCCATTTCAATAAGAATGCTAACATATTAGTCTTCTATTTTATTACTAGTTACATTTGCATGTGATATTAGTTCCAAATCAAAAAGTATAGTGAATGTGTAATAATATATAATAATGAATCTAGATATTTGTACTCGACTTAAGATATCTTTTAGTACATTGGATAAAGTCAAATAATTAATTATGGATACTGTTAAACCCATAATTGTTATATGAACTTGTGGTTAACATCGGTTTAGAATCATGAGATCCTTTTCTATCAAATAGGAAGGGCTTTAGCATAAAATGTACTTCTAAGTAATTGCCCCATAGATCATATATCTATCTATATGATGAATAAATCATGTCAGGAAGGGGTTTCTTTTTTGTCCAAATGGTACTTCGACCTTGGAATGAGCATGGAAAAATTAACGATACTTCTTTATCTTTTGCATTGTTCTGCTGGATTGGTCGCTCAAAACTTTTTGTCTCTACCCGGACCCGATGAAAAAAATGGGAATTGTAATATTACACAAAAAATCTATTAAATAAAACACAAATTAAGGTATCTTTTAATTAAAACATAATAATAAATAAATATAAGTAGTAAAATATTAATTATATGAATATAAATGAAAAAAAAAATCCTTTTCCTCATATGACAAACTAAAAATATATATATATATAGAGGAAGTAAAAAAAAAAAAAAACTTTTGAAACATTTTACCCATTTTCAAACGTGATATATTATGTAATGGTTTAAAATTTGGGTCAAAAGTTTATTATTCGAAAGGAACCTAATCGATTCAAATAAAAATTATTTTGAATGTAGATATGATTTAAAAGTATTACCAATAATTGGATTTTATCGAAAATAACTTGTGTAATAAATAATATATATATATATATATTTTTTTATTATATATATATATATATATATATATATATATATATATATATATATCTACCAAAAACTTCTGAGCAACACTGGCAGAATTCATTTCTTCTATTTAATAGACAAGACAAGAGTCCTACTAAATTGTGCAGCATCTGCCACCAAAAAGACGAAATATAACACTATTCCATATCTATAAACATATAAAATTTAACAACACTACACTGCATATATATATATATGTATATATTTTTTTTAAATGTGCAAAATTAAAGACTAATAATATATATGGTAAAAAAAAAAAAAACTATTATTCTTTTCATCAATTATTGGTTTTTGTTATTTAACATAAAGTTCAATTTAGAAATTATTATTAAGTTTTTAAAAATAATATTTATTTATAGTTAAAAAAATATTAATACGTGCAATAGACTTATTGATATATCAGAATAATTTTATGGAAAATTATATTCTAAATACTTGATTCTTCTAACTACATTTTTAAATGGCCCTCACAGCAGCGAGTGGAACCTTCGATCTCTGGTAGCATTCACAATGCGCTTTCTCATTGTGCTAAGCTAAGGGATTATCATGAACGCTTGTTTTATATAGGTTTGAAACCCTTTACTCAACTCGGTAGCTTGAGAGAGTTGGTAAACGAACTCCTAATGTTTCCTCCAGGGCGGATGGTCGAGAGTTCGAATCCCCATAGGGTGGTTAACGTCATATTAAACGCTCTGGGTCGGACTCTAACTCTTGAGTGAGCGCTCCGCAGCCAGCCAGACCGGGTTAGTTTCATCGAAAAAAAGGGGGCCACGGCGCCCCAAGTGGGTACAAAAAAATATTATTTACTCAATAACGCGTTATAATTTATTATAAGACGTTTTCTTAATATCAAAACAAAATATTAAGACTTTTTAAAACATTTTTTTTTCTTTTATAAAAAAATTCATAAACATTTTATTTATTTTTATGATTTTTTTTTTCATATTGAATCAATCAATACAAAATAGCACACATATTTGAATTCTAACCACCAGGAAAACTTGAGCAAAAACTGACAGTACATTTTTTTTCATCTAATGGACAACTTCTGCATATCCTGAGTAGTAAATTCTGTCTCTAAAAGACAAAATATAACACTATTCTATTTATAAAACCATAAAACTTGGGAACATTGTGTGTATAAATATATTTCAAATATATAAATTTCGAAATTAAAAAGCATAAACATATTAATAGGTATAGAAAAAATGAATTATTTTTTATTTTCAATATTTTTTTCTTCTAATTTATCATACTTATTGACTAAAAATAATAATAATAAAAATTTAGTAATTTTAAAAAAATTTACAGATTTCAATCTATCTATTGAATTTTTTCTCATATATACGAGTCATATATATATATATATATTATATTAATAAATATGAGAATAATATATGGTGTATAAGAGAAAAAATTAGTAAAAATGTATTTTGATTTCCATAAAAAATATTAAATACTTTTAAAATATTCAATATTTTATGTGTATTGTATCGAGATTATAAAACAGTTATATTTTGAAGTTTCTATTAATTTTATAACACTTTAAAAAAAATGGAAATTAAGTTAAATGCAATATTTTTTTTTTCTTTTTAAATACATTAACCCATGTTTTATTAATATATTCAAAGATAGTTTAAAATAATTGAAATTATATCTATAAAATGTATATATATAATTAAAAAATTACTATATTTTAATAATTTTAATTAAATAAATTATTTATCATAAAATTTTTAAATTTATTTCAAGACATAAGAATATATATATATAAAATTTTTTCATCTAAATTCACTTGAAAGGTAGTTATTAATGAGAAATAAAGATGAGAGTTTCTTAATTAGTATCAAAGAAAATTCTAAATAAGTGAAAATAAAAATAAAAATAAAAATAAAAATATATTCATAAATTGGAAATAAAAATAATTAACTAAAAATAAATAATTGGTTAAATTCAAACATTTGAACTGGAAAAGTAAATAAATTAAAATTACTTTTCTAAGCAAAATTGTTAAACTTATTTTGTAAAGAGTATTTTTTTCTTTCTTTTTTTATCATTATGTGACTTTGTAAATTAATATAAAAAAAATTTACAATTTTTGAAATACTTATTAATTAATTATTTTTGCACTCTAATGGTGTAGAATTGTTACCGATTAAATTATAGACATTTAATATATATATATATATAGATATACTAATATATATATTTTTGTCATTTTATATCCTTCTCGCATCAAGATACAAATATTTTCATATTTTAAATTTAAAATTTAACCAAATAATAAATGCCTTTAATAATAATAATTGTACCGAAAAAACATGAAATGACAAAAATACTCATTTACTAGATGTACTAGTCATGTACCAAAACAAAATGTTCAAATATTTAATAATTTTAATTTGAATAACCAATTAAAGAAATTCAAAAAATAAATTTATTTAAAATAAAATATCCATGGCTTTGTTTAGTCATATCATCCAAACTTTTTTTTTTTTTTTTTTTCTTTACATGGGGGAAGTGGTACCGCCAGCCTCGCTGCCATACACATCCAAATATGAATAAGTAATAATAAAAAAAATTTTACCAAAAAAAAAAAAAATTAAATAGACAACTTTTTTTTCTTTTTAATTTAATTTTCCAAGTTATTACGAATATAACTAATTTAAATTCAGTTAAAGTTGCGATCACAAGTTTAACTTTTACTCTAGAAATGGCTCATTATGACTCTTACATAGCGCTAACAATGAATATCCAACCCTCATTCACAATGCGATTTTCCGATAATTTTTTTTCTCCCAAAAAAAAAAAATTTAAAAAAATCCTGCTTATGGAAAGAAACATGAACCCGTGACACCCCTCTTTCTAATCATATCAGTGCCTAGCCACATAAAACCCCAAAGTCTTAAAACATATTATTATATAACATATACATACATATAAATATATATATATACACATATTATATCCCATTCACATTTTCCCACAATCCTCCATTCTACAAAAACAAACCAACAAGAATATATATATACATATAACACCTCTATACAAAAACAATTTTGTATTACAAACCTATCCAACAACTTTCCCCCATCACATGCCTCACCTCTAGACATCCCATATGCTCCATCCAGTAATCCAGCATGATCAAAAGTAGAAGATTCCTACTTCTTTGATTCACTTTAATCTTTCTTATCATCATTACCTTTAGCCATGCCTCAACTCTTTGATCTTCAAATCCATGTCAATGGCCAAGAAACCTTCTTTCTCACTGAGGTAAATATATATATATATATATATATATATACATATTGGGTTTCTTTTGTTGTTTTTGGATGAATTTGTAGTTGTTCACTAATTTTCTTTTTTGCAGAAGATAATGGTGAAATACTCAGAGAAGTTGAGGAAGTTAATCAAACAAGAAAGGAAGAGATCAAGAACAAATGATGATCGAATCCGAAACTCATCATCATCAGGGATTATAATGATTGAAATTGATGATTTCCCAGGTGGTCCATATGGGTTCGAATTGGTTTCAAGATTCTGTTACAACAACAACAACAAAAACATAGGAACATTAGTCTCTGACATTATTACAGTTTCAAATGTGTCTATACTCCATTGTTGTGCAAAGTTTCTTGGAATGACTGAAAAAATGTCTTCCCACAATCTTTTGCATCAAACTGAGATTTTTCTTGAAAGAATATGTTACTGGTCATGGAATGATATTCTCACTTGTCTCAAGAACTCTGAATTCGAATCTTTCGATGATTCTTGCTCCGATTTTCTGCAGCAAAGACTAATGTATGCTGTTCTTGCTAAGATTGCTGAAAACAATTATAACAACAATTTCAATTCAGACATATCTCATTCAACAACAACAACATCTTCTTCAGCTTCTTCTTCATCTTCATGTTCTTGGTCATGGTGGTTCGATGATTTATCCTTATTATCTCCAAAACTGATACAAACTTTTCTCAAGATATCAGGTTGTTATGGGATTGAGAACACGAGTTTAGTACAAACAAAGTTTCTACTTCATTATCTCAAAGGTAAGTGGAAGAAGGATAAGAAGAAGGGAGATAATAAGTACATGTTCATTTACAGTGGTCTAGCTGATACTGCAATTCATGGTGTGATTTTCAATTTCAATGAGAAAAGAGAACTATTTTCTTGCAGAGGATTGTTTTGGGTATTAAGGGTTGTGTCGGGATTCGGACCGAGTAGAGAATGTAGAACAGGATTGGAGAAATTGATAGCAGGGATGCTTGATCAGGCAACCTTGGATGATTTGATTGTTTCAGGAACAAGACAGGATGGAGTGTTGTACGATGTAAATCTTGTGGTAAGATTGATAAGATTATTTGTTCATCATGATAGAATATTCTCTATACAGAAGTTGAATAAAGTTGGTAGATTAATGGAGAAGTATTTGAGAGAGATAGCTCCTGATCCAAACCTCAAGATTTCTAAGTTCTTGGCTGTTGCTGAGAGTTTACCAGATTGTACAAGAGATAGCTTTGATGGAATCTATAGAGCCATTGACATATTTCTTGAGGTAACTTTGCTTTTTCTTTTCTTTTTTTCTTGTTTCTTGTTCGTTAGATCATCCCATATCCAAAATTACTGTTTCGATTAATCTTGATTCAGTCGGTTTGTGTTGTGCCCGCATAGTCTAATTCTTAAGGAAAGATCTTACTCTGAATGTTACATGATGTTTAGTAACCTCGTGTAGCATTCGCAAGATGCTTTCTATTGTGTGTCATGGGATTACCTTTTTTTCATTTTTATTGTTTGTTAGACTATTCCATCTATGAAACTACTGTTTCGATTAATCTAGATTCAGTCGGTCTGTGTTGTGCCCTATAATTTAATTCTTACTTAGGAGAAGGTCTTACTATAAATATCACATGATGCTCCGTGATCTCGTATAGCATTCATAAGATTCTTTCATTGTGTGTCATGGGCTTAACTTTTACTTTGTGTTTTCTCTTTTCTTGACCTCATACAATGTGATTTCAATTTCTTATCATCTATTTTCGCTTTTTATGTGTTAATCTTTCATTAGTAACTTTCAATTTCTACTAATTCATAATTAAATTGGATTGAACCATTATCGGGACAAAATTTTCTAATTTTCATTTGCTTATTTACAAGATTTGAACTCGAAACTTTAATTAAACGGGTTGTTTATATAAATCTATCTATCAATCTATTTAGATTCATAGACATTTGCATAGAGATAAAAGAAAGAAAAAAAAAGGCTAGAGAATAGGGTGGGAATAGGGGAAGACAAAATTAGCTACTAGAAGAAAGAAAAAGAAAAGGTAAGGGAAAAGACAAATTGGTATTCTCTATAATGGGTAGCAGAATTATTTTTCAAACAATGACATTTTTGTCTTTATGAGAATGATGTTTTGTTTTAAGAATATATTGGTATTACAATTTGTTTTGCAAAAAAAAAACGTTAATTCAAACAATTAGTATTATTTAGCTTGGTTTTAATAATGTTATAGCTAAGTTTAAGGAACAAAATCAATCATTTCTTGTTGTTACCTTAGTTTGAAATCATGAAATTTTGTTGAAATTTAAGGAACAATTCACTCTAAAATTTTCCTTTTTGGAATATAATTACTCATTATTTTTCTCATCTTATTTAACATTACTGCCCCTTATACATATATATATATATACACATATTATTGTTAATTAGGGTTAAGTATGTAAAACTTATTCATTAGGTTAAAGTACAGAAAATTATTTGAATGTAAATCTGTCAAATAAACTAGGGTTTTCTCAGTTCAAACTGTGGGGATTGGTTCAATTGGCAGATCTGATTAGAATCTACCAATCCAAAAAGGTATCTACAGAGGTTGCTATATTATATATATATATATAAAACATGTTGGACAAGTGGGATTTTTCTTTTACTATATTATTTTCCATATATATACATATAAAGAATAATATAGTAATAGTTTCACTTATAAAGTAATAATTTCACGTATAACCAAATGTGATGAGTTTGTGATATGTTTAACAATATGTGTATATATAAATATATATGTATGTATAAATTAATAAAAATTATATGTATATTTCATTACATGCAGTCTCATCCAACAATTTCAATAGAAGAAAGATCAAGACTGTGTAGATGTCTGAACTATGAGAAGCTAAGTTTGGAAGGATGCAAAGATCTTGCAAAGAACCCTAGAATACCTCCAAGAATAGCTGTTCAAGCACTTGCTGCTCAGCATTGTTCTTCATATGATGATGATGATGATGAACTCCCAAAACAGCAACAACAAAAACAACACCAGCACCAGCACCAGCACCAGCAGAAGCTACATAAAAATCATTCATCCAAAAATAGTAAACAGATTATATTGTATAACCATAATAAGAGTAACAGTGTTGGCAGTGATGGCGGTCGTGGTGGTGATGAAGAAGAAGAAGAATATATGAAATTGAACATTCAGAAAATGCAATGGAGGGTTGTGGAATTGGAGAAAGTTTGCCAAGAAATGAAAGGTCAAATGTCAAGAATGGTTAAAGGGAAAGTTATGATTGGTCCTCCTCATGTTCATGGTAGAAACTTGCCAAGAATGTGTTGATTAATCAATCACCTTCTCCTTTCCATTTTTAGAAAGATGCAAATATCATTATTGTTAATTAGTCATCTGTGTGTTTTACATTCAGAAATTAGTTTATATTGATATATGCTTTTATATTTTTTTTCCCTTTTTCTCTAGCTTGTAAAAACAAATATTAATGTGAATGTTGAAGGTACAAATATATCATTATTTCAATTATTTTTAATTAATATTTCAATTTTGAATTGTATGAATATGAGATGTTTAAGCCTAATTTGAATAATTTTTATAAATTAATATTTATATAAATATTATAATTTAATCATGAACATCTCGATTATGTCCAAAGAATATTCGAGTTTAAAAAATTGTTTAAGTTTATTTACTTAATAAATAAATAAATTATGAACTATTACGACCAGAACCTGCAAGCATGTATAATGACTATGAGCTTGACAAGACCTATACGACAATGAGTATGAGCTTGACAACACCTAGAGTCAACTACTTGCACTATCCTTATTATACAAAAAAAAAAAACTTTATTTTTATATATCATTATACATTCACTTTAACTTTCAATATAATACGAGATATCACATAAACAAATCTTAATCACAAGGTATCACAAGTTAAGCTTTGTTCACGAACTGTTTGACGCTTTAGCAGTTTTACAAAATACCGAGAGATTAAACCAAAAAAACAAAAAAAAAACATATAACCTGGCTGTTAAAGTGGATTTTAGAAGGGTTAAAGCTGCCTGCTATAGACAGAAATCTATTGTGTCATGCATTAAACTTACTAATATTTCAACTGGTTATTGATTAAACCAAACACATCCCCAACTCAAAAATATTAGAATCTCTAAAGAAGAAGATTACTTACTATTAAGTTTTCTTCTCATTTTTGCTGCTATCCAAAGCCAATGCCCTAACACCGAGTCGTGGCTTTGCACTAATGAGCTCTTGGGGAAGGACAGACACTGCGACGATGACTTTGTTTTCAGGCATGCCGGAAAGTGGCAGCACTTCAAGAAGCACAGATATCTGCAAATTTAGTTTTGATGTTATTACTAACAGAAATAACAAAAGAGGATATTTTAATACAAAATGAACAAAAATTCTTTCTACCTCAGGGAATTTTAGGTCTACTACTGAATCTGGAATGACATCTTTAACAGCTGTTGCTACAACTTCGAAGCATTTTCTTCGGTCTAACATAATAGATAGATTGGAACCATTTGATTTCTTGTCCTTCAATTCAGTCTCTTCAATCCCTCTTCTGTTATACCCGACTGCAAACTATAATGTCATGAGTTATTTCTGTATCACCAGAAAAATGCGATAATGAATGATATGTGATTCCATCAAATGGCTCATAATCACATCTTCAGCCCGGAATATCAACACTTTGCAAGGAAAAGGCTTTACGCAAGACCTTTTACTCAAGGTATTACAGAACTCGACACCATTAATTAAAGTCACAAAATTATGTTAATAACCATTTTTTAATAAAAGGAGAGGAAACTGTGCAGACAAAAAGCTACTCTGTCCATGCAATCCAGCCCCCTTTCTTTTCTTTCTTTGTTACAGCAAGAAAATGTGTATGCCAAAAAGGAAATGAGCGTGACCCATACCTTTACAGGTCGACTAACTTTGTTTCGATTATCAGTGACGAACTGATTAACTAGCTTTGTAACAGAAGTTTGAATCTCTTTCTCATCGAGACAACAGGTTGTCTGGATTGGAAATATACGATGGCACCATCTGCATCATAAAATAGAAGGCAGAAATGAAAAGGCAACCCTAATCAGTTGAGGAAATAAAGCATTCATATTTTAATCAAGTTTTAGAAGTCAAATGTTGTAAATAAAGGCAAATTTTT
The DNA here is from genome assembly GCA_025388415.1 of Cynanchum wilfordii. Lineage (NCBI taxonomy): Eukaryota > Viridiplantae > Streptophyta > Magnoliopsida > Gentianales > Apocynaceae > Cynanchum > Cynanchum wilfordii. The sequence goes on from JAHSUH010003438.1 coordinate 1,389,082, forward strand.
AGAATAAAAGAAATAAATAACTCCCTTATATTAACAATTTTTAGATCTACCTAAATTAGGGTGGTATTAGAGCTCATAACAATTGCAAATCTTGATGTGGAAAATAAAAGCAAGAATAAAAAGATTTGGCAGATCAAATACAATATCGGAATTGAAGATTCTTTTTCTCCCCTGTTATTTTACTGACGATTACATCCGGCATTTTATGTTTTAGATTTATGGTTCAGTATTCTATGGGTCCAACTTAAGTGTAGTTTAACAAAACTCTTATGCAGTCAAATAAAAACTTTTCTAGTCAAACATTCCAACTGATCATGTTCATTTATACGGTTTTTTCTTAGCTTTGAAAGTACTTTTGATTCTATAGTTTGTGATCTAAACATATTTTGAGAGCTCTAGTGTTGTGTGTGTGCTCTGAACTGTAGTCAAACAACAATTGATCATGTTGTGTGTGATCTAAACATATCAATGCTATGGCTCAAAAAAAACACTAGATGCTATGATGAAAGAGAAAGCAGCTTAATAGAATGTATAGTCATCTTTAAAAGGCCTGTTATTCCTATCTACCCAAATGGGAGAAGATTTTTACAGTATCACCAAATTCTCTCTGTTTAGTTCACCAAAATCACAATAAAATCTGCGGACATACTTGTCAAACACAAAAAATGAATGGAGGAAAAGGTGATTATTAATTTCATCAGTAGCCTTGCACATAAAGCGCATAGATTAAGAGCTCTAATATATGCCTTTCTCATATATGAAGGTCAATTAGCATACAGCAACAAGAAAGGAGGAAAAACTTGACAGGAAAATGGGCTTTTGAGGACACTCCAGGTCCAAACAGACATGAGGTTTTATCTTAATAGAGGAGAGTTTGTCAAGTTGTATATCTAACAGATATCAATATAAATGTTAAAACATGCAATAGAAGAAAGATAAAGAGCTACAAAAATTCAATTCAAGCAACTCACTCAGGAGACTTCAAACTTCTGCTTGCCAGAGATTGAAAGATGTTTGACACAGTAGCAACAACATTTGGATCCCTATCCCTGGGAAACACAAGGAGAAGCAGCCCACTCCTTGTCAACTTAACTAGTGAAAGTGCAGTACTGGTTTGTGTTCGGGAATTTGAATCCACGGGGACTAGAACAGATTTTTCTGAAAATATATAAATAATTAGTACAATTTAGTGATCTATTTATAGATGAAGGCTCAATAAGTAAAAATAAAATGCTAACAGTGAATGGTAAAATGCTGAAAAGTCAGATAAATTTGAAATATTTATGATGCCATTGTAGTCAATACAAAAGTTAAGATGCTATTACCAGTTGCCCCACATTCATCAGTAGCATCTTTATTATCTGAACTCTTCACTAAATCCTTGTCTCTATGTTCACCAATTTTCCTTCTCTTTGCTGAAGCAGTAGCATCTAAACTTTCAAAAGTTCCATTGTATGCATTAGCTGAATGTCCAATAAACTGAAAAAGCCAAAATAAAAACTTATGAAATCTTTCCTACAAAAGAACATCTACATAACTAAGAAGCAGTAGAATGCTTAGTCTCACATGAGATAAATAAAGGAATATGCTAAATCAGAGCAGTTATAGATAGAAAAATATAAATTTTAGAAGCCTCAAAGTCTTCTCCATACACAATAATCAATATTGTCATGCATAGGGTTAGTGAACTTTCCAACGATGGATTTCAGGACTGGGGTAGTCAAGAAAACAACAGTGAATATGGTCACACAAAAGCAAGGAGTAGAAAACATGTACCATAAGTTCTTAAAGAGGAACCCAAGCATAAACTAGCTACTGAAGGTTCCCACCAATTGCAATTGTAAATTTCAGAATTTCCTTTCCGTATATCTTGCTCTGGATTGGATGGATTCTTCTTCCAATTACATCAATTGTTATCACAGTGGCAATATATTAGTCTTCTCAATCAATAAAACTCATCAGGTTTCACAAAAGAGACCATTACATTTGTCTTATCAATCAACAAACTTTCCACATTTAATTGCAAAAGTCAAGACAAGGAAGTTTCTACAATCATGATACATGTAATTGAATAGTAGACACTTTTAGAATTCTTAAGACAATAAAATCATGAAGAAATTTTACAAGATAGCAAATGGAAAACTCCTACTCGCTAGGAGTTAGTAACTCCTGATGTCATAAAATTCTCTCAGAACTAATAGAAGCCCATAAGGTCCAGTAAATTATGATCCAAGAAGAACCATAAGGAGAAGTGTGCTTAGAAAACCATCCCCATAATGTTCAAGACACCTTTAAGAAACAGGCAACCCCAGGAAAAAGCTAGAGTTCATCTGTACATTCACATTGATGAATGCATCAGAGAGAAATAGAAAAATAATAGACTTGAAAGAACCTATCCACTAAAACAAATCAAAAGACACAAACAAAAGATAGAAGGTGGCTTTCAAAATATTGAATAAGTATGCCACTCCAAATAACAATAGTTGGCAACACATATTACCAGTCCTCCCTCAAATCGGTTTTCATCATATGGGAAAACTAGATGCCATTGTTCAGAAGTTTGATTCAATATAAATTGCTACTAACAATTATGTTAAACAATCCACAAAACTGAGTAAGGTGACAAATATATTTAAGCCTAAATTTCTATTATATATTTTGCAAGAATGGAAAAGTAAATCCAACAACACAGAAATAACCTTTTCAAAAATTGACATGGCTTCCTTTGTTGCACTCTTCTCCCTCTCTGAGAATGAAATAATAATTCATTAAACAAAGTACCCCAGAATCATGTAGAAAGGAAAGGGAACATACATTTCGCTTGAAGGATCAGATTTTCAAAACATGCTGTTAAATTTAATTACTTAATTCTAATTCTGTATCACAACTTTTACTTTTACACATGCTGTCATCTTTTTGCAACATATAACTTATTTTTCTATCTCCCGACAGTACAATTGAAAGATTTAAATTTTAGACACTTTGTCTTGATGTTGTCAAAAATACTATTCACTGTAAATCGATATTGGCATCACTAACCGTGTATCTAATCCATGTCTTGATAGCCGAATCTATAGGAATTATGAAGAGAACCTCTTCTAAATTAGCCAGTGAAAACAACACAGAAGAGATAACTAAATAAGAAAGTATCTGAGCACTTAGGAAAAAAAGAAGAAAGTGTTCACTACTCCACAGAGAGGATAAGAATGAACACCGAGAGAGCCAAAGTTTTCATTTTTCTTTTCAGGTTTGTGAGTGTACTAATAGCCTCAACTCACATTTAGCCAAAAATAAAAAGCCTTTATCATCTTAAGTATTCTCTAATCTTTGGATGGTAGTTAGTGTCAAACTCTCAATAACAAGTTAACAACCCATGTGGTTGATTTGCTTGATCCTGAAAAACCTCAATAATGAAACAATCAAAAGTGGAAAGGAAAATCCCTAAGTTTCAATAAAAGCCTGCAAATTCTCATTTCCAATAGCCTCCAGTGAACTAAAAAGTACTCTCATTCTGGTTGTCATCTCCATCAATTGAAGTAGCTAAGCTTTTTATTCCTTCTTTTTACCTATAAAGAATTGTAAGCCCACCAACCCATCACTCCCCTCCCCTACAAAAAAACACAAATACAAAGAAACCTTGCTTCTACATAGCAAAAACCGAGGAAAAACTTCAAAAATCTAAAAAAGCTTATTGAGAAATGGAAACAAAAAGTGCACAATAAAGAGATAAAGAGATAGGTAACTGACTGATGGGACAAGTGATGAGGAAACCAGAGTGGGAATGCTGAAGGAGAGAAGAAGGAGCATTATAATCAAAACGAGGAATGCTAATCACAGCAGAGTGCTGCTCCCATGGCTTCATCTCCTGCTCCTCCTTGTTTTTCACTTCCATTTCTTTCCCTTGTTGATTTTCTTCACTGAATTCATCAGAATCTTGGTTTTCTACAGAATGCTCTTTTACTGATTCTGATTCTGATTCTTGTTTCGCCATTTCTTTGATTTCGTCGGCCATTCGGTTTTAGCTAAGATGCAATTGGAAACCCCATAAAAAAAAAAACCCAGGGTTTATAGAGCAGACGCTTGCGGAAAGGAGTTACAATATGTTAATTAAGGAAAATTGGTCAAATTGGTCCCTTAACTTATAAAGTTTTTGCGATTTCACCTCTTATCTTTTCTTTTGGAAAATTTTATCCATTATATTTATAATTTTGATAAATTTCATCTATTATCTTTATAATTTTGGCCAATTTTACCATTCTTTTTTTTTTTTTGTTTTGGTCAACATCAACGGTTATATTTCATAAAAATCATTTTCTCAAGGTAAAAATGTCAATTCACCCGTTTTAAAAAAATTTGATCAAATTCATCTCTTAACTTATAATTTTTTTGCAATTTCTTCTTTTTTAAATTTTTTGGATAATTTCATCCATTATCTTTATAATTTTACCCAATTTTATCCTTCTTTTATTTTTTTTTTTGTCAACGGTTATATTTATTAAAAATAATTTTCTCAAGGGTAAAAAAGTCAATTCACTTAAAAAAGACAACACAAAATTTGTGAAAAACAGAGTGTAAGTTCCGCCGGTGCCGACATCTTCATCTTCTCACCGCCAGTGCGAGACACATATTTTCAAGTATATTAGAGGGTCTTTACAAAGATTCTTGGATTCGAAGAAGTCGGCACCGACGGAAGTTCTACTTTGTTTTTCACAAATTTTGTGTGTGTGTTTTTTTTTTAAAAAAAGGTGAATTGACATTTTTACCCTTGAGAAAATTATTTTTATTAAATATAACCGTTGACAAAAAAAAATAACAAAAGGATGAAATTGGCCAAAATTATAAGGATAAGAGATGAAATTATCCAAAAATTTTAAATAGGGATGAAATCGCAAAAAAAATTATAAGTTAAGGGATAAAATCGCAAAATATTTATAAGTTAAGGGATGAATTTGACCAATTTTTTTTAAAACAGTGAATTGACATTTTTACCTTTGAGAAAATGATTTTTATGAAATATAACCGTTGACTAACGGTTGACAAAAAAAAATTAACGGAATGATGAAATTAGCCAAAATTATAAAGATAATGGATAAAATTTTCCAAAAGAAAAGAAAATTGATGAAATCGTAAAAAAGTTATAAATTAAGGGATCATTTAGACCAATTTCCCTATTAATTAATTTTAAAAACATAAATCTCTATATATAAAATTTAAGTTAATTTTGATAAAGTTTAAATTTTTTTATTTTTTATTTTTTATTAATGTCACCACACATACCCGTAAGCCATTGCGGCGATTATGACCTAACAATATGCACAATCAACTATTTAATGTTGTCCTCATTGTACTAAAAGTTGTCCCTCCACTGTACTAAAAGAGACACACAAGTTGATTATGAGTACGATAAACTTATTCTTATATATTATTACTTATTCACTTATTTCTTATCCACTAAATTTTATATAATGAATGATCCATTGAATTTCGAATTTCATATAATAAATAATTTCATATATTTTCAACTATACTAAAATGAATACCTGAGTTGATTATAAGTACATATATTCATTCTTATATATTATTACTGGTTAACTTATTTCTTGGATATGAGATGAGATATCACAATTATATTTTAATTGTTTAATTTTTTTAGTACCAAATATTTATTATTTTTCTATTTCCAACCTATTCATCTTCTCCCACTAAATATAATCCTCAAAGCTATATAATTAATATAAAAATTAAAATATAATAAAAAAAAATCATTTATATGAAATGATTATAATATTAATCAATACATTTATATTAATTAATTTTATACATATATATATATATAAATCTTTTAACAATAAAATCTATATGGTATAATATATTTAATGGATTATATGTATATATTTATTATACATTATCAATATTATTTTTTAAAGTAATATACATGAAAAAGTTAAAATTTTAATAGAATTAGGATTTTTTTTTTTCCAGAATAGGATTAGGATATTTATGTAGAATTTGTGTTTCCATTGAATTTCGCAGTTCATTATATAAGTAGTATTTTTAGGTATATTGAAATCTGTAAGTTCGACCCCAAAAAAAATTGTCAATAACAGAAGCAAGATATATTACGAGGTCGAATCGGTGTGTTTTTCTTTATTTTTCTGTCTTGAGAATTAGGGCGTGAGTCTTGAATAGATTAACCCAAAAAGAAGAAAAAAAAAAAAAAAAAAAAAAAAAAAATAGTTAGTAAACAATCCGTATGGACGGTGTTGTTTTATCTCCAGTCGATCAACAGAATCTTGTTTCTTCGTTTCTTGAAATCGCAGTCGGCCAGACTGTTGAGACAGCTCGTCAATTTCTGGAGGTACTGAAAATTTAAATTTCTTTAGCATTGTTAAAAAAGGAAAAAAATTGTATCTTTTAGGTGTAGTTTTTAATTAATTATTATTTTTTCAATTGGGCGAAATCTTTCTTAGAAAAAGTTCAGTTCTTTATTGATCCCAGGATTCATGCTTGCTTGAAGGTTATTGTGTTTCTTTGATACGTAAGATTTTAATTTCTTGAAGGTATTAGCCGTTAAGTAATCTGGGTGATTTTTGTGGTGATTTGCTAGTTACAACTTCATATATTTTTAAATCTTTTATTTTATTTTAAGGTACTTTGTTGATTGAGTCATTGTAATTGGAATTTTTGGTGTGAATAAATGCTTGTGATTAGTGTTTTCTTATTATTTACTTCTTTTTTTTAATCCCCAATTTCATGTATGTTTTGGTTAAAGGTATTAAATACAATTTGGAGTTGAAATCCTGCTATGATATATTTATCTCATTTTTGGTTTTGGTTCTCTAAAACCTGATGTACTGGTCTCGAATAATGCTGAAGCTTTGTATTGATTTGCTTGAAGTTGATAATTTCATTTATTTGGGGCAGGCTACTAGTTGGAAGCTTGAGGAAGCTATTCAACTTTTCTACTTGGGAAATGAAGGTGGGATTCTTACATCATCTGCGCAATCTGAACGATGGGAAACTGATGAGCCCTTGGTGGATCCAAATGTGAGGTATGTTGGAAGGGTTTTATCAGTATGAAATCCTTCGCATTTATTTATATTTTCCTAAGAAATAAAAAACAAGAATCAATTATTTGATCCTTCTTTTATGTTTATTTGGAATTTTACATTGTTTATATTTACTTTCAATGCAGTGGATTAAGCAACAATTGGGAAGATGGAAGTGCCAAAGAAGTAGATGGGGATGATGTACGACCTCCTTTACCAGTAATAAGGGATGTTCTTTACGATAACTCGATGTCTTTTGGGTATGTGATTTATATCATATTTTGTTCCTCGATATTATCTTCTACGAGTAGATCTGAATGCTTAAAACTATTGTCCATTGTTTTTAGTTGCTGTAACTTGGTTTGCACTTGTATTGTATGGTGATTCCTTAGACTTCTATATATGAAGATGAAAATTTTAACGTAGACAAGTATGTCTCCCTATAACTTTTATTCGATGTGTCATTTTTAACGTTTCAGCATAATTGTTCAGTTTTTGTTTTTTCGAGTTCTTGATATCCTCTTCTATACCAGAGGCTAATGTTTCAAACCTTTTCTTAGTTCTGTCAAATTGAATACTTATACTGTTTCCTAATACTGAGGTATGGATAACTTGTAGTTTTTTTATCTTCAAAGAAAATTTGACACCCTACTATTTTGGGGCCATGTATAGCTCACATATCACTTTCCTAGGATGCTAATATTTCATGAGAATGTGTCAAAAATATATATAACTTTTTTAGGTTGAAAAATTCAACCTTACAATGTCGAAGTTAAGTAGCAATTATCTTATATGGTTATATCTGCAGTGTTGGTATTGATTTTTTATTTATTGATGGGCCTGTGTATGTGAATTTCATAATTTTCTTTTTTTTTTTTTTAGAGTATCGAGAATAGGTGGCTCATCTCATGAAGCTCATTCAGTGGTTCCCTTCCGCAATTTTGAGGAGGAAATGAAACAATCTGGTGTCTGGGAAACAGGGAATGTTTCCTCCTCTGCTGTGGATGGCTCCCGAGACAACCTTGCTTCTTTATACCGTCCTCCATTTGCTTTGATGTTCCATGGACCGTTTGAAAAGGTAACGGTGCATATCTTTGATATTATAGTTACGAATGATTTTCTTTCCTATTTAGTTATCTTAATAGAAAATTTTGTTGCAGGCCAAAGATTCTGCCAGAACGCAAAACAAGTGGCTTCTGGTAAACTTGCAATCAACCAGAGAATTCAGCTCACATATGGTATAATTTTCTGAGTTTCTTTTTCCGTTTCTGCTTCAATCTAATTGAAAGTTTTTCCTTATTACTGTGTCTGACTTTGCATTTATTTTGCTGGTGTTGTTATGAAGCTTAATCGTGATACATGGGCTAATGAAGCTGTTGCCCAAACCATTAAAACTAATTTCGTCTTCTGGCAGGTACGTTGTTTTCTCCTTTTCCTTTGGCATTTTGTTTCTAAGTTTTTCTACTGGTATAGAGGTTTTCTTACCCGATGTAGAGTTACGTTTCTAAATAAACTCACACGATTTCAAATTTTAAATGCATAAACTACATCCGAGGGTGATGGATGGAGAAATAAGGGTTGGTTTGGAATTTTATACCGTCTTTTAGTCATTCTTTTCCCTCCCTTTTTGACACAATTCTAAGTAGGAACAAACTCATATTTTATATGAGTTTCTGAAGAGGATCACATTTTTTTATATACTTTTATTACTAGGATTATTGTTTCTAGTTTCTTAAATTGCTTTGTTCTTCCCCAATCCCTCGAAACATCTTCTAGGTTAACTGGTTACTTTCTTTCTTCCGATGTGCATGCAGGTATATGATGATACAGAAGAAGGGAGTAAGGTGTGTACATACTACAAACTAGATTCTATTCCTGTTGTAATGGTGATTGATCCTGTCACGGGACAAAAGATGCGCTCTTGGCGTGGTATGATTCAGCCAGAAACTTTATTGGAGGTATGTCATTTATGGCTTTTATATGAATTCTGAGGACGAGACAAATAATGTACAAAATTAGTTACGCTTGGAAATTAAGATCATGAACCTTTTCTTTTTTTTGGTTCATTATTTTAGGATCTCCTACAATTTATGGATGGCAGTCCCACAGATCATCACGTAAACTTGTCTCACAAGCGTCCTAGAGAAAGTTCTCAAGCCCCTCCACAGAGAAGTCAAGTTTTATCAGGTATTCATAACTTAGTTTGCTACTGCCATGCTTCTGTATCTTATGCTATACGTCCATTCAGCATATCTCGCAAAATGTTTTGTTAGTCAAAGCTGATAAGTTTATTCTATTTTGCATACTATTGAAGACAATGCCAGACCCTTTCTGAAAATAGACAAAAGATATAAAGCTCTTTATATCTTGTAAAACTACTCGTAAATGCTGACGCTAACCTTGTCAAAGATAAATATTTTTCGTAGTCTGCATTGTTGCAGTCATGGATAGAGAAACATGCATATATATGTATGTATGTATGAATGTAATTCCTCTGTTTCGTCCACCCTAGTCCTTAACAGTAACTGCCCTAAAGTTTGTCTCTTTTCTTTTTCCCAAACAAATTCTATTTTCTGGACACTTCTTATAGGTTCTTTTAGTTGTGTGTGTATAATGTATAATTTCTTTGATTCTTCAGGTCAGAATGAAGAAGATGAGGACTTGCAACTGGCATTAGCTGCTTCCATGGAAGGTGTAACAGATATCAAAAAAGAAGTTTCAAAAGAAACTGAATCTAATACGAAGGAAACAGAAAGCATAGCCAGGATTCCTGCCTATCCGCCTCTTCCTGAAGAACCCACGGGCGACAGGAGTCTCCTCTGTAGAGTTGGTGTCCGTCTTCCAGATGGACGTAGAATTCAGAGGAACTTTCTACGCACTGATCCAATTCAGGTAAACATTTTATTTTTTTACTCAAATCAGATTTTAATCATTCAATTCCATAGTTAGCATACCATTTATTATGTTCTGTTACTTTCTTTCTTTCTTTCAGTTGCTTTGGTCGTTCTGCGTCTCTCAGCTTGAAGAAGCTAAGACAAGGCCATTCAGATTGGCACAGGCCATCCCTGGAGTTTCCGAGTGCTTGGATTATAATGCCAAGATAAGTTTTGAGGAATGTGGGCTTGTTAATTCCATGATATCGATTAAATGGGAATGAATGAATCAATGGAGATGTCTTGTTTACGTTTATATTTTAATCGGTTTTTTTTTATTATTATCATTTCAGTTGTACTGGAAAAGGATTTCTGTATCAGATACAGAGTCTGCTGAGAAAAGGGGGGTTTTGAAAGGGCTAGTTATGAACACTGTTCTCACCATGTAAATATTATATTAGGCTCTATTTGGACAGTTGTTTTTTTTTTTTTTTTTTAAATTATAAAATTGTATTTTATTTATTTATTTTTTAAGTATTGATTGCATTTTGATTTTGGATTGGGGTTAGTTTAGTTGATTTGACTATTTTATTTATATATTTTTTTTTTTTATGGATTTTTTTTTCAAATTAATTGATGAGGATATTGAGTTAGGAAATGAAACGTATGGAGATGGAAGTTGAGTTTGTGGTTGGTTTATCTATTTAGATGCAATTGAAAGGAATATATATATATATATATATATATATATATATATATATTATATAAGATTACACGTTTCTATTGCTTTAGTATAATTATATTGAACTTTTAGATTATTTAATTTTTAATGGTTTTATTGTAATTAAGTTGAATTTTTAAGGTTTTTTTTTTTTTGAAAAAAAAACTTTTTCAATAATTATGACTTTTGATTTCATTTATTTTATGTCTTTTCACTTTCTTCTATTTATTCTAATTCACAACACTTAATTCTTTCATATATATATAAAATATATATATATATATATATATATATATATATATATATAATTTGGACTCGGGCTGCGGAGCATTCGTACAGTAGCTTAACTTCTTTTAGGGGGTTAGGGTTTAAGCCGGAGATTTTAACATGGTGTAATCACCCTAGGGGATTCGAATCCTCGATCATCCGCTCTGGAGGAAGCATTAAGAGAGTCTTACTAACTTTCTCAGCTACCGAGTTGATTTCATTTATTTTCCGTCTTTTCACTTTCTTCTATCTATTCTAATTTATATATATTTTTTTAATTTTAAAAATTATATAGCACAACACTTAATTATTCCATATATATATATATATATATTCATCATCTTCTTTTTATTGTTTTTTTTTTCATATAAATTGTTGATTTTGTATCTACACTAGAAATAATAATTAAGTATATAATTTATTATTTAATTCTAATAATATAATTCCTCCTTCATAATATAATTATTTGTATTTCTAAATTAAATAATTAATATCAAAAGATAACTAACATTTGTATAGACATAATTAAATATCATTAGTACATACTATTCATTACTTTTAGTCACCTAAATATTAGTACATAATTAACATAACACATGAGATAGTAATTTAAATCGATTTGAATTCTTTCATCATTTTATATATATATATATATATATATATATATATATTTATTTATTTATTTATTTAAATGCATTTTAAAATATGTCCTAGTGGAATTGGGAGGTGACGATTAGCATATACATAATTGAATTAAAATATTTAAATAACATTCCTTTTATAAGAAACTTCATCCTCATATCTTCTTTATAAGGATAAGAAGAAAAAGGTCAACATTTAATTATATATATATATATATATATATATATATATATGTATATATATTATAAGGTTGCTCGTTAAATGTAAACAAGCAAAACATGAGCACTTACATGAATAATAATAAAATAATTAGTCAATTTAATTCCGTAACTTATATAATTTGTTCAAAATTTTTCTTTAAAAAATTTTATTTAAATAACAAGATGCTTTAATTACATTTTTTGGTTAATAAAGTTTCTCTTTTTCGAATAAGAGTATCCGATTACTACATATTTGGTTCAAGTTGTGTTTATAAAGTTTAACTTTTACTTGGAAGAAAGTCTTATACTAACTTTTACATAACACTTATCATCGAGCGTTACATTCGTGACTTTATGTAACATTCACAATACGTTTTTCCATTATAACTTGAGTTACACACATAGAATTCTAAATTTACTCGGGAGAATATCTAATCCCGACTCTTACTTGATGTTCAACAAATGTTACATTCGTGACTTTATGTAACATTCACAATATGATTTTTCATTATGGCCCGAGTTACACTCATAGAGTCTTAACTTTACTTGGGAGAAGGTCTTAATCTAACTCTTACATAACGCTAATTGAATGTTATATTCACGACCTTATGTAATATTCACAATACGTTTTTCTATTATAGCTTAAGTTACAATCATCGAGTCTAAATTTACTCGGGAGAATATCTAACCTTGACTCTTACTTGATGTTCAACAAGTGTAAACATCCGTGACTTTATATAACATTCACAATACGTTTTTCTATTATGGGCCGAGTTATACTCACAGAGTGTTAACTTTACTTGGGAGAAGGTTTTAACCTAATTTTTACATAATGCTTAGTGAATATTAAACTAGTAAAATTTCGTACAACATTCAAAATATATTTTTATATTATATCTCTTTAACAAAAACTTAATAATATTAATCTTTTCTTTTTTTTTTGATAAGCGATGGAATCATTAAAGGAAGAAATGAAAACAACAAACAACATGAAAGGAAAGACCTACAACTACCAAAGCAATCTTGGTCTCCCCCCCCCACAAGTCGGGGTTTAGAAGATCCGTCGGACCTGTTCCAAAAAAAACCAGAAGACTTTGCCCACTTAGCTAAAAAATGGGCCATACTATTACAAGTGAGAGGAGCATAATCTATTTGCCACAAAACATGTCGATCAAGCAATTTACGTCCTTAAGAAATCGGTGCTTTAGCTCGCCAGTCTTCAAACTGCTCAAAACCTAACAAAGACAAAACACCAAGGGCAGCATCTCCCTCTAACATAACCTTCTCAAATCCCAAATCATCCGCATGTTTAAGGGCTTGGATAGCCGCTTCCGCTTCAGCGCAAAAAGGGTTATCCGAAGCAAAGTGGTTCACCCAAACCCCCACAACTTTCCCAAGATGGTTTCTCGGAACACAACCAAGTAACAGTGATACCGTCCTTAAAAGTGGAATCGAAATTGAATTTAAATTCACCTTGTGGAGGAGGGGTCCAGCTAGGTGGGGGGCCGCAACCTCTTCCTCGTCTGTTCTTCTTGCCTCTAGAAAGGCTTGCCTTCCAATACATAACATGTCTACTATTCACAGAATCTGAAATTTCTTCCCAAGTATGTGCCAACTTGTTTTTCCAAATGAGATTCCTAGTTAATTAGATTTGTTCAAGGGCAGTAGCCATAAAGTGTCGTAATTTCTGCTTCTCTTGCTCGCTGAGTGGAATGGTATTCTTCGGGTCCAAGCATGAAGCTTATCCATTCTTCGTCGGTGAGATGTTGGAGCTGATCAATCTTGATTTTCCATGGTGACTTCCACCAAAGCAGTTTACTAAGAGGGCAAGAAAAAGCCAAATGGTGAAGTGATTCCAGTTCTTTTCCACAGATATAGCAGTTAGCGCTGTCCGGAGGGACAAAATTATGGATCCTCTCCAAGGTAGGGATAGAGTTACTCAGCATTTTCCAAATCAGCATCGAGTGTCTTCCATGCAACTGTGCCTTCCAAAGTAACTTCCATTTTTCCTTTTCCATCAAACTACAACCAGGTGAGCGACGTTGGACTAACATTCTGTGGGTAGACCGAACAAAATAATTCCCTGTCGAGGAGGGGGTCCAAACTAATCGATCTTGCTCCGAATCAAGTATCGGGGTATTACAAATAAGACTACCAATGTGGCTCGGAAAAATAGAGCAGACTTTCTCATGATCCCACTCCCTTTGATCCGAATCCATCAAGTCCCGAACGAACATAATTTATGGAGGAAGAATAATCTCATCCGGAATACGAAAGCTGCCGATCTTATATAACCAAGGGTCGGTTTTTAACCTTTACATAGAACCCCTCCCTATCCGGTAACATATGCCTTCTTCAAGTGTCGGTATGCTGTTCTTAATCCCTCCCCAAATCCAGGAGGATTTCTGACGAGTATGTTGTACATCAAGTAAGCGTCTTCCCCTCAAGTAGCGGGCTTTAATGAGTTGTACCCAAGTTTTGTTAGTTCCTTTGCAAAGGTTCTAGGCCAGTTTCGTTGAAAAAGCTAGGTTAAATTCCTCCATCTTACAAACCCCCAGCCCACCTTCTTCCTTAGGTAGGCAGATTCGGTGCCAAGCGGTGAGATATAGGTGTTTGTTTCTTCTATCATCAAAGCCCCAAAAGAAATCTCCGATCATGCTATCCATCTTCTTCAACATCAATTTCGGCAACTGCACTGTTTTCATTATAAATGATGGCACGACCTGGGCCACGGATTTGATAAGAACAAGTCTACCTGCTTGAGATAGAGCTTTTTTCCTCCACCCATTCAGCTTGTTCGCCATTCTTTCCATAACATCCTTATAAGCTTTAGCCTTTGACGCAAACTTGCAAAATGGGTGGCCTAGGTACTTGCCAACGTGTGAGCATTCCTGCATCTCCAAGATGTTGCATATGTCACCTCTCAATGTTCTGGGGGTATTCGAGCTGAAATGCACAGAGGATTTCATCCAGTTAATAGCTTGTCCAGTGTTCAAACAGTACTCCGAGAGGATTGAGTGAATCTCTACAACCTCCTCCGTATTTGCCTTAGAGTAGATGACCAAGTCATCAGCATACATGAGGTGGGTTACCCTAGGGGCAGTTCGGGCTATTTTAATCCCACTTATCCTTCCTTCGCTTTCTGCTGTAGCCAACATTTGTGACAAGAGGTCCAAGAAAATAGTGAATAAAGCCGGGGACATGCGTCCCACTGCCTGATAATAATATTAATCTTATGACATTATAAGAATATTTTTTTTTTTGAAAAACATTATAAGAATATTGATCAATAAATTTATTTAGGGTTTCTTGGTAGAAAGAAGTGTGTGGAAAAACATTGAATTTGTTTGGACAAATGTCAAGCAGGCTGTCACAAGACGGTTAAAAGTAGGTCTAAGAAAGGACAATGGCTGCCACTACTAAGGGCATTAGTGGAGCAAAATATAAATATTATTTTATTAAATACGTGTGGCTATTTTTTTAAAAATTCACCTAACTTTTGAAGTTGATGTTAACCATTTATTTATTTATTATTTATATATATATATAAAGTGTATATATATATATAATTTTTAGTTTACATAT
The DNA here is from genome assembly GCA_025388415.1 of Cynanchum wilfordii. Classification (NCBI taxonomy): domain Eukaryota; kingdom Viridiplantae; phylum Streptophyta; class Magnoliopsida; order Gentianales; family Apocynaceae; genus Cynanchum; species Cynanchum wilfordii. The sequence continues at coordinate 1,404,419 of JAHSUH010003438.1, forward strand.
TTTATTTATTGCCTTTGGGGATGAGAAATCTGTTTTTACTTTTATATATTTTAGCAAAGAAGAAAAAGTTTCTCAAGTTCACTTTAAGAAAGAATATTCCAAGATTGGTACTAGTATATAATTTTATTTTTAGATTATTAAAGAAATATTTGGAAAGATTAAAATTATATATTGTTGGAAAATAATGAATATTTTCTATGGATTAATAATTTTAGACTCACTCAAAAAACTTAAAGCTTATATATATACTTATATATATATATATATTTTTAATGAAATTTTTCCTTTTAATTTTGTGAAAAATTTGAAATATTTTCATTTTTAAGGTGTTTCGAACTTATGACTTAAACGTACTATCAATTGAGTTACTCTTTCTTAAAAAATTAATTTTTTTCCCATAAAAAAGGGTTAAAGATAACCGTAATTACCAACACTTGTTGGTTCTCCATATGTAAAGTCTCGAGTTTGAACATTGTCTATGAAAAGGCAAGTGTGGAGAGAGCTTTTCCTTCAATAGAAATCTGACGCGACTTGACTCCGATTTAGTTGGAATCCAAAATGACTACAGGACACCAATAAATTAATATATATATATATATATATATATATATATATATATATATAACCCTAATTTGTTTTAGAAGTCCTTTTAAAAAGTTTTGTAAGAAGAAGATAATTTTACTTGGCCAGAAATTTCTTGATTGTCAGATCAAGTGATCTCTAGCTACCTCTTTAACACCAACAACAACAACTTGTCTTCTTCAAAATGCTTATTATTATTAATTATTATTTGTTTGGTTTATTAATTAGTGGCCACAATTTGTTCACGAAAATACTTAAGACTTCACCTGTAAAAAGTGGAAAACACACTTTGGTGCGTGTAGACCAAACATGCCATATATATATATATATGCTTATATGTATAGCCTTCGAGATATATATATATATATATATATATATATATATATATATGTATGTATATATGTATGTATGTATGTATGTATGTATGTATAGCCTTCTCAAAAGAGTTAACGAATCCGATCATAATAAATTGAGTATAAAATAATTACTAAATAACAAATATTTTTATTTTTAATTAAATTATTAATTTTTTCGATTACGAAGAATAAAGAGAACAACCCTTAAAGGTTAATGCTCTAGAGAGTGTAGAAATATTTACTATCTTAATCATTGGAGGACCAAAGTCGAGAACACTACCTTCAAAACATTTTTTTTTTTTTTTTACAGGTTACTTGGAAATCCAGTAGAACCCCGAAGGTTAATACTATGGAGAGTGTAAAAACATTTACTAACTTAACTATTGGAAGACCAAAGTCGAGAACCCTTAGCACATCATGGCTATTTTTACAGGTTACTTGACAATCCAGTAGAATATTTCTTTATTCTACGTAGTATTGTAGAAAATCATATATACAATTATTTTTTAATCTCGAGATTTTTTAATTATAAGTGTGACTATTTATATTTATATACTTACGTCAGGTTGTCATATAATACCGTGAAGTGGAATTTGGAAAATAGAAGAATTGATTAAACAAGTTGAAACCATGCATGCTTCCTGGTAGGGCAATTGTCACAAATGGGGTTTTCATAAGTGGGGCGGAGGATAAGAGAATGATGTTGACTCTAAAATTATATTATAATTATAATTATATATATATATATATATATATATATATATATATTTAAGTATCATATATGCTATAAAGTTTTAGGAATTTTTAATACACACACATATATATATATATATATATATATATATATATATATATATATATATATTGGGCAAAGAAAAGGACAGCTTTCTTAAAAAGGGAACTCTAAAAGAAGGCCAATAAATTATTTGTGTCAAAAAAAATGAAAAAAAGAAGGGTTAGAAATTTTATTAATAATCCTGCCATGTTATTTTGTTTTATTCGAGTAGGGGAAAAGCTTTATTTCCATTAGCCAATACTTGATCGACACATATGATGTATATTATATATCTATATCTATATTACATTAACTATATATTATTACCAACCGATTGAGAACGATTTTATTGTGTGTGCCATATAGATTAGAATGCTCCATTGGTTGTCAAGTGTCCTATAAAAGACCTTGTGTCGGAGGGGGGTGGTCTCGACGTTTGCCTCGATGGTAAAGTTAGTAAACAAATTTTGAGGGTCTCCTTAGGGAATCGAGAACCAAAAAGAAAATACTCTTGATTGCTCTCTGAGCATGTAGAATGTAAAGAGAATAATAATTAGATATCTTGTGTGTGTTGTGCATGTGTTACCCTTCATATTTTGGGGTCGTAGCCAATTAGGGGAAGAACACCTAAAAAGTGGGCACTGCTCGTCGACTTGATTTGGGCTTAAAGAGTGCCTGCCGATCAAAACCATATAATGCTCTTATATTAGGATATACTTTCATGTTAGAAGTCATGCCACTTTCGTGGTCTATCCGGTCTCTAGTCGGGATCAAGTAGACTAAAATGAGTCCTAGACCGTCCGATGTGTGGTGTCCATCTCAGTCTGCTCGACCTACATAGTAATTCACTTCATTTCGATACCTTTCACCAACATCCTGTCTAAGTAATAAAGAACTTGATCCTCTCAAACATTGTCTTAAATGTGAATGTTGAGATAATTTCTTTATTGTTCAAACTTCAATATTTTGTATATAATTACTAAATTTATAACAAGATTATATATATAGAAATAATTATATATATACAAAAATTTCATAATTTATTATTAAACACAATTTATTCCATAAATTTTAACTATTTTAATTAATTTAGAATATTAAATTATAATACTAAATATGTATTTAATTATTTTACTCAATTCAAAAAAAAGGATATATAATATATAGAAGTAAATTGAAGTAGAATTTCTCAAATATTATTATACACAACTTATCATATAATACATTATGTATATATTATTATCAATTATTTTACACATTAAAGCTACTTTTTATTTACCTAACAAATTTGAAATATATATATATATATATATATGTATATAAATATATCGATACTTTTAAAAGCATGAATATATATACAACACATATATATATATATATATATATATATATATATATACAACATTGTCAAACTAATCTTCAATGTTTTGTTTTTTTCTACATTTTCTATATATGTAAGAAAAGCAAGCATTTGATTTGCAACCTTCAAACAAAAAAAACTTTGGTGGTCCATTAATATATATCCACAACACAACAAATCACTAAAAATAAATTAAATAAAATAAAATAATTGCCCACAATCTCAGTGGAGAAAAACCTATCAGTTTGCATTTTATATTGTCTGCCCTAAAAATTTATATTTTCAACCAAACTAATTAATTAAGCTACTACGTCACTTACTTACTTTCATCAATATATTCATGATATTGTAATTATTATATACGAGATCGTGAATTTAATATACTCGTTATGATTTTCATGTATAAGTCAGAGTGAAGTATTTTCTCGAGTAAGAGTTAGATTCTACAGATACAACTTGGTCTAAATTCATATTACACTATAGGCTATTAGACGCCTTCTACTGCTACGTATGCTAAAAAAATATTTAGACAATGGGGAGTGTCTTAATAAATTAAAAAAATACTTTAAAATTTTATTGTATTCATAGATGAATTATACGTCGAGGCTATTGAGACGATTAGAATTGAACATATATACCAAACGTCTCATAGCAAGAAACATCCTAATATATATACATATATATATACATTTTAAAAAAATGTTAATAGCTTTATTTATTTATTTATTTTTCATTGTAGTGTTAGTCCAATAGTGATTTTAGATACCGAATTGTCTAACAAAATTAAAGAATATATCTATAGCTACGACTATGAGTTTCGTAATAGATTAAAAAACGCGTTTAAAAAAAGTTTTAATTTTAAAAATAATTTAAAAACTTCACTTATTCATACGTGAAATATACCTTAAAGTTATTAAGATAAACAGAATTGAAGCATTTATACCAAACGTCTCATAGTTAGAAACACCCTAATATATATACGTAATTGAAACATTTAAAAAGTCATAATAGTTCAACCATGACTTTGGATACCTTAAAAAAAAAAAAAAAAAAACCAAAAAGAAATATGTCTAAGGCTACCTCTATGACTTCCTTAAATACCAATCATCATCATCACTTACAAATGCTAGTAGACAAAGAGAAATCGCCATTGATACACTTTCTTTCTTGAAGCTCTATATTATCATCACCACCAATATATATATATATATATATATATATATATATCAGCCATGGCTCATCATCATCATCATCATCAAGAAGAATGTGTTACACAAGAAAACACATCTATACATAACTGGTGGAATGATCTCCATGCATGTTCTTTATCTTCATGGAGCACAACAAGCTGCAGCAGCAGCAATACTTATTGGCAAACTCATGATGATCAATCCAAGATAAATATTAATAATCATTCTGATGATCAGTCTAATAATTCTTCTGGGGATGAGAATCTTTCCATTTCGACGACGTCGTTTACCAACGTTTCCAATCATTCCGATCTTAGTGCTGAATCTGCTGGAAATGATCAGTTTGTTGGAGAAACAGTTGTAGGATCTTCTGATCATCAAAATCAGCTTTGGAATCATCTTCTCTTGTAAGTTTCTTTTGCTTTTAATCTGTTTTTAGGGTTTTTTTCTTTTCGAGTTTTTGAATATATATATATATATATATATATATATATATATATATATATATGAACGAAGACTATGATTACTTTTTTGATTAAAAACACAACTCTAGTATTTGTTGTTTAGAAATCTTTTTTATAGTGAAAATTATTTATGCAGAACAAATGGTGAAAGTTGGATTAAACTCGAAGAAAAAATATGCAGTTATATCTAAAATTTAACCTAAAAACATAGCCTATATTTCTAGATTATTGTGCTTTTTGAGAATTTTTTGAAAGATTGTTTATTCTAAGATAGGTTTGATGCACTAATTAATTAATTGATTAATTTTCATATGCTTTGAAATTTCTATATGCATATATATATATATATATATATAAATCAAGAATTAATAATTTCCCCCGCGACGAAGTACGAAGCCACTACGTAAAAAAAAAAAAAAAGCCACTACGTACGAAAGTTGGCAATAGTGGACACTCATAGGTTTTGTTTTTGTTGGGGTTTTCTTTTGTAGGGAGGCCGGGGACGCGGGGGGGGGGGGGGGGTGGGGTGGTGGTGGTTAGGTTGTAGGGTAAAAAATTCTTCTTTTCTCTATTCAAGAATTAGATTTGAATTTACTTTTGGGAGCCACCAAATGAAAGATTAATTTGCATTTAGGACATAATTATTCATGCAAGATTTTGTCAATGAAGGTGGTAATAATTTTTCTTTTTTTTCCCTTAAACTTTTCTTTTTTTTATATATATATATATATATATGAAGAAGGCAATATATATAACCTGCCCTTCTCAAGAATATATAGTTCCTAGGTTATAATTAAGTAATTGCAATTTTTTTTATATATTTTTAATACTTCTTCAATTTCTTTAACTTATTAATTTCAACATTTCTTTTGCTATTGTACCTTAATTATGTAAATAAACATGGGATGTTTTAATGAGTTTTTATATATATATATATATATTGTTTAAGATTGTAAGAACATGTTGAGTAACATGTTTAGTTAATTATAGCTTCAACAATTAGTAAAATGCTTTCTTGTCTAAATGAGTTTGCAAATTCAAACTTTATGTAGACATGTCTTAAAAGACACCCCTATAGTTGAGATTTATATATACAAGACATAACGTGCTTTAATATATATATATATATATATATTATAACAAGCTCGATGGGTCTTGAGAGGGTTTCTTGAATTGCGCCTCATCTTAATTGAGTCTGTTTTTAAATTTTATATTATTAATACCATCCTTGAAAGTTTGAAGTGTTCTTTAACTACTATACCTAAATTTTGATCGATAAACACTATGAACAAGAATACATAAAACCTCCTAATGAACATTTTTTAGTCTACATGATTTAAAAGTCACTGTCAAATCCAAAACACAATATGGTTTACAAAAAAATATATATAAATATATATATATATATATATATATATATATATATATTATAACTGGAACAAGATCAAAATTTAATGTTTTCCATATAAATATCATCTTGCAGAAGCGTAGGATGTCGCGAAGAAATACAAACCCAAGATTCTGCAGGTGGAATATTCAACCCTACATGCAACAACAATAATAACGATTACTCAACCTTATTACCATCTTTCAACGCCGTCAAGAACCACCACCACCACCTCAACCTACTAGGAGAGAATTCGATCATCATCGGAAGCCCAAAGGAACCAATTATCAAATCATCGGACATGGCCGTCGACGTCGACGTGATCAATAACATTAATAACTGGCAAAAAATACCACACCATGATTCAACGACGTCGTCGTTAATCAGCAACGATTTCTTACCTCGTAGTTCTGATCATCATGATGATCACAACATGATGATGACGATGATGATGAGGAATAACTTTGGTGGTTCGGTTTCTTGCTTTGGTCAAGAAGAGGATGAGCAGGCACATGTTACACGTGGGAATAATAATGTTATCGATCAATATTCGAGAACGCATAGATCACTATCGTCCTATGCCGGGGCCGGATTATTCCCTGCGGCGGCGCCGCCCAACGGAGTAAATTCTAGAAGTTTCAGTTGTACTGATCTTATGGCAGTTCATAATAATAATAATAATAATAATAATAATCAGGTGGTGCAGAACAGGAGACCGTTAATGCTTGATATTAATTTATCGAAACCGTTTTTTAAACCCCAGCTGGACTTATCCTCCTCTGCCCGTTGCAGAAAACAAGGTTTCCGAAATTCTCCTGTAAGAAAATTCTCTCTCTTCCTCTCTCTCTCTAGATCTATTACTTTCTCTCTCTTCTCATTAGTTAATTGATTTTTTATGGTTATCTAGTCAACATGCAAACTTATAGACAAATAATGTGTATTTTTATCATTTTTTTTTTCTAAAAACACGAATTAAATTTATGATCTTCTCTTGTTTTACTTACGTGTAAATGTTTTTACCCCTAAAAAGTGTTATTAAAATATTTATCTTAATAATATTTATAGCAAATCGATATTCATGCATAGTAATTATACATCAATAATTGGAAAAATTTTAAACCGATTGAAGCATTATTGTAAGATTTTTGAGGGTTCTAGATTTTTTTTTTTTTTTTTTTTTGTTAATACGGTTATTATTGAAAGGTATAAGTGTAATCACTATGCGTAGTGATTGTACAATTACTATGCGATAAAATATTCGATGAACTATATGAATGGGATATATATATATATATATATATATATATATATATATATATAAAACTCTTAATGTGCATTTTTTGGCTAATGAATTCTGAAGATATTGTGTAAATTGATTAGAAATTCTAAAATTTTCACAATCATTTAGGTATAGTAAACCATACTCGTTGAAAACGTTATATTGTATTGTTAATGATCATATATATCATATATATATCTATATGTTTGAAAACGTTATATTGTATTGTTAATGATTATATATATCTATATATATATTATATCTATATGTATATAATTAAGGAACTAATGTTACATTTTATTTGTTGGAATAATATTTGACTATGAAGTTTCCATCTCCAACAATAACAACAAAGACAGCAACAAAAAGAAATGGAAGAACACATGGAAATGGAAATGATCATCAATTAGGAAGGAAAGGAAGTTCATTAGAACACAATTCAGAATCTGTCTCCAAGAAACCAAAGCAAGAAACTTCTGCTGCTGCTGCTGCTGCTGTATCATCATCATCCACAAAGGTAATTAATTATATATATAATTACTACTAATTAATTAACAATGAGGACATATATTGCTGTTTTTCCCTCCCTCCCCCTCTCTCTCTCCTCTCTCTCTCCTCTCTCTCTAACTTTTTGAAGGGTTGACAGATGCAGGTTCCAAAAGTTAAGCTCGGAGACAAGATCACAGCCCTTCAACAAATTGTATCACCATTTGGAAAGGTATTTAATTTATTATACAACATCCCATGATGCATGTTTCACCTTCATATATATATATATATATATATATATATATATATATATATATATATATATATATGATATCTCGTCCTATAAGGGTGTAGCATGATATAAAAATAAATTTATGTATTTATAGTCAATTCGAAATATTTTTTTCTTAGTATTGGTATCGCGATGCCCATGATGATCTTGACACGGGTTTGTGAACTTGAATTCGTGACAATATATGTATGTATATATATAAATCTTGTTTATTTCTTGTATTGAACTCTTATAATTTCCAATGATATTGTTTCAGACGGATACAGCGTCAGTGCTATGGGAAGCAATTGGATATATAAGGTTTCTTCAAGAACAAATACAGGTATTAATTTTTATTATTATATTTTTTTTAAAAAAGATATTTTTATAATATTATATCTCGAATTCATTATTTGAATTATATATATATATATATATATAGTTTGATATATTTAATTAGATTCAAATTTGTATAATGGTTTTTTGTCACCACTTTCTCTTACAGCTACTGAGCACACCATACCTGAAGGGATGTGCAAGTAAGGTGAGTAACAGCGTTCATTAAAAAAACAGCTTCTTATATATATATATATATATATATATATATATATATATATATATTTAATTGAATTTTATATCTTCCTAAAAATTATTATTATAATAAAATTAATAATAATATATAAATCATATAATTTCATCCACCCAAAAGAAGTTTTTTTTAGGCAATATATAATATATAGAGTTAAAGAATAGATAGCAAGAAATTACTCATAATTCTGATTTTCAAAACCATCATAATTTTGAGTAATCTAGATTCAGTTCGAGTTGCACCTTCAACGTTTAACTCTTATGTGAGAAGTCCTCACTCCCGGCTCTTACATGATGCTCACACAGAGTGTCGATTGAGTGCCGAACCCTTGATCTCGTATAGTTTCACAATACATTTTTTCATTATATCAAACGGATTTTCTATCTTTATAATTTTGTTTATCCAATTAAAAAGGGTCAATTTTTTTTAAAAAAAAAGAATTCGAGGGCATATATATATATAATAAAAGAATATATATATATATATATATATATATATATATATATATATATATCTGTTCTACATCAAAAAAAAAAAAGTAAATGCGTAATAGTATATAAGAATGAGTCTAGATATTCATAGTCAACTCGAAATATCTCTTTTGGTATAATAAAGACAATACTAAGTAGTTCATAGTTTGAGGTAAGGGCGTGTAGGTCCGGTTCGTGTGATATATACAATTATTTTTTTCTCTCTTTAATTTATTAATGGTTTTAATATATATATTTTTTTCTTGTGTAGGAAATATGGGGAGGATTAGAAAGGAAAGAAATAAGAGGAGAAGGAAAGGTTGAGTTAAGGAGTCGAGGACTATGTTTGGTACCAATTTCATGTACTCCACAAGTCTACCCAGACAACGTTGGATCTGATTTCTTGACTCCTGTCTACCGAGGTTGTCTTTACAGATAGATTTTCTTCATTTTCGTACTTACCTACCAAAAAATATCACAATAAAAAAAAATATATATTAGCCTCTCTATATATTTGACTTTTTAAAAGTGTACTTTTCCTTTCTTTTTTTTTTGGTTAATAATATTATTTATATGTATATTCTCTAATAATAATAATAATAATAACAATATTATTATTATTATATTATTATTATTATAGATACTTAGATTCTTTGCTATAATTATCGTACCAATGCCTTATACGATTATGTTCTACTTCTACACATAACATATGCATTTATACTTGATTTGCACCAAATATTAATTAGATCGTCGAAAAAAGTGCTACCTACAATGTAAAAGTAAAAAACCTACTTACTAAGAGATTATAGTCGGTGATGTCTTAAACAATCTCATTCGTCAATCGAGTCTGATTACAACAATCTACATTTTATATAAGTAAGATACATGAAGGAGAGAGTACAAAACTTTTGTTAGTAAAAGAAAAATATAAATTAAGTGATTTTATTGGCTAAAAGAAAGGTACCTAATTAACTAAAGTATGTAAGTTAAAGGACCAAATTGAAAAATTATTCATATATTAAAGCAAAAGCGCATTGGTGTAATGCGTCATGTGTATAGGGCCCATTGCACTCAGCTATTGTCATTTCTCTGTAAAGTCAGGCCCAACAAAAGGACAACGATGACGTATTTTGACCAATTATTCGGCCCACTATCCGGCGTGCACACACACATATCAAAACCACGTCGTTTTTAATCGAATGCGTAACTCCTCTGTACTCTCACCTTGGCGTGAAAATGGCGGCATTCCAAAAAATTTCACATTCCATTTCACTTTCCAAAACAAGAAAATAGAAGAGAAAATCTCCAAGGGTTGAGGGGAAAGAGTACCGTACCGTATAGTACAGTATAGTATAGTATAGTGTCCTTTTTCATTTTGTTCTTGGTTAGGGTTTCTCAGATGAAGCGGAGCAGCGTCGACGATTTGGAACTCAGTTCCGACGATGAGGTATGGACCAAACACGATTTTAGACCTTCACGGATTCTCAAGACGGAAAGTAACGTCATGCAAGACTTCACTTCGGATGATGAGTTTTCTGTCGACCGTGGTGGTGGTAGGAAGGCGAAATCGTCGTCGACAAGTACTGCTGCCGCTCTTCCGCCGATTGAGTCCTTTGCCTATTCGATTAATGGTAGAGCTTCTGGTGATAAAGCTGCAATGAAGGAGTCTTCTAGATATTCTAATGGCGTTGGCGGTGGTGGTAGTAATTCGAAGTTAATAGAAATAATTGATACGTCTTCGTCAGAAGAAGATGTTGAGAATTTGGATGATGACGATGCTGTTTTAGCGGAGTCTACTAGTAGGAAGAATTATAGTTTGCGGTCGAGCCGTGGGCGTCGATTTGTGGTTGATGATGAAGATGATGAAGAAGAAGAGATTGATACTAAAGGTGAAGATAGTGATGATATTTTTGAAGAAGAAATGGAGGATATTGGGGACGAAGAAGAGGATGACGTTATCAAGAAGGCATTACGGAATTGTGGTAAGATATCGGAGGAGTTGAAGAGGGAGTTGTATGGATCAACTGGTGGTCCTTCTTGTTCTAGCTACTCTGAAGTTGAGGAAAATTCTTCAGTGAGAATAGTTACTCAAGTGAGTATTTTTCTGTCTTAGAAAATATTTTCAATGCAAATATCATCTATGATGATGTTGAGCTGTGTTAAGTTTCTAAAAATATAGTTGTACTCTTCATTTAAGTAAAAGATTAGTAGAAAGATCACACTTAATTATATAAAATACCTTATTTTTGTATCTGGGCTGGGAAAATTGATGATTGAATTTGATTGATTAGACCGTGCATTCATGTTGAATTACTGTTCTAAATAGTGAGAGGGGAATGGTTGTGTGAGCAAACTTATGAATCAAATCATTTGAATTTGAGTTGAGAACCTTTAATCATTTCCATTTCATTTGGACTTCTTTTAGGACGATGTGGATGCGGCTTGCAGTGGGGAAGATTCTATCTTTCGGCCAGTGCTAAAGCCTTACCAGCTTGTTGGAGTTAATTTTCTGCTTCTTTTGTACAGGAAAAAAATTGGAGGAGGTACTTTTTTTACATAAATTCTTGGGTTTACTTACACTGTTGATATCTTTTCTTGTGAATGGGATTGAGAAGGATAAGAAAATTGAGGTCTAGTTAATAGAGTTGAGAATAAATTCTTGGCACTTTTTAGTTATCTTTACTGTAGAAAAGCCAAACTACTTCACCATATATAGGTGATTGTTGAAATTTCTTTTAGAACTGTACTTGATATTCTCTTATCACTTGAATAGATCTTAACTATGGTCAAACAAATTGAACTTAATTAAATGTATGTATAAAATGATAATCCTGAAGATGGGATTTGTTATGGGATTTTATGCATAATTGTTGATACTGATTAATGGGAATATCTTCAAGCTCCGGTTGTAGTGGTGGTGATCTTTGTTTAAAGTATGGGGCTAGACCCAGTTAGTGTTAGTTTCTTCTTGTATTCTGGTTCAATTGCATCATCATCGTAGTCATGGCCAAACCTAAAGGATTGCAACCTTGGTTCTCTTTTTAATCCTGTTAATGCAATGCCTCCAGAAACACCAGATGCTATTGTTCAATCCTCAAGCAACACCTTAGGGATTCATATCCCACCAACATGTGATCCTTAATAAAATAATAAGAATGATTTGATAATTTAAAGTTCCGATGTATCAATTTTTTTTGACTAACAGTAATTGGCCCGAGAGGAAAGGCTATTTGAAGTGAAGAATTCTTATCCAAATTTCCAAAATAATAAAAGTTACAAAGACATCCATCAGAATCTGAGGGTGCATTTGTTGAGCGATTTGTAGTATAAAAATTGATACTTTTATAAAATTTGATCAACTTTTTACTTATTTAAATGTAATTTTTAAGTGTTAATTATTTTTTTAATATATAACTACTAAAATTTCAAATATAAAAAAAATTAATATTGTATAATTTTTTTTTCCTAGTTTTTTGATTCCCCCCCCCTGTGTGGTTGTTATTGTTTGTATATATATTTGTGTGTATAATTTTGTTGTTATTTATTTTTAATTTGCTAGATATGGTTGATTAGCTTAGCAGCTGGTAGGTAGTCATCTAAAGTTACTGATCTTGTCATTGCTATAATAAGTTTGCTGCCTGTCTTTGATTTTATATTTTGCACTTGGATATTCTATTTATAAACCTATCTTCAAGTGGATAAATGTGTATTTAATTAGTCAAAAATTGTTTTATTTCTTTCCATGCAGCTATATTGGCAGATGAGATGGGTCTTGGTAAAACCATTCAGGTGATTTTACGGCTATGTATTTCATTTTTAACATTTTTTTTTTCTCATCATCCAACCAAGGATGCTTATTAACTGTATTGGATTTTCCATATTAAAAGTGTCTTGGTATGTTTGACTCAGGCTGTAACATATTTAGCCTTGCTGCAGTACTTACATGATGATCCTGGTCCTCATTTAATAGTATGTCCAGCATCTGTTTTGGAGAATTGGGAAAGAGAGCTTAAGAAATGGTGTCCATCTTTCACGGTGCTTCAGTTTCATGGTGCTGCTCGATCTACTTATTCAAAGGAGTTAAGCTCTTTGTCAAAAGCGGGATTACCTTGTCCTTTCAATGTTATTCTTGTCTGTTACTCACTTTTCGAACGGCATAGGTAGGCCTTAAATATGTCTTTTGTCAAGATGCACTTTTCCTTGACCATGGTCAATAGGAAATTGGAGGAAAAAGAAACTATATAGTTTGATATTTATGGCTTACATATGGTGTTTATTATGCAGTGCACAGCAGAAAGATGATCGGAGAATTTTGAAACATTGGCGATGGAGCTGTGTGCTAATGGATGAGGCACATGCATTGAAGGATAAAAATAGCTATAGATGGAAAAATCTGATGTCTGTTGCTCGCAATGCAAAGCAGCGTCTGATGCTTACGGGTACACCACTGCAAAATGATTTACGTGTATGGTAACTACATTTACTTCTGTTAGTTCTTTTGATTAGTCTTGTGCTGTTGGTGGACTTGTTCCATAGTTGTTTTAGATTTCATGCTTTATGGTGAATAAACAGACTTCCTGAATATCATGATATGGTACGTGGTGATCCATTCTATATGAAGAAACTCCCTTAACTTTTGTCAATATTTTTTTTGCATTTTATAAATAAGAGATTTAAATTTATTTTACTTCTAGAAAAATAGTGATTCAATATATACTTGTCACAAAACAAAAGTAAGGTAATATTTACCCTTCTTATCTAACCATTAAAGTATTCTAGTTTAAGAGACCCAATTAAACTTCTCTTGTTTTGACTTTTTGACTTTTTAGGGCCTCTGGGGGATTGGGGGAGTGAGACAGAGAATCAACTAGACTTATATAATGGTTGGCAAAATCCATGAATGCCTATTTCAGTCTTTATCTTTTAATTTCACATAAATTATAGGGTCTTCCTAAGGAACATATAACTCCATTTTGTGACGAGCTGAAAGTAAAACAATTGAAGTATAGTTTACGGTATCTTGAATCTATAACAGAATTGAACTAGGACAAGCTATAGTAATTTGATAAACATACATATAATATTGCATTCAAAATCAAATAATCAGTTATGACAGTATTTGTAGTTGTTAAGTTTTTCTTATTTTTACTTCTCAATCTCTAACTTGATAAATTTTTTCATTGTTGAGTAGACAACTCTGCTGTTTATTCTCACCCATGGCTACCTATTACTGAATAGGCAATAGCGGAAATCCCAGTAGCAGACCCCTAGTGTTAAGTTTATTGAAAAGGAAAAGTAATTTCAAACATGTAAGGATACTGGGATATAGCTGAGGTACAATGTTTTAAACTTTGATTCCTTGGTTTTATCACATAAGTCAGTATTGAAAGACTTAAATAAATTAAATAAAAAAAAATCTACGTTAACTTTTTCTGCAGGACACCTAGAAATTTCCAATAAAATAACCGTAGGGATAGTTGACTTGCGAAAGTAATGCATATGAGAACTTTAACAGGATGAAATTAAGATGATGAGGTTCCTTTTCAACTAACCGAGCATATAAGTTAGCAATATTTCAGTTTGTGACATTTGTTGACATTATTCTGACTGCAAGATTTCTGTAATTAACTTGAAATGGTAATAATGAAACGTGGTATGTAGGTAAAGGCTTCAGACCAATCCAGAACCAGTTTTTCTTATGGAGTTTGTGTCTGTTTCTGTATTAAATCAAAGCCCAGGCCAGAGTTTTGATAACTAAATTACACTTCTCTGTTACAGTTTCACTGTTAGGGCAGCTACAATGCCCCTTCTGTATGGTAAACACTGTTGGAATATAATGTTGGTAGAACTCTACCCCCGATCAACTAACTGGTTCCTGAAATCATTCAAAAATGGGTTAATTGCAAATACCCTCCTGAAGTTAGGGGTCATTGGCCAGTGGAAGTAAAAACTATTCTATTTTCTTCTCCACCTCATGTTTAGTTAGTTCTTCTTGAAGGAACTGCATAAATTGAACTTCCAAAATGATATGATCACAGATTTGCTTCCTCATGTCTTATTGATTGATTTCATTTTATTGGAGTTCTTTAATGAGAATTTTCTTTTTTTTGTTTCATTTCAGGAGCTGTGGTCAATGTTGGAATTTATGATGCCAGATCTCTTTGAAACGGGCGATGTTGACCTGAAAAAGCTTTTTGGTGCAGAAGACCAGGATTTAATTAGTCAAATAAAGTCAATCCTTGGTCCATTTATATTAAGAAGATTAAAATCAGATGTAATGCGGCAATTAGTCCCAAAGATCCAGAGGGTACAAATTTTTGTCTTTATGCTTTGATAGTAACAAACAATTTTGCATTTCCCAATACTGTCCCATTCTACAGTAATTCATTTCATGTATTTTTCTTGGAGTCTTGTCAAAATGTCATGTGAAATACATCTTGCAGCCTGAGTTTGTGAAGATGGTTAAAGAACAAGAGGATGCTTATAAAGAAGCAATTCAGAACTACCGTGCCCTTTGTAAAGATCGTGTTTCAAAGTTGTCCAAAGTTACTTCATGTAAGGTTGCGGGAGTTTTGTCACGAAGGCAAATATCCAATTATTTTCATGAGTTCCGTAAGGTGATGCCAGTTTTTCTTCTTCATTGCTTGTGTTTCTAAAATTCCTTTGCATGTGCTTCAATTTGAAATCAAATCTTCTCTTGAAAGGAATTTTCTCTTTTTATTCAGATAGCAAATCATCCTTTATTGGTGAGGCGCATTTACTCAGATGATGATGTCGTTCGTTTTGCCAAAATGTTGCATCCAAAGGGTGTATTTGGCTTTGAATGTAATGTGGACAGAGTTATCAAGGAACTTAAGAACTACAATGACTTCTCCATTCACCGGGTATTAGAATTTTGAAGGATGCTCTAAATGATAATTATTCTCAAGCTAACTGTTTTGGTTATCTTATTCATCATAAATTGACAATAAAATTTTACATATTCTTTTTTATCTTCAGTGCTTGGTCTTTTTTCTTTTTTCCCTTTCTCACTCTTCTCTTCCTTTTCTTTTCTAGTTCAGAAAGGTGCATATCTTTTCGAAATTTGAAACGTTTCATGAGCCCCGAGTGTGTATGCATAAACTAGGGTTCAGTTTTGTGGTATGGGAGATACAATTTTTATTGATTGTTTGATTTCTAGGAATTAAGAAGACTTTATTCAGGTGACAAAACATAAGTCTTTCTAGTTGTAATCTATTGATCAGGGGGTTTCACTTGTTGGCTTTAAGGAAAGATCTTTCTTTCTTGTCTCTCATATTCTGCCCCTATTTTGATTCTTGTCACTTGCATAATTATTTAATCATTGGGTATATGACAGATCTCACATTCAAGAATTCCAAATTGAAGTTCCTCTTTTCCAGCATTTTTCCATATCATTATATTTAGAAATTGATAAACAGTAGAAAGTTAGATTGAGGTGGGTGTGCCACTTACCTTTGCTGGTTAATTTTTTAATTGGACTTGTCAGAGTTGGGTAGTTACATCCATATCATTTCATAGTATGAGAAATCAGTAGGTTTTGGGACAAAAAGAAAATAATCCCTGATATGCATGATTTAAATTAAAGCATTTTCTCTATCCATGTATTAGCCCAATTACATTACAAAAAGTATATACATTAGAGGCCATTAACAATGCAAAGTTTGGTTGTAAGCTGTGGATGAATTACTGATGGACAGTTCACTAATCTAAGTGATCTTGCATGGTGCAGTAGCCAATTTAGTTGCAAAACTGCCAATTTGTTGTCTGTCATATTATAGATATTGTTCCTTTTGCTGCACATTTTTTTTCCCTCATTTCAAGTTTCTTTTACAAAGATGCCACATTATCCATGTCCTGACTACTAAATTTGGGATCCTGTGTGTGAAAATGGTCCTTGATATATATTCTCTGTTGTTGCTTGCAGCTTTTGCTTTATTATGGCGATAAAAATGCTAAGGGTCTTCTCTCAGAAGAGCATGTTATGTCATCTGCTAAATGTCAGGTATTTTATTTTATTTTTAAATTGTCTTGTAACTAGTGGATCTTTTGTAGTTCACATCTTATTTCAGTCATTTCTGCTTGTGTTATAGGCATTAGCTGAACTAATCCCTGCACTAAAGCATGAGGGACACCGGGTTCTTATTTTTAGCCAATGGACATCAATGCTCGATATTTTGGAGTGGGCCTTGGATGTCATCGGAGTCACTTATAGCCGGCTTGATGGAAGGTACTGGTGAATTTGTTCCTTGCAGAATTTTATAAGTAAGATGCAAGCTAAATAGATTCTCTTGCTAGCATGATACTAGACATTGGGCATGAAGAATGTGCATGCGAATAGTTCTTTAAGCTCTTTAACTATATTTCCTGGACATTTGGTAAATCCATGATAAAGTACCGACATGTTGTGTCTGTCATGACTTTCCAATAGGATAAACTCTGAAGATTTACAATTTAATTGTGTCTTTGAATGAGTTTGGCAATTTCTGTTGGTACTATATTGATATTTCTTGCAATTTTTCTTTGTGTTTGAATGTCTCACAATCCAATTCTGTTTAGGAATTAATTTATGAATCCTGCAGGATTACTTGAATATTTTAGGAGACGATAGAGCTCTTTTTTTATCTTGGCCTGTCTCTTTGAAGTTTCTTTCTCTTGCTATAAATTTGCTGCTTTCTTTCTGTATATTGGTGAACAATGTTACATGTTTTTGTTTTCTTTTTTTCACCTCCTATTCAGACGCGATTCAAACGCATGCATGTTTATGTGTATTTTAATAATGAGGCTATTATCAAGTGAGTTGGGCCTGGTTGTCTTCTATTTTCTTTTCTAACTCTATCTGGTATTGCATCTTCTGCAAATTTCTTTGCTGAGGTTATAACTTAAAAGCGGTTCAAAAAAAAATTGATACTTTTCATATGGAAGGCTAGATAAGTTGTTCTTATATGATGCTATCAATCCGAATAGATTAATCTATCATGTCAACATAAGCTTCTATGTCATTTTGAAGATTTCAGGAAGCATTATTTTGCTGATTCATCAAGGCAGTTCATTTCTTTTATCTTTCTTCACTATGCAGCACTCAGGTTACAGAAAGACAAACAATAGTTGATACCTTCAATAAGGATTCCTCAATATTTGCATGTTTGCTATCCACAAGAGCAGGAGGCCAAGGTCTGAACTTAACTGGAGCTGATACAGTCATAATACATGACATCGACTTCAATCCCCAGATTGATCGACAAGCAGAAGACCGTTGTCACCGAATCGGACAAACAAAACCAGTTACAATATATAGGTAAGCCTCTATACTCTCCATTTGGACTTAAGGCGTTACTTTCTGAATTCTTGTTCATATTCTTTTGGTTTATTTGAAGGATGGTGACAAAGGGAACTGTCGACGAAAATGTTTTTGAGATTGCCAGTCGAAAGTTAGTACTCGACGCAGCTGTGCTGGAATCTGGAATGAAAGTGGAGAATGAACATGTAATGTCTGATAAGACAATGGGAGAAATATTGTCTTCATTGTTACTTGGTTGAAAAATATGGTCCATCTAATCCCTAGCAAGCATCCATCCCAATGTTTGGCAGTAGTGTTTTCCTTGATGTCTCCTGGGATGGAAAATTGTTGTATCAATCACAGTTATGAAACGATATTTCAGTTATTAATAGCTGTAAAATCACAGGTTTAGTTGACCATACATAGAATTCAATCTAGAATTATTGTAGTTGCATGCACATCAACTAGGCAGTTCTAATGGAAAATGAGATTGAAAAATCATGTTGTTTGGGTAAATATCCTTGAACAAAATATCATGGAACTAACAAACAACTTATGTTGTTGTCTATTCACATATTTTTGGAGAATAGTAATTGACAAAGCCATTGGTTTTAAAAACATTAACTTTATTGCTACTTATTGTAGTATCATATATATTTTTATTTATTTGTCAAATGAGTTGTAGGTGAGTGGTCAAACCATAATCCCAAATTTAAAGGGGTTAGTGTTGTTAGTTTGGTTTTAAAAATATATATATATATATATATATATATATATTTATTTTTAATTGTGTTTTAATCATCATGAGGGTCATTTTTTTGTCATGCTGACTTTCCTTTTGTAGTATGCCTGTAAATTAAAGATTAATAAGCTAAAAAAAGAAAGTCAACTCTTACTATGCAATTAAAATATAATCTTATTAGTCTATTACAAATTCAAAAAGTCAACTGATGAAAAGTATTAAAATAATCCTAAACTTATTGCAAAATAGTCTCATCTTTAATTGTCTTATTTAGACTATTATTATAAATAAACGGAGCCATTATGACTCCGAATAATCTAGATTCGACCCGAGTTTCGTCAGTCTAACTCTTATTATGAGGAAAGACCTTACCCTAACTCTTAAATGGCCAATGACGCTCACAACGACCTCTTATACCATTCACAATGCGCTTTTCCATTACGCCAAACCAAGAGCTCTAATAAAAACAATATTTAAGTCTATATAATAGAGCATTATATAAAATGGAGATGTTAATTTATTAAATGAAAATAAAGAATAATAAACAAGTAGACCACAATTTAACTATATATTTCAATAAAATAGGAAGAAATTTAAATAACATTTTATTTTTCATTTTTAATTAATTAACATAAAAGAAGAAAACAAATAATGAAAAATCTTAATACATTATTTTTCTTGAACTTTAAGAAAAATGTAAGAAATTACAAAATAAATTCAGCAATTATTTATTTATTTAGTTTTCCTTGACAATTATTTTTTGACAATATTTAAAATTGTATACATAAATAAAATAGAATAAAATAAAAAGGAGGAAGGAGATGAAAGGGTTGAAATAGAAGGTAAGCTGGAAATCACACATCCACAAGATCCATCAACACAATCACAAGAAGCTTCTTGTCCTTTAGTCATCATCACATTCACCTCTTCTTGCACAAAATAGATGAATTATGTAAGTAATATATTCACAATTATTTTAAAATTATTTTGATGTTAAAAAGAATCATACTTTTTTTCCTCTTTTTTGTGTGCAATGAATGAATATATATATATATATATATATATATATAATATATCATATCGGGGTATAGAGAGTAATTGGTGAATTTGGTCTCAAACAAATTTATGTTTGACAAGTTTAGTCCTAAAATTATTTTTTTGATTTTTAAAGTTCCAAAGTTTTTAATCTAAGCAAACTAAGGTCTTTTTTCAAAAAGCAAAAATTTTTAAAATTTAAACTGTTGTGTGGTTTATTGATAAAAAAAAAGGGTAATCAAGTCATTTTATATGAAATATATTTTTACATACTATCACAGCTTTACCATTTTGAAAATATTTTGTGAATGAGTGTTGCAACCCTTTTTTACTCTAATTTTTTTGTAGATATTCCATGTAAAGTAACTTAATTATCCTTTCTTTAATCGACTAAAATCACACAAAATTATTAAAATTTTAAAAAATTTTTATTGAAATTTTTTAAAAAAGACCTTAGTGTCTTGGGTAAAAAGTTTGAGACTTTTTTAAAAGTAAAAAGAATATATTTTAGGACTAAGCTTGCCAAACATGAATTTGTTTGAGACTAAATTCACCAATTACTCTATCATAATAGGAAGTGACGTGTTCGAGTATTAAATTTGTTCAATTTATTATATATATATATATATATATATATATATATATTTTTTTCAGGTATTGGACTTGTTATTAAAAAATTATTTTGAACCTATATATAAAAAGTGTGCTAATTATATAAATTCAACAGGTATTCTTTATCAGTTTATAAGAAGAGTAAAAAAAAAAAAAAAAAAAGGGTAAAAGATGGAACTCTAACCTAGAAGAAGCATAAGGAGGAAGAGGAAGGCTAACACATAGGTGGGAGAAAGCCTCATCATCTTCTTCTTCTTCTTCTTTTGCTGAAAATTGTAAGGAAATTAGGGTTTCTAGGATTTCAAAAGTCATTAATTTATAGCTGAAGATCTATTATTATAAAATGACTTTCAAATATTTTAAGTAAACTCTCTCTCTCTCTATATATATATATATATATTATATTAATTTGTTAGACCCTTGTATCACTACGTTCAACTAATTCAAATTCAGTGGTTGTATTTATAAAGATTTAATTCTTACTCGGAAAAAGACCTTAATTAGCCTTAACTCTTATACGATGCTTATAGTAAGTATCAAATTCGTGACCCGTATAATATTTACAATTACGCTTTTTTATTGTATTAACTTAAGAGTTTATTTTAAGTAAACGGTTGGATTAAGTAAATTTAGAGTAAAATAATGAATATCTAATTTAGTTTTTAAGAGGGAAAGTTGACATTAACATATGAATTATATATGAATTATATATAATGTCAACTTTTTCCTGGCCAAGTTAATATATATATATATATATATATATATATATAAAAGCAGTTTCATTTCTTGAGGTTGATTGAGAAACACTATTTATAGGAAAAATTCTTATGAGTTATAGTAAAACAAAAACTCAAAATCCCACTAAATTAAAAGTTTTGTTATTCAATTATATGAATATAAATAATAACAAAACTAATGAAAGAATAAAATAAGGAGAGAGATACAAACAAAACAAGAATTTTATTAATTTTTTTTTGATTCCTTTAACATTTCCATACAATTATGTAAATAGTCTTTCAGACCCTATATTTATAGGGTCATATGATCTTAATATTATTGATGATATCATCGTCATCTCGAAATTAATTGTAAAAATAATTAGATTCAACATCAAACAAGTTTTATTATTATTATTATTTATTTTTAATTTTGGATTTTTTTTTTTGCAAAAAAAAAAAGAAAATTATAATCAAAATAATATAAAAAATATCTTGAACATCTTACAAATATTGAAATTCCTTTGTAGTTGGATTGAGATTCTTTTGAAAATCTTGGATCACATGTCTTGATGGAACTAAGAGTCCTATAGTTTTGTCCTCTATCTAATGTTAATAATTGGTCCATCTTCTAGAATATTGGTGAAAATTATACATACATACATATATATATATATATATATATATATATATATATATATATATCAAGGAAAGGAGTTTGTTTTTCCATTAGTAAAATTTCGAGTTCAAACCTTGCTTGTGAAGAGATGTTGGGACTCAAAATGACTATTAGACACAAATGAATTAACAAATATATATAATTAATAAATTACGAAATAAGATACAAATTAATAAAATACTAATCATATTACTCATAGTATTAAAATACTATTTTATCAATGAACAAATATAGTAATTTACTAATTAATTTAATCAATAATTTATATTTATGATTTCACTTAATTTATATCAAAAGTAAAAATATATATTAATTTAGAATGCGATGTGGTAGATGTCATAATATTTATTTCTTATATTATATTTATATCAAAATATTTAGTTATCATAATATTTATCTTTATATTATATATATATCATAAAATTTTAGATATCTCAAGTATCTCCGTATATCTAGATATTCAAAGATTAAAAAGTTTCTTAACCATTTAGAAGTCTATTTTTATTCAGTAATCATAAATTATTATAAATACAAAATTAGACGACAATAATGGTAAGTGGATTTCTTCTCTTAAAAAACCCTAGTCTTTTCAACTTTTTCTCCCGTTTTGTTTCGACTTAAGCATCGGAGGAGCTTTACGGAAAGCAATTTCCATTTGTGTTTTTTTTGTTTTTGACAGGAACGAAGATCTTGAGGAATTTAGACTAAGGCGATTGGATATTGGAAGCCACATCAGTAAAAATAAACATAACTTTAAAGAACTATATTAACTTCGGATAAAAAAATAATAATTTATATTTTCTAGAATGATATTTACATACAACAAATTTTAGTTATACTATAAAATACTAAAAATAAAATACTAATTATATTAGTAATAGTATTAAAAATACTATTTTATCAATGAACAAATATAGTAATATACTAATTAATTTAATCAATAATATATATATATAATTATATATATATATATATATATATGATTTCACTTAATTTATATCAAAAGTAAAAATATATATTAATTTAGAATGCGATGTGCAAAACAAAAATAAATATAAACTTTAAAGAACTATATTAAATTTGGATAAAAAAATAATAATTTATATTTTCTAGAATGATATTTACATACAACAAATTTTAGTTATACTATGAAAGAGTATTAAATAGTCAATTATTGGATCTTCTAATGAGACTTCTTGATTGTGAAATTTTAATTCTATATATAGTATGTTAGGGCTAAAAATAGTTGATTCTACCTTAATTTAAGCCCATGGTCACATAATGTAATAATTTCTATGAATACTATAAGTTCTCTAGTAAGTCTAAGCCCATTGAGTTGAAATATCTTAATGTTGTATGTTAAAATATTTCAGCAACGTGTCTCGGTAGTTTTTCATCTCGCCCTTTATCTATGTGGTTGGGAGTTTAAATTTTATTTATAGGAATAGAGCACGCTTTGTAGTTAGTCATTTACTTCTAATGAGAGAATGCCCTTAACGAAGCGGAGAGTTAAAAAAAAAAGAAGAAAAGATTTCAATAACAAAAGGTATCATACCATTAAGCGATAAGAGTGTCTGTAGCTTCTCTTGGTTTAAGTGGGTTTGAGTTCGAGCCTCAACTCATGTATGTAGTTGTTTAAAATTTAAGGACAAAACTTCCTCCCGAAAAGGATTAACTTGACTCGAACTGGGATTAGTCTGAATGTAGATTTAGCTTAAAAATGTATTCCCATAGTTTGATACTCATTTAGGACACCTCATGAAAAAAAAAAAAAGTGTATCCATTAACCTCGGAACATAGGTCATGACTTGGTACAAGGTTTTAGTGAAGTTACGTGTTGCTCATGGTTGAGACTTATTTAGAACATCTTATACCATAAAGAAAAAAGAAAGTATACATTGCTCTTATATATCACATGGTAATCGTGATACTTTATCTTACATCAAAAGTACATAAAAATGTGTAATGATATATAAGAATGAGTCTAGACGTACTTATTTGTCAACTCGAGATATATATCTCTTTTGGTACAATGAAGATGCTACTAAATAATTGACCTTATAGGTGTTGTGAAGTCTATAGTTACAATATGGCTTCGCAGGAGTGAAAGTGATACATCGTTCCATTTCAAAAGTACATATAAATGAGTTTATATATATATTAATTATCAATTTGAAATACAACCTATACTATACCATGAGTTTTATTTTAGTTAATTTATATATAGTATCTATCACTTTAAAAAAAATTATAAATATCTACATTTAATATCTCAAAATATGTTATATTACATAAAGTATATTATAAAATGTCACTTTTAAATTATTGAATAAGATGTTAAAAAAAAAAATATTATTATATATTGAATGAGAATTAGAGCATAGAACAAAGTAAACAAATATCGGCTCTCTCTCTCATCTGTGATTGTGTTGTGTGTGTGTGTGTGAGAGAGAGAGGGGGAGAAATATATATATATATATATATATATAATTAGTTCTAATATATAATAAAGTAATGGATGGAATATTAGGTTGAAATAAATGTTGAAAAGAATGTCAAAGACAAGGACTCACATAGACCCATTCCTTTATCTATTCAAATTGCAATCACCAAACTTAGACAACAAAACAAACTAAATAAAATCTTGTCTAATTTTAAAATGACAACTACACCAATAATTAAATTTTTTTTATATATATTAATCTTCCGATATCCGATAACTACTATTGATTGGGATTCATTCAGAATCGAGCCATGTCAAACACTCTTGAGGAGAAGTTTTTCTTTATTCATAAGATTAAAACTCGAGATATTGTATAAAGAGAACTAAACTCGTTTCATTTGGATAAGAGGTTATCGAGAATAGTTATAAATATTTATTTTAAGTGTGAATTGCAGGCGCGTACACACACTCACACACGTAATAATAGATTAAGGCTTTTCCCCCATAGAATCTGCTACTTTTTACCTAATACCTAATCCTCATTCTCATGGAGGTTTCTGAAATCATAGTAAAATAATACTACGTACTAATCAACCAAATTTATTATATATATATATATATATATATTAGTGTATGGAGGATTGTGTGTTTTAGGAGTCGGTCCCTCTTTGACATTCCATCACCATTATATTTTACGAGGATTGTATGATATATTACATATATATATATATATATATATATATATATATATATATATGATGTGACTATGAAACTCCTAAATTTATGTATTGGTGTGTTTGTGTCTGAAACCCTTGCCCCGTTTGTGAAACTTCCTATATATAATATGTCTACACGTTTTCTTTTTCTTTTTGTTTTTCTGTTTTTTTTTTATGTTTTTTAAAATTAAATATTTTTAATTTTAAAATATTAAAATATCTTTTAATTCTATACTCGTTTTATAGATAAACTTTCATGCACACTATTTTAAAAAATGCTAAAAGTGAATGGTATGTTTTGATATGAAAGAATATATATATATTTGTTATGAAAGATGTATGAAAGATAACAAATAATGAGAAATTAAAATTACTTGTTCACTATTAATGAGATAGCTATGAGTTAAAACTGAGCTGATTTTTGTTTATATGGAGCAAATTACAAATGTTTATGACCTATTGATAACCTCTAAATTAGATCTATATATATATATATATATATATATATATATATATATATATATTACAAAATTAGCTCATGTTTGAATCCTAATCAAATTAGGAGATATTGCTTATTTTTTAGTCCTAATCGGAATAGGATATACTGCCTCGGGAAAATACAAGACATTCCTCTATGAACTCCCGTGAAAGTAGGAGGTACAATTGATTTAAGATATAATTAACAAATCTTCAACTTGAATCCCTCAAAATAAACAAATGTATCAAATGCATTAATATGTCGGACGTACAAAATATATATATATATATAGGTACAAAATAACACAGGGCAAAGGAAGATCGAAAAATGGTAGACAAAAGGTATGTGTGGTGAACATTCCCAAGAAATGACACTTGAAACGTATTATAGAGCTCTTCTATTGATCTTAAAAGGGACAAAACAAACGAAATTTCCTTTTAGTTTGGTCAAAAAAAAAAAGAAAAAAGTTAGTGCTGAGATGAAGTTTCCTTGTGCAAAATTATTGAACTACATGCAAACCAGGAAATTCATGCCTTTTTGTTTCTTATCCTTTACCTCCCCCCTCCCCCCCTCCCTCCCTCCCTCCCCTTTTTTCCATCTTGGTGAAAAAACTAGTAAAAAGGATAAAGGACAAATATAAAACATAGGAAAATTGATGGATTTGTACATGTTCAACAGTCAAATGCACTTAGCTTGTTACAATATAGAAAAAACTCATTGTGAATGCTACACGAGGTTGAAGGTTTAATACTCACTGTGAGCATTATGTAAGAGCCAGAATGAGGCCTTCCACCTAGTAAGAGTTGGACTATGTAGATGAAACTTAAGTTGAATCTAGATTACTTGAAATTGTGATAATGACTCCGAAAACTATATGGTATGAAAAAAAAATAAAAAAAAAATAAAATAAAATAAAAATATTCAATTGGCCAATACAATATCCTTTTTTAACTTTTTGCTAATAATAAAGTCTCTTTAACACTATTTGGTACGTGAATAGATTTGAAAAGATGAAAGAACATATGTAAAACTTAGAAAAATTGATTAAATTGATACTTTTTTAACATTCAATTTGCTAATAAAATATCTTTTTCAATTTTTTTTTTTTTATGTATAAAAGCCTTTCTAACACCACTTTGTGAACAAAAAAGTAATAATGAGGGAAAAAAGACGTATATAAAATTTAGGACATATAATGTACTTTTTGAACATTCGATTCACTAATAAGATATTTTTAATATTTTATAGATAAAGTTTTTTAAATACTAACATTTCATTAATAAAATCTCTCTTTTTCTAAATCTTTTTCAGTAATCATGTAGGATTAGAGAAATATTATTGATGAAAGTTTAATAAAATTGTTACTTTATTAGTGAAAATACATATATTAAAAGGAAAATATTCCATGAAAACAAAATAAATACATTTAAGGAGGAAAATGTACATTTAATAGTACCGTGACATTTAATAGCCTGCCTTATTTATTAAGGATGCTCTCCGACCTTGTCGACAAAAAGCAAACCTCCCTTTTGAGTTTGAGGCGACCGAACTCCTCGCGTTATTTATTAAGGAAGGCTATCATTAGACTAAGTGATTCTAACTTTAGAACTCTCTTGTCTTTCTCACTACATTTTCTCCGAACACTCATCTATCTTCCTCTCTTACCCCATTTTTCTACGGTCTCTAACTTGACTGTCAGAGGGTCATTCCGGAGAATATTTCTTCAGATAGACTTTGTGCAAGTCTAACACACCAGAGATTCTTTGAAGGTCCGCACAAGTCATCATTCAGAGAGTCCCATTTATGAATGAAGCGTCATTACCATGGTTCAAAGTTTCGGCCGAGTCGGGCCTGACTCGGCCGAGTTGTCTCTGGATCATACCTTTCCGATACAAAGAGATAAAAAAAAACCGAAATGATATTAACTCGGTCCGATTTGATCTTAACTTATCGGGGTTGATCTCGGTGATGACTCAGCCGAGTCAAAGCGCGAGGTCACCGAAAAGAGGATCTGCCATGGAAGAAAATGAAGAAGAAGAAGAACCAGAAGAAGAAGAAAAAGAAGGGAAAAAAAAAAAGAAGAAGAAGGAGATAAAGGATGAAAGAGAAAAAGTGCACATGAAATCTAAAATTAATATATATTATATAAATTTGTTTTGAAAATATTCAATGAGTCTCATGAGTCACTCACAATTTTTGAACCTTTTTTTTTTTTTTTTGGTAATTGAACCATGTTTTGGAAATTATATATATATTATATTATAAATGTGTAATAAAAATAGAAAAAAATGTACAATTTTATAGGATATCAATATATATTATTATTATATTTATAATTATAATTAAAAAATATTAATTATTTTTAATTTTAAATTTAAATGATTAGTATTATATTTAATAACAATTTAAATTTTTTATTATTTATCTCATAAATAAAAATTGTTTTATTAATTATTTTTCTAAAAGTTATAATATCTTAAGAAATTCTTTCATTTAAAAGTTTTCACTTTTAGAAGTTGTTTATAATTTGTCTATTACTTAAAAAAGAAAATAATATTTAGAATCGGACAATATTTGATTTGAGATTTTGATTTGAAATTTTACAAATAAAATGAGTGAATATAATATTTTTTAATTTTAAAATATAATCATAATTAGGCATTCAAATGTGTTATTACTTCATATGTATTTTTAAGAAATTCTTTGATTTAAAAGTCTTTATAACACTACACTAGGTAATTATAATTTGTCAATTACCAAAAAAAAAAAAAAAATTCGAATGGGTCAATTACTAAAAAAAATAATAATTAGAATCAGATAATAATTTGTTTGAATTTTACAAATAAAATGTGAATATAATATTTTTAATTTTAAAATATAATTTTTAAAATTTTTTTATAAATAAGCATTCAAATGTGTTATTTTTTTTATTAAATATAATAAAATTTTGTAACGTCCTGATACGATGATCGAGTCATCGATATTGACGCCATTATATGAACGGCCCACACCGATACTTTGATTACCATGGTCATTACATTCCTATTTTTTTCTATTGTTCTATCTCTCTCTCTCTCTCTCTCTATATATATATATATATATATATATATATACATTAGTGGCGTATCGATTGTTAAAGAACAACTGAATTGATCAATTTTCATGAAACTTTTTCGTAGCAGAAAATCAAAGTTTCTGCAAAATTATAACTAAAAAAATAAATAAAAGAATGGAGTAAGCATTGAAAATTTTGTCGGAAGAAGGAAAAAAAATTGAATTAAATAGATCGATAATCCTTCACCTCAGTGAAGGAGGAAACAAAAACCCTAGTTTAGCCAGGTATAATTGACCTAATAATAAATTAGCAAATATTTTTATAAATTTAATCTAATTTAAATTATATATATATTTTTTATATATATATATATATATATATATATATATATATATCAACTGAAACGATCACCCTTTTTAATACTCAATTATTTGGTTAATTAATTGAGACAAATGAAATAACATAATAAAATTAATTAATTATACTGAGTAACAAAATATTGGTACATTTTATAAAAAAATCAAAAACACACACACACACACACACATATATATATATATATATATATATATATTTATATGTATATATAAACTTCATCAATTAAGTACATATTAGGGTTTAAAAGTTTTGATATAAGGTATATTTCATGTATGAATAAACTCGAGTTTTAAATTATTTTTAAAATTTTTAGTGGTATGTTTTAATCTATTAAGGCACTTTACATTGTGTAAATATTTATTTTACATAATATCAAAATAGTTTTTTTTTTTAGTATCTATTCATAGATTTCTTTATGTTTATATTTATACATTTTTTTTTTAATCTTATAAAACAATTTAATATTTAGTATTCTTTCCATTTCTTAAATTTTTAAGGTAAAAAAAAACACACACACATACACACAAATTTATTTATATAACTATTAGATATTAGATATTAGATTGCATGCGTATATCTAAATATCTAATATCTTTTTAAATAAAAATGGTCGAAACAATCATTGAATTTGAGATAAGTTATAAAAAAAAGTGCAATT
This sequence comes from Cynanchum wilfordii, assembly GCA_025388415.1. Classification (NCBI taxonomy): domain Eukaryota; kingdom Viridiplantae; phylum Streptophyta; class Magnoliopsida; order Gentianales; family Apocynaceae; genus Cynanchum; species Cynanchum wilfordii. The sequence continues at coordinate 1,434,444 of JAHSUH010003438.1, forward strand.
TTTCTTAAATAAAGATACAAGAATATAATCACTTCGAATGATCACTCTGTTATCCAATATTATATTACTTCCGTTACTTAAATTCATAACGTTTAAATTGTAACCGACACATGTACCATTTGTACAAAAAAGAATCCCTTCCCGACACGATTTCTTCCTCATATAGATAGATATATAATCTATGGGGGCAATTACTTACTTAGAAGTACATTTTGTGCTAAAGCATCCTATGATCGATGTTATGCTCTGGGACCGCATGTCGGGGATCGAATCCCAAGTTTCTCTATGAAGAGCGGATCTAATTGTATTAGTATCTAGAATTGATTTTTTTTTTGTGTAATACTACTCGATAGGGTCTCATTGGTAAGTGCTACAAGATCAAGATACTTTTAAGTATTCGGAAAATCTAAATTTATAATCTTTTTAAGTTATATAAATAAATTTAGCTTAAGAAATAAAAGGGATTCCCAAAGAACTTAGTTTCCTTGGATATTCAGAATATATATATATATATATATATAAGAGGACTGTAAAAATACAAATTCTCTCATCCTTATATATAAAGTAATTACCTGTCTGAACTATTTTTTTTTGTTTTCCTCAAAATTTAAAAACATGGTTGATAGAAAAAAAAAGACATTTAATATAAACTACAAAGGAAAACATAAACATTTTTTTTTTTCTTCTAATTGTCTTTAAATTACTAAAAGATTTTCTCTCCTCATTTACTCTTCAACCATCTGCTGCATTGTCTTCAACAAGAACTCAAAGAAACCATCCTGTTATTCCTGAAATAGTAACAATATTTCAATATATATATATATATATATATAATCAAACGTATATATAACTCAGTTAGTAACTACTTAACATACGAGATATTCACACCGGGAAAAAAAAAACTAATAATAAAGCCAGCATTTATTATATTTTGTTCAAAATAATGATGTGAAAATGATGTCACTATTAACGTTAGATACGTACAAGAAACATTTCACACTACAAAATTCAGAAGGATGCCATAGAGATTCCTTTAGGATAAGCTAATTAAAAATATATATATATATATATTCAAAAATCAAAATTCAGAGGTCAATTTTCTCACATACAAAAATTTAAAATATATATGTATATATAATGCAAAATGCCATATTGTCCTAATAAGAAGCAAAAAATAAAATATAAATAAATAAATAAATTTTCAGAGCCCGTGACTTTGTACATTCATTTGGAATAAAGACAGGTAACAAAAGCAGAACTCACAAGGGTGTGGGAGAGTAGGACAAGCCAGTAGAAGGAGAGGAGGAGGGGAGAATAAAAGGAATAATAAAATTACGAAAATACCCCTCTTTCCTATTTCGTAATTGACATGAAATGACAAAAATAGCCTTTTAAATTTAATAGAGATATATTAATCATATACCAAAACATGACCAAATTTCAATCAATTTTAAACTTGATACTATATGTTTTTACATTTATCTAATGTCACATTTGGATCAAATTGACTTTCGAATACTAATTTTTTAAGGGTATTTTGGGTATTTCACTAATTTTATTTGAAAGTCAAAAAAAAAAAAAAAAATGGAGGGACAAAGAAAAGTTATAATTAATTAGGGACAAGTATAATTCTTGGAGGAAACAAAGAACTGGCTTCCAAACAATACATACATATATATATATATATTACATATATACATATACTGACAGGGCATAAATGTTAAAATGCATGTGCATCTGATTTTCCCAATTAGAGACAGGTTTTATTTTTTTGACAAGACAACACTGTAATCAATCGAAGAAGATGTTTCAATGTAAGAGTTCTAGTAAAAATATCTATCTCTATATATATATATATATATATATTTAGAGAGAGAAAGAGAAAGAGAGAGATATTTGTTACGTACCTGTACGTCTTCTTTTTCTTTTTTCTTCTCCTTTTTTTTTTTTTTTTTTTTTTTTTTTTGGTTGGGTAAAACTTTACTCACTGAAAATTAACTCCTCCAAAAGATTGGCTTTTATGCGCAGTCTTTCGCTCTGAATCCAATGTCCTCATCCCCATGCTATGCTGCTGTGCTCCTCCCACACCAGATTCTGATCTCTGTCCGCTAACGGTTCTCACTAGCTCGCCAGCTGGACCTACGCCTAGGAAATCTCTTGTTAGCCCTTCTCCACCTCCTATGTTTAACGGATGATCGAAGCTTAGTTTATTTCCGACACCGGTACCGGTAGTTGTAGTAGTACCGGTGCTGTTGTAATTCCCGTACTGGTCGGTAGTAGTACTGTCTTCTTCATACGGGTTATTCCCGAAAATATTGGAATTTGTGCCGCCACCGGTTATGGAGTTCACCAGCTCATGCAAATGATTGTTGTTGTTGTTGTTGGTGTAGACGGTGCCGGTGCCGGTGGAAGAGGATGCACTGCCGAAGCTTTTAAGTAAGGAAGCGCTAGTGCTGTTGTTGCTGGTTGTTGAACCTAATTGAGCTGCTTTTTGAAGCAATGCCGTCGCGGACATGTGAGGAGTAGGATGAGCATTATTACTGGCAGCGCCGGTGTTGCTGTAGAGAGAAGGAATGGCTGATGTCATGTGGTCTCCGAGGACTAGACTTCCCGGGGAGAATATGCTTGATCCCTCGTTGTTGCCGGAATTATTGTTGAAGGGATTTTGAAGGTGGTGGTGGTGGAGTAAGCCAGAGCCGGAGCCGTTGGTGTTGTCTTCCATGTTGTTACTGCTTGTTGGGAAGAAGCTTAGGTTAAAGACATTGTTGTTGCTGCTGTTGTGCTGATGATCATGAGAAATTTGCATTAGGCCATGATGATGAAGCCCTCCTCCTCCACCTCCGCCACCACCGCCACCACCGTGGTGGTGGTGATGGTCGGTGGAGGAGTCTTGATGATGATGAAGGAAAAATGAAGAAGAAGGCATTGTTTGGTGATGAGAAGGGCGGAATAAGGAAGTTCCCATCAATAAGTTGTTATGATCATGGAATTGTGCATTTCTTGAATTGTTTCCCAAACGTAGAATATCTGCCGGTGATGGATTTGTAGTACTACTGCTCTGGTTTTGGTCAATTTGGGTGCTGCTTCCACCACCACCACCTGATAATTGAGAACTCAATTGAGATAAGCCTAAACTCATCATGCTATTGTTGTTGTTGTTGTTGTTGGTAAGGCCAAATAAATGGCTTCCAATGCCAATGCCAATGCCACTAGGACCACCACCACCACCCAAGGGTGGTGGATTTCTTGCACTTTCTTGTGCAAGTGCGTCGCAGAATGCTCTGTGCGTTATGAAACTGTCACGCCTGCGACAAGAAAAGAAAATTTGATTTGTACTCGTAATTGTGATATGAACCAGAATGATGATGCTTTTGCTATAGAGAGAAAACCCTAATTATATACATATAGCCCTCAATTTTCCTAAGTCAAGGGGTGAACCAATGCTCAAAAGTTGACCTAGACAAACAATTGATCAAATGTTAATCATAAGTGATGAAACTAATTAAGATTGCATGGTAATTAATTGGGGGTAATAAGTAAAAAGGGGAGTCATGATAACCAAATAATGGACACATTTCTTGAAGTATGGATGGTAAAATAAAAACAAAACAAAGAGATGATCTTGATCTTGATAGCAAGTAGTAGTGTAGAGTAGAGTAAAAATAAAATTTTTTTGGGGAAAAAGACATAGGTATTATTATTCAAAATGGTAGGTGAACAAATTCCAAAGCACAAGAGTAGTGTTTTAACACATACATACATATAGGAACAAGAAATTATATGCAATCCATATATATATATATATATCCCCCAAGACTACTACTACTACAACAACATCTTTTCCCCCTCCTGAAACTTTCCTTGGATATATATGATTTGATAATTAGTACACAATCATGTCAGATAAGTAGTATTAGTAGTAGCTATAGGGGTGGTGGTGGTGGTGGTGGTCGGAGAAAGGGCAATTCAAGGTAATGTGCCCTGGCCATGGAAGGAAGGAAAGAGTGATGAGTTTTTGGACATGGGAATTGCACCACGTGAGTTAGAACCAAAGGTAGTAAAAAATAAAAAGAAAGAAAGGAGGAGAACAAAACAAAGCTGATTCCAATGTGAAAGGATGAAATGTTGGCTTCCTTTGTGAAAAAAAAAAAAAAAGAAGAAGAAAAAACCCTCTTTCTCTCTCTTTCTCTCTCACTCTATTTCTCTCTCATTCTATCTACATATAACCATGGCGATCATTCACGTGCAGGCAAAATTTTCTGCATTTGCTGCCATTGGAGTACGAACAAAGATCCAAAGACAAAAACAAAACAAAAACACAAGACCCCAAAAACTTATTTCAGAGGTACATAAAAAAGAAGAAAAAAAAAAGTTGCAATCTTTCTTTTAAAAAAATAAACTTTTTTTTTATCCTAACATAAAGAATCTGTAACTGTAGAAGAAAAAAAAACCCCCTTTTCATCCCCCCTTTTTTATTTTTTTTTTTTTTTTACAACTTTTGGGAATTCTCTAAGCCCTGAAATCAAAGTGAAGAAAGAAAAACAAGGGTTTCTTCCCTCCTACTAAAAAAAAAAAAAATGAAATCTTTCTCGACATTCACCAATGGAATTTAATTAATGAAACAAGAAATATATGTATATATATATATATATATATGTAATGTATACCTTGAGAAGAGGGTGCCACAATCACATCTATACTCACGAGTACCACAAGTTTTAGTATGTGCTTTCCAATCAGACTGAACGGCATATTTCTTGGAACATTTCTCGCACTTATATTTCTTCTCGCCGTGTTTTCTCGAATAGTGTTTCTTGATTCCGGTCAAGTCACCGAGTGCTCGAGAAGGGTCGTGATGAACGCATGTGGGTTCAGGACAAAGATAAACCTTACGCTTCACTTCTTTGTTTGTTTTTTGCCTCAGTTTCCATGGAAGATTGTGTCCTCTTCTGTGTAACTGTAGATTTTGTTCCCTTTGAAACCCTTTGTTACATACTTCACATACGAACCTGTTTGTTGCCATTAGTGTTTTTGGTGATAGTGCTATTACCTCTGCATCTGGATCTGCAAAACACAACACAAAAGTTATACACACATATATATATATATTAGTACACGAAATTCACAGTCAAATAAAGGGATTGCCCATATCATCAAAGTTTTAATCTTTTTTTAGTTTTACAATTAGGGTTCCTTGAATTTCTAGTTTATGTAGCTGAATTCTTGCTTTTTATTTCTTTGGGGCTGGGGTGGGGGTGAGTGTAAGAAGATGTTGTCATACCATCAAAACGAATTGGATTAAGAAACAATTTTAACATTCACTTAATTCATATTATTTTTTGAAAGGAGAGTTGAATATATATATATATATATATATATATATATGTGTATATGTTTTGAAGGATAAAACTGATTTTGATACTTGCTTGGTGTACCGGGTTGATTTCTTCTCTTCTTGGGAGGTGGAGGTTGAACAGCTGGACCGACGGAACCAGCACCACCACCACCGGGTGGTGGTAGTGGCGCTACCGAGGAGGAGGAATGTTGTTGCTTCATCTGGAGATTCTGATCTTCGTCTCTCATTGCCATGAACACAGCTGATGAAGATGCGGCCATGGACTCTCTCTCTCTCTCCTCTTCTACTTCTAACCCTTTTTCTCTCTCTCAATTTATTTCTACTTCGATTAAAAAACAAAAAAAACAAAAGAAAGAAAGGAAAAAAGGAGCTATTTTCAGCTCATATCCACTACCACATCTCAACCAAGAAAACCTCCAAGAACAAGAAGAAGAAGAAAAATAAAAAGGGGGCAAAAAAAAAAAAAAAAGACAGAACTCAAGAAAACTGAAAGAGAGGATAATTAGTATCTATACTGTTTATCCCACTTGCTGTTTAAATGAAAAAAAAAAAAAAAAAAAAAAAAAAAAAAGAAAAGATGCTACCGAGGTTTTTTTTTTTTTTTTTTTTCGATGTGATGATGATTTGTTATCATGCATGTACACAAAGTACACATATATCCATATATACAATTTTTTTTTCTCTTGTCTGAAAAAAAAAAATTTAATCAAGATGAAAGATAGAGATGGAGGAAGAAAAGAATAAAAAGAAATAGGAGAGAGAAAGTGAAAGAGGAGAGAGAGTGTGAGAGGGATAGAGGAAGGTGGTGATGGTGGTGGTGGTGGTGGTTCTTCTTCTGGTTCTTGATACTGAGCCCACGCCCCCTAATATGTCCATATGCGGCATTGGATTGGGTCCCCACCGCCCTGTAGCTATTGCCCTCCCCCCCCCCCCCCTCCCCTCCCTCACTTTCTCTCTCATCCCTTTCTCTCTCTATACATACATATTTTCGTATCTTCATATACTCATTTCAGGACAAAAACTTCCTTCGTCACTTCCTCCCTGGCTGTCACAGTAAAAAGGAACTAATTTTTCTTTATTATTAATTAATTAATTCATTAATTAATTTATATAGTCAAAAGAAATGTTCTTTAACTGCATATGTATATATATATATATAATACGTCACAAGTTTTGTCCTAACTTCATTAGAGAGAGAGAGAGAAAGAGCAGATAAACCTTCTATTCTCTGTGTATATATTGTTCTCTCTTGGAATCTGTTTGTCTATAAGCTCAAGTGCACTATGGTTCTTTCAGAGTTTCATGACAGAGAAACCGGGAGAGAGTGGACTGGTAGGAATGCAATCTTCAAGCAAGAGTTGAACTTTATATATATATAATTTAAATTAAATTTAAATTAATGAGAAGAGTAGTCCAAACAATAGAATATATATATAATTGGTGAGATAATATATATATATATATATATATATATATATATATATATAATATACTATATAGCTAAAAAGAACTAAGCTAAGATTTTTGTTGAGTAAGAATTGAATTCTATTAACACAATTCAAATCAAATTTAGATAAATCAAAATGGGGTAGCCCTTATTATATAATCTAACCAAAATATATATATATATATATATTAGAGTATCGATGGAGAAAGAAATTTCCTAAATAATTGAAGGCAAAGAGAAAAATTAAAAGGAAAGGTTAAAAGAGAGAGAAATAAATATGTTTATAGGGCATGAATTGAAAAGGATATGTACAAGTATAACACACGGCCAGAAAGAAGCTTCAGTTATATATTTTATATATATATATATATATATATATATGCATATTGCCAATGGGAGGGGTGTGGTCGCATCAAGAAATGAAAGGCAGTTAAAATGTAATTTAACAAAATGTAGGATCACAATCATGACTCGTGAAAAGACCTAATCCAATCACTAAGGATAAAGCAATAAGCATATATATATATATAATATGTGTGTGTATTTGTATAGTTTTTAGACATAGTGATTTTACGAAAAAATTGTTATTTTTAATTACTAAATTATGTGAAAAAAGCGTAGTTTAATTAGTATTAACTTCACTTATGACTTGTGAAAGTCATGAGTTTGAGATATAATAGATATATCTATTGACATTATATATATACACATTTCAAAACTATTATTCATTTGTAGCATAAGTTAATTAATAAATATTTACACGAAGTCATGAGTTTGAATTAGATTTTGTAAATATAGACTTTGCAAGCATAATCCTAATAAAATACAAATTACTCGAAATAGTAACTTTAAATACTCAGATAATCTAACCAAAGAATATCACAAAAAACCTCATTTGAAAATATTTCGATGACCAATATCTATTAGGAAAATTCTCCAATTTAATATGTTTCTTCGTATTGGTCCTAAATTTTTTTTTTATTTTAAAAATAAATAAATAAATAAATTTATCCTCTATCTATTTTTCATTTATCCAAATTGGTCCTTCCGATCAAAATTAGTCATTATTTACCACTTGACCAATTCACCTATTAATATCTTTTCTGCCGCCTCAAGACACAATTATTTTCATGTACTTCTTAGATATCTTTAATTCAAAATTAAACAAAATAAATATCTTTAATTATAATAGTCAAAAACACGTAATTTAAAAGATAACAACTTCAATTATATATAATTTAAGAGTTCATAAAATTGAGATACATTAAAAAAAAACTTAAAATTTTCAAAAATAAATAAATAAATAAAATGGTTTCCAGCTCTTTTTTTTTTTTTTCTTATCGCACGGATGTCCCGAGTTGGTCCCGTCACCGAGAGGCGAAACCTTCAAGTCATTCCACGCCCAGACTAATCCCGCTCGTTGATTTGTAGGCACCTCATTGGGTGAGACAGCTGACCGGAAGATTTGACATTTTTCCATACCCAAGCTAGGATTTGAAACCTGGATCATTAGTTAAGGGAGGAGGAGCCTCTACCGCTCCACCACACGCCTCTAGTTCCAGCTTTATTATTTTGCTCCAAGAAGGAGAATTGCCGTGCTTGGTAATACAATGACAGCTTAACTGTCACAAAAATATCAATGTCAAAGATTATCGTAAGGGAATATTTCAATTTTCTTTTTTTTTTTTTTCTTTTTTCCAATTTTACTATTTTTGAAGGACTATTATATAATTAAGGACCCCATAACTTTATGCAAAAAAAGAAAAAAAAAATTAAAATTAAAATTATCGATTTATAGTCAAATAATTCTTGAATTCTCACATTCTTGTCTTTGTGACTCTAAAAATAATAATTTGTTTTCTTTTGCATAAATGGAAAAAAAAAATAATAATATGAATAGTAAAGAATCATAATTTTAAATGAAAATGATTTCTGTTTAATACTTTTTCTTGTCTTTTGATATATATCACCAAATATAGTACAATACTTCATAATAATATAGAATTTCAGTTGGATAATTTAATTAATTACTTGGAAATTACCAAAATAAATTTTTTTTTTTAAAAAAAATGTTACAAATAATTCGATAATACTGTCAGTTTTAGCACATTTTAAGTGCACCTCATAAGTTTAAAACACGTCATTATGTTAATAATTTTAAATTCATACTTAATAATCGTTCAAAAAAGATCTTCTAGGCGAATTATGTGTAAACTTTGTTCACAACAATAATCTAAATTACAAATAAAAGAATTCACTCGATTTTATTTTCGATAAATATATGCACAAATGGAGATATAGTATATATATATATATATATATATATATATATATATATATATATATATTAGATCTATCAAAATATACATTAGAACAATTTTTCATTTATGGTCTAATATATTCTTTGAGAGAATTATTGAGAGAAGGATGAATTCAAGAATATTAGACTATGTATCTTCAAAATTATAGGAACATATATTAATATATATATATATATATATATATATATATATTATATAATTAATAAATTAAGGAAAAGTAGTAGTAGTAGTAGTGTTGTCATGGTTTTTTGTCTCCGCTTGCAACAAGAAACTACCACTTTGAATGTGAGAAAATGCTATAATTGAGAACATTATTTTATGTAAAAATATATACAGAGACGTGGATATATATATATATATATATAATATATATATATATATATATATGTTTGTGTGTATATATATATATATAGATGGAGAAAATTGTAGGCACACAACATGTTTCATAAAAGTAAGGCATACAATTCATGATTCTTATAATTATTATTTTTATTTTCCAATCTAATTAAAAGACAAAATGTAATATGATATTCTTGTAGAAGATGACTATATATTGTTTAAGCATTTTTTTCATATATCCCTTTTTTTTTTTTTTCACAATGATGTTTTAATTTGGCCTTGTTGGAATTAGGGTTTGTAGGGAGAAAAATAATAAATATTGCTTATATATATATATATATATATATTAAAAGATAAAAATCGACTCGAATTCAATTTTGTAGGCATTCTTAATGTTATAATTTGTATAATATTTTGTTTTTCTTTATTGAGTTTTTTAACTATTTATATTTTTCTGAGTTCTTCTTAAATTTTTAATTTCAAACAAATTGATTCTTTATCTATTTTTGATTTTCTCGAATTGATCTTATTCATCAAAATTGGCTAATATTCAACTTTGTTTTTGCACGTGACCAGTACATTTATTATATATATATAAAAGACTGATTTTTTTTTTGTCATTTTATATATTTCTAGACACAATTATTATAACTAAAGATTTTATTTAGTTATATTTTAAATTCAAGATACAATAGGATGACAGTAAGAATAATTGCTTTTTGAGGCGAGAAGGACATTTTTTTGAAAAATCCTAACTTCTATCGGTTCTCGAACTCATGACATCTCATGTCATAAGTGAGGGTGCTACCAACCGAGCTACGTCTTCTTGAACTCATGGCTTCCCATGTCATAAACTTGTACATAATTTTTAGTTAGTAATGGTTTTGTGGTCCTTTCTTATATAAGCCAAATGAATTGACACACATTAATTACTATATTGTATAATCTTTTCCCCCTTATTTTACTTTTGGTAATTTTCTTTTTATACCAAGGTAAAATGAAAATCATATATGCAAAGAAAATTTTATCAGTTTGGTCCCTTTTTAATAATCAGTTCACTAAAAAGTCCTTTTTATAAAAAATATATTGCTAATAAGGTCAAAATTTAAATAAAAAACAATTTTATTGATAAAGTGTTAAACATCATTGGGCGATTATTAGGTAGGTCCTGAAGTTCTTGATCGTTTTAAAGCTATGAGGTGCTTCTAAATAATATAATTGATTTGTTTATAATATGTTATTATTTGAATCTTTACTCATATTTCTTGTTTTAAATGTTGTGACGTGTATTTGAAATGTGTCAAATTGTATTGTATATAACACAAATTATATACATGTATAACACTACAACATATTTCCGAAATTGCAACATAAAGTTGTTTCTGCCATGTGTATCGAACTCAAGTCTCTCACTTGACAAGTCATGTAAGACATTTAAGTAAAGGAAACCAAACCAACTAGGCTATCACATTTTTCACTTGAAGTTCTTTATTTATATGATACATTTTAAAGTTGTGAGGTGTAACTAAATAATATAACCGAGCTGTTTATAATACGTTATTGTATGAACCCTTTACTAGTATTACATGTTTTAAACATTATTGTGACGTGCACTTGAAATATGTCAAAACATAATTGTATATAACACGAATACATATATCTTATATATATATATATACATATAGAGAGAGATGGAGAGGAGAGAGAAGAGTAAAGAAGTTTAAATTTTTCAGTTACAAGTAATTTGTCAAGACTCAAATATTAATTGATGGAAGAGGAACCATGGATATATTTTTGACGGTCCCTTTTAAGGGAAGAAGAAGAAGAAGAAAAAACCATTAGATGACAACACAACAGTGAGTTGCTTTAGATGATTGACACGACGGCGTTTCCAACATGGACGCCTCTTTTTCTCTTTACCTTCCTTTCTACTCTGTCATCTTCTTTTGTGCAACGAATTATACAGCCGTTACTTTTGTTTTTGTTTTCTTGCTTTTTGTTCTTTTCCTTTACAATTAATTAATTATATATATATATATATATATATATATATATATATATTTCTATGATATTTATCACGTCATATCATAATAAAAATTAGTTTAATTTGATTATTGTTAATTTTTTTTTTAATATAGTGATGATGTCCAGTTTTTACCCGACTAATCTAACCGAGATCCGACAACATTATAACCGAAATGAGGTGTCGAACTCCCGTCCTTTGGGCAAAGAGAGTGTTTGGGGGCAGCCTTGCTGCTAACTTAACCACAAACACTTGACATTGTTAATTTTTTTTATTATTACACTATTCGATATTCAAAATCATAACTTCGACTAATATGAATTTGGTATGAGTTAGGCATATAAAGTATAGAGGTTTTTTAATTCTTGTTAGCAAAAAGACCTCATTAAATTAGATTTGGCCAAAGTTATGCATGTAAAGTTTAATTCTTGCTCAAAAAAGACTTCACTAAACTAGATTTGGCCTAAGTTACATATATAAAGTCTAATTTTTGCTCGGAAAAAGACCTCACATTGGATTTTACTTACTGCTCATTATGAATATCGAACTTATCATCTCGTGTAATATTTACAATTCATTTTTCTATTCTACTAAGTCAAAGACTTAGATGAATACTAAATTATTATTTTCTTTTTGTATGTGTATTTGAATTTAAGAACATTAAGAAAATATTACAATGATTTTTGAAGTGGTTTGTAACATAATTTCAATATTTTTTGAAAACTTTTTTTGAGTTCTATATGTTTGAATGAATCATGAAATTTTAATAATTTTAAGAAAAATATATGAATTTGTACATCGGTTACTTTTTAGACTCAGTCAAATCTTGACTTAGTCGGTGGTTTGTTCTAAGCACTAATCACCGACATAAAAGAATATTTATAACACTTGTTAAGAATTAGCGTATGTATATCTCTATTTTTACGAAATATATCACAAATACTAAAATTTTATTATAATATTTTCAAAATTGTTAGAGAGAATATTATAAAATTTAATTTTGTCTAAAATTTTCTTTAGATTTTGTGTAACATTAGTTTTGTCAAGGCCAAAACATGTTCTTCTCAAGGATCTGTATTTGTTGTTGACTCAACCGTTACAAAACTTAGGTTGAATGAATGAATGAATGAAGATCAGTAGAATGGGGGAGGAGGGTAGGTTGGGGGTGGGGGTGGTCAAATTCAAGTTAACCAACGTGCTGATTTCTATATATATATATATATATATATATATATATATATATATATATATATATATATATATATATATATTTGTTAGGATATTCAGTACTTGAAGTCAACACTTCAACTAATTTGAATTTGACTTAAGTTGCATATATATATTGCTAGGTTATTTGGTATTTCAAGTTAACACTTTGACTAATTTGAATTTGACTGGAGTTGCATATATATATTGTTAGGTTTTAGTCAACCTAGATTTAAATTCTTGTTAACTTTTGCAAGAAGAATAAATTTGATTTAAAGACGAGCAGAAAAAGATGAAGAATACCAAAGATTTTTACCGTGGTTCCCGGATTACACCAAATACAGGTGTAATCGTGGTACATCCACGTTGAGCCTCAACAAGAGAGCTCTCACCGCACTATCAAGAACGATATAAAATATTTATACGGAACGGATACAACAAGAACCTACCGACTAAACAGAATCTCAAACAAGATTCACAATATACCGCGTAGGGTACAAAATTACGAACTAAAAACAACTATACAAACGAAATAACCAAGTGAAAAGAAACGCGACTAACACATGGAATTTCAAGATAGAAAATATAGGGAAACACCCTACTATTCCGGGACGGAACGGTTCTAAGAAGAACACGGTGGCGGCCTTGAGCTTGAGAGAACTTCTCCGAATTTTTCCTTTCTCACGCCCTAAAAATCGACTATATGATGTATATATAGTTAGGGTGAATTAGGGGGTTTAAGGGTGGCCATTGGATTGACATGAGTGAAGGGCCGAGATTTCACCAAAAAGTTAAGCTCAACGACGTCGTTTTGGGTTTAATTGGTCGTTTTGATTCAACATATCCAACAACCTCCACCTTGAATCCAAACACATCATACTCTATAGTGCAGTGAAAAACTCATCTTAAATATATCATTGGCTCTTTGTACCCGCAAAATGAAATTATCGTCAATTTATATTAAGTAGGTTCAGACAGGTGTCCGAACTTACGTAATGTTACCACTTTCGTACCAAAGTCACCGCATTGTCCTCCGTTTTACCTTTTCAGATTTATAGTTTTGTCAATTATCTTTTCTCTAACAAAATGATATTTGACATCAATGTGCTTAGTTCTATCATGAAAAACAGGATTTTTACTCAAATGTATAGCACTTTGGCATACCACAAACAGAAGCACATTTATCAATCAATTGTATTTCATACAACGCGACCTTGAAGCCAAATTGCCTCTTTAAAGGCATCACACAAAGCAATATATTCAGCCTCGGTTGAAGACAATGTAACAATCGGCTGTATTTGAGATTTCCAACTCACACAACAATTACCAAACATGAAATAATAAGCAGTAGTTGACCTTCTAGTATCTCTATCCCCCCAGAAATCGAGTCAACAAATCCATATAAACAGAATTTTTCAGAATCACATTTATTATAGCTCACCCAATATCAACAGAATTATTTATGTACCTTAATGTCCACTTAAGAGCAGCCAATGTTCTAAACCAGGATTAGACATGAATCTACTTAATAGAGATATAGCATAAGATAAATCGGGTCTAGTACTAATCATAGCATACATAACCGATCCTATCCCATTTGCATAAGGTATATTTTCCATTTTTAGTAAATCGAAGTTGATTTAGGACATTGATCTTTACATAAAATAAAATGAGATGCAATAGGCAAATTCACTCCTTTACTATTTTTCATGCTGAATTTGTTTACCACACTATCAAGGTAAGGTTTTTGATGCAATCTTAAGCTTCCTTTTTCTCTATTCTGTCAATATACATGCCAAGTATTTTCCTTGCAGGTCCTAAATCTTTCATATCAAATTCTGACTTAATTCTTTCTTTAATTTATTAATTCTATCTTTAGAATTACTAATTAAAAGCATATCATCAACATATAAAAGAACATATACAGAATCTATTCCTTTGTACATGTAATAAAGACAGGTATCAAAATCACTTTTATTGAACCCAATACGCATATAAATGTATCAAACCTTTTATTCCATTCCCGTCGGGGTGACTGTTTCATCCATATAAAGATTTATTCGAAGACAAACATAATCGGGATTCGGTTTATCAACAAAACCAGGAGAGGCCGTTTCATATAATTTTTTCTTCTAATTCACCATGCAAGAAAGCGTTTTTACATCCATTTGTTCAAGTTCCAAATTCAATTGAGTCACAACAACAAGCATGATTCTTATAGTTTTGAATTTAACAACAGGAGAGAAAATTTCATTGAAATCAATGCCTTCACGTTGGGTGAATCCTTTTGCAACTAACCTAGCTTTATATCTAGGTGGATCATAAGGTTTATCTCCTTCTTTAATTTTGAAAAGCCATT
Organism: Cynanchum wilfordii; assembly: GCA_025388415.1. Taxonomy (NCBI): domain Eukaryota; kingdom Viridiplantae; phylum Streptophyta; class Magnoliopsida; order Gentianales; family Apocynaceae; genus Cynanchum; species Cynanchum wilfordii. The sequence continues at coordinate 1,449,495 of JAHSUH010003438.1, forward strand.
TACAGTCAACAAGTTTATGATTCATAGGTTTAGGGACTAGTGTCCATGTATTATTCATATTCAAAGAATTCATTTCATCAAGCATAGCTTCTAACCATTTATCCTTTTCTTTAGACATACATGCAGTATCATAACTTGTAGGTTCAACAATTTTTGAATCTTGAGCAGGAAATTAAAGCAGTAAACACCAAATCGGCATATGAATATCTAGCCGGTGGCCTAATCTCTCTTCTAGGCCTATCCCTAGCCCGGTTGATATGATTCTAAAGACTCTTCTTGGGATTGTTCTAGGTTTTCTACTTGTTCCTCTTCTATTTCTATGTTTGGCTCATCTTGAGTTTCTATAGTTTCACAACAAATGGGTGCGCTCCACCCCAATGTGTGTAGTTGTGATGGTTTTACTACCGGTATTGTCCTCACTAAGTGTGAGATCCCGTTGGTTAGGTATAGAATTTATTTTACAAGGAAAGGAAGACTCATCAAATATTACATCTCTAGAAATTATAACTTTAATACCGGAAGACCGCCTATCCCAAAGTCTATACCCTTTAGTTCCCGGTTCATACCCTAGAAAGACACATTTGATAGATCTAGGGTCAAGTTTACCATCCCTCGTGTGTGCATATGCGGAACACCCAAATATTCTAAGGTGATCTAAGTTAGGAACTCTACTTGTCCAAACTTCTTGGGGTGATTTAAGTTCTAAGGCAGTGGATGGACTCCTATTTATGAGGTATACAGCTGTGTTTAGGGCTTCCCCCCAAAAAGGTTTATTTAACCCGGAGGTGAAAAGAAGACATCTAACCTTTTCTAGGATAGTTCTATTCATTCTTTCAGCTACCCCGTTCCGTTGAGGAGTCATTCTTACTGTCCTATGTCTTAGTATTCCATGGTCACTACAGTACTTATCAAATTCTTCATTACAGAATTCTAACCCCCTATCGGTTCTTAATACTTTTACAGTATTTCCTGACCGATTTTCTACAAGGATCTTCCAGTCCTTATATTTTTCTAGGGTTTCATCTTTGGTTCTAAGTAAGTAGACCCAAACTTTCCTACTATAGTCATCTACTATAGACAAGAAGTACTTACAGTTTCCATGTGTACTAATCCTTTCCGGACCCCACAAATCAGCATGCACATATTCAATTTTCTGTTTTGCTAAATGTGTTCCGGGTTTAAAACTAAGCCTATGTTGTTTGCCTAACACACAAGTTTCACAGAAATTGAGTGGAGTTAAAACATCCTTACCGAGCTGTCCTTTTTGTTCAAGGACATTCATACCTTTTTGACTCATATGCCCGAGTCTTAAATGCCATTTCTTGACATTTTCTTGTGAATCAATTACTGGTGCTGCAAGGTTAGTTAAACCAGAATACATACCACAAAGTACATATAAGCTATTTTTCTTTTTAGCATAAGCAAGTACTTTGTTATTTCTAACAATTTCTAGACAACCGGATTTAATTCTATTTTCACATCCTAAATCATCAAGAACTCCTACAGAAATTAAATTTCTTTTAAGATCGGGAATATGTCTAACATTAGTTAACAAAATAGAATTACCATTGTCCAATTTCAAAGGTATGCCGCCTATTCCAAATATCATGCATGTGTTATCATTACCCATATAAACAGTTTCTGGTTCTATTACTTTATAATCCTTAAACCACTCTTTATTAGGACACATATGAAATGAACATCCGGAATCAATTATCCAATCATTGCTATTTCTATAACAAGAAGACACAAGAACCTCGGATATATTATTTTCATTTACAGGAGAAGTAGGTTCATTATTATTCGCTTTTGTTTTCTTAACCATGAATAACAATTTTTTCTTAAGTGTCCGGGTTTATTACAATAATAACACTTTTCTGGTTTCTTTTGATTTATGAACATATTTTCCTTTTCTTTTATCCTTTGCACCATTCCGGTTTCGTTATTATTATTAACAAATTTTGATTTCACAAATAGTCCAGGACTAGTATGTCTTTTCTGTTTAAGTTCAAATTCTCTAGCCTTAAGTCCAGATACAATCAAATCAAAAGATGGAGATATTCCAAGTATATTGTACAGATTTTTTAACTACAAGATATTCATCCGGTAATGCATTTAACGATAATGACAAGGCTAGTAGAATCAACTTCATGCTCGGTTCCTTTTAACAGGAAATTCAATTTTAACAGATTATCTATATTGTCATCAATAGATTTACTTAAGTCCAGTTTAAAAGGCAAACAGAGAGCATTTAATAAAGGCTATATTAGTGACGGTGGGTGATGAATATAATTGTTCCAACTCGTTCCATAAGTCAAGTGCGGTGGATCGCCTCATCTACCTTACGCAGCATGGGTCCGTAAGGTCGGAATCAGCAGATTATATGCCTCATCATTAATTTCTTCACTTCTTGCAATAAAGTCCTTTGGCCATCTTTCAATATCTGGTTCAAGTGCATAAACAACTTTATAATGTGAGAGTAAGGCTCTCATTTTCTTTTTCCAACTCCGGAAGTCAATTTTCCCATCGAATTGGGAAATTTCGATCCTGTTAGAGCCCATGACGTTTTATCCGAAAGACCAGTATTATAAAAAATACAGATCTAACAGAAATAGTCAAAAACACACTTGTTCCGTTGGTTTGAATAAGAATACACTCATCCTAACACACACAACAATTAAAACCACCAGTGGTAAAGAAGGTTTATGAAACCTTTCTAAAAAACAAAAAAACAAAAAAATCAGATCCGAAAAATAACAAGATTTATATATATAAACCAAAAATACCGGATTCCCAAAAAAAAAAAAAATAAGGACCCCAAAAAAGTTCCGGAGATTAAAAAACAATTTTACGAAACCCAACAAAAATTCAGATTTAAAAAAAAAAAAAAAAAAAAAAAAGGTTCAGATTCGGGATAATCAAATTAATGGAATCAATAGATGTCAAATCCAACAAAAAATTTATGGAATAAAAGAATTTTTTCAGATCCGACAAAATTTTATGAAAACTTTCAGATTCTAAATACTGATGGAATTAAAGAATTCCATATTTTTTTTTTTTTTTTTAAAAAATTTGTGAACACCCCCTTTTTAAAACAAAATACCGGATTTGAAAGAAGAACAAGAAATACAACCAAGCTCGATACCCCTGTTAGGTTTTAGTCAACCTAGATTTAAATTCTTGTTAACTTTTGCAAGAAGAATAATTTCGGATTTAAAGACAGAACGGAAAAAGATGAAGAATACCAAAGATTTTTACCGTGGTTCCCGGATTACACCAAATACGGTGTAATCGTGGTACATCCACGTTGAGCCTCAACAAGAGAGCTCTCACCGCACTATCAAGAACGATATAAAATATTTATACGGAACGGATACAACAAGAACCTACCGACTAAACAGAATCTCAAACAAGATTCACAATATACCGCGTAGGGTACAAAATTACGAACTAAAAACAACTATACAAACCGAAATAACCAAGTGAAAAGAAACGCGACTAACACATGGAATTTCAGTATAGAAAATATAGGGAAACACCCTACTATTCTGGACAGAAGTTCTAAGAAGAACACAGCGGCGGCCTTGAGCTTGAGAGAACTTCTCTGAATTTTTCCTTTCTCACGCCCTAAAAAACTGACTATATGATGATATATAGTTAGGGCTGAATTAGGGGTTTAAGGGTGGCCATTGGATTGACATGAGTGAAGGGCTGAGATTTCACCAAAAAAGTTAAGCTCAACGACGTCGTTTTGGGTTTAATTGGTCCTGTTTTGATTCAACATATCCAACATATATATATATATATATATATTTGCATATATATATATATATATATATATATATATATATATATATATTAGGTTATTCGGTATTGAAATCAACACTTTGACTAATCTAAATTGAGCTCAAATTACATACGTAAAAATCTAATTATTGCTCGAGAGAAAACCTCACCCTAATTCTTATAACAAGTGTTGTACTGGTAATCTCGTGTGTAATATTCAGATTCATCCTCTATACTTTACTTGTCTATACTAGTAGTGTAGTAGTGGTAGTAACTCCATTGTTTCCCTCAATTTTGATGACATCTAGTTGGCTATTTCCAACGTTAATTAATAAGTTAACCGTTACAATCTTAAAACTTTTAATTAATTATTAAATTAATTGACTGACAATTGTTCATAACTTTTTTAAAATAAAATTTTAAATTTAAAAACATTCTTAATAAAAAATCAAACTAATTCAAAGAAGAGTTTATTGGTAATTATTTTGACATGGATTCATTTATTTTTGGAAAATTTTGTCTCCCAAAACAAACTTACAACACAAAATAAAAATAAAAAATAAAAAATAAAGAAAAATTATTTAGGATTAAGACAAAAAGGATAAAGAAAATAATAATAATAATAAACTATAACCATGGTTCCTCTCCATTGGTTTGTAAAAACTTGAAGATTTGGGCAAATTTGTTAATGGAGACAAATATGTTTTTATATATATATATATATATATATATATGAGAGTAATTGAAATCCTATAAAAGTTAACATAGGTTGGGCCGTTCGAGGTGGACTCTACGAAGGATCCACGTAGTCCCGAATAGGATCATGTCGAGGTTCAGCCGGCGACTAGAGTGCACACGCTCAAGACATGATTTCCGACAAGGAGATTCTTATTGAACTCCACATTAAATGCATTTGACTCAACAAACACTGTTTGAAGCCACCATTTCAAAATTAACAAGAAAGGACCACTTCGGGTGTCACCTCCAGATTGGCTACCCAACTCCATAAAAAGGTAACACACACTCACACACAAACAAGTAAAAGCCGGATACACGGAATATACTCTAAGTGTATGTATACCCTTTTGAATTTTGCAAAAGAAATATGTATGTTATTGTAATTATCTAAACCCAATAGGAAAATGCATTGTAAATGTTATATGAGGTTGATCGTTTGACACTGACCATGAGCGCCATGTAAGAATCGGGATAAGTCTTCCCCAAGTAAAAGTGGGAATTGCAGCGCAACAAGGGTCGAATTTAAATTTTTTTTAAAATTTCACAATCTATGAACTTTAATATTTAAAAAAGTTTAAAAAACCACAAGTTTCAGGTGAATTAATAAGAAATTTTCTTAATTTAAATGAGATTGTGTGATCAAATATATACTAAAATATGCACTCGTTTAAAACTTGAAATTAGAGCTTACATCCCGGAAAAAAACCTATCTAACTTCAATAAGGATTAATTTAGATATATTAGTAGCTTGTAATTAAAACCTTTCAAAGAGACTAACTCTTTGGGGGCAAAAAAAATCAAAGGGCTGATTTTTTTTTTATTTATTTATTGCACTTATATAAATGACATGTGCCTCGAAAATAAGAGAATTTTATTGATTTAATACCTTAATAAATTTTTATTATTTAGATTGGTTCTATTTTTTAAAAAAATAAATTAATATCTTATTTTATTTTAATTATCTAAATAATTAACAAAATTTGGCCAACATTTTTGCAAGTGACAAATACATAATTTTTATTAAAGAAAAGTTGTTAAAAGACCTAAATTATTAAGACATCACTAACTCTCACAATTTTATTTTTTTTATTAGATTATTTGGTTTCTAAAAATATCACGACTCTAATTAATTTGAGAGTGTGGTTGCTGACCACTCGACCACAACACACTTGACGTATCTACATGATTTCTATTAAGGAGTAAAATGGTCATTTTATTTTAAATTTGTCCATTTTTGGGTCATTCAAAATTTTGTGAGAATTAGGCTCTTGGTTTGGTATAATGGAAAAACACATTGTAAATATACACGAAATCAATAGTTAGATACTCGGTGTGAGGCCTTACTTGAGTAAGAGTTGGACTTTACAGACTTACCAAAGTCAAATCTGAATTAATCAAAGTCGTGATATTTTTAGAGCTGGGAGTTCGACACCCAGCTCAGCCTTAGTGCTGCCAACCCAGTAATTATGCTGCCGGATCCGGATGTGGATTATTCGGATTAACCCGGACACCACACGAAAAAAAGAAATCATGTAGATACAGGTAAAACATTTTAGTTAAAATTTATGAATTATTAAGCAAAGGATTAATTTGGACAATCAAAATTAAAATAAAGAATCAATTTGTCATATATATATATATAATTAAAATAAATAAAAAATAAAAAACTTAAGACCATCCCAGATAATTAAAAATTAATAAGGGATAAATCAGAAAATTACCAAAAAAAAAACATTAAAGTAATTAACCGGAAAATTATCATATAGTTATATATATATATATATATATTATAAATATACTGTCTCTTTCTTAAGTGACATTATTATCGTTATTCTATGAAGATGACAAGCAAATTTCCAAAAACTAAGATTAAAACACAGATTCAGTTCTTATTACCAACAACCTGAAATTGATATAATCATTTTAACTGTCACCGAAAACAAAATCCCACCAAATAATTAAGATCAATAATTAGCAAGAACTGCAAGACTTCACACTCGACAAGCCAGTTTGTATATATCGCTCTCGATTTTCAGTACTTTGTAGGTTAGGTAGGCACATGAAGATTTCTTAATTAATCCAAAAAACTATATTAAGACACTTTCTTAACATTAGTTACCTGAATGTCTCACCTTTTATCATTGTGAAATTTCACTGAGAAAATGCAGACTCGTCTTACTGCAAGAACAAGAACAAGAACAAGAACAAGAAAGCTTTTCTTCTTCCTGCCATCATTTCCATTCAATAACAAAGCAACTGAAAGCCCGAGACTTGTGAGGAACTGAGCCTGCTAATTCGATCTTCCCTTCTTCATCATCAGTCTGGAATTGAGTCTGCAAGATCAAAAGGTGTGATGAACTCCGAATCATCTTCAGCTGTTTACCTGAAAATTCATGATAGGAAAATTAGTTCATTTGAACCCTCATGCGATATATTTTCTCCAAATAAGGTCCCTCTGATGTTAAGTTCAACGACTTAGCAGGCATGGAAACTATACATCACAGTCTACTAAGATGGAAAGGGTTGAGAGAGTTTTTGTCAGCTCATCCGTATAACATTACAGTCTGATTCATTATGAGAATTACATGTCAAAATCAACTAAATTAAGAAACAGGTTAAAAGGTAGATTCAATATAATTAAAGAAGTTATATTATGCACAAAGATTATAGAGCAAATTGTAGCCCAAGTATTTATTAGGTAAAAGAATGCCAAAGCTCTTATACAACACACGTATGACTGAACTTTTGAGATTAGAATAAGACCATCCCCAACAACAAGTACCTAAAAATTCAAAGTCAAGCAAAAGCCCAATGCATTATCAGAATGAAAACTGTAATTTTTCTTCAGGCTCAAAAAGTCTTATCATTATCATTAATTCCAAGAATAATGAAAAGAAGTTGTAGATAGTTTCCATCTTGTTTTTGACATCTTAGAGACAAACATCATTTTTCTTTTTTAGGGGGACTTGGTGGGGCAGGAGAGATGAGGAAGGGGAGGGGGAGAGGTGAGTAAAATGTCGTTTTTTCAAAACATTCCAAAGGGAATCACTAGTAATTTCCAAGGCCAGAGGCATCCAGTTCCATATTTCAAAATCTAAAATACGTAAAGCTGTAATGAAGTGTGCAAGGGACCTGGGGGGTGGAGAGCTAAGTCTCTACCAATTGAAGTCACAAAAGGTTTTAGCAGCAATCCGACATTTTAATCAGAAAATACTTTTTGCCAGAGAGTACTTCTTATCCTGCCCCAAGAACTGGAAAAGAAAAAAATAGAGATCATATTCAACAGTTATCCAAATTAAGAGCGGAGAAATCAGAATGTCAGCTTAGAATTACACACAGACAAATGCACGGACAATCTATAAAATTTGGAAGTTCTTCAACAAAAACTTTTCTTAAGAAACAGGAAACTCACAGGTTTCTACACTGACATTAACATCTCCTTCACCGGAGTGTGCATCCATGTGTGATGAGGATGAATGTAACCTGGAAAAGGAGAAAAGAAGTCACAGTTGAAAGAGTGAGAGAAGAAGAAACTATTTATACAACATATTTTTAAATATTTTTAACCATCAATTCATTATAATTTTAATCATCACTTAATAACAAGGAAAAACAACCTATTTAGTCATTGTTAAATTTCTTGTTTCCAGAGAGATACTTCTGAACTAAAAAATATTCTATCTTCAAAACTCATAACTACTTCAGTAAACCTCAACAATTCCATTTCTTATTCTGGTGATTAATGTCTTGAACAGCATTATGGGGTGAGTAGTGCTGTATTAGAGCCTAGATGTTATTGTGCCTGACTTTTATTCAACTAGTAAGAGGTGCTCTAAATCTTTCTTTGGATTGGGGCATTTGGAAGATTCAAATGTTTGGTAGATCTTTTAGGAGGGTAAGTATAGGAATGGGAAGGAAAAAACTTAAATATTTGATTGAAAGGTCCAACGGAAAGTTGGTGAATAAGGGGAGGGAAAAAACAGCCACCTTAATTTTCAAGTACTAATAGGCAACAGTCTAAAATTGCATATGAGTTACCTATGCATAGCTCAAGACTTAAATCAATACTTTTATCTTCCTCTTATAAGCTATTCAAACTTCTCTCCTTCCAGTTACTCTTCTTTCAAGGTTATGGTGGACAAGGTTTTTGACAAGACATCATACAGATTGCTGAGGGAGATTGTGGAGCTGGAACAGATTAGAGTTGGGGAAAACCAGGTGCTCTTCCTTCTCTATTCCTCCACACTTTCTTTGAAACAATTAAGAAGCTGTCTAACAAAGACCTTGAATGGAGTTCAATCCAACTTTTCTTTAGTTTTTTTTTTTTTTCACCCTTTTAAACATTCCTACTATCAAGTCAGACTCCAAAATCTCCAAGAAGGCACAAAAATGCAAAATATTTAACTCAAAGTGCAAAAAGATCACATTTTTCAAAGCATAGTAAAGTAGTCATAGTAAAAGTAATGACGATATTGTGCATCTTCATTTGAAATCTAATTTAGACAATAAAAATTAAAATTTTCAAGAATAACAAAACAAGAAGTTAAAGCAGCAGCTCTAAAGGATTAAACTAAACAAATTTACAAGAAGATTATGCTGAGTGGAGGTTGTTCATTTAAGTATAAATCAACATCAATATTTAACGGAAAATAAAAGCAGTAATGCTTCATATTACTCTCAACAAGCATCAGCTATTACAGTTTTAAATTATGATTGTTAATGCACGTGTGTGTTTGTATATATTTATAAAGGATCATATTTTCAGAAACCAAAGCAGAGACTTGTACTGGACTCAGTACTTTTCTAATACGAATAAAATAGAGTTACAGTTTTTATCATTTAACTACAACATACAACAATTTGATAAAATTTTTGTTACTCTAGTGGGGTGAGGGAAGTAGTATTAGATTTGGATAAACAAATAGAAATGGTTGCAGTAAACTGTATCTGGAAACTTCTATATCTTCAGGCAGAAAATATGACCAATTAGAGTTTATTGTATTACCATTTCTAGCAGGAAAATCCCTTAGAAGCTTCCAACAGCATGCACATTGGAAGGAGGTAAAATTGAATGTAATCTGTTTCTCAACCTTTCTAGCTTTTGTAAGTTTTCCATCTCTCCTACCTGCGACAAATACCTCTCAAGCATTCTAAAAGACATCTCACTTATATTCCTACCCCTTTCTAGCATTTGCTCAGAACATGTGAGAGCTTCTTGAACCCTTCCTCTAGAGCATAGTCCAGTCACTAAAATGTCCAGTGCATGAGTGTGCGGGCAATGACCTTTCATCACCATATAACTCCATAAGTTTAAGCCTAAATCAAGCCTGCGATTCTCACAGAATAATTTCATTAATGTAACAACTGTTCGCATCTTGGGTACAAAATTTCGATCAACCATCTTTTGATAGAGTTCAAATGCAGCATCGATGTTCTTTGATCTAATAAGACCCCAAAACATAGTATGATAAGTGACATTGTCAAGCTGAATACCTTTTTCCCCCATTTCATCCATTAAGGCAGCAGCAGATTTTACATTTCTACACCTGATTAGACAGTTCATAAAAGCATTATAAACACCAGTATCAGCAGGCAAACCTCTTTTATGAATCTCATCAAACAACTGTCTAGCTTTAATTACATTTCGAGCAACCCCAGCTCCATGAATCAAAGTGGTAATAGTCTCAGTTGTAGGCAGTAAGCCAAGCTGATTCATTTCTTCAAAAAGCCTCAAAGCATCACCAAGACATCCCTTTTTACAGTAAGCATCAATTCTTATATTATAGGTGACATTGTCAGGTTTGAAACCTCTTCGAACCATCTCATGATAGAATAGCTCAACTGCAGTAACATCTCCTGATTCTTTGAATCCCAAGAGCAAAATATTCATAGTTTTTGTGCTGGGAAAAAAGCGAAAATGAAACTTGTTGAACACTGATCGAGCTTCCTTCATTTGTCTTTGAGTGCAAAAAGCTCGTAGAAGTACGTTGAATTCATCAGTGCCAAATTCCTTACCTAAAAATAGATCCTTCTCCATTCTCTCAAATGCTTCAAGAGTTTCTTCATATGAATGGAATTTTGCAATTCTTGACAACATGATGCTCATGGATTTAAGAGTGAGAAGGGAAGGATGTTTTTGTTTGATTTTCTCCATTAGCTCCCAAGCTTTGTCAAAGTATCGCATTCGGGCAAGTATGTGCAGTGTCTTTTCAAAAGCATCTGAACTTGGATAATATTGGGAATGCATAATGGAGAATTTGAAAAATTGGTATGCTTTAAGGCCATTGGAGTGTGCCCCAAACAAATGACCAAGAACATTTTCCACAAAGGAGGTAGACAAATCATCACGAGGAATCTCATGCAGAAGTGCATCCTCCAGCTGATTATCAGGAAATGGATGGTCATTTATGAGTCTAGCAACTTTTTCAATTACAGCATCAGATTCTGAAGCATAATGAAACTTTCTATTTGATCTAAAGGCAACACCAAATCTCTCATTGGCTTGAATAATTTGATTAAGTCCATTACTTTTTCCAAGGAAAAAGAAAGGCATGACCTCTTGCTGCACAGGAAGAAAATCTGATTTCCAACCTGGCTTCAACACCAAGGATAGCCTAGAAGTAACCTATTTGATCAAATAAACAATAACATCAGCTTTCTTCATTGTCAAAGGAATTGGCAGTACCATAAAACCCATGAAGATTTGCAAATTGCAGAGCACCACATGAAAAACCTTGCAAAAGGCAGTTCTTATTATCAACTTAACAAAAGATTCTTCACTATAAAATACATGTTCATATCCATAAAGGAAGAAATACACATATAAAGTTAACAATAATAATACATAAGAAGGGAAGAGAACATCCAGAAAAATGGCAATAGTCCACCAAAATATATTTCTACTGAAAAAATTTCATCCTAAATCCTACCAGCATACTAGACATAGGGAAAGAAACTAAATTGTGCACAATTTACAGCAAAACAGAAACAAAATGAAGACTTTGAAATCTCCAATTCCATTGTCACAAAATAAGACAGAATGTGACTTAAATACCCACAAATGGAAATTAGTAATGAGTAAAAAACATCAAAAAAAAAAAAATCAAGGAATTCATAAAAGAACACTTCCCATTCTCTGTGCTAGTACTAGCAACTGTTCTATTAATTTTATATGAAGCATAAAGAAAGAAAACATCAAGAAAATTTCATGGGAGCCATCTAAGAAATTCTCTAACTATCTGAACAAAACAACAGTTTTTGTTACTTTGACATGGAGCTTATGGCATTAATGTCATGAATTTCAGTATCTAACTAGAGGGATTTCAAATGGGCAGAAATACAAAAATTCAAAATTTTTGAAAATCTCCAAGAATCAAAATATAGATAGAACCCAAATAGATTATGAAACTATAATACCATCTAAACTTAATTTACAATAAAAACGTACCTTGAAAATAAATCAATCAATCAAAGAATCACGACCCAGAGCAAATCAACAAGAGATAATGCAAGAAACCGAAAATTTTGGGGTTTACGACTGAGCGTCTCAGAGGAAATAGTCTAAGGGGGTTTGTCTTCTTCTTCTTCTCAGTAGACTAAAAGAAGGTAGCTCAAATTGCATTACAGAAAAAGAAACGATGGTTTAATGGATCCTTACAACCTTATTTTTTTTTTTTCTCCTATTTGTTGGGATAATTGGGAAATTTAGTCATAAACAAATTTACTCATCAAATTCTAACTATTTTTGTCTTTCTAACTAAATTTGTCAAACATTCTACCTGTTTAGGTCATTGTAACAAACACATGTCAAATTTAACAAAGAGTATTTTCCATCGTCTTACTCTTCCCATCAAATTTTCCCCATTTTTTTAAATATAATATATATATACATATAAACATAAATTTTTTTTTTTTCTCTACAAAATTATAAATAAAAAAATAGAAATTATGTGTAACAAAAAGTATATTAACATCAATCAAATTTACATTGGATCTATTTCTATTAACGTACTATTAATACATTGATTGGATCATATCTCTATGATATTCATCCGTTGATCGGCTTATCCGAATTCAATGGTATTTTCATTGTGTCAAAGGTTCGGTACTCTTAAGACTTTGCTCATTTATTTATAAATAGAAGTGACAATCAATAGATATTAAGTTGGTCAAGAATCTATTTGTCAATATGTGAATAATAATGTCACAAATATTAAATATATATATTTAAAATATAAACAAATTTTTTAATATCTACAATATATATATATCTATATATATTTAATCACAAGAAGAAAAAAAGGGTTTTACGTTGTAGAGTTATTAGATAAGTTTGGCATTTATTAAAAATATTCTACAACGTTAGTTAAAATGACGGAAAATAAAAATAATTAGAGGATCAAATACAAAAATATTTAAGACTAGGACCAAGTTAAAAAAATAAAATTAATTAAAGGACTAAATTATAAAATATTTAAGAATTAAAATTAAGAAAAATAAAAAATAGTTAGAAGACTAATTCTAAAATTTTTAAGATATAATACCAAATCAAAAAATGTAAAATAGTTAAGAATTAAAATAGAAAAATTTCAAAGATTTTCCGCCATCATAGATGCCTCCTATATGCAAGGTTGTGACTCAATTTTTTTTCCCCATATTTTCAATTACAATTTACAATCAAAATTTCAACGCCTTATTCGTAAGATTGACACTTAGAAATCAATATATTAATTGAGGTCGTCTCATTCCTAAGATTGACACTTAGAAATCAATATATTAATTAAGTCAAGAATTTATAATTCTCTAATATGAAAATTCTTCCACCGTACAAAAGAATAGAATGATTACAAAGCTAGTTGATTTCTGTTGTCTCTTAGATAGTGTTTGGAATGAAGGTCTCCACCTCTATTTATACTACTTCATCTTCACATGAGATTAATTGGATCCAAGGGTGGAGATTAGTTTTGTAGAATGCTCTACACATCTCTTCACATTTTAGGAATCTCTTTTCCCTTCCATATCATAATGTTCCAAAAGGTTTCATACATCTCTTGAGTACTCTAAAGGGTTTTACAAGATTCTAGAAATTTCTACGCTTCTTTAAAAAATTCTAGATTTTTATAGAATCTCTCCAATCAAGGAGGGATTACAACAGATTTTATTGTGTTCTTGCTAGGTTTTTAAATGTTGTGTCAAATCCCTTCTACACATTCTTTATCTTCTCTGTTTCACAAGTTGGTGAGGTTTTTTTTGAATGTTTTTTTACAAATTTATAGAAAGAGGCAGAATATTTTCCAATACATAAATTCAGACAGATGAGACAGGTTTTGATAGACTCTTTTTCATTCAAGAAGAAAAAAGAGTGAACTCTCAAATGTATATTCATTCTTTATTCATTTGTTTCAAATCTTCACATGAATGTATATTTTATCTTTATTCAATGACACGTTCTAAACACGTGAGACTCATTTCAACAAACAATAACATTAAATTGTTTATAACACGTTATCATAATAACTTACATCTTTCATTATCTCTTTCAGTTAATTAAGTCTTACGTGGTAAAGTAGGAATACTTTGCTCATATCTAAAGAAATTTTCAGGATCAACCATGGTCTTCACTTTCACCAATCTATCAAAATTATTCTTAAAATACTTCAACCCATAAACCCTTCCTTCATTATAACTATTTTTCCCATTACTTTTCATCATCCCAATATCAATATCTCTATAATTAAGATATGCTTGTCTTGGATTCTTGGACACAAATGGTGTCATAAAGTTGTACAAATTCTTTGATTCCAATATGTATTTGTCAGAATCATCATTTTCATCCCAAGACACAAAGTACTGAATCTTGCAAAGAACACCAGCACGATGAGGAAATGGTGTTTTGTTTTCTTGAATTTTACTCATCATCCCACCATATGGATTTAAACTTAATCCAGTCCTCTCTATCTCAAGCAATTTCTTGAAAATTGACTTTATCCCATCAATGGAGATTGGTTCCAACACATAATCCGATCTTACTTTTAAGTAATTAACTTGCTCTGGAACTCGATTCAATAGTATGTTTAGAGATGCTTCTATGGGGATATTTGTCCACCGGAGTATGGATTCGACCCAACTCATTTCGATGCAATCTTCTTTTTTCAATCTTAATTCAGGAAATTGTTCGTTCATAATAGATATAAGTTTAGTAGAGTTTCCAAGGAATAATGCAACGAATGCTGCCCTTACATCCTTTTTACCATCTTTTTGACTAAATGGATCCAAGAGAAGCCTAAGATAGAGATCATTGTCAGCATTAGGAGCAAATTCTTGCCATTTGTAGACTAAATCGACAGGATTATGTTCCATAAATCTTTCAACTCGAAAAACTGTAACAATTTCAGGAATACGAACTAACTTTATTTTATATGCCACGATTACGCCAAAACTAGCGCCACCACCACCACTAATAGCCCAAAAAAGATCTTCATCCATAGTAGCTCTATTCAAAACCTTGCCATTAACATCGACAATTTGAGCATCGAGCAAATTGTCGACAGTAAGACCAAATTTTCGCAACATTGCACCATATCCACCACCACTTATGTGCCCACCAACCCCAATTGTTGGACAAACTCCAGCAGGGTAGCCATGCACTTTGCTTTTCTTTGAAATTTCATAGTACAACTCTCCAAGTATGGCACCAGATTGCACCCATGCAACTTCATTCTTTATATCAATATCGATAGATTTAAGATTAAACATGTCAAGAATGACAAAAGGGAACATATTAGATACATATGACAAACCATCATAATCATGGCCTCCACTTCGAATCTTGAGTTGAAGTTTTAAAGATTTTGCACATAAAACACTTGCTTGAATATGGTTCACCTCCAATGGTGTTACGATAATTACTGGTTTTAGGGTTTCGAAACTGTTGAACATTTGGTTTCTTATATAGGCTTGTAATACAGAATTGTATGAAGAATTTTTAGGCGAAAAAAGAATCTTGGAAATTTGGTCCTTTGAAATGGAGTTTTTTGCTAAGCATTGAACAAAGTTGTCATAGTTTGTAGAATCTATTGAGGCTGCAAAGTACAAACCATTTACAAAGAAAATGAAAAGGAGGAAAGGAATACAAACAAATTGAGACATTTTCATAATTAATGTATAGAATTGTAAAACACACACACATATATATATGTATATATATTGAGAATGTAACAAAATATTTTGTAGATAAGATAAAACAAATAAAATTAATAATCTAGAAAAAATTTAGATACCTTTGTAACTTGTATATATGTGTCTATACATGTAATACAAAATGTATAATTTTAGCAACAAAGACCAAAAAGATTTATGTGAGTAGTTAATGTTTCTTCATTTCATTGAAACTTTCAATATCATTTTGGATTAGGGATACAAGATAAGTCTAATCCTTGAAATATCCATCATACATTTAAAATTGTGGATTGATTACAACCTTCAACTTTATTTTAAATTAGAGGTATAGAATAAGTTTATTTTCTTGAATATGTGCTTCTCAAATTGGATTGATTAGATTCATCAACTTTATTTTAAATTAGAGGTAAAGGATAAGTTTATTTTCTTGAATATCTTGTGCTTCTCAAGACAGAGACTTATCAACAATTTCTAATTAGAATTTACCTTTAAAAAAGCATAAAGAATCTTCTAAACTTACACGAAACAAATATAAAGAAAATTCACTAGTAGAATAAATTAACAGGTAAGAATCTCTATTGAGAGCTTGTAAGAATCTCCATTTACTTGGAGTCAAAACTTACCTCCCCCCACAAAATGATATCTGTCCTAAACACCTCTGCCATAAGCCAAAAGTAAATTCAAGAACTACTACATTTAAACCCATCAGGAAAATGGGATGGAAGTTAAACTCAAGCCTGCAAAATGCAAAATAATAAACTCAAGCCTGCCAATTTAACTCTTAACAAGTTGTAATATCGAAAGGTGCAAAGAAAATAAACTCTAGAAATATGATGTCAAGAAAGCCACAAAAATCATTAGAAACTTCTTATACAAAAAAAAAAAAAGGTCTTTTAAAAGGAGCTACAAAATTCTTAGGTGCGATTCATATGGAGAAAAGTAACAATGTTTGATTGACATCCACCAGTTTCAAACTGCGTGCTCTTTTGCTTATTCTTCATCTTCTTCATCTCCATCGCCACCAGCTGCCTTCTTTGCTGCTGCCTTTGTGTTCTTTCTCTTTACTCTACCAGGACGTCCACCACCAAAGGGACTTGTAAGAGAGAAGTCAATGTGCTTCTGGGAATCTACTCTAACCATAAATGAAGGAACATTGACTACTTGCCTCCCAACTCTGTATTTAAAAAATGTCACCAAAAAAATTTAAGAACAAATTCCCAAATTTACAAGCACCACAAGTATGCAGTAAAATATATAATTGTGAATATCTAAACATCAAAAACCAAAAAAAAGCGACTATCAAAAGAAATCCAGAATATGAAAATAAACATCTACATAGACCAGGTACAAGCTCACATAAGTTTTCTTAGAACATAAAATGTTAACCCACCATTTGGTGAAATAAAATAGAGAAAGGATATGGTACTTCTATAATGTACAGCGACTAATTAAATCAAGGACGAATAGCAGCTTCAGAATGTACAGGCAATAACTATCACTATACTGCTCAGTATACTTCTGTGTTTGAGTTCACTTCTTTGTCACATAGCTATATAATAACAAGGACAACAAAAGTTAATTTATAGATAATGATTCATAAGGTAACAACAACTAGTTAGTAACAGATATCAAGATTAGCATGTCGAATATACAATAAATTAGTGGAGGCGTCAGACTTCACTGAAAGCTGAAATCAGAATCACTGACTGAAAAGCACCACAGAGAAAAGGGCAAACAGCTTATGAAAAAACAAGAAAAGTACCATGTGGCTCAATGAGCAGCAAGAAATAATTCACATAACGAATGAATAAAGACCAACAACTGATACCTGATATGCCTTTGTCTAATGAGAACCCTGGCATGGTGAATTGACTTTGCCATCCCAGTCTTGAATACAAGAGTTTGAAGGCGGCGCTCAAGAAAGTTCTCCACGGTCAGAGCCAAGACATAATCGAGCTTGTTCTGACTCTCATCCAGGAGACCATACCTGTTCATCCTCCTCAGAAGGGCTTCACCCTCGAAGATACGACGTGAATCCTTCTCATCCAAAGTCAACAGATTTCTAGCAGCATTTCTGATACGGCTCAATACATATTGAACCCTCCAAAGCTCTCTCTTGCATCTTAACCCATACTCTCCCACAAGCCTAAGCTCAGCATCCAATCGCTCCTTCTCGTAAGGCCTACGAGGCTTCTTGAAGGTCTTACCATCTAGAAAGACAACATACGAATGGTATTAAGAGACCTAGCAAATTGTAATTACACAACTTGAATAAGCAATTGCCATAGCATAAAGACAAACCTTAAACAAAAACAACATACTACTAAACAAGTCTCGGACAACGGATCTTACTACAATACAGTAAAAATTACATCTTGTAGAAGTTCAAACAAACAACAGCCTCTTAAAAAGACTCCCTTAGATTCTCCTAAGGCAGTCAAATGAAATCTCATCAAAACTCCAATTCAAAGACAACTTCTTTTCTCTATTCAGAAATTTTAGGTACTCCAACGAAAGCAAACCTCAGAAACAAAGAAAATCATATCCAGGACTTCAATTGATAATCGGTTTCAACAAGGCATGCAAAACGACTACGACATCAAATTACCTCAATCATGAAAGGATAAGCGATCAATCCTCGAAATATATCAAGGGGAAAAAACAAGTACCTAAGCATATAGAAGACATTTTTGAAGATGTGTTTCGGACTTACAGTTGCGATAAAACGAGACGTGCACCATTTTGGCTGCTGTTGCCCGCTGCTCCGATGAATTTCAGCTCGGCAATCTACTCCGCCAACGGCAAATGGAAAAGGCTCTGCGACTAACCAGGGAGCGCAATATATAGTCGTGTTTCTCTGGACTCTAAAACCCTAATGGGCTCTTTTACGTTTCTTTTTTTAAGATTTGGGCTTCTTAGTGCATGACCAATAATATACTTAGGATGATAGCCCAAATTTTTATAACAATAAATTTGAGTAATTAGTGATTTTGTTTTTAAACAAATGTAAGTTTAGTGTTAAAATATATATATATATATATATATATATATTTTTTTTTTTTTTTTAAAATTATTATACCTTAAAAAATAATATTTTTAAAAATTTTCTTCAAAATTTTTTAAAATTTAACAATTTATGTAATTTAGTGAATTAAAGGAAATATAGTTAAGCCATTTTACTTGAAATCTTTTTTTTTTCTTTTTTTAAGGCATGGGGTGTTCTAGATGGATTTCAAACTATGGAAGATCACATTTAAGCCAAATTCACATCTAGACTAATCTCGTTCAAGCCTGGTTGGTCCCTTGCGGGAGTAAAGCTACATACATGAGTAGAGATTTAAACTCCAATCTCACTTAAGCTAGGAGAACTCTTTTTTTTTCTTTTTTTCTTTTTTGGCTTATCGCAAGGGTGTTCCGGGTGGGTCCCGTCACCGAGGGGCGGCACCTTCAAGTCATTCCACGCCCAGAGTAATCCCGCTCGCCGATTTGTAGGCACCTTGGGTGAGCTCTTTTTTTTATACATGGGGGATGGGGTGTCGAACTCCCGTCTATAGGTAGGGGGAGGTGTTTGGGGGCAGCTTGGCCGCCAACTACTCCACAAACAACCGACGCTAGGAGAGCTCCTTACCAACTATGATTTGAACCCCAATCTCACATTCAAAACTTATCTTAGATAAATTTGACTACTTGAGTTCATAAACTATGATTTGTAAGTTTGTTCTCAAATTATTTACAATTTACATTTTTTATTAATTAATTAGATTCTTAAATTATTATTTTGACTAATGCATTACTTCCTTCCATCAAACGTTAATTTTTTTAAAATTTAATAAATGAAGGGTAAACCTAATATTTCATATAAACAATAATAATATAGAGTAAACTAAAATTTTTATTTGCCTAGAAAACCAATCATACAAAACTTAGACTCAAAGAATACATGCTTTTATAAACCACAATACAAAAGAAAACAATAGCTTTTATTTGCCTAAACAACAAAGCATACAAAACTCCCACATATTTTATAAACAAACAATATGGAAGGATACTAAAACTAAGAGTATCCTTTCCTAGGCAGCAATGTCACCAAGAACGGTTTGATCCAAGCATTTGACAAGCAACCCTCGTTTTGAGCACCATATTAAGAAATAAGATGAGACTTATCCCGAACAAAAGTCAACGAGCACAACTTTGTGAGTAATTTAATCTCTTTTGATAAAGTCTTGAATTCGAAGTTTCAAAATAACCATATAGAATATTTAAAACAAGAACAATTATGATGTATATATATATATATATTGATATATTGATATGGTTGATTCAATCAGGGCTTAGAATGACAAGATGGGCAGCGGCGTTTCAATTTTGAAAGATTTCCATGTCCGGGAAGCATTGAATGGGCAAGTTGAAGGTAGAAAGCTGAAAAGAAGAGGAAGTAGAAAATAAGGGTTAAAATGGTCTTTTTACAAATCATTATATTGTTTCTCATGGTGTTTTGCTAGTATGAGACCTGAAACTAAACTTAGTCCAAATTTATAGCTATCAAATGCTTCAAAAAGTCAAGAATAAAAACATCGTATAAGAAAATGAATTGAAGTTTCCTTGTCTTTTGCAAACTTAATTAATTGTTAATTGTCATGATGAAATCATGCATAAATAAAATATAACCATTAGATTCCACTAAATTTATATTTTATAATATAATCTAATTAAAGATATCCACGATTAATATTACTGATTGATTTTTTTTTTCGTTTTGAGTATTCTCACATTAGAGATAAATGGCTCGGCACTACATATACTTTATTCTCATGGGGGGGGACAATAACGACTACTTCGTTGCCAAATACTCTCTTATTGGAGGTAAATAGGTATGATACTTCGTTTCACATTGAAAGTTATAGTGAATCTGTAACAATATATAAGAATGAGCTTAGATACTACTCATAGTCAACTCGGATGTCCCTTTTAGTATAGTGAGAACAATAACAAGTAATTAATCTTGACTACTGCCGGATCTATAGTTGTAGCATGGACTTACGGATCCGGTCGTGAGCAACTATCATGAGGTGGTATTTTATAATATGAGAGAATAGTTGACTGTAAACTGAGCTTATCAAGTTCTTACACAAGCATATACATCGGTGAAGTAAATATATATATATATATATATATATATATATATATATATATATATACACATATTTAATCTCTCTAAAAAACTCTCTCTAACCCTAAACCCTCCTCTTCCTCTTCCCTCAAGCAGCCGCCCCTCCTCCCTTCCCCTCCCCTCTTCTCTTCTTCTTCTCCTCCCTCCCTCTTCCGCCACCACCACTTCTCTTTCTCCCTGCCAAGGGAGAAATTTAGTTTTGGCTAAAGCTTTTCCCTTGGCCGGACTAATTTTTACTGTTTTTTGTAATTTTTTTGTTTTTTTGTTTTTGTTTTGTTTTGTTTTTTCATCTATTTCTTTGGTATTTTTGCTATCTTTATCATCTCATATGCTTAGTCTCTTACTGATATTTACATATCGATTTTTCTTCTTTTAGAAGAAAAAAATTATAAACCCGGATTAGATCTGGGCCCTTTGTTTGTATTCGTATTTGGTTTTTCTTTTTAGGTATTCTATGACATCTTTGATGCGCCCGGGATGGATTAGACTACTGTTGAAGAAAGAAGACAAAATCGAACTCCTTTCGCAAATGAGATTTGAAATCGACAGTATGAAGACCCTAGATTTAGACAGAATATCTGTTGTTTTTCGTTTTTATGTTTTTATGTATTTATTTTCTGCTTTCTTCGACTCACCTAATTTATTTAGGTTGAGTTTGCTCTCTACGCCACTTAATTTTAAGTTGGTGTTTTATCTGCACCACCTAGTTTTAGGTTGATGCTTTGTATTTCCGTGAATGATTTTAGTCATTCACTTTTGTATTGTTTTTTATTTTAATGAATATCTCACTTATCAAAAAAAAATATATACACATATTTATATTTACATGTACAATCTGTACACTTCTTTAATTTTCATAGGGAATGTTCTGGATCATGTACCACAAATTTAATTTATTTTTTTTTATTATTTTTTTTTTCTTTTTTGTTTGCTAAACTTATATGATAGAAAATGATTAATGAATAGTAATGTTTCAAATTTTATGAGCTTGTAAATTAGAATCAAATTAGTAGGTTGATTTTATTTAGAATTGAATTTATTTAATTTAAATGTGTGTGTGTTTGTGTGTTTTTTTTTCTTTTTATAAATATTTAATTTAAATGTGGTAATAGGCTCTAATTCTAACTCTTTAATTTTGTCTCACATTAAATCTTTAATATTATACAATTAAATCTTTCCATCCAATTCAATTAATTAAATTGTTAAAAAAATGGTCACCTGTCCAGAAAAAGTGATAGTCTAATTTGTTTGACTTCCTTTACTTTGATGTTTATCCGGCTTGTCAAATGAGAGGTTTTGAGTTCGATTCATGTCAGGTACGACTTTATGCCGCACTTTCAGCTATATACTGTAGTATTGGGAGTCTCCTCCCACAAATACCTTTGATTTGTCAATAAGAATACCGGATCACCCAAAAAAAATATCACGTGCCCACTAACCTAGTACTAATTTCGTCTTTTCAAACTCATTTCACCATTCTCTTTAATTTCCAACAATCAAACAAACAAAGAACTCACTTAATTCTTTCTCATTTTTATATTCATGTTTTTCCGCATTTTTTTCTTTCTTTTTTGTTTGATTGTTGGAAAAAAAAAAAAGTTGTGAAAAACAAAAATAACTTCACGTTATTAGTCGTGATTTTTAACTATTAATTCAAAAAATTCGTCAAGAAAGCGTAGTTCAATTGATAGTAACCTCACTTATTATTTGAAGGTCATGAGTTCGAGATACAATAGAAGTTAAGATTTCTAAAAAAAAAAAATCAAAAAATCAAAAAATCCTAACCTTGTAGGGTAAGAATAACCTTAGCAACATGTGGGTGTACTTTGCCAAAGTAAACCAACTACCCTATTTGGGTAATGATTCAGCGATCAAATATGAATCAACGTTAAAAGTATAGCTTTCATTTGCCTAAACAAAGAAGCATACAAAACTCCCACATATTTTATAAACAACAATATGGAAGGATACTAAACCTAAGAGTATCCCTTCATAGGCAGCAATGTCACCAAAAACGGTTTGATCCAAGCATTTGACAAGCAACTCTCGTTACGAGCACCATATTGAGATTTTTTTTGAACAAGAGTTAACGAAAAAAATTTCGTAAGTATCTTAATTATATCTTGATAAAGTCTCGAATTTGAAGTTTTTGTGAGTATAAGGTGGCAAGCTGAAAAGAAGAAGTAGAAAATAAGGGTTAAAATGGTCTTTTTACAAAACATCATATTGTCTCTTTGGATAGTAATTGATAGTATGAGATATGAAACTAAAGCTTAAGTCCAAATTTATAGCTAACAAATGATCCAAGAAAAAGTCAAGAAAAAAAACATCATAAGAAAATGTATATAATTTTTTTTTTTTTTTTTTCAAACTTAATTGTTAATATTCTTGATGAAATCATGTGTTTTAAAATATAACCATTATATTCCACTTAACCCTCTTCATTAATTATTTTTTCCTATTATTATAATATAGTCTAACTAAATATATCTAGTGCTGATTATATGCGCATTATTGCAACTCCAAGGAAGGTGAGTTGGTAAGAAAGTCTTCTGGTTTAAGTGAGATTGAGGGTTAAAATATCGACTCATATATGCAACTGCCCGGATTAGATTGGCTTAAAAGTGCTCTCCCATAATTTGGTACCCATTTAAGACACTTCGGGCTCTTAGCAAAAAAACAATGACTACTGCAGGTGCTCTTCCATTACAAATAAATGGCTAACTACGAGATATACTTCATTCTCTTGAGCAGAATTCAAACTGTCAATTTTATAGTTAAGAGACAAGATGAACAACTATTATATTACACACTGAGCTTATGAAGTTATTACACAAGCATATACATCAGTGTTGTGTCTATCTATATATATATATATATATATATATATATTATATATATATTGTATATTGTATTTTTTTTTTTTTTTTTTTTGACTAATCTGATGCATTAAGAATTCAATTCTACAGATTTGAATGTTCTGGGTCATATATACATGCATAATTTGTACACCTTTTAAATTTTGACATGTAATGTTCCGGATCAAAGCTCACAATTTTTTTTTTGTTAAACTTATATGATAAAAAATATATAATAAATAATAATATTTCTAATTTTATGAGCTTGTAAATTAAAATAGGTTAATTTTGTTTACAATTGATTTTATTTAATTTAAATGTGTTAATAAGTTCTAACTCCAAATTTTTAATATCGTCTCTTATTTTAATATTGTTGTACAATGAGAAAACGTATTATGAATGTTATACAAGATTTGACACTCGATATGAATGTCATGTAAGAGCTTCGAGTAAGAGTTGGATTCTATAGGTGAGTCGGGTCGAATCCGAATTAGTCGGAGTTGTGATAGCTCTAGAAATCATATCTTAAGTTTTCTCTTCCTTGACCAAAACAATTAAATCATTTCCAGCGAAACAATAAATGCCAACTTTTTATTTTTCCAAAAGCAAATTTTAACCGGTTATATTATTGGCGCCAAATTGGCCAAAAAGGTCCCTTACATTATAATTTTTTTACGATTTCATCCTTTTTTTTTTTTTTTTTTGAAAATTTCATCCTTTATATTATAAATTTTGGCCAATTTCATCCTTTCCGTTAATTTTTTTTTTGTCAACAGTTAGTCAACTGTTATATTAAAAAAAATTATTTTTTCAGGGGCAAAAATGTCATTTCACTGTTTAAAAAAAAAAAAAAACCCCAATTCCCCCAATTCTACTTCCCCTCATTTTCAATCGATCCAGATCCGGATCCAATTCCAATTCCAATTCCAAAATCAACCGCACTTCCAAATCAACCACACTTCCACAAATCGATCATAATTCCGGAAATCAAATTCGGAACCATAAAGTGCGGCATAAAATTATAATATGAATCGGGGGTTTGGGCATCAAATTATGAAAGGCAACCATTAAACTACATAAATCAACATTCACGGTGTAGCAAAAATTGTTCCACATTAAAGCACACTTATTCATCAAACCACTTTTGGCACCAACTCCAGAAACTCAAAGAAAACAGAAACATAAAAACTCAAAAAACTCAGCTCACTAAAAATATGTATGAAAATATAAACTTACTCAAAAATTGTTTCATATATTCCGGAATTTAACATTCCTTGAAGAACCTTTCCACTCGAGCTTGATTCCGGTCCCTTTTTTTGAAGATTTCTTCCGCATGCATTTGTTCGAGTCATCTAGACAATTATTCGATAAATTTTAAATTTCAGTTCCGAAAGATAATAATATATTAACAAAAGCCCAACTATCACAAAAACTCCAAAATCACTGCTGGGTTTTAAAAAAAAAAAAAAAAAAAAAAATTTGCTTACCGTATGGAGGTCCTGTCGGGATTAAGTGGCCCGACACCAAGCTATAGCACATTCGAATTCTGGAAATCTACCACTCTTCATCTTCGAGAGCTCTTCATCCTCGGAATTATGATCGATTTGTGGAAGTGTGGTTGATTTGGAATCTGGGTTGATTTTGGAATTGGAATTGGAATTGGATCTGGATCTGGATCGATTGAAAATGAGGGGAAGTGGAATTGGGGGAATTGGGGTTTTTTTTTTTTTTTTAAAAACAGTGAAATGACATTTTTGGCCCCGCAAAAATAAATTTTTTAATATAACACGATGACTAACCCTTGACCAAAAAAATTAACGGAAAGGATGAAATTGGCCAAAATTTATAATATAAGGGATGAAATTTTCCAAAAAAAAAAAGGATGAAATCGCAAAAAAATTATAATGTAAGGGACTTTTTGGCCAATTTGCCTATTATTGGCATTCCCTTTTTTTTTTTTTTTAATCTTAAATTTAAAATACTGAACTTATATATTTTATATATATATATATTATATTTTATAAGAATCAAACTATTGTTAATTATAAATATATATATATAGAAAATAATGGACAAAATTTATTTTGTGAATGGGATAATTTTTGAAGATTCCTTAAAATAAAAAAAAAAAAAAAAAAAAACTAATAAATTTATTTTAAAAAGAATAAAGGAAAATGGAAAGAGGAAATGAAAATAAAAGAGGGGAAAAATTGGAAGGCATGACAAGAGTCCTGACAATTTATTTTTGATGAATTGTTAAACTATTTTCTACTAGCATAATAAATCATTAAATTGGCAATTTGAATCATTAAAAAAATAATACTTCTTAAATTATTATTATTATATTATATACACATTGCATGTGACATTATATATGCAAAATCAAGAATTGGAAAACTCAATAGCTCACTGAAAATTTTTTCTTCCATTGGATCCATAGTCGACTGTCCCTCCCCAGATACTGCAGACCGAATGGCTTTATGGTTCTAACAGTTAATGAAATTTACATTTTTTTTTCCTAAAAAAAAAAAAAAAAAGAATTGGGATATTGGTCCCACTATGCACTCAAAATTAATTTTTGGATCATTTTCATTCATCCATCCTCTTTTCCTCTTTATAAAAGGCCCTCCTCCTCACCACCTTCTTTTCTTATCTCTTTGCTAAAAGCTATAGCTGTTAGTAGAGGTCGGGATACTTGAGTCCGAACATCCTTTCGGAGGAGTCGAACCCGAGATCTTATGAGGCAGCAAAGACTTAAGCTTGACTCTGATACCACTTTGCTAAAAGCTATAGCTGTTAGTAGATGTCAAGATACTTCTACTTAAACTCTGTCTAGCATTCCTCTTAGTAATTTCCATAAATCTCTCCCTAATTTCCATAACATAAATAATATTACCATTATTTCCTCTACACATTTGTTCCCATACTTTTCTTTTGGGTACTGAAATTACATTTAAAAAATTGGTTTGTACTAACAAAATTTTTTAATTATATTAAAAAAAAAAGAAAATAAAGTTTTAACCAAACTAAATTATTTAAGTTCGGTCAATTCCATTTTAGAAATAATATAATTCAATTTACTGAATAAAAAAAAAATCTTCTAAAGAAAAACTATTCAAACATATAGCAACAAATTACTCTAAATAACTTAAACTAATCGTTCAAATAATTAGAAATAAAATACTAAAATTATATACAGAGTAAATTAATAAAATGTTAAAAATTATTTACTAGTAGAATAAGATAAACACAATCTTGATTCAAAATTCTTAAATCTACTACTCAAGCAAATGGGAAAAAAATATAAGAAGAAGAAGAAGGAGACTGTGAGAGAGAAGATGAAAAGAGAGAGCAACTCTTTTGTTTTTGAAAGAGAAAAAATGAAAGTGAAAAAATGGGATGGTTCACGAGTGTTGTTTGATTTGGTGGAGTAAATACTCATAGTGAAAGTAGATGGCTTCATGTACTTATAAAAAAAAAAAAAAGATGGGATGGTTCACGGATGTGGTTTGATTTGGTCTTTGTTTTGTTTGTTTGTTTTTTTTTTTATATATAAAAAATTCAAAAATGAGTTGTCATTTCACATTTCATGTGATATTAAATTTTTTTAATTCATCAAATAAAAAAAAATATTGTGTATTTGTATGTATATATATATTCTTCAATTAGTGGTTGTTATATTATATATAATAATAATTTTAATATTTTTTATTTCAATAAAATATTTTTTATCTAAATATATAATATAAATATTATTAAATTATTTACTTGAAGAACTTAAATACAAGTCTTAAAAAAAAAAGAAAAAATTAATTGAAAGAGTTTAAAAAGTAAAAATATACGAATCTTTTGTTATTCACATATGGAGAGATTTTTTAAAAAATTATTAATTACTTGTTATTTTATGTCATATTAGACTATTTTTTTTTTTTTTTTTTTTTAATTCATCAAATAACATAATATTGTGTATATGTGTATATATATATTCAATTATTTGTTGTTATATTATATATATATATATAGATAAAAACAATTTTAGTAAAAATGAAGTGGAGAAATTAAGTATATATTTAAATTATGTAAAAAATAACAAACAATCATCTGTATCTCAGTGGTTAAATGCTGTGTGTGAGTGAGGACGCGGGTTCGACTTTCATCAGTCGCAAAAATTTTCCAATTTTCCATAATAGAATATATCCAAGTGAAAAGACAAAAATACCCTTAAATAAAAATATTCAGAATTTTCAAAAGTTAATGATTTATCCTTAAAATTATAAAAATTAAAAAAGTAAGAATCCTCGGCATTGAGAGTTTTATTTTTTTTTAATTATTATCGACTTGTCATTTCATGTCATATTGAATTTTTTTAAAAAATAAAAATTCATCCAATATATAAAAAAGTTTTTATTTGAATAAAATATTTTTTATGTCAATATATAATATAAATTTAATTAAATTACTTAATTCAAGAATATAAAAACAAATTTTAAATTAAAATTACTTGAATATATAAACACAAGTCAAAAAAAAAATTACTTTACATTAATACATAAAATATTATTTTAATATTATAATATATTATAATTTCAATTGATTTTTACGTCACTTTGTTAAATATAATACAAATATAATAATAATTAATGCTTATGAAAATTATAAAAAATAAATTTATGAATTACTATTATTAGAAAATTATAAAAATTAAAATTTATAAATAAATTAAAAAAAAAAGAATTTAAATATTTTATTAAAAAAAAATAAGAGTCTACCAAAAAAAAATGAGAGTCTATATTTTAAAAATATGATAAAAAAGTAACCATATTTTGAATTTTAAAAATTACCACATTTTGAGAATAAACCCCAATTTGTTCATCTCTGTCCCTCTTTTTTATTTTTATATATATATATATATATTTTTTTTTTTTGCTATGAACACTGTTCGACAGCAACTCTGGAATCCTGGAGATCTTCTCGAGGTAATTGATTCTTCTTAAGTTTCCTTCCACTTCTGCACCACCTTCTATTTTGGTTTTCTATGTTGTCCAACTCCTCCTCGATGAGTAATTCTGTATTAATGAATGGAATTGTTTTTTGAGTGAGTTGTGTTGCATATAAAGTGTTTGTGTTAATTTTTCTTCGAGAATTCGCTAATTTAACATTGAATAGTAAAATTAAAATTCTTTTGAATTATTTTGAGCTAGACAGCTAGTTTTT
The DNA here is from genome assembly GCA_025388415.1 of Cynanchum wilfordii. NCBI lineage: Eukaryota > Viridiplantae > Streptophyta > Magnoliopsida > Gentianales > Apocynaceae > Cynanchum > Cynanchum wilfordii. Next base: position 1,478,439 of record JAHSUH010003438.1, read on the forward strand.
CCTTTCATTTGCTGAGAATTTTCATCTAAAGCTTTAGGGATTATGAAATTTCTGTCAATTCAGCTTCTAGTTTGCTATATGAGAATCATTTACTTGTGCCTCTTCTTTCATTAATGCTCTTTTCCCTGTGTGAGGAAACCTTACCACTGAATGATATATATATATATATATATATATATATATATATATAAATAGATATGTATATATTGTAAAAGAATTACACTTGGAGATGTTGAATTTTTCAGATGCATGATGTAATGAAAGAAAGTGATATGGTTGACATATTATTTGTCATGATATTGAAAATAATCAGTAGAGGATGTGTTGTAGTGTATGCAAATACAGAGACCAAAAGGAAAAAAATTATTACTTTTAAGATGTTTGAAACTTAAAATAACATTCTATCAAGAACATATTAATTGAATTAATTATATAAGTATATATGTTTGAATAGAGGTTCATATATATGTCCGCTATCCAATTAGAATCAATTCATTTAGTCTATTTGTAAATGCATATAAATATATACATATGAATGTCCAATTTGCTAGATTTGGTGTAGTTTCTGCAAGTCATTTCAAGTCTCCCATTAGTTTTCTTTCAATCACTTTTGACTTCAATTTACAGTTTTGGAACAAGAAATTTATAAGTGCAGTTGAAATCCATTTTTTCTTTTCGGGTCTCTCATCATGCTGTTCTGTGGATCAACAGTATCATCTCTTTCAGTTTTTCATCTTTTTACTTTCATTCATGGGCATAATAATTTGTGTCTTTAAATTTTATGTCAAGTTTTAGCTTTCTTGTATAATCATTCATTTTTTCTCTTTATTTAATTTCTTTCTTCAAATGTTTAAGATTTCTTTATATCTGTATACCTCATCGTGCATTCTGGGTATCAATGTACGTAATTTTGCATTTATGTTCGCTTTGTTATATTATGGTATATACCAACCATTCTGTTTCCCTATGTATGTAAATGCGGTAATTTCAGGTTTTTCATAATAAATCTGACACGAAAATTGTCATGTCAAAGGAGCTTATTTGATGCACTTGAAATTAGTATTTTCAATTAATGTGTGCTGTTGAGATTTCAGTCATGGAGAGGTCCTAACTTATGACACTATTATCCAGTCTGTCTTTTACACCCTGATCTAGTAGGTTAAGAAGTAGAATAGCACCACCATGGCCTTGAGATCTGTAACAGGCTTGAGATCCATACTTGGAACAGTATGCCGGTCCATCTTATCAACCCAAACCCGAACTGCTTGTCCTCCCATGGCATTTTCAACTACTATTTTTCCTGCCTTCTCCTCTGAGTCTTGCCAGTACCATATGTTTCATGGGAATCTCCTGCGGGTTCTGCCATCTACTGCTGCTTTCCACAGTTTGACAGACACACGCTATCCTAAACGTCGGCCAAGTGACAAGCCTCGACGTAAAAGAGCCAGCTTAAGACCCCCAGGTTCAGTTTCTTTCCACACTCATTAATAATCAACTGAAAAATCAAATAATACTCATTACTGTTATTCTATTATTCAGTTGAAATTTATTTTGAATGGAAAAGTCACCATTAATTGATCACTTGAGATCTGAAAATTTTAAGCAGAATCAAATTTTGATTTTGTCACTTAGGGCCATATGCATGGGTAAAGTATGTTCCTGGGGAACCAATACTTCCAAATCAACCAAATGAAGGAAGTGTAAAGCGAAGGAATGAGAAAAAGCGGATCAAGCTGCAGCGTGCATTTATTTTGGTATTTTTTCCCCTTGCATTTCAAATTTTTCTCTGTTTTATGTTTTTGTCCATTAATATAATTTCTGCTTCCGTGGAGCAGAAACACAGAAGTAGGTTCCATAAAATTTACACATAATGACGGATTTGCTGTTAAGTACAACTAGATCTTTCCATTGTCATAATGTGACTTAATTTGTTTAAGCTATAGAGTATAGTTGTAATTTTATTAAGTTATTGTGGACTTATGGAACTTTTTGAGACTGCAAATAAGGATGAGTTTTGTAGGCTGACATATGTGGTTGGATTTTTGCTAACTTGTTTTTCCTTATTTGAAGGTATCATATTGGTATGTGTTTAGGAGGAGTACTATAACAAATTTTTTTATTCTCAATTTTGGATTATATTAGATGTAAACTTTACATTCAATTAGTGAGGCGTTAGTATTTGCTTAGAATATAATTTGTCTTTCAATTTTTATAGAATGTCATATTGCTATACAAAAAATGGCCAAGCCTTACTTGATAAACTTTGCGCACTCAACACAGGCTTGATTGTGCTTAAGCAAAGGGCTATTCCATACATCGGCATGCTGATTTGGTGAAACTGCATAATTGTAATTATATGAATCATAGCTAATCATCTTATATAATGTTTTTTTCTTTGATGAAGTCCTGAATTTTTTTTATTCACCTTCTTAAGAAGTTTTGGATTGTCTATATTTACATAGATCCTTAGGAGTTTTTAAGATGCTTAATTAGTTATTTTACTTTACTATACCAGGACTGAACGTATAAGATTCAAGATCCATACACTTGTTTAATTTCATTGAAGCAGGGTGTTTTACATATTGTATGAGGATTATATTTTAATATCCTTTGATTTATTTAGTTATTTACTGTTATTGCATGATCTACAGGCTGAGAAAAAGAAACGAAAGGCTCAGTTACAGGAGGCGAAAAGAAAAAAGAACATAAAAAGAGTGGAGCGAAAAATGGCTGCAGTTGCAAGGGAAAGGGCATGGGCTGAAAGGTTGAAAGAACTTCAACATCTTGAAGAAGAGAAGAAAATGGCAGCCATGAGTTAATAACCACCTCGTTTTTAGCAGTTTCCCAAGACTAAACAAAAAAAAAAATGCACTGCACTGCACAATGGGAAGTATTTTTTTTGTTAGTGCTAAAAGATTTTGGAGGTATAAAAAATTTAGAAAATTGTCTAAAGACTATCTCAGGCGAGCATAATATTATTTACTTTGATATATTTTAAATTTATCTTTTTTAAATATTGTTTATAACATTTTTTTTTGTTAGACCATCCGATATTTGGAGTCATCAAGACTTTGACTAATTTAAATTCGATCCGAGTTGTATTTATAGAGGCCAATTCTTGGAACCGTCAATCTTTTATAGCATTCACAATGCGTTTTTTCATTGGTCGAACCAAGGACTTTGTTCATTTCTCTCTCTTCGTAGCTACGGTTCATTTCTTTTGAAACGAGTGACTGTTCGATTGTTAAAGTTTCAATTCTACAAGTAAATAAGGTTTTATATTTCTATTTAAAAACAGGTTTTGTTATTCTTTGTAACAACTCTTTTGATAGCTGAAAATCGGATACGGAAAAGTTGCAGATGGGTGGCACCAAATATAGCTATTTGATGAATTTAGATGCTTTGTCAATTTGTTTTGACTGAGTAATTATTTTTTTATCTGGTCTATTTTCTTTTTTAATATTTTGGTTATTTGACTGTTTTATGTTCATCTTTTGTATGAGGCTTGTATAAGGTAGGGACTGTAAACGAGTCGAGTCGAACCGAACATTAGAAGTTTGAGCTTGGTTTATTTAATAAACGAACGAACTCGAATGAAGCATAAACGAGCTCGAACGAACTTTGTTCACGAATAGCTTGTAGGAGAAAGTAAGGGAAAGGGAACCGCCACTTTCTTTAGGGTTTGTCGAGAAAGATAGAAGAAGAGTTGAGTGTTTGGACTCTAGAGAAAGTAAAGAAATGAGAGCCGTCACTATAAATTAGAGAAAAAGAGAAAAAAAACTTTTATATATACCATAAATTAAATATTAGAGTTTTTTTTCTAATAATATATAAATATTTATAATTTGTGAATGCATGATTATGTTCGCGAACACTATTCGAGTAAGCTTAAAAATTAATCGAGCTTAAAAAATTGAGTTCGAACGAGCTCGAACGAGTTTTGTTCGCGAACAGTTTGGTTTGTTTACAACTCTAAAGTGTACCTTACTTTTCTTGTACTCTTTTCTCTTTATTATATAATATATCTCATTTACATACAATATATATTTGTGTGTGTGTTTTTTTGAGAAAAAAGGAGGGGAAAATATAAAAAGAAAAAAGTGAAGCCAGTAAGAGATCCTTGAGGATAAGGCTGTTTCTCTCTCTGTCATATATATATATATATATATACATATATATATTTCTCGAAAGATTGAAGTTGAGGAAGAAATTATTGAATTGGTGTGTATCTGAAAACAAAACTATGAACTCTATCCCTAAATTAAAGTCATTAGAACCCAAAATATCCCAAAATCATCTGCTTCCTCAATCCTCAAAGATCAGAGCTTTTTCAAGAAGAAACGAATCCTCTGAGTCACTTCAGGTACCTTCTAATTTCCATATCCTTTTTTCATTTTCTTTCAGTTAAAATAAAAAAAAGGAAAAACACTGCATACATTTCTTACCAAATTATATATATATATATTTTCTTCTTCTGCATTTTCTCAACTGCAATATGTTTTATTTATCTTCTGGTTGTGCATAATTTCACTTGGCTAAAGGAACAAGAAGTATTTCCTTTTTTACAGAAATTAGGGCCACCCGTATATTATCCATTGATAAATATACATACATATATATGTGTGTCTAGACTGTATTGCAACTACTATAAGTCTGACAACACTACATCTATAATCGACTATTTAATATTAATATATCAAATCAACAAATAAATATCTATGTTTATCCTTAGTCGGGTGGGACGAAGAATTACTAAGAGCTACATCATATATGGCAGGGAGTTATCTCTACAATTTTAAATATAGATATTCATTATTAATCAAAATATTCTTTTAGTATGTACTAAATAATTGACTTTAGATACTAGATTCAGCCCGATAAACTTAGATCATAACAGTGTGTATTGATATCTAATTAAAGAAATTTCCTTTTGAATTTATAATGTATCTGCTAATAATAAGTAATTTTAATTGATTGTTACTATATATATATATATATATATATATATACATGATGTATGTATATGTATATGTATATGTATATGATTTGATTTGTGATGATGATGAAGAAGATAACAACAAAAGGGCAAAAGAGTCCAAAGCGTTTGATTAGCATATCGACAGCAGATGGAAGATGGCATGGAAAATGGAACATTGACTACAAATTCTCCCTACGTGACCTTCATTTACAAGATTTAGCTGCAGATTTCCAAAATTTCTCTGAGGTTTCTATTACTCTTTCTATTCAAAAGGTTCGTCACCATTCCCCTCTCTTTTTTTAATATATATATATATGGGTTTATATATCATCCTTTGATTTTCGTGAAAAATAAAAATATTGTGAATGCTACACGATTAAAGTCAAGGGTTCGACACTTATTGTGAGCGTTAAGTAAGAATTGAGGTGAAGTCTTCCCTGAATAAGAGTAGAGCTCTTGTAATGTAACTCGGATCAAATTTGAATTAGTCGAAGTCATAATGCTCCTAGTCTAACAAATATATATATATATATATATATATATATATATATATATACTTAATTGTTATATATATATAACTTCAGCATGCTGGCTTTGGACTGTCTGTTGATGGAAAGATCATCACTTCCTTCACAAGAAAATGTAGCAATTGTTCTTCACCATTCTGCAGAGAGGTAGGTATTTATATATATATATACAAAGTAAATATTATTTATTATTTTTAATTTCGAAATTTTTGCTTATAACTCGACTCAAGCCCTATTAGGGTTTAAGTTCATAGTAGTGATATTTACTTAGCTTGTCTATATACATATTTAAATCTATACAAGATTTTAAACACCTTCTTCTCTAGTCGGAGATCTCGTGTTATATTTTCGATGACATTTTATGTTACATTAGTATATATATATATATCAATTATCGTAAATTTATTAGTAATTTGTAAGTGATATTTAATTACCAGTAAAAGAAGACAATTGATATATTTGTATTAATGTAACAAAGAGTATAATAGAAAATACAATAGATCGAGAACCTTAAGACGTAGATGAGGTAGTAATAACCTCTCTTAGTTTAAGTGAAATTGCGGGTTTGAACATGTATTTACCTTCTTGCTTAGGAGACATAACGTTGCGTCATAACGAGCGTCAAAATCGTCCATATATAATATAATGTGTTTTCTCATTGTACGGTACTAATGGTTTTTATATATATATATATATGTATGTATAATTTTATGGTTTGGGCATATTGTGTGATGATCAGATTGATACAAACTTCAATGTTTGGGTACTTCCGACAAGCAAGCAAAAGAATTCAGACAATCAACTTCCGGAAATCGGCGGAGATGATCCATCATTAAGTCTCTCTAAACTAATAATATTAAATCTTTCCAATTTTGGTAACTTTTAATAATTAAGAACATGAAATGAATCTAATTAATATTAATTAACAATTTCTGTTTCTTAATTTTCGTATGCAGGTTATATATGTGAAACCAGGAGATGAAGTAAACTTTGATTCACTAATACAAGACACAATTCGACTAGCAACTGCAGTAAATGTAAGTTATATATATATATATATATATATATATATATATATATATATGTATGTATATCTCCTAATTATTCCGGTTGATCTTAAATCTTTTATTCTAACCAAATTGATCCTTTATCTATTCTCGATTTATCTAAATTGGTCATTTCTATTAAAACTGACTTATATCCAACACTTTTTTTTTCGTGTGATCGGTACACCTATTAAATTTAAAAGGTCTTTTTGGTCATTTTAGGTCATTCTCGCCTCAAGATACAATTATTTTCTTATCTTTTTTGGATATTTTGGATTCAAAATTTAACAAAATAAATATCTTTAATTATTATAATTGTGTCGAAAAATATATATAAAATGACAGATGAACCGATCACATGCCAAAAAATGGTTAAATATTGACCAATTTTAATCGGAAGGACCAATTTAAAGAAATCAAAAATAGATAAAGGATTAATTTGTTTGAAATAAAAGATTTATTACCAATGAAGAGAAACATAAATAGTTGAGAGACATAATTGAATAATTTTTCTTATATATTATCTTCTATATTGACCTAATTTTATTTATTTATTTTTCCTGCTTGTAGGAGACTTGTTCAGAAGTATGTGAGAAGTCTGAACCAGTATTGCAATGTAAGGATACAAAAACACACATCTTTATATATATATATATATATATATATATATATATATATATATATATATATATATATATATAATATTCCAATATTTCATTAGTTAATTTTATTATATAAAATTTAGTTAGATTAAACTTTTTTTATTTAAAAAGTCGAAATTAATCTTCTTGAACCACGAATTCTTGATTTCTTTTAATAATATATATATATATATATATATATATATATATATATATATATATATATTATATGTATATATGTAGTAAGTGGGAATTTTATTTGCTTAAGCAAAAATATTGGTTTGGATTGCAGATGTGGGTGCAAAATATGCAGCTTCAGTGGATAGAAGGTGGTCAAGATTACTGGAGTTGAGAAATGCAAAAAAGAAAACCAATTAATTAATTAATTGCTAATTTTAATTTCAATACTTTTCATATAATATTTTGTTTCACTTCAAAAATTGTGCTTATATTGTGTATATATATATATATATATATATGTATATATATATATATATATATATATAGTTATTGGCTTTTTTAATCTTTTGTGTCTTAAAAAGTTCTTAGATTTTCTTTGGATTTCTTTGTTAGTGATATAGGGAAGAAGATACAAATTATAATCAATACATGAAAAATTTAACAAAACTCGAATAGTATATCACTAATAAGGGCAAAAGGTATATAATGTGCAAGAGTTTAAAAGATATCTCTAATCTACTCAAATTCTTAATTTTAGACTGAAAACAATTCATGAGTTTTTCTCAAACACTTTTCAACTAAGGCATAAGGATTCTTCGGTAAATGGGGTGAGCTTTATATTTCCTCCATTAAAATTATATATTAGAGCCTTTTTTTCTTTCGCACGAGGTGTTTTAAATGGATCATAAACTATGAAGGACACTTTTAAGCTAAATTCGCATCCGGATTAATCTCCGTTCGAGCCAGGTTGGTCCTTTGCTTGGAGGAAGTTTTGGCCCCGAATTTTAAACATTGCATACATGAGTTGATGTTCGAACCATCAACCTTACTTAAGCTAAGAGAGCTTCTTACCAGCTCACCCGCATCTTAGGGTCCTATAATTAAGATTTATTTGTATAGAAAAACTTTTCATAATATCTATATTTTCATACACAAGATTCGAATTTGAGATCTTACTTAAGGAGAACTAAGCTCATTCTACTTGGATCAATAGTTGATAACTTTTTTTTTTTTTTTTGGTTAGATCAATTGGTCTCCGAAGTCATCACGAATCCGATTAATTTAGATTCGGCCTGCATTGCATATGCAGAGTTTAATTCTTACTCGGGGGAAGGTCTCGTTTTGGCTCTTACGTGACGCTCACAATGAATGTCAAACTTTCGACCTCGTGTAACTTCACAATGAGATACTATCACGTACCAAGCCAAGGGCTTGTAGTTGGTAACTTTTACTATCAACGTACTAAAGCTACATTTGTGATACTCCTGTATTTTTTTTACTTATCGCAAAAAAAAAAAAAACCTTTTAGAAAAGAAAAATATGTATATCTATTAGTTGAAAAAACTAAAATATCTTTTAAATTTACTTTTTGCAATAAGAATAATTAATAAGTATAAATTGTAAAATAATTAGTATAGAAGTATAAAGAAAAAAATTTCAATAAATACACGTTAATTTCTTAACATGATAATATATATATATATATATATATATATATATACTGTCCTATAAAAACATATGGTTCTGCATGTAGTTATCAGCTGTAATATTAGAACTTGTTTTGTTTGTTGTCAAACTTTTGCTGAGTCATAAAGGTTATGAAGTGGGAGGGATTATTGGAGTTTTTTGGGACACAAAATAATTCTCCAGTCCCCAATTAGCTGTTTAGTGAAGAATTCTCTAAGTTAAGCTATTACTATAGTAGTACTCATTTGTTGTTTTGTTTGTATTTAATTCACTTATATATATATATATATATATATATATATATATGTGTGTGTGTGTGTGTTTTGTCCAAATTACAATAATTTATTTTGCTGATGATAAAATATTGTGCATTATTTAACTGTCAATATTGAGATATAGTTTAATTGGTATTATTTTCATTTATAATTCAAATGGTCGTGAAATTCGATTAGAGACATAAATACCTCAATTTTTTCACAAAAGAAATGAAAAGGAATAGGAATTGTGCTCAATTAGTAGCAGTATCATGAAAGATCATGGGTTCGAGTAATGTTAGAGGTTTAAAACGCATCAAAATTTTCAAAAACTTTTTCTTTCTCGAATATGACTCAAATGTATAACTTTTTGAATCATAAATAAGTGAAATTGTTGTGAATTGAGTTATAGATTAAATTTTTAGGCAAATAATTATTATGTATTTATTTAATTTTGTACTATTAAAATTAACAAAAGCCTTATAAGTAAAATTTACATTTGGAGTTTTTAAAAAAAAAAATTAATTCGCATCACAAATTTAAAATGCATTATTTAATAAAAAAAATTATACATTTACTTATGCATAGAAATCAAAAACTATTTTTCTTACTCACTCAAATTTCTAAGGTTTACATAAATTGGATTTGGTCAATTTTTCATCAATTTGTAAATGTGAGATCCAATATAGTGGCCCTTTATGCATGTTTGGGGGCAGCCAGGCACAGAATCTTATATCCTACATTATTTTTCTAGTCAATAATGTACACTGGTACTTATCCATTCTAATGTACAAACATATTATGGTCTTTCTTTGGACATGCTTGCTATATATATATAAAAGTATATACATATATATATACTTATTTTTTCAAAAAACCCTAATAATTTTTCCTCCTCTCCTACTGTAGCCGCCACCCTCCAGTTCCAAGTTTCTTCTCCTGGTCAAGGGAGAGTTTTTTAACTCCAGTTAGAGCTCTTTTAGGGTAAACTATCCCGGTAACACCTCAACTTTTTAAAATAGGAAAAGATTGAAATACCCCTGGAAAATAGACGGATTTTGAGTTTTGACGGAATTTTTGGACAGAGGTACAAATTAGGCTATTTTTTTTAGTTGGAGTGCAAAAGCTGGAAGAAAAAAATTTAGGTACAAAACCCAGAATCCCGAAAAGTTGAGGTGTTACCGGAATAATTTACCCTTGTTTTTATTGTCTTTTTCTTCTTGTTTGTGCTTTTTTATGTTCTTTGGGTTTTTTTTTTTTTCTTTTTTTTTAAGACTTTTCTTCTCTACTTTTATTTTCTTGCTTCTTTTTCAATTCTCAAATGCATAGTTTTCTACCGATATCTAGATATCGGTTTTTTTTCTTCTTTTAGAAGAAAAATTTGTCAAACTTGGCCTTTTAGATTTGAGCCTTTTATTCGATTTTTGTCTTATTTTTATGCATCTTATGAAATTTTTGATACACTCATGATGGATTAAGTTACTGTTGAAGGAAGAAGGCGAAATCAAACCCTCTAGTAGATGAATTTTGTGTCGGACTGCTGGATTATTGATGATTTAGATATGATATTTGTTGTGTTTTTTTTCAGTATTTTTTTCTTTTGTTTAGTTATCCCCGACTCACCTCTATATTTTAGGTTGAGTATTTTGTCTCAATCTAATTTCATATTAGTATTTTTTTTTTTGATAGATAACAGTCAACCATCTTCATTACTACTAGCGGAATCCAAAACAGAATTACAGCAAGTGTCCATAGTACCACCTCTATCACGAGAAAACAACGGGAGGTAAGAGGGCAGGTTCAATATAACCAGGATTCACCTGAGATCTAGGCTACTTAGCTAAGTTGTGAGCAGCCCTATTACAATCCCTATGGACATGGTAAGTAGACCAAAAACTATTGTCCACCAAGAGTGCCCTACATCTAAGTATAGAATGCTTACCCTGCCATTCCATACACGAATTCTCACCCTTTACAGCGTTGATCACATTGAGTGAATCACCTTCAAAAATAATAATTTTAATTTCACTTTTACAGCGTTAATTTCATGTTAGTATTTTATTCTATTACCATGAATAATTTTAATCATTCATTTGTATAAATATTTTCTTTTCTTGATTAGTGGTTCACCTTCAAATGAAGATCTATTGTGTTTTTTTGCTTCAAGGCTCATCAACCATACATTTTTCTTTCCTTTTTTTTTTTTTTTTTTTTATGGCGCTTTTAAATTATTTTTATTTGAGTTAGGTCAATCGCTTGCAAGTGATAACTTCTAATTCTAATTTTAAACGATTGCATACGTAAATATAAATTCAAACATACTTAAATCAGAAGAGGCTCTTACTAATTCGTATTTGGAATTTTATCAATCCTACTTAGACAACACATTAAAAGAGTATAAAAAAATCTAGCACACATCAATTTAATCTTATTTATTTATTTTATTTTATTGAGAAAAGGTGGGAACAATAATATCATTCCTACCTTCAATATTGGGAGAAGTTCTCACCAAATCAATTAAATAAGTGATTCTAATTATTACTATTCTTGTTTCTATAGTGACATGGGCAGCAAGAAAGACCTTATATACATAAATTTAGTAACAAAACTTACCTCTAATAACAAACAGTCCAAATAAAAAAGTTTGATTCTTTTTATGCAAAATTTCGAGTTTGAACCTTTTTATAGAGAGACAGAATGTAGGGAGAGTTTCCCTCAATAGGAATCCGACGTAGCTCAACTCCAGGGATTGAGAGGTTCAGCCCAAAGTAACTACCAGACACAAAAAATATTGACTTTCACCCTAATCTTTATTGTCAACTACAACATTCTTTTCTAAAAAGCTTAATTAATCTTTTTTCTCTAAAGATAACCTAATATCTAATTCCTTCATAAATTGAACATTAAACCAATTAAAAGCTTTGTTACATAATGGTTGTCCATAATTTATAATAATAATTAGAAAAAAAGAATGGTACTTTTTTATATATAAGGAAACAAATTGATGATTATATCAATGATACCTTCATCTCATTAACAATGTTATATAATATTAATTTAAATTAAATATTTCATTAATTGTTCTTATCCATAAAAAGTCAACCCTAATTGAAAAAAGTATCATAAAACTCTACTTATATTGATTAATTAATTTAATTATTTCTTATAATTTATGTCTCTCCAATGAAAAGAGTTAATGGTGATAAAAAAACAAAAAGATTATTCCGATAATGTGTTATGTACAAAATAATAATATTATTTGTATTGACACACTTTAATTAGATCTCACGATTTTAAAATGTTAACATGCGTCAATTGAGTAAAGAGTTTCAGACCCTTAACTTAATAATTGCTAAGTAAATGTTATAGACGTACAAACGATGTAGACTTCAAATCACCACAAGAATTAGTTAGTAAAAAATAAAGTAAAGACTCATTTATATAAATGAATATAAAATTATGAAGATTTTTTTGAGAAATTCTAAATTATATTGTGTCCCGAACTCATGACATCCAGGTCATAAGTGAAGCTGCTACCAAATGATCTATGCATTCTTTACATAAAAATATAAATTAAAACCACCGATTTTATCAAATGAAATGTATAAGAGCAAAAAAATATTTTTAAAAAATAATAAAATGATATAATTATGCTATTAAAATAAGTTTTAATTTTGGTTGTCAACAGGATTCAAACATGCATCCTCACGCGTGGTAGATTTACGCATCTACCACCGAGCTTAACATCATTGTTTGTTAATATTTGAAGTAATTTAAATATATATTTAATCTCACCATTTCATTTTTTTTTTTTTTTGAAATGGGTTTCCTGTTTTTATTCTTCCCCTTCTTCTTCTCCTCTTCCTCCTCACCACCACCTCCCACCACCATTATCACAACTTACTTTCAATTTCCTTCCCACCGTCAACCAATTTTCTTTTTTTTTCATTACCCTCTCGTGCGACTCAACTTGCCGAGTCACTTCAATTTGAGATGCTTAAAATCCTCGAATGGCCTTCCATCTGTTCTCGGCTTGCGGACTTCACCTCAACTTCCATGGGCCTGGAAGCGGCACGCTCGGCCCGGATTCCTTTGGGCGGAAGTCTCGAGGAGAGCAGGAGATTCCTTGCCCAAACTTCCGCCGCCTTGGCCATCCCTACACCATTGGATTTCTCGGGCATTGAAGATATTTACGCCATTGTCGATTCTGCTATGGATGGTATAATGTTGTCGATTGCGGAGCTCTGTTCGGTGAAACGGACTCTCGGGTCGGCGAGACATTTGATCCAGCAATTAGAAGAATTTTCAACGGATAAAAGTTCGTCCGGAAGGTGTGCATCTTAAATAGTTCTAGTTTGAACATGTACACAAGTATTACTAACAGGAAAATAAAAGATAGAATGAACCGGTAACATGTATTACTGGTTCGGTGAGGCTATTAAAAGTTTTATTAAACGTAAAAAAATGAGATTAATGACTAACTATTCAGAAATTTGTTGAATATGTACACAAGTTTTTGCTTGTTGAAAATTGGAAAACCATCTAAAAAAAAAAGAAAATTGGTTGACGGTGGGAAGGAAATTGAAAGTGAGTTGTGATAATGGTGGTGGGAGGTGGTGGTGAGGAGGAAGAGGAGAAGAAGAAGAGGAAGAATAAAAACAAGAAATCCATTTCAAAAAAAAAGTGAAGTGGAGAGATTAAATATATATTTAAATTAATTCAAATATTAACAAACAATGATGTTTAACTCAGTGGTGATAAAAAAAAAGAGTTTTTAAAGTTGGAATGCAAAGGGTGAGAAAAAAAGTACATGTGCTAAACTTCAAAATTTGGAAAAGTTTAGGTACAACTCTGAAGGTTTACCCAATAATTTATTTGACAATCATTTGAACCACGTGTTTTCTTCTTGTCAATATTTAGGTGAGAAGTTACTCAAGACTCCTCATGAAAATGAAAAATGGATATTTTGAAAAATCAATTGGAAATTATTGATTTTCACATCACAGTCTTCAAATACTTCTAATCTCATAAGAAACCAACAAAATCTCCCATCATCATCTTCTTCTTCCTCAAATATATATATATATATATATATATATATATATATATACACACATACACATAGTAACTTTATCTGAATCAAACCTTAGAGATAATCTCATTATTTCAATGGCGAAAGTTTGTAATAAGCTCATTTTTTCTTCATCTCGCCCATATTATTCAATTCCACGCCCTAAAAACTCACGGAATTAGCTTCTTCAATTTCCCTCGTAATCGGAGTAGCAGCTTCAAAATCTCTGCCGCAAATCATGATCGGCGCTCTGTAACGGTCTCTGCATCAGTACTATCATCATCACCATCATCATCATCATCTGTAGAAACAGAGCTTCATCAATTCGATCCGAATTTACCGCTGGAAGAAGCTCGTAAGCCTCCGAGTTCATGGTAGACTGATCAACGCTTTTATGATTTTGAACTGGAACACCTTTTTTATACCAGTTGGCAAGTTGTTGGTAAGAACACTGGAATTTCCGACTTCCCTGTTTTCCCACTTTTTTCTTTTTTTCTTTTTTTTTTTTTTTAGAGCTTATTTTGATGCAATAAAAAGTTTTGTATATTTTGAAAGTTGTTTATATATTATTTATATATATAAATATATATATATTTATATATATATATATATATTTGAGTTTGTGGAAGAAAGTGGTTAAATTTAAATCAATTGATTTTTTTTATAAAAAAAAAAATCAAAAGCTTCAATATGATAAATTTTTTTACTTTGAACTTCCAATGAAGCAAAAATGGCGGTTTCTTTCAGTTGCTATTAATTTTCTTTATTATTTTATTTCTTTCTTTTTTTCTATTTAATGTTTTATTTTGATTCCTTTTGTAGGATACATCGAACAAGTACAAGAAGCAAGACAATATTTTACCGGCAGGTAAAGTTAGCAATTAAATATAATTTTTTTCAAATATATATATATATATATATATATATAATTGGATCATTATTTTATATAGAAAAATTTTAAAGTTGACTATTAAAAATATGATTGGTATATTTAAAATATATTCTTTAAATAATTTTCTTTTTTATAATAATAATAACCTCAATGAACCAAAAAAAGAAAATTCGAAATGAAAATTTTTTAAAGTATGGTAGAAAAATTATTTGAATTATTTTACATTATACGATTTTATGTGTATTTTTGTCTTCTTAATTATTTTAATTTAACTAAAAAAATGATTATTACAGATTGGGAAACGTTGAATATGTAGTTTGCCGAGATGATAATGGAGAACTTCATGGATTTCACAATGTTTGTCGTCATCACGCATCAATTATTGCTCTTGAAAGTGGAGAAAAATCATGCTTTGTATGCCCGTACCATGTAAGTACTGTTACTGATTAATATCTTTGAAATAACAAAAACTTTCTTTCTCCATTAATGTCATGAATTTGATAATGCATTTTTGTAACAATCATAAAATTTGCTAATTTATCACATTTTTCAATAGGTTTAAAATTTTTCATAAAAATAGCTAGTATATATATATACATATTATATATATATATATATACATATAAAGAGATTCAAAGAGAATGATATTATTATAGATGAAGTTAATAAAGTATAATCCTGTTTCAGGGATGGACATATGGATTGGATGGTGCACTTTTGAAGACAACTTGCAATTCAAGGATTCAGAACTTCAAACAAACTGTAAGTTATATATATATATATATATATAACCTAAGCAAACATAACTAATTTAGTCCTGAATTATGATTAGTTTTTAACTTTGGTCCTTTTTAATTTTTTTACTCTTTAATCTTTAAAGTTTTTAGCTGGTCTTATTGATCAAACTTTAACGCTTTTTAGTTAAAATAGCCATGTTTCAGGCATAAAATATTTACATAATATTTTCCATATTCTGAAACAAATCATTTAGAGGAAGAAAGATTAAATCAAAAAAAAACAAATAAAAAAAAAAAAAAAACTGAAGGACTAAAATGACAATTTTTATTAACATTTTTATACCTCATTTCTTTTGCATACAAAATTAAAAATAATAGTGATTGTTTTGTGTTGTGAACAGGATATGGGACTTATTCCTCTACAAGTAACTACATGGGGGCCATTTGTACTTCTCAAAACTGAAAATGGAGGTTCACCTCAAAAATCTGACAGTAATTCCATTGAACATGATTGGCTTGGTAATAAATCAGAAATGGTGAAATCTGGTGGAGTTGATCCTTCTTTGACTTTCGTCAATCGTCGAGAATACATTATAGATTGTAATTGGAAGGTTCGTACTCTCTATTTTTCTTTCCATTTCTCTCTATATACTCTAAGCACAAGCGATCAGTATATATATATATATATATATATTAGCCACCTATTCAATTGCTAATGATATGTGTATAAGCCACTACTTTGTATTTGGAATTATTGTTTCGATTAATTCAAATTGTATGTGATACTCCATTCCATATGATAAGCGTGATATCTCGTTTTATATTGATATGATAAGTAAATGTGTAATGATATATAAGAATAAGTTTATGTATTCATAGTTAATTCAGGGTATCCCTTTTGGTAAATTGAAGACAATACCAAGTAGTTGAGCATGAGTGTTGCCGGGGCCATAGTCACGACATGGGCTTGCGGATCTGGGTCGTGACGGTTGGTATCAAAGTGGGTAACCAACCTAGACTATATGAACTAAGTGCTACACCTGACGAGTGGGAGTCACCCCTAGAATCTCGGGCCCCCCCCTGTCTTGGGCGGGTTTTTTTTTTTTTTTTTGGTGGGGCTCGGGGGGACCCTAGGCCTTAAGGAGGGAGGGGGGGAAAGGGAGGTGAATGTGATACAAGGGTATCCTTTTTGGTAAAGTGAAGACAATATCAAATAGTTGATCGTGAGTGTTGTAAAGCTCATAGTCACGACACGGGCTTGTAGGTCCGGGTCGTGACATTATATCATCAACTTTTTTGAAATTTCTAATGTATTTGTTCTCTTTGAAGGTTGTTTGAGACTTGTAAATCTAATCGTGACATTGCATCATTGCCTTTTTTTAAGTTTCTAATATATTTGTTATTTTTTAAGGTTTTCAGCGACAATTACTTAGATGGCGGTTATCACATACAATACTTACACAAAGGTTTTGCATCTCATCTTAAGCTTGACACATATTCATTTGAAGTAAGTCCAACTATTTTTTATGATCATAAGAAATTTTCATAAAAACTTTTATTCATTATTTGCTATATTGTAGTTTTATATAAGTTTTGAAGGTGGCTTTTTTCCTTATTCTGATGATGAAATGTTGTTTATCAAAATTCAAAAAGGTGCATGAAAAGGTTAGCATGCAAACTTGTGGCTGTGATGATTTGGAAGCTGGGCAAGATTTTGATCGACTTGGATCAAAAGCTGTATATTTTTACATATATCCAAACTTCATGATTAATAGGTTAGTGCTCATTATTCGAAATCACTTATTTGACTAATTTAATTTTGATTTGAGTTACGTTCTATATGAGTCTAACTCTTGTTGGAAAAAAAAAACTTTACCTTAACTTACATTTACATTGATTATCGAACTCGTAATCTCGTATAATCCGATAAATAGACAAATATTTTACTTTTTGACTAATTTAACTTGTGATGAAGCACTGATTTTTCTAATTTAAGTGCTTTTTATGCAGGTATGGACCATGGATGGAAACTAATTTGGTAATACCACTAGAGCCTCAAAAATCAAAATTGATATGTGATTATTTCCTTGAACCTTCTCTCAAGGTAAATTTTTTTCTTATTATTATTTTTTCAATAATGAATTGTGTTTATGAAGATCAAACTATTATTTAAATTTAAAAAAAAAAAAAACAAAATGATCAATTTGGTATATTTTTAATAATTTAATTTACCAAAAAAATCTAAACTTTCTCTTTTACAAATTTGTGAGATTATATACTTAAAATGATTATTATTAGCTAATGATTACTGGTAAATAGATCTTATTAAGAAAAATTTAGAAAAAGAAGGATATGATTTTTTTTTTATTATTATTAAAATTGAACTAAAGTGATAGTTAAGTTGATTTGATTTACCGTAATAATGAAGAAAACTTGAGTTCAACAATGGCAAAGACGGCTTTATGCCGTCTACATATAAGAATTTATGAGACGAATTGTATTAATGAATTTTGTAAATGAACATTTACAAAACTATTCTCATATTTTACTTTAGAAAGCAACATTGTCTTTCTAGTAACCATTTACACTAAAATCCCAAAGCAGAAAACCTGGTAAAAATCCTCAATTTAAAGTCTTAAGGAACAAAAGGATTGGTTTTTTAACTAGAATATGTTTCAATTTCAATGAGATAACTGTCAGCTATTTATTTTTTTTATCTTATTTTGACTTTGTGCAGAATGATACAGAATTCATAGAAAGAAGCATAAGGACCAGTGACCTAGTACTGGTAAAAGCATAAAAATATGTATCTACCTATCTATATATATATGTATACACATTGATTATGTAGAATTCATGTTTAATGTTTCACTTGGCTGCAAAATTTACAGGGGGAAGATATTCTGCAATGTGAATCTATTCAAAGAGGACTTGCTTCAAGAGGTTTTTGCACTGGTCCATATAGTTCAGCTGAGGAACCTATGCATCACTTTCATTGTTTCCTCCATGAAATTCTATCCTCCAAAATTGCATGATGAATCAGGAAGAGAAGTCAAGATAATGGCGGCCATTGATTGCAAAACCTTTCTTGGGAGGACACATTTATCCTTTCAGGTGGAAGCTTTTTTACCCTAATCCTGGTTGTCATGTCAATGATAAGTATCACTCATGAATGTAGCTCAAATAAATGCAATACTTTCCATTGGGATTCTTACAGAGAAAGAAAAAAGGAGTACATGGTTTCAGACATACACATTTATAAAATTGCTTACTCTTTTGAATCAATACATTAATTTTGTTATCATTAATCACCTAGGTATGAAGATGCAGCATTTAGATAGATACACAAGAACCAAGACAGTCTAACAGTTTTATATCTAGAACTATGATACAGAGGTTTGCTTCTTGGTTCCAAATATTAAAATAAAAAATAAAATAAAAAACTATTTCGTTTTAAGTGTAAAATTTAGAAGGATCAATGTAAGTGGTGAACATATGATGTTAAAAAACTTAAAAGTTAAAGACTCAGTAAAGACACAACCTTCAGATATAAAATTGAGAGAAAAATAAGGTAAGAAAACTAAGCAGAATTTGACTCTTCGACAAAACAATTACTAAAATTGGAAAGAGAACCCTAGTTAGAACCATTACCAAAACCATCATTAGAGAATCATGAACCCCAAGAGCCATCCATTCTGGACTGTAAAGGAATAGCACCTTCAAAGCTTCAGCTCAAATTCTTGAATTTTAGAAACTGGAACACAGAACCCAGGATTTTGGAACCATGATCAGGACTTCATTCAAAAAATACAACTGTCAATTTATAGATGTTAACATTCTAAAAAAAGTTTCATAGAAGTAGTACAGAAAAAATCACTGCAAATGGAGAACTGTAGGTCATACATGAAAGATTATTATCATGAGATATAAGTATACACAACATAGTTGGCATTTTAGTTCCATGACCCAGCTAAATACTTCATGGCTCTTTAATGTTGTCATTAGCTAGACAAACACAAACACACTAACATACGTGTATATAAAAGCCAACAGGGAAATTTAATTCAGACTTTTTTCTTTTTCTTTTTCCAGGCATACTTCTGAGTTTAAATTATGATTGCACAATGCTTTCTTCATGGAAAACTGGAGATTATATGTTAAGTGATATGCCACAAACTGAAGAAACCCACAATCAACCCTTTCACTGATCAACACCTCCCTCCTACAAACACACAAAACCTCCAAAGAAAAGTCTCTAACCTAGTGGGCTTTTAGTCTCATTATACAGCTGCAAGAAAAGCAGAAGAATGAAATGCTATATAAAAAAAGATAAAAGAAGATTTGATTCAGTAAATATCTGGACTCCCTTACCCTTCCAAAAAAAATAAGAAAATAAAATAAAACAGAGTAATTTTTAGATTTCAAAGAAATTCCCTTAGCACTGGACAAAAGATTAGCAGCACAAAGCACAATGAATAAGGAGAACTATAAAAATCACAGTAGTAGATAATAAAAAACAGTTAACATTTTAATATAACCACCAAATGGGCAATACAAATGTACCTTAGGAGCAGCAAAAGTATGCACTGAAGAGCAGCTCAAGTCCATGCTAAATAGAAGCTGAATAGAAAAGCAGCAATTACATCGAACCCTATACTAAAAAGTTAAATAAACAGAAAATGAAAGAAAACACAGGTTTACTCAATTAACTACCATAATACTACAAATTATAAATGCAATTAAATTGTTTTTAACAGCTCCAAATATTACCCACGAGTGTCTCTTATGGTTCAGAAAACTTTAAAATGTACAAGCTACTTATCCAGGAAAAGACTGTTTCCCAGGAAAAGGAAGAGAAAGTGCTGAAGGAGAAAAAGATGGAAAGAACCTAGCTTTCAAACATATAAAAGTGGGAAACAAAAGAATCCAAATTCACCAAGGCTGAGCAAAGCCAAAAATTCATTTCAGTTAATGCTAATAAACAGTGAGATGGAATAAAAGTCAAAGGAACCGTTCTTTGCTGCCATTGGTTTTTGCTTCCTTTACCCAAGTTGAAGCTTGTGGGACTCTGAAACTCCAAAATCAAGCATCAACAAAATAAGCAGTTCCAAGGTTCAAAAAGAGAGTGCAGAAAGAAGCAAACCTGAAGAAGAAACAAAGCATGTCCAAAGACTTAATGGAGAAAAGTACCAAATAAGAACTTTATGGTCTTCAACAAATTAGAGAAACTTCATGTGTCAAAACAGCTCAGCAACACCTCCCTTTGTAATATGTAAAAATGGGCATAATTGTACACCAAAAGGTACAAATAAAATAAATAAATCAAAGGGGAAAAAATGAATTTCCACTCAATTTAAAATTTGGTAGAACAAAATTCTGGATGTGGTAATGTTTGCATCACAGGAGACCAATCTACATATAAATTCATCGTACATAGCCCAGGTATTCAACACTATCTATGGCTTCGTAGCTCATTAGACTCCATTTCCCTCACATTGGATACAATGTCTTGGATCTTCTTTGATAGAGATTGATTGTGCTCCTCAATGTGCTCAAAAATCATTTCCAAGTGCCTTTTGTATGTTGCAGCTCGCTTTTTCTCGACAGCCAACTGTTGTGAGAGTTCCCGAATTTTATCATGCTCATTCTACAGAAAAGAAAAAAAGAATGCAGGAGAACATCTTCATGTGACAAATAGTAGGTGATGACAATCAAAGAAAAATTATATCAAACATTGAGAAACAAAATGAAAACATAGATCTTGATTTATTGCGGCATACAAGATGAAGTCCAGTTATTCAAAAGCATATGGTGAAGTTCTAGAAAACACATGAAATACGTGACCAACTACAGCAGACCTATTTCATGCATGGGATGATTTTCCTGACTTCTATATTTCATCAATAACTTGAGATCCTCTACAATAATCAAATGGCATAAAAAAGAATTCCAAAACCACTAAAAGCAAATAGTGGGTGAGAAATAACAGCTTCCAAGAAATGCAATATTCAGATTTATCACCTATATGTTAAACTTCCAAAATCACATGGCAGAATATATAGCTGAAACTTATCCCACAGCCCGAAATGCATCAATCCAATGAGAAGTTTACAGTATTACAAGGTACCCAATTACTCTGACAAAATATCTTTTTAACCCTGGAGTATTGAGGATTTGTAGCTACAAACCATAGGAGAAATAAAATGGAAATGATAACTCTCTTCTTATGAAAATCAAAGAAAACATCAGATAACAATGAGAGAGGTTATGGATACAAACATTCACTATTGATTTAGTGGAACCTATTATGCTCAAGTGGAGATGCTGAACATGTGCATAGGATTCATAAAAAAATTCAGACTTCAATAAAGGCTAATAATGAAACATATAAAGGAGCCGCTGATCACCAATGAACGACGTAGGTGATCAAGTAATCGTATTCTTGAGAAAGGACAGATATCCTAGGGGCACTTATAATGAAAACTGAAGACGAGGTTGGTCCTTGCAACAGTTTAAAGACAATTGGTTGCATGCTTATGTCGATGGAGCTTTCTAATGATCTCCAAATTAGACTGACATTTAATGTCTCCAATTTTATTTAATTTTCACTGTTTTAATGAAGAATAGGATGAGTTGAGAAACGGTGGTTAGCTAAGCAACTTCCAAAGAAGAATAAGGTGTGATACAAGGTTTTTTAAAGTTAAGGAAGTTCATTCAAGAAGTGCTAATTAATGGTTGGGTAAGCTACCATTTGAGCTACTAGGTTTCTAAGAATGAGCTTAAGAAATACGATTTAGAAATTTATGAGCATTACTCTGATTTTCTCGTCAGAGGTAGAGTTTTCCAACCTTGGTCGAGTTGATGCAAGCCAGTTTTAGAAGCTGTTACTTTTATTAGTAATTAAAGAGAGAAGTAGTTTAGTAACCAAGCTACAACTTTGACTTTTCATCTCTTTTTCATGTCAACTATATTACCCTACACCAAAATACCTATTAGAACATTTACTTTTTATGGAGGTGTAATAATGAAATTTGGATATCCAAATATAGATCTCTAAAACTAACTCAAAAATAATGATAGTATAGAAGAAAAAGAGAAGAGGACCAACCGGATACTGATCATATATTAAATCCTTCCGGCCTTTTCCAGGAGTTAATGGATGAGTGTGTTCCTTTACAAATTTCGTAACCACCCATTTACCGGAGCTTACTTTTCTAACTAAAATCATGGCTCTACAACCAACTCTTGTTTCCACTCTTTGCCGTACAATCTTTTCTCGCTTATCAGGCATTCTAAAGCCCTCCTTATTGCAGACAAGCGCCCGACCAATGGCAGATCCATCACGCCTTGATCTAGACAGCTTGCTCACACGGATTATGAAGCCTACTTTTGTTGCATATGTATTGTAAAATGCATGTGCTTCGGCTTCAGATTCAAATTCCTGGCCAATATACGGTTCATCACCAGGAGCTGAATTATTTACAGCTTGTGGATTGTCCAATGGAATCATTTCCATCCTTGAAAGGTCTTGATCAACCTTTATATCCAATACCTCTTTAAGTGCCCCATCAATTGAAGTTCCTGCAATTGCATCTTCATCATCTGTCTTACCTTCAATATCAATAGAACTACCAACAACCTCGCCATTGACATCACCATCGATATCAAAATCCACTGCAAGAAACTGAATTCAATTATCTCAAGGGTAGAAATTAATTTTCAAAGATTTCAAGTTCTTAACAAATAAAATGAACAAAAAGAGTAGTAATTGGTTAGGAGTCAAAAAGACCATTCTTAATAAGAACAAGGCTCCAGAATTCAAATTAAAAAAACTGACAGAGAACATAGGCAGATTAACTCAATTGATAGAATCCATTGATTTTATGAACAACAAATATACCATTGTTGCAGTTATAAAATCTCCATATCATTAATAAAAGAAACTGTGCTCTTTTACAGACAACTAGAATATCAACACTGTCACATATACAGCTTATCCAAAACCAAAACACTTCAAATACCAAAATCATAAAAGATAGTAATGGACTGCATAGAAATTCCAGAATCATAGAATAGAATGAGAATGTGGTATGCAGTTCATGTTTGTTCATGGTTTCTAATTTAACTGTTGCCTAGATAAAAGCCTTTCATTTTATCTAGTCATTTAAAACTAATTTCAGTGACACCATAATAAACAGAAATTCGGAGCACCAAACTGAATCCGATTATTCTGTCACTCTAATTACATGAAAGGCTTTACAACTTCAGCAACTTCAAATTATTGTGTCACAAGAGTACTATTAGTGTGAAGAGTTACCTATTTTGAATTAATAACTACATATCAACAAACTAAAATTTTCATATGATCAATGGAACATAGCCTAAAATTATTGATTCCTTAAGATTCATGAAAGAAGAAAGGAAAAAACCACCCATCCTACCTCTTCATCCCCTCCAAAAATTTAATAAAAAAAAAAGAAAAAGCACAGAGTGCCATCCTATCCAATTTTGTAACCAAATTCATAGTGATTCAATTATCATTTATGTTTTCCCATAACCATAAATTGATTCACAAGCTATTTGCATTTAACAATTGTTCTCCCAGCAAAACAGAGAAATAGAGAAGTAGAAAATGTAAGAACAATTATAGAAGCAAAATGATTAAGCTTACTCAATATATGACGTTCTTTTTCCTTGTTTGCAAGAAACTTTAATGGAAATACCGAGTAAAAGAGATAGGCGCAACTTCAGCCTGTAGACAGATATATCATAGGAGCATAAGAAATTCTTCTACATAAAAAAATAATAGATATACAAAATCTGAAGTCAAGCAGTTTATGATATTAAAACAACACAATGATTTGAAGGAAATTGAACCAGAATTTAGTTGCCTGTGGCTTGTTGTCTTCAACAACAAATCATTGCAAGAGTTCCCAGACCGTTTAATTCCTACTGTAAAATAAAGAGAAACATATAGAAGATTAATTTTTATAATGGACAATGTTAATCAGAGATATCAAATCCAAGGCATCACTAAATACAATTCATTTTTACTATAAGGACTATGTATGAGGACAACAAAGATACACAGGAGGTTTTTATGCAATGCCTCATACCCAATCCTTAGATTTAACTCGGTGAATATAATGAATCATTCTTTGTAATAAACAATCCTAAGGTACAAGGGCGTAAAACTAAGATTACACTTAAGGTCATAAAATAAATCAGTTTCTCAAACTTTTTTTATTGGATGAATTGCTGTTTCAAACTTAAATATACAAATACTAAAGGTATAACCGTGTACCACAAACTGACAAGAAGAACCATGTAAAAATGCAAATAAAACAGTCAGTCGAAGTAAATAAATGCTGCAAATTGACAGGTTCTTAAATGCCTTTTTCATACCTCATAAGACCTTCAGAAGTCAAGAAGACTTATAATCAATTTGACACCTTTAACATTCTGAAAATATTAAAACTGACCCAGTGGTTGACAACAAAAATAGATCTAAGATGTTTTAAAAAATTCGAATTCCATAGAATGGAAAAGTAAATAAGGAAGACGTGGAAGTACAAAAGTAAGTTTCTTTAAAGAGATTTTGTTTGGTTTTTAAATTGTAACTTTTTGCTGTAAATTTACAAAACTATCCTTCGTTTTGATGAGGAGGTAAGAGGAAGATTTGTTACCATGTCGGCCAAAAGGCTAAGACTAGTAGTGTTGTTAATGAACCAAACCGTTCGCGAACAAAACTCATTTAAACTCGTTTATGTTCAATTAAGGCTCATTAGTTTATTAAAAAAAATTGAATTCCTACATTTTTCTAAGCTCAGATATTATTCGAGCAAACACGAACAATGTTCATAAACATAATCGAGTATTCACAAACAACTTAAAACATCTGCATTTGAGACAAGGCATAATAACAAACATTTTTAAAAAATTAAAACTTGAATACTCACATCCATAATCGAGCTCATGCATCTACCATAAACCAGAAGCAGGTGAGATTCTAATTTTACATACTAATACACTGCATGCTACTTAACCATAACTATCGCCCAACACTTCAAATCAAAATAAGAGCTCTAAAATACTTAACGAATCAATTCAGATTCTGTATGAAGCAAGAGAACTAAATTTGTTCAAGAATGGCATCATATGAACAACTGAAAATAACAATTTTCAGAATTCAAAACACGAATTTCATCCCCAATTCAAATCATATTCCAAAACTCAAACCCTAAATCAAAGTTCAATCATAACAAACCATCAAAGAAACTTTTTTTCGTACCTTCGATGGAATTATTGCGGC
Organism: Cynanchum wilfordii; assembly: GCA_025388415.1. Taxonomy (NCBI): domain Eukaryota; kingdom Viridiplantae; phylum Streptophyta; class Magnoliopsida; order Gentianales; family Apocynaceae; genus Cynanchum; species Cynanchum wilfordii. The sequence goes on from JAHSUH010003438.1 coordinate 1,504,544, forward strand.
CTTGAACAGAGAGCATCAACGGAGGAACAATTTCAGAGGGGAAGAAATGTTTGCAGAAGATGATGAAGAAAGTCGTGCAGCGAGACAAGGAAGAAACGGTTGAAACAGACTTCTTCTCTAAAATCATCGTTTCGAAAGTTTCCTTAATTGCAAAATGTACCCCTAATATTTCCAAAATTTTAAAATAGGCCCTATTGTTTATTTGGGTTATTGATTAAAATGGTCAACTTTTTCAAAAAAACTCCGTGTTTGACCCACTTTTTAAAACTTGTGTAAAAATGCCGTTGCATTAAAAAATGCAAAAACTATATTGCAATAGACGAATGCAATATAGTTTTTGAACTAATGAATGCAATATAGGTTTTCATGTTGTGATGGATGTATAGTGGATTCCCCTATTCGGAATGCAATATAGAACATAACATATTATGTATAGAAGGAAGTATTATTCAAAGGAGGTATTGATTTCATGTCTTATTTAAGCTCAATTCTAGTAAAATATACAACACATTGTAATCTTCAAAAAAAACAAATTTAACAAATACTAATAAACAAAAATTAATAACTTAAAACATAACTCAAATAACTTTAAAAATAATATATTTGAATAATATCATGTCTTATTTAAGGTCAAATCTAGTAAAATATACAACACAATGTAATCTTTGGGAAAAAAAACAAAACCCCCCCCCATACCACAAAAAAAAAACGAAATATCGGCATGTCTTCATACCTTAATTTCGTGGTTGAAGATTGAATCCCCAACTTGTATTTTGAAGTAGAGATAAAAATATAAGGTTTTAAGAAGTGTAAAAAATGATATCAAAAATTGTTTTAGAAGTGTATATAGTCCGAAAGTACAAAAAAATATGGTCTAAAAGTACAATATATATATCTCTATATTGTATTGGCTAAATGCAACATAAAGTCAAAATGGCATTATGGTTATCTTTCTTCTAGTTGCCTACGAACTTACAATATCCATATTGCTTACAAACTTACAATTCAACATATATATATTATATGTATATTATATGTGTATATATATATATATACATGAAGATATAGCAAACAAAAGAGCTCTTCCTAAATAATGATGATCTCAATTTTAAATACATAGTACATTAACATGGTGTATATCTAGAAACAAGATTCCTTACTCTACGAGGCCTACGCACGGATGGTACTACAACCCGAGGCCGAGACCCGGGCCCATCTCTAATAGATGTGCCCCTCACCACTAGTGCCCGCACCACTAGTAAAAGGTATTATAGCCAACATTTCATTCGCCTCCGGTTCGACATTCATGGCCCCTCGGAAGTTGCTTTTTTCTTCCGCTCTTCTTATGCCTCTTCCTCTTTGATTGATATTTTGATATCTTGATTGGCTCGTGAATGTTGGAAAATGATAAGCTCTTTCATCAAGATGCTTTAATTATTCTAAACAACGGAAATCTCCCGCAACTCTCCGCTTTCTTACATGTAGTTTATATGCTTTTTACATTGATTTGGGTAGTATAATTCCTCTTTCCAAAGCTACCACATAAAGCCAAAATAACAAGTTTTTCCAATACTAGGATACCTATTTCTAAAATCCACCAAGAATAGCACCGTGAAATCTCAAAAGCATAAATAAATGATGGCAAAAACAATCTCACTCCTATAATAGTAAACCCCCAAGATCTAAGGCCAAAATAAGCAACAAATTTTGAGAATCCCCAAAAATATATTGTAGAACAAATTTACAACCATTAGAGGAAATTTTTATTTAGCAAAAAAAAAAATTCAAACCGAAGTGCGGATAGTCTCATCTCATCTCATCTCATCTCATCTCATCTCATCTCATCTATGAGTATTTTTTTTTTTTTTTTTTTAGGCTAAAACGGTAAATACAAAGCAAAGAAAGCGAAAAAGAAAAACCTACATCAACCCCCTCCGCTACCGGAATCCTAAAAAAAAAAAAAAAAAAATTCAAACTGAAGTGCGGATTCATCTCATCTCATCTCATCTATGAGTATTTTTTTTTTTTAGGCTAAAACGTTAAAGACAAAGCAAGGAAAGCGAAAAAAGAAAAACCCACATCAACCCCCTGCTGCTAGAAAAAAGAAAAATATAGGGAAAAATTGAAATTTCTTACCCGAAACTATATTGTGGCGGAAGGAGAGACCGTCGTGCTGCAGTTCAATGGAGCTTCAAGGAGGCTTCAATGACTTCAATAACTTCAATGGCTTCAATGGTGGGTGAGAGAAATGAGGGAAAAAGAAAGAGAGGAGAAACCGAGAGGAATGAAGGAATGGAGAGAGGAAAGGGAGGGTAGGGTTTTTGTTTATTAAAAAAAAAATTAATTTTTTTTATTATATTGCATTTCACAAATACAATATAGAAACCTATATTGCATTTGTCAAACACAATATAGTTTTTGAACTATATTGCATTAGTCAAATGCAAACATAGTTTCTATATTGCATTTATCAAATGCAACAATGCCATTTTCACACAAGTTTTAAAAAATGGGTCAAACACAGAGTTTTTTTGAAAAAGTGGGACATTTTAATCAATAACCCTGTTTATTTTGTGAAGTAAAACAGAAGTTTTAATTTAATAAACCCTAAAATACCCTTCACATTATTTTATGTATTTCTTCTATCCATTTCCTTTATTTCCGCTGCACTTACTTTTGTACAATTTGAGTCCAGTTGTAGGAGACGAGTTAGTCTTTCTTTTCAATCCTTTTGTTATTTACAATGTGAACAATGGTGTTATAAATACTACTCTTGTATCTATCTGTTGATTAAGAAAAATGAATGACAAAATATAGAGCTCTTTCTTCTTCATTTTCTATTTTGGTATCGGAGCCTTTCTTGATGTTGTAAATGGCATCAACCGAGAATTCGTCTGGATTCTCTAACAATTGTGCTTCTACAACGCCGCCACTTCCAAGTTTTTCGTCAATCAGTCAGCAACGAACATAATTTTATAGTTTGGCGGAATCAACTTCTCCAACATTATTATTGCCAACGGATTAGAGGATTTTATTGATGGTTCCAAAATATGTCCACCAAAACATGTCGATACTCAATCGACTCAACTCAACCCAGATTATGTAACTTGGCAGAGGTATAATCGTTTGATTATGAGTTGAATTTATGCTTCTATTAGTGAATCAATGCTAGGGAAAATTGTTGGGTATTATTCGGCTTATGAAATTTGGTAGGCTCTCACTCGGATTTTTTCCGCATCCTCTTTTGCTCGATTGTCGGAGTTGCACACACAGTTACAAAACACTAAGAAAGAGGGTTTGAGTGCTCTTGCTTACATTCAAAAATTTCGTTCTCTTTGTAATAACTTGGTTGTTGCAGGTGACCTAATAAGCCACAGTGAGTAACTAATCTACCTACTAAATAGATTGGGCAGAGAATACAATGTTGTTGTACCTCCACTTCAGTCTCAAACATAAACACCCTCATTGGAGGAGGTATTCAGCTTGCTTCTTGTGTATGATGCCAAATTGGACCGCCAAACTTCTACTGTGGAATTGAGCTCCTTTCAAGCGAATTTTACCAATTTTTCACCTCACCAAAGACCAAAACAATATTCTCAAAATCCTCGTCCTTCTTTTCCATTAGCTGGACAATTCCTATCTAAGAAATCTTTCCATTTTTGGCCCAATACTCCAACTCAATCTCCCAATTCATTTCGTCCCAATTTCTTTACTCTAAATAATCGTTCTTCTAATCGACTTCGCTGTCGGATCTGTAACAAACCTGGTCATACAACTAATAAATGTTATCGCATAGCTAATTTATAGTACCAACCTTCTCTTCCTAATTTTCGTCCTTAAAATTTTCATCCTTTTCAAGCTAATGTGAGTCAACATCATTTTGCTTCATCTCAAAATTCTTCTATTGCAACTCCTCAAACCATCTTTGATCCTCACTAGTATATGGATTATGGGGCATCCCATCACTTCACTCCAGATCTTAATATGCTTGAGAATCCTGAGCAACTCTCTTGTAATGATCAAGTAACAAGTGGAAATGGTTAATACCATATTAATCTCACATGTTGGATCTACATCACTGCCTATTTCTTCCTGTTCCTATCTATCTTTCTCGTGTTTATTATTCTCCTCAAATATCTAAGAATATGTTATGTGTTTCTAAACTTTGCGGTGATAATCAAGTTTACGTAGAATTTTATCCTTCTCATTTTCTAGTTAAACATCAAGTTCATAACTAGATTCTACTTTGCGGCATACTTGATCAAGGCATCTACCGTCTTTAATCTCCTCTTTTGCCTCGATCATCTTCATCATCTCAACTATGTTTCACTTTTGCTAGTGACCCCAATCTATGGCACTCACGCCTTGGGCATCCATCTCAACCCATTGTCAGTATGTTTTAAAGCAATGTAATGTACCTATTTCTACAAAATAGTATAATCAAATTTGTCGTTCTTGTCATCATCGGACATACTCCATCTCAAAGTCAGTTGGCTGATTGTCTCACCAAGCTTCTTCTTCGAACTTATTTTCAAAATTGTCGTGTCAAACTGACGATGTTCCACGCCCCGTTAGTTTGAGGGGGATGATAAACCCTAAAATACCCTTCACATTATTTTATGTATTTCTTCTATCTTTTTCCTTTATTTCCACTACACTTACTTTTGTACAATTTAGGTCCAATTGTCGGGAGATACGTTAGTCTCTCTTTTTAGTCCTTTCGTTATTTACAATGTGCACAATGGTGCTATAAATACTACTCTTATATCTATCTGTTGATTAAGAAAGATGAATGACAAAATATAGAACTCTTTCTTCTCCATTTTCTATTTTAATTAAAAATATAAAATATTTATTATTAATATTAAAAAAATAGAAGAATACGAACCAAAAAAAAAAAAAACATATAACTAATTTTAAATATTTTCAAAAAAAAAATTCTTAAAAATTGATTGAAAATAATCATTATTTAAAAAAAAAACAACTTTTCATGAAATTGGAGCATGAAAATTGTATTATGAATAACCCTTTGTTTGACACAATCGGAAAACACATTGTGAATGTTACACGTGTCAATAATTTGACACTCACTATGAGAGTTATGTAAGAGTTAGAGTGATATCCCCGAGTAAGAGTTGGACTTTGCGAGCGCAACCCGCGTTGAATCCGAATTAATTAGAGTCATGACAGAAAACACATTGTGAATACTGCATATGATCGATGGTTTGAAACTCGCTACGAGGAAAGTGCATTGTAAACATTTATTTATTTTTTTCTTCTTATTATTATTATTGTTAGACTATCTAGTTTCTAAAGTTACTACGACTCCAACTAATTCAAATTTCGCCCAAGTTACACTTGCAAAGTTCAATTCTTATTCGGAAAAAAAAAAATCTTATCTTGACTCTTATATAGCGCCAGAGACACTCACTTTCAAGTTTGGTTAAAAAAAATATATTTGGTTGGGGGCGGGGGCGCCCCCCCCCAAAACTAACCCGACCAAAAAAAAAAAAAACTAATAAATAAAAAAAAAAAAACACCCCACCCACCCCACCCACCACACCAAACTCAAAAAAAATATATACGTATATATATATATATTTGGACTTTTTATTCGCATAGGAGATTTGTGTTGGATTGAAAAGATTTGGGCTTAAGATTTAAGGAGCATATTTTTTGGTTTAATATTTGAACAATGAATTTGGGCTTAGAAAAACCAAAAAAAAAAAAAAAGAAAAGGGAAAAGACAATAAAATCTATAGAGTTAACAGAAATATCAAAATTGCCATCTGCTTCCCCTAAAACCCCACTGGGCAAATCCTTCTTATCTAAGCTCAGAAAACTTTCTTGAATTCATTCCTTCGACCATAACTATGCGTTTCTTTCTCCATTCTCCATACTCATCTGTAGAAAATATCTAGAAATGTTGTCTTTCTGCTTTAGCAACACTTCCAGATTGTTAATCCCACAAAATCCTTTTCAAAATTCTCCAAGAAACCGAAGAAATTGCACAAAAATCTCCAGAAGAAAGTCCTGTATCAATGCTAAACTTGATAGAATCCACTTAGGCCCCTTCATAATTTCCCTAGCTGCCTCCAGAGTTCAATTCCCAGAATGCCGATTAGATAAGAACACTAAGTTTTTTACTTTCAATAGGGATAATGAGAAGAAAGTAGTGAAGGGTTTGGATTTTGGTTCTAGTGCCCAAAATTCTGTTCCGACATTTATTGCGAAGTCACTTGCTTTTGCAATTTTTCATGTTGCTTTGGCATTTTTTTGTCCGCTTGGCAGATTTTGTGTGCCCCCTGCTGTGGCTGCCACATTAAACAAGCAGGAGGTGACTAAACATAAGTATTCACATTTTACAAGCAGTTTGTTGGAGTCTGTTTCGGAATTACTTGAGAATATAGAGGAGGTTAAAAGTGGTAAAAATGACGTGGGTTGTGTAGAGAATGCATTGGAAAATGTGAAAATTGACAAAAAATGGCTGCAAAACAGATTAATGGAGGGCCTTTATGCAGAGCTGAGGGTACTGAGGGGAAAGAAAGGGAAACTTGTGAATCAATTTCGGAACCTTATGGATGATGCATGGGAGTTAAACAAGAAGGGGGGGAGAAAGGAAAGGGTAGATGAAGAGAAAGTGAATTTGGAAATGAAGAATATTGAAAGGAAATGTAATAATTTATGGGAGAGCATTGGGGATATTGAAGATGAGATTTCCAGGAGGGAGACAATGGCATTGAGTATTGGTGTGAGGGAGCTTTCTTTTATTGAGAGAGAGTGTGAGCAATTAGTTAAAGCCTTTTTGAAGGAAATGAGACAGCCAAATGTCAGGTAAGAAAGAAATATATGAGTAGTGCTGAAAAATGTACTGTTTATATTAACTGTCTGTGTCACTATTTAGAAGCTCTAATTCTGTTAGGTTTTTTCACTCAAGCATATGGTATAATTACATGAAATGATTTAAATGATATAAGGATCCTTGTTTGCTGAAGGTATTCATGTTTTTTTTACTCCTCTTGGTACTTATTTTAAATGCTTTGGTTTCTTTAACTTATTGCCTTTGTACATCTTAATATTTTCCTTTATTTTATTTTATTTTTTTCTCTCATGAGTTACTTAATTACTGCTCAAGTACAGGATCATGTTTTCAGATTTTTTTTTTTTTTTCCTGATGATTTATTTGAGTATAAGCAACTGGACTATGATACTCAATTTTTTCATACTATAATCATTATGTTGGTAAAAAGATGATGATGCCTGTACTGAACTTAGTCTTTTCATAATCTTTCTTTTGATAATTTAATCATGTTGCAGTTCGTAAAATGAAATAGATATTGTTGTTCCAATATTTCTACAGTCATGCCTGAGTTAATTATGTGTGCTTGCAGTTCACCTCTTACCAAGCTTTCTAGATCTGAGGTTAAGGATGAACTGCAAAGTGCACAAAGAAAACTATTTGAACAAATTGTGCTACCTAATGTTTTGGAAGAAGAGGATCCTGTTGTTATGCTTGACTCGGATTCATTAGGTTTCACTCAACGTATACAGCAAGTTTTTCAAGATTCAAGAGAGATGCAAATAAATCTGGAAACTCATATAAGGAAGCGTATGAAGAAATATGGTAATGAGAAGCGTTTTCTCGTAAATACACCCGTAGATGAGGTTGTTAAAGGTTTCCCGGAAGTTGAGTCGAAGTGGACCTTTGGAAATAAGGAGGTTGTGGTTCCAAAGGCTGCTCGCCTCCATTTATTTCATGGTTGGAAGAAATGGCGTGAAAACGAGAAGGAAACCCTAAAACGAGAGTTGATGAAAAATTCTGAACTTGGTAAAAAGTATGTTGCAGAAAGACAGGTAGATCCATTGGCAATACCATGTGTTATGCATTTTTTTTCACTGTTGCTTATGAACTCAATTGTCAATGGTTTCTCCTTGTCCTTTTTCTTTAAATTTTTTTTTTTTTTTTAAACTTAAAAAAGTTTAAACCATTGTTGTTTTTATCTTTTGATGTAGTACATGTTACCATTTAGTGGGATGTTTTCTGTTGAGTTTATCATAATTTTCTTCTTCTAGTATTGTGTTCTCAAAGCATTAACCTGGTTATGCTCCAGTTGATATTTTTATTCTTTTTTGAACTTTTTGAACTTTGTTTTTGGTAAGGAAACAAAGAACCTGAATGCTGCTGGAAATTGCTGGCCGTATTAAATAACTTACGTTTTTTTGATGATAGGGAACTAAAGGATTGCTGAAAGAGAGTGGTATATATTGATTTGGTTGGACTGTTGTTAGAGTTCTAGGAGTTGCTAATCAGCAAAATATTGTTGCTCCTCCCTTTTTAGGAATAAAGAAAGGAAATATACTACTTTTAAGAGCAGAAATTACATCATCTAGTGATTGAGCAACTGAACTGGATTTTTGCGTCAGATTTTTTAACATCACTTCAAAGTCAGGAAAACCAAATTTAACCTGTACACTCTTTGAGGTGTATGGTGGCAAGTTTTTGCTAATTGATACTGAAGTGTAAACAGAAGGCCAAATACTAATTTACAGTGGTTTCCTGGAGCAAATGAAGCTTTGTCAATTTTAAAAATGTCACAATGCTATTACAAGTATCTTGATCTTTTCTTGACTTTATCCACCTGATAGTTTTTTTTTTTTTTTTTTTTTTTAACCTTTTCTCCAGTATTGTTCCTTGAATCACTTAATGAAGTCTGGATATAAACCTTAAATTTCAGAGAAGTTTCAAGTATAATTTTTCCTTTTTTCCTTTATTATTATTATTATTATTATTATTATTTATTACTTTTTTTTTTAATCGTAAGGATTCCATTTTCTTCTTTGTGCTGCTGAAAAATTTCTCATAACTTCTTTAGATGTTTTTATCATACAAGTGTTAGAAAATATAATTGTGTACTTGCCTCTGTTTTCAGCCTTTCTTGTTCAGTTCTTTCTGTATTCATCCGGGCCACACTTTGTGTTTAATCTAATTATGGTTAGTTCCCTCTACATCAATGCCATTCTCTAATCTTGGGGAACTTGCTGTTAATCTGGACATAATAATGTGTGAAACCTTACATTCATTTGATAAGATAGCAGCTTTAATCATTGTGTATTTGGTATGATTTCCATGAGATAGAAAACAAATTAATGCCCTCTGCTGAACTATAAATTCTTTTGTCTCCTATTAGTTAAGTTGAAAAATCTAAGACCGTTCTTGCATATGGTTAGTTTCTGGAGCTAAGTTTTGCTCTTCACACAAAGTTTGTTTGCCAATACACTTTGCTGTGTTTCTGATCAGGGTGGCATAGGGTTCTACATTATTATTATTTTTAATAATTACTACTAGTAGTATTTTATTATTATAATTCAATTTTTATGATTATGTTTCCTATACGCTTTAGAACTCTACAAGTCTTTTAGCTTTTTAACTTATTGTGGGATTTAGATATTATTCTATTAAGTTTTAGTTTTCTGATTCTGCTTAATTTAATGGTTTCAAGTTATATTTAAAGGACATACTTATTTTAGATAGAAGATCTTTTTTGAACACAATTATATTTTATTCCAATTGCAGAGGATTCTGTCTCAACAAGCCAAAGTTTGGTTTCTTTCTTTTTTTTCCTGTTTAACTATGTTACCTGCACCAATTTCTCTAAGTTTGTCATTAGGGTTCTAATTTTTTATTGTTTTAAATTGGAAAGAACTCTTTTGTAGTCTATATATTTATTTGCCTCTTGATTTTGGTACTCTATTATGCCCATTGAAATATTCATCATTTCTTGAATTGGAGAAAAATGCAAATTATGTCACATTTTTAAACTTGAAATGATTAATTTCTGATTCATTCTAGTTGATCTGTTTTTGTCACAACGACAGTGATCTAGAGGTCTATGCGCATTTGGTCCTTTTTCTTCATTTATCTTTCTATTGTATTTCATGGCCTTGGTACATCTTTCCTTTAAGGGTTGCAATTGAAGCAATATTTTCTATTAAATGGAGGTAAATTGTTATATGCTCTAAAATCTTGGGAATTTATCTATATTAACATGGTATGAGAGTGAAAAATTTGAGTTTGAATCTTTGTTATTGGCTAAATTTGTTGATTATTATGCACACATTGGGCTTGGGCTTTGTTAACAAAATTTGTGATTGATCCTTCACAAGGGGTTTGTTAAAAGGATAAATTTAATCATTTTTATAAGTAGGTTGATTTACTTCCATTTAACATGGTATTATAGCGGGAGGTCTTAAGTTCAAATTCTTTGTATTGCCTTGAGTTGTTGATTATCGTACACATGTTGGGTCTTGCTAAGAAACTTTGTGGCCTGGAGGGGTTGTATTAAGAAAATAAATTTAATCATCTCTATTAGTTTAAAGATTCAAACTCAAGATCTCTCATTTTGATACCATGTTAAGTATTTAGTGTAGGTGTCAATTTATCTCTATTTAAAATGTGAGAGATCTTGAGTTTAAATTCTTGTTATTGCCCCTCATTTGTTGATTATTACGCATGTGTTGGGTGGTTTTATAAATTTAAGTCTTCTCTATTAGAGTAGTAGACAATTTATCTCCACTTAACATGTTACATGGTTTTCGTGGGTCTGTGTATGGAATTTTGAGTACATATTGTTCATGAAATGTTTTGATTTTATGTGGTGCATATATTTAAAGATTTTTTCTTTTCTATAGATGGAGGACTTCCAAACTTTTATGTTCTCCATTCTTTGATTTGATCTCTTGCTTTAGTTTATTCCTCTTCCTATTCTCCAACTGCTATACTCAATTTGAAAACCATTTTCTATAGAAGGCACTTCCTTTTTGCCACTATTTACAAAGGGATTTTTCTGATAGATGCACATAATATCCCATGACCTTGTTTAAATGACACATACCTGTATATCTCTTCAAGTAAAGTTGATGCCATTTGTATTTTTAATTTATTTGTGGAGTTTGTGGTCTCTTATGGATGTATTGCTTATGCAGGAACGGATTCTTTTGGATCGGGATAGAGTAGCATCAAAGACTTGGTATAATGAAGGAAAGAACAGGTGGGAAATGGACCCACTATCTGTTCCTTATGCTGTTTCACGAAATCTTGTACTGAGTGCTCGAATTAGGCATGATTTTGAAGCTATGTATATTACAATAAAGGGGGAGGAGAAAGAATATTATGTTGATGTGAAGGTATCTCTATGTGCATGGTTTTGATTGTTTTTTTCATATTAGAGTTGATACTCATTTTTTTGAACGCTCTCTTCTTCCAGGAATTTGATATACTTTTTGAAGATTTCGGAGGGTTTGATGGGCTTTATTTAAGAATGCTTGCTTGTGGTATTCCAACTGCAGTTCAGCTTATGTGGATTCCTATTTCAGAACTAAGTATCTATCAGCAGCTTCTCTTAGTAACAAGAATTTGTTACCAATGCTTGACTGTATTGTGGAAATCTAGAATTGTAAGAAGGGCCAGGGCGAGGATTATGTACACACTTACACGTATAAGTAAAGATATAATGGTGTTGATTGTCTTCCCAGTTGTTGAGTTCATAATCCCATATCAGGTAAAGTTTTTGTTACTAAAATTTTTGTTTCCATTGCAGGACTTGTGCTTCTTTCTCTTGGTCATTGTAGCCATACTTTTAGTACAAAGGTTGTTGTAAATAATTTTTTCTACTTTCCAGGTTTTTATTTATTTATTTTTTCTTACAGATAAGATTGCGATTGGGGATGGCTTGGCCAAAATATGGTGAAGAAACTACTAGCTTCTGGTATCTGAAATTGCAGTCAGACCTTCTATTGGACTTTAGATTAGTAAACGTTTATGGATGGACGTGGTATTTTTGGTTTTTAGTCAGAGCTTTATTATATGTATATGTATTGTTTCTTGTTGCTTGGTACATGAAGAGAAAAATTCCTCGACTTATTGGCCGTGGTCCTATTTTGAGAGACCCAAATCTAAAGAAGTTCCACAGAGTGGTATTTATTTCTTCCTTGTATTAAAGTTGATTTAACCTTCATGCTTATTAACAAAATCATAAGTAATTCATAATTTTATGTGGTTCTTACCCTATTTTTGACTGCAATTTTATCTCAATTTTCAGCATTTTGTTTTAGAGAGGTGTTTCTTTGATATGTTGGAAGTTGTCCTGTTGTTTGCTTCTATTTTATCAAATATTGTCTTGATATATTGTCCCAATTTTTAGTAGTTAGGTGAATCTGACTTATTTTGCATGGGCTTGTGCTTTGTCAAACTTCTTAATCCCTCTCATTTTGTCAGTTTGTTATTTGCTTCTGTCATTTAGTATTGGTATTAAATATATTTAGTGTTTTATTGCTTTGAGTGTGATAGAGACTAACTTTTATGGATGTATCTCTTGCTCTTGTTTTGTAGTGTGTTTTTTTTATATGTTTTACCAAGTTGCTTTCTATTACACTGTTCTACTTGAAAACCTCTGTCTATGTGATTTACCTTCTCTAATAAATTATATGTTTGTTAAAGTGGTTTCAAATTCATCCTCGATAGGACTACTATCTTGTGTTATACTATTGGCTGTTGTTTGGTAGATAAAAATGCTAACCCTTGTTAAGAATTTGTAAGTTTGCATCCTGTGTAGGCAACAATTTATGAAGAATTTTTACTTTTATTTTCCCCCTTTTATTGTGCAGAAATTTTATTTGAAGTACAAATTGAGGCTATGGAAAAAAAAGAACCAAGAAGGTTTTGATCCAATTAGTAGAGCTTTCGATCAAATGAAGGTTTGTATTACAATATAACTAGTTGAATTTTTAAGTTGATTAAGTATTCTAAATTTATTGCTAAATTTAGAGGGTGAAGAATCCACCGATATGGTTGAAAGACTTTGCAAGTATTGAGTCAATGAGAGAAGAAATTAATGAAGTTGTGACATTTCTACGAAATCCTCATGCTTTCCAGGAAATGGGTGCTCGTGCCCCGAAGGTATGTGAATCCTTATTTCACGCGAAATAGCTGTTAGTTTTTCACGAGAAACAGCAAAGGTTGGAAGTAATTTGCTAAGGTTTTTAACTTCCATTAGTAAAGGTTTCCATAAGACAGCATATTTTCTTTTAGAAAACAATATATGAGAGTTGCATAGTCAATGGCAAAATTGTATTCCAGATCATGCATCAATTTAAATACTACCAAAGCTTAAATGGATTTATCTTTCATTTCTCTAGAAAATGTCTTTTTGGGAAGTCGAGAGATCTTGATCCCAAGAGTAAGAAATTGTATTAACTAATTTAATTTCTTTTTTTTGATAAGTAGAAATTGTATTAACTTAATAAAGAAAAAGAGTTTGATTTTCGTGGTTGATGCAACCATGCAACCTCTATACAAAATTGTGGACAATCTGGGGGAGAGAATCAGAAGCTTCTCAAGCATGTGGGGAACTGTTGATAACTAAAATCTTCATTTTTTTATGCCTGGTTTTCATTCTTTCTTTGGCTTGTTGGAGTATCTGTATTTATCTATAGATATATATAACCTTGGAACTATGTCCCTTTTACCGACCTCTAAAGCAGCTTGAAAAGAAAGGATTATGAAAAATTTTCACCATTTTTTATTTTTAGAAAACGTAGTGATCTCCTTAAGATGAGAAATCTGCCGCAGAGGCTGAGATTACAGTTGATGGTTGTTATAATACCACTTAGAAGGTGAGGGTAAAGAGAATCCTATTTTAGCTAAAGCATGAGCTGGAGAGTTTCCTGCACGGTTAATTTGTACGACTTAGAAATACTCAAACAAACAGGAGTCTCTAATGTGATCGACTGGATGTCCTACATGAAGAGATCTAGAGCAGTCTAAGTGACTTTCTGGATTAGGTTTAAGTTGTCTCCTTCAAGTATTACACAACTAGAATTGTTAATTGGTGAGAAGTGAAAGCTTGGAGAAGTGTCAGTCCTTCTATGAGTTCAGTATCATTATTGTTGGAAACTTTGGTAGCAAATGTACGAGAAATAGTTTGTGTGGAGTCTTCAATAATGACTCCAATTGTAGTGGAAAGATGAGCAGCATCAAAATTTACCTTGACTGTGCCATGAGAGGGAGTTGACCATGATCCGCTTATTGTTGGGTTTTGGAGGATTGTTCCCGTAGAATGGAGGGTACAAACTTGTTAATTTCGTTCAAGATTAGAAGACCTATATATGCATGTATGACTATGCTAGAATAGGAAATAAACTAATTACAATTCCATTGATTAATAGAACTATCACACTAATAAGTAATCTATAACAATCACAAGCCTAATATTATTATGGGATATACTGCTGTACATGACACTCCTCAAGTTGGAGTATAGATTAATCATATGCCTAAAAATTGTTACAAATATAATCTACCGAACTCCAATAAATTTGTAAAAGATTAAAGATTTTGAATCTAACTTGATGAGATGAGGTTAAACATCTTGGGTAAAACTTCCAAAGACTTGAGGTTAACAGGTACTTACAAAGATGCAAGGTTCAATAAGAAACAGTGACTTAGTGGGAAATAAGTTAAGGAATCTCACGAGTAAGAGCGAATGAAGGTATTCGATTAATCAAAAGGCTATGGAAACTGCATTTGCCCACTACTATTTATGAATTTGCATTTGAAAGTGAAGTGCTCTGGCAGTTTCCATATGATGTCTATTTTTCGTTCAGATACTCTGCTTTAAGATGATATATTAACATGAGATGATTGATGAAGAATGCAATTCTGGATCATATAGCTCTGAAAAGATTGTGAAAATATTTTTTGGTATTATCAATTCTCGATGTTTGGATAGTAACACTAAATTGAGTTTACATTTTCGTGCTGAAAGCATTAAAGTGGAAGAACAAATCAAGACAACTTTTCATTAGATAAAGATAAGTAATTCTCGAAAAGGAATCAACAAAAGTAACAAAATTATTTAAATCTAGGTATAGACACCACAATGCACGGACTCTAAACATTTGAATGAACTAACTCAATCGTGAATTAGCTCTTCTATTGACTCAAGAAAGAGAACTCAAATGATTATGTTTATCAAATTGATAGGACATATAACCTAAGGAAGACAACATGAAATGGAGGACATAATTTCTTCAACAGAGGTAAGGATGGATGATCAAATTGTAATAAGCTTGAAAGGGAGTGAGAACACTAGAATGGACAATAGATCTTGGCAATTCTTACATAGAATGTAGATGCCTTTAGCTTCATTTCCCCTACCAATAAACATCTGCGTGTCCAGATTCTATGTTGTACTTACATTTCTAGTCTAATCTAGTGTCCACGTAGAAACTTTTGATTTTACACTATTAATTCTACGTGTACAGTACATTAATAAGAGAGTTAGTGGCCTGAAATCTTCCCACTTTATTCATTAACTATTGCAGGTGTTTCCTATCTCACCCAGAGCTTCTGCACATTTTGAAAAATTCTTCTTTACACTTTCCTTTTCCTGTAAAACTATGGAATTCGATTTAGTAAAGGCAGTATTTTTAGATATGATGACATTCTTCTTAAAGGTTCAGCCAGAGAAACTTTATTACAGGTTTTCCAATCAATCTTCTTTTTTTTCTTTTTTTTTTGATTTATTTCAATTGATTTTATTCAATTTCATCAATTTCAGAAAATAGAAATATATAATAGTAATAGATAGTAATAAAGTACTAATAATTAAAAGTTAGATAGTAATAATAATTAATTAATTTTTAATTAATTAAAAAAAAAGGTTCCCTTTAAGCTTGTGATGCTTAAAACTAGAGGATTTGCAAATAACAATTTGGAATTGAATATAGGCATGGTTTTTGAGTATGGTAATATTGTTCATCTCCAGATTTCCTTTCATGCTTTTTAACATATTTGCTGAATCATATGCCTGTATGTTTCGTGGGTAGTTTTACTTCTTTTACATCCATTTTTAAATTTTCCTTGCAAATGCCATTTCAGGGGGTGCTTATTGTTGGAGAGAAAGGTACTGGAAAGACATCTCTAGCATTGGCTATTGCTGCTGAGGCTAGGGTGCCTCTTGTAGAAATAAAGACCCGGGAGTTGGAGGGTGATTTGTGGGTTGGCCAAAGTGCGGCAAATGTTAGAGAACTATTCCAAACAGCACGAGATCTGGTTATTCTTCATTTACCTTCTGATCTTTCCATTTCAAACCAGTATCACCTGCAAGCAATGGTTTCAATTGCTCTAGAATTTCTGGATGAATTAAGACAACAAATTCACACACAACTTATTACAAAGTTCATATGCTATAAAAGTTCTATTCCTTTTATCATCTCTCAAGTTCACATGCAACAGAAAGTAACTGCTGAAATCTGACTATTGACTCTAGTTACTCTGTTATTTCCTCTGAACTGATGAAGCAAATCTTTAGAATTCTTTTCATTTGAAAATTAATTTGTTGTATGTAGTCTCATGTAGTCTCATAAACTTTTTCAGTTGAGGTTTCTTGAAGTCTTACTTTGTGCTTTAAGGGCCACCCTAGTAATCTGCTTAAACTGGCTTATTTTGGATGCTGGACAGTCATAGAATATTTTCAGGCATTATTCCTTGCTATCTCCTAATTAGTGGCCTCAGAAAAGCAATTGTTTTTCTATTTTTGTGAAAGCTTTTGAAATAATATTGTGCTGCCTTTTTCGGAGCAGTTCAGTGTCACTTTCTTTCAGTGGATTAGAAAAGCTGAAGATGGAGACCAGGTTCCGAATCCAGTGTCTATAAATTCTTTCTTCCCCTTTGTGTTGTGGGCCCATAAACCTGTATCAATTTTTTGAGACTAGTCATGTCTTTCTCATTAAATTAATAGCTAGAATTTAAAATGTTACTTGAAGATGGGTCTATTTCTTAAAATATGAAGTGCTTCATTGCTTGAACAGCATGAATACTTTTAGACAAACAGTGGAAGTTGCACTGATGGAACTGTTACAACTTGAGTGTGCACCTTAGTCAAGTAGACAAGGCTTCCCCCTGTTTCCAATTCTCCTTTTCTGGCAGAAAAAGGGAAAAAAAGTACTATTCAATCTGAAGTTTAACTATAGCTTGTGATATTACATCTTTACTTGGATCCATTTCCTGGCTATTTACCTGCTTTAGGATTTAATTGTGACTTGTGAAATAATCATTTCTATATTGGTCCCACACTCCTTCCTCCTCCCTCTATTCTGTCTTATACTTGTTTTTAATGATGTCTTCTTTTGTAGGCTCCTGTTATTTTATTTGTAGAGGATTTTGATCTCTTTGCTGGTGTCAGAGGCAACTTTGTTCTCACCAAAAACCAGGATCATGAGGCCTTTATCAATCAACTTCTGGTGGAGCTTGACGGGTATGTAACTTCTAGAAGTTTCAAATAATCTGGATTCATTGTATATCCTTTGAGTCCTTTAATCCTTCTCATCAAGAAATGTTGACTCAAGTACTTGTAAGTAGTTAAAAGAACGGCTCAAGACTAAATCTTTGTCATGGCAACAATTAACTGATAAACCAAAATACTTGATGCAAACTAACTACAACCAAAACTGAATTGTGATTTCTCATAATTAACATGGATATCTCTCTTTAGACTAAGCTTCTTCTTTGCATGAAGAGAGTTTGATTTCTGCTTAGGTTTATAATGACTATAATTCTTGTATATCTGTTCAATAGCTTTTGATCAGAGGTCTGCCCACTTTCTCATGTTATTATTAGTAAGATTGCTTTCGCGAACATCCCTTCTATACGTATGATACTTGGGACAAGTCACTGGTGTACCCTGTTTGTTTGGAACAAAACCACTTGTTCAGTTTTGTCAATTTTGATATTCCTTAATTCTTCTAGTTCCAATAGCTTCCAAAGTTGTCTTTTGAGATTTCTTCTATTTGTTATTATTTTCTTTTGATATGTAGATCTTCTGAGCATGGGATCTGATACAAATTTGTTTCTCCTGATTCATTTGCCTGCTTTACTAGCTGCGTTTTCATTACCTAAAAAAGATGAAATATTCCCATTTCCAGCCAGCCCTCTCCTCAGTAAAAAAAAAAAAAAAGCCTCGGATGTAACTTAGAATTTACAAATTGCACTAGAGAGGGGAAAAGGAAAAGAAAAAGGAAAATGTACCCCACTTTTATATCCTTGGAAATTCAGGCTGGAATGCTGAATAGATCCTCTTGCAAATTTTATAAAAAGCTGCAGAGATGGCTACCTTTTCTGCAAAAATATGATGTTGTCTCTCTCTTTAGACTACTTGGTAAATCAACAGAAATTACGTAATTACAGTAATGCCATTTATGCACTAGCTTGCATTAAACCTTTTAATACAAAACCTGTTTTGGACTGAAGTTGACATCTTGAACCACTTCTTGTGTTCACTAGTAAAAGTATGTATATTTTTTATGAGGAAGCAGAAATTTTGATTTATTCTATCCTAATCATAAATTCTAATAATTTTTTTGACTGATATAGTTATTCATTAGTTGATCAATTTGAACCTCTTTATCATGTAATCATCCAAATTGTTACCTCTAGATAGATTTATGGATCTCAAGACGGTTGATCTTATTAAGGGGGAAAATCATCTTTCTTATTATTGTAACCGGATCTGGAACATAATGTGAATATCCCTACCCTTTTTCCATTATGATTTCGTTGAATCTTAGTAAATGCGTTTGACTATGATGTATTTATATTAAATGCAATTGTTATTGGTTTCAGATTTGAGAAGCAAGATGGGGTGGTTCTGATGGCTACTACACGAAATCCCAAACAAATTGATGACGGCTTAAAGCGTCCAGGTCGGATGGATAGAGTATTCCATCTTCAACCACCAACCCAAACAGAAAGGGAAGGGATACTCCATTTAGCTGCAAAGGAAACCATGGATGGGGACCTTATTGATTTAGTAGACTGGAGAAAGGTAATTATGTTGGCTTTAGGATATAGATATCTTGCTTATTCTAATGATTACCTTGTCTATTGAAATAGTGTGTGAAAGTGCTTTTTATTTTTTGGTAGCATGTTGATGATTACGTCTGTCACACATTTCTGCATTTGGCTTAATTGATCTAATGTATAATGTACCTAGGAATTGACCATGAAAATGGTGAAAGAATTGTGTTATGTATATATATATATCATTCAGTAATGGCAATGTATGTTATTTGGTTGATACCTGTGCTGCTTTGCCCTTTCAATCAACAGTCCAATTTGTTGTCCATTTTCTGTTTGTTCTCATCTATGGATAACAGTTAGGTTGTATTTGAACTGCATCTTTTTTCTCCGTGGATAGTATTTTTTTTTAATAATTTTTTATTGAGTGATTGGAATTGGAAAAAGTGGGTTTCACTTTTTCCAAAATAAAAATGAAAAAGTTGTCTGGTAAATAGTTGTTTGGATAATGTTTTATTTTGAGAAGTGTGGATTATATAGGTATGTTAGGGCATAATTATTTGAATGTTGGTATTGATTTGACATGAGAATTGTATCCATTTGAAGTTAGAAAGTATTATTATATAGTCAGCCATGAATAATAAAAAAACCCTACAAATAGGGTTAATTTTTTTCAATTGTAGTTAATGGCTGACCAATTCTGATGTAGGTTGTCCAAATGAAAGCCTTTATCTCAAATTGAATTTGCCCTAAACAATTCAATAGAAAAAAAAGAAAGTGCAGTCCAACTATGGCCTTATTATCTAGAACCTTGATTGGTTGTCAATGTGCTGTAGTTAATGATACATGTAGATGTATTTCTGTGTTTTGCTTCTTTGATTGCTAAGGATAACAGTTCTACTCATTTCAATTTCTATGCTCATGCAGGTTGCTGAGAAAACAGCTCTTCTGCGTCCAATAGAATTAAAACGTGTTCCTATGTCTTTGGAAGCAAGTGCCTTTAGGAACAAATTTCTGGACGTAGATGAACTTCTAAGCTATTGTAGCTGGTTTGCTGTAAGAATTCATTTCCTATTATATAAACTAATCACCAAAATGCACCTTGTAGTTTCCTGTTAAATTTGCTTTGCTGTTATTGCTTTCCGTGAAATCTTTTTGTTGGGTTGATTTTGTTTGTCTGTCTTCTATAACCATGGTGGCTGCTGTTAGTTGTGTCTTGATATCTGGCTGAGTACAAAATGTCTATTCATCTCGTGGAACATTTTTTTAATTTCTCATTCACCCTATGTGAAATATTGTGCACTCTTATGCAAACTTCTTGGTATTATATTGAATATTGACATATATATCATGAATACATTTTCAACCCTTCGCATCTACTTCTCTCTCTTTCGGTATCTTTACAAGTGATGATTATTTATTTGTCAAAGCGCTGGTATATATCTTGGATCTCTGTTTGGTGCTTAAATAATCTGCATTAGGCATTTTCTTGCAAAGGCATGCATTTTCCAGTCTGAGTCGGAATAGATATATTTTCAAACCTTTTCTTTAAAATTCAAAGCAGATGATGTTTCACTCCATATGTCAATAATTACTTGCTTTGATTTTACACGATGATTTTTCTGAAATGAAAGAGAAATTTTATGCAGAATATTCACATTATGTGTAATATCTTCATTCTAAAAATTACTTGTCTAGAGATCAAGAAATGTAGGATGTTTATGACAAAAATGCTAAAATCCCTCTATTATTTTTCCCCATCGATATTCTAGCTTCGTTTTTCTCCCCTTTCATTTCTAAAATCCTGTTCATTCTGCTACTAAGTTCACTCAGCTGTGCTTTACTCATGATTCGTAGGTTGTAGCAATAAATGCTTAGGATTTCTTTTCCTTAATCAAATAGGTTTTGGGGTATATAAATACCATTTGTGATAAGAGAGAATATTCAGTATATCAATAATATTATTTTTCCAATTCTTGGATTGCGTTTTCAAGAATGTTATTTTTAATTTGCATTTTATCCACGCTATCTCATTGTATCAGGTGGTATTAGAAGCAGGTTTAAATTTAATTTAACCAATTTGATGGCTGTTGACCAGGTTACTGGTGATATTCCTATCCATAACGGTGATCAAAATAGGGAAACCTTGCCAAAAACTTTAGATAATCAATTTAGGGCTTTAGAACAATGTGTTGGGGACAGAATTGAAGAGGTTGTGGGTTGAGTTGATGCCCTTACAATTGATGACATAAGAACAGGGATGAAAATAGGTAAAAACAGTCAATGACACTGAAGGCAACCCTATTTGTATACCTAATTTTGGAATAATCATGCAGATTGATGTAAGTACAAAACTAATTTTGGTGCCGGAGTTCATCATGGTACAAAGGAAATAATCTAATTATGGAAATAGGAATGAGTGTGATAATAATAATTTTCAATTGAAGGTAAATATACTTTATTTTCATGGGGACTTAGGATTGAAGAGTTTATTGATTGTATAGCCAATATAGATAATTTTATGGAATACATGGAAGTCCTGGGAGAGAAGAGAGTGAGATTAGTAGCATAGGCTACAAGGAGGTAAAATCTGGTGGGAAACATTGCAGAAAAGAAGAAGCTGAGATAGAAAAGGTATGAGATGTAGCAATTGTTAAAAGGTAAGTTTCTCTCTTCAGATTATAAACAAGTTTCATGTTACGATTGTACAAGAATGTACATTTGAATTCATGAGGCTAGCACAGAGGAATGACTTGAGGGATGCAAAGGTCAACAGGTAGCTAGATTTTTAGGGGGAGTCAAGCCACAATTTAGAGATAAAATTTGGAATTTAGTTTTAAAGACTACAATAAGGCTGTCGAAAAGGGAAAAGCAATACAGGAAGTACATCCATGAAATAAAAGGAGCAGAAAAGAAAGGCCTCTGAGAAGCAAAAGGCTACAAATAGAAGGGAAGCACAAAATACTTCAGCTGTATCGTTATGCTGAAATAGTTGACTAATATCAGGTAAAGAAAGTGTTATAAAAGGGTATTTAGAGACTAATATTCGGTAAAAATAGTTTTAGCTTCCTCCATTCAAGTGTGGGGTAATAATTAATCTTTACATAGTAGCAGAAATTTGCACACCTACGTAACTGGCCCAATGAGGCAGTGAGAATAAACAAGCTAATCTCAAAAGAACAGTTTTAAAAACACAATGCATGAATTGAAATAAAATGTCACTGATATATTGAAAACTTCTAAAATTTCTATCCGATAGTCCTAGAGAACAATAGGTATATATAGATCCGAAAACCTATTTTACTTGAATAAGGAAAATAAATCCTAACATTACTATAAACTGAGCCATCTGGTTGCACCTTGCATTCCCACACATCATTTGTATGTTTATCAGGCAAGAAGTGTTGTAGCTGTGTTCTGGGATCTTGACACACTTACTGATAAAAACTGCTCTAATACTTTTCAGAAGTAAAGATAGCATAGAATAAGTTTGTGCTCACAAGTTAATCCAAAAATTACAGTTCTTGTCTTGCTCCTATTCTGTTTATGCCCAACTGCATACTAACTCAATTTTATGACATTCAGACATTCAGTGAACACATCCCAAATTGGTTGAGAAAAAGCAAAATAATGAAGAAAGCGAGCAAAGTTCTGGTAAATCATCTTGGCTTGACATTGTCAAGAGAGGATTTACAGAATGTGGTTGATTTAATGGAACCACAAATATGTGATGTGATAGAGCTACTAAATCCTCCTCTTGATGTAAGTACCTTGATTATAAGCTGCATAATTATAGTTTACAATTTGTTGTTTTGTTTTGTTTGTTTTTAATTTTTTTTGTTTCCTTTTTTGTTACTGTTATTGCCTCGTTCAATTTATTTGTTATCCTACCATTGCGATGACATGTGTAACATTTACGTGGATGCCAAATAATGCTTTTTTTTCCAGGCCCTATTTGTTCTATTTTCATCTGGATTTATTAGTAGTTTTCTAGATAGGGTCATCCTAATTGTTTTGAGGCAACTACATTCCTGTTAATATACCTACGGGGAGAGTGAAAAAGAACATTTTAGGTTGTCAGAAGTTAGGTGTGCTCTCTTGATTTATTCCCTTAGTTAGAGGACATTGGAAAATAATAAGAAACTGGGGCCAGAAATTGGGGAGGTTCCAAAATATTTTATACTTGATTTTGCTGGTTATGTACTCTTTTAATTGGCGTAATATGACTTGATATGTCTCTCCCATAGACTAATAGAACAGTCATATACTCAGTACTTCATATGTCTCTCTCCCATATGAATATCTGCATTCTTAGTTGTTGCTCAATTAATCTCTGAATAAGAGTTTTTTATGTTAAATTTTTTCTAATAGCTTTGCTTGATAGAAAAGATGATGTAAAGCCATAAACATATGTGGATTTTGTAATAATTTATTAAGTGTAAGTCTGTGAAATGAAGATGGTCAGCTACTCTCCAAAAATCTTTATGGTAAGTGAACTGTTGACATTCAATTTAGGATGAAGAGAGTATTATTCCTTAAATGACTGGTTTTCTAAAACACTTCTTGTACCTACCATTCTCTGAGATGCTTCATTTAATATCCTTTTTCTTTTCACCTTCTCTTCTTGAAGTGGACTATGGAGACAAAGTTGCCGCATGCTGTTTGGGCTGCTGGTCGTGGTCTGATTGCTTTTCTTTTGCCGAACTTCGACAGTGTTGATAACATGTGGCTTGAGCCTTTATCCTGGGAGGTAGATGTTTTACATCAGATGTTATTCTTAACAAAAAAGGAATGAAGATGAAAAGTAACTATCTTGGGCTTCTGCATTCTTTTAGTGTAGCCAACTATTAGGTGGATACAGCCTTATTAAAGTATTAAAAGGACGAAAATTATGATAACCATTTGTCAACAACTGGAAGATGTCAAAAGAAGAAAAAGGGGGAAAAAATGAAAGGATGACCTCTATCACTGTCCTCAGTAGCTTATACTGATATGATTAGTAGAACACTTAGCAAGTATTTATGCTCTATTGATTCCTTATTTTATATTATTTATATTTATATATATATAGTATTTTAAGATTTAGCTTTTGTAAGTGCAGGGAATTGGATGCATAAAAATCACTAAAGCAATTGAAGGTTCTGGAAGCAATAACGTTGAATCAAGAGGATACCTTGAAAAGAAACTTGTGTTTTGCTTTGGTTCTCATATTGCATCTCAGCTTCTGTTACCATTTGGGGAAGAAAATATACTTTCATTATCAGAATTGAAAAAAGCTCAAGAGGTTTTTATTATTTTCTATTTCTATAATATTCATTTAATCCAATGGTTGTTATACTTCTCATGTATGCAATATGGTTGTACTTTTTCTCCTTTGCAATAGATCGCTACTCGTATGGTTCTCCAGTATGGATGGAGTCCTGATAACAGTCCCACAGTTTATCACCATGGCAATGCGGTAAATTATTCATCTTTTAATTATAGTTTCTTATTGACCTCTTCTTGAAAGTACCATATGCTAATAGTATAAAATAGTGTTATGCTTGTTTCTTAAAATGAAACTTTTTCACAGAATAAATTGGGAAATTCATGGATATATATATATTGTATATAATACATGCGCAGATAGTGTTTTAACTGACAGTAGATTTCTTCCTGGTGTAACTTGGAACTATTTTTATAAACCAGGGGAGAAGATAAGTTGGCATTTCCATATATTGGCACTTATTATTCATAAGTTATTCAAAAAGGGTTACTCCATTTTTGTTGCTCCATTTTGTTGTAGTGATTCAGTTGATAATGATTTCCATTTTATGCTGAATATTAAAATAGGCAACAGCTTTGAGCATGGGTGATAGCTATGAGTATGAACTCGCGACTAAAGTCGAGAAGGTACACATGAAATTTGTTCAAAAATCATCCTATGATGGGCACTACATCTTTCTTTTGCATAGTGAGGGGAACAAAATTTTTAAGTAGAAAATAATTGCATTTTGCAGATTTACTATTTAGCATATGATAAGGCAAAACTAATGCTTCTGAAGAATCGGAGAGTACTTGAAAAGATTGTGGATGAATTGCTCAAGTATGAAATCCTTACAGGAAAGGTAAGGGTTCTGGATTATACTTGTTTTATATTCCAAATGAATGTTTTTTTTTTTTTATATATATTTATATATATATATATATATGTGCATATATTTCCTTCAGAATGAAAGTGGATATAATATGTTTTCCTGAGTATTTATATTAGCTCGTTTTCTCTGTTTCTCGATATTCCTGTATGTTTGGAAGCAGATGCGAAGTCATTTTGTATTGAATCCCGATTCATGTTTATATTCTTTTTCTCCCTCCCCCTCTCCTGTGGCAAAAACAAAATTGATTTTTCCTTTTTCTAATTGCAGGATTTGGAAAGAATTGCTGCAGAGAATGGTGGGATTAGGGAGGAAGAACCATTTTTACTTACAAATGCAAGTGATGATAAGGTACTATGATTGCTTATCTCATTGTAGTTTTATCTACTGTTTCTCCTGTTTAGAGATCTTCCATTACATTTTTTATTACACTCTCTTTGTTACGTCAATGAAATGGAGATCTCAAACATTTATTTTTGCAGTATTTTTATATTTGGTACCACCATCTAATATCCAAAATCACTATTTCAAGTCAGGATTTTTCTTTGAACGTTTACTTGTAGACTACTATGTTTGCTTATCTACTGTTTCTCGAGCTTAGAGAAATGTACCAAGTGTCATCATTTTATTGATGATGGCTTGAATTCTAAGAAAACGATGACACTTGGTACATTTGTATCGGTGTAAAATGAAATGGAGATCCCGAACACTTTTTTGCAGTATTTTTACAGTTAGTACACATATTTTTTTTTTTTGTTAGACCATTCGATATTTATTAATTGATTAATGAGTTTTCATTGATATACTTTTGCAGCCTGTATATCGTAGCTTTCTGGAAAATGGTAAGGCGTCGGGAAACGGAACTACTCTGATAGCTACTTCAAATTAGCATCAAACCAAATTCCAGATACCATTTTGGTTTCAACTAAGCATTTTTTTTTTTTTTTTTTTTTTAATTGTTGATTGATTCGATATTTCAATGTAGACATGAGAGAAAATACCTAAATTCATTTTCCAGTCATCATCAAAAAAATTTTGGTTAGATTATTCGGAATTTAAATTCATTGGTTCGGTTTATAGTCTTATTTTTGAAAAAAATAAAAACATTTATAGTGATTGTTAAATTTGTTTGTAATATTTATAATGTGATTGAGTTTTTTATTATGTTAAGTCAAAATTAGTCATTATCAAATCTCGACTTATATATATATGTAATTTTTTAAAATTTCATATCAGTTTCCTCTTGTAAGGAATTAATTTGGTTTGAATAGAGATTAGTCTAAATGTTGATTGGCTTAAGGTCCTTTTATAGAAAATAAAAAATAAAGAATGCTAAAAAATTTTAATTTTAAATAAAAATGTGACCCATTAAGTTTTGTAGCAAATCCAAATTACAAATCGATTATGCTTTAATAAGTCATTGGTTTGACTATTAATTTAATGGTGGTTAACTTAAATGATGAGTTGGTAAAGGTTGTTTTTAACTTAATTCATTTAAGTTGACCATTAAATTAATAATGAGACCATTGACTTAAGTGAGATTGTTGAGGTTTGAGCTTGTTCAATTCTACTTATATATATACAATCATTTAAAATTTGATGTTAGATCTTATCTCTCACAAGGGACTTTCCCATCTTAAATGAAAAGTGAAATAATTTGGATATGAACATGTGTTAGGAATTTAATTACCTAAATTTGTGCAAGAAATACAAATATGAAGAAAATAACAACACAAAGATTTAACATGAAAACTTCTCAAAATAGGAGAAAAACACCGGGGCAACCAAAGCCGAAGATTAGAGAATTCTTTTTCTCCTTTTCTTCATCATCTCTATTTTCTCAAATGGTGCACAAAACCTTCACATTGATGAAGATCTTTCATACCTTTTGTTATGTCATAAAAACATACTTGTCTCACCGCAAAATTGATTCTTTGATGATAATAGAAAAATAGAGAACCATTTTTCTCCTTTTCTTCTCCATCTCTATTTTCTCGAATGGGGTACAAAACCTAAAGATGTTTACTCCCCTTTTATAAGAAAAGTCTTCTTCTCCCTTTCTTTCCTCATTCGATGTGGGATTGGAAAAAAGAGCAAACCCAACAACATGACTAAAAGGCGTAGCTCATAGTTAGGGTTCATCTAAAATATTTTGTACCCATGAAAATAAAGAGAAAGATTCTCCAAATTTGTTTTTATTTCTTTTTGGATTGATTTTAAATCTTTTATTTGAAAAGAATTTCATCCTTTATCTAACACAAAATATATGTCTAACACAAAATATATATATATATATATATATATATATATGATCAAGTTGAACAATATCTCAAAAAATCTATATCTTTATCAAACAACCAAATATTAGTAACAATCCTTTTTTTTTTTAAGCATCCGATATCCGAACCCACACGGTTCGACTAATCCGAATTCGGAACGGATCTAAGGATTACAACTTTAAACTCCTCTCAATCGCAGTTGTGAGGGATCGAACTGTGGTTCCTCCTACCAAACTCAGCCCTATGCGCAAACATCATTCTCCTCTTTATCTTTTCTTCCCATTTATTTATTTATTTTTTTTTATTTTTGCTAATATTGTTCTTTGCATTATTAGGACAAATAATTATTTTTCCTAATATGATCCATGAATGAGCAATTTAGACCTCTGCAAACATTCCATTTTCTTGGTAATAATGGATTCTCTGTATTTTGTATGTTTCCTCTTTTTTTACTTTCCCGTATTTCCTTTGCATAATAAGCAAACAATTATACGTAATATATATATATATATATATATATATATATATATATATATATATATATATATAATATTCTTCTTTTTTAAAAAAAAATATTTAGAAACTTTTGAGAGATAGTTCGAGTCATAACTAAAAAAATATTAGGATAAATTAATGGTTGCAGTAGATAAAAATTATTATTTTTTTTATTTTATTTAGTGAAAGATAAATATGTCATTTCAGCTACAACATAACTTTACAATTAACCACTCATTAGAAAAGAAAAATTTTCAAATTTAATCTCCTAATTATTTATATTTCTCTCGATTTGTCATAAATCTTTAATTTTAAAATGCAAAAAGTAACAATTAATATTTACCATTAGAATAAAAATAAGTTCTTTCTTTTCTTGTCTTCAATATTAAGGATGAGAAATTATCATTCATACTACTACTACTTCCACATTTGCAACCCACCAACCTTTCAATATGTACAATTTTAAACTGTTCTAGTTGTAAAGAAAACACTACTTACCGGAAATAATAATAATAATAAGCAAAAGAAATAAAGAAAAGAAAGAACATCACCCCACAACCACCAGCGGCGGCGGCGGCGGCAGAAAGTACTACCCAAACAACTTTTTATCTTGAGAAGCAGAAAGGAATCTCATGCAAATAGGAGCTTGAACACCGGACAAAGCAAGTATAGCAGCCGGAACACCCCACAAAGATTCACCACATATCAATCCAGAAGCCACCGCCGGTGCAAACTGCTCAGCTTTCACTTTATTTGCTTTCTCCCACAAAAACAGAATCAAGCTACCAACACACATGTCAATGGCAAAGTAACCACCTAAGTAGAATGGAATAGCCATACACATTGGACTAGGCACGAACCTGTGAATCCCATACTTGGTCTCATAATGTTTCAAGATTTCAGAAATTATGTTCAACAGTACTGCACCAAAGAAACAGGCAATTGCTAGTTTCAGACAGTTTTTGGGAAGTGAATCGAATCCTTCAACTCCCAACAGTGCAATGCCACGGTACATTAAACCGTAGGGTGCTGGATAAGCACTGTTTGGATCACCAACATTGTATGCTTTGTAAAAGAACCAAAATACCGCAGGGCTCAAAACACAACCCATGGCAGTCCCAATAACTTGGCTAACGAACATGGTACGAGGGGAAGCAAGTGTCAAATAACCAGTCTTGAAATCTTGCATTAAGTCAGAAGCTGTGGAAACTATGTTCATCATTACACCACAAGCTGCAAGACCAGCAATGACACCGCCCATACCTGAACCAACCCAAGCACTGATGACGAGAATCGAAATCTTTCCATAATTAGAAGCAAGAGACCAATCAGTGAGACCACAACCATATGCATTACAGAAGGCAAGAACTGGTGCAATTAAGTATGCTACGAGTATGTGGTACCATTTGATCCTGAAATTGAAAATAATGGGTACCACAACAATAGCCAAGATTGCTAGTACAACGTAGCCTATGATTGCGAAATGACTTGGGATCTGATCTTTTAAGAAGTACTCAGTTCTCACTTTCTCATCATAGTTTTCAACAGCAGCAGCAGACTCAGATTCATCGTCAATGGAGGACTCTGATCTGATCACAGATTGGGACTTACTTTTTACTTTGTTCTGTTGTACGAAGGTTTTGGTAGTAAAGATAACCATATAGACCACATGGAATAGACCATCTCCAAGCATTGTGGCAATAGCAAGAAACACCTATAACAAATTGTATAGGGTTATTTATGGGGAAAATAAATTCTTATTATAGAGTAAGAAAGGTGGAAAAAGGTCAATACTCTATAGCCTTGGATTCCATGGAGACTGGTTGCATGAAGATCAGCACTGTACCAATTCCCTTTCTGTTTCTCAATCAATGGCCACATTATTCCCCATGAGAGTATGGCTCCAATCAGCAGTGATACATTAACCATGTATGGGCAAATCATCCCAACACCAACATATGTTGAAGAGAAATCAAAATAAAACCTGAAATTTCAAATAAAAGTCATCACTATTAGACAACTAACTCATCATATTACTTAACCATCAGTTCAAAAACATTATGAAGTTGATGGACGAATAAATAAATAAATTAATTAATTAAGAAAATGAAACAATATTGAGAGGGACATAATTGTGTGCATAAGCTTTAATGCCGAATGTTGGGAAGCTACTGAAACCACATCCATCAGCAGCTGCAAAGAACCATTGGAAGCATGCAAATAGGAAGCTGAAAGAGAAGGATTTGAATAGGGCTCCTACTTGTTTCCTGCATAAAGAAAGTCCCCACAGAAGATTAAAATTTGAAGCTTTGACTAGTAAAACAATGTTAAAAAATAAAGTAAAATTCGTCATTTTTATCACAAACTTATACGTTTTGGTACTAAAACTTTGTTTAAAATCTTTTTATCCTCTTATAACTATTTTTTTTTTTTTTTAAAGGTTGGGTCAGGTATAAGACCTGATGTGGCTACCCCAACTAAAGGAATTCAACCGCTAGGGAATGTTCCGTTCGTTGTATGAGGGTCACAGTTAGCTGAGACTAAGCCTAACTTGGTCACCCTAATCCCATCAGCACAAGAGAGGATAAGACTCAAGTCCATAGGACCAAAGATTATAGGTTAGCCACCGCCAATCCATAATACTCCCAAAGAATTGACAAAATTCTACGTTTTCAGTGAAGTTTGAACCTTGGGTGTTCATGTGAGCCTAGGGTGCTTCACCACCCGACCACCATGCTGGTGATTTTATCCTCTTATAACTATTTATACAATTTCGGTTAATTAAATGACTCATGTATTCATGTTTTTTAGTTCTTTTGACACGTTTTTTAATGGACGGAAAAATAAATTGCATATCATAATATATATAACAAACATATAATTTAGGGACAAAAAGGACCAATTATCTAGAGAGAAGAATAAAAAAGGATAAAAAATACTTTGCCAGTAATGCCCCTTTAGGAGTGTGGAAACTGTTAATCAAGAAAGCTGTAGCTGTTCCACTTGGATATGTTAATTTGTACTTCAAAATCATCATCTGTAAAAAAAAATCACATCATAATTGGTATAATTAGTAGAATAGCAGAAATTTGTATATTCAAATCAATCTTATACAAGAAATATTTTTTTCCAAAGAAAGGTCTCTCTCTCTCTCTCTATATATATATATATATATGTTTTTACCTTTCTGAGAGGCACAATGGTAAAGAGGCCAAGGAAACTAACAGAAAACAGGAAGGCATACATCCATCCTAGACTTAATTGCTTAACATTGGCTGGTGTATTTCCTGCATCTGCTTGTGCAGCAACTTTTGAACTCATAGCCAAAATATAACTCGCAGTTCCACCTGAAATATAACATAACATATGAATCAATAAATTTCAAGAATCCATACAACCAACATTAACCCCTCTCTCTCTCTCTATATATATATATATATACAAACACGAAGATGATTAACAAAAAGGAAATTCACCATTTTTGTCCATCTTGTTTTTACTAATTTTCCAAAATATGATCAAAACGATCTTTAAATCAAAAACACCAAAACCATCACTAAAAAATAATTAGAAATATAAAAAATGTCAAAAAAAAAAAAAACACTAATAAAACAGGACAAGTTTTCCTACTATACCAAAAAATCATAACATAAAAACAGAAAAATAGTGAGAAAATCCCAAAATCCAGATTTAACATTGAAACTAAATTAAACTTCATCAAGGTGAAAGTTCTTTTAAAAAAAAATTGTTCCTTCGAACATGAAATCATATATATATATATAGAGAGAGAGAGAGAGAGAGAGAGAGAGAGAGTGAAAAAGTGGGTAACACATACTGCTAAAGGCGATTCCAGAAGAAGCGACAACGCAAGTTTGAATAACAGTGTTCTCTTGACGAGTGAAAGGCTGTTTGAGGAATCCAATTTTCTCAATCAAAACAGTATAGGATTTCACAAAAGCAAAACCTAACAAACCGGCAGCGACATTCAGAGAAGGAATGACACCGGTAGACAGATTGAGTTTGCAAACGATGATGTTGAACACAAAGCTTAAGATCCCACTCGTAACTATAGATCTCCACGTTATTTGGTTCCGCCATGGTGGGATTTCAGAGTTTTTGAACGCTTGCTCTATCGAAATCTTCTTGTGTGATGCGTCTGCCATTTTTTTTTTTTGTTTTTCTCAGAAAAAACTCTCGTGAATCTCAACAGAAAACCCTCCTTCCGCACAAGAGTTGGGGGCAAAAGATACGGTTATAAAAAGCTGCTGCAACTGCTGCTGAAGAAGATACGCTTTTTAAGGAGAAAACAAACGGGAGATTCTCAGAATTTGATTTGAGTTGACGTATTAATAATAATCTTTTATTTATTTTTTTTATTTGTCACATACAAACAAATCTTTAATTCAATGTTGTTCAAGATTGGTCTTCTTGAGAGAAAGTTCTACTCCAAATTTTAAACAGTTACATATATTAATTAGGATTTTAAACAGTTACCAGTTCATGTGAGCTTTAATCATTTTAATTAACATGTATTAATGAAAATTTGTCCATATATATATATTTATAATATATATATATATTTAATCAAATTTCTATTTGGTTTCTTGGTGATTAGGTATCTTTATCGACTAATCCGAGAGAGAATAAGGGGAAGACTATGAAGACAACAACAATAAATTTCATAAAGTTGACTTTGGCATGTGCCGAACTCAAGTCATTCACTAACTAAGAGAAACCAAACCAACTAAACTATCACATTTTTCACATTTCTATTTTATTTTTAATTAGACGAAAAAATGATCTTTACTATAATTTTTTTTTTTAAAATTGTAAGCAATAAAATTCACGTTTCAAGCACGTATAAATCTTATGAAGCATATTTTTATTCTTTATAATCTCCTGGCGTCTGAAGTTCAACTCTTATTCGGGAGAAAACCACATCCTCACTCTTACATAACATTCACAACGAGTATAGAACATTTAACCTCGTATATTTTTTATATAATATATATATATATATATATATATATTAACAAGTAAAAAGAGAACGGATGAGTATTAATTTGGAATCTAAGGTGGAATGTACATAACTTATATTTCGGAAATATTAAGGTTTGTTTATTGGTTAGCTGTATATTAGCTGTTTTCCTAATTGAAATGTCTGTATGGAATGTTTGTTTGTTTGTTCGCTGTATTTAATTTAGTAAATTTAAAGCCTAACTCTTTTTAAAGATGAGTTATTATTATTTACAACTTCTTACCTAAAAAATTAATATATATTTAAAGTTAAAAGAATAAAAATATTTTTTTATATTATTCTATAAATAATAAATATTATTTAAAAAATATTAGTTATAAATTATATTGGTTAATAATACCTGTAGACACCGAAATTTTATTAATTTTGGTTATTATTTAATTAATTATGATGGTGAATAAAATGAAAATATGTGGAAGGGCTACAATATTAACCAATGAAATAAAATAAAAGAGAATGTCTCTACCAATCGGATGATGACACATCACCCTCTTTTGGTCATCTCTTTATTTATAAATAGATGGTCAATGGTGAATAAAAGAGAAGAAAAGAAACTCCGACGATTCCTTTCGGAAGCCCAATATCAAATATATATTATTATCTTGTGACATATAATGATCAAAAAATTTATTGTTTACAAATACATAACTCAATTGGTAGTAGTTTTATTCATGACCTAAAAGATCGTTAAGTTAAGACATGTTATTGACCAACATGAATTTTACAGAAAAATTAAATTTGTTTATATATATATATATATTGGTAGCTATTTTGGAAAATCGAATTGAATCATAGGAAAATATTTTCGAAACACCAATTTATATATAAAATTAAATTCGCGTTTAATTGGACAAACCAGGTTGTTGTATAATATATATATATATATATATATATATATATATATATATATATATATATATATATATATATATATATATATATATATCTGTGAATATCATGAAATTTATTTTGAATGATTCCAAATTTTAACAATAAAATTATACCATAAATTAGCTGTTACGGTTACGGATCAATGAAGATTCTTCTTCTTCTTACTTTTCCGAGGGAATTTACTATACATTAATCATACTTACATTCTCCCTCAAAAATAATAATAATAATAATAATAATAAGAATAATTGGTGAGTTTAGTCCCAAATAAATTTCCTTTTGGTAAGTTTAGTCCCAAATTTTTTTTTTAAACTTTTAAAGTCCCAAACTTTTTTATTAGGTAAAAGTAAGGTCCTTATTGACAGATTATGTTTAAAAAAGTTAAAAAATTAACAGTTTACCTTAATTGGTTAATTAAATAAAAGGGTAAAAACGGAAAAAAAAACAAAAGAGAATGAAACGGCTTCTTTCTTCTTTCTAAATCATTTCAGAAACATATCGGATATCCGAAGTTGAAATCGAATACATCTTGAATCCGTTTCTTTTCTACTTCTTTTGTTAGCCGATTTTTTCCTCAAATTCGTTGAGTTCATATGAAAAGGCAAGAACTTTGTTTGTGAATTGGTGTTCAATATTTCCAAGATTTTTGCTTTGGTTGGTATGCTTTCCAATTCACATTCCTTTCATTAAAAATCCGGGCTTGTTAAACCCGCTTTTTTTCAAACCGATTAAATACCTAAAAACCATCGGACAATAATCCTTCCATAGGAACTCAACTAACCGATGGGGCGGCATGTACTTGGACCCTTCGGGTGGAAACCTATGCCATAACTTCAATTTTGGATTAAAATAAAATACGCCCCGACCTCCCCCGACCCGGTAATGAAGGGAATCGGTGATGGAGAATCTACAAAAACCACACAAATAATGATAATAAAAAAAAAAATGTTTTGCTACCTAATACCCAGTTGGAGATTAAGTATCAAATCGTAATTCTTATACCTAATACCCAGTTGGAGATACCATTCTTCTCCCAAAAGAAGAAGAAAAAGAAGATAAAATGGAAAGTTCCCTGAATTCCCTAAAAGCATCATGACGGAGCTTCTCTTCATGCAACACTTTTTTAACTAATATTTCCCAGTTATCATAAACATTATATGCCATTGCTTAAATTATTCAGAAAATATTGATGCATTAGTAGTAATCTATCGGATATTTAACTACTGTTTAAAGAAGAAAGCAATAGTTTCTATTTCTTTTGGTTTTGTTTTTATTTTAATTTTTCTCATGTGTATTGACATTTTTACCCTTTTTTAAATTAACTAAATAATATAAACCCTTAGGTTTTTAAGTTTTTTAATAGAATCCGTCAACAAGGACCTTATTTTTATCTAATAAAAAAGTTTGGGACTTTAAAAGTTAAAAAAAATATTTTGGGACTGAACTTGCCAAAAGTAAATTTATTTATGACCAAATTCACCAATTATTCTAATAATAATAACAATAATAATTTTAAAAAAAGTAAAAATAATTTTTTTAGTCCTCATATTATCTTTATTTATTTATTTTTTGTTAAGGGTATGAGGTATTTTAAATGATACTAAATTATAAGATGACAAATTTACGTCAATCCTGGTTCAAGTTGGTTGTTCTATTGCAGGAGGAAACTCTTATCCCAAATTTTAAATAAAGACATAAGTAAGTTGAGATTCGAACGTTCAACCTCGTTTAAGTCACAAGAGATACTTACCAGCAAAAAATTGAGACAATATAGGGAGAAAGAATATAGAGTAATTTTATTTATTGATATCTTCTCGTATACAATAATTGTCTAGATATAAGATAAAATCCTAGATAATTAAAGAGGGAATAAAGTCCTAGATAAACTATGAATATAAAACTATAAGACGTCTAGAAGGTATATGATACATCAATGGATATTTACATAATAAATAGGTTTATAACAAAAAAAATATTTTTCATCATTTAAAATTTTTTTTTTTTTTAAATAGTAATTTATTATTTGAATTATTATTTATTTTAATAATTTAATTCTTTCAATGTTCTATTATTGGTAATATAATATGGATTCAAATATATAAATAAAAATAATTTTCAAAAAAAAAAAACAACCTAATTTGTATAGAATATTGACAGAATATTTAGAACACGAAAACATAATTTGGGAAAAAAGAAGAAGATTATTAACGTGCATAATTTTTGGTATGAGAATAAAATTATATTTATTTATAGAAATTTAAACGTTTTTCTTAATTCATACACAATTTGATTTTTGGACAAAAAGAATATATTGGTTACAAATTAGAGAGAAGATTTTTTTTCCCATTTTGTTAAAAATGCATTAGCAAACTTTCACGCATAAGATTCTAATTATGAGCGTTAATATTAATTCTCATAAATGATATATATATTTAACACATCCGCATATTCCCAACTAAACCGGAGTCGAGTCT
This sequence comes from Cynanchum wilfordii, assembly GCA_025388415.1. NCBI lineage: Eukaryota > Viridiplantae > Streptophyta > Magnoliopsida > Gentianales > Apocynaceae > Cynanchum > Cynanchum wilfordii. The sequence continues at coordinate 1,540,708 of JAHSUH010003438.1, forward strand.
CGTCGAACTCTTATTAGGGGGAAGCTCTCCCTACACCTATCACTTCATAGGTAAGATTCGAACTTGTTCCCAACTAAACAGGAGTCGAGTTGCATCGAAATCTTATTAGGGGGAAGCTCTCCCTATACCTATCTCTCCATAGGTAAGGTTCGAACTCGAGACTTTACGGATATGGAACTAAGCTTCAACTAACATGTATTGGTAGATTTGTTGAACATTATCTAACCTTTTAACCTACTTGAATTTTAGTCTTTAGTCCACGAACTAGACCCATATTCTAGGGCTTGAGTTTAACAAACCTTGCTTGAGGAGTTTGTTACTTTTTTTCCTAATTTTTATTACGGAGCTCTCCCAAGACTACAATATATAATTGAAATTGCTGGATAAAACCATCATTGACATGTATCGAATTCAGGTTTTTCACTTAAGAGGTCAAGTGAGACACCTAAGTAAAACAAGCCAAACAAACTAGATTATCACTTTTCACGATACCTATTGTTGTGTTGAAGCTTGTATCATTACTTATACCCTATTTTTATCTTGGGCCCCAAATTAGGCTCTAAAGATTAAGAATTTGTTAAGTAGTCTCTAATGAAAAAGTTGATTTTTCTTATGCCCACTTTTGAAGGTCCTTTCTTGCATTAATTGACAAGTTTTTTTTTTATCATTTGCTTGTGAAGCCCAAAACTGGCCTAAGGTTTTACACTGTTTTGGGACCAAAGGATTTACCAATTGATGCAAGATCAAAATGTTTATGAATAACTTGGTAATTTGGGGGAGTTAGTAAACGGACTTCTAATGCTTCCTCCAGGGCGGATGGTCGAGGGTTCGAATCCCCTAGGGTGGTTATCGTCATGTTAAAAAGCTCCGGGTCGGGCCCTAACCCTCGAGTAAGAGTTGAACTCTGCAAGGGATCCACATGCCGAGTCCGGATTAGTCTCACCGAAAAGGTAGGGACACCGGGCGCCCCAAGTGGGTACCAAAAAAATTTTAAAAAAAATGTTTATGAATAGTGATACAAACCTGGTATATATATATATATATATATATATATATATATATATATATATACCACACATTAAATATATAAATGGTTATAAACGGGGGATAAGCATAACCCCTTAAAGGTATGAATGTGATTGAGGGTATAAATGTCCTTCTACAAACTTTATCCTTAACTCACATCGTGACACTGAGATAAATATCTTAATATCTGCGCCTATAAAGTAATTCACATTTACCCCCACAAAAGGTATCATTTTCTTATCTTTGTTTTTTATCTTTAATACTTGAATTACTGACTTAAGCATTGAACCTTCTTCAGGAGGAATCTTCCCTCCCGTTTTTAGCAAGATAAGAGAGCCCGATTTGCAAAAGAGATCATTGGATAGCAACAAGAGACCTTCAGCTACAACAAAACTCAAACACAATCAACCTTTGGGGTTAGGTCCCTTTTTTTTTTTTAACATGCTTTTCAGCAAAAAATCTCTCTTATCATTGAGTCTTGTTTCAACCTCGAAATTTAGATTATGTACGATTAAAAATATTTTAGTTAATGTAAAACATTGTTGGTTTGTAGAGGAGAAAAACAATACATTCTCTACAAGTATTTGAAAATTTTTACCCTTAAAAAAACTTATCATTTGTTCTAGATAATTCGATATCTTAGTTACTATTGGAACTAAATCGAATTTGATCCCATTTTCAATTCCAATTTCCTCTGGGGTGTGTCTAAATTCGACAATTCAATATCCTTTTTGGGTTTCTATTTTCTAATAAATAGTGGTCATGAAATATCCTTTTGATTGCTTATTTTATTTAATAATATTGCCCGTCGTGAATATGTTCCGTACATGTATGATTCACACACACTCTCTCTCTCTCTCTCTCTCTCTCTCTCTCTATATATATATATATATATATATATGTATAAACATGAATAAAATCGAAGAAAAGTAGAAACAATCTTAAGTTCACATTATAAATCATACTTTTAAAGTCAAATGAAACAATCTTAAATTCACACTATAAATCATACTTTTAAAGTCAAATGAAACAATCTTAAGTTCACACTATAAATCATATTTTTAAAGTCAAATTAGAATCTTAATTAGATATTTTTTCACGAAAGAATTCTTACAACATTCATTTCTCTATATTCATAATATTATTAATATAAAATTGTGCGCTTGATTAGATTATCTTTTCATGAAAGAATTCTAACAACACTCATTACTAATATAGAATCGGAAGCTTAATTAAATATCTTTTTTAAGAACAAACTCTTAAAACACTCGTTTCTCTAAGTATAAAATTATTAAACTAGAATCGAGTCTATATTTGCTAAGGCTTTAACACACATATATATATATATATATATATATATATATTTCATTTTTCTTCAGGGAATAAAAATTGAGCATATATTATTAAAGGGGGAGAGAATAAGATCTGAGAGGGAATGATTCTACTATCAACTTTCTTATACATACATATATATATATATATATATATATATATATAAATCGGAAACTAAGAACAAATTAATTTCAGTTCACTTAAGTCCAATGAATACTGCGAAAATATTAAACAGCCATCAAAGAATCTTTGACAAATCAAAATTTCCATACCAATAAAATTTTTTCTTCTTGATGCTTTTATAATTAATATTTATTAATTTTTTTAAAAGTTATATAAAATATATATATATATATATATATATATATATATTAGTCGTTTTACATAAATTTTAACATTTCATTAAACGGGGTGATAGTCTATTATATATGTGTTTGTCATGTGACAATTTTTTTGAGGATATTTTTAATACTCCTTATTTATTACTCTTTTTACTACAATTAGTCAATTTAAGGAAGAAAAACAATTATTCCTACTAACCCGGTAGCTTGGGGGAGTTGGTGCGCGAACTCTTAATGCTTCCTCCAGGGCGGATGGTCGAGGTTTCAAATCCCCTTAATGCTTGGGGTGGTTAGCGCCATGTTGAAAAAAGCTTTGAGTCGGACCCTCACCCTCGAGTAAGAATTGAACTCTGCGAGCGCTCCGCAGGCCGAGTCTGGATTAATCTCACCAAATAAGGTGGGAACACCGGGCGCCCCAAATGGGTATAGAATATATATATATATATATATATATATATATATATATATATATATATATATATTTCCTACTATAAATTTGTTCAAAAAAAAAGAATATATTTTTTTAGTGTTTCTACTATCGTAAGTCTAAGCATTAAATAAATATTTTTAAAAATATTGAGTTTAGGTTTGATAAGCAAAACAAGGAGTATAAACAATTGTTCACATGACAAGCACACGACCAAAAATAATAAGACAATTTTAAAAATTTTATCCGATAGAACAAATCAGACAATTAAAAATAGTTATAAAGTCAAGTTTTCAAATAATTAAGGTTTAAAATGGACTTTAAGAAACAAATTAGTTATAGGAACTACTTCCTTTTCTTAAAAATATCATTCTTTCTAAAAAAAAAAACTTCTTCGTTTTTCCTTTAACATAATAATAATATCGATACTAAAGTTCTTGACATGACACAATGGGAAAACACATTATAAATGTTACACGAGGTTAAAGGTTTCAACACCACTATGAACACCATGTAAGAACCAGCATGAGGTCTTTCCTCGAGTAAGAATTGGACTCTGCAGAGGCAACCCGGGTCAAATCTGGATTAGTCGGAGTTGTGATACTTCCGGATACCAAATCCTCTAACCATTATATTCTTCCAATATCCTTATTTTGGTTCAAAATAATATTTGGATTGAATTTTTAGAAAAGTAAAAAGCATTAACGTAATATTCTTTCTCTTTAGAAAAGTATACGATATGTTACTTTCTAAATTAGGCCAAAATTCTTCGTTCTCTATAAATTCTTTAACAAATAGAAATCCATTAATCCATAGAATCCGAGGATTGCAAACATGGGTATATATATAGGAAAAAATATGATACGTTTTGACAAGTTATATGAAATACATTCCATGTTTATTAATAATGATATATCTTTTATATATATATATAAATATATATTATATATAAGATTATAAAATTCTGATGGCATGTCATTGTAATTTTGTTGAACTTTTTGGATTTTGTTGTCTTTTTTTTTTTTTTTTTTTTTTTTTTTTTATCCTAATGACTTATTGTAATTTATTTAAATTTCTTTGATATTTTTGCCTCATTCTATATTTAATAATTTTTTTTTTTTTTTTTCTTGTATTTTTTTTTTTAACTTTTCACGTTCTTTATTTTTTTTTATATCATACATATATAATTACATTTTGTAAATGTTTTTAAAGTTTTTTTTTCTTCAGTATTTCTCTTTCTATTTTTCCTTTTTTTTAACCATTTAAAAGATTAAAAAAAAACTCTACAATTATATTTTATACTTCAACATTTATATAAATTTAATTTTTATATTTTTATTTTTTAAAAGGTAAAAAAACATATCATGATTTTAATTTCTCTTTAAATTTTAAAAATTATGCCAATTATCAAAATAATAATTAATAACTCATAATTAGGGATATTTATTTTTTTGAATTTTACATATATCTTTTTTAAAAAATATATATAATGAAAAATTTAAATTATATTTTATTAAACAATAAATTGTAGGTAAAAATTAAGATGATAAATGTTTTAAAAAATTTGCATTGAAATTAAGGTTTTTAAAATAAATAAAGTTTTTGAACATATATACTATTAATTTAAAATTATATTAACAAATTAAGTATATTTATTAAATAGAATAATGATATTTATGTATTTATTTAAATTTTGTTGATACAATATATATTTATTAAATTTAACATCAATGAACAAAATATATAAAGAAAAAAAAATAATAGTTATAATTAATTCTATATTCATAATAAATAATATTCTTAAAATTTTATTAATTTTTATCTTTATATAATCTTTCAATTTATTTTATTTATAAATTTAGATTATTAGTTTTTTAGTTTTTGTAACTAAAACTTTTCATTTTTTTAACTCTTTTTAAAATAAATATCAAATAAATATATTATCTTCTATTTACTTATTATGAATTTAATTTACTTATTAAAAGACTTTTTAGTTTACCTAAACTTTTCATTTGCTTAACTCTTTTTAAAATAAATATCAAATAAATAAATAAATATATGTAAAAATATTTTATGATATTAACAATTTTATTTTTTATTCTGATTGTTTATTTCTGTAAATTTTAATTTTTTTTATAAAAAAAATCTCCAATTTAATTTTTAATAGACCAATTTTTAGTAAATCTCAATTTTTTTTTAATTTTCAGTTAAAAAAAACAATCATTTTTTTTAAAATAATTTATTTATAACTTTTTAAAAATGATGGTTGAAGAAGTTGTAAAATAACTTGAATTGATTGTTTATATTATAATTAATTATAAACATTCTTATGTTGATTTTAGGGATATGAATATTTTTTTTTTCAATTTTATTTAGGGTTTTGAAATCTCATACATCTATTTAACTATTTAATAAGTTTATAATAATAATTTTAATTGTTTTTTATATTATATAGTGTACTTAATAATTAATATATTTTATAACTTTAAGTCTTTTCATTTACTAACTCTTTCATCTTCTTTTTGTAAAAAAAATTTATAAAAATAAATCACATTTCTAACTTTTTTTTTTTTTTTTTTTTATAAGTAATCACATTTCTAACTTATTTAAAGAGAGAATAAGTAATTTTTTCTTAATACATTTTTTTCCCTCTCTCTTGTCTCTCTCAATTAGTTAAGAAAAATTGGAGAAACATATTAAAGAAATTCAAGTTCTATTATTCAACATTTTCATTATTTCGATTTTTAAAGTTATGTAATTTTTTTTCCTTTCTTATTATTATTGCTTTCATTCTTTTGTTTTTGTTTTATGTTCTTTTAGTTTGATATTCAATAGAGATAATTTTTTTTTTATTACAGAAATTATATTCACTCCGCACCTTGGGGCGGAGTGTTTTTTCTAGTATATATATAAAAAATTACATTTTTTTAATGGTAAAAGATGTAAATATTGTGACTTTTAGTGATTTTTTTTATACTTCATTTTTTTAATTAAATATTTATATCTAAATCACGTTTCATATTATTTATTATGACTTTTTTCTATAATTTTTTAAATTTTTTTTTGTTTTGTTATTATATTTTTTTACTTTATTTTTACCGAATTATTCTTTTAATTTTTATAATTTTTTATTTTTAACAATTTTAAAAAACGTAAAAAATTTATATTTTTATAATTTTTAAAATATACTTATTTTAGGGAGATTAAGTATAAAATTTTATAAAGTATTTTCTCTTTAATTTAATTTAAATATTTAATTTTAAAAAAAATGAAAAACATATCTAAAATATTTAAATATTTTTTATTTTATTTTATTTTATTTTAAATTTTAAAAATCATGTCAAATAATATTAATAAACTCATAATTATAAATATTTCATAATATTTTTCAAAAAAAATTATAATAAATTTTATAAGAAAAAGATGAATTATATGTAAAAATAAAGATGATTAAAAAATTTTAAAAATTATAAAAAATTTTAAAATTTAAAATAAAGAATATACTCTTAAATTTTAAATTATGTTATTAAATTTGATAGAATAATTTTGATAAAAAAATTACATAGAATAATAATATTGATATAACTATTTAAATTTTGTTAAATTCATATCTTTATTTATCAAATGTAATATAGATGAATAAAAAATATAAAAATAATAAAAATAATGATAATTAATTTTATACTAATAACAAATAATATTTCTAAACTTCATTAAAACTTCTTCTAAAAAAATTATTAAAATTCTATCTTTATTTAATTTTAAATTCTTTTATTATTATTATTTTAATATTTTACTATTTTGTCACTTATAATTTTCTAATAATTACATATTAGTTAATGTCATGGTAAAATAAAACATTTTCAAATTCCACCAAAAAACAAAATAAAAATTGTTTGCATATTGTAAAGCCATTTAAATTACTCTAAAATTTATTAAAATTTACTAGAATTTATTAGAACATTTTAAAAGCTAGTAAAACAAGGTAAAATATTGTAAAAGTGAGTATAAAATATTAAAAGCATATACATTAGAGAAAAATAAGAAAATTATAAATAAAGAGTTAGTAGTTATTTGTATAAGAAAGATTTAGTCCTTATTTATATATTCTTTTAAAAGATTAAAAAGATTTAGTCAAAACATCTCTAAGTTTTATACTCGAATCTTATAATACAAGTAATGAATTGTTCAAGAATATCCATGAAATTTCCTTTAATTTGTTTGGTTGATTTTGATTCGAATGTTACTATCACCAACATTTGAATTTCTGTTCATTCTCTGTTTTTCAATTTCTTATGTTGGTGTTGTAATTTTATTTTTAATTTAATTTTAATGTTTTATTACATTTAAATATTTAATAATTTTTTATATATATTAGATAATTTAAGAAAAAAATCGAAAGAAATAAAAATAAAAATTTACAATATATACATTCTACCCCTTACAGTGGAATATGTAGCCTAGTATTTATATATAATTGTAGAACTTTAAGAAGGAGGTGGTAGTCAAATTGACAGTTACTTTCTTTATTTATATATATATATATAGCATGTGTCAGCCCATGAATTCGTTCCAAATTAATTTATAATAATACATGTAATGTTAAACAACATTCCAAAAATTGAATAATATATCAATCTTCTTAATACTTATTATTTATATATATATATATATATATATATGTTGAAACTTGTTGTCTTAAAACAAATATTTTGATTTTAACAATAAATATATATAAGATTTATCTTATATTTTATGAAATGTTTTTATATGTTTCATTGGTGGGATGAAGAAATTTACAATTCTTGAAAAAGATCAAATTCCTATAGTATAATAAATTATTATTTCAAGAAAGACAATTTTGTACTAAACAAACCAAAAGTTCCAAATATTATTTACTAACAACGATAATGCAAAGGAAGTTTCACAAATCAATTTTGATAGTACTATGACTAAAGAATTTATATGGTATATATCCTCAATTTCACGTGGGAGAATATATATATACTCATATCCTCTTAACAATATATATATATATATATATATATATATATATATATATATATATTTTTAGAGTATATATTAGTTTTATTATTTATTATAATTATAAGGGTAGTATTGTCTTTTTATCTTTTTCATTATTCCTATATATAGTCTTATTTATCTATTGTAATTAGATTATTTAATTATAATGAAACCCTAGCTATTATTTTGTCCTCTCAATTTCTTCTTTAATTCTCACATGGTATCAGAGCCAAGTTAGATGGTTTTGTTGGAATTTGTTGGTGTGGCTGCTGGAATTGGAATTTGTTGGTGTGGCTGCTGAAATTCCTTTAATTTTGGAATTCATTGAGGGGGAGAAGGTGATTGCAAAGAGAAGGTAAAATTTTGTGAGGAAAGTTGAATTTTTTCTTATTCAATTTAATTTAAATTATTCTATATTTGTGTCGGAAATTTGGGGATTTGATAAATTGCTAAATTTGGAGATTTGAGAAATTTGGGGATTTACGAAATTTGAGAATTTAAGTAATTTGAGAATTTGAGAAATTTGGGGATTTGAGAATTTTGAGAATTTGAAGTAATTTGAGTTTTGAGGATCTTTATTTGGAAGCATATTTGTTAGTTGATAATGGCTGCTGAAAGGGATGATTCACCGCAATCTATTAGTGTTAGATTAAATGGAACTAATTATCCCTATTAGAGTTATGTGATGAAAATTTTTTTGAAAGGAAAACGTATGTGGAATTATGTTAATGGTGTGTTGAGCAAACCTGCTAATGATATAGATGACAATTATGTTGCATTGTTAGATGCTTGGGAAGCACACAATTCTAAGATTTTAACTTGGATTAATAATTCTGATGAGGATTCTATTGGAATGCAATTGGCAAAGTATGAGACTGCGAAACAAGTTTGGGATCATTTGGCACGATTGTATACTCAATCAAACTTTGCAAAACAGTACCAATTGGAATCGATATTCGGACAGTTCAACAAAAGGATATGAGTATTCAAGAATTTTATTTCAAGATGTCCGAACTTTGGGATCGGTTAGCACTCACAGAGCCTATGTCACTTCGGAATAACGATGACTATCTTGCTTATAGAGAGGGGCGACGACTTGTTCGGTTCTTGATGGCTCTTCATGATGATTTTGAGGGACTTCGGGGAAACATTTTGCATCGATCGACCCCCATCCCACAGTTGATGTAGTGGTGAGTGAACTCTGGGTGAAGAGACTCGCCCCGAAGACACAAGCAGGGGACCTCCTCTTCTGCAGCGTCTACTCCGTCTGTTCTTCTTTGTCTCTGGTAAACCTATTTCGAAATTTCAGTCTAAACCATCTGGACAAGTTGGCATTGATGAATGCCGCTTTTGTAAGAGTAAAGGACATTGGAAGGCTCAATGTCCTAAACTATTGTCCAAAGCTTCACAAATACAGCAACAGTCTTCATTGACACAACCTCAATGACGTCCTAATCGTCCATCTCCACAGAGATTTTATAAGTCACCACAATCTAATACTGCAGCTGTTGTTCCTGAAGTGGCACCATCTTCAAACCCCCAAATGACATCTCTTGTAGAGCAATTTCAACAGTTTCTCGCCACCCAATCTTCTTCCCAACCATATGCTATGTCTGCTCCATCTTCATCGGGTTTGAATTCCATTCATTCTACAGGTATCCTCTCTCCCTTGTGGGTATTAGATTCTGGTGCATCTCATCATATGTCTCCTTCTATGTCATCCTTTGTGTCTATGTCACACTCTCCTTCCCCTACTTCTGTTATGACTGCTGATGGCACTCACATGCCTTTAGCAGGTGTTGGTTCTGTATGCATCCCTCATTTATCCCTATCTGATGTTTATTGTGTTCCGAAACTTACTATGAATCTCGTATCTGTAAGTCAACTTTGTGATTCTGGTTATTCTGTTTCTTTTTCTTCCACTTCTTGTGTGGTGCAGGATCCTCATTCTCGGAGGCTGATTGGGACAGGCCGTAGGCGGGGGGGATTATATGTTTTGGACGACTTGCACGTTCCAGATGTAGCTGCGTCGGGTGTTGATTTGTCTTCATTTCGTTTAAATTCTTCCTCTTCTCCTTTTTATTTGTGGCACTCTAGATTAGGTCATGTTTCCGCTTCTCGTCTACGCTATTTAGTTTCTCAAGGTTCTTTAGGAAATTTAGACATCCGTGATATTTCCGATTGCAGTGGTTGTAAACTGGCAAATTTTTCTCGCTTTACCTTTTAATCGTAGTATGTCGTTATCTGCTGCACCATTTGACTTAATTCATTCTGATGTGTGGGGGCCTTCTCCTGTTCCCACCAAAGGTGGTTCAAAATATTATGTTTCTTTTATTGATGATCATACAAGGTATTGTTGGGTTTATTTAATGAGGCGTAAATCTGATTTTCTTCATATTTATACATCCTTTCGCTCATTAATTAAAACTCAATACTCTGTTGTGATAAAATGTTTTCGTTCCGATTTGGGTGGAGAATATATGTCTATAGCATTTTCTGAGCTCCTTCTTTCCGATGGTACTATTCATCAATCCTCTTGTCTTGATACCCCACAACAAAATGGAGTCACGAAAGAAAACATAGACATATTGTTGAAACAACTTCGCTCTCTTCTTTTATCTGCTAGTGTCCCAAGTTCTTTTTGGGGTGAAGCTATTCTTTACTGCTGTCCACTTAATTAATAGAATTCCTACTGTTTCCACATCGGGTTTGTCTCCTTATGAAAAATTGCATAGACATTCTCCTACTTATTCCTCCTTACGTGTGTTTGGTTGTACTTGTTTTGTTCTTCGTCCTAGTGTTGAGATTAATAAGTTATCTTCCCGCTCTGCTTGCTGTGTTTTTCTTGGATATGGTGAAGGACAAAAAGGTTATCGTTGTTATGACCCTATTGCTCAAAAATTATATGTCTCTCGTCATGTCTTCTTTCTTGAACATATTCCCTTCTTCTCTATATATAACACATCCCCACAAGTCTCTAAGTCCGATATTATATGCATTGATCCTTTCTTGTATGATCCTCCATCTACTAGTTCTACCTCTGTCGATCCTTCTCACAGGCCTCAAGAAGCTACCGATAATGTTTCCCCGCCCTCTCCTGCGGTCATCCCTACTCCTCCTGCGATTGTCGATCCTCCACCACGCTATCCGCAACATACTCGTAAGTCCACTCAATTACCCGATTTTGTTTATTCTTGTTTTTCGCCATCCTTTACTTCATTTTTAGTGTCTCTTCACAATCTTTGTGAGCCTACTTCCTATAGAGAAGCTGTTCTTGATCCTAAGTGGCAGCAGGCTATGACTGAGGAACTTGATGCTTTGAAACGTACCAATACTTGGGATTTGGTGCCCCTTCCTCCTGGTAAGAGTGCTATTGGTTCTCGTTGGGTTTATAAGATCAAAACTAAGTCGGATGGCTCAGTGGAGCATTACAAAGCAAGGTTAGTTGCAAAGGGTTTTGCTCAAACGTATGGTATAGACTATGAGGAGACTTTTGCACCTGTTGCCAAGATGGCCACTATACGTGCTCTTATTGTTGTTGCTTCTGTTCATAAATGGTCTATTTCTCGGATGGATGTCAAAAATGCCTTTTTGAATGGGAATCTTAAGGAAGAAGTTTATATGGTCCCTCCTCCTGGTGTATCTCATAATCCAAATGAAGTTTGTAAACTTAAAAAGGCATTATATGGTCTTAAACAAGCTCCTCGTGCTTGGTTTGAGAGATTTTCTACTGTGGTTTGTTCTCTTGGATTCACCTCTAGTGCTCATGATTCCGCTTTATTTGTTAAGTCTACATCTGCTGGTCGTATTCTTCTTTCACTTTATGTTGATGACATGATTATTACTGGTGATGATGTTCTTGGTATTGCAAAGTGAAGGTTGAGTTGGCTAATCGATTTGACATGAAGGATTTAGGTCTTTTGCGTTATTTCTTGGGGATTGAGGTTGCTACTTCTTCAAAAGGTTATTTTTTATCTCCGGTCTAAGTATATAGCAGATATTCTTCATCGTGCTCGGTTGTGATGATACTCGGATCGTTGATACACCTTTGGAACTTAATGCTCGATATAGTCCTACCGGATGGTTCTCTCTTATCCGATCCTACTTTGTACCGAACTTTGGTTGGTAGCCTAATCTACCTCACTATTACTCGACCAGGATATTGCTTATCGTTGTCCATATTGTCGTCAATTTGTTGCATCTCCAACTACAGTTCATGGGGCTGCTTGTTCTTCGTATTTTACGCTATCTTCGTGGTACTATTTCTCATGGTCTTGTGTTTCCGTCGATTCGTCTTTGAATCTTTCTGGCCTATCTTCGATGCCGATTGGGCCGGTGATTCGCATGATCGTAAGTCCACTACCTGGCTTTTGCATATTCTTAGGTGGTTCTCTTATTTCATGGCGAAGTAAGAAACAACAAGTTGTTTCTCAATCCTCCACAGAGGCTGAGTACCGTGCCATGGCTACTACCACGAATGAGATTGTTTGGTTGCGTTGGCTTTTGGCTGATATGGGAGTTCACATTACTACCCCTACTCCACTTTATTGTGACAACAAGAGTGCTATTCACATTGCTCGTAATTCAGTCTTTCATGAGCGTACTAAACACATTGAAATTGATTGTCATATTACTCGACAGCGCCCCAACGTGGAACGATTTCATTGCCTTTCGTTTCTTCCACCATGCGGTTAGCTGATTTTTTTACAAAGTCTCACACTGTTTCACGTTTTCGCTTCTTTGTTGACAAACTCTCGATGCTCCTTGCAGCCGCATCATGAGTTTGAGGGGGGATGTTAGAGTATATATTAGTTTTATTATTTATTATAATTATAAGGGTAGTATTGTCTTTTTATTTTTTTCATTATTCCTATATATAGTCTTATTTATCTATTGTAATTAGATTATTCAATTATAATGAAACCCTAGCTATTATCTTGTCCTCTCAATTTCTTCTTTAATTCTCACAATATATATATATATATTACAAAGTGTTCAATAATATTGTTCGTTTTATCACAGTTTAAATACATTTTTGAGATGCGTTAATAGATAAAAAACTTCAAATTCGTATTAAATACCCATTTTAAGACTTCTTAGTCAACGATGTAGAAGTTTTGTTCACGAGAATAGACATACAAATATATATATATAATAATTAGTTATAAATATACAAAACATGACTTTCGATACAAAAAGTGTTCCGCTCTATTTTTTTCTTAAACTTTTCAATATTTAATAGTTATATTTTGAATTTCGATTTATTAAAAATTGAATCGAGTCATATTTTTTATCGAGAGACAAACACTTCCAATACTTATTTCGTCATTCACAAAATTCGAACTCCACACTTGTGACAGGTTGATAACACATGGAGCTGTCTCTATCCCCAAATTTGGGAGCCTTAATTATTCAAAGAAAAGGTTCCATCAATCACCACCATTGGAGAAGGGTAGGCTCCGAATCAGAATACATTAAAGCAAAAATTAATGATGTTAATTAATTAACTGAATTTTCTTTTCTAAACCCTTTGGTTGGTATTTTATTGCAGATATGGGATTGGATTCCAATAAAATCATAAAATTAGGTTACTTATTATCTACGAAAATTTATCAATTCAATCTTCAAATTATTTATAATTGGATATATAAAGGTGTCCCTATATATATTGAACTTACAGGAAAAATATGGGAGTGGTAATTATAACGCTTAGTTAACAAATGGGTCTCTGTGAATGATGACTTGTGCTGACCGTGAACGAATCTCCGGTGTGCACAAAGTCTATCTGGAGAGGGTACTCTCCGGAATGACCCTCTAATGGTTAGAAAAATTAGGTAAGATTGAAAGATAGATAAATGCAATGAGAAAGATAAAGAGTTTTAAATTAGAATCACTTAGTCTAATGATGGTCTTCCTCAAGGTAAGGAGCTTGGTCACCTCAAGCTCAAGGCGAGGTCTAAATAGCTCGTTTAAGAGCTCAACATGGTTAGAGAGCAATAAGGCGGGCTTTTAAATGTCAAGTTGAATTTTAATTATAACGATGATGGTATTTTAGTCGTGGGTTGTAATATATCATAATGGTAAATACAATTATAGATATTGTATATAACTATCAAATTATATATATTTATATATATATATATATATGAATAATTCCATAATTCTTCTTTAACACAAAAGGAAGTTCTATTTTTAAATTTTGATGAAAATTATAGATTTTTTTTAGGGAATTTCATTTTTTATAAGTATACATTAAAAATATATATATTTTGATAATTTTTTAAAGATAATTAGTCACTTTAATCCTTTAACTCGTATTCCCTTAAAATTATGGTTAAAAAATTTAAAATTTGCGTGCCTAATTGATCGGGGAACAACTCTCCAATCTTGTCACGTGAGATAAGTGGGCTCTATTTCTATCTAAGTGTCTTGCAATGAAGGCCAAGCGTCAATGGTGTGTTCCCAGTGTTAGTTCTCGGTGTTGGTTATCTAATGATCAAGTTAGTGACCAAATCATGCAAGAAGACTCTCGAGAGAATCGAGAGACTGATAATATCCTCAACGACTCTCTTTGAGAGCGGTAAAACAAAAGTAACAAGACAGTTAAAATATTTTGTGATATCCGACTTTCACTCTTGTGTGTGCCAGTGTAAGTTACCGTTTATATGGAGAGAGATCCAACAGGGAAGTGACATCTGGATTGAGTACCTTTCCCGACAGTTTGAATTGTTGGCTTCAAACAGTACTTGTCGGGTCACGCACATTTAATGTTTCGTATTCTCTGCGTGGTACTTATAGTCGCTGGCCGGACTCCGAGGGAGGCCTATCCGAGGCCCATTCAACCCGGCGTGACATCCACCTTGAACTTTCTGGCCTATATGAACTTTTCAAAGCACTTCGGTACCTCTCACTAACACAAAAAGAATTGTTATAATATTAAAATGTCAGTTTATCCAAAAAAAATGTCTAAATTTATATATATATATATATATATATATATATATATATATATATATATATAATTGAAATATTTCTTTATTCAAACACAAAAATATTATAATCAAATCAATTAAAAAGAAAAATCTTAAGAATGAAGAATTGCAAACATTATAATAATATGTTTCACGTTTATGTAACCAAACTACTCCCCATCCAATCGTGGATGAATTCTATATGTCAAACGTTATCCATTCTCATGTACTAGTTGACTTTAACATAAGTACAATCAAAAGTATTTCCACCAATTTTTTATTTCACACTTTCTAATTTTAAAAATTTTTAATTTTTTTAAAACATTTTGAGGTATTTTCATGTTCAATACATCTCAAATTCATAATTTTTTGAGTTATAAATCAATTTATTATCAATTTAATTACGACTTTTTGAAAAAAAAAAAAACATTGGTTTAAACTTTTAAGTAAAAATTTAAAATATTATTTAAATTTTATTATTTCTCAATGATTTTTTTCAATGTTTTTTTTTAAAAAAATAATAATAATAAATAAGGGATAAATTGTATGTTTTGTCCAAATATTTTAAGATAAAAAATTTTCATGCTAAATTCTTTTTTCCCACTATTTAAAGACTTTGTTTATACGAAATTTTTTTAAAAAAAAAATCTAACGTAACTCGAATCCAAAATGACATTTAAAGTAAATTTAAAAAAAATCTTTAAATGAAAATATTATGGTTGGATGATTTTCAATTAGTTTCCAATCAAATAAAAAATAGAATATTTCTAAACATAAATAAATATTTTTATTTTTAATATACATGTATACTATCAACTTATCTTTAAATCTCTAATTAAAAAATTAATTCTCATTGAAGATTATAATTAATACTTTACTTATAAGAGAAGGTGCAAGAGGACTTGCGGTGTCTTGCAGGGGAGGCCCAGGTATGTAGTGGGTCGGAGGTCGCAGGTGCGTGAATTTCGTTGGAATGTGCCACGGGTATGTGTGTCCTTGGTTTGAGGGGAGGATTGTTGGGGTTGGGGGTCAACCCAGCCAACATCAAGATTAAACGAAAGATTAGGATAGGAGTTACATCTACTTCATTAGTATGAGGCATTTTGGGAAAGTAAGAACAAGGACAAAATATCGTGAGGCTGAAATGGCCCAAAGCGGAAAAAAAAAGATATGGATTATAATATTCATCCTCTCTCTATATGTATATATATATATATATAAATATTGCATTGTCTTTTTGCTTTTTATATAATTTATCTTCAAAATACTTTTAACTTATACTTAAAAAAAAAAAAAAAGGATAGTGGAAAATACGGTTCGTTTTCACTTACTCACCATAGTATTGGCTTTCCGCTTTCCCGCTTCCAATTTGATAAAATAAGGGGAAATGGCTTTTATCCACAGCCATTCTTTTTTAATTTACTTCTACTTTTGAGATACATTCATCAGATTGATGCCTAACATTTTTAATCCAATACAACCACAATATGTATATATATATATATATATATATATATATATATATATATATCCTTTGCTTCATTTTTTTTTTTAAAATAAAAAAATTAAATATTTTGAGAGGTACCGAAGTGAGAAAAAATCTACATAAGCCAAAGGATTCGAGGTGGATGCCACACGACGGGCCGATTCGATCTCGGATAGGCTCTACTCGACATCGATCGATGA
The DNA here is from genome assembly GCA_025388415.1 of Cynanchum wilfordii. NCBI lineage: Eukaryota > Viridiplantae > Streptophyta > Magnoliopsida > Gentianales > Apocynaceae > Cynanchum > Cynanchum wilfordii. The sequence continues at coordinate 1,557,516 of JAHSUH010003438.1, forward strand.
CTACAAGTTCACGCGAATGGTATGATCTCTGACATTAAAAGATACCTTCAGTACAACACATTAGATTCACCATTATAACAATAATATATATATATATATATATATATATATATATATATTTATGTATATATCAATAAATATGAGCTATCATTTCATAAAAGTAGAAATGTTGCTTTATCAGACATTCAAAGAGTGAACGTTATACTTTCACATGGCAGCTATTTTAAACCACAAACTCACTCTAGATGTGAAAGAAGGTTTTTTTTTTTTTTTTTTTAATTCCTAATTCATTATTCATTATGAACCATTGTTTTAAATTATAAGTGGAAGATCAAAAAGGTTTCCTAATTGAGGAAACTTTTTACACTAAGAAAAAAGTCGTACTAAATCACTTGAATCATATTTCAATAAATTATAGGTAAAATGTTGAATTTAATCATTAAATTTTTTTTTTTTTATTTATACCCACATGGGGTGATCGGTGTCCCTACCTTATTTGGTGAGACTAATCCGGACTCGGCCTGCGGAGCGCTTGTAGAGTTCAACTCTTACTCGAAGGTGAGGGCCTAGCCCAGAGCTTTTTTAACATAGCGCTAACCACCTCAGGGGGATTCAAAACCTCAACCATTCGCCCTGAAGGATGCATTAGGAGTTCGCGCACCAACTCCCCCAAGTTACCGGGTTATCATTAAACTTTTTTTGAGTAGCATATTAGATTTCTTTTTTAATTTTATTTTTTACTTTTTAGGTTTGTAACCATTTTACGAACTGTAAAATATCTTTTTAATTATAAAACAGTTCAATGATATTGTCCACTTTGACCCATTTTATGTGAGTCTCACAAGTTTAAAACGCGTCATTGAGTAAAAAGATTTTAGACCCTGCTTAATAACTGTCACTTAGTGATCTCATAGGCAAGTGATATGAGATTTCATGTCACAATATATACCATTTTTTTGGAAGTGAAAGAAATATTTTGTCCGAAAAATTACTATTTCACTTTCAAAATTGAAGAAAAAGAAGTTTATTATGAAAATATTTGTCATTTTCACTAATGAAATTTAAATGTTACCATAGGTTAGATTGACTAAATGTTATCATAAAGATTAAAGTACATTTTATGAAAAGTTGAAACTAATAAAGTTTAAGTTGTTAATTAATGGGTAAACTATCCGTGAAATACCTCAACTTTGTTGGGATGGGTGCTAGGGTTTGCACCTAAACTTTTTTTTAAACTTTTTTTTTCCCCCTTTACTCCAAAAAAAAAATCGCCTAATTTGCACCTCCATCCAAAAATTCCGTCCAAACTCAAAATATGTCTATTTTCCAGGGGTATTTAAGTCTTTTTATATTTCAAATTTTTTTATATTTTTTTTAATATTCAGGGGTATTTCATTTTTTATATTTAAAAAAAAATTTTTTAATAATTTTTTTTATTCAGAAAATATATTGCAACTAACGGGATTCGAACCCGCACCGCTGTGTTTTGCCGCTGCGCCATAAACATTATTTGTATTATTTTTAACAAATATTTTATTTATTATCTTTAAGGAGATTTTTTTTATAAAAAATAATTATTTTTGTTATTGGTTAGATTCGAACCCAAGATTCGATGAATTTAAACACATTTTGGCACACTTGCACACAATATTGTAAATAATTATATAAATTTTTTACATGAGTTTTATTTATTATCTTAAAAATATTTATTTTATATATAAAAATTATATATTCTATATCCTAAACCCCAAACCGCATGCTCTCAAATGAGCGCGCTTTGCCACTGCACCAATGACCTAGATTGTATATTTTTACAAGATTTTTATTTATTAAAGAAAATCTTTTTAGATATATAAATAACACTCCCGTAAAAATAATAGAATTTAAAATATTGGTATTGTAAAAAAGCGCGTTTAGTTTCAACCACGCGTTGGGTTAGAATCCTGCTAACAATAAAAATTAAAATTTTTTTATAAAATAAAAATTACCTTAAAGTCAATAGATAAAACTCATGTAAAAAAAATAATACAGCCTAGAACATTGGACTAGTGGAAAAGCTTATAAAAAAATATTTTTAAAGATAATAAATAAAACTCCTGAAAAAATTATATAATTTACAATATTGGTGCAGGCAAAGTGTGTTTAAAAATTCGTGATGTTGGGTTGAATTTTACCAATAGCAAAAATAATTAATTTTTATAAAACAAAAATCTCCTTAAAGATAATAAATAAAATATTTGTTAAAAATAATACAAATAATGTTTATGGCGCAGCGGCAAAATACAGCTGTGCGGGAGCACGGTTCGGGTTCGAATCTTGCCACCGAATATTTTTTATGAATAAATGGTGTGGGTTGCGGGTTCGAATTGAAATTGAATGGTGACAGCCGCCATAAAAAAAAAATTAAAAAATTTTTGAAATAGGAAAAGACCCAAAATCCCTCGAAAATAGACGGTTTTTGAGTTTGGACGGAATTTTTGGACGGAGGTGCAAATTAGGTGATTTTTTTTAGTTGGAGTGCAAAAAAGTCGGAAAAAAAAGTTTAGGTGCAAAACCCGGAATCCCAAAAAGTTAAGGTGTTACCTGGATAGTTTACCCTTAATTAATTAACAAGGGGATATTGATAGGTAAACTTTAGTTTAAAGTGCAATAAAAAATATCGCTCTAAAAAAATATCTTTTAGCATATTTCAAGATTGATCTTACTCAAAGAATAAGATAACAGCTTTTTTCTAGTGAATCGTTACTTTTTCTAATAAATCCGACAAGTGTTTGGTGATACTCCATCTTACGTCGTAAGTATATAAAGATGTGTCATAAAACATAAGTATGAATTTAGATAATTATTGTTAACTCGAGAAATTCTTCTAGTACAATAAAAATAACGATAAACCAATATGATAAGAATATGGTCAATATGATAAGATTTGAATGAGGATCATTCAAATCTATATATATATAATATCATAAGTAGAGGGCATGCTTTCAAAAATAGAAGAAGATGGATTTTGTTTAGCTTTAATAGGTTGTGATGTAGTCTATAAATGTCATCATTTGAAGATTAAAAGAGATTTTATGAAAAGTCCAAGTTAGTCAAATTTATTTTCTTCTTGGATAATTTATTAATAATTAAAAACTCCGCAACAAAGTGAATTCAATTGGTTAAGTATTGTTACTCATAATTGAGATATTATGAGTTCGAGTTTAGATAAGTATTTTTACTTAAGCTCATTTCTAATTAAAATAACAGTCATCGTTACAGTCGCCTCCATATTTTTTTTTTTTTTTTTATCTCTTCTTTTTACGGGGACAGTCGCGTGTCACATTTTTTCTTATACTAATCTCATGTTTACAATTATGTTGTCTCTTTTTTTCTTCTTTTTTTTTTCCACAAAATTATTATTCATGTACCATCTTTTATAATTTAATTTTCAACAAAATTTAGACAAAATCATAAAAGATAATCAAAATTTTCTATAAAAATTGATCAAACATTATAGTTTGTACACAATATGACTCATTTAAAATGTTTTAATGCAAAAAGTGCAATCTCAATTTTCTTTTTTTCTCAAAAATTGAAAAAAAAAATATACTTAAGATATGCATCCTTTTTAAAATTAAATATATATATATATATATATATCTTTTAACTTTACTTTCTTTAATATGAATAATTAATAAATATAAGTTATAAAATATTAATTACAAATATATATAATAAAAAATTATCTATAAATGTTATTTAATTTTTAAATATGATAAATAAAAATAAAAAATTAATTTCTATATAATGTAATAAGAGAGAATATTGGATCAGGCGTTCAAGAGGAAATCTATCAGTATCTCACAAGACATAACAATTATTAGTATCGACACTTATCGTGAGCACCATATAAGAATCGAGGCCTTTTTTGAGTAAAAGTTAGACTCTTTAAACGCAATTTGAGTCGAATATAGATTAGTTAGAGTCGAGATAAATCTGAATATTAGATAATTTAACAAATAAAAAAAAATTAGAAATAAAAATAAATTAAAAAAAGGAATGTGAAACTAGCAAACCAGTCAACAGAAAAATGTTGTTGAAAAAAGTTTTTCCTTTTTTTGGGAGAAAAAGAAAAGGAAAATATACATACACATACATATATATATATACATACATATACATATACATACACAATACAATATATATACATATACATATACATATATATATATATATATATATATATATATATATATATATATATATATATATATATATATATATATATATATATATATATGCAAGTAAGTAGGCAACGTGGGTGGTGGGATGATGTTCAAGAAATGGCATATAGGAGAGAGAAGTCTCCAGATAAGGTCAAAGATTGAGGCATAGGAGAGAGAGAGAGGAGAGAGAATAATTGATTTTTTTTTTTTTTTTTTTTTTTTTTTTTTTTTGATAAATGAATTGATTCGAAATGTTGAAGTACCGACATACAGTAAATTTTAATGCAACTATCAATGGTAGATAAGTAGTTCTAATATAGAGATGTGACAATTCTTTTTCACTTTAAAAAAAAATCAAATTTTTGACAAATACATAAATAAATTTTAATGAAAAGTAATGAATTCGAACCGTATGAATAATATAATGTTATTTTTATTATAAATATGTTAATAATATTGTCGATTTTATATATTTAAAATGCATTTTACGAGTTTGATGTTACAAAAATATTTTTAACTTGAATGTTAATAAAATATCTTAAATAAGAAGTTTTTCCAACAAGCTTTCTCTCTCTTTATTGTATGAGTTATGACTTAGATTCCTAGAAAGACAAGTTCTGGGCAGATATATATTATGTTTAAACTCTTTGATATTTAAGCTAGGTCTAAAGGATATGCAGATGAGTTTTTGAATATTCCCAAATGTAAAGACAGTAAGAAGATTTAAGAGAAAATAAATGTATGTTTAACTCGATAGCTTGGGAGAGTTGGTGTGCGGACTCATAATGCTTCCTCTAGGGCGAATGGTCGAGGTTTTGAATCCCCTGGAGTGGTTAGCATCATGTTAAAAATGCTCTGGGTCAAACCCTCACCCTCGAGTAAGAGTTAAATTATGCGAGCGCTCCGTAGGCCGAGTCCGGATTAGTCTCACCAAATAAGGTGGGGACACCGAGCGCCTCAAGTGGGTATAAAAAAATGTATGCTTAAAAGTAATAGCTTTTAGTCTATGTCCTATATGTTTTGTATATCTTACTTATATAAAATGGGGGCTATTGCAGTCTGAAAATTACCAATACCCTAACTCTAATCTCGTAGTATAAATAAAATAAAATAATTAAACTTGTCAAATATAAAAGCGTTATAAATATTACGCTAATCAATCCCAAGAAATATATGAAATCTTTTATTTTTATTGCTATGAAATATTGTTCATATTTTAAATCAATAGGGTAATACCAAACATGTTAGCCCAAGTGAAAAGAGTTTCGTTTTCCTTACGCAAAATTTCGAGTTTAAATTTTATCTAAAAAGAAATAAGTGTAAGAAGTAAGAGTTTAAAACTCTTTACTTAATAACGCATTTTAAAGGGGTGAGAATATAAAAAGAATATTTTGGAAATAATAAAGACAGTACTTTCGTCTTGTTTCATATCAGTTATCCATTTTTAATACTATTTTCTTTGTATTTGTTTATTTATTATTGGATATCAAATTGAAAATTACAAAGCCCCATTTTTCAGCTGCCCCATTAGCAAAAGCAATGTCTCCTTGCATAATATGGATTACTCTGTTCCATTTTCAGTGATTTTTGCAGAGCTTTATCCTCTCCTCCTTTTTTCCCCTCCCATGGCGTCCGAAACGAGAAGTTCATCTTCAAAGAGAAAACTCCTCTTATTCGTCAACGTTGCTTTATTAGCTGCAGGGGATATCGGAAGTCCATTAATCATGCGTCTCTACTTCATCCACGGAGGTAAAAGAGTTTGGTTAAGCGCCTGGTTACAAACCGCCGGTTGGCCGTTTATGTTCGTACCGCTTCTAATTTCTTATTTCCATCGCCGGAAAACCGAAGGACCGAACGCTAGAGTCGTATTCATTACTCGTCGAGTATTCTCTTTCTCCGCCGCTCTCGGCATTATAACGGGGCTGGATAATTTTTTCTATACAGGCGGAGTCGCTAAACTTCCGGTATCGACGACGACGCTGATATTCGCGACTCAATTAGGTTTTTGCGCTTTGTTTGGTTTTATTCTCGTGAAGCAGAAATTCACGCCGTTTTCGATTAACGCTATTGTTTTATTGACGGCCGGTGCTGGAGTTTTGGCCCTAAATAGGAGCAGTGATCGGCCAAAAGGAGTTTCAAAAAAAGGTTATGTTATTGGCTACTTTATGTCACTTTCGGGATCAATTTTATACGGAATTATGTTGCCATTGATAGAGCTTACCTATAATAAAGCTAAACAAGCAATTACGTATACTCTTGTTATGGAGATTCAATTGGTCATGTGTTTCTTCGCCACCGCTTTCTGTACCGTCGGCATGCTCGTTAATCGTGACTTTCAGGTTTTTTTACTTTCCACACTCTTCTTCCTTTTTTTCCCTTTTTAACCTTTTCTTTTACACGAAATCTTACATAGAGAAAGTGTGTTAGAATGTAAAAATAGGACAAAAATTCATGATCATTTCGTGAAGTTTTAAAGTAAGATTTTTCAAAACTTAAAAAAAAAAAAAAAAATGTATATAATATTATTCCACTACAAATGTTTCTTTTCTAACTTACCTTAAAAAAAAAAAAAAATAGTGGAAAAGATGCTTTGTTTCTCACTTACAAACCAAAGCATTGGTTTGAATTAATTTCATAAGAAAAGGGGAAAAAAAAAAAGGTGAGGGGAAAATGCATGCTTTTACTTGAGAAAAAAGTGTCATTTGTCTTCTTTTTTTCTTTTTTTTAATATTTGGAGGGAAACTCTAAACAAGATGTTCTATTATATATTTAATGGTAAATTATTATAAACTTACCCTTTTTAAAATAAATTGAATTAAATTTTTTTTTAACTTCTTTATAAATACTTAAATAATAGATGATTGCCTTTGTTCATCGTGTGTGTGTGTGTGCGTTTTTTTTTTTCGTTGTTGTCATGGGACAGTGACCAAATGATTGGGGATTTTATATATATATATATATTTGAATATGTAATATGTATCTATAATTTTTTGTTTTGTATTGACAGGCAATCGCAAGAGAAGCAAGAAACTTCGATTTGGGAGAAAAACTGTACTACGTGGTTCTGCTATGGTCAGTAATAAGTTGGCAGTCATTTTTCTTGGGAGCAGTCGGAATAATATTTTGTGCGTCGTCTTTGTTGACTGGCATTCTGATATGCGTTTGTCTTCCTATTACTGAAATTCTGGGTGTCGTTATTTATCACGAAAACTTTAAGGTCGAAAAGGCCATTTCTTTTGGCCTCTGTCTTTGGGGATTCATTTCTTACTTTTACGGCGAGTTTAGACAAAAGAAGGAAGAGAATTCCTCGGCGGCAACAACCGCCGCCGCGGTTGATCAAGAAACGGAAAGGGAAAAGAGTTCCCCGGTGGTTCAAGAAAAGGAAAAGGAGATGGAGCAGATTAATGTTGTTGTATAAACTACGCATCTTATGCATGCGCTGCTGTAGTTTTTTTTTTAACACTAACAAAAACAAAAGAGTAATGTCCCAATAATTAGTAATGCAAGCATTTCTAATTTCTCACGTGCTTTCTATTTTAAAAAATAAATAAAGTCGGAAGGTGTAGTTCAATTGCTAGCACTCTCACTTATGACATGACAAGTCGTGAGTTCGAGATATTATATATATATGTATATAATACATTCACATTTACAAATATTATATATATATATATATATATATATATATATATATATATATTGTTTTTTCTCAAATTCTATAGCTATTTTAAAGATTTACTAATTTAGAATTGGTTCGTATCAAATTTTAAAAAAAAAAAAAAATTTACATAACATTTATTTTTTTATACATAAAATTCAAATTCGAAACCTTATTTATAAGAAAAATCAAACTCATTTCACTTTTGTAATAAATTGTCATTAGTGAATATAATATATTACTTTCAATAAATTATTAGATTTCGATATAAACATATATGTATTTTTATAGTCATTTTCAAATATTAAACTAATTATAATTTTTTTAAAAAAAAGAAATCAAAATTATTTAAAAAGTTTGATGATTTATATAATTAAAGATGATTTGATACAACCAATTATTCACAAGAAGTTAAAAATATTGCTTATTATATATATAAAAGTAAAAAATGCTAATAAAAACTTCCATTTGGACAAAAAAGAAAAAAAACAAAACAACATTTTAAATCAATCAATCTATTACTTATTTCACAATCATGTGGCTGTCCAAACCCTACCTGGCCAAATTACAATAAAGTTAGTTCACAATCATGATATTAATGAGAAATAGAATTTTAACTTCTTAGTATCTAAATATCTTATCTCTCTCTCTCTCTCTCTCTCTCTCTCTCTCTCTCTCTCTCTCTCTCTCTATATATATATATATATATATATATATATATATATTGAGAATTATTGAAATAATTTTTTTGTGGAGATTTAAAAAAAAAAAAATTAGTTGATAGTGTGTGTTTAAATCTAAATATTTTGGAAATTTTTAATACCATTTCTATGGGATTGGCAATATATATATATATGAAAATGTCAAATAAATTAAATTAAGTGTATGATTATATATATATTTTTATGGATATACAATTTATTTTCACATCTTTTAAAATATTAGCTAAAACACTTATCGAGAACGGTTTTAGGGTTTGAGATGTAAGGTGTGAGTCGGATTCTAATTAGGTAGCAGGACGCCAAGAAACCTCTAAAAAAATTCAAGGGTCGGAGGTGGTGTCCCCAATTCTAACCCTTCGATGATTAAGTTAGTAAATGGTTATAGAATCTATTAGAGTGTACGAGAAACCGAGAGAATAATTTTTTAAAGTTTTTTAATGCTCTGGGAATCAAGAAAATTCTCTCTCTCCATCGTATGCAAGAAGTATATTATGAAAGACTTCGAGTGTGTTCACTATGTGTTACCGAATATATACATCAACTCACATTGTGGGTGTGTGCTATCCTTTTTCAACTACTCGTCCAGGCTAATTTAATGTTTTGGTACTTGAAAGTATGCATTTGATAGTGACTCATGCCACTTGCATCATTTCATCAATCCCTAGTCGCAATTTACATAATCGAGGTGAGTTCGGCTCCACATCAACGTTCCGTACACGAGACAGGTGAGTCACTTCAATATCGTTCAAACGCTAATAAAAATAAGACACATATTAATCTAATTATTCTCAAAAATTAGTAATATTATTTTTAGTTAAGTCAATAAATGTTGTTTTCATAAGAAAGAATTATTTTCAAAATTTGACAAATTTGTTGCCTACTCATTAATGTTCATGCTAATACGACTCCTTTTCCACACAAAAAAAACAACATTTTACATCATTTTATTATTATTATTATTTTACTTCTCACACATTTGGAGATAAAATTATATATATATATATATATATATATTTAAAATAGAATAAAACAATTTACATTTTGAAATTAATATATGTAAATTGTTAAGAATATTATTCTAAAAAAATATTAGTTTTTTAAGTGGAAAATATTGTTTCCTCTAAAACTTAAAAAATCTCCATAAAAAGCAATTAGTCAAAAAGAAGGTAAACACAAGCAATTAGTCATTTGTATTTATTTACAAGCTAATTATCCTTTGACTATTCATATGTGATATTTTGGAAAAATATAATTAATACATATTATGATATTGAATGATTTGATACATTTCACAAATTTAAAATTTATCATTAAGTAAAAATTTTATTTTTATACTCCTTTTTAATGACAGTTTAGATATCTTTTAAACGAGCATATAAGACTTTTTTTTTTATGGGTAGCATATAAGACTCTTATTTACAACGTAATTGATAATTTTTGCAAATTTTTTCCTTTTAATATACTTTTTTGTAACAATTTCTTTTGTTTGTCACAAAAGATTGAAATACTTTTATTTATATATATATATATATATATATATATATATATATATATTTGGGATTTTTTTATAAAAAAATTATTAATAATATTAGTTATAAAATATTTGAAATAATGAAAAAAAAACTTTAATTTTCTAAAATAACAAATAATAAAAATACCTAAAATCTCACCATACATAAGAGTACATCAAAAGAGAAAAGGTATAGAAAGAAATATATATTAATAAATGGTATTCAAACTTTCTAAAATGAAAAATATAATATATACATTCTAAAAGAAGTTGAAAAAGATGTTGAAATGATATATACAATTCAATTTGCTGCGATAATTTTGTTGTTACTCTAAAAAAAAAAATCCACATGATATAACATACAAATTAAAAAGTTTTATCGGAATTGTCTTTCGAATAACACTATCATAACAAAATTAGGAAAAATCTCATAATATAGGACAAGTGAATTAATTCAAAAACATTTGACTTATTTCATCATATTTTCGAGACCATCTTAGACATGACGATTTTTAAGTCCTAATTTCATAACCTATGTATCTACTTTTTTCTAAACTTTTTTTTTTAGTAATTATTCTATCATCTATAAGAATATTTGGTGAAAACACGAATTATCTTGTATAAAATTTAGATAAAAATGTGTATTTTGTTATCAAATATTATTTCTTCAATATATATATATATATATATATATATATATATATATAATATGAAATTTTATAAAATATATGTATCAAAATAATTTAAATTATATATATAAAAAGCTTAACTATCACACTTTTAATTATTCATTTGAAGAAATTTCAACAAGTGTGCTCAACTTAAAAGTCTAATATGACAAAATTTGAAGGAAATCTCCATTTTTCTTCAACAGTCCAACACATTAGTTGACTGTTTACCATACACCTTTTCTTATCAGTTAGTGTATCCCCAAATAATCACATATTTGCTTTGGTTTGGAGACCTTTCCATATCTATATTTTCATTTTTTATAATCATTACACTATGGCATTTAACACACACACACATATATATATATATATATATACACATAAATTATGACCTGAATGGACACTCAAATTAACAAATATCCTTTGTCAATGTTTCTAGAAGGAAACAAAGAAAATTGTGACTGGTAACGTAACTCAATTGTTATCGGATCTTATTGATAAAGTTAAGTATTTATTGAATTTAAGTCGTATTTGAAATATATTAACTCAATATAAATAATAAGTGACTTGTAAATATTACAAGAGATCCTTGGTCCGATTCTCGTTGCAAGTGCTATATAAGAATCAATGTGAAATCTTCCTCTAACAAAATAAGGACAATTTAAATTGTATTCGAATTAGTCAAATCAGTAGTTGGACATATTATTATGACACGTGAGCACTATTTTGAGATGTGACATTTTGCATCAAATAAAAATTGTCAATATGTCATGTCATATGTCATCCACGAGTATAATTATCATTAATTTCTTAAGTTCATAAGTATAATTTGTGTAATTAAAAGTTCAAGTACGTTACTGCTAAAAATAATGAAGTTCTTGAGTGAAATCGGGGTTTAAGTCTCGTTTTAAATCTCAAGATATTTACTTTGAACAAAACTTGAACTGTCACATTTAAAATCGAGATTTCTACAAAATAAATTATATCGGCTTGTGAATTTTCTTGATGTAATTGTTTGGTCCTGATTCTTATATGATGCGTGTAACAAGTATCAAACTCGTAATGTAACTCCTTCATAGTTATAGAAATAAGGGGACAGAATTCACATGGATATAGTAAGTCTCGCTTGGGCTGCTTTAATGGTAGTCTTTACATTTTCTCTTTCGCTCGTAGTGTGGGGAAGAAGTGGACTCTAGGGGTATTACTAATTGAGTTGGAGAATCAAACTGTATCAACTGTTTTATAGATCGGTCTGCAACGGGTTTTTAACTATTTCAAACGAAAATAAAAAGATCTTCATTTTGAATTCCATTGGATTCAAATGAAATAATGTATTATATGAATCATACTCTTCAATTAAAGAGATATTTCTCCTATCTTTGTATTTCGTGTAAAGGGATCTAAATGATAGGAAATTGAGTCCAATCCAAATCCAATTTTTCTTAAATTTTTTATTTCAATCGAGGAGCTCTTACCAGGCTTCTAGATGGATACTAAAGAAGACCCGACCTTTATATAAAGGTTAATATAGTCAATACAAAATATATTTATTAAGATATAATTGTATCATTAAAGTAGTTAAGATCTTGTCTCTAAAAAAAGAAAAGTCCATTTTTTTTTCAACAGTTCAAATGTTCAATGTTCAATGTCCATTTTTTTTTATTTAATGTTTGTCAATATTTGTACGCTGTTATCCTTTTGGCCTCATTAATTTTTTAAATGTTCATTTTCATTTTTAAACCAATCAACGTATTTGTTCTTCCAATGAGTAAAATAATAATAATAAAAAAAATTAGAATTTGTTACGTTATTCACTAAAAATATTAGATTGGTTAATAGGTAAAATATAAAATATAAAATATAAAAAGACACAATTTAATGAATAGTTATCTTAAAACATAAAGATAGATTATAAAATATTGTTCATTTTAAACATATTTCCTCACGAATTTAAAGCGCATCATTTCTTCACAAATTTAAAGCACATCATTTAATAAAAACTTTCAGGGGCTGACTCTGTAAATCTCCTAGCAAGCATTGTGGAGTGCAGATCACAACAAAATGATTATTTAAAAATAATAATAATAAAATAAAATAAAAAAATTCTTGACTTTACAACTAAGTAAGTGATATATAAGAGTACATGTATATATATATGAGAACAACTATAATTAATATTGTAGACAATAATTTCTTTTTATTTCCTGTAAAATCGGAATTACAAGAAATAATAATAATTGAATACAACAGATTTATACAATAAATGAGATTTTGGGTCCAATCTCTATGGATCCGTTGATTCTATCCGTCGTGGATCCGAGAGGCGTTTTGGGCTTGTCTCGATCCAATGAATTTGTTTTTTTTCGAGGGCGTTTTGGGCTGGATCTCGGAATGGATTCGATCTCGAGGGCTTTTGGGCTTGATCTCGATCTATCGAACAATTTGATTTCTTTTCCGATGGGCTTTAGGACTTTGTCTCGGAATGGATTCAGAGAGGAAGGGCCGACTTTCGACAGAGGTTCGGGAACCTTCAAATATCTCTCAATTTCTCAGCTTCTGGAGTGTGTGAGGAGAATGAGTGTGTGTAACATTTCTTGAGGGAGTTTGTCCTCTATTTATAGATGGAGTGAGTGATAGCCAATGGTTATGATGTTGCCACGTGTCACTCATTTAAGAGGAGAATCTTTTAATATCAAAATATATAAAATATAAATATAAATATATATTTAAAATATATAAATAATATTTAATTATATATTTAAATATATAAATAAAATTTATATATCTACAAATTGCCCCTTTTTGGACTTGTTCCCGAGATTGAAGAATTTGTTTCGGGAATAAGTTTCAAAAATCTTAGAGATATATATATCATATCAATTTTGGATATAGATAAATATAAAATTTGAATCAATTATTTGAGTTTATTTGAATTTAACTCAAGATAAATATGATTCGAATTCATATTTATATAAAGATAATATATATAAAGTATTTTTGGGTTCAAATTTGAGTTCTAATAGGATACTTCTTAGACTTTTTTTAAGTCTATAAAAGGATGCCTCCATCGAAAATTTTTTTTATGGAACTTGTCAAACAAGTAAGTTCACATTGATAGATTCCTTTCTCGCCGAAATTCCAAGAAAATTCTCCTTCTTTTTTTTTTATCATCAACAAAACAACCTATATATTTTTTTTTTTCTGGCTCCAGAAAAAATTTTTTTTTTTTTTTTTTTTTTTTTTTGTCTCTTTCAAAAACAACTCTCATGCCCGGTCTAAAAGAGAGATTTTTTTTTTTTTTTTATTTTTTCTCTCTCGCTCCCTCGGCGAAATCAAAAGTTTTTTTTTTTTTTTTTTTTTTTGTCTCTCTTTACGGGAATCAAAGACCCTCTTTTTTTTTTTTTTTTTTTTTTTTTTTTTTTTGGTCTCTAGAATATATTTTTTTTTTATAAAAAAATTATTTTTACAACCTTTTTTTTTTTTTTTTCTTTTAATTAATTTTTTTTTTTTTTTTTTTTTTTAAAGATTATGGATATTAAGGATGCTGACGAACCTTACAAACATATCGTCATTCTTGATGGTCGCAATGAGTCTCGAATCAAATCTTTGAACTTAGAAGTACATGAAGCTGGATTTGGTCCATTCACACCCACGTCCCAAGGAGTCGCAAGCTACCACCGAATCACCAATTGGTCTTCTACCGCGACTCGTAATGTTCATTCTTCATCCCCTCCTCAAGTGGTAAGTTTGTTGTTATCTACTACTCATGAAGCAGATTCACGATCGCGAGAGTTTTCCCTTCCCTTTGTTACTACAAATACGGAGAAGCCCTCATGGCCTGTTCATTCATCCAACTTTGGTGAGGTAAGTTACACAAAAAATTACTGGGAGTGGATTGAGTACATTCTTGTAAATCATGAACGAGCCTTGAAGAATGCAGAGGTCTACGATGCTGTGTACGCGTCGTTGTTCACCTATGATCGTTGTGAGAATGTGATGCGTGCCTTTTGCAACCAGTGGTGTCCTTCGACCAACACTTTGCATACATCTATTGGCGAGCTGTCGATTTCAATTTGGGACTTATTCACACTTACCGGTTTACCTGCTTGCGGCCTCCTTTACGACGAAGTTATTCCATCTGCGAGAGAAGCTGTTTGACAAACGAACTCCTCAAAGCTGTAAGTATCTTTTTTTTGCATTAGGGAAACTTGCAGATGGAGATCCCACCAGTATAATGCTTGAGCAATGGGTCCGATTTTGGTTCAAAGGAGTAAACAGGTATACAGCCCCTCCTGCCAGATCTTTGATAACGCGGAAGCGTCAATGGCCTAAAATGACTTGCAATCCGACTCCTTCAACCTTTGCCGCAAATTCCTCCTTTCCTGCAATAGATTTTGACAAATTATTTGGAGACTCACATATTTCGAGAGGCCATACGTGCGGAGACAGAATTAGCAGCATTCCTTTCATGTTGGATATGTAAGTTCCTTTTTCCAGGTAAGAATGCAGGTTACATTCGTCCGGATGTTTTCAAAGTTGCAAGTTACATGGCTTGCGGCCGCCGTTTCTGTCTTGCGATTCCAGTACTAGCAAATATTTACAATGGTCTTAACGAGATCGTCCATTCATCTGCACTTGGGCGTTGTAAAGCTACATTCCCAATTCACATTGTCTATGCTTGGATAGCGCAACACTTTGACTCTCATTGTAAACATGTCGACATCAAATCACCAGCCAGAATGATTCAATTCCATGGAGAGAAGATGGCGAAATACTTTTCTCGTCTTGACGCGGTAAATCTTTTTCAACAACCAGGTGATACCTTTCATAGCTTCCTTTCATTCGGTAAAGATAAGCAAACCTTGATTGACGAAGGAAAACTTTCCCCCTCGGAACCTTGCTCTTTTGATCGGCATTCGTTCATGTTACTTGACACTCGGACGAGGTAAGGATTATTTAATAGTACCATACACCCTCATAGATTTTTCGAGACAATTTGGTTTTTGTCAAGACGTCCCCGGTATTTTGAAATCAAAGCCATCTTGCAAGTCGATAAAAGAGTTGTTGTTTATATGGCAACCGTCAGTTGGTCGTGGAACAAAATCTCGGGTAATTATTGCAGCAAGTTCTACCATGCCCCTTTGTACGGAAGAGTATGATTTGTGGTGGAAGTCTTTGACTTACAAAGGAAAGTTGAAACCTTTCACGATTTCCCCAAGCACCGTTGCAACTACAAAGGAGATTTTATTTTAAACCGGCTGCTCATGATGATCATCAATCCAACGAGAATCTCTCTCGAAAGTGATGAAGAACGAGATCATCCTTGGAATCGTCCTCCAAAAAAGAAAAGACTTTCACCTACTTTAGCTATTCCTATAGATTCTTTGCAAGATATTCCTCTTTTGGATGGTGTTCCAAGTTCCACTATGTCTCCTTCAACTTTGGCTGCTCATGTAAGTTACATACTGATTTTTTTTTTTTTTTTTTTTTTTAAATAATAATAATAATAAAATAATAATAAATAAACCTGGTAATTTTTTAATTAACTCTCCCCCGCCTCTTCACTCGCCTCTTCCTCTTTTTTTTTTTTTTTTTTTTTTTTTTTTTTTTTTTTTTTTTTTTTTTTTTTTTTTTTTTTTTTGGCATATATATATTTTATACGAAGCTCCCTTTTGTTTCTTTTGGACCCCTTTTTTTTTTTTTTTTTGTGGGCTGCCCCGGTTCGTTTGGCCAGTCTTTTTTTTTTTTTTTTTTTTTTAATATATATCCTTTTAATCCTTTTTTTTTTTTTCTTTCAAAGCTCTTGACCCTTGAAGGTGATGTGCCCGATGATGACTTTGTTGGGGATGATTATAATACTACCAATTTCACGGCTTCGTCTCGCGATTAGTCAATAATCATGTTGTATCGGAATTCAATGTCACCTCTAATCTATGTGAAGATGTCTCTCAAGAAGATATTGACGTTGAGAATATTTTTCAAGGAATCATTGATCACCTCAACCAAATTCCTATGATGACTTTTTGAATCGTGAAGAAGATATTATGTCTCTTTTACCCAATCTAGATCATGAAGGTGTGACATCTTTCAGAGCTTCTTTAGCTACAATTTTTGAAAATGTTCGGACGATTGTTTCCCTACAACTTCAACATGACAATCTATCTACCAACCAATCATGTATTTTCAAATCCCAACAACAACTTGAAGGAAAGAGAGCCAATCGAAAGAGGTTATCGACACCATCGGCCGGCATAGATTGCTGAGATTAAAAATCTTCGTTCCAAAAGAGATGATATTGACTCTAGACTTGATGACTTATCAAAAGCGTAAAAGAGGCGTGTGAAGAACAACGACTTCGACTACATTCTTCGGTTCTCATTGACAAGAAGATATTGATTGGTGTGCAAAGACGATCCCATCAACACACCCGATTTGACAAAAAGGATAGAGGAGGCCAAGGCTGAATTTGAGATAAATTGGAAGAAAACCAAGAATTGGAAATCTTTAGATAAATAGATAATATTGTACTTCTCCACCTTTTTTTTTTTTTTGTAACCACCTTTTTTTTTTGTTTTAATCAAATTATCTTTCTCTCTCAATCTCTTTCTTTTCTTTTTACTGTTTTCCTCCTTTTCGATCATACTGCTTTTTTTTTTTTTTTTTTTAAACTTTCCTCCCCCCTTTTTTTTCTACCCGCTCTCTTTTTTTTTTTTGGGGGGGGCCTTCTGCTCTTTTTAATTTGGGCTTCCTTTCATTTCTTTTTTTTTTGAAAGCCCACAAGCAAACATCATTTCCTTTTTGGGCCCCCTTTTTTTCTATTTTTTTTGGCCGGCCCAATTATTTTGGGCTGTCCAATATATTTATCTTTGACAAATTTTTTTTTTTTTTTTTTTGGGCCTTGCTCTCAAATTTTTTTTTTTTGCTGCATTTCCTTTTGGGCCGCCCCAATTTGTGTGGGCTGTCCAATGTTTATTTCGGCAGAATTCAATTTTTTTTTTTTTTTTTTTTTTTTTTTTTTTTTTTTTTTTTATTTTCTTTTTCTTTTTTATATATACATAATATTTTTTTTTTTTTTTTTTTTTTTTATGTTTTTGCTGAACTTAGGATTTTTCTAAGGCTATCGTATCGTATCCGTAAAGGAATCAAGAGCCGAACGTAGTTCAAATTTGCAGCTTTCAACTCGTACATCAAAGGAGTAACATGCGGTTTTAGCTCGTGCGTCAAGGAGCAACATTCTTTAAATTCGTAGACGGTTTATACTCGTATCAAGGAGTCTTCTTCAACTTTGCAGACAGTTTACACTCGTGTCAATGAGTACTTTTTCAAATTTGTAGACAGTTTACGCTCGTATCAAGGAGCTTTCTTCAAATTTGTAGACAGTTTACGCTCGTATCAAGGAGCTTTGTTCGAACATGTAGACAATTTATACTCTTATCAAGGAGTAACTTGCGGTTTAACCTCGTACGTCAAGGAGGAACTTTTTCAACTTTCAAGCATAGTAGCGTTTCAAGTATTTCCCGTTGATTGGTCCAACTTCAACACCATCTTTGTCAGCGAGCTTATACGACCCACTTGAGTATACTTCGACCACAACATAAGGACCATCCCACTTTGCTTCAAGTTTCTTGATCTTTTGCGGAAAGATAATTGGCCTTCGCACTGCAAGCACCATGTCACCAACTTGAAAGGAACGAATGTTTACCTTTTTGTTGAAGGCTTTGGACAGACGAGCTTGATAACATTCCAATCTTTGCTTTGTGCTTCCAACCTCTTTTCATCCAAAGCTTCTAACTCTTCCAAGCGCAGGTGAGCATTGTCCTCGTTGGTAAGTTCTTCTTGAATTGCTATTCTTAATGAAGGTATTTGACGTTCTAGCGGTAAAACAGCCTCCACACCATAAACCAATGCATAAGGAGTTGCTTGCGTAGGAGTGCGAAACGCGTTGTGCGATATGCCCACAAAGCTTCTTCAATCCTCACATGCCAATCTTTCTTTGACTTGACAATTACTTTCTTCAACAAATTACAAAGTGTTTTGTTGAATGCTTCAACTAAACCATTTGCGGGTGCATAATACATTGATGAGAAGAATTGTTTGAACTCAAATTTGTCGCAAAGTTGTTTTACGAGATTGTTGCGGAAAGGCTTACCATTGTCGGTAATGATGTATCTTGGAATTCCATAACGGAATATGATGTTTACGCGAATGAAGTTCACGACATTCTCCTTTTTTACTTCCTTCAATGCAATAACTTCTGCCCATTTTGAGAAATAATCGGTGGCTGCAAGGATGTAGAGATGTCCTTCAGACGACGGAGGTAATGGACCAACTACGTCAAGTCCCCATGCGTCAAACGGCCATGATGCAACTGTCGGATGTAATGGTTCAGGCGGTTGATGGAGGTAGTTTGCATGGAATTGACAAGCTTGACATCTTCGAGCATGATCCGGACAATCCTTTACCATGGTAAGCCAATAGTACCCCATCCTCTTGATTCGAAAATGCAATTTTGGTCGGATTGATGAGCTCCGCAAACTCCGGAATGTACCTCTTCTAACGTTTGTTTCACTTCATCGTTTGCTAAACATCGTAGCAATACTCCTTCAAATGAACGTCGGTAGAGTACTTGATTGAAATAGACAAATCTTGGTGCACGTCGTCGAATGTCACTTCTTTTCTTTGCATCCGACGGCAGGATACCATATGCCAAGAAATCAATAATTGGTAGACGCCAGTCTTTCTCTTCAACAACGGAAATAGCATTGACAACGAGTTGAAAATCATCAATGAAACCAAAGCGTCATCATCGTCGTCGAATAGTGGAGGAACGACCCAATCTTGACAAACAGGTATTTGAATACTTGACTTTAATGATGCGAGGACTGAAGCTAACTTGGCTAATGCATCCGCTTGCTGATTATCTTTCCTCGGAACATGTTCGAGAGATACATCGCCCAACCATCCTATTAGTCTTTTAGCGTATTGATGGTAAGGAACCAGTTCAATCTTCTTTACTTCGTAATCACCAAGAAGTTGGTTGATCACTAACTTTGAGTCTCCATAGACGTTAAGTTGTAGCTGTTTCATATCAACGGCCATCTCCAAACCAAGAATAAGAGCCCGATATTCTGCCATATTGTTGGAGCATTGTTGCGTCGGAGTAACGGAATACGGTAGAACATCTCCATCGGGTGTAATAAAGACTACTCCAATGCCGCAACCATTTCGATGTGCCGCTCCATCAAAATACATTTTCCACGGAGGCATAACTTCAATCGGAAGAACATCTTCGTCCGGTAAATCATCGGTCAATTCCCACTCAGCTGGTATAGGATGATCGGCTAAGAAATCTGCCAAAACTTGTCCTTTCACCGCCTTTTGAGGTATGTAAATTATATCAAACAGTTGCAATTGCAGGTACCACCTTGCTAAGCGATCGGACAATACCGGCTTTGTCATTACATACTTGATTGGATTCGCTTTGGAAATCAACTTTATTGTATGAGCTTGAAAATAATGTTTCAACTTCTGAATTGCAAAAATCGGCGCCAAACAAAGCTTTTCAATTGGAGAGTAATTCAGTTCGTTGGGGGTCATCATGCGACTTAAATAGTACAAAGCATTTTCTTTACCTTTATCATTTTCTTGGGCAAGTAAAGCTCCAGAAAGCGTTTCTTGAAGCAATGTAAAGCAACAACGGTTTTCGAGGAAGTTGGTGCCAAGTCTGGAGATTTCACCAGGTAAGACTTTATGCTTTTGAAAGCGTTGCTACATGCTTCATCCCATTTGAAAGGTTCATTCTTTCGCATCAATCACTTGAATGGTTGACATCTACCACCCAAATTTGAGATGAAGCGGACGCAAAAGCGCTAATCTGCCTTGTAAACTTCTCACTTCATGCAAATTGCGTGGTTCGGGCATATTCAAAATTGCATCAACTTTAGTTTCATCAATCTCAATTCCTCGTTGACGTACGATAAAGCCAAGGAACTTTCCGAAGTGACACCAAGTGCGCATTTCAAAGGATTCATCTTCAGTGTAACGACGAAGTCGTTCAAAAACACCCTTCAAATCTTCAAGATGAGTTTGTCGTCTTTTTGATTTTACAACTAAGTCATCCACATAACATTCAACATGTTTATGTAACATATCATCGAAGATCTTTTGCATTGCTCTTTGGTAAGTTGCCCCAGCATTTTTCAATCCAAACGGCATTACTTTTTGTGATAGAGATACCTTTAGGGGGTTCCGAATGCGATCTTTTCTTAATCCTCAATCGCCATGCGGATTTGATTGTATCCAGACGATCCATCCATGAAGGACAATGTTTCGTGTCCAGTTGTAGCATCGACCATCGCTTACGTAATAGGAAGTGGGAAATCATCTTTCGGGCAAGGCGTTGTTCAAATCCTCTGAAGTCAACACAAACTCGAATTTGTCCGGTTTTTTTCTCGACAGGTACAATGCTAGATATCCATGTGGGATACTTGACTTCTCATATGAATCCGCTTCGATAAGTTTGTTTACTTCATTTTCAATTGATGTGACTAATTCAGGTCGAAAACGACGTTGAGCTTGTTTCACCGGTCTTGCCCCTCGCTTGGTGGCCAAATGATGAACAACAACCTTTGGATCTAAACCAGGCATCTCTTTGTATGACCCAGGCAAAGACGTCTCGAATTCATGTAGAAGTTCAACATACTCTTTCTCTTCCTCTGCGGACAAAAGAGCACTTATGTAGATTGGCTTGCGATCTTCCTCGATCCCCTAAGTTGATTTCTTTCAACTTATCAACGATCGCCTTCACACCTTCCTCAAGTTCCGGAGGAGCGTCCTTTGCATCTTCTTCTTCGACGTCATTTTCGTCAACAATGGTAATATGATATGATGACCCTACACTTTCTTCATCTTCCTCCCTTAGATTAGTAGAGATTATTGTGTGAATTTTTGCTTTCAATCACTGCTCCACAATCTACGACAAGGATCCGACGTCTTACCATTCGTGAAGGAATCCGCTGCGCACTTTGTCCCAACAAGGAAAATTTTCGGACTTGAATTTTCTTTGAGGTGTTAGACACTCCATGTTTTTTACCTTTGTTTCTTTCAACTGTTGTTGAGACTCTTATGTTAAACTTGGGTGTTTGTGAATTGTCTTTTCCCAAACGATCAAAGATGAATCTCCTGCTATGCATGATTCTTCGTCTTCCATAGTCACAAAAAAAGTTGGATGCCCGTTTTATGGTGATCCGGACAGGAGGAGGTTGGACATATCCAAGGCCAAGTCGTGACCTTTCTTGCCCGCTCTTTGTCGTCTTTGATTTTTGCATCTTCTGTTGTCATGGGAAGTTTCCCTAACATGCCTTTCGATTCATGATTGTATCCTGCTTTTGCTAACAATTTGTAGGCATTAGGGTCAAAGCCTTCTTCAGTTCTCTTGTCGGGTAAATGACCGTGCTCAATTTTCTTACCTTCTACAGGTCGTACGAAACCTTCGAGGATTGAATTTGTCTGCTTGATTGTTTCAATCTTCGTCAATGGCATGGTAAGGCCACTTAATGCTTTGATTTTCACGAAGGGTGATTCTCCTTCCCTCCTCATCGACTTAGGAACGTAACGCAAGACATTGGAAGTAGAAGCTTTATCGTCATCATTACCTTGTTTTTGCAGACTTGCTTTGGTAAGTACTTTCTTTGTCAATAAAGCTTCTTCGATGAAAGTCGGATTGTCTTCATGATGCATCGTTGCAGTCTTGCCATGAGAATAGAATTTTGCGTCTGCAATGTATGCTTCGGCTTCAGTGAAAGGCTTGTCATCTGCAACAACTTTCTTTACTGCCCCATTACTTACATATTTGAAGCATTGATGTAACGTTGATGGTACTACACCGTTGTCATGTAACCACGGCCTTCCTAACAACATGTTGTAGGATGTCTTGCAATCTACTACGTGGAGGAGCACACTTGAAATCATTTCTTCAACCAAGAGTTCAAGTCTTATTGCACCAACAGCTCTTTGTCCTCCTTGATTAAAGCCTTGAATCATGAGGCGACTTTGTGAGAGTTCTTCAACCGTAATATCAAATTCCTTCAACATTCGCAAGGGAAGAATGTTGACAGCAGAACCACCATCAAGCAATATTCGATTAATCCTCTTCGACATATGTATCAAGATACAAATAAAGGTCTATTGTGTGGCTTTGACCCCAACAACAAATCATCATCGGTGAAGTTTATTGAAGTCGTAAAACTGTCTACCATTGGAGAAGACTCATCTTCCTTTGTAGAACATTCACCGGGTAACATTCTTGTAACGTTGTCAACCTTTTCTGCATGAACAAGTAAAACATGAACTTATCTTATTAGCAACTACCTTTTCTTCCTCCAAGGACTATTACTCCTTTGCGTGCCAAGTCCATCACTTTGTTTTTGAAGACAAAGCATTGCTCGATAGGATGACTAATGAGACGATGATATTTGCAGTAGTTTGGATCGTTCGTCTGTTTTGCTTGCTGAGGTCGTTTCATTTCGGGTAGCTCAATCAAACCAAGCATTCATCAAGTCATCGAACATTTCCGATACGTCTGAATCAAGGAATGGATAACTTTTCTCTTGTCTTTCTTCTAACGTCCGGTCTTCTTTTTGCAAACTTGACGAACGTCAACCTCCTCTCGTAACGTTTCTATTTACCTTTGTTGCAACTTTGATAGGAGCAACAGTTGCTGCGAGAGACTCCTTTACATCCGATTTAGGTAGGTACTTACTTGTTTTCTTGAAGTCTGGTTTATCTCGTTTACGTGGTTCAGCAACAAATGTCCCTTGATCTCTATGAGTTTTGATGCTCAACTCCATGTCATGACCGCGAGTAGCCAATTCTTCGAACGTATTTGGCTGAATACCTTTCAAGATGTATTGAAGACCCCATTGCATCCCTTGAATGCACATCTCAATAGCAGACTTTTCACACAATCGATCTCTGCAATCCAAGCTCAAACTCCTCCAACGATTGATGTAATCGACGCAGCGCTCGTCTTTCCACTGCTTGGTGTGACTTAACTCCAACATACTTACGGTTCTCGAGAGTCTGTAGAAGCGGTTTAGGAATTCTGTTTCAAGTTGATTCCAGTGTCAATCGATCCAGGGCCAAGTCGGTATATACGGTCAAACGCGTTTCCCTTGAGAGATCTAATGAACTGTTTGACTAAGAGATCACCTTCCGTTCCTGCATTGCTGCATGTTTCAACAAAATGAGCAACATGTTGCTTAGGATTACCTTTACCGTCGAACTGTTGTAGTTTTGGAGGTTGATAGCCTATAGGCATTTTCAAATTGTCAATCCTCCTTGAATACGGCTTTGAATATGCGAAGGAAGATTTTGAACTTCCTTCATACTTATCCTTTATCGTCCCTTCGATGAAATTTTTGAGTTCATCAATAGGAATGAGTCCGTCTGACGAAACATGAACCGGCCCTTTTTTTTTGTTGGTTTGAGATCCGCCAACGTATTTTGATTGATTTTCAGCAACTTTGATGGTCTCGGGATTACTTGATCCTTCCCCTTGCTTGAAGGAAACACCTTTGTTTGCTTCTTCGACGCGTCTTTGCGTAGTTTGACTTGACTCACCATTGTTACTCAAAGCAACCGATTGATGATTCGATCTTGCTTTGCTGTCTGCATCGCAAGGCCTTCCACCAACTTCGTTAGGTTTGCCAATTGCTCTTCTATGGTTGATGCGCCTGCCATCATAACGCGGCATGACAGAGGTATTTGCGGAGGTATCTTCGCGGTCATCATCGCTGCTCATTTGATCTTCTTGGACAGCATCTATGGAATCCGCAAATGACTCTTCATCTTCTGATTCTTCCTTGTTTGCAACGGATTTATTCTCCAAGCATTGCAAGCGTCTTTCGAACCATTCCTCTTACAGCGCCTTTAGGTTGATCCTGCGTTGAAGCATCAAAACAAGGATTACCGTAATTTTTGGAAGTGTCGCCAATCGATCTTTTCTGCAAATCAACGAACATTCTTCCTTTGCTTCGTGTGGTAGGACCAACGTAAGTTTCGAACGTCGATCCACCAACACTTGTGCCTGCAACGACGTTGCTTGAATCACATTTGTTGACATTGTCGTCCTTGGACTCCATTTCAACGGTATTCTGACGGAATGAGATGAACGGTAAAGACGGTCCCACCGAGCGTGCCAAATTTGTAGACAATAATTTCTTTTTATTTCCTGTAAAATCATAATTACAAGAAATAATAATAATTGAATACAACAGATTTATACAATAAATGAGATTTTGGGTCCAATCTCTATGGATCCGTTGATTCTATCCGTCGTGGATCCGAGAGGCGTTTTGGGCTTGTCTCGATCCAATGAATTTGTTTTCTTCCGAGGGGCGTTTTGGGCTGGATCTCGGAATGGATTCGATCTCGAGGGCTTTTGGGCTTGATCTCGATCTATCGAACAATTTGATTTCTTCTTCCGATGGGCTTTAGGACTTTGTCTCGGAATGGATTCAGAGAGGAAGGGCCGACTTTCGACAGAGGTTCGGGAACCTTCAAATATCTCTCAATTTCTCAGCTTCTGGAGTGTGTGAGGAGAATGAGTGTGTGTGTAACATTTCTTGAGGGAGTTTGTCCTCTATTTATAGATGGAGTGAGTGATAGTCAATGGTTATGATGTTGTCACGTGTCACTCATCTAAGAGGTGAATCTTTTAATATCAAAATATATAAAATATAAATATAAATATATATTTAAAATATATAAATAATATTTAATTATATATTTAAATATATAAATAAAATTTATATATCTACAAATATAAAGGTAAATTTTACCTAATTAGTAAAAAAAATACTTCACAAAAAATTTACACAATTCTCAGAAATTATTCATATTCTTTAAACTTTTAGATTTGAGTGAAATTTTTATTTTTTAGACAAGTTAAAAAGGAATATATAGATACATATATATATTATATATACTATACATGTTCAAGGATATATTTATATGTTGTCTAAGAAGACCGCCAATGAGGGGAAAAAATATTAAAATGATACTATTTTACTAGTCTTATATGACTTTTCAAAATTAAACAAGAAAATTACATATAACAGCTTTATTCTTCAACTTTTTAAAATTTTGAAGGAAAAAATAAAAAATAAGAATCATAGTTGGACACTCTTTTAAACAAAATTTAAAAAATTAAATTTGTAGACTAAAGATTCAAACGTATTAAAATCATACATACATACATACTATAATATATATATATATATATATATATATATATTTAACTTTAAAATTTTCAAATAAGTCATGCATCAAGTAAGACATGTTACGACTTTTATGTAGAAATTGTGTATGAAAAATAGTAGAAGAAAGTAAAATGATGTTATTCATGGTGATAATCATAGACAGAAAATTCATTATAGAGTAGGGAGCCATTTACATAATGAAGCATGTAATAGCAAATGTTACAAAAATAGCAAGGATTCTCTGCAGCCCATTTATCATCAATGGTTACCTTTTCCGCCTTATAAATCTTGCAAACAGAGCATTTTCTGAGACGAGGTTTTGATTGAAATGTGGTTAATGGATATGCTGCCCGATTCTGAACATCCTCCCCATGAATCAACCTCATATCTCTTATCACAATCAAATGTTTGCAATCCCCCCTTATATATATATATATATATATATAGTTAGTTCAATGGAAAATATGAAATACGGAACATACTTGGTAGTTCTACATAGATGATGCACACATATCTCACACAGAAGCAATCTAAAACACAGAGAGACAAACAGCAGTTTTATACTGGATAATTTGAATACTAAGACCAAGCCTGTCAATGAGTCCAAAATACTCGGGGTCAACTCAGACCCGACACCAAAAATATCAAATCCAAGTTCATAACTCAAACAAGTATTTAACAGAATATTATGAGTTGAGTTGATGAATTGATGCTCCTGCACACAGAATATTAAATCAATGTGAGAAGGAAATACCTGATGACAGTAAATATATCCAGCACCAACTCGAAACCTAAGATCACAGAAACGGGTCTTTTGCATGTCAACAGATTTGAATTGAGGAAGTTGTACTCCTGTTGCATTGCCAAAAATTGCCTTGTGCTTCTGCTGCATTTCACCAGATACAACACATTCCCATTTTTCAAGGGCTTCATTCTTCGAATTCTCTAGCCACTCAAATATGGGCTTACTGTAGTCTATAGCAGAGGCAGACCTTGTATCATTGCAAAATACGTCCTATGCAGCATAGTTTAGTTAGATATGCTGAGAATTAAAATTTTTTGGTAAGAAGAAAGCATATATCACAACCATAATCCAAAACCAAAGAAATTACTTACTTCAATGAGGAAGTAACCAGATGGATCGTACTGGTCTGCCTTTTTCATAATTTCATCCATCAAACAATATATCTTGTCCCTCACTTCCGTCAAATATTGTTGTCCTAGAACCAAGAACTCTTGAGTCTGCAAAATATTTG
The DNA here is from genome assembly GCA_025388415.1 of Cynanchum wilfordii. NCBI lineage: Eukaryota > Viridiplantae > Streptophyta > Magnoliopsida > Gentianales > Apocynaceae > Cynanchum > Cynanchum wilfordii. The sequence goes on from JAHSUH010003438.1 coordinate 1,584,801, forward strand.
CCAAACTTGAGTTGAATGCAACAAGAAGATTATGCACAACTAACTAAATCAGAACGCCAACTCCTTAATAATTCCCTGGCCCTAAAGATGAAACACCATTCTTTGCTAAATAAAGAATAAAAGGGAGAATGTACATGTTAGAACATTAAAATTTTAGTTGTTTTTTAAATATCTAGTATATGTCTGTAAAGGTACATACAAATCCGATTTGATGGTCTAAGAAAATCTCACATAGTGGGTTTCCACCAAAAACAAGAACACTATATAAGATGAGTGGACAGTCTGAAATCGATTTGACTTATCATCACATAATTAAATTCTCTATGAATACCCATTTTCCCATTATACATTATAATATTCCAGATAATGAGCTGTTACCTTACCTTCACCTTAGCTTTTCTGCTATGGTAAACCTCAAAGCAAAGGATGACTTCTGGAAACTGTAATGCAATATGTTCATGTATATTTGATAATTTTACCTGTCATGTATTTGCAAGAAGTAATTCCAAGATCAGATAGAACAAAATAAAATAAAGAAATAAATAAAAAGGTGAAGAAAAAAGAACAAAAGGTGCTCTTATAGCTAAATATACAAGATTATGAATTCTTGATTATATCGCTACTTGATTGGTCAATTCATAGGGTGATACGTAATCACAAGTTACCGAAACATCTACATAGATAGGAATTCCCAGTCTCATTGAAGCTTTTATACTTCAAGAATCAATAAGGATACATCCACATTGAATGGTTTATTGCATGAACAAGACATAACAAACAATTGTCTTTAAGCTTCTCTATGAATATCAGGTTGTGATGTGATCATATATGCATGGAAAATATTGAAACTAGCTCTGACATTTCAGAAGTAACATTGGTCAGTTGATTTAACCTACATCGAGGGAACCAATCTATCAGTTATTGTTAAGCACATAATATCATTAACAAAACAATCTAGATTTTATCTGGAAAGAGAACAAGAACCACGCTGATAGTTGAACTGCCCCAAAGTTGATAGGGAACAACTCAGAAACAAACTGAAACTAGATATTGTTTATACCCTGAGGTCAATAAGCAAACTCTGGTCTTCACTGGGAGTTTTTTCTGCAAGCCATTAGTGTGAATTCATAACTCATTGGCAGAGTTTTGAGCATTACAATTATTCATGTTCAGATATTTTTACCCACACACAGCTAATTTAGAAGTTCCAATCAATTTTTACTAACAAGTAATACTATGATGTCAAAAACACCCATAATTTCATATCATGAGTGTAATTCTTGGCGAAAAATTGAAAGGAAAAAAAAAAATTGACTTGAAACTCTCATATTGAACGTTTGTTAGGTAAAAATATTGGAACAGACAATAGTTGGAACAAAAGAAAAATGATGTTACAGGGTATTTTTATAGGAACAAAATTAGTTTAAGCATATCAAAATTAGAAAAATAAAGCTTATTCATGTTCTCATAGGAATGAGAATAGTTGGCGGGTATTTAGTCCCATTTTCCCAACTTAATTAAGTTAATTGTTTAATAGAATTATATTCGCGAGAGACACATCACCAAAAGTACAAATTTAGGAAGTTCCAAAATTAAAATGAACATATCAAGTTCAGATGCATCAAGAGAGGTTGGAGATAATATAAAAAAGTAGGGAAATTCTGCAAACCTTGGCTGAAGAACTTGTAGACTTGAGTGCCCTAACTCTGTCAATTCTTTCTGAGGAACTACTAGTTACCTCCTTACTGCTAGAGCTACCACTACAACAATGCAAAAAGACAGAAATGAAAAGAAAAATAATGCAATAGCTTATTCCAAGACCAAATAACTCAAAAAAAAAAAAAAAAAAAAAAATTCAATGAGAGAATAAAAAAATAGAAGAACCCCTAATGAAAATGTAACACCTACTTAAATGAATGCAACCTTGCAGCTTTTTTGTCTTCATCTTGTTTTTGCTTAACTCTAGCAAGTTCCTGCACTTTTGCAACATAACTTTCCTGAAAATAAGAAAAAGGAAACAATATGGCATTAAAAATGAGATAAAAGTCTATTGACTAAGAAATAATTCTCCCTCCATCTGAATTTATCTACCCCATACATGAGTATTAAGAAAAGAAGTTTCTCTGCTCAATTAGTTACACATGATTTTAATTGAATATATAAAGATCCTCTATTTACCATCAATAGTGATAGGTTAAATTCTCTATCAAAAGTACCTCACATGACTTGCATTTTAAATTTGGATGAAAAAAGAATTACATTAAATAGATGATAGTTAATTCACCCTGATGGGACAAGATTTTTTTACTAGGCATGGGCACAGATTATCTGGGACAGAATGAGTACAAGATACAAAAATATGACATATGTTACAGCCCATCACCAAATCTGTTTATTGTATACTCATCTATTAGAGCCTCACTTCACATAAGTTTTGCAGAAGACATACTGGCTTCGGAATGACTAATGTTCCCTCTCCTATTAAACAAGCTACATTGATGTTTTGCCAAATTCTAGAAATAATAACAAATGAGAGAGAATGTATATAATCTTACAATGCATGAGTTCAGGCAGTAGCAGAATAAAAGAATATTTCTCACTCAAGCAACATGGATGTCAATGAATCATTAAATGGAAGCAACAAAAATCCATCAAAACTATAATTGAAAGAGAAGTATCATAATGTAATAACATGAAACTAAGGCCTGTAGAAGATGCAGGACATAAGATAGTTAATTGCATACATCCAAAGCACCATTTTTCTTGTTGACACGCCTCCTCTTTGTTCTATCCTTTGGAATTTCTTTGTTTGGCATGTTGATCTTATCGATTTCCCTGTTTTTTCACATGTAAAAACATAAACTGAATGTCAAAAGCCAAAAGAATAAAGAATAGAAACCAAAAGTCTAAGAAGAAAAAAAAAATGAGTTCTCAAACCACATAGACCACACAATAGGTTAACAATAGAAACTCCCTGACCTCACAGAAAGAAAAAGAGCATAGAAATATTGGAAGTCTTTTGATTAAGTTAATATTAAATTTCAACTATGAAAAAAATCAAGCATGTGACTAGGTAAGAAATTTCCCTTTGAAAGAAATAGTAACGTGGACAAAAGACAATGGTGTTGAGCAATTTCATGCAAGTTAGAAACAACGAGATATTGGAGAAAGCCAGAAGAGAAATAAGTAGCCATACAAATGCACCATGCTGAGCAAACACGTGAGAGCAAGGACAAAATCTGGTTTACTTTTTTCTGTTGCTCAGTTCTGGCTTGTGTTCATTAAGTGCAAAGAGAACCAAGGTCAGTTCATATAATCCTATGTTCATATGAGATAACAGCTGTTCCCAAACAAGCTTATAATTCCAAAAGCATAGTTCAGGCACAGCTCACTTATAAATGAGCAAAAACATCAAGCTTCAGCTGGCTTCATCTGATAGATTGAAAACAGAACAAACCATAAGCTGCTCTTTTCCCTCTAAAGGAATGGTTTCTTATCCTTAAAAGGTTTTGAAATTATTTTGGCGTGTCCTACATCCTGTAAAAAAATTCAACTGCAACTGCCATTCAGCACTATCAGCTGAATCATACTACCACAGGAACCCAAAATTTTTCACCAAAATTCGAGTCATTAATAAGTTCAATAAAATTCACCTTAGAGGGAACACTAAAATTGGAAGGGCAGGATGTGTCCAACCCCCCACCCCCCAAAAAAAAAAAAATTAAATAAATAAACTACCTTTTTTTTTTTTTTGTTTAGCAAAAATAAACTACCTACAAAGAGACAACAAAGACCTTGTCAATAAATGGATGAGGAGGTTAGCTTACAGAAACGCTGTATTTCAAATATTAAGTTGCACTGGACTTTCTACAATCTAGAGCCAAATTGCACATTGCAAGCCAATATTTTACCTTTGGTGAAAATTGAAAAACATTCAATGAAAAAATTAGCATGAAAAGGGAAAATTTTATACTGACCCCTGACTCAATTGCTCTTTTTGAGAATTATTTGCTGTCAGCTCCCCATTTTTAAATGCTTCTTGAAAAGCCCTCTCTACCAATTCCTCCTCCTTAATAATTTTTAGTTCATCAACCCTGATAAATTCATTAAATTAAATTCTCATCATACCAACATATACAATATAATTAACGGAAATATGAATTGAAACACGAGGCTCACGAGATATCCTCATCACAAGTTTCAAGACAGACCCCGTCTACTTCTACTTTCAGATTCTGCATTCAGAAACATTCATCCACAAAGAAAGATATTTAAAATAAAATAAAGAAAGTTAAAATAAAGATTCAAGAATCAACAAACACAGAAAGAGCAGTTGAATTCAGTACCTGAAGCTCATCGAACACAGAGTGCTCAAAGTCAGGAACCCTAATCAGAGGACTAACCATATCTGGAATGTAAATAGGCCCACCTCGCGGAATTGAAACACTATGGTCTTCTCCAGCATCTGAAGCTTCCATAGACATTGATTTTCTAAAATCTTCTTTACAGCAGGAACTGAAAACAGTGGTAAAGTTAGTTGAAAGGTTTTTGTAGTTGGCTTAAGAATCCAAAATAAATGATTTTCTTCTGGCGAGGGTTTAAGTAAATCCAAATTCCACATTAAAATTTGAATAATGAATAATATTATCTTATAATCCATTACAATATGAATAATGCATTATTTCTAACAATTAGTCGACTTTTTATTTTAATTTAAATAAAATAGTTCATACCCCCCAAAAGAAAAAGCAGGTACAGCAAAATTGAGCATGAAAATGTAGATATGAAGAATATATAACTATATATATTACTGCAACAAAGATCAAAGTTTAGATTATCATGTAAATGACCTTGATCACGTTCGTCACTGTAAATATCAATCTTCTCTCCTTTCCTTTTCCTCTGCACATTCAAATCATGAGATATTAATTTGCATTTGAATCCCTTCTCACTATAAAACTCACAAAATATAGACTTTGAATCAAATCATGAAACGATTGATTCTTAACGGCTTCAATTTCCTCCTCCGATGAGATTGGATATACTCAGCAGAAGAATATAGAAGCTTAGGAAAGAAAATTTAAAAAATACTCTGTTACTCAAGTAATTTTTTTTTTTTTTTTTGCCAACCTTCACTGAAGCTTTGCCCCGGTCATATCCGGGTCCGACCCGGGTCACGCACCTGGTTATGGTGGGGAGTCTTTCCATTGGGGATTTTCTCGTATTCAGAGGATCTCGAACCCAAGACTTGTTTAAGTGGAATTAAGCCGCTTACCACTTGAACTAACCTCGTTGGTGTTACTCAAGTAATTCAAGAGTTATATTTTATATATATATATTTCTTAAACAATCATAATTTTTTTTTAATCACTTGATTTATGGTTATTTTTCTTTATAAAATTTATATAATTACTTTTATATTTAAAATATATATATTATAAATAACTCAATAATATTAGTTTCACAAATTTAAAATGTGTAATTAAAAAATTTTACCAAGATTTAGAATTACTATTGTCGTTAAATCGACCTAGATTAATATTTCAATTACATTAATGAACAGTTTAGGTCTTCACCCGAGTCGTTTACCTAAAAACCTAATCGAAATCAATTAATAAGAAAATAAAAAACAATAAAATGAGATTTTTAAATTGGGAAATTATAGAAAACAATAAACTATAAACATGCAAATATTATATTTAGAATTTCAATCGTCCAAGGTAATGATTCAATCAGAAAAAAATGATATCATAAATAATCACTCAATCAATTATCAATTTGTAATAATATCAAAACAATTCGTCAATCAACAAAATTGTCCAAAATTGAAATCAATGGAAAATAATAAAAAGCATCTTCAATATTCGGTCAATCTATCTACAAATTGAATTATTTAGTGTTCTATTAAATAGGGAAATGAAAATCAAAACAAGATAGAAAATATATTGAGGTTTATAATTCAACTTCAAAATCTATGATAAGAGAAAATTTTCAAATAAATAATTTTGAAAGTAAAATAATGGTGAAATCCCTAATTGTAGTATTGGGTACGGCTTCTTTTTTCAGCCTAGAAAAGGCAGCCAAGTTTTAGGTAAAATTTTATTTGTTTCTCTCTCTACACATTCAAACCGGGAGAGAGAGAGAGAGAGAGAGAGAGAGACACTCTTCCAATCCACCAAATTTCACTACTTTGCCCTAAAATTTTCTCTACAGTTTGCTTTGTGGGTTTCGAGATTTCATGTGAGTGAGTGACTGAGCGTACGAATGGCAAACTACTCTGCAAATGGCTCTGTATATGTATGTAACTTGCCTCCTGGAACAAATGAAGATATGTTAGCTGAGTTTTTTGGCACGATTGGTGTGGTAAAGGTATGAGTTCTGATCAGGTATTTGATTTTAATTACTCTGCATTCTGATAATGTTTTCATCTGTATGAATAATTGATCAGTTCATTGGTCTTTATGTATTGATGCTAATTTCTACTGGGCTTTGTTAGGAGGCCAAAAAAAAAAAAAAAATCCATCTTGACTAGGTCTATTTGATGGAAATTTATGAGCATCTTTTCCCTTTTTTGTTGGGTTAATGCTGTTCCTTTTGGGGGGTTCGTTGTGATTAAAACTCATACTTCTTATGAGTTTGATCAGGCATTGGTATTAATTATTCCTTGCATTATTCAATCATATAGTATTTTGTATCGACTAGGTATATTTGGTGGAAATTTATGGGTTTTTTCCTTTTTTTCCTTTCTTGTGGGTGTGGATGGGATGGGATGGGGTGGGGAGTTCATGCTGACATCCTGATTTGTTTAGTAGTACAATTGCATTTTGGGGATTTCAAGTATAATTATTATCTTATTATTACTCTATTAGAAAGACAAGCGGACTGGTAGACCAAAGATATGGCTGTATCATGACAAAGTGACAAATGAGCCCAAAGGGGATGCTACAGTTACTTATGAGGATCCTCATGCCGCATTAGCTGCTGTTGAGTGGTTTAATAATAAGGACTTCCATGGAGCAACAATTGGAGTCTTCATGGCTGAGTCTAAGAACAAAGATGAACAGACCTTTAATCCAGGGAATAATACTGGTGATCCGAATCTGGGTAGTGATTTTGGTGGCCCTGAGGACATGACTATGGATCTAAATGGAGGGGGTGGACGAGGTAGAGGCCGTGGAGATGTTCCTGGGAAAGCGTGGCAACAAGACGGAGACTGGGTATGTCCGAATACAAGGTCTGTGATGTGATTATTGGTGAGCTACTCTTTCTTGCTTTTATTGATTGCTTCATGACAAGTTTTCTTTGAATTGTTTGAAAAAGAGTAAATAATTTTGTTTTGTTGCTTCTTTCCTTGTTTTGTATTTCTTTTTGGTTGCAGTTGCTCTAATGTGAACTTTGCATTTCGTGGTGTGTGCAACCGTTGTGGTAGTGCACGACCGTCTGGCCCCTCTGGTGGTGCTGCAGGATCAGGGGGGCGGGGAAGAGGCCGTGGTAATGCTGAGCTTGGGGGCCCTAACCGTGGTGTTGGGGGACTTTTTGGTCCAAATGATTGGTCATGTCCAATGTAAGAAATATCACTGTCTGGATTATTTGTATAATCTTGTGTCATTTTGCTTATTGATTTTTCTCTTTTTGAGGAAGAATAACTTTCTCTTGTGCTTCCAATTTGATTGATGCTTCATAATTGGGATTTTTTGTACCTTATTTACCTACTGAAACTACTGCATAGTTGTATTTTTACGTTATAGAAGTTGGAAATAGTAGTTGGAAATAGAAGTTGGAATTATGGCTTGCGAGATTCTTCTGTTTTTCTGAATGGCTCTGTATGTTGTGGACCTTGGATACCTTAAGACCCTGTTGGATGCCCTTGTAATCATTTCAATGTAATTAGGGTCCCCTTAGTTATAAGGACTTAGATTTAATACAACATCTTACATTTTGAAGGTTGAATGAAGATGGTACCTCACCCTAGTTTCATTACGTACAGAAATGTAGAAGTTCTAAGTAATCTTTGTCATGTATGTACTGCTTAACTGAACAGATGCATATAAACATGGGATACTTATCTGTTTCTGTTTTCTAAAAAATGTCATGTTACTCATATGAACATTCTATCTCTGTTTTTTTCTCCCAAAGGAAAAAAGTTTATGTTGTTTGACTCCCCTTTTAATTGTCACTTCAGGTGTGGCAACATCAACTGGGCAAAGCGCACTAAATGCAATATATGCAACACAAATAAACCTGGTCACAATGAAGGTGGTGTAAGGTACAATCTTATAGCTGTAATACCACTAACTCTAACAAGCAGCAGAAAATTGATATGGACTTTTATTGTTGAAATTTTAATCAACCATAGGATGGCCAACAGTTAAATATTGAAAGTTCCATTCTGTTTATGTGAACTTGGGAATATACTTATTTGTAGTTATTCAGAAAGCCCTCATGAGGGAGATTATACTGCCAGATTCCTTAGTTGGTTCTTGTGTTCTGGGTCTCGTGTTCTGGGTTAGGGTATTTTGATCTTTCAATAATATGCAGAAAAGTCCCAGAAATTAATCTTGAAATTCATGTTTAGTTATTTAGTTCTGTCAGAGTCATATTTAAAGTTTTCATAGCTCAAGGAAGGATCAAGAATCTTCTTTCTATATTGGGGATTTTAGGATGGATTTCTAGGAAAGACTTACTAATCCACAACCTCCTCCAAAACACATATTTTAGTTTGCACAGTCATTTAACTTAGTTTACATTCTATTTGGATTGTTGAAAGTGCAATTAACTGAATCCATTTTTCGTTCTTTGGTACTAAATCTGCAGAGGAGGACGTGCTGGTGGCTATAAAGAACTTGACGAAGAAGAATTAGAAGAAACTAAAAGAAGGCGGCGTGAGGCTGAGGAAGTAAGACTATTTTTACTAGGGTGCTATTTTCAGTTCATAAAAATAGTAAATACCAAATCTGCTCAAGTTTGTTTTCAGAAATGTCATCTGTTTCTCTTCTACTTTTGGATTAAAATGCTGAAAGAAGCTATATTGAAATGTAATGCAGATTTTGTGCTTTTTCTAGGATGATTTACAAAGAAATCATGAAGTTACTTTTTAACTGGTTTTCCATTGATTGGGTATACCTTAGCACTAATGGAGAAACTTGAGCAAATTTGATTAAGAAATAAGAGAATGGATTGAAGTTCATTAATTTTATTCTGGAAAATGATTTCTGTTCTTCATTCCCTCCCACCCCTTTTTCCAAAATTACAGGATGATGGTGAAATGTATGATGAGTTTGGGAACCTGAAGAAGAAATTTCGAGCTAAAACACAACAAGCTGAATCAGGTCAGAGCCTTCCTGGTGTTGGACGTGCTGGATGGGAGGTGGAGGAACTAGGTATTATCTTAAAATGTTCTTCATCAACTTTAACTCCATACTTCTATTAACTGGGCATTCCTAACCATTCAACATTCATTATCATCTTTCTAGGAGTTTCTATCTACTGGCTGCATATCTGCATTCTTTTCTCATTCAAAATTAGTCCAAACCAGAGCCATGTTTCTTTTATTTTTCCCACATAGTTTTTAGTTGTATGTTTCTGATCAAGTCGCCAGAGATTTCATTATTTCTGTTGGATTGTCTTTGATTTTATCTCTATGTCAGTTGGGATTTTTGCATTGAATAGAAAAGAATTAATTAATATAATCAGGACAGGGTGAGAAACAAAGATGGGGAAGATAACTGCTGATCGCAAGCATGAGTTTTCTAATCATGTGGATCTTTTTTAAAGAGAATAATAATTAATATAATCAGGATGGGGTGGGGTACAAAGATGGGCAAGATAGCTGCTGCTGATGTGTTGAATCACCACAAGCTGAGTTCTCTAACCCTGTGGATCTTTTGATTAGGAAGCAAGCATGCTTTTTGTTCAAATCAAAAGGCATTCTATATTGGATGTGACAGATATTTTTTTTTTATTAAATTCTGTATCTTGATACTGTTTTTCCTTACTTCTGATCAATATTGTGGCAGGCATGAGTGATAGAGACAAAAGGGAAAGAAGCAGGGAAAAAGGAAGAGATCGCGATGAGAGGGACAGGGATAGGCATCGCAGCAGAAGCAGAGAACATGATAAATCAAGAGATAGAGGCTATGATTATGATTATGAACGCAACAGAGAATACAGAAGGGAACGAGATCGTGATCGTGACAGGAGCAGACATCGTTACTAGGTGGTGTTCTATTTTGAAGCTCTTTGTTGGCAGTTTTTTCTTATATCTATGGCATTTCATTTCAAATTTGATTGAATATTTTCCTTAAAAATTCTGCAAGTTTGACTTATATTTCTTTCTTTGAAATTAATATTGTGGAGTAATTTTTTTTTGTTGGATATATAATTTGGATGACACTTTGTGTTATTTATTTATGGGCTGTCCTTTAGCTTTCATACCAAGCGTTTGCTGAAGTTTTTGAAGTTAGAGAATTTAAATGGCCTCTAAACAAAATTAGCACAAAGGTAATAGCTTGTTGGTACATCTCTTTGATTTTGAAAATTTTATGTCTTAAAAGGTTATTACTACATTTTATTTAGTAACTCATCCTCATCGAAGAAGACTCGCAAGACATTTATTTAGGTAGTATAAAGTCATCTTTTAATTTATGGTCTTTTATTTTTATTTTTTTGCATGACACTAAGGTGTTCTAGATGAATTTTAAACTAATTTTACATCTAGATTAATCTCCAATTGAGCCGAATTAGTTCTTAGAGGAGGAAATTTTAACCTTAATTTTAAATAGTTGCATACTCATACATAAATCTCACTATAGATAGTTCCTTACTTGTTCGCCTGTGTTCACTGGCACTTTGGGGTCAGAATCTTTCATTTAAAGCCAAGTCTATGGTACCTATGTAATAGAAGCAACACCAACTAACACACACTTTTTCTTGAAATTACTACATATAACAGCAATATACCTACAGGATGACAGAAAGAAAGAACAGCCAATGAACCAAATGGCAATGAATAAGCAAGAAATTGCTCACAAAGAAGAAGTTGCTCAACCTAACAAAGAATCAAAAAAAACTCAAAAGAAATTGGTCACTCCTAACAAAGAATCAAAACTTGATGTCTCTCTACTGGAATGAACAAACACTTTACACATTCAATGATTTAGAAAATGACTCACTATAAAATCCCTACTTCAAACCTAAAAAAAAGAAGAAAGAAAAGCAATTATATGCTCAAATGTTCATCCCTGGGCAAACTTTGGACAGTATCAGACCATCTACCTGGAGAATGATCACTGCTATTCGAAGAGCCTTGCGCTTCTGCTCTCGCTTCCCTGATCATCCTCAAGATCTCCCTCGTCATTGGCCTGTTCTCCGGTGCCAGTGACACACAAGCCATTGCAATGTTGAGGAGAGCAGTAAGTTTCTCCTCTGACGCCTCGTTGCTAGATGCAGGTTCATCCCCAGATTCAGTCTCTTCTTCTCGTACTGATCGAACCCACCTAGGAATATCCGAACCATGTTGCTGAACAAGATCTTGGAAAGGAGTTTTCCCAGTAAGGAGTTCAAGAAGTATGATTCCAAAGCTGTAGACATCAGCTTGCTGTGTCAATGGTTTTCGAACATCCCTGCATTCAGGAGCTCTGTAGAATTGTGAAGATGCAGAACTGGATTCTTCGAGTGAATCCGGGTTTCTAAATGCTGTTAAACCATAATCAGTGAGACAAGATTCAAAATCAGATCCCAGTAGTACATTAGATGATTTCAGGTTTCCATGTGTTAATGCAGGGCTCTGGTGAATGTACAGCAACCCTGTAGCTAAATCTTCTGCTATTTTAAGGCAGGATGTCCAGTGAAGAGGTTTGGAACCACCAGATGCTCTTGACCCTGCAGCAACCAAAAACATATATATAACTCTTAGTGATCATTCAAAATGTCCGAGGGGACTTCCTCTAATCTAAATTCAACCCGGGTTAGGCCAACATAGTCTGACTCTTGCGCTCATAGCAAGAGTCGAACCGAGGCTATTAAAAGGAAACTTTGACAGATTAAACACTTACTTTCTTGATAACTAGGAAAGTTCATCATTTCAAATCAGATGGATGCAAAACATGACAGAGAGAAAGTGTTTGTTTAAGCTCACTCACTATTCTCCATCCAATATCTAGAGACAATACTTCGATTAATCCAGATTTAACTCGAGTTATACTTACATAGTCTGGTCTAACTCTAATTCAAGAAAAGACCACATCCCCTAGCTCTCACAGTGAGAATCAAATCAAAGTACCATAAGATTAAGATTAAGTTTTCTTTTTAGCTAGACCATTCTATATCTGAATCCATTACTCTGACTATTCCAATATTAAAGCCGGTTTACACTCACAAAGTCTAACTCGTGCTTAAAGAAGGTCTCAACTCTCGAGAATCGAATCAGAGACCTCTATATTAGGTGAACTATTGTGAATCAAACAAACAAACAAATACAAAGATAAGTTTACTAAAATGCAAATGCAACAATCCAACTATCCAAGTGAACAAATTCAATAAAGTATACCATTAACTAATAAAAGAAGAACAAGAACAAGAACAAGATTTTACCGTGAATCAAAGAAAAGAGGCTGCCATTTGGGAAATAGTCATAAACAAGCAAACGTTCTTCTTTAGCTTGGAAATATGCCCTTAAAGGTACCAAATTAGGATGCCTAAGTCTACCAAGAACTTCAACATGTCCTCTAAATTCTTCAATTCTAGGGTACCTTGCTTCTTTAAGTCTCTTTACAGTCACAATGTATCCAGATTCCATTACTGCTTTATAAGTACTCCCCACAGTTCCCCTTCCCAATGTCTCAGCTGATGCTTTCAACAAATCCTCTAAACTATAGTTCATTTGTTGATCTCCTGGACCACAGAAAACCAGTTTCCCAAGCCCTTCACCTCCTTGATCCCAAGAAAATCCCCCTTGTTTACCTTCATTATCACCGCTGCCGGAGGCAGCACCACCGCCACTAGAGGTTGCAGTGGCTTCTTCTCCTCTCTCCAATCCTCCAACCCCTTTATTACCTGAATTTGGACGAGTTCTTGTTGTTCTACTTCTTGAACATATGATCAAGATTACTATTACAATTAGGAAAATTAGTAGCCCACCAACAATGCTGGGAACAAGAATCAAAATAAGCTTCTTTTTGTGGTTTCTTGATGATTCTTTGTTGGGGGGAAGAATTGGATATGATGGGCTAATAGAAGGACCGAAATCACTACACTGTTTTTGAATTACTTCGCCGCATAAATCAATGTTACCGGAAAATGAGGAGACATTGAACTGACTCAAAGCAGAAGTCGCCGGAATTTGACCGGAGAGTTGGTTGTTAGAAACATTAAAGAATTTCAAACTAGTTTGATTCAACGGTGGGATTTCACCTGTCAATAAATTGTCCTGCAAATAAAGAACATACAGTCTTGGTAACTTCATCACTGATTCTGGGATTTCACCTCTTATCTTGTTTTCGGAAAGAATCAGCACTTTCAGACGGTGAAGAACTGCAATACTAGCCGGAAAATCGCCGGAAAATTTGTTATTGTTAAGGAAAATGGATTTCAGATTTGCAAGTCCGGAAAGAGATGGGATTTGGCCGGATAAAGAATTCTCTTTAAAACTTAATACCCGAAGTTGATCTAACTGGTTGAGACTTTTCCCATCTAATGTACCACTCAAATTAAGCCTTTCAAGCACAAGTTTCGAGACTCTTCCGTTCAGACATTCTTTAACTCCTTCCCAGTTGCAGAAATCACTGCTTCTTTCACGACTCCATTGAAGAACATTCAAAGGGTCTATTGATACCTTCAAACCCAAAAGCGCCTCCGCATCATTACCAACTGATCTTGCTCGTGGCAGAGCAGCAACAAAAATGGCAAGAAAAGAAAGCAAAACCAAGAATGAAGAATAATGCTGCTGCATTGGGGAAGAAATTCTTTCAGTAAAAAAGATTCAAACTTTCTTTAACCCCAAAAAACAACAAAAAGAAAGAAAGAAAGAAAGAAAAGAAAAAAAGATTCAAAAAGGCATCACATGATCAAACAAAGAAAGTATAGTTCAGATCTAACATTATTTTTTTCTTTTCAAAGAAAAAGGGTATCGAAAACTAGTTAAAAAAACTGCAAATTTTGGGACAATAAAGTGCAGAGGAAGGCGCCAATTAGTGTCATTATCAGTACACACAGTTTTGACTGATTAACGTGACAGCAGCAGCAGCAGAACAAAAAAGAAAAAAAAAGAAAGAGAAATAAATTTGAGGGCAAGAATGGAGTTTCTTTTACTTGACAGTGGTTAGAATTAATGGAGGTACTCATCTACTCACTGTGCAAAGAATTGAAAATGGCACAAGAGATCAAGAAAGAAGGAAGAAGGAAGAAGAAGAAAGCTCAAACATGTGGGGAAGGGAGAGAGTCCATTTCCTTTTTCCTGCCTGTCCTGTGGAGTTAATAAGAGAAGGTTAATTAATGTAGTGGGGAAGGAGCCTCAGCTTCAGCGAAGGTATGCAATCAAGAAATTACATATCATATAATAAGGCTGGGAATCATATTTAACTGCTACTCAAAGTAAGCAATCAAGTTTAACCCGGAGGGGTTGGACCAGCGGTAAGATCTCTGGGATGAGCCGTAAACTCGGACATCTTGGGATCGAATCTTGACACCAATCCCCTCGGGGCCATTGGACTTGGGAGTAACTCATTGACTTAACCGAGATACACTTGAGGGAAACTCCTTGCCGAAGGCCTGTGTACCCCCAGAATTAGTTGATGCGTGTTCTAAATTGAACCTGGCCCGGATACCTGGTGGCTTAGCAAATAAAAAGGTAAGCAATCAAGAAATTACATATCATATAATAAGGCTGGGAATTATATTTAACTGCTACTCGTAAAATAAGTGAATTTAGTTTTAAATAAATTTAAATTTTGTCAAAAAGTTTTAGAATTAAAGAAAGAAATATTTAAATCATTTTATATGAAATATTTACAAAGAAAGATTCGTGAATTTAATCCTAAATAAATTTATATTTAAGTAAGTTTAGTTTTAAAATTTTTTTTTTACTTTTAAAGTACCAAACTTTTTTACTTAAGAAAATTAAGGTCATTCTCCACATATTTCGTCAATATTTTTTAAAATTTAATAATTTGCGTGATTCTAATCAATTAAAGAAATGATAATTAAGTCACTTCATATGAAATATGTGCAAATTGAGAGTAAAAAAATGTTACGACACTCATTTACAAAATATTACCGGAAAAGTAAAAAAAAATATATATAAAAATATATTTCATGTAAAATGGTTTGATTACTCTTTCTTTTTATTCAATAAACCACACATATCGTTAAATTTTAAAAAATTTCGATGAAAGTTTGTGAAGAATGACTTTATTTTTCTTATGTAAAAAAGTTTAAAATTTTTTAAAAAAAAAAAAAAAATTATGACTAAATTTACTTAAATATAAATTTATTTATGATTAAATTCATCTATTATTCTATTTACAAACTTATAGGAAAAAAAATTACGAAAATCATTCAGTGAAGACTCCAAAGATAAAAAAATATACGTATATATACATGTAATACATTTCATGTAAATTTAAATTTTTTGATATATATATATATATGTATATATATTTGTATATATATGTACTAGTGAGTTTGACGTTGTTGTGGGGAAGGGGGGCACGACCATGATTAAGCAATATTTACTTTTTTTTTTTTTTACTTTTCTTTTTTGTCGGATACTAAGAAAAATTATTATAAAAAAAAAATAATGCTAAAAATTTCAACAAGTCATTTTTTAAAATCAAATAATATCATGTTATATATATATATATATATATATATATATATTAATAATTAAGTTATATATTATCCATCAATATTGGATGCTTGTTTTTTATATTTTAATAATAGTATAAGATTTATGTGTATGAAATGGAATACCTATAAATAATATAAACAGCCTAATGATATTAAAATATTGTCATGGACTAAATGACTTTAGGCCTTACTTAATAACCGTTCAGTAAATCTCTTAAATTAGTAATATGGACTTCAAATTACAACAATATCATTTCTTCTTTTATTTTTACTTGTCTCCTTAAAATTTAAGATATTTATTGATATTTTTCTTTTATTAAAATTTTTAAAAATAATTTTTTTTTATATAATAAATAAAAAAAAAAGAAATATATATTTAGATTATTCCAAAAGTTTAAAAATCTTTGCAAGTCCAAATTTATTATTGTCCCTTCAAAAGAAAAATATAAAAAATAAAGAATGAAAGGGACAAGGTATTAACCCTAAGTGGTTGGATCGGTGGTAAGATCTATGGGATAAACCGTAAATTCGGACATCTTGTGATTGAATCCCGACACCAATCCCCTTCAGGGCCATCGGATTTGGAGGTTAACCCCTTGAATTACTCGAGGTACACTTGTAGAAAACTCCTTACCGAGGGCCTGTGTACCCCCAGGATTAACCGCGGTGCGTGTTTTCAATTGGACCTGGTTCGGATACCTGGTGCAAATAAAAAAAAAAAAAAAAAAAAAAAAAAAGGGACAAGGAACAAAATGAATGTGAAATTATGAATACATAAATTAATCCTTAAATTTAGAGCTATTATTCTCCCCACCAACATATATTAATTCACTCATTTTTATGTTAAACACCATTAATATAGTCTTCTAATATCCTTTGCATATATATATATATAGATATTTAAAAAAATAAATAAAATGCTATTAATTAGGCTCAAACTACAAAGTAATAAATAAAGTATAATTTTAACTTAATTTATATGTATACATATGTATACATATATATACATATATATACATATATATACTATTAATACTATTTTTATGTCTAGTGAGGAATGACCAACTCTTCACTTGATTCTTTTGTAAAACATTGCTTCTTTATATGTTTGCTTTGATCATATATTATTCAATATTTGAAAGAGGATTTTATATTAGACTCCCTTCATATATATATATATATATATATATATATATATATATATATATATATATATATATTTATGTCATATAAAATATATAAAAATTGATTTTTTTTTTATTAAAAATTTTATAATACCTTTTAGCTTTTTGATAATATGGTAAGTATATATATACATCATTATCTTGCTAATGTAACTTTAGTCATATACTCCATATGGCTTGACATAAGTGAGTAAGTATCTTGCAAATGTGTTGCACAAGGTTACGAGTTTAACACTCATTTTTTTGTGTTATATAAGAGACATGTTGAGGTATTAAAACGTATTATTGAGTAAAATGTTCAACTCCTACTTAATAACCGGTCAATTAATCTCTTAAATGAGCGATATGAGACTTCATATTTCAATATTTTTTTTTTGTGTATATATATTATATATATATATATATATATTATATATATATATTTATATTTTGGTTGTTGCACAAAGACATATGATAATATAGTTGGTATGGTACAAATATAGTGTTTAGAACAATGACGGCTTATATTTTGAATACTTCAACATTTATATTTCCCACCATATCCATCCTTTATAGGACCCCCCCCCCCCCCCCCACCCCACCCCACCTTAGAACCCTACAAAATTCCATAACAATCTCGACACTACTACTCCTAAAATTTAATTTGTACGATAATTTTCCATAAAAATATTAGATTAACTTTCAATGTAAGTTAATTCACTTAGGTTAGATTACTAACTATATTATAATAAAAGATACTAACATCTATGTCTCCACATAACATAAATTTTAATAAAAGACTATTATATGAACAATAAATCGGAATAAAAATAAGGGCCGACTTTAGAATTCTTTTGCTTTAATACCTTGCAATATTAAACTTTTAGCTTAATATAATATAAAAGTGCATTATAAATGCTACACAAGGTCGAGAATTTAACATTCGTTGTAAGTGTCATGTAAAAGTCAATATGAGTCCCTAAGTAGAGTTGTAAACGAGTTGAGTCTAATCGAACATTAGAGGTTTGAGTTTTTTTTTTCCAAACACTATACAAGTAAGGTCGTTTAATGCTTCGAACCAAAAATTTTGTTCGAGTTCGTTCAATTATTTGTTCGTATAGCTCGAGTTCGCTCAATTAACTTTTAAAGTTTAGAATTCGAATTTACCTTATTCAATTTTTTTTTTTTAAAAAAAAATTATATATATATATAATTATTTATAATTTGTTCGCGAATAGTGTTTGATTAGGCTTGAAAATTAATCGAGTTTAAAAAATTGTATGAATTCAGTTTGTTTAATAAATGAACGAGCTCGAACGAGCTTTGTTCGCGAATATCTTGGTTTGTTTACAACTTTATTCCTAAGTAAGAGTTGGATTTTGCGGGTGCAATTCGGACCAAAACTCAATTTATTTTCATGTATTATAACTCGAACTCATAACTTATATGTTGGATTATAATAAATATGTTATTAATTAAGTTATATTATCTCGTTAGATATATAAATTATTTGAAAAGATATATATAACTTTGTAATATTCTTCAATGAATGTTATAGACTACAATTAATCTAAAATCGAATCGTGTAAAAATATTTACTTTTTATAGCTTTGGAGAAGAGAATGATGTTGGAGAAATCTCAAGGCAAAGAAAAAATGAGGAGTGGCTGAGCACACTCATTTGACTCCTTTTTTTCCTTTTTTTTTCCCAAAAATGTTTTATTATTATGGTTTGTCAACAAGACGTAACTCAGTCGATAGTATTCTCACTTACGATATAAGAGGTCATGAGTTTGAGACATAATAGAAGTTAATATTTTTTAAAATAAAAAATAATAATAATTATTATTATTATTATGGAAGAACTAAAATAAATAAATAAAAAGGGAAAACATGGAGGGACACGTGTCTTAGACAGCACGTGAAGGCAGCTCAGACTTTTTTGCAGATCAAGAAATACCTTTTTATTTTTTATATTTTTTAAAATAATTTTTCTTTTAGAAAAACAAAAATGTAATAATAATAATAATAATAAAATAAAACTTTTATTTGATTGGTAATGGCTTTCTCTGAATCTGTATTATTTTGTTGGCTTCATTTCTCCACCATTACCATTGGACCATAATGTTTATATATATATAATTTATTAAAAAACAACGTCGATTGGTTCAAGTGGAAGAAGTTTGGTTATCATTTGCATGGTCTCAAGTTCCGACCTTCCTATAGAGAGACAGTTGCAGAGAGAGCTTCCCTCTAATAGGGGTCCGACGCAATTCGACACTGATTTAATTGGAGTTTAAAGTAATTACCGGATACATATAAATTATCAAAAATATATATGATTTATTAAAGTAATTAAAGAGACAAAACTCAATACATTACCTTCCATCTATAATGACAAAGATTTGTTGTTCAAATCACATAAATAGTTATAAATTAATGATAAAACATTTCAAAATTAAATAATAATATTTATCTGATAAAAAAAGTGTTTGTTTAATTAAAAAGAATTTGATTCTTCTTTATATATATATAAAAATAATGAAAATATGATAGTCTAGTTGGTTTGGTTTGCTTTATTTACGTGTCTCACATGGTTTGTCAAGTGAGAGGCTTGAGTTTGATACATTGCTAATGACGACTTTATGCCGCAATTTTAGTTATATGTGTCGATGAGAATATCATGTCACAAAAAAAATAATAATAATAGTGAAAAAGTGATAACTTAGTTGGTTTCGCTTGCCATACTTAAGTGTTTCACCTAGTCTACTAAGCGATAGACTTAAGTTCAACACATATCAGTAATGGTTTTATACTGCAATTTCAACTATATGTTGTAGTTTTAGAAGTCTACTCTCACGAATTCCTACCGGGATTAGTCGATGAAAATACTGAATGAACGAGAAAATAATAATAATAATAATAAAGAAAGAAAACCAAAGGAAAGGAATAATATAAGGAGGGGAAAGGCTTTTTCTTCATCGTTTCTCTCAATTCAAAACTGCAACCACGTTGCCTCGTCATACACTTTGGATCTTTCTTCCAAACTGTATTTTTTTATTTTCATTTTTTTTTCTTTCTTATATATGAAAAATATTAAAGATATTATTTGCTACATCCTAGAAAACTACATTTAGCATGTAAGAGCGAAAATTAAATCTTTTTCCGAGTAAGAGTTAGATTATACAATAGCTTAGTTAAACTCAGTTTGAATTAGACAAAACAGTAGTTATAGATACAAAATAGTCTAACAAAAAAAATCATATTAAGTCAAAAAATAAGTAAATGTTATTCTACCTATAAATACAAATATTTTAAATCCGAGTAAAAAAATCTCAAAATGTTAAAAAATATATATTTACCTAAAAAAAAAAAAGAAGATATCATAGAGAGAGGGTTATGTGAAAGAGAACAACTACTTGTCCTGCAAGGGATGGCCGAGTTGGTGGAGTAGGGCACTGGGGACTGCAAGGTCCCTGGTTCAAATCTCACCAACGCCTTCTTGGTCGGCTGTTACACGGGGTTTACCCAAGTGTAGTTTACCCCTCGGGCGTGGTTTTCCAGGCTATTGCGCTATGCCCGAGGGTTTACCCAGAGCGCACTCGACGAGTAGCGGCTGCGGGTTCCCCCGTCAAAAAAAGAAAAAGAACAACTACTACACAATATATATATATATATATATATATATATATATATATAGATATTAGGTACATATATATTTAGGTTAAATGCAATTAAATTTGAACTTATTAATTTACATATAGTCATAATTTTGATGGTGACTCATAACCTAAGAATAGTAGTTATGTGTTAATTAATACAAAGTAAATTCAAATTAGTTGAACAAAATTAAATATCTAAATTTATATATATAATCAAATTACAAAACTTTATAATATTGACATAGTGCTCATTCTTTTGTTTTCACAAATATTTCTATTTAAACCCTAGAAAAAAGTAACAATGTAAATAAAACATATATTATAAGTTTTATAAGTAAAGTCATAAGATATTTTAAGCTCTTAGTTTGATACAATGAGAAAATGTTATACGTGGTCGAAAATTCAACATTCGTTGTGAGTGCCATGTAAGAGTAGGGGTGAAGCATTCCCCAGAGTAAGAGTTGAACTCTGCAAATGCAACCTCGGCTGGATCTGGATTAGTTGGAGTTGTAATAGCTTCGGATACTAGATAGTCTAACCAAAGTCATAAGATATTTTAGTCTTTACTAACACCTGTTGGTCCAAGTGAAAGGAGTTTGGTTCCTTATCCGCAAGGTTTTGAGTTCGAACATTGCCAATGGAGTAACAAGTATAGGGAGTGCTTCCCCCCAAAAGGGGTCCGACATGGCTCAAATCTAATTTAGTTGATGTTCAAAATGACTATCGAACACAGATATTTTAGTTTTTATAGTTAAAATATACATCAATTTTGATATTTTTTCAAAAGGTTTTTTTTTTTTTTTTTTGTGAATGACAAGTAAAAAACATATATATGGAGTGTGAATATATATATATATATAAATGTGTGTGTGTGTGTGTGTGTATATATAGTGAGAGGGGAGCTATAATATTTAATTTTTCACGAAAAGAAAAGGGAAAAGGGGGGATTTTGGTAGTTGAGAAAAGGAAATTTAAAAAAAAAAAAGGAGACAAGAAGGAGTGAAGTAATTGAATGCTTAAAAAAAAAAAATAGTATTGGTAGTGTTTGTCACAAGTAAAATGTTAGTATTGTATGGTCCAGTTTGGTTCAACAAAAATAAAAAAAAAAAAAAAAAGGGCACAAGAATTGAGTGTTGCAATAATTTCTTGGTTTTTTTCTCTTGTTCTTTTTCTTTCTTCACTTGAAATACACTCCTTACCCTAATTTTTTCATCCAAATATATCTATCTAACCATCTACTACATAAATCATAAAGGAAACCATAGGTAATGAAGATTGTTATCTACTTTTTTTTCATTATTATTGTGCATTGGATGATTGATTTAAACTTATAAAAACGGTTAAGATAGCAAAACAAAACTCGTTTTTTGTTAGACCATCCGATATTTGGAATCATCACGATCCCGACTAATCTAAATTCAGCTCAGCGCTTGTAAAGTCCAACTCTTACTTGGAGGAATGTCTCATTTGTCTCTTACATAGCGCTCACAGTAAATGTTGACGTCATGTAACATTCATAATGCACTTTTCTATTGTACCAATCCTTTATTTAATTTGTAGTAATTTTACGTGTAATTTAAAAAGTTATAAGTTCAAGACAAATTAGAAATGCAATACCCTAAAAAAATTATAAAAATAAAATCTTATTAGTGGATGAATCATAATGTAATTTATTTCTTTAGCTTTTCCAAAATTTGATTTACATTAATAATTATTTGAGAAGTACATATATATAAATACATTATTTATTATTTATGGTTACAATGACACAACTAATGCCATTTTTGTATCATTAGTGATACAGATTAATCACTCAATTCAGTTACAAATAGTTTTTTTTTTCCCTTGTCCTAATACTCAAAATTCAGGGGAGAAAAAGTTCAAATTACAATAAAAAGATAATTGGAAAGGAGTTAAATAAATTTTGGTATTTTTTTAAGTTGTAAAATTTCAAAAGCATATATACATACATATTATACTTTTGCTTTAGATTGAACTTGCTGTAAAAAAAGGTTCATGAAACTGTAAAGAGCTGACACAAGTTTGTTGTTTGCAATGAAACTATCTGAGCTTAAACTGTAGTCAAAATTACTGCTGAATTCAAATGTAACAGAAACAAAATCGCTTCTCGACAAATAAATAGTGTACAAAGAAACTGAACATTTTCTTACTATAAAACCGGCCAAAATCAGTTGTAAAGCTAAATTTCCCTACCTAGATCTTGATATTGAAATAGTCTGGGTCAAAATGGTGTAGTCTTACATATCCATCTTCACCTCCACTAGCAAAGCTGTTCACACAACCACAAAAAATAGGAAAACAATTTTTAAAAGGAGAAAAGAAGAAGAAACTGTGTTACAACTCCAAGAAACACACTCAATGGAGTAGGATTCTTCAATCCGTCAATAAAATGGGTCATTCACAGAAGCACCTACTATAATAACCTTGGAATTTCTGTTAAAGGCTTACCATGTCAAAAAAAAATTCCATAAAAAATCCCAAATGCAGTTGAATCCTGATATATCCTACTTACAGATAAATTAATCAAAATTGTTTATTGACCATTTAGTTTGTTGAGCATGAGTCCAAATGGAAGTAATTTTTACAAGATTCTAGCCAATAGACACAAGAATCATATAAATCACCAAATCCTCAGATAAGCATAGAAGTATATTCTGAAAGGGAAGCAGAGAACTACGGTAGAAGCTGGTCAATGACACTGCACCAACGGACTAAATAACGGGAGTGTTTAGGTAACTGTTAACATTACTCAGTGGGGAATATACACACATAACAATTGTAAACAATGTAACCTGACTGAGAAAACTACCTTAAGACTAAATGTATAATAGGGGATGCATTCAAGTAACCATAACAGGCCGTAGCAGCACTAATGCCAAGACTTGCTACCTATACTCCTAATCAATCAATTATAAGAGATTACCTTTTCCCATCAGGGTTGAAAGCAAGAGCATTTATTGGCCCAAAGTGACCCTTGACACCTCCAATTTCTTCTTGAAGAATCTATTTACAAATTTTTGAGAAAAAAAAAAACTGTTAAAGAGTTACAGATTCACAAAAACCAAATAGAAAATTTCGTTAACTCTCATTTACCTTGTCAAAGAATTTTGCCTCAAACTTTCCAGCTCTATGATCAGTAGTTGTAACTGCTGATGCATCCTGACCCCCTCCCAGTACCACCTGCATATTTGTCATATCAAGAAAACATTAATACTATAAGTGAACTATAAAAGGTACACACACCCAACATGAGACCAACTGGTATCTAAAATCAGGTGCCAACAACTGTCATCCAATGGTTACAAAATACTGGTAAAATGATTATACAGCAACAGTAACCATGCAATGTTAACCAGGAAACTATGCAGCAGAGAAACAGAGGCCGCAATAATTTTATAAACTAATAATACTGTTGTCATTTTACACATATACATATTGCAAAAAATCTAAGCTTATTGAAGCTGGAGATTGGAACTTGGACCAATCAATTAGGGCTCACTCTTTTTGTAGCTTCAACTCCAGTTCAATATGAAAATTGTAGAGGAATAAAATTAGGATAAGCCACCTACTTATGTTAATAAGTGTATAAAACCTCCATCAAGAGAAAAATAAATGCTACAAAGACTGAAAAACATTACATAAAACCAAAGGAAAAGACACGAAGGATGTCTGCAAGAACTCAGGAGGGGTCTGATAAGGACAACTTTAATATGTCAGCTGAATTATGTGGTAATTTTCGCTCTAGATAAGCAAGAGTGGAAGAAATCTGATTCAGTGCCTTCAAATTCATAAAAAGCGTGAAAAACTTAATAAACAATAAAGTGCAACAAATACATACATGGTCAAGCAGTGGAGACATTGTAACTGCATTTACAGGACGTTCCGTCACATAGGTCTTCAGAAGCGTCAAGGTTCTTGCATCCCAAAGCTAACAAATAAAAACCGTCAGAATATGAGGAAGGAAGAAAGACTACTGGTGAAAAGAGAAGTAACAAGCAAAAGATAGAAGAGATCAAGAAAGAAGTATACCTTAGCTGATTTATCAAGGGAACCGGTTATAAAATGTGAGCCATCTATTGATTTTGAAAGCGATGTAATAGCTTTTTTGTGACCAGTTTCCTTCTCGGATTCTTTGAGTAATTTACCCGTCTGAGCAAAAGAATAAGTACATAAGATCCAATTACATTCTTAAACGACAACAAATTATATGGTCTTCATAGGCAGGAAAATGATTTGTTTAGGTAATTCTTCCACTGTCCTATGGGAATCCCATAAGTAGAATTTTTTTGCAGATCTATGAGTTGATTAGCCATCAGAAGAACAAATGTTAAACATGTTTTCTCAAAATTCTTACCTCAGCATCCCAGATACGTACTACAGAATCTTCTCCAGCACTAATAATTGTTTTGTTCAGAGGTCCCCAAACAGCTCTGTTAATTCTCCCCTGTGGACCTTTAAGCATAAGTACAGATTCACCAGTTTCTGCAAAGAAGCAAAATAGTCAACAAAGTGGCACATAGCTAAATAAAGGAAAACTCCATGAATAGATACTAAAATGACTTCCGAAATTTAATCAAACGAGAAAAATGCTAACACAAATACAGGAACTCGTATTAACAGTAAAATGATACAAGAACTCACGGTCGGCAGGATCTTTTGCAATGTGTTTGACATGAATGGCTGAAGGCAATCCCATGAAAGGGTCAGTTGTTATGACTGCAAGCTTATCACCAACTGCCAAATCAACTGACCTCGTGGGAGAGTCAAAGTTGAATGTGTACAACTGAGTCCCTGTTTTAACAGTCCACAACTTTGCAGTCTGATCTGCACTCCCAGTAATTAACAAACTCGAATCCCCTGTGACCAAAAAACAAACCCATTATTCTTACGATTCAAATTCATACAAATTAACCATAAGCACGAACTTTTCATTTTCTTTAGAGGGTTTCTATCCATATGACATAAAAAATATAAGAGGCAAAACTAGCAAAATCCTCAAAGGAAATATTGGGCTCTGTTTATTGAAACATTTATGACAAAATGCGAATGTATTGATCACATAATCATGTAATTGAATATGAAAGGCAGGTTTGGATAAGCTGGACTTAATCTTGTTATGTTCCATCCTTGGTTTGTTGATCCAGTAAAGGCTTAAAGATCTGATAAAATCTCCAGAAAACCAATGTAAAACTTTTGTAAGGTTCTTGTTTAGGCCTCCAGCAGCAATCCAGAGAGTAAGTATATCAGTGCCAATCAGCAAAGAATTATTAATAGATTAATTTTCATTCACAAGTACTATTTTCGTCAATTAAACATTTTATAAATTTATAATAGGAACGAGGATAACAAAGCAAAATTTGCAGAATCAAATGGAAAATACATGAACATTTCCCAGTCCCAAATAAATTCAAGCTCAGGTTGGTAAAAGACATGATTTCCAATCACCCACAGATTCAAAGGCAATAAGAAGAAACATCGAAAAGCCAAAATCAACCCAAATGAAGGCTACTGCTTCCCAAAAAAGGGTAACAGAGAAAGCCATTGACACCTACCTATTATACTCATTATCAATACATTCTATATACAATTTTATTTTAATGAAACAAAAACTTCCACATACAAGCACCAAAAATTCCAAGAAAAGAAGAAATTTTTTAGATACAAAAGGAAAGCACCCATATCCATATAGAAAAAGCAAGTGACAGATTTATGTAGGAACTACAAAAATTAAATAAACTGTAAAAAAAAAAAATTATTCCTTACTTGAGACATCGCAGCACCAAACAGCACCGTTGTGGCCACGGTAAGAGCCGAGCCTCTCGCCATTGTCGGCGAACCAAACTGTAGGATTATGATCTTTCGCACAAGAAAACAAGAGATCTCCATCTCTATTGTACTTGAGAAAGGTCAAAGGCCTCTCATGGCCTTTCATCAATATTGGCCTCATCTTCTTATACGAAAATTTTGAGAAAATTTTCCTCTCTCAGATAATTATTTTTTCACTTCTGGAGCAGTGAAGAAGAAAAAAGAAAACTCAGAAAGAGAAAAGCGCGAAGAAAAACCCTAACTTGGTGGTTCTAGGGAAGACGAGACGGGCGCAACCCTTAATCGGTTCGGGTCGCCTTACTTTAAGGTCCTTTAATTATATGATTTTGCTAATTAAGTTGTTAATATATATTTGTTTTAGCTAGTAAGTCCTTTAATTTATTAATTATTTTCAACAAGATCCTTTTTACTTAGATTGACAAAATTTCTTCAACTTTATGTTTAACAACCAAGATAAAGGTTAAATTAGTCCATAATTTAAAAATAAGGAAAATTCTTCGACTTCAGTCTCCTAACTATTTAGGTTTTTCCGAGTTGTTCATAAATCTTATATTTCTAAACTAGTCATTCCGATAAAAAATGATAATATTCAACCACTTTTATACATTAATTTTTTTTTTTGTTTGAAACCGAATCTGACAGTATTATGACTGAATTGGGTATCGAACCTCTAACCCCCCAACCTTTAGGTTGGGAGCATGAGTGACCATTCGACCACAACTCATTTGACGTATATACATTAAAATTAAAGGGCTTTTTGTCACCTCAAGACATAATTATTCTTATATTTTTCTTGGATATCTTGATTCTAAAAAGTAGTCAAATATTAGTCAATTTTGATCGAAAAAAATCAAGGGTTATATTATAATTTCCATAATTGTTTGGTTTCATTGGTCTTAACCAATGTTATCTACCATCGGACCAGTAACAATAACTAATTTCTTTTGTTGTGAATATTCTCTTCCCCTATTAGAAGTCTTTCTATGAGCGAATATCGAACTTCTAACTTCATAACTAAAAGACGAGACAAATAGTCACAATATAGTAATAGTTATTGTTTGGTGTCATTGTACTGAACTTTTGTAAAGAGGACAGTACCCTTGTGTATGATACTCATGAACTATTTCCAAAAATGGAAATACAACCACAAGAAGTAAGTATAATTTGTCTAGTGTGACATCTCTCCATGGATGATGTTGTACTAATCCTGCTTGATCTTTTTGGTTAAGCTTTCGTATCCGACAGCCACTTTGAACCTCAATTATTTTGAGTTGTGTCGGATTCCAATAGAAAGAAACTTTCCGTACATCTGTCTATTTATAAGTTAAAATTTGAACTCGAGACTTTCCATAAAAGGAACCAAATTTCTTCTACTTGAATCAATAGATATTGGTCGATTAGTTTGATTCAATGCATGATGTTTCTGTCTCATATCACCCTTTCCTTTCATAGGCTGTCAGTTTCTTATCCTGAGCTCCACCAGAAACTCAAAACTCTTTCTGCGCTCCATCTGTAAATAGTAAAGAGAAAATGAAACACTTGATCATTCACTAGTCCTGTGTTTATCTGTATAGACTATAGAGAGAGGGAGATATATACTATATATATATATATATATGTATGAATATATATCAGAAGACTTCTACAGCAGGAACAAACAAGGGACATTAGCTTATTGTAGGTAATTTGCATACCTTAAATCATACACACAATAAATGAAATCAAGATGAGAAATTTATCAAACACTTTCTGCGGGAATATATCTTGCTGCAATTCATGAGAGCATATTGTGAATTTCTCTTAAAGTTTGGCATGATTTTTTTGCTTTGATCATTCAATATTCCTGTGTTTATCTGTAGAGAGAGGGATATATACATATATATACAGAACACTTCTAAAGCAGCAACAAACAAGAGACATTAGCTTACTATATGTAATCTGCTTATCTTTAAGTCATACACAAATAAATGAAATCAAGATAGAAAAAATATACCTATTAAATATGAATGTTGTTGAAAAGTATGAACTTGCAATGGCCCCGGAATTCATGTTGTCTTCGCGATTGGAGAAATATCATATCATCCGACATCAAGAAGAAGTATACGAGGGCAATTATGCAGGTCCATCATCTGTAAGGATAAACATTTTAGCAGTTCATATATACACTCAGTTTGTGGTGAGGTATTATCATCAGAGAGAAAAACTAGTAATTTGTTTTGATCCTCAATCCAGCTGCATCCAGGTTCCTTTTCTTTTCTGTTCACAGAAACTCTAATCCTTTCAACATCATTCCATCTTCCAGCCTCGGCATAAGTATTGGATAAAAGTACAAGATCTGAAGATTTACAAGGCTCGATTTCAGAAAGCTTTTTAGCAGCAAAATCAGCAAGCTTAAAATTCTTATGCAAACGACAGGCTCCAAGAAGAGCTCCCCACATTCCTGGAGTAGTTTTTATCTTTAGTTTGATTACTAACTCAAAAGCTTCTCTTATTCTCCCTGCTCGGCCAAGCAAATCGATCAAGCAGGCGTAATGTTCAGCCAATGGTTCAATGGCATACTTTTCCAACATGCATCTGAACAAGGACACACCTTTGTCAACCAAGCCAGCATGACTACATGCTGATAGAAGCTCGATAAAAGTAACATGATCAGGAATCACATCATTTTCTTCCATATCTTGGAAAAGTTTAACTGCATCGATCCCACGTCCATTGAAAGCATAACCTGCTATCAAAGAATTCCAGGAAACAATGTCTAGGATTTCGACATCTCTGAACACATGTTCAGCACGAATTATGCTTCCACATTTGGCATACATGGAAATCAAAGCATTACTAACAATTAAATCTTTGTCATAACCAAACTTGATCACAGCATGATGAAGTTGCCTTCCCACTCGTTCAGCAGCAAGATTTGCGCAGGAACTCAGACCGGAAGCAAAAGTAGACTGGTCAGGCTTCTTTCTGTCCTGCATCATCAGTACAATGCACTTAAGTGCATCCACATGAGATCCATTTTGTGCATAACCTGAAATCAAGGAATTCCAAGAAACTACGTTCTTTTCTCGTATGTGTTCAAACATTTCGTTTGCCTTTACCATATTCCCACCTTGAGCAAAGCCAGCAACCATGGTGTTCCAAGTTACTATATTCTTTTGGGGCATCTGTTTAAGTAGTTCAAATGCTTCATCCATTCTACCATAATGAGCATATCCTGCAATCATTGTATTCCAGCAAATAACATCCCGGTTTCTAACTTGATTGAAAATTTGACGTGCATCATCAATTCTGTTGAGCCGAATGAGACCTGAAACTATCGCGGTTTGTGCTCCAACGCTTTTACAGGGCATTCTGTTCAATAGATTTTTTGCTTCCTCAAGCTGACCTATTTGAGCATGACCATTGATGATTGTAGTCCATGAAACTTCATCCCTCTCTGGCATCTCACTGAACAACTTCAGTGCCTCATCAATCATGTAATTCTGAACATACGCAGCCATCATTGCATTCCAAGCAACTACATTTTTCGCTGTTATCTGATCAAAGATTCTTCGTGCTGCCAAAATACTACCATGCTTAGCTAAGCCATTCAACATTGTAGCATGAGAAACAACATTTGGATTTGGAATACTCTGAAAAACCTCCATGGCAATACCTAAATTACCAACTGCAATGTACCCATCTAACATTAAATTCCACGAAAAGCTATCCTTTTCTTCCATCTGCTCAAAAAACTCTTCAGCTAAACACATATCCCCACTCTGTGTATACCCTGAAAGCATTGTATTCCAAGAAACTTGGTTCTTGATGGGCATTTCATCAAAAAAATTCCTGCCTTCCTTCACCCTCCTATTCTTCACATACCCTGAAATCATTGCATTCCAACAAGCAAGACAACTCTTATCCTGCATCAAATCAAACACATTTCTAGCTTTTTCAAGAAACCCATTACGGGCATAGCAAGTAATCATCAAACTATAAGTAAAAGAGTCTCTTTGAGGCATTTTATCAAACAGGTCACAAGCTTCTCTAAAATGGCCAGAAAACAGGTACCCATTAATCATTGTATTCCAAGAAATCAAGTTCCTGAATGGCATTCTATTGAAGAGGGCACGTGCTTCAAAGATTCTTCCATTCTTGGCGTAGGCAGATATCATTGAATTGTAAGTAAAAATGTTGGGACGGATTATTTGATTAAACGTTGTAATGGCTTCATCAATTCTACCCCTTTTCGATAATTGAGTGATCCTTAGATTTTGCTGAAACACTTCTGCAACACAGCCCACTCTTGCTTTCATCTCTTCAACCCAAATTTAAACCAGAAATTCCCCAAACTTTCAGCAATTGCAAGCTTTCATCTTTGAAATCTACATTTTGATATTCATTCCAACTAAAGAAGTTTAAAAATATATACTTTAATTTTGCCTCTAATATATAATATAAACAAAAATTATATTATACGATGTATGATTATATATATAATATATAAACAAAAATTATATTGAATTTTGTAGACTTTTTTTGTTTTTTGAAAGTAAATTTTGTAGACTTCGTGGACATCATTGAAACTCAAAAACT
Source organism: Cynanchum wilfordii (assembly GCA_025388415.1). Classification (NCBI taxonomy): domain Eukaryota; kingdom Viridiplantae; phylum Streptophyta; class Magnoliopsida; order Gentianales; family Apocynaceae; genus Cynanchum; species Cynanchum wilfordii. The sequence continues at coordinate 1,615,893 of JAHSUH010003438.1, forward strand.
CATATCAATTTTATTCAATTTAAATTTATACTTATAATCTAAGTCTTTTTCACAAAAATTAATGTCAAACTAAAAAAAAAATAAGGGGTAGTTAGATTTAGATTTCTTGTCATGAAGATGGAAAGCAGAGGAGATTTTGGTTCTCTTATCCCACATCGATTAGGCTAAGAAATTCAAGGAAACAGAAGCTCTATAAAATGGGCCGCTCTACAATGAAGAACTCATACCTTTCTCGGCCTTTTGGCTAAGATCAAGTGTAGTATCTGTTCTTATCAGTTTAATATCTGATATGTGGGCCATCGGCTCACACGATATTAACTCAATTTTTTAAGGGGGAGAGTCCAATGGGTAGCTTGCTATTCGGGCTCTCGTGAGTCGCCTTGGCGTTGCACTGCTGCCTAGGCCTGGCTAACCCCACCAAATCCAGTTTACTATTTTTTCCTCTTTTCCTCTTTTGAAAAAAAAAAACTTTACATCTTAGGAATGTGTGAGAAATAGTTGAAACTATGATAAATATACAATTTGGTTAAATGAGTGATTGAAGTTAATAGCTTTTTTTGATCTAATTTTTTAAACGATTGAAGTTAAAAGTTACACATATACAATTTTAGTTAAAATATGTAAGTTTTTTAATGTGTAATATATATAAGAATGAATATAGATATTCATAGTTAATTTGAAATATTATTTTTGGTGCAGTGAGTAATGGATCGTAGTTGCTGTCAAGCCTATAATTACGGAATATTTTACAAAATGAGCTTGATGGTCGAATACATTAGAAGTTTATTTTACAAGCTTTGGTGGTCCTTTTTGTAAAAGCTTGATGGTCGAATACACTAAAAGTTTTAATCTACTTTGATCCTTTTGTGTGTTTAAATTAAGGAAATATTTAACAAAAGGATTAAAGTAGGTTAAAACTTTTAATGGGAGGGATCATAATAGAAGAAAAATGTAAAAAATTATACATAAAAAACATGTAATTAATATATATATATTATAAAAGAAAATATATTTTATAAAATAGTTTCCTTTTTAAAACCTTACATTAATATTCTTTTTTGATAAATCAGTACTAATTCGAGAGGGATTCATATGAGAAGATTCTTAAAACTACAACATATGACTAAAACACGACACAAAGGCATGCTTCAGACAGTAAATAAAGAAAATCTAAATAAAAAATAGCGATATCAATTGTATTACTACTTTTCTCAAAATTATAGGTTAAACATTAAATCAATTTTCAAAAACTTCTATTAATAAAATCAAACACCTTTCACATATATTACAATCTTTACTATTTCTCTTTCTTTGACAATTCTATAAAACATATTTCACAATTATCAATTCTATATTAAATAAAAACTAAATTCACATACCACTAAAATGTTATTTTTAGAATTAAAATAAAAATTTAAGTACTTACACACATATAAACTATATATATATATATACAACATATATATATATATATATATATATATATATATATATATATATACACACACACACATATATATATATATATATAGTAAAAACAAAAATCATATTGAAGCTAAAAAAACCCACCCATCTCAACTTAGTTTTTTAAGCTTTTGTTTTCAGAAAAGAGAAGAGAGAGTTGTAACAATTTCTTCTTATCCCACATCGATAAGCCAAGTAACTCAAGGATACGAAGCCTTATAAAAGAGGCCGCTCTAAAATGAAAAACTCATACCTTTCTCGGCCTTTTGGCTAAGATCAAGTGTAGTATTTGTTCTTATTAGTTTAATATCCGATATGTGGGCCATCGGCTCACACGATATTAACTCAATTTTTTAAGGGGGAGAGTCCAATGTGTAGCTTGCTACTCGGGCTCTCGTGAGTCGCCTTGGCGTTGCACCAAATCTATTCGAAACTTTTCAAGTTTTTTTTTTTTTGGTTTGTTTGATTAAAAATTTATTAATGAAAAGATATATTATTAGGTAACAGAAGTAATAATTGTGTTGTTTAATTTTTTAAAAAGAAGAAAAAGAGCTAGAATTGGAAAATAGATAGAATAGTTAGAATAGTAACAAGAATGTAAGCATAAAAAAAAAATGGAAAAGAGAGTTTCTGGCAGAGAAGCTTAACGGGAAGAAATGGAAGAGAAGAAGGATGATTCAATTCCATGGTGAGAAGATGGCAAGATACCTTCCTCGACCTGAGGCGACAAGTCTTTTTCAACCTCAAAATTTTACCTTTCGTACTTTCTTTTCATTCAACAATGACCAACGAGTCCTTTTTTATGACGAAAAGCTTTCCTCGCGAGATTTACTCTTTTGATTAGTATTCGTTCGTGTTACTTACACTTAGACAAGGTAAGAATTATTTGATTGCCATATAGCCCTCACAAATTTTACAGACAGTTTGATTTTTGTCAAAGATGTTCCCGGAAGCTTGAAATCAATGCCTTCTTGCAAATCAACAAAGGAGTTATATGACAATCATCCGAGTCGTGCGACAAGGTCAAAGGTAACTATAATAGCAAGTTCTATCGTGCCCCTTTGTACGGAAGAATATGATTTGTAGTGGCAAATTTTTTTTTTTTCTTGAAAGGAAAAGGATGATTTATTAAGAACCAATCCACTCAACTTGGAGAATGTTAATAACAGCCGGGGGAACAGCCTCCACCCATGTAGTAACAAAATTTAAACCAACTCCTAATTGAGCAAGAAAATGAGCTGCTTACAGAAGACATTCAAAACTTCTAACAGCTCTCCCAAGTGTTGTTGCTACCACAAAGGAAACTTCAACTCCACCTGTTACTGATAATTTAAATAATCATCAATCTGATGAAAGTCTTTCAACAAGTGATGAAGAGCGAGATCATCCTTGGAATCATCCTCCCAAGAAGAAGAGACTTTCACATATTCTTGTCATTCCTGTAGATTTTTTGCAAAATATTCCTCTTTTGGATGGTGTTCCAAGTTCCACCATGTCTTCTTCAACTTTGGCTAGTCATATAAGTTACTTGCTGCTTTTTTTTTTTTTTTTTTTTTTTTTTTTTTATTGAGTTTCGCCGCTGCCCCCTTTTTTTTGTTAATAAATTCGCAGCTCTCTTTTAAAAATTCTGCAGCTCTCTTTTTAAGTTCGCTGCTTTTTTTTTTTTTTGGTTTTGTTTTGTTTTTTTACTGCAAATTATATATATATTTTTTACTGCAGTTTATTTTATTTTATGTTTTTAAAAACTTTCGCAGCCTTTTTCATTTTTTTTAATTCGCTGCTGCTTTTTTTTAATAATTTTTTTTAAAAAGTTTTTCGCGGCTGCTTTCTCCTTTTTTTTTTTTTTTTTAAAAAGCACTAATGTAAATTTATTTTATTATTTTTTTTAATATTTATTTATATATATATTTTTAAGCTCATGAGCATTGAAGATATCCCGTGTGTCAATGATATACCCGACGATGATTTCATTGTTGATGATAATTATTATGTTGTTGATTCCTCAACTTTATCTCCACGATTAGTAAATAATGATGGTCTCCATGTCACACCGGAGCTACCCCTAAGAAGAATGCCAAAATGATGCATTTTGTAGAAATGTTTCTACGGAATATATTGATGTTGTGAATATTTGTAAAGGAATCATCAATCACCTTGAACGAACTTCTACTTCAGATCTTTTAATTAAGGAAGAAGGTATTATATCTATCTTGTCAAGTTTGAACCATGAAAGCATATCATCTTTTAAGACTACTGTAGCTATGCTTTTCGAAAATGCTCGGAATCTTGAATCTCTAAAACGCAAGCACAACAATTTATCTGCAAATCAATTGAAGAAAATCTAAAAAAAAAATAGTGATACCAATTGTATTACTACCTTTTTCTCAAAATTAGAGGGTTAAACATTAAATCAATTTCCAAAAACTTCTATTAATAAAATCAAACACCTTTAACCCGGCAGTTTGAGAGAGTTGGTCTAAGCGAACTCATAATGCTTCCTCCAGGGCGGATGATCGAAGGTTCGAATCCCCCCTGGAGTGGTTAGCGCCACGTTAAAAAGCTCTGGGCCGGACTCTACACTCGAGTAAGAGTTGAACTCTGCGAGCGCTTTGTAGATCGAGTCCGGATTAGTCTCACCGAATGTGGGGATACCGGGCGCCCCAAGTGGGGTAATACCAAAAAAAAAAAAAAAAAAAAATCAAACACCTTTCACATATATTACAATCTTTACTATTTCTCTTTCTTTGACACTTCTGATAAAACATATTTCACAATTATCAATTCTATATTAAATAAAAACTAAATTCACATACCACTAAAATGTTATTTTTAAAATTAAAATAAAAATTTAAGTACTTTTTTTTATATAAACTATATATATGTATATAGTAAAAACAAAAATCATATAGAAGCTAAAAAGGCCCACCCATCTCAACTTAGTTTTTTAAGCTTTTGTTTTCAGAAAAGTGAACAGAGAGTTGTGGCAATTTCTTCTTATCCCACATCGATTAGGCTATAAATTCAAGGAAACAGAAGCTCTATAAAATGGGCCGCTCTACAATGAAGAACTCATACCTTTCTCGGCCTTTTGGCTAAGATCAAGTGTAGTATCTGTTCTTATCAGTTTAATATCTGATATGTGGGCTATCGGCCCACACGATATTAACTCAATATTTCAAGGGGGAGAGTCCAATGGGTAGCTTGCTACTCGGGCTCTTGTGAGTCGCCTTGGCGTTGCACTACTGCCTAGGCCTGGCTCGCCCCACCAATTCTATTCGAAACTTTTCAAGTTTTTTTTAAACATTTAAACAGAAACATAAAATTTATTTAGATTTAGAAAAGAAAAACAAAATATTGATTTCAATAGTGTGATAAATAAAACAGATTGAAAGTTCGAATTGTTTATTAACTGGGAAGCAGTTTGAATATAGATTGAATTAAAAATGTAGTTTGAGATTTATAAAAGATATTATCTTTAATAATTTGTTTTTACAAATTGTAAAGACAAATTTAATAAAAAAAAATTGATTTTCTTTTGCAATATTATATGTAAAATAAAAAAAAGGATGGTGTAATTTCTTTTTTTTTTTTTTTGTTTTTGAAAAAATGGTGTAATTTCATTGAAAGCAAATATATATATTTTTCGTATGTATATATATATATATATATTTTTTTTTTTCATATTTAATATTTTCACCGGCCATAATGTCCAAAAAAAGAAAGAAAGAAAGAAAGAAAGAAAGAAAGAAATTGTATGTCACCGTCCTGTCCCTGGGACACGTTTCCAATTTCTGAGGCCTAAAAGTCGCCCATGAAATCATCTTCAAAAACTGAAAAATCAGTAAACCAATTTGAACCTTCCTTTTCTTTTTCTTTTTCTTTTTGGCTATCTTTCACACCAAAAAGTAAAAGGAAAATTTAGGGAATAAATTTCTTATGATTCTTCTTTGATTCTGCTTATAATAGCTGGAAGGGGGAAAAAAAAATTCAAGAAATTTCTCCCAACAATCTGGCGAACGGTTCTTCATGTTTACCATTCTATATACCAGTAATACTCGAGATTTGTACTGGGTTTTCTTCAATTTCCTAACTTTCTCGTGATTAGATGATTTTGAATTCTTCAAATTCCTGTGCGAGTTCCAAGATTTTGTTGGTTTCTTCATCATCATCCCTTGTCTGCTGCCCATGTAGTAATAATAGTATCAACTTTGCTCTCCTTAGTAACAATTTACCCTCATTGAAACCCACAAGGAGGAGAAGGAGGTGGAGAGGAAATGAGAGGAATTCACATTCAAATTCAAATTCATCTCGGTGGAAATGGATAGTTCTCCGAAGCTGTGTAAATGGAGGGGGAAATAATCAGAACTTGAGTTCTAATGATATTGTGAATTCAGCTGCATCCAGAAATGCTCGAATGATTGTTCTGAAGAGATTCTCTGACGAGCATTTGTTGGAAGATTCTTTATCTTATCCTTCTACTAGTAGTAGTGTTAGCAGTAAAAGTACCAATTTTGCTAGTTTCCAAGAAGACCCAATTGTAGATAAGTTGAGAACTCAATTAGGAGTTATACATCCGCTCCCATCTCCTCCAATAAATCGGAGCGTTTTGGGTCTATTTGTTTTCTTTTTCTTTGTAGGAGTTGTTTTTGATAAGGTATGGACGTCTAGGAAGAGAAATTATGGCAATAATCAAAACGATAGTTACTGGGGGATATGGGGAACACCTCAAGTTCAGGTGCCAAGAAGTCTTTCAACATTTTTGGAAAAGGATTTGCAGAGGAAGGAATCTGTTGAGTGGGTAAATATGGTGTTGGGGAAGTTATGGAAGGTTTACAGAAGTGGGCTTGAAAATTGGCTTATTGGTTTGCTTCAGCCAGTTATTGATAATCTTAAGAAGCCTGATTATGTACAAAGAGTTGAGATAAAACAGTTCTCTTTAGGGGATGAACCATTGTCAGTAAGGAGTGTTGAGCGAAGGACTTCTCGTCGTGCCAATGATTTGCAGTGAGTAGATTCTGACAAACAACAATGATTTTTATTCATATTTATAATTTTTCTGTTTCATTCTTTGCACCAGTTTCTTGATCAGTATGTAATTTTGGAAAAGATAGAAAATTTGGGGCAAACATAGCATATTGTATATCTATAAACATTAGTATTATCTGCAGAAACTAGAGAAGTTGTGGTCTGCCTGCAAGAGAGAGAGAGGAAAGCTAGAAAGGGAAAAAAGGGAAAGATAGACAAGTAAAACTCAACATTTTCAATCCTATAAAATGGTTTTAGTTGTATCATTGGAAGCTTCTTTGGATCTCTTTCTTTTGGTGCAAATGTTACATTTTTATCCTTCTTGATCATAATTCAATAATATCTCATTTTCAAGAATTCTTTTAGATGTAATGTTGTGCTGCTGTTTTCTTGATAAATCATGGGGTTATACAATATATACTCATTCCAGTATAGTGGCACCCTCTATGTTTTGAGCACACTTATCTACATCCCTGCCCATGAAAACAAATCTACTTTTCGTTTTGGTTACTATTCTTTTGGAATGATCAAATATTCTTGTTTCCCACTTGTTTATTTATTGTAAGGGAAAACTTATTTGTCTACCTAAGAGATGAGTTCTAATTGCAAGTTTTGCAAATCTTTATTGTTTATTCTTATGAAATATCATTTAAATCTTAAAACTCACCACTTTTAGAAGTATAATTCTTTTAACAGCCTTTGGTCCATGAGCATTATCATACTCAGAGACATAGGGCTGTGAAGAAATGAACTTTGTATTTGTGACAAATGCTGGACAAGTATTTTCTGTTGCACAAGTTATGTTATTTGTAATCATTTTCAGGGTGATAGGAATCCAGTATGAAAGATGACTGTACGTAGGGCATTGCTCTCATTTCCTTCTCAGTAATTGTAAAATTGGGTGATAAATTTATGGTAAATTAGATCCTTAGTTGGCAATCCTCAGAACTGGAAATTGTTTGACAAAAGTAAGGAAGGGATATTAGACCAAATAATACAATGCTAGCAAAAGTTCCTAGATTCTTGGAGATATGGAATAGAAATATCTTGTTAATCAATTATGTTAAGAAAAGAAAGGTCTGATATTTTCTTAATGTTGACATTTCACTTTATTTTCATTTATTTCCTGAATGGTTATGTTTTGTTTCCCAAAATGGAAATTCTGAGAATATTTTGTTCAGTAAGATTATATATGTAATCTTGATCATAAACTACCAATGCCTGTACTTATATCGACAGATATGGAATTGTTTTGCTTTTTTATTGACTACTATTTATGCTTTTTCTATTTTCAAGGTACCAGATTGGTCTTCGTTATACTGGTGGTGCCCGTATGCTGTTATTACTGTCACTGAAGTTCGGCATTGTTCCCATTTCTGTGCCTGTTGGTGTTCGGGATTTTGACATTGATGGGGAACTGTGGGTGAAACTACGATTGATACCAACACAACCATGGGTTGGAGCAGTTTCTTGGGCATTTGTTTCTCTTCCCAAAATAAAATTCGAACTGTCGCCATTTCGCTTGTTCAATTTGATGAGTACGTAATGACATCTCAAATTAGTGATTTTTTTTCTTTTATTATGTTCATCCAGTGAATGTGAATCATGTTCTAGAATAATAAGAAGAGTGATTGTTAAAGAAAAATAATATGTATTAAAGATTCATCTTTCTGATGAAATTATCTTAACAGTTGTTTGAATGTTATGAATCTGGTTTGCATTTGTTTGGACTTTAATTCCAATAATCTAATATAACTATAACTGAGTGCTATGTATGTGCATATACATTTATAGATCCATTTTGTTCTATTCTTTCAAAACTTCTGATGTGTTTGCTTCTGCCTTTTTCAATGTGCCTGCCGTGGTACTACTTCAGCTATTCCGGTTCTTTCAATGTAAGTTCTCATGTTTCCCTTTTGTTTTACTGCTTAAGTGTGTATGTGTATATATATATACCCAATTTTAGATCGGTGTACCTCTTTGGTCAGCAGGACTTGACCTATTTCACTTATCTCCTGTTAAATTTCCACCTCATCCAAAAGTTTAAGTTGATAGAAAGATGTTAAATTTAATGAGTAACACCCCCTCATAAGTAGGACGAACACACATTATACATAAGAAGTCCAACCCAACACATGAATAATCATCAACAAATGAGGCGAAGCCAAGGCTCGATCATAGCATCTCTGATTTTTATTCTAGCTCTGTTATCTTTCAAAGTCTTAGTGTTAATTCTGCTCTTACAATGGTACCTTTTGCTTTATGTTGAATTCTCCACTTTAATCATGGGTATACTGTATATTAACTTGAAACAATTTTTGTAGTTTCTTAAATGGTAAAGAAAGTTTCATTGTGGCAGGTTTCTGACAAAGCTTCTCACTGAGGATTTACCTAAGCTCTTTGTGCGTCCTAAGAAGATTGTGTTAGACTTTGAGAAGGGGAAAGCTGTTGGGCCTGTTCCAGATGATCTCAAATCCAGAGAAATTCAGGAAGGAGGGAAGGATTTTGCTGGAGAATTGTCTTTGACACTTATTGATGCTAGAAAGCTTTCATATTTTTTCTATGGTAAAACTTCACTCTGGTGCAGTATTAAAAAACTTCCTGTGCAACTCATTGTCAGTTAAAGATTCAAGATGATGTCACTTACTAATGGTTGTGATGCTTATTTTTCCTTTGTCATTCAGGCAAAACAGATCCATATGTAGTTCTAAACTTGGGAGATCAAGTAATACGAAGTAAAAAGAACAGCCAGACTACTGTTATTGGGCCGCCTGGTCAACCTATATGGAATCAGGTTAGTCATGAATGTAAAATGTTCAATAAGATGATCTTGGTTTGACAGTTCGGTAATCGTCTAATTTAGAATTCTTTCTGAAAGTTCTACTTCTGCAAGTGATAATAATTCACATTAGCTTTGCAGGACTTCCACTTGCTAGTTGAAAACCCCAGGAAACAAAAGTTAAACCTTGAAGTGAGAGACTTCCTTGGATTTTCAGAATTGACCATTGGTAAAGCAGAGGTGAAGTACTTAAAAATATCCTATGCAGTTCCTTATTTAAATGACAAAACACAAATACGTATATTTTTATATATATATATATATATATATATATATATATATATATGCATATATAACTGTACCATTATGGAATCATGTCAACAGTTCCAATTCTTACGAGTATGATCTCTCTTTCTTCATCTTACCTTTTTCTCTCGTCTTTTTTTCTTGATTCACTATTATTCTTGCAATTTTGATAAAACATATTTAGTCTATTACTACTGAAAGATGTAAACATCAATTGAATACTTATCCATTTTAATACTTTTTTTTGGCAGGTTGATCTTGGATCTTTGGAAGATACTGTTCCAACAGATCGGATAGTGAACCTCCAAGGAGGTTGGAGTCTATTTGGAAATGGATCCGTTGGTGAAATCCTTCTACGATTGACCTACAAAGCATACGTTGAGGATGAAGAAGATGACAACGTGGTCAGGAAGCTCATCGATACATATGTTTCTGATGATGATTTATCTGATTCTGATGAAATAGGCATTGGTGAATATGAAGAAGAAGCAATAGGTTCCTCTACTGCTACTGAACAAGAATCCTTTATGGATCTTCTTGCTGCATTAATAGTCAGTGAAGAATTTCAAGGGATAGTGGCTTCTGAAACAGGAAGTAGTAGTAGTGCAAGGTTTCCCGATAATGCAAAAAAATCATCATCATCAAGAACAAACAGTAGTAAAGTTGAAGCAATTCCTCAAACTTCTCCTACTACTGATCCCAATACTTTTGGAGGTAACCAACCTTGTCCGGGAAAATAAAGAATTTTGATAACAAACAACTATTTCTATTTTCCTTAACATACATTTATGTTTATGATTTGCAGGCTCGGCTTTATTTTGGTTAGGCGTAATTACTAGTATTGCTGTGCTAATAGCTCTAAATGTGGGTGGTTCAAGCATTTTTAATCCTTGATGTATAGTATATAGTATAGTATTCTGGGATAGCTAGCTACTTTCTCTGCTGGTGAAGGAAATATTGTGAATGCCATCCAATTTTTTTGTATGTGTTGTTTTGGATCAAAAAAATCAGTTTTCAAGTGGATGATGATGCTGCTGCCTTCTCTCAGCCTAATTCCTGGTGAGTTTCCTGTACCAAAAACACTTTCTTCGTTGTTAAATCGAGATAAATTGTCATGATGGACATGGAGGGATTAAATTTATAAAAAATGCTCATAAGGAATTTATATGTATCTCGTTTATGGTGTTTACTGGGAGCAACGCATTCTTTACGCTTAGTAATTACACACCTAAACAGTATAAACCTTTCAAACATAGTGTATTAACCAAAGGCAAAATCTTCGTCTAGATCTTTTGTATGATATTTTTGTGGTGTTGTATTTGAATTTTGCTTTTGGTTAATACTATCTTTAAAGGGTTTAAGTGTATAATTACTATCAGATAAACACCATAAATGGGAATACATATAAATTCCTTAAGAGCAAGCATTTTTTCTTAGTTCACCTCCTCATGGGCCCCCATTACAGTGTATATATGATGATGCTTGTTGGGAGGGGGGGTTGGTATGGAAAGATCATTTTCATTGATAAAAGTAGTGTTCTGGAAATAAATGTGCTTTGCTTGCTTTCTCCATTCTCTTACAAGTTTTACATAAAACTTGTTTCATGGCAGGCTGGAAAGAGAGTTGTTGCTGCTTCTTCAGGGCACTTTACCGTTGAGATTCTCTCACATTTTCTGTAACTAATTCTTGAAAATATTTTGATTTTTTTTTTCTTCTTTTGCGGCAGAATGTGAAAAAGGAAAAGGAAAAAAGGGAAAAAATAGTATTTTCTTCCAACTTCTAATTCAAATTTCTTCTCTTTGTTATCTAGTAATGACTATGGAGATAGATCTAGAACACATTAATGACAAAACATACACAACACATTGAGAAGGAAATATATAACCTGTTTAATCAATGGGACCAATCCATTACGTACTACAACTCACGGTCAAATTGGTCAGGCTAGTTTGATCTATATGACAGTGCTTAAAAGGTATATCAATATCATTTGATACAAAATTTTCCCCTGATAACAGTAGAGAGAGAGAGAGCCTATGTCTTTCAGACAGAATCAAATGAATATCTCTCCTATAGTAAGTAGATAAAAAACAGTATGGTTGTAAATACTCTACCCTGAATTAACTTCATACACATGATGAAGCCAGAAAGTCCCATTAACTAATCTGCGCTTGTCAAAAAAGCAACTGCACAGCAGTTTTTGCCCCTAAACCTCACTCACCTCCCAACTTACCAAACTTAGACGTGCTTCTTCTCCAGATTTGCTGCAACTTGTCTTTGCCTCTTCTTCCAAGCAGGCATCTTACCAGGGAAAGCCCACCTCAATAACCTCTCCCATGTGTAGCAAACCAAGAACATGAGAGCTGCCCACAACAACAACTTATCCCTCAACCCTCTGGGTAGAGGCACTAATTTCAGCCAGTCATTCAAATCTCTGAACAAGTCAGAAGTGATGACAGTGAAGAAACCAACAGAAGCAACTAAGGCATACTGAAACGGCCTGTTCTCTGAAATACTCTGGTTGAAAGGATGGCCCATATAGTTCACAGCAAATGTCGCAACCTGAAGCATCATTCCTACCATGTATGAAACTGTGTTCACAAGGTTGGGATGAAAAGCAGAGTCTGGCTCAATACATTCATCTGGCATGTACTTCTCAGCCTCATTCACAGAAGAGATCAGAAAAAGGAGGTGGATAGCAAACTGTCCCATGAGAGAAAGGAAGACATATGCACAGAAAATGTTTGGATGAGGTCGCTCAGCTGAAAGAGTTGGAAGAGGACGAGCATGTGAGATGAACAGAAAAAAGGCAGCTGTGAAAACCCCACTAATTGTTGCTTGAATATCACCCAATTTGACACCATCCAAGTACATCACACTCAGCACATAGGCAGTAGCAAGACAATTAAGTCCAAGTATCTTGAACATCTGGAGGGTAGTCACTAGTGTGCTGCGACCTTGTCGAATTATGTCAGTTGTCGGAGCAACTGAAGCATGTTTCGCTGTAAACGGAGAAGCCATTGAAGCATCCCCAAGCTTCACTACAGGAGCAGATCGACCATCAGCATCTTCATTAATTTCGTCCATAAGCTTCTTAAGTTTTTCCTTTTGCACCTCTGCAGGTGTCAGATGGCGATTAACAGGTTTGCTAGTAGAACTTTCCAACTTGGGAGATAACCTATTTTTAGAAGGCCCCTCTCCATTTTCTATTGAGGCTTTAAGTTTCTTCTGTTTAGAAGGCTTGGAAGCATCACTTTTTGATGATGCCTCCGCTGAGGACTTTGCACTTTGAGAAGGGGGTATTGCATTCAACAGAGCTATTCCTACATGCGCCTGCAGAAATAGGAAGGAAATTAATATACATTCAATTCCAAGACAAAAGAAATAAACCTGCAACACTAATTGGGCATCGAAAGGTAACCATATAACTTAGCCAAATGGAACATTAAAGTATAATTTTCATTTCTATTGCAGTCAAGGTAGAAAAGTAATTAGCATTATTGAAAAGAAGTTACATATATTAAATACTTTGGTCTTGGACTTGTTATTTCTTTCTTAACATTATCCAAGATATGTTTTAGACCAGGGCTCCATGTTAACACACATGCTAGAAAGAAGTTTGTAATTCACAACCGGAAAGACAAAGGGGTATATCAGCAAGCAATTTGAAAAGTGCATCAATGTTGTAGCACACTATTTATCATAGAAGATAATCTAAAAAAATCTTAGCCTCAAGTGACAAAAATAATTTCATTCACTAAAATAAATCAATAAGAAAAACATTAAACGACCAGTGTGTTTAACAAGTATTCATATTTATTACCTGCTTCAATGCACCAACATCATTTGTACCATCTCCGCACATTAATGTTATCCTTCCAACTGATTTGAAAGTAGTCAAAATCAGTTCCTTCTGCTCAGGAGCCACCCTTGCAAAAACCTGAATAATTTAAATGATATATCAGAACATGTGGGTGAATCACTGAAAGAGAGTGTGTGTATGGTCAATGTGTAGCTTTCAACCTTCACATATGGAATGACTTTAAGAACAGTGGAAGTCTGCTGCAACATTTCAACACAGTCACCTCCAATACAGAGATCCCGAGTCTCTGACAAAACGTCTACCTCATTCTCCCTAGAAGAAACATAAAACATGAAGGAGAAGAATATTCACTCAGATAAACATCACCCTTGAAATATATAACTATCGAAATATCTTTTGGCTATATAATACACTAACAAAGTATGGAAACAGTTCACAGAGAGGGCAAATAATGAAAGGAAACATTATTTTAGGCTCCGTAGGTTTAGATAATCCATTTTTGTGTGCAAAAAAAAAAAAAAAAATACATAAATACCTGTAGCTTACAATCTCTGTCTCATCAGGCGAAACCCACTCATAGCCTTCACCATTCTTTGCACGCATAAGAATTAGGGTTGGTTTTGATACAATATGAACTTGAGCAGCAACATGGCAAGCTGTCAGAGCTTGATCGCCGGTAATCATGACCTGTCGTACATAAACATATGACCAGAAAACATGAACAAGTTTAGCAGTAAGCTGCAACTCACAAAACTAAGAAACCTTTTCGCCCTAATAAAAAATTATATAAGGCTAGACATGATTTTGAAGAAATACAGCTGTCCATCACATTACAAATAGAATCTCAAGGAAATGAATCACACTTGAAGCAAAAAAAGAACAAAAAAGAGACATGCACACTTTAACTATACTATAAGATCCAAAAAAGGAACTCTTTCTATCACTATCCTTATTATTCCATTTACATATTTTCATTACATTATATAAAAACTTGAGCCATTCTTAGAAAACTTAAAACTGTTCAACAAGAGAAGATTGATTTTGAAGCTCTAAGGAACCATGTAACAACACTCTCGAGTAATTATGTCATTAAGATCATGCTATATAGTCTCAAAACAATCTCTGTCAGTCGAAAGTCCAACTAGGACTAGATAGCAGTATGGAATTGATATGCACACTAAGTGGTGAAAATTGGAAAACAAATTAGGACACAAGCTCGCAGGAATTCCATTATTATTATTTTTTATTATAACACTGACAGCTTTGGGTAGAACTTCATGCGCGCAGGTAATCTCATCCAGAATTCTTTCAAATCACATTTATCAATTATTACAAAATGGCGCTTCATGTGAATCCTCCAAAATACTGTGATCTTTTGGTTAAAAATGTCTGCTTCCTCATCAGTATAACAGATTTTTAGCCTCATGATTATGAAGCATATGTGGTTTAGAATAATGGGCTGACTCAAGAAATTCCAACTGTACAATCCAACTTTTCTCCTTAACATTCTAGATTATGAATAAATGTTAAATAAATTGTATGCACAAGTTAGAAGTCAAGGGTATTTTCAGTAATTCCATTTGCAGTAATTTAGTAGGATCTCCTTATTGTTTTGGAAATTTTGGTTGACTTTGCTGCTATGAGAGTCCCCGTTACCATTAATTTAGGAAATTATACCATTTTAAAAATAATACCCCATGATTTGGGATGACATATTTCACTTCGTTCCCCTTTAAGAAAAACTGTTCACTTATGACTTGATACAATAAATAAGGAGAGCAATTTTTACCTTAAATAATTTTTCAGATTATCCTTGAGATTTAGTGGAAAATAAATCTCAGAGGATGTTAGTCAAACTATAGAAAAACAAATATTCAACTTTGGGCTTCAAAAGATACAAACATTGACAAACAGTACCGAACCAAAGAAGTACTTCTCCCCATAGTGATGCAATTTGAAATATGAAATTTCAGGAACATACTATAGTTTAATAAGTTAATTTGTAGTTATATAGACTATTGATGAACTCTCTCTTGAAAGGATATGATGAGACCTTCCTAGTAGGTTATCCTATCAAAACTTAAATCCCTATTAAAATCCTAATTCAACCTATCAAACTTTCACATAAAGAAACTCTACTACATGTCATATCGTTTTGGCATTGAAATTATAAGATCCACACATCACGTTTGCCTCTAATTATTAGAGGGAAAACTAAACTAGTGCTATATCTTTGATTTTCTAGTTATTTATTATTTAAAAAAAAAAAAAAAAACCATGGAGAATTTGAAACTTATATAAAGGGACATAACAGGTATTACAATAAATAACTGACCAGATCATGCGATGATTCTTTTAATTCAGACAATACAGTTGCCGAATCTCCTCTGATTGGACAATTTAAAACCTGAAATTATGGACAAGGTGTGGAACATAAATATTTTCAAATATGTTAAAGATTATAAAAAGTAAGATATTGAATCAAGATGTAGAACTTTACAGCAAAACCAGCAAAAATCAGTCCACTTTCTACCATGTCTCTGTCCAAGTTTCTCGCTTCACTAACCTTAAATCCAAAGAAAATATCATATGAAGAACACAATGATAAGGATTAAAAATTATGTACAATTAAGAATGATAAAGCTTCTCAAAATATTTTTTAAAAAATGTGAATGTTTATTAGTGAGTGCAAGAACTTGGCCAGGATGCGAGCAAGCATCAGTCTGCAAGATGCTTGCATAGAGAGAGAAATGGATAAGTGGAAAAATATATTCAATAAATAAAGAGAGAACAAATTGGCATCATGTATGGATTGTCAGTTTTATTTTGATACATTCCCAGCATCCTATATAATCTTCAAGATGAATTGCAATGCAGAAGTGAAGTACTTCAAAGAAAACAGATTTTTACCACACAATAGGGATATATAAAAGAGAGATTGAATGATGAAGCAAACTAAGAGAGCACAGATCAGTAACGAATATAGCTAACTAATTCCAACTGGCCTATGAGAGTTCAGATATATACATATATGTGTGGATATCAAACTAGGCTATTTAACATGACACTAAGAATTGCGTAAAATAAGATAATTCCAAAAATATGTATTATATGGTTTAGAAAGTACTAAGAGTGTCCAACAACTTGAAGTTAGCTACACTGGACCAACCAGCTCTAGAGCATCACAGAGATGAAGCTTGCTCAAGAATAATGGAGAGAAATCTATCAACTAGTTTTGCATATCAAGAGTCTATGATTCCTAAGTTCTCGTGCACTGAAAGAAGACTGCTAAACAAGTAATCCTTACTGTCATTTCAGGAAGAGACTTGAAAGCCAGGGCCAAAACACGCGATCCTTGACGTGTGTACTTCTTGTAGGTCCGAACGTAAAATGAGGGTACATCACTGAGCCTCTCCTGAATGGTTTCTGGAGCACCCTGGAATTATCAAGGGAAAATGTACAAGTAACAATAAGAAGAGATAGAAAATCATAAAAGAAAAATTTTGGGACACAACAAAGTTTATCTTAAACATAGCCCATTAGATGGACCAAAGTAAGCATCAAAGCAATATTTGATGATTGACAATTGATTTTCTGATGCTTAAAACTCAATAACCAACTAATATTTTGGAAACAGTACACCATGCCGGAAGCAACCATAATCCAACAGAAAAATACATAGAATGTCATTAACCTAATCTATTGTTCCCTGGTAATGACTCCAAAAGAACAGCTGAAGCACATTTTATCTCCGCTAAAGCCTTCTCCTGCTCATGCTGCTAGGTGTTAGCCACATCATCCCTATATTCCATGTGATCAACTTAATGAAGAGAAACAACTTTTTTTTTTTTTTTTTTTTTTTTTAATTTTATTTTTAACAAGAACAACAGCACTTCTCAATAATTATTTCTAACCAAGAGCAATCATATTCTTATAGTCATTTATCCCACACTATTTGACAAACCCGACTAGTATTTAAGTTATATCCAAGGCACTAACTTTGCATCTCAATCCTTCCTCATTCTTTTTTGTATAGATCTAATTTGGATCCTCATTTTCAGCTCATATAAGAAACTTCATCTGCTCCCCTTGGTAATCCAGTCTACAATTTAAAAGCGAAAATAGGTAGTAAGGGAACATAGCATATAGGAAGGACATGTTTATTAGAATTTTATGTGGATTATGTTATGACATTGCTCATTTACATTGAAGATTGTATTTTTTCCATTAAAATTTTGTAAGGAATGGTCCATAGTTACCAGCCACCATAATATATGTGCATGAAGCGAATGTCAAAAACAATACAAGAACAAAAACATAGAAAGAGATTCAGTATTGATGAAAATGATGATCATCCCATGCAATATTATTTGCATCCTGTCATAAATATGTAATATCTCTAGCAGAAAACACCAGTAATTCATCCAAAGCTGCGTCATGTAATATATGGTTCAGGACTTCAGGTATCAGAAGGTTCAAGATCAGACCTTTACAAAAGCAAAAAACTGCTCTTGCACACGAACAACAACAGCCATTCTTTTTAAGTGGGATGCAAAGTGGTGTCTCTGCACAATCTGAACAGCTTCACCCATACCCCTGCATTGGGGAGAAAATGAACAAAACATCATTTCACAAGCCAAGAAATGCAGATAAACAGCCAAAAGAACCTATAACTTAGGTGGCAAGGCACAAATTAGTGGCTACTAAGATGGTATTGAATGATCAGGAAGAGTAAAGAACCAGAAATAAATTACCGACTACAGCATAGGATCCCTCAGTCTAGAAAGTGGACTGATTCAATTTCAATCCCAAGTACAAACCATTTGAAAAAGGAAGAGAAAGGATTGTGAAACAAGGAATTATCATATATATAGATCTCAACAAAAAAAGAATACTCTCAAAAACCAATCAAACACCAATACTGAGTAGAAGAACAATCTCCAGCAACATCATAATTGAAAATAAATGAGATACTCTTGAGATGAAAATGCCAAAACCACTGACTAACAAGAGGTGCATCCTGCACCAAAATACTGTAGGTGAAAATAGCATAACCAATTTAGATCCACAAAACAGCCTTCCAGATCATCCAACAATGTAGATAATGTATATCCATCCCCTATGCTTTTTGTTCCTTCAAGACAACTACAACCCAACTGACATCAAAGACAAAAGGCACGTAATAGATAGGAATGCACAATGGTCTAGAAAATTATGCAACTACTGACTGGCTAAAAAAAGCAATCCTTCTCCATCCTCTAAGATGTTTGCTCATCCTCTCACCAAATTCCAGAGGAGACTAGGAAACTTCCACAAAGAAGATTTAAATATTTGCTCCCCATACTGAAGTAACATCTAAAACAGTAACTTCTAATTCCAGCAATTAGATGTCAACACAAGCATATTGCAAAATTACTTTTTGACAGAAAGTGTCCAATTATGGAAATCTAGTGTCATCTGCTATTCAAAAAAAAATTTATGTCACACATCAAAAGAAACGACCAAAACAAAGTAAATTTCAACAGGGAAAACTTGGTAACATCATGCTACTTTGAGAATACACTTGTCAATGGGTTCCTGCCAGAGACATCTTAGCCAACTGAAAAACTGTTACATCTCTAAAGACTCTCTTAGGACAATTTAGTTTTAGTACCATCGTGAGAAAAAAAAAGGTGTAAAGCACTATAAATCAAAGCCATTGCTTACTTCTTTGGCATGGCCTTTTCATCTGACTTGTAGCTCCAATCAATTGCCTTTAGTGCAGCTTTTTCAAGAGGATCACCGACCTGCATGCAAGCATTGAACACTAGTTTTAGGAAAACAAAAGAAATTAAACAAATTCATAAAGCTGAATATGAACTATGTGAGCCACTGCTCAACACACTTAATGAGATTATGGTGTCAGGTAATCATCTTTTATTGGACACTTGAAGCACTACACTATTAGCTCCATTAAAGCACTAAACTATTATGCTAGTCAATTGAAAATAGCAAGTATATGGCGGTCGATTTCAACCTTTAATGGACCTATAATGGTCACACCAGTCTAGAGAAATTAGCTAGGACTTCACAAAATAAGTATATTACTTCAAAGTCTTCATCATAAAAAAATATGTATATTACTTCAAAGAAAGTAACTAGCATTATAAGAAAAATTTAACAGGTTTAATACAAGCACAATCACATCCAACTATTAGGGCTCATAGTAGATAATAATGTTGTTTTATTGTACTCCTCTTCTACAAAGATAGGCCCTTTCTCTTTTTCTCATTGCTCCAAACCACAACCCCTTTTGATTTTCATGTCTAATTAGTCACTTTATCGATAAGCTCTAATTTAACGTAGATTCTGTCAACAAACATTCTTTTACCATTATATGGTTGTTCTAGTTGATCTAATAAATACGACAACAAAATCGTCATCTCCCTTTTCTTAAATTCTTCTTTCAATTTTATTTCCAATTGTCTAAGATTCCTCTGTTTTTAGGGTAGAGGGAGTAGTTCAATAATGTAGAATAAGAAATGCTTCTAATTTCACTCAAACTTAGTACTCCTTCCATTGTTTTACCTTTTTTCTTTTAACTTGTCACCTCAAAATTATAAAATTAATGAAACATTAATTAAAGCTTTTTTCCTAGATATTCCTTTAATTGATTTTATTTTCTTAAGGGTTTGAAGGTTTATTTGGTGACAAGTTAAAAAAAAAAACAAAGGGAGAATTACATACAGCTCACTAATTACATGCTTCGCATTAAAAAAATTACTATGTAGAACCAAACTTTCATTCAAGCATGTGAAATCTGAAAAATGCGCCATTTTTAACTAAGGATAGTGAAAACTTCAAAAGATTCAGAATGGAAAAAGTAATCTGCATAGATATGTAGAACCATTTCATTAACCAAAAATACAGAAGCCAAATTTGCAGGAAACCATCAAATGGATACTCTTGGTATACCAATGTCAAGTGGTGAAAAGTGATAAAAGAGCTACTTCTAAGTCACACTTCAAAATTTAAATGACTTTCTAACCCAGCTAAATACATTCAGATGAATAACTCCTATACTCCAAAAATTATATCCCAGTTGAGAGATGTTTTTACTGGAGCAATCAAGTACCATTTGTATGCCAAATTTCAGAAAAAAGATACACTTTAAAGGAATATGCTTTACAGAAGATGCTAGCATTTCAAAATTCAATGAACAGAGAACTAAGAATGAATTGCAATATGGGTCGAAAATATTTCTGTTCAAAATAAATGGATCAATTTTGGTTTTAATGTGCACAGGAGTCAATAGAACAATACTCATACCAGTTTGTTGTCTACAAAAACCAAAGCATGACAAGAAGCAAGTATTTCAAGAGTGCGTCCTGGGACTTTGCTCATGTCTGTTTCTAGTTCCTCATTTTCTGTTAAGCCACCAACTCCAGTAAACTCCTGATATTAAAGTTAGGAACAGAATTTAGAGGTGGAATTTCAACTAGAAAGTCTTTATTTTCAAGCTTGAGCAATTAACATACCATGTCATCAGATGTTAGCGTTCCAGTCTTGTCAAAGCAACATATGTCAACCTGAGACAGGCAAGATAGTGAAATGGAAAACATGACAGTTTCATGAAAATAGTTCATAAATAAAGTATTATTAAAGCTTGCACTCAAATAAAACTAACTCTTTCAGCAATAAAAAACTACTCACTTGTTTCTTCCCTTGAAGACAAGACCAAAGTAAATAACCAAATTTGGATAGGCTTCCAATAAGAGAAAGGAATGCATCTATTTCAAATATGCAAAGAAAATATGCACTTGGATAAGATTTCTTTTCTTTTAAGATTGACATTGACCAGATCCCATATCCTGGATAAATAGTAAGGATGCATTTGGACACTAACTTTGAACAACCATTTTACTTATTTAAACTGTAAATTTTCAAATACGTATTAGTTATATTTTAAATATTCAAATATAAAATTTTTGTCAAGAAGGCATAGATCAGTTGGTAACACCCTCACTTATGACATAAGAGGTCATGAGTTTGAGATAAAAAAAAATATATATATATATATATAAAATTTTCAATTTGAAATGTTCAAATTTAAAAAGTATGATTATTTTAATTTCCTGACAAAATTTAAATATAATTTTTTTTAAAAAAAATGTCCAAATGGACTTTTAGGTTAAAATAATATGCAATGAATTATTGATCTCCAAGTTCAAATTTTAAAACCCATAAACATTAAGTAAATAAAGTAGTATAGTAAACCTTGTTCAAATACAGACCAAGACATCAGACAGATAAACTTCCAGTGTGTTTGTGATGTGTGTAGGTGTGTGTGTGTGTGTGTGTGTGTGTGTAAGAGAGAGAGAAAGAGTGAGTGTGTCTATTGGAGCTCAGGTTTAGTAGTATTTAGGTAATATAAACCACAAAAACATATACATGTAAAACAACCAAAATCTATAGCTTACAAATTACCATATGTTTTCTAGTGATAATAGATGTCATTAAATGTTCAGGAATATGCACTCAAGCTATAAGTGATTTTTCTAGTAGGTGAGACAAAATTAGTCAGCAGGTAATACAGTACCCCATATCATTTCCTAAAGAAAGTACCAAGATAAACATATACATAATGAAACAACGACACAACAGAAGCACTCTACAATCATTGTGCAGAAGAATTAAAACAGAAAATTGAACTTCTCACCTTCCCTGCAAATGGAATTCTGAAAGGTTCTGTACAAAATATCCCACGACGCGCCAATGCAATCAATGATGTGTTAACAGCTATAGATAATTCCATTGGTAACTCAGGGGGAATAACAGAAGTAATTATCAGGGAGCAACTCAAAAGAAGTTTGTATTTACTCCTTGATGGGTCCTCAAGTCCCTGATCAATACATAATTTACCATAACGAACACTATCATTATCAGTTGAATATGATAGGAATATAAAACACAAATAGGCTTTTTTATGTGATTACCTTTTTAAGGACATAACCAGCAGCAATAATTGCGAAAAATACTAAGAACAAAATGAAGAGTCCACTCTCCCAACTGTTTGCAGTAACCTGCATGCAGTATATTATTTGTTGAGAATAACACAGAAAATGAAGGGAATAGAAGAAGGCCATGATGATATTCAGAAAGATAACAGGCAATTTGGAAGCTTTACCCTCTCTGAGGAAAACAATATAGTCCTCATCAGTTTCCCTTGACTTGTTTCAAATCCAGTTCTTAGAACGACAGCCAAGCAGCCACCATCAGGGGTTTTCATATGGAATGTCTGAATTAAAGGAGGATGTAAGAGGAATAACAATATAAATTAAGTTAAACAAATAGGGATTTTCAAAATGACCACAATCCATAATCTACCTTATCTGGGGTATGCTGTAATATCTTGGTGCCTCCAAAAAGAACATGATTCTTATCCCGTCTAGATGATAACTTTTCTTCAATTCCTCTACCCATGATTGAAACCTGAGAATGAATATATTTACTATTGAAAATTCTTAAGAGAACCAATTTCCTTACAAATAAATAAAAGGGACCTATTAGGTGAAGACCCAAAACATAAGGGAGAAGTACATAAATAATGAAGGTGGAAGAGAGGGAGAGCAACCAAGAAGTGGGGATCAAGCACACACTTTCTTAGCACCTTATCAATACTTATTGCCAAAAGAAAATGCATATGTCCAAAAGCCAAAAAAAGGGAAAGGAAGAAAATTGAGACAGCCACCTTCCATTGGGGTGTAGACTCGCCCGTCAGAATAGCCTCATTAACAATAGCATTTCCAGCAAGTAAAAGCATATCGGCTGGCACAGACTTATCTTCTCCATTAGGACCAGAAGAGCGCCCAATAGACACAATATCTCCGGGCAGAAGATCTGTCCCAGAGAGTTTAACCCATCTACAATTTAAAACTTCCAAAATCATAAGTATAGAAAACACAGTAACATAGCATCAAAAGAGAGCTTAGAATATTGGAAAACATACTTTCCGCAGCGATAGACCATCAGCATCTGACTGTCTACTCTTACACGCCTAAGCTCAGACAGTGTCTTTAGACGACTTTGTGCCATCGTCGACTCAAACATAAACAACATGAATAGGGTAAACAGACTGTAATACCAGTACTCATCTAAACACCATAGGCTCACACAGAAAACCTGTACGAATAAAAAAACTGAGAATATCAAGATAAACAAGAGATACTGCAAATAAGAGTAAGAGTCGGAATAACAAATTAAATTAGATTCTCATTATAGAATGGGGAAACATCTAAATAGAGAAGAGACTGAGTCACATGAGTCACATACCTGGAAGACAAAAAATGGTGCCATAACTTGTTCTTTCATTAAACTCTTGAATGTCGGTTGAGGATATTCAAAACTAGAAAAAAAAAAAAAAAAGTATTAACATTAATAGAAAGATGAAAAGAGTAGGCCAATCTCAACATACAAAGTCACACTACTCTTCCCTTTGTAATGGGTCATACACTTCTGTACACATTCCTAGTTCAAAGAGAAGAGTATAGTTTATTTCAATTTAAGGATCTCGTATAGGTGATCAAAATATATAAAAAAATGAGGGTTATCTATCCACTATCATTCCTAAATAAATGTTAACAACGAAAACATCCTCAAAATCCTTTTATTAAAGATTGTGAATTTTAAAATTCAAAACCTTCTATTCAGATACAGTTATTTGAAATTTGCAATCCATACTCAAGCCCAAACTACCCTTTAACATGCAGTATCCATTTCAAAAAGAATCTGAGTGCCGAAAAGTGCCCCCAAAAGAACAACTGGTAGCAAGAAAAAACTAGAGATCTTGTTAAGAGATTAAATTTAACCTCTCTATTAGCTTAAACTTTTAGAGCAAGTGACAATTTATCACAATTTAACATGATATTAGAGCAAGTCCTAAGTTTGAATTCCATCTATTGGCCCAGTTACTTGATTCTTGTGCACATGTTGGGCCTTTGTTAAGAAAATTTATGATTGGCCCACACATGAGGAGTGTGTTAAGAAATTAAATTTAACCTCACTCTATAAGCTTAAACTTTTAGAGCAAGTGACAATTTATCTCGATTTAACGGATTCTTTGGTGGTAAAGGGTGCACAAGAATGTAAAATGGATGACATTAGATGAAGGCTCATAGCTGCAAATGCATGTAGGCTGGTCATTTTCATATACTGTATAGAATTTGAACATAAGAAAAAATCTTACATATTCCGTCCCCATTTTTCTGTAGCTGCAACAATTTTGGCCTCAGTGCCATGCCCAGTGCTCTTAAGATAGTACCCAAATGTTTCCTTGGAAGGATAAGGAAGCTTACAAAATGTCTCCTTCTCCTGTGAGTATATGAAACGCTGCTTCCTGAAATCGAAATAAATCTCTTCTGCACTGACTGAAGATGAAGTCCCTACCAGCTAGCAAAAAGTCATCAAATGAGGACGATAAGATTAAAAAAGTTTCAAAATATTAGAGCTTGAGTAGACATAAATATATCCTTTTGTCAAACAATTTTTTTTGCAGAAGGGCATTAATGTTATAACATACTAAATTTAAGGAGCAGTGCCATATCTATACATTTCCAACTGATATGGACCTCTTTAAGCCATCATTTCAGAACTCCTAATAAAACAAGAAAGGCAGATAAGAATATCAAATCTTGCAAGACTGCAAGTGAAGGGCAGCTCTGAACTCATTGATAAAAATGCTGAAATTGCTCTGAAATGTTGTTTTTAATTCAGAACGAAGGGCTTAATTTCTACTTTTAGGTTCTGCCACTATAATGACCACTTTATTGCCCTTATAAGAAATATTTGAAGTTTATGTATATGTTGCAGCAATATCACTTTTTTGCGAGGGAAGAAACATAAGAATCATAATAGATAGGTCAAATCCTACATTACTCCCTCAGCAATATATTAACGTATTTTTCCCTGGAAGCAATTAGGTGAAAAAAAACCTTTCTCAAGGTTCAGGTTTTACCACGGATTGTTGCTTGTGATATGGTTCTTACACAAAATTAGAGTTTTGATCAAATCACCCCTAAAGTCAAAGGAAACATTGAAGCATCTATTCCTCCACTGTGAAGCTGCAATCATACATGGAGTATCCTCATTCCCTTCTGGAAATTACTCAGTTATGCCTAACATCAGAAAGAGGTCCTCATATGTGGCAAGAGTGTCGATCAGTTATGATCAACAAAAGTATGGATACATAGGATCCTCAGCATTTTATGGCCAAAATAGAAAGTACAGAATAAGACTTCAGAAGTTGACAAAAATAAATAGGCTCATTAAGCAGACTGCTTTTATCTTCTGAGGTACCACGAAGGTAGTACCAATGAGGTTAGTCATTTTATCTGACTCTTAAGGTCCTTCAGTATTTGATGCATAACTCAACTCAGGTATTTTTTGTTCCTTTCTTAAATATATTGTATTACGGGTCAATATGAGCTACTGTCTCTAATCAGGAAGGGAATAGAGAAGAAAAACATCAAAGATAACCCATTAATATAGCTTCCAAATTAAACAAATAAATAGGCAATATTCAAACCTAGGAACTTCCCAAAAAATACTAAAAAGCAGAATTGGGGAGAAGGCATAATATTTTAGTCAAAAGGAATAGAAGAGAATTTGAAGGTCTGATGGTCTGGAAGGTTACTCGAGCAGAGAAAGAAAGAATATTTGGGAGATAGTCACCATTACTTTCTTCAGCTTGTAAAAGGGACGAGTAACTGTTGGAAGGGAATATGAAGATCTTGAAATAAAATGTAGAATCTTGAACAAGCAAACATTCTTTCCAGTTATTTATTTTGTAGCATTCTGTGTAGATATGCATATTAAGAACACAGAACTTGTCAAGATATTCAGTTTGGTGTTGATCATTCCCATACCAATAAAACATGCTAAACCTTATAAAAAGGTAAATTCCAGGTTGTACTCGAGTAATGTTGCATGCATACACAAATGAGAATCTGGACATGCCAGCAAAAGGAAAATGGAATCTACCTAAAATATAGATTTCTCTGAAACTACAGAATATAAATTTTACAAATGATAGAGTGAAGCAAGTACACAGAAAGAACATGTTTGTATCCAAATCAACACAATATTATCCATATGTATTATGGCTTTAACAGATTTACTCCAACTGTTATTGTAAAAGAAAAAAACTTATCCATCAAATTGGAGTTATAGACTCCTCAGAACCCAGGGATCACAATTCAGGTGATCTTTTTCACTATTACGCATCCGCACATGTTCTCCAAATCAATAGATTGACCTTTTAAAAACCAGTAAGCAACTAGGTTCTCTGATGTTCCACGATAAGGAGCATAGGATAACCACTCTATTTCACCTCATTATTGATAAAACTACAGAAGTTACTGTATTCTTTCCAGATCTAATAGCTACTGAAGCATCAGTAGTCAAAAATAATGTGACATCAATTAATACGGCCACTTCAGCCCAATACATGACTCCTAAGCAACTCAAATTTAAAAATGGAAAGAAAATCTCCAAGAACAAAATCAAATTTTTGAATGAATGAGAGAGAGGGAAAAAAAAAACTAGTGATCAGGCTTCATACCTTTCGAAAATGAAGAGGCACGACTTCTTTAGAACCAGAGAATTTAGCAGGAATAACTTTACAAGCATCTGCTTGGTGAATGTCATTAACCTGGCAAAAATAAGACCTTGAGACTCAGAATATCAATTAATAATAAAATAAAAATAGGTAGGTGACGGAAAAGATTACAGCAAAAGAAGCATTAAACCATGCACTATCCCATTTGCACGAACACACATCTCCATATTCTAAAATTAAATAAAATCCAAATAAAAGTAACAACCTTTATAAACAAAGAACATTATCAAAACAAATTGATATGCTATTCCCACATATAGAAGCACCAAAGCCTCTATACCTATTGTTACGAGCAAAAGATGGACAAAAATTAGATGATGTTCACTGAACATATCATGTTAGTTTGTTGTAAGAAAAGGCAAAAGAACTATTTGCGAGGCCAGTTTACCAAAATTTCACAGACTTCTGACACCTAAAAGAATGTGACATTCATACAATAAAAACTAACAATGTTCTCCATGAAATGTATAAATCTACGACAATATCAAGAAAATATAAGAAACAGAATTACTTTAAGCTCGTCCGAAACAAATTAATAATAAACTGAATGCTAAGATGTTTCCAAACCTTAGAACATTGAACGAAGCATTTAAAATCCACAGACCAGACAGTGAGCAGGAACACTATAACGTGAGAAGTAAAATTTCAACTGAGTACTATGAAGATATCTAAACTAGGTACTATTCCTACTGCCGGAACACCATGTATAATTGCAAAATGTCACACATCTAAGTTGTATATTACATGATTTCCTCTTCTCAAGGACACAATTAAAATCAAAAACTAAAACCAATTGTGAGAAGTTGTTTCAAATTTATGCATAATTGAACTTTAGTTTCACTATCTTCAAATATAATTACATATTTTCTCAACTAAATTTAGCTTCCAAACTAACAATGTTCTCCATGAAATGTATAAATCTAAGACAATATCAAAAAATATATGTATAAGAAACAGAACTACTTCAAACACGACTAAAACAAATTAATAACAAAATGAACGCTAATATGATAGCAAACCTTAGAATATTGGACTAAGCATTTGAAATCCACAGACCAGACAGTGAACAGGAAGGCTAGAACGTGAGAAGCAAAAATTCCACCGAGTACTATAAAGGCGTCTCCGATATCTAAATTAGGTACTATTCCTACTGCCCAAACACCATATATAATTGCAAAAGGCCACGCATCTAATCGCCATAGCCAGTGCCGTTTCCTCAGCAAATCCACACTATCCACCACTTTTCCTCCCACATGGAATCTCGTCATCTCACTATCCTCCTCTCTTCACCAACAACCTCCTGTAACATACAAACAGAAAATCAATTCATGTCAAACTTCTCCGCATAAAACAATTCAATATACAGAGAGAACACATACAAAAATGGAAATTTAGAAAGAAAATTAAAACTGTAACAGATTGGAGAAAGATCAATTACCTGAAACTGATGTGAAGGTCAGGGGATTTAGAAATTGGATCAAAGAAATTATAGGGTTTGGATAGAGAGAGAGAGGGGAGAAAGAGGAAGAACAGCTGAAACTCTTACTACTTTATATCAGGGGCAGTTCAAAGCAAGGCATCTTCTTTTTTAGCATGAGTAATAGAGAATGAAACGACGCCAATTGGTAATTTATTTTTTAGGATTCCTAATTCGGTCAATTTTAAATTTTAAATTTATTGAAAGAAATATTTTTTGGCAAAATGTTTGATATTAGACACTAATTTTCGAGTAATAAGTGAATTTGATCCAAAATAAATTTATATTTTGTACGTTTAGTTTTAAATTTTTTTTCAAATGAATAAAATGAAAGGATAATTGAAATATATATATATATATATTTTTTTTTTAACATTTTAGTAATAAGTGTTTTTTTTAATCGACTAAAATCACTTCAATTTTTGAATTTTAAAAAATTTTAATAGAATCTGTTAAAAAATAAATTATTATTTTTTTAGAAAAAAAGTGGGAGACTTTTGAAAAAAAAATATATATTTTTATATATACTACGAGTAAATATAAATTTGTTTGAAACTAAATTCACTAATTACTTTAATATTTTTTAATATTTTTCACAATAAACAAACTATATTATTAATATTAACAACTAAAGAAATAAGTGTATTATGTTGTAAAATTACTATAATTATAACATAATAAGATAAGAACAATATGAATCAAAATAACATAAAACTTGTATATTACTTGTTGTTCTCTCTTCAAAACATACAAAATTACTCTCTATTTATAGGGATAACATATATGTAACATATATATACACATATACATACAAATATGAATGTATACATATCTTTCCATTATTTATATGAAGATAGTAGAGGTATTTTTCCATTATTTATATGAAGATAGTGGAAGTATGGACATACAAATATTCATAAAACTCCCCCTTTTTTGGATGTCCATTGTACAAGGAATATGCCTCATTAAAACCTTACTAGAGAAAAAACCCCAAGGGGGAAAAACCCTAGTGAAGGAAAAAGAGTACATCGTTCCTTGTACACTCCCCCCGATCATTACATAATATCTTTCAACCGACGCATTCCAATATTACGAACCAATCTTTCAAATATTGAAGTCGGTAATGCCTTTGTGAACAAGTCTGCCAAATTGTTACTTGAACGGATCTGTTGTACATCAATATCACCATTTTTCTGAAGATCATGCGTGAAGAAGAATTTTGTTGAAATATGCTTTGTACGATCTTGTTTGATATACCCCCCCCCCGTAATTGAGCTATACATGCACGGTGTTATCTTCATAAATTATTGTCGGAGGTTCTTTGCCGAAGATAAACCACATGTCTCTCGGATGTGTTGAGACATGGATCTTAACCACACACATTCACATCTTGCTTCATGGATTGCTATAATCTCTGCATGATTTGAAGATATAGCAGCTAGTGTGTCTGTTTTGTAGAACGCCATGAAATAGCAGTTCCTCCACATGTAAAAACATAGCCTGTTTGAGATTTTGCTTTATGTGGATCGGATAAGTAAACCAGATCGGCATAACCAACAAGTTGTGGTTTAGTACTATTGACATATAATAATCTCATATCAATTGTACCTTGGAGGTATCGAAAGACATGTTTAATTCCATTCCAATGTCTTCTAGTTGGACATGAACTAAACCTTGCTAATAAATTAACAGCAAAAGCTATATCAGGTCTTGTATTGTTAGCAAGATACATTAGTGCACCTATTGCACTAAGATATGGTACTTCATGACCAAGAACTTCTTCATTATCCTCACAAGGTCGAAAAATGTCC
Source organism: Cynanchum wilfordii (assembly GCA_025388415.1). Taxonomy (NCBI): domain Eukaryota; kingdom Viridiplantae; phylum Streptophyta; class Magnoliopsida; order Gentianales; family Apocynaceae; genus Cynanchum; species Cynanchum wilfordii. Next base: position 1,646,232 of record JAHSUH010003438.1, read on the forward strand.
TTTTTCACATCAAGTGATCGAACAACCATTGGGGTACTCAATGGATATGCTTTGTCCATGTAAAATGTTTTAAGGACTTTTTCAGTATAATTTGATTGATGAGCAAAAATCTCACTTTCATCTTTCAAGTGCTCAATCTGCAAGCCGAGACAAAATTTTGTTTTTCCGAGATCTTTCATCTCAAATTCTTTCTTCAAAGAATCCATTGCTTTTAAAATTTCTTCAGGAGTTCCAATAATATTTAAATCATCAACATAGACAACAATTATAGCAAATCCTAAATTTTCTTTTTTAATAAATACACATGGACAAATTTGGTTATTTTCATAACCTTCTTTCAATAATATTCACTAAGACGATTGTACCACATTCTTCCAGACTGTTTTAAACCATAAAAAGATCTTTGTAATTTTATTGAATATAACTCTCGAGAATTTGATTTATATGCTTCAGAATTCTAAATCCTTCAGGGATTTTCATATAGATATCACTATCAAGTGAGCCATATAAATAGGTAGTAACTACATCCATCGACGCATATCAAATTTCTCATTAGCTGCAGGACTAAGGAGATAACGAAAAGTAATTGCATCCACCACAGGAGAATAAGTGACCTCATAATCAATTCCCGGTCTTTGAGAAAAACCTTGTGCAACAAGGCGTGCTTTATATCTCACAATTTCATTTTTCTCATTTCCTTTTTCGCACAAATACCCATTTATACCCTACAGGTTTGACATCTTCAGGTGTCCGGGATTATGGGGTCCAAAAACTTCACGTTTTGCAAGTGAGTTTAATTCTTCTTGAATTGCATCTTTCCATTTCAACCAATCTCTTCTAAGTCTACATTCATCAACAGATGTAGGCTCATTATAATCATTTTCATTCATAATAGTTGATGCTACATTATATACAAAAACACTATCGATAGTTATTTCTTCTCGGTTCAATCGTTTCCCCGTTGAGACATAATTTATTGAGATCTCATCATTCTCTATTTTTCCAATATTTTCAGCTTCTTCTGGTACTGGAACTTTTCTTGGATTTCTTTCATTTATTATGTCTCTTGATTCTTCTAGAGTATCAATCCCGGGCTCATTATTAACATTTGCTCCCTTCCTTTTACGAGGATTTTTATCTTTTGAACCAATTGGTCTACCACGTTTCTGACGTGCTATAGACTCATTTGCTATTTCATTTACAGATTGTCCTATTGGGATTTCAATCCTTATAGGAGCATTTTCAGCCGGTATATGTGACTTAGTCACTCTCGTTAGGTCGGTAAATGCATCTGGCAGTTGATTTGCTATACTTTGCAAGTGTATTATCTTTTGAACTTCGAGTTCACATTGATTTGTACGAGTATCAAGATGTTGCAAAGTATTTCATGTAATATTTTTACCAGACTGTTTTTCTTTTTCTCCCCCTAATCCCGGGAATATTGATTCATCAAAATGACAATCGGCAAATCGTGCCGTAAAAAGATCTCCCGTCATAGGTTCAAGATATTTTATAATAGAAGGAGAATCAAAACCAACATATATTCCCAATCTTCTTTGAGGTCCCATTTTTGTGCGTTGTGGTGCGGCTATAGGAACATATAACGCACATCCAAAAAATTCTAAAATGGGAAATATTTGGCTCCCGACCATAAGCCAATTGTAATGAGGAATATTTATGATAACTTGTTGGTCTAACACGTACAAGTGCTCTTTGCATGCAAAATTGCATGTCCCCAAGCCGAAACAGGTAGTTTAGTTCTCATAAGTATCGGTCTAGCTATCAATTGAAGTCTTTTAATAAATGACTCAGCTAACCCATTTTGTGTGTGAACATGAGCTACAAGATGTTCAAAACTTATACCAATTGATTGACAATAATCATTGAAAGTCCGAGATGAAAATTCACCAAAGCATTATCCGGACGTATTGATTTAATTATATAATCTGGAAATTGTGCTCGTAGTCTAATAATTTGAGCAAGTAATCTCGCAAACGCCAAGTTCCGAGTTGATAATAAACTTACATGAGACCATCTACTAGATGCGTCTATTAGAACCATAAAATATCGAAATGGTCCACATGAAGGGTGGATTGGTCCACATATATCACCCTGAATTCTTTCTAAAAATGTTGGAGATTCAATTCCAACTTTAACTGGTGATGACTTAATAATCAATTTTCCTTGAGAACAAGCAACACAAGAAAATTCTTTTGATTGAAAAATCTTAAGGTTTTTCAATGAGTGCCCATGCGAATTTTCAATAATTTTTCGCATCATACTTGAACCAGGATGACCTAACCGATCATGACAAATAGTAAATGTTTTTGAATCAATAAACTTCTAGTTTATTGAATGTATTTCAATTGCATTTATTCTTGTGTAGTACAAGCCGGAAGAAAACATATTTAATTTTTCCAATACTATTTTCTTACCCGAAACAATGCTTGTAATATGAAGGTACTCATCATTTCCTTCATTTATAGTCTCCACATGATATCCGTTAAGACGAGTATCTTTAAAACTTAACAAATTTCTTTGAGACTTTGATGAGAATAAAACATTGTTTATATTCAATTTTGTTTCATTGGGTAACATTAGAATTGCTCTCCCGGAGCCTTCAATTATTCTTGTACTACCCGAAATTGTAGTAACATATGCATCACTCATCTTGAGTGCAATGAAATATTTTTTATTTTTAAGAATAGTATGAGTAGTTGCACTATCAAGTAAAACATATATCTTCATCCATATTCTTCAAAAAATAAAAAAATATTATAATTAAAGAATAAGAAGATAAATGAAAATATAAGGAATAATAATAATAATAACAAGAGCAAAATCATGTTAAATATATTGTATAAATAAAATTTGGATAGTGTATGAATAGTATCCGAACAGGTAAATAATATTCATGGTGAACAGTAATATATATATATATATATATATATATACACATTACACATTGTATGTCTCTAATAAGTATAATACATGTTACTTTAGATTTTTTTAGTCTCTAATAAATATAATATATGTTACTTTAAATTCTTTTAGTCTCTAATAAATATAATACATGCTACTTTAAATTTTTTTAGTCTCTAATAAATATAATACATGTTACTTTAAATTCTTTTAGTCTCTAATAAATATAATACATGTTACTTTAAATTCTTTTAGTCTCTAATAAATATAATACATGTTACTTTAAATTCTTTTAAGAACAAGTTGTATATATATGTTATTCATGTTATATTTTGGACTATGTGAAATTTAATAAATGAACAAAAGTACAACTTATGAAAATAACAACAATTATTCTTGAAAACTAAGTAACAATACTTGAAAACTAAATAACAAGTCCCGAAAACTAAACAACAATTATTTTTGAAATGTAAACAACAATACTTGAAAAACAAATCATACTAGACCAAACGGATTTATGTATTCTCCGTCACTCGGAATATCAGTATTTTATTGCGAATCAAAAAAATCGACACATCTAAGTGTGTAGTATCGATAGGATCATTGTCAAGATCATCAAAGAAACTTGCAAAATTTGTTTCCACACCTTTTCCTTTTTCTTGCAGTGAAGCTTGATAAAGATCAATAAGGTGTTTTGGCAGTACGACAAGTTCTTGACCAATGTCCTTTCATCCCACAACGAAAACATGAAGTTTCATAATTTTTAATAATTTTTTTATGTCCACTTGTGTCTACTTGTTTGTCCTCTTTATTATTCCATTTTTTGTGAAAAGTAGACACATATTTATTATTACGACCACGTCCACGACCACGACCACGTCCACGGCCTCTACCGTAACCACGGCCTCGTCCTCTTCCATTATTATTCATCATAGTCACATTCACTTCGGGGAATGGAACAGAGCCAGTGAGACGAGTTTCATGATTTTTTAACAATAACTCGTTATTTTGTTCAGCCACAAGAAGGCATGAGATTAACCGTGAGTATTTTGTAAAAACCTTTTTCTCGATATTCGTCTTGCATGAGCACATTCGATGCATGAAAAGTAGAGAAAGTTTTCTCTAACATATCATTGTCATTTACATCTTCTCCACATAATTTTAGTTTAGAACTTATACGAAACATAGCGGAGTTATACTCACTAACGGATTTAAAATCTTGCAAACGTAAATGCAACCATTCATAACGAGCCTTTGGAAGAATAACAGTTTTTTGGTGGTCATACCTTTCCTTTAGATTTTTCCAAAGAACAAGTGGATCTTTTATCGTTAGGTATTCGGACTTTAATCCTTCATGAAGATGGTGACGAAGGAATATCATCGCCTTTGCGCGATTTTGCATTGATGCAATATTTCCTTCTGTTATGGTGTCTCCAAGACCCATAGCATCAAGATGAATTTCAGCATCTAGTATCCATGACAAATAGTTCTTTCCGGAAATATCAAGAGCAACAAATTCGAGTTTTGAGAGATTCGACATGATAGAAAATAACGTACCTTGATAGAAAATATCACAAAACAATTCTCTCTCCGAAGAGCAAACTCGTGCTGATAACGTGTTGTAAAATTACTATAATTATAACATAATAAGACAAGAACAATATGAATCAAAATAACATAAAACTTGTATATTACTTGTTGTTCCCTCTTCAAAACATACAAAATTACCCTCTATTTATAGGGATAACATATATGTAACATATATATACACATATACATACAAATATGAATGTATACATATCTTTCCATTATTAATTTATATGAAGATAGTAGATGTATCTTTCCATTATTTATATGAAGATAGTGGAAGTATGGACATACAAATATTCATAAAATATTAATTATATTTATAATATTTTAATTATTAAAAAATCATAAGTTCAATTTTAAAATTTATGACTATTTTAGTCTTTTGACAAAATATTAATATAATTTTGAATGACTAAATAAATAAAAATAATTTTATTTACCTTTTATTTGTTTTAATATGAGCAAGATCAGAATTTATAATTTCTTTTTTTTAAAATAATGAAAAATATCATATATTTGATATATAGTTTAGCCTAAGTTTATTTAATATATCGATTTATATTAGATTTTATTAAACAAATGATTTAAAAATCTAATATAATATATAGTGTAAATATTTAAAGGGTATAAATAGAATTTTTTTTTTCTTCATAATAACTCTAAATATTTAAATGGTATAATTATAATTTATGGAAAATTATATACCATAAATCATATCCAAAAACAATTCCAACATAAATCTTATCTTCACATAAAAAGCAACATTAAGAATCTAAGGTACACATAAATTAGTAAGGAAACCTTCCTAACTTAAAATGATGTTCAACTATTTAAAATTTGATGTCAAAGTTGCCTCCTGTAAGGGATCAACCTGGTTCACACCGGGATTAGTAGATGTGTTCTCTCATAATTTAGAAACGACAATATTAAGTGTATAAAAGAAACATATGTTTGGTTGTTCCCGCATAGTTCAACTCTTACTCTTACTTTGGGAAATGTCTCACTTTGACTCTTATATGACACTCATAGCAAGTATCCAACCATCGACCTCGGGTAGTGTTCACAATATATTTTCCTATTGTACCAAGTTAAAGACTTTACTTTATTTTACTTTTATATATATATATATATATATATATATATATATATGTATGTGTTTAATTTGAATAAGATTAATAAGAAAGCATTAATATCCCAAGAAAAGAATTGGACGAGAAGAAGTATTATTAATTATGAATATTATTAGTGTTAAAAACACTAATCAATGGCAATTACCACCATGTAAAAACAATTCATGCAACATTAACAAATGATGCCTCTCTGGATTGAGGAAGTTGAAACATACAAATCGGGTCAGCCTGGCCAGATTGTGTTGGAGATTTCTGAAGGGTCCGCAGCAACTTTGGGCGAGAGTTCTTTCTGCCAAATATGGGGGTCTGCATGGGTTGCAGAGGCTTCAGGAACTATCTGCTAAGTCCCAATCTTGGAAGAGCATGATTCGGGGCTGGGAGGTGCTGAAGGAGGGTATCCAATGAAATGTTGGAGATGGTAGAACGACCCTCTTTTGGAGCAGACAGTTGGCTGCCTACTAGGAGACTTCCGGACAAATGCGGGACCGATATACCCAAACAATGGCTTCGTAGACGGGTCTCGGATTACTGGGACTCGGGTGGAAATTGGCAGTTGCAAGAGCTAGGGGGTTACCTAGACACACATACAATCTCTGAGCTTCGCAATCACATGTGTGATATGTCACAACCGGACCAATGGAGGTGGGATGCTAGTGAGGTTGGTAGTTTCAGCTCAGCTAGTGTTTACAGGTTGATCTGTGCGGGGTTAGATGCAGGCGATGAAGGGGGTTGACAGGAGCTGTGGAAATTTAAGGGTCCTACTAGGCCCTCCATGACCCTCTGGCTCGCTAAACATCAACGTTTGCCTACAGGACTCTCTATTTGGCGGAAGTCTATCATCGGTAACCCTCTGTGTGTGTGTTGTGGGAGGGAGACTGAAGATATACTTCATGCTTTGAGAGATTGCATTAGGGCTCGTCAGGTCCGGACCGTGTTGCTGCAGGGGGCCGATGCTGCAAATTTTTGGACAACCAACTCGGTTGATGACTGGCTCGGTTTGAACCTCTCTCGGTTGATGGAAAGGAAGACGAATCAGCTTTACTGGAAATATATATTTCGGCAAACTATCCACGAGTTGTGGTACACAAGGAATCAAACGGTCCACCAATCTAGTAGATGGCCGAGTTTTGCCTGTTTTGTTAGGCGCATTTTGTATAGAGTGATTGAATTACTCGTTAACTGGAAACTGGGACAGCCCTCTTAAGGGGTTGCTTTGTCTTGTTCCCTCTGTACTTGTTTGATTATTTATAATACCGGATCCCTTTTTCATTGAAAAAAAAACAAATGATGCCTCTACTACTTCTTCCCTTTGTTGATTATCAATAGTTGTATATTCTTCTTCCCTTGATTCTTTCTTCCTTTGCTTATATTCACCATAAAAATAAGAAATACATCCCCATAGACAAAGTCCAAGTGAAAGTCCCTTTTGTACCTTGAAGTGTTCTTGGTAGAAAATAACACTTAATATCTCTGTAATTGGGAGGAAAGTACATGTAAGAATGACCGAGAGTAATGATGATGCACAAAAAATTACTCCAATACTTCCCAAGAAAAAACACTGTCAACTTAATATTGTACATATCAACACCACGTAGTATAGTAATTCTCCCAATTCAAAGCTTTTTGCTTCTCTTGCAATTGCCTGTCAAAACCAAAACCAAAACAAACAAAAAAAACTTTCTCAAGTCATAAAATTATTCACATAATAATAATTATTTCAAAGAGAATATATATATCTATATTTGATGGAGCCATGCATTGAGCACAAAGCGAACTATTCTTTCGTGATCCCTATGGGAAAAATTCTCTTTACACTTGTTTCTCTATAAACAAGATTCAAATCTAGACCTTGCATAAAAGGAATCAAACTTCTTCCATTTCAAAGACAAGTATTGGTAAAGAAAATATAAAAATATATATATATATATATATATATATATATATTGAACTCTCAATCTAAAGAAACTCACCCTTGATTGCTATGAATCTAATTCATAGCAATTAGACATTAAGTCCATTGTTACAAAGGATAACCTTTCGACAAAGGACTCACTCTCATTGCTCTTAAGTTCAATTATCCTTCTTTTAAAAAAGAAAAGTATGATGATCCTCCAAAAAAAAAAGAAAAAAAAAGACTCTAATGGTATTTTCTTATAGTTTAATTCAAAAGAAAACCTTTCAACAAAGGACTCGCTTTGATTACTAATAGATTAAATCCATGATGATCATCTCAAAAAAAAAAAGACTAATAATCTTTTTTCCCTTCTTTTGAGCAATTATAGTGTAAATTCTTTTAAGTCAAAAAGGACTTTTCGACAAAAGACTTACTTTGATTGCTAATAGATCCAATGATAATTCTCTTAAAAACAACTCTAATAATCCTTTCTTCCAATTCTCGAGAAACTTTCCAAAAAAAAAACTCACAATGATTCTTAATGGTGCAATCATATTCTACCAAAACAGACGATCCTCCCATTTTTCAGAGCAATCCATTATTTTTTAAATTTTTCCATTAAAACAAAGATTGTATTTAATTAGTATATAACCTGGAAATCATGGTTTAAGATCATCCCAATTGTGCAGAAAGCAGTGGAGAAGAAACACATCACAAGTGTATAAGTAATCGGTTGGGTAGCTTTCTTATAAGTGAGCTCCACCAATGGCAACGTGAATCCATACAAAGCAGCAGTAGCAAGGCTCACAAAGTACCCAAAAATATAAACCTTCTTCGAAATTCCTTTAGGTCTATCATTGTTTGAATTCACAGCCAAAACCCCAACACCTGCCAACAATAAAATAATTGCATTGATAGAGTAGGAGTGAACTTCTGATTCACTAGAAAGAAAGCAAATAAAGCAGTGAAAGCAAGCTGCGTTGCAAATATCAGAGTAGCTGTTGAAACAGGGAGTTTCGCTATTCCGGCGGTGTGGAAATAATTGTCCAGACCCATCAGAATACCAATCGCCGCCGCCGCCATTGTTACTCGAGGAGTAATTAGAATGGGCTTGGCGTCGGATCCTTCTTTTCGTAGACGGCGGAGGTAAGATATAATTAGAGGGAAGAACATTATTGGCCAACCAACCGTTTCTAACCACGCGTTCAGCCAAATCCTCTTGCCGCCATGGATGTAGTACAGACGCATGATTAATGGTCCGCCGATGTTTCCGAATGCTAGCATTGCGCAATTCAATATGATTAATATGATTTTATTCCTTCTTCTTGAAGAATTGCTGATTACCTGAGGAGGCGCCATGATCAGGAAGTATTATTTGGGGAATCTGAAAATTTTAATTTGTAGAAAATCAGGTTTTTTTCTTAGTTTTTTAATATTTTTAAACCTAAATCAAAAAATTAAGAAGAATAAGAAGTAGAAATATAGAAACTCATAGCAAACTCATAGTCATCTACAGGCTTCCCATTTTTAGTCTAAATTTATGCAACTGAATCAAGACGTAAGAATCTGTTGATTTTTTCTTCTCTTTTTATTTTTAAATTTCAAACTTTTTTTTTTTCTATAGATTCCACCGGAAAATTTTTAAAATTTAACCGAATATATAAAAATGTCATTTTACATTAAAAATATTTATATATGGTTGTATTATAAAATTATATAAATATAAGACAAACAAAATGAAAATAGAGAAATTTAGAAAGAAAGAATATTATTATAATAATTTGTTATGATTGTTGGTGTGTCTTTACAAAAGCAAATAAGTTCTCTCTCTATTTATAGGGGGTGATAATAATCATCGTCCAAGAGTGTCACTTGTCACTCGTAATTAAATACACATGTGAAGTGTCGGTGTTGGGCAGCGGAGTTGGCAAGTGTGCCACCCCAACCTCACTAGTGTGAGTTCGACACCCAATTACCCTCCTTCCCCATGTATCAAAAAAAATTACACAGGTGAAGTGACATTTGTCACCTAAAGATAAGTATTCGATGACATTTTCACCTTCAAGATAAATATCAAATGACATAATGATGATTATTCGATGGACATTCAATGAATCTTTGGATCTTCGAGATTCATAACAGGATGAATATTGTAATCATAAACTACTTTCGATGCCTTCAGTGCCTAATTTGAATCGCTGGTCTTAGTCGGTCACTTCTTGTGTTTGTTGTTGTTTGATTTTATTTAAAAATTTTGATTGTTTTTGAAACTTCTATGGTGTATTGCTTGATTTGGTTATAGTAAACCCGACCTTGGACTTCCTCCTTTTTCATAAACTGAATCTATTATTCATTAATTGGGTTTAAGGTGTCGGTGAAAATAACGTCGGCTTTGTTACTTGGTCTAAGAACTCAAATCGTTAATCCAAGTGTGTTGTGATCAACATTATCTTCTCATTAATCCAATGGGTCTTATTCTCATTATCTTCTAGTTTTCTTTTAGAAAAAATTTTGATTGATTATATCCAACTCTAGTCAGTCAAAAATTAAACTATAATCTTTAAAAAATATATTTTTCATATAATTATTTATATTTATATACGCTTAAATATATTACAAAATATATTAAAAAATAATCAATGAACTCATGAATACAAAAAATATATATAGATCCACATTTGAACTCTACGAAAATTAGAAAAGATTAAATAATAAAAATGAAATATACATATTTATAGGTTTATATATACTTTATTTTAAAATTTGAGGCATTTTTACTTATTATGTCTTAAACTCATGATTTCTAAAGTTTATATATATACTTGAGGATTTATTCTATAACTATAGAAAATTTAAAAGGTTGGTACTTAAATCTTCAAAAGAAAAAATAGTAAATAAAAAATAGAGAAAGAAAAAAGAAATAAGTGTTTAAATTTAGAATCAACGCGTCTTTCTGGTACCAACTGTCACAGACAATCTGCAGTAGTTATGCTAAGCTCTAATACTAATTGTTGGGATCGAAACACACAAGCACACGAGCAATTATAAGAACGAAAATAAATAACAAGAATCAAATGAGACTCAAGGATTTACGATGGTTCGGTCAACAGACCTACATCCACAAGTGCACTAGAATTGTATTACTCAAACTCTCACTTATACCCGAATTAGAGTTGCACTCAAACCCTAATTTTACAAGTTGGATGTCTGATGCCCTTTCATGGGTAAGCAGATTCTATCTCTTTAATACCCTAGTTGAGATAATGACTCCAAAACCTACTACGATTAAGATTCTTCTACAAAGTGCTTATTATCTTTATCCTTCTTTGATTAGGAATTAAACTATTCCACTATCTTAGGTTTAATACAATGGGTATTGGGCCTAATAAACTGGATCCTAACAATTGTCAGCCTTCAAAAAACCCAACAATCTCCCACTTGGAGGCTGATCACATCAAAACCGCACTTTGAACTGAATTCGGTAAACCCTAGTAGATTGAGCATGATAAACTATCGAGCTCCACAAACTCAATACTTTCGATATAAAACGAAGTATCACAAAAATAATTATTTATCCAAAAAAGCTGGTACAGGGAGAGAATCGGGATGAGGAGAAATAGCAAAAGTGGCTCCCCCATAGCAATCTTCATTCGCGCGATTATACTTCTTTCTTAACCAAATTTGATTTGAATACTTAACATTGGTATTCGTATTTATATTTTTAATATTCATATTTGTATTCTTCGTATTCCATAATGGAATCTCGGATTTATTATCAATATTTGCATTAGATGGAACCTCACGTCGTTTCCAAATCATATTTTTATTCGTATTCTCCGTATTACATGATAAAATCTCACACGTATTATTAGTATTTGCATCCGATGGAATCTCTCGTCGTTTCCAAATCATATTTTTATTTGGTTTCACGATATTTTTTTTATCACTGGGCAATTCGTCCGCGGGAGTCATCTTCTTATTCCAAACACGCTGCTGCATTTTGTTATTCATTCTAACTTTGTTGTGCTTGGTTGCTACAAAATTGTCGAGCAAGCAAAAAAAGCTACTAAAGGAATTTAAATTTAGAGAGAATTCTATAACTTTAAAGCTTTGAATAAAACAAGTAGATATATATATATATAGTGGAACAAAGATTTGGTGTTAAACCTTTTCCTAATCCTTTTGGGTTTTGTGTTTTTCTTTTTTTGAAAAGGATTTTGATTGTATATATATATATATATATTTTTATTTTTTTGATAAGTATATATATATATATATGTATGTATGTGTATATATATATGTGTATATATATATGTATATATATGTATGTATGTATTACTCTTTATCCTTGATGTATAAACCTCATGTTAGCAAAAGCTGAAGTATAACCACCATCAACAACAAGATTATGACCAGTAATGAAGCCAGAATCAGAATCACTAGCCAAAAAAAGTACGGCTCGAGCCACGTCGTCTACGCTTCCACCTCTTCCGGGAATCAAACTCGCCCGTTCATCGACGATCTTTTTCACTTCCTCGGCGCTCATATCTTCTCTACCGAGACATTTTCTGTAGGCACTCACGAGGAGTTCGGAAGGTACACCGTGCGGGGAAACACAGTTCACGCGGATGCCGTGCGCGCCGAGTTCGCAAGCCGTGCTCTTCGCGAGTCCGAGAATCGCTTCTTTCGACAGAGTGTATGCGTGAGAAGCCAGACCGCCTAAAATAGCCGCCGAGCTCGACGAACAGATGATGGATCCTTTCGTTTTCCGTTCGATCATCGCGCGAGAGGCGTGCTTGATTCCGTGGATCACTCCGTTCAGATTCACGGCGAGGAGCGACGTCAGCTGGTCCATTTCGAGATTCGCGATGCTTCCTCCCGGACCGCCGATTCCGGCGTTGTTGAAGATGATGTCTAGTTTGCCTTTCCATTTTAGGGCTAGTTCGACGGCTGATGCGACGTCGTTTTCGTTTGAAACGTCGCAGTGTATGTACTTACTACCTGGAACTGAGTTAGACAGAGCTGTTCCTTGTGCATCGAGAATGTCGGCGATTATCACATTTGCTCCGTTTTCGGCAAATAATTTTGCTGTGGCTGCTCCAATTCCTCTTGCTCCGCCAGTTATGATTGCAACTTTGCCGTCTAACCTGCAGGAGAAACAAAACCGGTAAGAATAAAAACACACACATTAATGGGATCACAAATATAATTAATTACCTCTTTGTGGATGTTTTTTGAAGGAGATTTGAATCAAAATTTGGATCCATATTCAAGGATGTGAGAGGATTGAAGTTACTTGAAAGAGGAAGGTGCATATGTGTATATATATTTGAAGGTTTTTTTTTTTTTTTTTTTTTTTTTTTTGATAAATCGTGTATTGAAATCATGACTTATAGAGTCATAAGTGATGCTATATTTGAATGTACTTGAAAGAAGAAAATTGGAAATATTATATAAGTACGACGAATTTGACATTAATTGTGAGCCTCATGTAAAAATTAATATTTAGTTTTTTTGTTAAAAAAAAAAATATATTTAGTTTTTATCTAAATAAAAGTTTAATTTTGACTATATAATTCAAATTGAATTCAAATTAATCAAAGATTATTGCATAATTTTATTTTTTTTTTTTTTTTAAAAAAGAAATCATTATTTTGTATTCATGTGTTTTCTGTTTTTGTTGTATAGCTACTTTTGTTTTATTTATTTTTTTTTAAAATTTTTATGGATAGCTACTTTTTGTTGTATAGCTACTTTATAACTAGAAAAAATGCAATTCTAATTGCTCACCTAATTTACTACTTATTTTGATTTTAAATATTCCAAAGGAAAATATGATGAACCCTATTTGCATGGTAAATGATAATATTGTGAATGATGAAACCGATAATTTAGCACAAATATTGATATTTGAGATTCATTTCTTTCTCTCTCTTCTCTTTTTTTTTTTTTTTTTTTTTTCCATTCTTTTGGACTTTCATGTACATAAAATATATAAGTATTCAATTATTCACATAATTTGTTATATATATATAGGTACTCTTACATTAGAGAAAAAATTTGGAATATAAGAGACATCTTATAAAACTATTATTCTACTAACAATTAACCTTTTAATAAAAAGATATACAATTTGAAACATGATGTTTAAGAAGTGTGTATATATATTTTTTTTTTTCTTAACCATCCATATCGAACCCACTGCGGTGCTTAAAACCCGGAATCATTATCTTGGGATGCGCTCAGGAGTCCAACTCTTACTCGGGTGCGGGTCGCAGTGAGCTTTATAACGTGGCGCTAACCACCTCGGTGAGATTCGAACCCTCGACCATCCGCCCCGGGGGAGAGGCTTTGAGTCCGTTACCAACTCCCTGGGCTGGGTTAGGTAGTGTGTATATATTAATATAGAATAGTACCTATAATATATTATTTTCATTCATATATGTTTGTTCTTGAGTTTGAATTCTGTCTATTACTAGTAATTAATACCTTTGATTAGATAAAAAAAATTAAGATATATATATAAAAAAATATCAATAATACAATTGGAGTATCTCAACGTGATTATTTTTGTAATGTATGTACTTATATCATATCTAACATTTTTGTATATTTTTGTACTTAATTCAAGTAACGTATATTTTTGTATTGTTAAAAGAATAATAAAATATATAAAAAAAATGGCAAATTGGCCAAACCCATACCACATTATAAATTTTTGCGATTTCCTCCTCTTTTTTTTTTTATTTGAAAATCATCCCTTCACCCATTATAAATTTTGGCCAATTTCATCCTTCATTTTTTTTCTCTAGTTCGTCCCCTAATTTTTAAAAAATTAAAAATTTTTCTCGGGGTAAAAATGTCATTTTATTTTTTTTTTTTTTTTTAAAAAACCCCAAAACCTTAAAATTTTAATTTTTCTTTTAGTTTGACATTACCAAAAAAAAGTCAAATTGGCAAAAGCCCTTACATTATAAATATTTTGCGATTTCATCCCTTTTTCTTTGTTTTGGGAAAATTTCATCCAATCTAAATCTTATAAACCTATCTCCTTCCTTAATTTTTTTTTGGTCAACTATTAGTCAACTTGTATATTTAAAAAAATTATTTTTCTCGGGGGTAAAAATGTCATTTTATTGTTAAAAAAAAACCAAAACCTTAAAATTTTTAATTTTTCTTTTAGTTTGACAAACATGTCAAACCAAATATTAATAAATAAATATATATAAATTTAACTATTTACTTTTCAAATTAATATAAAACTTGCAAACAAATATTACGATTGTTAAAATATTTTTTAATAAATGGAGTTTCAATTTTTTTATAATTTTAAGATCTTTTGAGGGAGAATTTAAAGAAAAATATATGTAAATGACAAATTTATTTCTAAGTATGTCCATTTTTATTTAACAAGCCAAATTAATAAATGAAAAAGTGATTCCAAATAACTAATATAATAACATTTAAAATCTTTGAAAATTGATATAAATAAAAAAATATAAAAGATATTTTTGACCAAAATATATGATATTAAGTATTTTTTAAAATTGATAATTTTCCTTGTCATGTCAAACTAAAAGAAAAATTAAAAATTTTAAGGTTTTGGTTTTTTTTTTAAACAATAAAATGACATTTTTACCCCCGAGAAAATAATTTTTTTTTAAATATACAAGTTGACTAATAGTTAACCCAAAAACATTAACGAAAGGATGAAATTGGCCAAAATTTATAAGATAAGAGATGAAATTTTCCAAAAACAAAGAAAAGGGGATGAAATCGCAAAATATTTATAATGGTAAAGGACCTTTTTGGCCAATTTGACTGATTTTTTGGTAATGTCAAACTAAAGAAAAATTAAAATTTTTAAGGTTTTGGGTTTTTTAAAAAAAAAAATAGTAAAATGACATTTTTACCCCGAGAAAATAATTTTTTTAAAAATAACAATTGACTAACGGTTGACCGAAAAAAAAAAAAACGGATGAAAATTGGCCAAAATTTATAATGTAAGGGATGAAATTTTCCAAAAAAAAAAAAAAGAGAAATGAATCGCAAAAATTTATAATGTAAGGGATGAATTTGACCAATTTGCCAAAAAAAATTACAAATTGTGGCATAAACTATAGTGATTGTCCTTCAATATTCTCACATTGAACTAATCTTGTTCTATACAAATCCAAGTCACTTTATCAATATATACTTATCAGTACAATTCAATGTAATATGAGTATCTCCAATCCACCATAGATGTGATTGTTTTATTTTCTACCATTTACTTCGGGACTTGGCCTGCAGAGCGCTCGCAGAGTTCAACTCTTACTCGAGAGTGAGGGCCCGACCCAGAGCTTTTTTTAACATGGCGCTAACCACCCCATGGAGATTCGAAACCTCGATCATTAGGAGTCCTCGATCATTTGTTTTTCTTTAAACTTTTATTTAATTAGTTTAACAATTCAAATTTAGCGAACAAAAAGTTATTATTGGTATTATAGTAGCAAATTCACTTATAATCATGAAGGTTATAAGCTCATTCATATTAAAAGCGAAAAAAGTCTTCCAAAAAAAAAAAATTAATTCAAATTGAGCGAAAGAAAGATTAGTTCTTGACAAATAATAATTCACAAGGTTATGAGTTTGATAAAAAAAAATTTTTTTGTTAAATAAGAGTTGTAATTTGCGTGCACAACTCAAATTCGACTCTAAATTATTTGAAATCATATGATGTAACTATTTAAATTTTAGGGGCAAAACTTTCTCCCGCAAATGACCAAATCGGTTCGAACGAGAATTAATATGAATATGAACATGGCTTAAAAGACATCATCTTATAGTTTGGAACCATCTAAAACACCATTAGAAAATAATAATAATTATTATTATTATTATTTTATGACAAAAATCAATTTTTTTTTTTTTATTTTATTTTATAAGTAACAAAAATCAAAAACTTGATGGACTTAATTTTGATATTTTGCTTTCTTTTAGTGTAGTGTAATTACGCAAATAGCCCCCAACTAGTCTTGAATTCCCCTAGTATAACCCCTTAAGGAATCAGAGACGAAAAGAGACCTAGAGAAAAGAGTTACAGAGGAAAAAAGTCTCAAAAACCAACTGTAAATCGATTGAAGGAAAAGGAAAGGAAAGGAAAGGAAAATGGAGGTTCCAGGATCATCGAAGAAGATGATCGCAACGCAAGAAGAGATGGTTGAGGCCAAAGTACCTCTCGGTTACAGAGACCAATGTGCCCATTTGTTGATCCCTCTCAATAAGTGCAGGCAGGCGGAATATTTTCTACCTTGGAAGTGCGGGGATGAGCGCCATGCCTATGAAAAATGTGAGTACGAGCTGGTTATGGAGAGAATGTTGCAGATGCAGAAGATCCGAGAAGCCCAATCTAAGCAGAAACAAGGGATTCAGGAGCAACCTATTCCTCTTATCCCCAAAACTGCTAATGCTTAAAGGTAAAATATGTACTATATGCCTCTTGATTTACGGGTTTTTTCTGTTTATGTTTTTGGAATTGAGTTTTAGTGGGTTTGCTTTGATAATCTATCATCTCAATTCAAGGTCATACCTTTTATTTTACCCTAATTTTTCAGAATTGTGCTATAAATTCTGGGTTATCTTTAAGTGCTTTTATTTGCTCATTTACATAATATTTGGGATTAATTGAGGCATTATTATTATCATTATTATTTTTATATTGTATGTTTGCTGATCATGGATTCATCAGCAAGCCTCTTTTAAACCTCATTTTACTACCTCAGTATCCAATAATTCATTTTATTACCTCAGTCCAAGTATGGCAAGACTCTTCTCACTCAACTGCGAATACTAACTACGAAAAAGTGCCAATTTGTCTTCAAAATGAAAAGTAAATTTGCCAATTTCCAGTCTTGTACTCCTATGCTTGTTAGAATTTTTATTAGTAGAGGTATATTTTTCATGATAAGAATTTGTGTGCAAATTTTACTGATTAAGATGTTAACCAAAACACAACAAAGGTATATTAAGCACTGGACGCCAATTCAAGTTATAACCTTGGGCTGGAAGATTCAGAATCAAATCAATTCATTTTCTTGTTATAATAATCGTGGACTATCTGTTATTGATTTCCTATTGTTACTGAAATGATATAAATAAAAACCTTTGAACTCAAAGGGAGTGAATCTCTGCTCCAGGGAGGTGGGAAATAACGACAGAAAAAAAGGTTTGGGAAATGAAAGATTTTTTATGCAAAGAATTCATAGAAAGATCAGATATCATTGTTTTAGGCAAGGCAACAAGAGTTATAGATTTGCCATTTCAGTATCTCCATTTTTTCCCTGGAGTTATGGAAATAGTGCTAATGCATAAATCAAGCATGTTCCCTTAAACTGGAATAGATTTTTATGGTTATTTCATTTCTTTCTTGTAATATAAAGTGGAAAAAAAAAAAAAAAGATATGTTGGGAAGGATAGGAAGGATTAATACCTCATAGATATATTCTAAATTTCTGTTTTTTCTAACTTCTTAGACCTGTTTCTGGCTATGGGAAGTGGGGGAAGGGCTATCATATTTATGTCTATTTAATCTATGTTCTCTTTGAAGGAAAGCTCAGATCATAATGGTCTATGAAATGGTTCAAGACGTGCTGCTTCATTTTAGATTTGTAGATAATGGGTGTTTCAAGATAAAATGTATCGAGGGTTTCATTGTGAAGTTGGGATTTGTTCTAGCCTTTGCAAAAATTTATGCCCTCTAACCGTTGTTCTGATGGATAGTAATAGAGTACTGAAAAATAAATTTTTCAAAAAGGAGACTTTATTCGTTTATAGACTCCAAGGCTTGGGGAACATATGTATATGCAACTTGATTTGTCACAGATGTCAGATATTTGCTAAGAAGTTTTTACAGAGCATTGTCAAACAAATATTTTGGAAATGCAAATAATTTGGCTGCTAGGAGGCATATTTATTTGATTGCAAAAACCCATTATCCTTTTAACTGAATTAAGAGTTTCTGATTTAATTGTGTTTCTTTTCACGTTTGCCAGGGTCATGCTATTTACATTATATTTGTAATTGTCATTTATATCTTGATTATTGCTCTTCAAATAGCCCTGGGAGATTTTTCCATGTGCATCATCTGATATGCCTATGTTTTAGTTTCTTGGATCCAACATATGTGTTTTTGGCTTACTTTTGCAATTGGTCATCTGCATTATGAGTGCTGTTACTTGTTTCAAGCTTTGCTCGATCCTGACATGTTTCTCAGCTCATTGCTTCAAACCTTCCCTTGATCATGGTGGGAATGTGGTTGCTATTGATAGATCAGTAACAAGTGTTACTAATCTGATTGACTATGGGAAAAGGTCCTAGACTTTAGCCTAGTGGATAAATATAGTTGTTTTGCTTGTAACAAAAATTATATGCATTGGATGACTTCCTATTAGGTGAGGATATCGAATTTTGTGTCTTAGTAGCCATGCCATATTCTTCACTGAATTGTTTTTGTGTTCATGCATTTAGGAGTTTAGAGAAGCTACAAAATTATCTAACTGAAACATCATTGACCTTCTATACCATTGCTCTTGAAGCTGGATCATTTTGGTGAACATGGCTGCACTTTTGCTGGTAGAGGGCTGGTTAGATTTTGTGTACAGATTAGATAGGAAGATATATGAAACTTCGAGTTTTTTACCTGTGATGTTGAGAACACCAGAAGTTCCAACTTAACCCTTTGGGTTTGACTGATTAAATCATTGATTGGTAGCTTTCACTTGTGTAGTTCTATCTTTCAGTAGGATTATTCGTGATATTTCACCACTAGAAAAGAAATGCAGAATGTTTCAGCTGTTAAGTGTGTCTGATATGTTGTTGCTTAGTTTATGCAGCTACACTGAAACTTTAAGAAAGACGAGTTTAGATTCAGAAGAGCATAGACAAAAGATAAAAGGAAGGAAAAAGCTTAGCAAGAAAATAGAAGAGAAAGAGACCAAGCCTCACATCAAGCAATCTCTATTTCATCATTAGATGATTTTCTCTGTATATAGCTATTATGACAGTACATTAACACCTAGAATTTAATAGCTAACAAAACTTGATGAGGCAAAATCTGACCAAAAACTACTCCAAGTTGACCAAAAAGTTAAGCTCTAGCAAATTTAACCTATAATGATTAGGTGATCACCAAATTCTTCTGCAGGTAGAGAATACTGAAATGATCATTAGATTTAAATTCAAGAAACAAACCATCCTCAGAAGTAAAAAAGGGGGGACGGGGGGTGGAGAAATGTGAAAGAAGAAGCACTTTTTTTTTCCCTCTTCATGACAATAAGATCTTATTTGAGTTACTATACATAAATTTTCTTGTTCATTTGTTTTGTCACTCTGGAAGAATAAATCCTGATGCAGTGTCTCTAACAGGAAGATGAAGCTGTGAAACTCTGCTAAGATGACAGTGTTTGACAAACTACCATTGCTAGTTGGTGAATTCCTTCTGGAACATCATTACATATTATTCAAATGAATCATCAGAACTGTGTAACTATGTTATCTTACTCTGTTCTTACTTTTTTTTTTTTCCTTCCTCCAATAAGCATATTGTTTGACATGGATTTTGTCTTATCAAACTTCACCTTTTTTTTGTGAGAATAGTTTGCCCCTTTTCTTTATATTATACTTGCTTGCCTTTTTTTAGTCCACCCCAAGAATTATTTATCTAACAATTATTATTTAAATGAGCGAATTTTAAATGTTCCCTAAACCACAAAGTTGAGATTCTTTGCAACATAATAAAAATCAACGACATAAACATAGAAAAAAGCCTCTAATTATTCATTCCTTTCCTTTCCCTTTCCCCTTCCCCTTCCCCTTCTGTTTCCATTGAAAATTGACTCTCAAAAAAGTTTCCTTGTGCTGGAAAAATTGACTTTTGTTCACTCTTCTTTGTTGTCTTGGCTTTTTACTGTTTTGTGATAAACAATTTCGCTTGTAAATGTAAATATTGGAGGTTTGAACTTGAATTATATAATCTTTATCAGATTATTCTCATGTTAATTAGAGAAGAAAAATCAAATAGAGGCATATAAATGTTAAATTTTTGGGCAAATGTTAAATTTAAATATTTTGTATCTATATTTTTTTTATCAAATATTTTTTTGTCTAAAAGGTTTAATTTAATTGATAGCACTCTTACTTATAACCCATGAGTTCGAGACACAGTAGAGATAAAAATAACTCAAATTTAAAAAAAAAAAAAAAAAAAAAATTATATACGTTTCTTACTAAAATGTAACAAATCTTAAGTTCACAAATTCAAAGAATATCTACATTCCCAGCTAAGATCGCATCACCCTAAAGATAAACTTTGTCAGGTCAATTAAATGACAGGAAAAAAAAAAACTAAAGAAAGGAAGAAAAAGAAAATGTGGAAAGAATTTAGATAAAAAGTATTCAAACATAAGGCGTCAAAATTCCTACCTAATTCCAATCTTCGAGGAAGCAAAAGTCAAGCTGAGAGCTGTTCCTGAACCGAGCTGGTTCAAGCTCGTTTATGTTCGGTTTGAGCTCGTTCGTTTATTAATCGAACCAAACTCGAACAAATTTTTAGGCTCGATTAATTTTCGAGCTTACTCGAACACTATTCGCGAACATAATCGAACGTTTGCGAACATATTATTAATTTTTTTTTATTATAATTTTTATATATATTATTTAAATAAAAAAAGTAAAAAAAAAAAAAGTGTCATAGTTCGCGAATTCGAGCTCGGGTATGCTTGAAAGTTAAATGAGCGAACTCGAGCTCGAACTCGAGCTTTATAAACAAATAATCGAACGAACTCGAACAAAAGTTTTGGCTCGAATTATTAAACGAACGAGCTCGAACAGTGTTCGAACACTTAATCGAACGATCTCAAATTTCTGATTTTCGGTTCGGCTCGGCTCGTTTACAACTCTAGTCAAGCATATAACACTTCATTCTTTTTTTTTTTCCTTAAAGGGGTAATTGTATTAATCACAAAAAAATGTACACTAGCCAAGGACTGGCCACCAAAGATTACAACACATCCTATCTATGAGTGGTTCTAACAAGATCCAAGATCTTTGTAAGTACCCAAGTACATAGCTTAATTATGTCGGTTGGTTCACTGTCCTGAAAGATCAATTTGTTCCTCCAAAACCATATCTCCAAAAGTCTTCGATGATATCAAATCTTTTAGACATGCGGTCATAATGTTTTTCGAGATCTTTGAAT
Organism: Cynanchum wilfordii; assembly: GCA_025388415.1. Lineage (NCBI taxonomy): Eukaryota > Viridiplantae > Streptophyta > Magnoliopsida > Gentianales > Apocynaceae > Cynanchum > Cynanchum wilfordii. Next base: position 1,668,004 of record JAHSUH010003438.1, read on the forward strand.
CGGATAGAACATCTCTGAAGACATATTTCCAGGTGTTGCTCACTAGGGTCCCAGCCATGTTCCTTCAAATATTGGCCATCACCCATCTTTGGGTATCCATCTCCGTCCATAAGTGATCATGCATACTCTCTGGTAGAAGTAAACTCCAGCACTTCTTGGGTATAATATAATCTCGAACCGCATGTAACGAGGACTCGTAACCCTCCCCACATATATTACATATCAGGCTTTCCCTTATTGTCCTTTCCCAAAGCAAAGCGTTAGTTTTCAAACGGTTGTGGGACAGTTGCCACATCAGCAAGGAACATCTGGTAGGTCCCTTAAAATTCCAAATTTCCTTCCATTTGAAATCAAATTGCTGGATTGTCTCCGGTAATATAAGTTCATAAGCCGCCTTCGTAGAAAATATCCCCTTAGATGATTTAGTCCTCCAAATCTCAGCTTCGATATTACCGTAGTTGTCACTCTTGAGTCCTTGTTCTAGAACTTGATAGCCGACCCTCATCCCCCACTGTATCACGGAATGGGATCCAGTGTTGGTGTCATTGTTTCCTGTCGGTAGTGATCCATACTTCGATGCAAGAATTCTTGCCCATAATTCATTTAGTTTCTTGAGTGACCGCCATGCCAGCTTGGCCAGAAGTACTTTGTTTACTTCCTTCAATGGACGTAAACCCAAACCACCTCTACACTTCGGTTGACAAATTGTATCCCACGAGATGGAGTGCACTGAATTTTTCTGTTCCTTATCGCCCCAGAAAAATCTTCGATTGGCCCTCTCCAAGCATGAGCAACGTTCTACTTTGTAGCTTACAACACTACATGACGTACATGGGGATAGTGGCTGTTACTGACTGTATTAATACTGCTCTAGCAGCTTGAGACAGTAAGTGACTCTTCCAACCCCCTAACCGGTTATGTACTTTGTCCACCGAGATACTGGAAATGATCACTCTTAACCCTTCCATGAATCAAAGGAACTCCAAGATACTTGCCTAAGTCACTTGTTGAGGGAATACCTAACCGACTTGTGAGGTTCTGTATCAAACTTAAGGGTGTATTCTCCGAATACCATATTCTTGATCTTGCACCATTGACCTTCTGTCCGGATTCTGTACGGAAACTTTGTAATATTTCTTGCATAGTCTCCGCATGTCGAATCGAAGCCTCACCAAATAGAAGTAAATCGTCTGCGAAGAACAGGTGTGATACTTTGGGTCCTCCTCTTCCTGTTTTGCACGCCTTCCAATCACCTTTCTGAACTACCGAATTAATACGGTGTCCTAGTACTTCCATACACAATACAAAGAGATACGGGGAGAGAGGATCTCCTTGACGGAGTCCTCTTTGCGGTCTGAACTCTTCCAAACGGTTCCCATTCCATAAAACTGACATTTTTGAGCTCTCTAAGCAGCTGAGGATGACCTTGATAAGCATGTCTCCAAACCCAATTTTCTGAAGAACCCCCGAGAGGAAGCCTCAATCAATCCTGTCATATGCTTTCTCTAAGTCAATCTTCACCACCATGGCACATTTCTTCCCTTTCCGTTTACGCAGCGAGTGAATTAGTTCTTGAGCTATCACCACATTATCTATGGCCTGTCTGCCCGGGATAAAGCTAGTTTGCTCCTCACCCATGAGATCTCCAATAACACTCTTCACTCGGTTCACAATGATCTTGCTTACAATCTTCACAATAACATTACTCAAACAAATAGGCTGGAATTGAGAAATATTATCTGGTTGCTTTTGCTTGGGTAGTAGACAGATGATGGATTGGTTCATGTCCTTCGCCATTACTCCCCTCTTGAATACATCTTGTACAAAATTAATTAATGAGTCACCCACCCAATTCCACATCCTCTGGAAGAAGCAAGCCGGAAGACCATCGGGTCCCGACGCCTTATTCGCACCTAACCGAAAAGTGGCTAGCTTAATTTTATAACTTGTCACCTCTCGGTTTAACCACCATAGAGTATTCCGTCGAAGCTTCGGGAAATTCCAATCTTCTGGACAAAAGGAAACAGTTGGATCTTTGGTGTACAATTTAAGATAGAACTCTCTGGCCATCTCTTTGAGTTTTAATTCGTCCACACACCACTTGCCATCCGAATCTTTAAGTTGTAGAATCAAGCATTTCCTTTTCCTGGTCGAGGCGCATGCATGAAAGTACCTCGTATTCCTTTCTCCAAATAATAGCTAGTTAGCCCTTACCTGTTGCCTCCAATATACCTCTTCTTGGTCGAGGATCAATTTAAGTTCAACTAACAATTTTCCCTCCAGTTTGAGCAGTGATTTCGGGTTACCTTCCAACAAAGCCTTTTGAACTCCCAAAATTCCGGCTTTACACCTTCTTTTGCGCCAGAAGATATTTCCAAAGACTTCATTGTTCCAATTCCGGATTTGTTGTTTGAAGTTATTCATAGTAGTAAGTAGGCTGCATGGTTCCTTGTTCCGGAAAAGTTCCACCATATTAACAAATTCTGGATGTAGGAACCATGCCTCCAAGAAACGGAACCCCCCGAAAACACCTTTACTACTCTTTCGGTTATCTTCCAACAACAAAGGATGATGGTCCGACTCAGCCCTCATAAGATGATGAACAGCCGTATCCGGGTTCTTCTCGATCCACCAACAGTCCCCAAGCTCTGTCAATTCTCTCCCGAATGTTGGCTCCTCCTTTCCGACCATTGCTCCATGTGAACTTCGAACCATGGAATCCCAAATCAATGACTCTACAAGCATCTACCATGTCCCTCAATTTAGATGTTGTATTTTGATTAATTGGTTTTCCCCCCTTCTTGTCGTCAATGTCCAACGGTTGGTTAACATCACCTACCAACACCCAAGGGACATTAACGTACTGCCCGATACTCCTTGCATATAACCAAAGTTCCTCCCGCAAGTGTGCTTTAGGCGAAGCATACACCACCGAAAGCAACCACTGCCCCCCATGATTTTCATGTACAATGACATTAATCATCCGATACATCATAAAGACAGCCTCAATCTCTACTCTCTCCTTATCTCATAGCATCCAAATGCCTCCCACAAAGCCGAGAGATTCCACCGCTAGCATGTCCGTAAAGCCAATGTTACTCGGAAATCTCATCACCTGACTACTATGAATCCTAGTTTCTAGTAAGGTAAGGATTCCAAGTCTATGTGATTTAAACATCTCCATGAGATGTAATCTAGTGTCCCGAGAGCCCATTCCCCTACAATTCCACACAATTGTGTTAATCATGAGAAACTGGTTGAGAGGGGACGGAAGGTTCACTTACCTCCATTTGAGTATCTACAACGACACCATTAGCTGCTTGGGTTCCCCGCTTTGAAACAACATTCAAATTCCCACCTTTCTACATCCATTGTGTCTCCCTTTCCCGCTATATTGGGTTGGGAGTTATAGGAATTTTGCTGGGCCGGAAATTTTTTTGGGGGGAAAACCCCTTTTGTTCGATGCCAGCCGAGGTCTAATGTGTCCAAAATTTGTAGAGGGCCCATCGATGTTGCCCATGTCACCATGAGGATTTTTGTTAGGGCCGGATGATTTGCAAATCTCCTTCCCTTATTTTTATCTCTATGGGTTGGCCCATTACTTTTGCCAGATGTCCGCTTAGAAGCCCGATCTAAACTCCGTCCTTTCTCCAGTTTGATTTGGGCTTTCTCGTGAAGTCCATGATTGAGCTGTCCATATAGCTCTCTAATTTTTTCCTTCAAAGTTTCAATGTCTCCAGATCCGCCTACTTCATCCACCTCAACAAGTACGGAAAACCGAGACTTGCCGCCAACTCCCCCGTTAGGTGCTTCTCCCGATATTCCACCTTTTTTTCCTGACAGTTGATGTATTCCTCGGTCCCCGGTGATTGATCCTAACACAAAATTTGGTGACCCGTCCGCCTTCGGTTCAGATTGTTTCTTCATCGTCGGGTTGCCGATTTCTCCGCTCGCAGTTTCTCCTCAATCTGCTGGTTAAGTCTCCGATTAGCCTCGGATGGTTGTGCCCGCTGACTCATTCTGGCATGCATCATTTGTTGTTTGCGACGTACATGGGCAAGTAGCATCCCGGGCCCGAAAGGTTGGGCAGCTGCCTGTTTTCTAGTGTTTTACTGTGTTTCTAGAGGTTCCCTCACCCGATGCTTCATGTGTGCCTCGCACACTGCTCCTTCTTGTGACCATATTTTCCACATGTAAAACATATGTGGTGTAAACCTTCATATTCCACGGATTGTTTACGACCCCATACTAAGACAATAGGAGGTAGTTGTCCATTAAGGTTCAGCTCTACGCAAACCCTTGCGTATCTAGCTTTGATCATTTCGGCTGTGATTGTGTCCACTTTGACAGCTTTACCCATTGCATTTCCAATGCCCAGTAGCAAGTGTTCCTCAAACAACTCCAATGGTAGGGTTGGGAGTCGTAACCACACTAACGTGGTGTGTACGTCATTATCTCCCGGTTTGAAATTTGGTTTCCATTTGGACAAAGTGAGATAATGATCTACCACAGTCCATGGATCCCCATTCAGTACCTTCGGATAATCATTTTGGGAGTAGAAGCGGGCTACAAGATATCCTTTATCAATGTCCAGCAGTTCGCATCCATTTTCCAGCTGCCACAACCGTTTGATGCGCGATTCCAAAACCTTGAAGCTAAATGATTTCCCTAACACCTTCACAATCAAGGCACGTCGCCATTTCTGCTATAACTTCTTATAATTGTCCCGGGGTATATTTGCCACTGGACATAGTTCCCCTTCTTCCACAACATCTTGGTCATACAGGATATCGGAAATCCCCAAGTCATCCATGTAGTCATCCTCCCCTTCCCCCGTGTATATTTGGTGTTTAGGATTTCGTCCCTTCAGTGCTTCAGCAAAAGTTGCGTTTGTCCAAACGTTGGTATTTCCTTGTGTATCATCTGCCATATCACTCGTGGTATCTAGCATTACCTGTTCACCATCATCCCTTTTGTGTTTCTTGATACTCCTATGTAACCGATCTGCTTCTTCGGGCGTAAGGTTCTGGTCTAGAGAGATGCGGGAGCACATTCTAGAGAGCGAAAAGTATATAACACTTCATTCTATTTTTATAGAATACTCCTCTTTTGTATCTTTTTTTTTTCCTTAGGCACGGGGGGGTGTCCTAGATGGGTCTCAAAATATGGAAGGGCACTTTTAAGCCAAATTCACATCTAGACTAATCCTCATTCGAGCCGGGTTGGTCTCTTGCGGAAGGAAGTTCCGACACCAAATTTTAAACAGTTGCATACATGAGTGGGAGTTTGAACCCCCAACTTTACTTAAGCTAGGAGAGCTCTTTACCAGCTCACATACGCCTTGAGATTCTCTTTTGTATATTTATTGACTAATTCAAGCAAATATATTCAAGATTATAACACATAATTAAAAATACAATACAAAATTATTACATATATATATATCACACTCAAAACCCTTTTATTATTATTACACATATATATCACACTCAAAACCCTTTTATTTGAGAAATTAGATAAAGAAAAACGCTGTATCACAAGTTTCAATCACCATCAGAATGAATGGAGTTAGATTTTCTTTTGCTTTGGAATTAATGGATCATATATATATATATATATATATATATATATATATATATTGGGAGAAAATTTTAAGAGTCATTGAGAATGATTTACAAATGATGATAATTAATAATATGCTAATAAAAGGCCGAAAGTCTTGACCACTTTTGCAATTGGGACAAATTTAGAAACCTCATTTCTCTCTAGGTAATATTCTCTCTCTCTCTCTCTATATATATATATATATATATATATATATATATATATATAGATATATAGATATCGCGATTTGAAATCCCAACCAAATGGAATTTTGACTAAAATAGAAAAAAGGACTTTTCGTCTTCAATAGATCAAAGGGAAACTTGTTGGAGACAACTTGCATATGCTTATTTTTTCTAATATATATATTGAGAATGTTGCATATAATATTATATGACTATTATACTATTTCTTTACGTGTAATATGTGATATCATTTATAAGTCTACTCATTTCCATTGCTTTAAATTTTATTTAAGATAAAATATTATTGTTATGAAAGAATGGTAAGAAAATAAATTAATTACACAAGATCATGAGTTCGATATTTGTTATAAGTAGAATATAAAAGTAGATCATTTCTAAGTAATAATTAGACTCTACAGATATAATCCAAATCAAATATAGATTAATCGAAGTATAATAATTTTAGATATTAGATCGTTTAAAATTTAATTTAGTATTGTCTTATATAATATATATATATATATATATATATATATATATATATAATTTTTCCAAAAAGGTTACCAAATTCTTCTATAAAGGTCTAGTCCATAAAATACTTTTTTGGACCATTATTAGCCGAAAAAAGGGTGTTAGGAGATTTTTAGCACGTGTAGAGGACAATTAATTTAAAAAAAAAAAAAAAAAAAAAAAAAAAAAAAAGAGGACAATTTTGGAGGCTTCCTGAAATTCTCGAACTTTTTATACCCTAAATGTACCAAATTATTTCGTCATTTTTTTGGGGGAAAAAAAAAGAAAAAGAAAGTCTTTAACTTTTTTTTTTTTTAATAGGTAAGTCTAACTTGAATTAGGTAAAAAGAAAGTATTAGGAAGAAAAGAAAAAAAAAGAGATAAAATTAATGTATACAGCTAGCTAGTTGTGGGTAGTTCTTGATTGTTGAAAATTTTACAAAAAGAAACAATTTATTATGCAAAGAAATGGGATCCAATAAAACATCCAATTGGGCTTAAATAACACGATGTTGAGATTCGACACTCACTATAAGCGTCATGTAAGATCCAGAGTCTCGAGTAAAAGTTGAACTTTTTCGGGCGCAATTCGAACCGAACATAGATTATTCCGGGTCATGATAGCAGCTTCTAGACTCCAGTCATGTTGGTAAATTAATAAGAGGCTCTTCTAACTTAAAAGTGGGTTGTCTATTCAAATTTGCACTTATGCAACCATTTAAAATTTTAGGTCAAAACTTATCTTCGATTATAAACCTACCCGACGCAAATAGAATAAGTTTGAATATGGTTATAGTTGAAAGATATTGCATGTAGCTAAGATTTATTCAAAATATTGTGTTTAAAAAAAAAATCGCATGTCTCGAATTCAATCTTAATTTTACATTATATATTTTGAATTTAATATTAAAAATATTTTGTTGAATTTACACATCAAAGAAAATATTAAAACGTCATAACCTTGAAAAGGACTGATTTTTCCATGATGCATGCATCTAGAAGAACTTCTTTGATTCATACACATAATTACGTGTGTGTGTATATATATATATATATATATATATATATATATTATATATATATATTAGACATAATGTACAAAAGTTTTGCTAACATTAAATGAGTAGAGAATTTAATGAGTATGTTTTCTAAAGTTTGACGAAATCACAAGAAGAATCGATATTGAGGGCTTCTTTTATATATATTTTATATATACACACACACACACACACACACATATATATATATATATATATATATATTATATATATATATATATATATATATTATGCTGTTTTTATCTTTAGAAATTCTAAACATTATATATTAATAAAAACACACATGTGAGGAGTACGTACGTAGTAATATTCAATCACATCTTACCTAACTCTTTACACCTAATTGTGAGGATCCAATATGAAAAGAGTCAATAATTGTGGAAACAATATCATTTTTCTCCCATTTATCAAAAAAAAATATCATTTTTCTCCCTTCAATCATTCTTCATTCCCTATAGCTTTAGAATTTATATATATATAATATTTATGGAATGATCCTTATATATATATATATATATCACAAAAGTATTTATTTATGTGATACCTTATTTTTCACATTATAAATATATAAGAATGTAATATAAAATATAAGTATAATGTCGAAATACTTAAACAGATACCTTATTTATTTTCTATTCTTATTTATTGTTATGAGATCACAAGTTTGATAATTATTATCAACAATATATACATGATAGTATAAGACGAGATCACAAGTTTGACCATTATCATCAACAATTATATATATATATATATATATATATATATATATATATATATATATATATATATATATATATATATGATGGTATAACAAAAAAGTTAAAAGAACTTACTAATTTCCTATGCATTGATGTCAAAGAAAAAATAGTGAACTTAAAACAACTTGAAAAATAGTGAGTAGTAGCAGTCAAGAAAGGGAAAGGCCCATGCATGATGTGGAAAAGCTTCAAAAACCGCCATTAGATACACAATTTTCTCCTCTCTTTTTTTTTTTTATTTTTTATTTTGTTTTAAAAAAACACAAAAGCTTCTAGAAGAGGGAAATAAAATATAATATATGAGATTATTTTTGTAGGTTTTTTAAAAATATTTTAAACTTATATTTGCTTCGTCTTTGACGTGTCTTAAATTTATGATCTTTTAGGTTATAGGAAAAATTGTTATCTACTAACTCCAGACTGCAAGTGAGCTGGTAAGGATCTTTTTGACTTAAATGAGGTTGGAGGTTCAAATTTCGGCTTTTGTATGCAACTATTTAAAATTTGAAGCTAGAGTTTCTCTTGCAAGGGACCCGTCTGCCTCGAACGGGAATTAGTATGAATATAAAATGGCTTAAAGGTACCCTCCTATAGTTTAAGACTCATCTAAAACATTTCTTTTTTTTTTTTTGGTAAGCTCATCTAAAACATTTCATATCCATAATATATATATATATATAATGTTAATGTTTACAAGTTACTTAATATTTAATATTATGTAATGAAAAATAATAAAATCTTGTAATACAAAAAATATTAAGTAAAATAGTAAATATAAAGTATAATAAAACTGTAAATCAACATAAAATAGTAATTGTAAAAGTTCATTTTTGTTTTCTTTTGTCTTTAATCCAAGTTGTTGGATCCCATTTAAACTTCCATTGGCACAATATTTTTTTTCACTTGACTCATTAAATAATATAATATATATATATATATATATATATATATATATATATATATACATGTAATTCATTTGATAATATACTCATGACAAAAAAAAATTTATAAATTTGAGTTATAAAAATAAAAATTTTAATTTTCTTTTTTTTTTTAAAAAAGGTAAAAATAAAATATCTAAAAAAAATTTTGGTTAATTTTTCATATTCATAAGTCACTTTAGATCCAACTAATCTGAAGCCGAGCCGCTTTTGATCCCTATTGGGAAGAACTTCTTCATACACCTATTTCGAACTCGAGACCTTACGTAAGGAGAATAAACTCTTACTACTTAGATAAACAAGTGTTGATATCAAATATATAAATATATATATCATTAATTATCAATAATAAAAACTTATCAATAATAAAAAAAAAAGAATTAAGAAGAAAAAAAAATAATCTAAATTAAAATATATCTTTTAAGATGTTGTATAATTGAAACATATTTAAAACATTTCATTGTTTTTGTTTGTCATAAAAAATAATAATAATAATAATAATAAAACCAACCAATAATGTTGGTCAAAGTGGAAAGAACTTGTTTTCTCGTCTACAAGGTTTCAAGTTTGAATCTTATCTATGGAGAAATAAGTGTAGGGAGGACTTCCTCCAATAAGGGTTTGACGCGACTCAAATTCAATTTAGTTGATGCCCAAAGTGACTACTGGACACGGATAACATGATTTGTGTTTTCTATCAAATTCAAGGCTATAAAATGATTAATAAAAGTACAGACGTGCATGGCTTTTCTCTTTCCTTTTTTCTTTTTTCTAAGTATATATATATATATATACAAAAAGAATATTATGAAATGTGATAAAAAGACCAAAAAGTACATAAGAAAGAAAGAGCCAAAATTTTCATAAAATCAAAGCGTGCATCCGCCCACCTCGAAACTCGCTCTGCATCAATACGCCAAAATTTATAATTCCTCAATTTGTTTTTATTTGTGACCTTTAAAAAAAAAAACAAAAAACAAAAATTGTCACCTTAAAAAAAATATATATAACTCCCGTAATTCGAGTAATCCGTAAATTTAGACTCAAATAAATTTATATTTAGAAAACTTAGTTTTAGAATATTTTTTTGACTTTTAAAGTACTAAACTTTTTTACCTAAAACAGTTAAAGTCCTTACTTTTTTACAAATTTTATCAAATTTTTTTAAAATTTAACTATTTGTGTAATTTTAGTACATTAAATAAAGGATAATTAAGTCATTTTATATGAAATATCTACAAAATTAGAAACTCATTCACAAAATATTTTCGTAAGAGTAAAATAATATATAAAATATATTTTATGTAAAATGACTTGATTACCCTTTTATTTTATTCAATAAACCACACAAACCGTTAGATTTTGGAAAAAAAAAATCGACGAAATTTGTGAAAAAGGACATTAGTTTTGTTAGGTAAAAAAGTTTGGGACTTTGTGAAAAAAAAAATTAAGATTAAACTTGCCAAACATAAATTTATTTGGGACTAAATTAAAAAATTACTCGACTCGGTTAATAATAATTTCACTTATGATGTCATAAATTCGAGTCATGTTATAAATAAAAATGAACAAATTTTTGAAATAAATAAAAATTTAAAAATTTAAAAATAGAAAAAATCTTAAACCTATGATATATATATATATAGACACCGGATATATATTTCACTCTAAAGTGTAGAGTATATACTCAAATTTTAAAATAATTAAAATAAAATTTAGATAACAATTATTTTAAAAAACTATTTTATCAATCAATTTGATAAAGAAAATTAGTATATATAATCCCAAATATTCTTATTTTTTGTTCTAAATATTTTATTTTTATTTTTGTAAAATATATTTTAGTGATTTTTGTCTTTTTTGAGACAAACAAGACGTCAATAAATGATTACCCTTTCCGCAGTTAAAACGTAGTGTATAGTCGTGATATATGTTTCTCAATATAAATATGTAAGTATGTGGTATGATATATAATAATATGCTTACGTATTCATATTATTAACTCAAAATATTTCTTTTGGTACAACAATAATAGTTTTAAATAGTTGGTCGTAAATACTACCAAACTCATAGTCGGAATATGGACTTGCTTACCGGGATTGTGCAATGATATTATCAAAAATGACAAAATTTACAAGTCAAATTAGGGTTTAAGTCAATAAATTCCATATTTACCCTCATCAATGTTTGATATATGTATGTATATATATATATATATATGAAGTATACATACAAAGTTTACATAGATGATGAAAGTGAAAGAACAAATATAGACCCGTGAAAAGGTAGCCTCAAAATTCCTTCTATTCCAAATTAAAGTGTTTTCTTTTTTCTTGGCTCACATTGTCTCACTTATTCAAGAGAAAAAAACAACAATGGATACAAAAGAACAATTTCTCCATTCTATTTTTCCTTGTCCTTTTTTGGAAAATTTATTTATAAATTTATTATTTCTTCTATCTAATAAAGTTTTGACAAACAAATTCTCGGATATAGGTAAGTTGATAAACAGTCTTAACTTAAGTAAAGTTACGAGTTCGAACCGATATTCATATATACAATTGTTTAAATCTTGATATTAGATCTTTAACTCTCGTAAAGATCTATATGATTTGAACAAAAATTAGTTTGAATATAGAAATAAAACAAAATAAAATTATGACATGGTGGTGTCTTTCCACATTATTTCTTTCAACTTTTTTTTGCTAATCTTTATTAACATTAAAAAATGTCATGAAAGAGTAATAAGTGTAATGTTGTAAGAGAGAATGTACTATCTTTAGTGTAGAAAAAAGTTCTATTTTTGGGGAAAATAATGTTTGGATAGTTATGGCAAGTTTGAAAAAATAATAAATTTCTTTGTCCTAAACCTTCAATATTTAGTAGTATTTATAGAAAATATAAAATATCACACACACACACATATATATATATATATAAAGTAAATATTGACTCTGGTCAACTCTAATAATTATAGTGTTAAATTATTATCTTTGAGATAAAAATAAAAGTGTATCGGTAAATGTATCAATTGAACGAAAAAATATTTGGTCGACTAATATTATTTCATAAATATGAAGACAACAACACTCTATTAAATATAATGATTATATTCCAGCCGGAGGTTGTGCGACAGAGTGGCAAGAGGTCACCCCCAACTGCCCCTTCGGGGGTTTAACACCCAAGTCCCCTCCTCCATGTATTAAAAAAATAATAATAATAATGATTATATTCCTATTTAATTTTTGTCCAAATCTACCCTAAAAAAATATAAAATTCAACCAAATATATTTTGGTTGAGAAAATTTTAATAGGTGGGGAGAGAGGGAGGGGGAGGGGAGGGATGGGGTTATATATACATATAATTATAGAGATAGCAATTATAAAAAAAAAATATATATATATATATAGAGATAGCTTCAGAGCTGCATATTTATAGGCAGGTGGGATTTTTTTTTTTTTTGGGGGGGGGGGGGGGGGTGAGGGTGAGGGTGAGGGTGAGGGTGGTACGAGACTGTCCCATAAAAGACAAAAAAGGATTTGCAGATGATGATGATAATAAATACACTTGGTTTGTAGTTTGGACAAACACTGCTGAAAACAACTGCAAACATAAAAGAAAGGAAGAAGAAAAGAGAATTTGTTCTATTCTCTGTATATATATACATATATATATATATATATATATATGTAGTATGTATAAATAATAATAATAGTAATAGCAGGATTTTCTTTTTCTTGTTCTTCTTTTTTCTTCTTTCCTTCTGTGTTTTGTTTTAGGGTCACAGATATTGTGAATCATTCCAAACTGCAGGAATTTCCATCATTCCTTCTGTCACCCTCTTTAATGCCTTTGCCTCCTCTCTCTCTCTCTCTCTCTCTCTCTCTCTCTCTCTATATATATATATATATATGTTACCAATCCCAACACATACACTTCATGCCATTCTGCTCCCCTTCTTAAAAAGATGCATATTTGAATTTTTAATGGTAAAAAATGGTGATTTTGGTAAAGTATACTTTTTTTTTTTTTTTTGTTAATTTGTCATTTTTTTTAAATTTATTTTTTTACTTTGACACAAGATGTCCAAATATAATTATCGTTTTAGTCAAATTGGTTCCATGCATGGTTGCATATATAAGTAGGGTTCAAATCCTCCAACTTTACTTAAGTCGGAAGAGTTCATTACCAACTTACATGCGTATTGGATTGTTACGTAATATTTTGTATATCTACTTTTTTTTCAAAAAGAATAATTAGTATGTATAAGTTAATTTCCTTATATAACAAGTAAAAAAAAATAAGTTTAAAAAAAATAGGGAGTATATTACATTAAGATTTCAAGGTGTATTTATTGAGTTTTTTTTTTCCTTCGTACTTCTATAATTAATATTTACCACTTCAATTAAATAATTAATTATTTTTATTAAAAAAAATTAAGGGTCAATAGATTTAAAAATTTTAAAAGAATAATTAAAATTTTGAGTTTGCACCTTTTGTATTAAAATACAAAAAAGTTTTTTCTTGTAGAGACTTCTGTCGTATTTCGATTCCACATTAATGGAAATTTAAGAATGTCTATCATATATCATATCGAAATGTGTATATCTATTTTAATTGAATATAAATTAATTAAATTATTATATATATATATATATAAATTTGAAGTTCCTCTCATGACTTAATGGTCTAAAAGTCTCTCATTGTCATTGGTGTAGGAGTTCCTCCTTTACCTCTTAGCTTGTCAAGAGGTTAAAGGTTTAAACTTCACCTGGGGTTCTACAGTTTGAGATATATTTGCAAGTGCGGGAATACCCGCACTGTTGAGCCTTCCTGTGTGGATTAGTCTTGGGCCGGAAGGGCATGAGATACCACCTCAAAAAAATATAAATTTTTTTTTTTAAAAAAAGGATAATTGTCCCTATAAATTCAAAGGTCAATTGGTGCATTTATGAAAAAGTGTAATAACCAATTGGACTTTTGAGGTTTGAAAAAATGATTCTTAACGCATTTATTTCTTCTCTTCCTCCATATGCCAAAACACACACATAATTTCCATTTAGAATGAAAATATTATGAAATTTCAAGAAGGAAAAAAACCTTTTTTTTTTAAAAAAAAATTATTATTATTATTTATTTCCACCAAGGATTTCCAAATATAGGAAGTTTCACCCAAAAGGGACTTTTTAATTAAAATATAATTGTGAATTGGAACTCGTATTCATTTAAATATTTAAAATTTAGATTAAATCTTAATTTCTAAAAATATTATTTAACTTGAATAGAAATTAAATTAAATATGAATATAATTAAAAGGTTATTTATAATTGTGACTAATTTAAAGCAACACGAGCAAACATCAAGATTAATTCTTGTTCGAGCTAAATTGTTCACTCACGAGAAAGAAGTTCTGACACCAAATTTTAAATACTTGCATATAAGTCATAAAAGTTTTTTATCAATTCATTTGCGTCTTGTGGTTATTTTTATTTTCTTTTATTTTTTTATTTCCATTGACTTGGGTGCTTAATATTTGAAAACATTGTTTATTCCACAAGTGATTTCCAAATATAGGAAGTTTCACCCGAAAAGCGATTTTTTGACTTAGTATAATTGTGAGTTCGAACTTGTATTCATATAAATATTTAAAATTTAGATTAAACTTTAATTTTTATAACAGATTATTCAACTCGAACAAAAATGAATATTATTTATAATTGAAACCTCATTTAAAATCAGACCAACAAATATAAAAGTTTTATTGGAAAAAGAAATAAAAGAAAACATAGGGACAGTGTTTTTTCTTTCAATAGTCGGCACCGCCTCTACTGTTTTTATACATTCCCTTTTTCAATAACAGTGTTTTTTTGATTTGATTTCAATTGAATTGATTGATATGAAATGAATTTTAAACTGAATTTTCTTATTTATAGAATCATTCTTCCTACTATTTTTTCTTTATATATATATATATATATATATATATATATATATATATATATATATTATTTTCACATTTCTTCATTACTAATTACTATTTTTTGTTATATCATATAATATCGTGAGTCATCACGATTCTGACTAATCTAAATTAGATTCGAGTTGTACTCGCAGAATCCAACTCTTACTCGAGGGAAAGACTTCACCCTGACTGTCACAACGAGTGTCGAACCATTGACCTCATGTAACATTTATAATGTGTTTCCTCATTATGTCAAGCCAAGGGCTTCATTATTATTTCATTTTTGTTTAACCTCTCTAGATTCGATAATAATTTTGAATCCAGACTCACATGAAATTGAACCACAACAAGCTCTTTTTTTTTTGGGGGGATTGATTTATCTGTTTGGAAGTCTTTTTGGCTCCAACTAATTTAGAGTCGAGTTACGTCGGACCCTTATTGGGGGACTCTCCCTGCACTTATTTCTATTTAAACAATATTCAAACTCGAAATTTTATATAAGAGGAACTAAACTCTTTTTATTTGGACCAATACGGCCGTATTGGTGAAAAAAATTCTTAGAAAGACTCTTTTTTTTAAATACAATTTGTTCATTACTGTTACTGACTGCTCCAACTTTTTTTTTTTGCCTTTTCTCAATAACCACAGAATTTACTTACTTACCATTTGTCCCCCACTCCATATATATATATATATATATATATATCATGTATGTTTGTATGTATATATGTATATATAGAGAGAATAAAAAAAAAGTATATACAGAGAGAATCATTCTTCCAACTATTTTTCCTTTCCATATTTGTTGGTTACTGTTTTTCTTTTTTTTTATACCCACTAGGGGTCTCGGTGTCTCCACCTTATTTGGTGAGACTAATTCGGACTCGACATGTGCAGTACTCGTAGAGTTCAACTCTTACTCGATGGTGAGGGTCTGACCCAAAGCTTTTTTTAACATGACGCTAACCACCCCATGTAGATTCAAAACTTCGATCATCCGCCCTGTAGGAAGCATTATGAGTCTGCACACCAACTCCCCGAAGCTACCGGATTCATTTGTTGGTTACTGTTATTGACTATTCAAAATTTCTTCTTCTTTTATTTTATTATTAATATTATTAAATATGAGTATATTTGTTAGCAAATAATTCATATATTTAAAAATACTTATTTTGATATTCAATTTTTTGCATTAAATATAATCATTTTTATAAAATAATATTTGTACTATCAAAATTCAATTTAAAATTAGCCAATATCTAATCACTTATTTTTTACGCGTGATCGATACATCTATTAAACTTAGCAATATTATTTTTTGATCATTTAATATCTTTTCCTGTATAATTATTATAGTTTACTGTATATATTTTGTTAGATTTTAAACTCGAGATATTTATCAAGAATATGAAAATAACTATGTTTTAAGGTGAGAATGACATGAAACGACAAAAAAAACTTTAAGAATAATATATGGACAAATTTTGTATAAAAATGGTTAAATATTAGTAATTTTTGCTCTTAAAGATACATTTGGACGAATAAAAATAAATAAATGATCAATTTATTTAAAATAAAATAAAAAATTATAAATAATTCGAATAAATATAGATAGTTACGGAACTAAATTAAGAAATTTTTAGAAAACAAAATGCTAAATCTTAATATTCTAAAAGAGGAAAGGAGCATGAAGGTGAAAAATCCACCGTGTAAAGCAAATATTCTACCAAGGAAAGAAACAAGTAACGCTATTTTTGGCAATTCAATTGTAACAAATAAATGCAGAAAATCATCCCAAGGAAAGCATATATATATATATATATATATATATATTATATAATGTCATAAATGCTTGTTTAATTCTTAATAAATTTTTATCTAAATACATTTTTTTTTTCAAAATATATAATTTATTTATAATTAATAAATATATCGATAATATTCAATTATTTTTAGTAATTTTTTCATGTTCTATAGTTACATTGGTCCTATCTAAGCATAAGTCGAGCCGCTTCGGACCCTATTGAAAAAGCTCGGGCAATATTCAATTTACACAAAATGGATGAAGTAATTTCTATTATTATTATTATAAAAGTTATAGTGAGATATTTCATTTATGTAAGCGTAATTCAAATTGAATTTAAATTAGTCGAAATCGTGATAACATTAAAAATTAGAAAAAAAAATTATATTTTATTTGAAAAGTCAATGAAAAAGTTGTTAACTCTTTTCATGGTGAAAAATTTAAAAAAAAAAAAGTCAACTCTGGCTCGGCTCAAAGCCAAACAAAAGCTAGGCAGCCCCTAATAAACTTTTTCAAAAAGAGTTGCCAAAGGGGGACCGACCGACCATACGTACCATTTCGATGCCTTCAGACACAAAGCTATAGTTCCTTCTCTTTCTAGTCAACTCCTCAACTTTTTATATTCTTAATTCTACACGAGATCGAATGTTCGGGTAATTAAAAAAAAGTTTGTTCGTACCGTGATTATGGGTTTGATAGACCTCACGGTTAACTATTTGGTGTTCAGGTGGCTCCCACCTGAACCCAGACCCCAAGCTCGTGCTGCAACTTTGGACCTGACATCACTCATGGTCAACTACTTGGTGTTGTTAAAAGAAAAAGATATCGCGAGTTGACTATAAGTACCTAGACCTATTATTATATATATCATTACTCATTCACTTATCTTTTTTATGTGGGAGAGTATCACAACATCCTTACTAAAAATGGACTGTTAAAACGTTCTAAATTTTTTTTATTACTATATATATATTTAAAAATAAATATTTAAACAATTAAAAATATCTTTTTATATTTTACATATAACAAAAAAATACATTAATTTATAATCAATTAACATATTTAAAAACGCCATAGTAACAATAGTTACAATATTAAATTAATCAAAATTATGATTTTTTCTTAATTTATTATTTTTTAATAGGTTTGCTTATTTTATTCGAAGTTTTTAGAAACAGTATTTGAATTAAATTTTTATTTTTTTATTTTAAAAATTATGCTTATTTAAATATTCAAATTTTAAAAATTAATGAAACTAATTTTTCTTAAATTTTCAAATATCATATCATTGTTTTTAAAATAAAACTTTATACAAATAATAAGTCAAATATTACTTTTTATTTTAAATTATTATCTAAATACATCTTATTTTTAATTTTTAAAAATATTTTTTCTAAATTAAAATAAAATTTAAAACATGTTTGTTATATATATTTATTTTTTTTTTTTTATTTTTTTTTTAAAAAACAGATTACAATGAATTTTAAATTTTGAAATATTAAATTTCAAAAGTAAACATATTGAATATAATTTTTTAAAAATGGTTGTAATAATGTTCTATTATAACATATTGAATATATTAATTAAATTTTTAACAATTGATTGTTAAATTATAGATCTTTAATTTTACAAGATATAGTTATTATAATTTTTTTTCTTCAAAATTTAAATTTAATTTCCTTTTATAAAAAATCTAAATAATTATATTTTTTAAAATTTAAATATTTGTATTTAATTTTTTCATAAATATATTTATATATAATTTATTTTGAACTTGAAGAAGATCAAACTTATGTAATTATATTTATATATATATATTTGTAAAAGATAATAAATTTAATTATTATGTGAGGAATGTGAGAATAAAAATTTTATTCCATTTTAGAATAAATGTTAGAATATATGAAAATTATCTAAGATTTTCTTATTTTTTTATATGTTATTTATTAGAAAAGCCTAATGCTTTACATTTAAACAAATCTCAAAATATTATATACATATAAGTATATTATATAACACAATTAAAATATTATTGTATTAACCTAAAAATTTTAGAAATTATTTAAACTTATTTAACATGGTTATTAATAATTTTAAAATATAATATAATTATCTAAAATTTAATAATTATCATAATATAACATTTCTTTTGGTTTAAAAATAAACCACATTTTTCTATAAATACATTACTTCTTAAACTATAAATATAATATTGAATTTCAAATCATTTTTTAAGTATAATAAAACTTTAAACATTCTAAATAATAATTTATATAAATGTAAATAAAAGGTATAAACTATTTAATCATCTTTTTAAAAAATTTACGCTTTATATGTGATCTTTAATATATAGATATAACATTCATCGTAAACTGCTCAACACATTTATGATTCCTTATTGAATTTGGTAAAAGAAACAACCAATTATTGTAATTGTTTTAGGTAAGAATTGTATGTGTTGAGACTGGAAATGTGTAGATTTTGAATATTATATTAAAAATTACAATGCATACAAAAAATTTTCTTTAGCTGTTTTAAAATTTCATAAATGAAATTTATATAAAAATCATTATATATATATATATATATATATTTAAATAAAGAATATTTAATAATCTTTATTTTTACGTATGCTCTAATAAAATAATAATAAAAAAATTACATTAAAAAGGTGAAAATATTTAAAACATATTTTATTTGCTTTTTCACATTTTCAACCATATTGATAAATAAATAAAAAGTTGTTATTGATTTTTCTTTTTAATCTAAATTTCAGAGGGTAAATATAAGATCTTTAAATTTAATTAATTTAAAATCAAATTTTGTCGGAATTTTTTTATAGAAAAACTCTTTTTGTTGTAAGTATAGATAATTTTTTTTTAACACTTATTTCACTTTATACAAAATAAAAATTTGATTTTTTTTTAATTTATTCTTGTCAAATTGCCCTTTTGACTAAATTGAAGTCGAGCTGCCACAGAACTCTATTTGAAGAATATCTCTTTACACATATTTCTTTATAGATAAGATTTAAAACTCGAAACTTTAATTTCATAGAATAAAATTCTTTTTATTTAGACCATTATATTTTTTTTTTGGTAAGAGGAGTATTTTATATTTCATGGGCTTTTGGTTATGGAAGAAGTGATGATTACGACTTTGGCGTATTAAGATTCAACGGGAGGAGAGAGAAAGTGTAAGAGAGAGAGAGGAAAAAAAAAAGAGTCAAAGTAGCAGCAGAAAGAATAGCAGAAACAGCAGCAGTTGGGGGAGAGTAGTATTTTGTATTGGTAATGATTTCGGGCCGAAGATCAGAATTCAGAAAGCTCGTGATAGAATTTTATTTTACTTCTAATTTTTTTTGTATTTGAATTCTTACAAATATTATTATTATTATTATTTATTTGGCAGCGTATTATCAGAATCGTAGTAAAAACCACATCATCAATCTCTAGTCCTTTCTTTTAAGGAATTTGCAGACAAATCTTCATTCTCTTTCTCTTTCTCTCTCTTCCCCTCTCTCTCTCTTACCTATATTCTCTCTATCTCTCTCTATATAGCTCTTTTTATTCTTCTTCCTTACTGCTCTATACATAGAAATCTTCTTTCTTTCTTTATTCCTACTGGATTCGCTATAAAAATATCAAAAAGAAATTGATACAACTAATATATAATATATATATATATATATTATGTATATATATTTTTTGAAGAACTCTTGTGAAGAAAAGTGATTTTAAGTTGAAAAGAACGGATTTTGAAGAAACCCTTTTGAAAAATTCGTGAAATATATATATGGGTGGCGGAGGTGGTGGAGGCGGTGGTGGTGTAAGACAATATATAAGGTCAAAAGTTCCACGGTTGAGATGGACACCTGATCTTCATCACTGTTTTGTTCATGCTATTGAAAAACTCGGTGGTCAAGACAGTAAGCTTTTTTTTTTTTTGTTTTCCTTTCCTTCTTGCTGATTTTTTTTTCTAAGTTAATATGTATATGTATATATATATATATATACATATAAATGGAGTTTGATTTTTCTTTGTGTGTGTGTGTGTTTTTTGTTTAAAAATGGGCAGAAGCAACACCAAAACTTGTTTTACAGCAAATGGATGTGAGAGGACTGACCATTTCTCATGTGAAAAGCCATCTGCAGGTAAGTTATATATATATACATATACATATATACATAAATATTCTTCTCCTCTTCTTAAACTCCATTTTTGAGTTCCCATGTACTCTTTTACACATATATATATATTATTCCAAAAATCCTTTTTTTTCTTTGAGTTCCCATGCATGTTTTTTATTTTTTAACTCATTGACATTTTCTTTTTCTTTTAAACCTCTTCCTCCAGATGTATAGGAGCATGAAGAACGATTCTAACAGAGAAGGTATTTATATATATATATATATATATATGTATGCTTATATTTTATATAAATATGTATATATATAGTATTAATGTAGTAGTGCTTTCCCAATGAAGTTTTTTTTTTCTTAGTTGCATTTTCTTTCCAAAATTCTATGACTTTTTGGTATAGTAATAATTATTATAACTATCTCTTTACATCTTCCAATATTGGCATTCACTAATGAAAAAAAAAAACAACAATTATGTATTTATTATTATTATTTTTTTTAATATTTTCAGTGGATAAAAGTAACACTCAACAAAGAAATCAGCAGCACATTCAAGATCATCACCAAGAAGATGAAGAAGAAGAAAATGGTTTAAGAAGCACAAGAAATTATTCCGAACATGGATTTTTCTACACTCCTCTTCTACCCGCAAAAAGGTTCTTATAAAAAAAAAAAAAATTTAAAAATGGGTTTTTTTAACCTTCAAATCCCATAATATATATATACATATATATGTTGAATTTTTAATTTTCAGAGGAAGAATGGAGAAGAGGAATTGTTTATTGTTCTCAGACAAAATGGAAATGGAAATGGAAATGGAAATGGAAAGCGGACAAAGAACAGTGAATAAGAAGAAGAAGTCATCAGCTGTTGTGATGACAACAAAAAATCCGTACAGTGATGATGAGAAAAGTGGAATAAAGAAGAAGAAAGAACAGAAAGAAGATGAAGAAGGGGAAGAGAGTTGTTTCAGATCATGCAGCATACCTTTCTTCACTCTGTCAAAAGATTTTATTCAAAATTCCAATAATCCTTTTACTTTTACCACCATTTCTCAGCAGCCATTCCACCAATCTCATTTCTTTAAGGTACACATTTTATATATTTGTCTTTAACCTTCTATTAGTTCCTTTACTTTTAAGTTTTTGACTAATTTAGACTCAAATTACGATTATATTCTTTTTCATACACAAACTTTGAAATTGAAATTCTTTTTATACTACTTTAGACTAATTTATACATAAACTTTGAAGTTGAAATTCTTTTTATATTACTTTAGACTAACTTATATTAATCTAAAATCAAGATTTATCACACCCTTTTGAGAAAGTGTTTATATATGTATATATAATATTATATTGAATCAAAAAAAGGAACTTTCTTTGATTTAGAGCAGCTTTTTCTGTTTTCTTGAAGAAGGGTTGAGTGCATTTGTAGGTTTTTATAAGTCTATCTCACTCTTTGCAGCATAGCATAGCAGCCTTTCTTATTTCTAAGTAGATAAGCAGTAAATGCTTTGCATGGATCTTTTTTCTATGGTGAGGGGGTGGGGGAAACAGTCTTTCTTCCTCTATGGAAAATTTCTGTGTCTACTTTTGAGACAAAAATTCTTGCCCTTTTCTTTTTTTTGATAGTCTTGGGAAAAAAAATGAAGGGTTTTTGACACCTCATCAACTCCCCCTACTCCTACCCCCTCCAAACCCTTAAAAGAAAAGAAAAAACTATTGTACAAATAGTATATAAAATGGGTTTGTCATAAAAAGAAATTTTCTTTCACATACTCTGGGTTTTCTTGAAGGTTTTAATTACTACTACTACTTTGGGAACTTCCCAAAATCCATGGGGATAGGCTTTTTTTTTTCCTTTTTTTTTTCTTTTCTTTCTGTCATATGGGACTTTTTGGCTTTAAATTGATCAGAAAGTTCAGAAAACTAAATAATAATTAAAAAAAAAAGTTATTTTGAATTCCATGCACAACTCAAATAAATAGTTCCTAACGAAGTTGGTGAGAAATTATTGAGATAGGTTGAAACTTTGAAATTTGAGGCAAGATATGGACTAACGTACATACTACACCCCACTATATACCTCTCTATCTCCCACCCCCACATTTTTTCCCTTGTATATTACAATTATATATGCTCCTCTGTGTTTGATAAGAAAAGCATGTTGAAAAATGCTACTTACACACACATATATATATACATATATATGGTACACACCTATGAAACTATATCATGATTAGATTTATGACTCGATTTTCGCTTTCAATGTGTTATATAAAAGTTAAAGTGATTGAAACTTAAAGTTAAATTTGAATTAGTAGTATTTTTGATAAAGTCGGAAAATAGAAAAAAAAAGTGTCATTTACTATCCTTTACTGTTCACTATCTATTCCTATTCTTCTTCTTCCTTCGGAAGAATTTGCAGGCCATAGAAATTAATAACATTGCAATCATTACCCTTTTTTTGTGCTGAGTTTTTTAGTTGTGTGACCAATATCACTGCCTGCTTTTGTATTTAATAGTTTTATTTATTTATTTGTTTTTGTTAAACTCAATCATCAGTGCATGTACAAGTACTTATTTACCCTCACATCATGGAGAAAGAAAAAATACACACAAGGGTAGAAATGGAATAGTAATAAGTCCTTGAGACAATGAGGTCATCTTTGCTGTTCAAAAACCTAAGTATCTCTATATTCTTACTGCTCATGACTGTAACTTTTAACTAGGGTTTTGCTTACCTAGGTTACCATATTTTTCTTGATCCTTACATAGTTGGAAATAGGTGGGGGTTGGGGGTAGGGTGGGGGGTAATATGAGTAGGGAGAGGTGTGAATTTAATTCTCGCGTAAGAGTAAAATTGTTTGACATAAAAATTTTAATCACATCTTAAACTCAGAGTATAATTGCTGTTTATTGAATTACGTCTACATCCGACTAATAATTTCTTATATAATTTGAGTTTAATTCTTGAGTAAAATTATTTTTAACATTATGATAAATTGTTTGAGTTTAAAATGTAAAAAGTCACCATCATGACTTGAATTCATAATGTAGTCATTATAAACGGAATTAAGTCTACTCTGATTGTGATTAATATCCTTAGAAATATAGTGAAATTGCCTTTCGTTTTTTTTTTCCTTGACCCCGCTCTTAAAAAAAGTGTTTACTTCTTAAAATATCTTATATACGTAGGCGGAAACATGGAAAAATGTCTAATTTATTCTAACGGGTAACAATACAGTTTATAATACTACAACAACGAGTATAGTAAGGAAAATCATACTAAAAGAAAAGAAGGGAGATATGAAATAACCATAACATATAGGATAGACCTCAAGTGGTTACTTCTTATAATTTATTATAATACATAAGTTTCGATTAATTGTGTTTCTATTATGTATGTGTGTGATATATATATATATATGTATGTATATATTTTTTATGTGGTTAAAAACTTGTTGACAGGTGACAAGGCAAGAAGAAAAAGAGGAAGATCCATACGAATATTCATCATCACAAAAACAGTGCACATTTCACTACTATTTGAATGAAAAACCTTCTTCTGCAACGGATCAAGAATCTGCAGATTACAATAATATTAACAAAAACTGCGGATTATCGTTATCCCTCTCATTGCAGCATGCTAGTACTACTTACCCTTCAACGCATATGAGCAATGCGTCGTCTTCCACGAGCAGCAGCGAGATTTGCGAGGCATTGATTTCTTCTTCTTCTAATAATAATAATTTGCCTGTTATTATTAATAGGGCTGACGATGATTTCTCATCGTCTGCAGGTTTTAAACGAAAACACGATAACGACGACGTCGTTAACTTAGATCTTTCTATAGCTTTGTAGAATATAGAATGAATTAATGAACGAATTGACTTTCTAATTAATTAGATACATCTATAGCTTTGTACAATATGGAATGAATTAATGAATGAATTGACTATTTATTAATTAGATATATCTTTATATATATATATATATATATATGTTCTTTTTTGTTTTTAAAATTTGAGGTATTTTTCTTACAAGCTATACTTTCTTGACATAGATATTCATTTTTTGATTATTAGTTGTTTTCACTTTTTTATTTTGTGGGTGGTAATTAGTTTTAGTTGGATGAGTAATTATAGTTTATAAATATATATTTGAATTTTTATTGCACATCCATCAAATTTAGATTGGATGGAAAAGGGGCCTAAAAAAGAAGAAAAAGGATGATAATTTAATTTATAGCTATTAAAGACAACAAGAAGTCTATAACTTATCACATATGATGTTATTGTTGGATTCGTTTCTTCCATCAAGTTGGGTTGTCTCATCACCTAATTCCACATTAGTATGATATTGTCTGTTTTGGGCTTAAACGGACTTTCTCAAAAGGTTTCATACTAATAGAGTAGATGAAACTCCTTATATACTAGACAACTCTTGCTTAATATTACAATATGGGATTTGGGTTGACACACCAACCCCAACAATTATTATAGCCAATGGGATTTTCATAATTTTAAGAAAAGTAATATTGAGAAGTCAAATCTTTTTCATTGAAATTAGATATGAAAAAAAAGGGGTTTATGATCGTATAAAGTGACATTTTTTTGTGAAAAATTCTGGATTTAATGTACTTCCATGTTAACTTTTAAAACTTTGATTATACAATGCATTCAAAGTATCATACTTCTCAAATCTCATCAATCGTGAGCCTACCAAGATGTTTCCGTCAAGGAGATACTATCATTAAAGAGGAAGCATGGAAGGAAATTATCGAGGACGTTAGAATTTTAAATAAGGACTATCTATCTCCCATATGTTATTTGTAGATGATTCCATATTATTTGTAAAGATAAGTGTCTCTATGGCTAATCATATTCGTAAGCTTTAGTAGGTATACTGAGACATATTTTTGGGCAAAAAGTAAATTTTGACAAATCATATTGTAGACACTGAAATTTTATTTATATATTTAATTAAACTTAATTATATATTTAAATATATATTGAAGATATTGAAAGATTTTACGCCTGCTATGACACATGACAAACTAATAACCATTGATTGTCACTCTCTTCATCTATAAATAGAGACCAAAAGAAGCATTCAAGTGAGGTGGAAATCAAAGGTAAAATCAGTGGTGGCAGAAAAGAAAAGAAACTCCGACGATTCCCTTCGGGATCATCCATAGTTTCCGGCGCATCCTCCCTTCGAGATCAAGCCCAAGGCTCGAGAAGTCAAATCCATTCCGAGATCAAGTCCAAAGACCATCGGAGAAATCAAATCAAATACAGATGGATCGAGATCAAGCCCAAAGGCCCTCGATGTTCAAATCCATTCCGAGATCCAGCCCAAAATGCCCCTCGGAAGAAATCAAAATCCATTGGATCGAGAGAAGCCCAAAATGCCCTCATCAAATACATATTATTATCTTGTGACATATATATTTTTGATTATTTATTTTGCAGATAATAATAATCGAAAACAAAATTTTATTGTTCACACATATATCTATCTTGGAAAAAAAAAAGTTGCTCAAGTTGCGATATGAGATAAAGAGTGTGTTTTCATATCTCGGAAGGGACATCACATGACAGGTAACTTAGGCTTACCCCTTATGACTAAAGAAAGAAAATAGTGGTTTTCAAATATGTAGTACTAGATAGGTTTGAGAAAAAAGTGAATGGATGAAAAGAGAAGCATCTTACACAAGTAGATTAGACCGTTTTAATTCAATCGACTTCAAACTATTCCTACGTATATTATATCTTGTTATGGAATTCCAAAGAACATCATTGATTAACTTATGAGTAGTATGAGTAGGTTCTTTTGGAGTTGTGATGCTAAGGGACACAGATTGCACCTAATTAAATGAGAGAATATTTGTAAGAGTAGAGAGCAAGGAGGATTAGCGTTTAGGGATATGAGGGTAACAAGCTTAGTAGATTCTTAAAGATCTCTCTTCTCTTTTAACCGGGTTCTTGAAACGTCTATATTTTCCATTTAGGAGTTTTCTAGAGTGTCATGAGGTAAGTAATTCTTCTTTTAGGGATATGAGGGTAACAAGCTTGATGTTGATGATGTGTTGGTTATTTGGTGTTGTAATGAATGGCTCCTATAACACTAAATCCGGGTACACCTTATGGTTGAATAAATGCAGAAATCTCGAAAATAAAGTGGACAGCTCAAGTATAGTGGCATGAAAATAATTTTGGCAAAAACTCTAAATGATTGATAGCTTTGGCAAATTGCTTTTATGGAAATATTGTCTAAATCGCTTTTGTCAACGTTACACTTCAAGGAAAAGTTAAAGGATTTCACTCTCATTGTAGAAGATATAATAGTCACGAAGAAATTGTACATCTCTCTTTTTCTCTTTGTTATTTTTCTAAGTAGGTATAGAAAGCTTTGGATATGCACGTGGTGAGTTGTGCTGCTATTCACTTTACACGAGAAACAGATGAATACTCTCACCGCAACACATTGACCTTGTTCCTCATCATAGTGTTGCATATTTGGAAAGCTCAAAATGAGTCAATTTTTCAAGGAAAAGAGACAACGCTTCAGTAAATTGCGCATTGAATACGACATGACAGAACAAAATGCAATTTTATCTTCTTTAAAGCACAACTCAAACAACAACAAAACCATGTTTGTCCATGAGCAACTTAGGTGAGAAGAGGGACAAAATCTAGACATGCCCTCTTTCACATGTGCTAAAGCTTAATGTAGATGATTCATGTGTGAATGACACACTATAGTGGGAGGTATTCTACGTAATCATAAGAGAATTTCTTCTTTGGCCTTTCACGAACAATGTGGTGCTACTTCCTCTCCTTTAATAGGTTAACTTAAAACTCTTCAAGTTGGTATACAATTAGCACTCTAATACTCGAAAATAACCATTATGATAAATCTAATTATCTGGAGACAAACAATATACTTCTTTCACCATCTTTAGAAAATTCATTATACCTCCGTGATTTTCGAAAGATACAAACTCAACTTAAAAATAGGAGAATCATGGACATCATGCACCGATCTCGCC
Source organism: Cynanchum wilfordii (assembly GCA_025388415.1). Classification (NCBI taxonomy): domain Eukaryota; kingdom Viridiplantae; phylum Streptophyta; class Magnoliopsida; order Gentianales; family Apocynaceae; genus Cynanchum; species Cynanchum wilfordii. Next base: position 1,696,031 of record JAHSUH010003438.1, read on the forward strand.
ATGCTAATACAATAACACATGATTTAGCTATGCTAACTTTCAAATCCACATATAACCATACATGATTCATTGTGCACCTTCAAATGGGATACACCTAGTTCAAGTTGATGTAATATATGCTATGTTTCGTTTGGTTTTCAAAAAAAAAAAAAAAAAAAAAAATTCAATAAAGATATTATATATATTTAATTATTTTTATTCAAGGTGTTAAATATATTTTACACACTAAGAGTTAATCTAGTATACTTTTAAGAATATATATATGTATCAAATTATATTAAAATATTTTATTAATTTTCAAATACATATATATATATATATATATCATATTGGAAATTATTAACAATATATAACACTATTTTCTATGGTTAATTATTATTATTATTTTTATATTTTTATAGAATGCTAAAATATATTTTTGTTTAGACACGACGTGTTCTAAATGAATTCTAAACTATTGGAAGACACTTTTAAACCAAGTCACATACGGACTAATCCTAATTCGTTCGGGTTGTTCCTTGCTGGAGGAAATTATACTCCAAATTTTAAAAAAATGCATATATAAGTTGGTTCGAAACCCATTTATTTTTATTTTTTTTTTAGAAATTTTTTTACTTATTAAAGACAATTAATATATATTTAATAATATTTATGACTTATACTCATTAATTAATTTTATTTAAAATTAATATTAAAATTATTTTAATATTTTTCCAAAATCCCTCTCAATTGTACAGCCAGGCTCAATTGCCAGCGAAAACAAAGCCAAAAGCAAACTCTTTCCATGCTCCTCCACGTGTATAATAATTCCACGGAGCGCGTCATCAACACGCGCTACTCCCTCCTGACCTGACCCCAACGGCACCGCCTGTACTTATATTATTATATAAAAAAAATTCCGAGCTTCAATTTGAAGCTAATCTTTATTCGCCTTTTCTTTCTCTTTCGCCGGCTCTTTCTCCCAAGTCAACCCCGCCCTCCCCAAAATAGAAAATTACCGAAGAATCCAAAAGGAAAAAAAAAAAAAAAAAAAAGAGGAAAGAAATCGTCGTACAATACAGGAATTAATTAAGGGAAAAATAAGTGTTAACCTCGATATATACATTTTTATTTTTATTTTTTTTATATATATTTTTTTTTATTTGTGTAGTTGGTTTTTGGATTTGATTTTGAAAAAAAAAGTATTCGATTTTCCGGTGATGGTGCGGATGTGGGAGTTGCTGGAGCCACAGGCCATTACGGCGACGGTGGTGGCGTACAATCTCAAAGATGCAATCAGTTGGTGGGACAAAATTAATGAATCTCCCATTTGGCAAGACCGTATTTTTTACGGGCTTGCTGTGTTGTTCGGAATCGTTGCTCTCATTGCTCTTGTAATTCTCCCATTTTTTTTTTCGCGATTTTTGTTTAAGAATCTGTAATTGTGCGATTACAATTTTTAAAAGTTTTGTTTGATTGCCTTATGTGAATATATTATTTGATTCGTGAACACGGATTTTTAATTTTTATTTGGGTTCGCATTGGTTTTCCCTAATATTGGGGTTGCGTATTGAATTAGGTTTTGGGACATATATTCGATTTATCGCTTTTCTGGAATTTTTGAAAATATAGTACAATCTGTCTATCTATAAAATAGATTCATGTAAAGTTGGTGTAAGCTGGCCAAAAGTTTGAATTTGTTTTCTTAAGTAAATTGAAACTGTTTATTTATCAAAGTTTTGTATCTGTTTCTTTAATCAATATATATGGTTATCAATATTGTGTTTTTTTTTTTGAAGAATTCTATGTTAAGTTTTATGTGGGTTTCTTGATATGTATTGACTAATAGGTACAACTGGTTCGTATACAAGTGAGAGTACCCGAGTATGGCTGGACAACACAGAAAGTCTTCCACTTTCTCAATTTCTTGGTGAATGCGGGTTAGTATTCTCCAAAAAAATTCTTAATATTTTCTTTTGTGGGGGTTGCCTGAATGATTTCTTTGCCTGCGGTAGTGAATGCAGTTCTTTATGTATGCATTTATGTGGTCAATGAGCGTTTGTTTTCACTTCTTCCCTTTCAAATTTGTGTAATGGTAGAATGACAAACTGAACTGAACTTTTCCCCCTCTTGTCAGCTCGATGTTTAATTTTTGTATTCCGGCGTCACATTCAAACGATTCATCCAGAGGTTAGAATCTCAATTTACATCAATATACAAGTTTGTTTGCTCTCTTCTTAACTTGCGTTGGTTGTTTGTCATATTTGATAGATTGTTCAGCATATCTTGCTTGATGTGCCAAGTCTGGCCTTCTTCACCACTTATGCGCTTCTAGTGTTGTTCTGGGCAGAAATATATTACCAGGTTTGTAACCTTAAAGTTCTTTTTTCATGTTAATTCCTGTGTTCCTTTTATTGATGTATTTTTGAATCATCCTCTCATCTATGGACTGCTTGATTCCTTGCTGGTCTCTGTCCTACAAGATGTTATAGGGAGATATGTTGGTTTGAAGATTTGGTTTCTTTTTGGTATGGAGATGATTAATTTTTAGTGGATGATAACATGATTGTGTAATCGAAGAAAGTGAATTCTTTTGCTTCTTGAGTTCTAGGTTTTGGTGAAATGTGCTTGGTAAGCTACATTGCATGTCTAATTTTCAGTAGCAGGCTCATATTTTGAGCCTCAAGAGTTATGAATATGCTTCCCAGATATCCATGTCAAATATTTTGGCTAGAGTCTATCTCTTATACATGATGTTTTAGCTGATCTCATATTCAGCCTTTTGTGTTAATATTTTGTAGGCACGCGCTGTATCAACAGATGGTCTGAGGCCAAGTTTCTTCACAATAAATGGGATTGTGTATGCTGTTCAGGTGAAAATCTTATTATTTTTATTACAACAAAGTGGAAGCTTCTTAAGTTTGAAGGACTTGTCTTGCCTGTCTTTTTAGATCATTCTTATCTTTTTGCATTTTACAGAGTTATTAGTCTGTTCTTCTCTCTGCCATTTTCATTCTAATTTATAGTTTTCCTGCATCTTGTTTATTTCTGACTTTGATGGTTTTTTACTGTCTGTGCTTCTATCTAAGAAGCCACAGTTTTTCTAATATTCTTGGTTGTCTTTTTGGCAAAAGATTGTCAACAAAAATAATAATTTTTTACTTGCAAAATTCTAAAGCTCTGCTTTTGCCATGGTCATGAATGAGCTTCTTAAGAACCAATGGTAACTTTCAAAAAATAGGGCAGAGTACCTAATTTTTTCCTCATTGAACTTATTTATCAGTTTTTCAGTATCTGAAATTTGGAGAACGTATTGTTGCTCTCCTGCTAAGATATGCTGGAATTCTCCATTTGCATGGGAAGTCATATCCATACTAAATTTGGGTTTATATTTTCGATATTATTCTGCATTTTTTCCTCTCTTTTTAATTCCCTTCTTTCCTCACCCTGTGGGAGTATCCGTTCCATGAATGATTTTTCACTGTAGCACATTGGCCATACCTTGGTATGAAATACAGTACATTTTGTTTGTGCAGAATTTGAATTTGATAACTGCTGTCTACTAAACTGCAGCTTACTATGTTGAAGGGTGTTTTGTTTTATTGGTTAGCTAACTTAAGCTTTAATTCATTGCAGATTATCTTGTGGTTGATTATATGGTTTAAACCAGTCAGTGCTCTGGTCACCTTGTCAAAGATGTTCTTTGCAGGTTCTTCAGATATTTCAACTCACGTGTCTTTGATAATATTTTCTTCTGTTCTGTTATAACATTTTATTTTGACAGGTGTATCTTTATTTGCGGCCCTTGGGTTTCTTATCTATGGTGGAAGGTAAATCATGGATCTTAATTTCGTTTAACCTGTATTCCCTTCAAATACATTTAATGGATTTGGCAATCAATCGTATAGCTGGAATCGGTGCTACTATGTATTATTAAATAATATACCAGGTTAGGGTCAATGGTTACAAAGTTCTCATGCCCCTTCAGAAAGGAAAGAAGAGGAAGTTCCATATTTTAAGCTTTAAAAATTCTGTCACTAAAAAAATGATGATGGAGGAATATTATTCAGCAGAAAAATGAGAAACAACAGGGATAAAGTAGATATGCTGTTAGTTTAGTAACATACAGGTTTCTAAAAGTTAGATTCCCCGAACTTGTGATTTCAGTGGCGCATCTTTGTTTTGAGTTTCTGACCATTTAGCTTTTAAGTATATAATTAAGTTGTTAAGGAGACCCTCAGTAATTTTGACCCTATGGAACATGATAGCAAGACTTCTAAGTAGTATTTAGGCAAAAGTGCTAGTTGATATTGAACTTTTACATCTTGACTAGAAATGTCCAAATCTTGCATTAAACTTAAGACATTCATTTTTCTGAACCTTTTCCATTAAGATTCAAACAAAAGGGCAATTGGGTCAACTGAATTTTCATATAGTTTGAGATTCAGTTTTATTTCTACTTGTTCAACCTATATAAATGATTTTTTTTTGGGTTAAGAAAGAAAAAGATCAATACAAATTAAAATTACCATTTTCTCCTGTATTAATTAGGAGTGTCATGATATACTAGGCTTAATAATTAGCAAAGTTTTTGTTTTCTGTTGGGTTATTATTTTTTAATCCTATCCTGATTTTGATTGATTGTGTGATTGGCCAAGTTTATGAGCTGTGAAGAAAATACCAATTTTTGACTTCTTGAAATACACCTTGTTGAGATGTAGACGATGTGAAATTACATATTTGCTTCATTATCTTTTTCAGATGACATTTCCAACATTTGCTGAAAATTACCCTTCAATAACATTGGATTAGAAAAAAAAAAAAATCAACTGGTCTTGAGAATAATTGTAATAGTCCTAAATCCTTTTGGAATCTTGGTAATAATCTCCAGCGTATTGAAAAATGAATTTTCCCTGAATGTTTATAATGGTCCCCGTATTTTAAAAATTACTCATTTTCTGGAACCTTTTGTTATAGTAGTATTTCTACTGTAAGATCACTTCCATTTACAGTATTTATACCTCTAAAACAATAAAATGACTGTACAAAATTTTTTTTGTCAGTTGTCATATAGAACAATATAATGACTATTTATGCTGGACTATTGAAACATTTTGATCTGAATGGAAAAATTTACAAAAAGGCAAGTTCCAGACCTTTTAGAAGGGAAATATTTTGGACTCATTTAGTTGAAGATGAAGTTTAACTTTTTATGTTTTGAAAACCAATTGTATAAATCATTTGCCCAATAGTTATGTTGTTGTAGCAAAGGGTTGGAAATGTGATGGCCGCAAAATCAATTAATTTCTGCAGTATCTTGTAGAAGAGAGAGACAATGATCAAATATTGTCACTATCATCAATATAGATATTGCCAATAAAAAAAAATATCTTAGACTTTTTATCCAAGGACTTGCTCAGGCAAGTTGAAGCTATAATAAGAATATTTCTAGTGGAACATCTTTCACAATCTTCGTAGGGATGGTTTACTAACTGAAGGGATAAGTAATTTAACTTTTGTGGAAGACAGGCGCAAAGTTAGTGTTAGTTTTATCAACCACTTTCCTTTTTCTTTTACACCTGTAATGCTTGTTGTACTGACCATGTAGCATTTTGGTGTACTGACTATGTAGCATTTTGATTATGCAGGTGATATTTATCTGACTCATGTTTTTTTTGTGCATGTGTGTCTGTGTGCTATATTTTCATCTAGAGTTATGCTTTTCTCGTTTGACCTATTGTTTCCTTTTTCCTGCAGGCTCTTCCTAATGTTGCAGCGGTTCCCTGTAGAATCAAAAGGGAGGCGTAAAAAGCTTCAGGAGGTAGAGAAACTTGATTGTCAAATAATATTTTATACTTGTTCTATGGTCATATATGCTTATATCAATGCTTACTTACTATTTGGCTTCTCCAGGTTGGATATGTGACCACAATATGCTTTTCTTGCTTCCTTGTCAGATGCATCATGGTGAGAAACATTGGTAGTTTTTAATTTAATATTGACTATGAATGGGCAATTAGTAAATTATTGTTAAATGAAGCGTGGTGTCTCTGAAAGAAACATGTCTAATGATTAGCTGTTCGACTAAATTACAGTGAATTTTATTGTTATATGTGGGACTTGCGTATAGATTCTACTATTAAGTTTTGTGTAGGAACCAGAGCTGTCATTCTTATTCAATTTTGCATTTTTTTGATGTCCTTCAATTTGCTACATCCACATTTGATGCTTATGCAACATTTTGTTTTATTACTTGTGATTGTAGATGTGCTTCAATGCATTTGACCCAGCTGCAAATCTTGATGTGTTGGATCATCCAGCCTTGAACTTCATATATTACTTGGTAAGTTTCTGCCGAAGTTAAAACTGTGTTTTACCAAAAAATCAATGGGAGGAGCTAGAATTATATTTAGACTTTTCTGTTCCGGTAATTTTATACTTCAATTTATTCTGTTGAACAAAGGTGAGTAGCATGCTTTACTTATGCTCTATTTTCTATGTTTGGTTACCAGAATAGGCTTTGGAATTAGGGTTGTCTTAATTAAGTTCCTTTAGAGTCACGTTTCTCAAATAAGCCTTGGAAGTCAACAATTTCATCAACCAAATAAATCCCTTTGACTGTTTCTGTCAGAATGTTTTTCTTTTAGGTAGGCTTCTTGTGGACTGAAATGAATTTAAAACCTTCTCCTAACAATAAGCAAAAGGAAAAAAAAAAAGAGAAATGAAAAAGAAAATTCTAATTGCAATTGATCTTCTGGTAAACATAGTGTAAAATTCCTTTCATACCCATGCTTTAAAATTCTATTATTACTAATCCTGGACTTAATGAAGAGATCTGATTGGTGGTCGTGATGATTCATTTTCCATCTTGTTTTCAGAAGATCCCAGGACGATTAAATCCTTGGTTTGGTTGATTGTGAATGTTATGGGGCTGTGCTTATAATGATTATGGTCTAGAAAATCATGTGACAATATATCCTTCTAATGTATTGTTACTGCAAAAATGCCCTTTCCAGCTGCTTATTCTGTGAAGGTCTAAAGAAGGGGCTAGTTAGTATGTGAAGTTTGTGAAGTTCTCTTCTGCCTCGTCTATTATAGATCCTTCTAAAAAATAGCTACTACCAGATTTGCCAAAGATCCCTTGATTCTAGCTTCGTGTTATTGAAATTTGGTTTTCATGTCAAATCTCATCTCTTTTGTTTGTGCGTTGATAATGTTCTCTATACATAATGTTGGTGTTTGGATTACTTAATTACTTATTTATAGCTAAGTGGTAAATTATGTGAAGGAAAACCTTTTCAGTGACCTACTACTACTACTACTACTACTACTACTACTACTACTAAGCTATTATGATACTCCCATGTCCTTTGAGTGTTTATTTAATGACCATGTACTTTCATCTCTTTACAGTTGGTGGAAATATTGCCTTCGATACTTGTTCTTTTTATTTTGAGGAAGCTACCTCCAAAACGTGGCATCACACAGTATCATGCTATTCACTGATTCCAAGGAGTTTCCTTATGATGGTTCTTTAGCTGGTGCAATTGGAAGCTTAACCTCACAGGTTAAATTTTTAGCCTAAAGTTCCAGCTTTCATTGCATCTCTTAGCATATTGTAGAATCTCTTCCTTTATCATCTGTCAGGCACTCAGAATTGTGAAATATGTTACGTTTATTGTGATCTGGAATGGTGTTTGATTGTGTCTTTGTTGGACTCTCACTTAGTGGTTAATTTCTACTCAGTTTTAACAATTTTCTGCTATGTAAACCCTAACCACATAAACTCCTAAATTTTAACTCCCCTTGAGAAAAAGAAAAAGCTAATGGATTTCATGCATCTCCAAACAATGATTTAAAAATTCACTGTATTTAATAAAAGATTGACTGAGAAAGAATTTACCTGTTGGCCGAGCTCATGGAGAGTCTGCTGTTAATGATCATCCACAAGTTCTTCAAGTTTCTGCAGATGAAAGATTGTAATGTGATGGCACTTGGAATTCTGGATAAACATTAGGGTTCTTAAAAGAGCGAGTTGGAATGGTAGTTTAATCTACCATTCTATGCTTTTATGCTGGTAGAAGCTTTTGGGGATAGAATATTTCTTTTTCGAATTTTCAATTTCACTTAACCTTATGAGAATTATTTACCACTTTACTACGCTGTAAGCCTCGAGGTTAAAGAATATATATATATTTATTTTTATTTGATATGAGGTATTTTAAATAGGTCTCAAATTTTAAGAGACACCTTTTAAGTTAAAGATCATATCTAGATTAATTTCTATTAAACTCAGGTTGGTCTGTGGGAGGAAGTTTTAGCCTCAAAGGAAACAAGCTTCTAGAATTCGATTTTTCTGCTTAAAGCCTGAAATACCATCTAGAAAATATTCAAATGTGAAAATTCATTGACTTTTTTCTATAATATTCTCTTTCAAACTTAACAATTATTCAAGTTTTCAACTTAATAAAAATTGATATCATAATTTATGTTTGGAACTCCAAGTAAAACAACCCAAATTATTGTTGACGAACACCTGCGCTAATAAAAAGTTATTAATTTTAATTTTATAAAAATTGTTTTAATCATGAGGAATATACTGTCCCTATGAAACACCTGCCTTTTACATTATATGTTATTACAAAACTTGTATCTAAATACGGTCGGTGCAGCATATATATATATATATATATATATATATATAATCTTCTGGAATCTAATAGCTACTTAAATTAAGTTTTGTTACTCTTTTAATTTTTTTTAATACATATTTTTTACTTACAAGATTTGAATTGGAGATCTTATTAACATGTTATTGAGAAAAGTTTTTGCAAAACAACACATAATTGGGCTGAAGCAGTATGGGGCGGACAAATATACAAACAAGCCAACAAAATAATGTAGTGATAATGTAGAACAGTCTTGAGCAAAATACAACTATTAAAATTACATTATGAATTTGACATTTATTGTAACCGTTATATAAAAATTATTTTTAGACTTTTACTCAAACAAGAGTTAAATTCTACGAGATATACCTTGATTTGAATTTAAATTTGTCGGAATAGTAATTTTAGATATATGGAAAAAAACCACATTAACAACAACAAATCTCTTTATTAGTTCATTTGTTAATTTTATTAGTAAACATATTTTTGTCTAGCAATAAAACTTTATAATTTTTTAATTTTTTGAGTTTGTTACAATGACAAAAAAAAATCTTATTGTGAAATGTTATATCGAATTACTATTAAATTATTGGATTTCAAATTTTTTTTTTTTTCGAATTAAATTTAAATTAACAAAATTATTATTCTGAATATCAAATAAACCAATTTAAAAAATTTATAATTTTCTTAAATCTTAAACACAATTGGTACTTTCTTAAAAAAGGAAAAGAAAGACATAACTCGAATTTATTGCAATATTCTTTAAATACTTTAAAGTAAATTCCTTATTTAAAACTAATATATATATTTTTTTAACATTCTCAATTTATATGTATATATATAATTAATGTTACAACAACTAGCAATAATTTCAGTGTCAAATCTTCATTGGAAATTTTTTTTGTCCTATCATAAATGACAAAATATTAAGCATATTCAAGAAAAAAAATATTTTTAACCCTAAGACGCAGGTAAGTTGATAAGAAGCTCTTGTAACGCGGTATTTTATCAAATTTTACATGTGTGATACATGTTCCTTCTATTTCTCCAAGCAAAGCTCTTCACATCGCAATAATAAAACGCCCATAATAAAACCGTTTACTCTTTGTTCTTGATTCAACACATTTCCACTGTAGTGTCCGAGTAGATACTGTTATTTTCTCTCGAACCATAGTAATATAATTTCATTAGATTTTTGAATCATTTATTTCTCTTAGGTTAAGGGTTCGAATTTTGACTCATGTATGCAACTGTTTAAAATTTGGGACTAGAGCTTCCTCCCGCAAGGGACCAACTCAGCTCGAACAAGGATTAGTCCGAATATGAATTGGCTTAAAAATGCCCTCCCATAGTTGGGATCCGTCTAGAACACCTCGTACTCTAAGAATTTTTTTTCCCCTCATTTAATAAACCATGTGAAACGGAAATTAAACCAATTAGACAATCACTTTTTTTACAAAATAAATTATTTTAAATAAAGAATATTAAACAAAATATTACCGTTACAAAAAAAATCAAGTAAAAAAAAATAGATTGAAAAACTTTTCATGTGTGAATATTTGGTAGTTTTTAACTTTTCCTTTTTCCCATTCTAACGTATGGAATATTTTGTAGAATTAATTTTTTCCGTTACAATGCTTTTATTTTAAGTTACTTTTCTTGCATAAAAGGAATGCCTAAACTTTATATATATGGTAATTATTTATAAAAGGGGGAAAAACCTTTAGTTTCCTTAAATGAAAAAACGCAATGTAAATTATACACAAGTTTCAAGAGTTGATACTCGTTATAAGCGCTCGATATGCTAGAGTTAGGGTGAAACCTTAAGAGTTATATTCCAACCAGAGCTATAATTCGAATTAATCGAAATAATGATTTTAGATATCAATTAATCTAACAAAAAATTATAAATGGGATCGACATTAAAAGTTGATTTATTTTAGTTTAATTTTTTTGATTTAAAGTTATCTACCACGTGATTCGAATCCAAAACCTTCCCCAATTATAAATTGAATAGAAAAAAAAACATATACATCTATATGAAGTATCATATACTCTTTAGATACATCATATATATAATTAATCAATTACAATTTAGGCTATATAAAGACTCATATACTCTTTAGATACATCATACAAATAATTAATCAATTACAGTTTCTATATAAATACTCATATATACATCATCATATCACTCAAACAACAACAACAACAACAATGGCAGCATACTCCATAAGCAAGCTAGTGATCTTCACCAACAAATTCTCCTCTCCAAGCCAAATTAAGAGGAATGCATTTGGTAGAAGAAGTTGTTCATCTGCTTTCTCCACTCAGGCATGGAACCAAATTTATATCAATTCTTTACCCCATTTTTTTTTCCTCTTTCTTTCTTCCAATCCTTTGTTGTATGATTTCTTCTTTAATTAACATTTTTTTTTTTTTTGATGAATGGTTAAACCCTTGAAGGTTTTAAAGAAACAGAATGATTTTCAAGGGAAGATTGAATCCATGGCTAGAGAAAAAATGTTCAAAACAATGGCTTTACATTTTGATGATGGATACCCATCCATCCATGGGGTAATTTATTATTTTTCTTTCTGATTTTTTTTTTGGGTAAAAAATGGGCTTTAATTGTTATGTAAATCCCTAATTTGTGTATATATATATATATATATATATATAATTGTAGAGGGAGGAAATTGATGGTGGTGAAATTGAAGGGTTGAAGGAAGAAGTGAAAATCATGCTTACTGATTCAACAAATAATACAATTGGAAAAATAATTGCTTTGATAGACACTCTTGAATGCCTTGGTTTATCATATCACTTTGAGAAAGAGATTAAAGAACAAATAGATAGAATTTTCAAGGCAAACATGGAGGATGACTTGGAATCCATGGAAGACTTGGATTTAAACACCATGTCACTCTTATTTCGTATCTTTAGACAACGAGGTGTCAGCATTTTTCCTGGTATGCATCTGTAAAATTTTAATGACTGTCGAAATACATTCTTTTTATATGTGACTTTATTTTTGAGGTATTTGAAAAGATAACTTCTTTTTGTGTGTGTGTGAAATAATTATGTATGTAAAATAGGTGTATTCAACAAATTCAAAGATGGGAATGGTGAATTGGACAAATCTTATGCCTATGATTTCAAAGGTCTTCTAAGCCTTTATCAAGCAACACATTTAAGGAAACAAGGAGAAGAATTCCTTGACAAATCTGCAGCTTTTACCAAAACCATCCTTCTGAAAATGATGCCATACTTAAACCCTAGTTTTCAATTTCAAGTTAGCCAAGCATTGGAGGAATCAATATTTGGAGGATGTCTGAGAGCCAAGATTCGTGACAACATCTCCATTTATGAAATGGATAAAAATAGGAATGAGGATCTACTCAAGTTAGCTAAATTGGATTACAATTACATGCAGTTGATACACAGAGAAGAGTTGGATCACGTACGAAGGTAATTATATGTATAGAAAAATTAGTCGATTTGATCTTTTATCCGGTAAATATTCACCGATAAAGTTCTCTTTCACCTTATGGACATTGATAGATCTCATCGGCAAATTATTTTTAAAAGGACTTTATTGGTGAGAATATGCATAAAGAGGGACTAAATCGATTAATTTTCTTATATATATATATACATATACATATTTCCAATTCTCTTTAATACTTTTAATTTGGATAATCAAAACTATATACATATTTAAGTTTTTTTTTTTTTAACAAGAGTTAGATTCTGCATGCACAATTCAGACTGAATTCGAATTAGTCGATACAATAACTACTGGATATAGAATGGTCTAACCAAGATATTATATATATATATGTATTCATTGAAGATTTGTTGTTGTTTCAGGTGGTGGAAGAATTTGAACCTTAGCAAGCTTTATTTTTCACTTGACATTGTGATTGAAAGCTATTATGCTGCAATTGGACCTCACTTTGAGCCTCGTCATTCTCTTTCTCGAATCATGGCAACAAAATCTTTTATCATTAATTCAGTAATTGACCAAACTTTTGATTGTTATGGTTGCATTAATGACTTAGAAATTTTTGAAGACCAAATTTTGGGGTAATAAATAATTATTCTTTCAATTTTATTCTTTTTATTTAATTTTATATATTTATAGAATAAATTATTATTTTTTTAATCGCATATATATTTTTATTAGGTGGAACGTTGAAGAAGTTCACCGACTTCCAAGTTTCATGAAGATAGTTTATGCAACACTCTTGAACATTCATGAAGAGTATTCAGAGGCATTGAAGAAACAAGGAAGAGAGTTCGAGGCCGAGTTTGCAAAAGAATGGGTATAGTATCATGACTTTATGCTCAAAAAACTTAATTAAACTGATAGAAATTAGTTAAATTTGAATAGTTTATAAATTTTATATATAGATTTATAATATATCTTGATTTTTTTCCATATATATATATATATATATATGTAGTGGATGGAACTTGCAATGGGTTACTTCACTAAAGCAAAGTGGTTTAGCGAAGGATATGTGCCAAAGTTTGATGAATACATGGAGAATGCCATGATTTCTAATAGTTGCTTCTTGTTGATTCCAACATTGCTTTTGGGAATAGAGTCTACCAAGGTAGAAATATTTGAATACCTAAAAGAAAATCCCGGAGTTGTAAAACTTATTGCGAAAATTGGTCGACTGATATATGATATGACAACTTATGAGGTAATTCTTTCTCTCTTTTTCTTTGGGACGAAACTAAATTATATTCTTGTTTCAGTTTTTGATAATATTATTTATATATATATAATTTGAAGGTTGAGAATGGGAGGGGCCAATTTGTGAATGGAATTCAATGCTACATGGAGGAATATGGTGTGTCAAAAGAAGAGGCCTTCAAGAAGTTTCATGAAATGGCTGAGCATGCTAGAATGGAGTTGAATGAAGAACTTCTGTCTAAGAACTCGACATCCACACCAATGGAGATTGAAATGATCACTCACAACAAAGTATCTTTAGTGGATGGTGAGAATGGTTTTATGATCAACCCTAAAAAGTTTCTCAAATCCCAAATCATATCAGTACTTGTGGATCATGTGTAGAGTACTATGCATCCTCCCCCTACCCCCCTAAAAATATAAAAAGTTGCTTCATTTTCCCTTTCATTAGGGTTTATCTTAGTTTTATATGCTTATAACAGTACGTACGTGTGTGTAAATATATATATATATATATATATATATATATATATATATATATATATATATATATATATATATATATATATATATATATATATATATATAATATATATATATATATATATATATATATATATATACACGCCCCCGTTTTGTTGGAAGTTATAAACCTAAGTTAGAAATTATGAATAATTTCTTTTATTTTTGGTGTTATTTTATTTCTTCTTTTAAATATAGCGAACTAACACCAATAACTCCTAATATAGAAATGAATTAGTTTAAAAATATTTACTTAAAAAAGAAAAAAAAAAAATTATATTCCTTTTATCTTTTAGTTTATGATAATATTGTTTCATTAAATAGCGAGATTATTAGAGTTTGATAAAGAAATAGTTTGATTTTGTTTATATATTTTTCTTGATGTTGTTTCTTGTCAAGTCTCGATTTTGGCTTAAATTTTCTCTTTTTTATCATAAGAGAATCCCAAAATAATAATTAATAGGCTATGAGAGTTGTACTCTTGTTCAGAAATCAAAGTATAAACGAAAAATCAATTGTTGAACTTTTCATTCTCACTTCTAAGAAGGCAATGTTATAAGTTGTTAAGTTTTAGTTGATTGATTCTCAAAATCACTGGTATATTAAGATAGGAAGATTCTAGATGACACTTGAAGAGTTTTAAACATGTTGGAAGATGACGGAAGGCTCTAGAGAGCTCAAGGAGCTTTTACACGAATTTGGAATGTACTAGAGGATACTAGAGATTTTTTAGCTATGTAGATAACACTAGAACACTCTTATATATTTGATATACGTAGAATGATATAGGTAATTTTAAAGGAAGTCTAACCACGGTTGGATAAAAATGGTCATATAACCGTCTATTAAGGAAGCAAAAAGAAATATATATATATATATATATATATCTTTGTAAACGAAAACAAGAGTAAATGAAACAAGAAGTCATACACAAGAGAGCATACTAGAAGGCATTGTTAGTTGCTAAGTTTTAATTGATTGATTCTCGATATCTTTGGTATATTAAGAGCTTATTGTTACATCCTACATGTGCACGCTCGAAGGATATATAGGAAGATTCTAGATTACACTTGAAGAGTTTTGAACATGTTAGAAGAAAAGTAAAAGCTCTAGAGAGCTCAAGGAGGTTGGTTCTACACAAATTCGGAAGGTACTAGAGGATATTGTAGATAACACTAGAACACTCATTCTCATTGCCCCTTTGATCTTCTCCAAAGACTTATTTAGCACATAGCTAGTATTTGTCCAAATATGTTAAGATACAACAAAAATTGTATCTTTTTTTCGTGAAGTCATAAATGACAAAATATTTGACATATTTAGAAAAAAAAAATTATTTTAAATAAAGAATATTACATGAAATATTACTGTTACAAAGAAAAATGAATCGAAAAAACAGATTGTAACACTTTTCATGTGTGAATAGAATAATGTCAAGAGGATATTTCCTTTCCTTTAAGCTTAATTAGTAGTTTCAACTTTTCCTTTTTTCCAATTCTAACGTATGGAAAATTATTATAAGTAAATTTATTTGTTTTAGTGCTTTTATTTTATTTTATTAGTGATTATATATTCTTCCCCTTTTAAGTTATTTTTCTCACATAAAAGGAATGCCAAAAAATCAAAACAACATTTCGAAATTGATAGTATTATTAACCATCTATAAGAAAAGATTGATTTTGAAATTATAAATGCATATATATTTACACACTTATATATTTAAAAATTGTATCAATATCACAAAAGTGGAAAAGTCGTTATTTTCGTACAATGAGAAAACGTATTATAAATAATACACGAGGTTACGAGTTTGGTACTTGATATAAATGCTTTTTAAAAGTCGGGATAAGGCATCTCCGTCTAAGAGTTAAACTCGCAACTGAAGCTAAACTCGAATTAGTCAAAACAATTGGGTCATATGACAACTTATGAGGTAATTCTTTCTCTTTTTCTTTTGGGATATATTCGAGGATATTGGAGATTCTTGAGCAATTTAGATAACACTAGAACACTCTTGTATATTTGATGTAGGCAATTTTAGAGGAAGCCTAACCACAGTTGGTTCAAAATGGTTATCCAACTGTCTAATGAGGAAGTGAAAAGATATATATATATATATATATATATATATATATATATATATATATATATATATATATATATATATATATAGGAGAGGATGATTAATGTGTAAACAAGAACAAGAGTAAATGAACCAAGAAGCCATAAGAGAGCATACTACAAAGCCTTGTACACCTTGCCTACTTCTGCAAAGGCTTACTTAGCACATAGCTAGTATTTGTCCAAATATGTTAAGATACAAAAAAAAAATTGTATCTCTTTTCGTGCTATCATGAATGACAAAATATTAGACATATTTAAAAAAAAAAATTTATTTAAAATAAAAAATATTATATGAAATATTACTGTTACAAAGAAAAATGAGTCGAAAAAACAGATTGTATATAATAATGTCAAGAGGATATTTCCTTTCCTTTAAACTTAATTAGTACTTTCAACTTTTCCTTTTTTCCATTCTAACTTATGGAAAATTATTACAAGTAAAAATTTATCTGTTTTAGTGCTTTTATTTTATTAGTGATTTTATATATATATTCTTCAGCTTTTAAGTTATTTTTCTTGCATAAAAGTAGAGCTGTTCGCGAACAAAGCTCGTTCGAGCTCGTTTATACTCGGTTCGAACTCGTTCGTTTATTAATCAAACCGAACTCGAATAAATTTTTAGGCTCGATTAATTTTCGAGCTTACTCGAACACTGTTCGCGAATATAATCGAGCGTTCACGAATATATTATTAATTTTTTTATTATAATTTATATATATATATATATATATTATTTAAATAAAAAAAGTAAAAAAAAAAAGTGTCATAGTTTGCGAACTCAAGCTCGAACTCGAGCTTTATAAACAAATAATCGAACGAATTCGAGCTTGAGTACATTTGAAAGTTAAACGAGCAAACTCGAGCTTTAGAAACAAATAATCGAACGAACTCGAACAAAAGTTTTGGCTCGAATTATTAAACAAGCGAACTTGAATAGTGTTCGAACACTTAATCGAACGAGTTCAAATTTCTAATGTTCGGTTCGACTCGGCTCGTTTATAGCTGTGCATAAAAGGAATGCCTATACTTTTCAAAACTTATATTTTGTATTTAGCAAGGTCTAAACTAATATCTTTTCCTACTTTGATATATATGCTCGTAATATATATATATATATATATATATATACATATATATATATATATATATATATATATATATATATATATTGAATGCATTATTTTGTGTGGTCCTCCCAAATTGGGCTTTGAGCTACCAAAAGAGTAATGATATTAATTGGAATATCCATGTCTCTTTGGCCAAATAATTAATAATTGATTGTTACTACTCTATACTTTCTTTAGGTTTCAAGCAAACTCAAGAGTCATCTACTTTATTACTCAATGATTTCTTGAAAGAATTGTTCTCTTTTAATCTTGTCTAGTATAGTGTTGTTCAAATAATTCTAGTTTAAATATCTTCGATTAATGTATATTTCAAACAAGATTCGAGTTTGCTCGTATAAATTTAAAAACTGTGAAGCAAATTCGAGTTTGAGTTTGATCGAATTCAAATCTAATTATTAATATAAAAGTTTAAATGACAAAAGTGATACAATATAAAAATATTATAATTTGTTTACACAAACTCGATTATATATGCAAACAGTAAATATATAAGTCTAAATCAAACATAAACGAACTTGATCATGAACACTGAGTTATTACAAACTCACAGTGTACTGTATAGCATCAGGTAATGAGTGAGATTTCCAGTGTGTTGCAATGGAAAACATTCCAAAAACAAAAAAAAGAATGCAGATTTTTGTATGCTTTTGTAGGGCCGCGAGGTCTACTTCCAAGAACTGAGGTCTTACCTAAATATAATATAATCTAATATATATATATATATATATATATATATATATATTAGGTGTAGGGGAGGGCCAATCCCAGAAGGCTAAATGGGGGTATCTTCTATGCTCTCTCGTCGTCCTCCGAAAGGGACTGAACCAAAGCAAATTGCTCTCAACCTACTGGAATGCATTTATTGCCTTAAGGGATTCTCAGAAATTCACCTTAAAAGAAAAACATGTCGAAACACTTTTTTTTTTTTAAGACGCAAATGAGTTTGTAAGAAATTTTCTTTTGTTTTTGTTTAAGTGGCATATGCCATAAGCATAAGCAAGTTCTTTCCCTTGTAGGTTTTTTCGGCTTATAACATGAGGTGTTATGGATGGATTTCACCTATGGGTTCGACACCTTTTATACCATATGTATATTCCGATTAATTTTCTAATGAATTTCATGTAACTTTATTTTAGTTTGGAGCACTTCCTAACAACTCACTTGTACTCTATAGTTTGCTTTCCCTCACAGTTGGTGTTAAATTTTTGTTGGCTTACCAACAAACTTGTTTATCCAACTAATATGGGTGACACATATAAATCATGTTCAAATTCAGACTTCGTGTTAGATTGTGGGCAACCTGACATAAGTCAGTAGAATCTCTTATTATTTCACCTGCATTCTAGAGTTTTCTTTCCCTATTGGTGTTAAATTATTGCTAGCTTACCAACAAACTCGTTCGATCAACTCACCTGCACCCTAGAGTTTTCTTTCCCACATAATTGGTGTTAAATTATTGCTAGCTTACTAACAATCTTGTTGATACAACTATGTGCGACACCTTTAAATAACATTCATATCCGGACTAATTTTTGTTCAAACCAAACAAGGTACAAACTCATTTAAGCTAGAAGAACTCAACTAGGGTTTACTTTCCCTCATAGTTGGCATTAAAGTATTGCTAGCTTATCAACAAACTCATTGGTCCAAGAAATTTAGTTCTCGAGTTTGAATCTTTGTGAATAGTAAAATAAATATTAAAAGAAATTATTCTATATAAAAGGGTCTAACTCAACTCGATTTTAGATTAATTAGGGTTCATCGAGGTTTATTACCCAAAAAAAAATAAACGAAATGAAAAAGAAAAAAAATTACTGAGACCTTAGATGATGGACCTAGCTACACGAGTTTGTCCCCTGGATTAGTTGGATGACTAGGAAATCCCAAAGGGAGGCTTACATAAATGGTGGTCCTATCGCTTTTTCCTAATGAAACTGCCCTGGATGCCATGCTAGGTTCTTTCTGGGGATGGGGAAGGAATCAAATTTATGTTGCAGAACTGGCATCGTCCAGGTTCGTTCTTTTATTTAGTCCTTTTTTTCCTTTTTTTAATGTAAACAACCCACCGTCATTGGCCATGGTTGTACATTGTACAATCTTTCTGTGAATTAATTCAAAATAAAAACGTTGTGAACTGCAGCCTCCCCAAGAAAATTTCTAACATGAAAAAAATATCTCTGACCCATTTGATCGGATAAGAATTCTGAATCATTTAAGAGAAGAAAAAGAAATACGTACAATATATCATATTATATATATATATATATATATATATATATTTATGCCCAGTCACGTAGAACTATTTAGAATATTTAGTTCGATGATACCAATACTAATTCATATCATGTTTAAGCGAGAGTAGTACTAGGAAGGGTTGATGGGTGACCCTTATGAAGCCCTCTTGTTGCACTCCGGAAAATATATTGTCAATATTATAGAGTTTGACGTTACTGTAAGTATTATATGGGCTATATAAGAGTCGTGTTGCACTTCGTAAATTGTATTGTGAATGTTATACGATGTAAAATACATTGTGCATGTTAATGTTATAGAGGTTATGAGTTTGACACTAGTGTAAGTGTAAGGGTTATATAAGAGTCGTGTTGCACTTCAATAAGGTTAAACTCTACGGTACAATTCAAATCAAATTTGTATTAATCGAAAAGAAATAGTATATCAAACATTGGGATTAATCAACGGCGAGGATTGTGGTAGAGGAGGCCTGACTGTATTATTTTTTATTATTATTTAGTACAATGAAACCAAGTCAACTAGGAAGCTTTGCGCCACATGAAGAACCAGTGGTGGAAAACCACTGCAGAAAGAATCAGAGATAGAAATGATGACCAAGAGAAAGAGAGCCGTACCATCTCACCCGGTCAATTTTGTAATCCTAGGTTTCCTTCTTGTCCTAAGCCCATGCCAACATTTTTTTTTTTTTTTTATCAAGAAGTCATTTGAGGTTCAAAATAGTTTGGAATTGAATTGTTTTAGATTTTTTTTTAAAAAAAAAAATTAAATAAATAAGATCTTCAAGTGCTAATTTTTCTACTTACGAGATTTGAATTTGAGAGACTTACTTGAGGCTCTAAGCAATCCAAAATCGAGCTGCGTTAGATCTCTTTTCATGGGAAAGCTTTTCCAACATCTATTTATCTATTCATAAAGTTCAAACTTGAGATTTGTTAAAAGGGAACTGAACACTTTCTACTCATAAGTCCTTGGGTCTATACTAATATGAAATTGAGTCTGTGTGTTAGACTTTTTTCAAAAAGAAGCTCTCCAAAAACTAATTTCTCCATTCACAAAATTCAAACTCGAGACCCTTACTTGAAGCCTTGAATAATCCAAACTCGGGTTGCGTTGGATCCCTTTTCATGGAAAAGCTCTCCCAACATCCATTTATGTATTCTTAAGGTTCAAACTCGATACTTGACTAAATAGGAACCGATATCTTTCTACTCGGAAGTCACTTTTGGGTCAAGACTAATCTAAAATAGAGTTGTGTCAAATATTTTTCAAAAAAATGCTCTCCAAACATCAATTTCTCTATTCACAAGACTTGAATTCAAGACCTTTGCTTGAGACCCCAACTAATTATCTAGAATGGAGTCGCGTTGAATCCATTTTAAGGAAAAACATCTCCTACATTACCTATTTCTCTATTTATAAGGTTGAAACCGAAGACTTTATTAGAAAAAGAAACCAAACTCCTTTCATTTCATACATTTTTATCCAAACTCATTCAAAAGTGATGAAATAAAGTTTTAACGATGAAGGATTAAACCGAGATTTTTTAATAATTCAAGGATTTAACTAATAAATATATACATATACATTTAACAGCTAAGAGGGGACATAATACATCAAGTGCAGGTCAAGTTGCTATACCATTTTTAGCCAAGAAAGATTTCGATGAGCTATTTTCTCTACAAATTAAAGCCCCATATATAATTGACATTATGACATGATTATTCAATTACTTGAAGCCTTATGTTCTGTGATGCCAATTAATGAATGCTTCTGCATTGAATGGCAATTCGGGCAACCATTAACTTCTTTTTGTACGTATCAAAATTATAAGATATTTTTGTACGTATCTAACTCGAATTAATCATCTTATCCTTAAACCAAATCGTCCCTACTTGTCAATAGCATGACTAGGGATGGTAACTAGGGTTTGCAAAGAATTCTCACCCATCCTATTGTGATACTTTGTCGCTCATTGAAAGTTTAAGTGAATGTGAATGTGTAATGGTATATAAGAATAGGTTTAGGTACTCATTATCAACTTGGGTATCCATTTTGGTGTAGTGAAGACAATATCAAGTTCTGTGGATGTTATTAGGCTCATAGTAATGGTACGGGCTTGCAAGTTCAGGTCGTGACAGTTGACATCAGAGCAAGTAGTCAGCTCGGACTATGAGAACTAAGTGTTACACTTGAAGGGTGGGAGTCACCTCTAGAATATTGAAATTCCGGACTATCGGAACTAAGTGCTACACCTAATGGGTGAGAGCCACCTCTACAATTCCGAATGTCCACTTGTTGATCTTGGGTTGAGGTCAATTATGTTTGGTTGGAAGAGGACGCTAGGCCTTAAGGAGGGGGAGGGGGTGAATGTGATATTTGTCCCACATTGAAAGTTTAAGTGAATGTAAATGTGTAATAGTATATAAGAATGTGTCTAAGTACTCATAGACAACTTGAGTATCCCTTTTGGTGCAGTGATGACAATACCAAGTAGTTGCTACCGGGTCCATAGTCGTGGTACAGATTTACAACTTTAGATCGTGACACATCGAAAACTACTATCTTCTTCTTTAATTTTTATCAAAGTAGGATCAAAACAAAAGTTCTTGATCAATTTCAATTTTAAGTGTTTTCTCTAACCCTATATATGATTTTAATTTCTAGAAAACCACTATCTTCTTCTTTAATTTTAATCAAAGCAGGATCAAAACACTAATCAATTTCTATTTTAAGTATTATATCTAACCATAACCATATATATATCAATACCATACCGATTGTTCTTAGTATAGATGACAAATCCAAGAGTCCATGATACTACTCGTATAGTACTTGATTGAAAAATTAATTTTTGGGGTCCATTAATGGACTAGGAAAATCACTACTCCATTATATTTTTTAGTCTTCCCCATCACCCCCCCCCCTCCCCCTCCGCCCGGTCACAATCAACCCTAAAAATCAATCTTGTTGTATAAATTCTTTGATCATCTGTCGTTGAAAGGAAAAATAACAAAACAAAAATTGATGATCATTGAAAGTGTTTATTTATGTGTAATTAGGATAAATGCCCCTTACCTCAACTTAAAGTGGAAACATATAATTGAAGGTGAGATTTTTTTAGGGGGGGAAATTAATAGTATTTTGAGTAAATTCACTATCTATAAAAAATATTAAAGACTATTGTGACATAATTCTTAAGATATTTTGAGTTTTATAAAGTCCTAAGAGCTTTTTGTGAACACAATTTTCGAACATGATAAATAGACGAAAATACTATTGACAAAGAATAATAATATATGACTCTTTAAAATATTTGATATTGAATTTCAATCTTTATATATTTGCAATGTATTTAAGGGTCTATTTGGCTTGATCTTGATTTGTCAAATGATTTGATCTTGAGGCTCGATTCGCCAGTATTTGATTTTATTTTTTCAAGGGTTCAAAGGCCTTGGGCTTGATCTCGAAGGGTGAATGCTTCAAAGTTTCGCTTTTGCTCTTGCTTCTCAAACTATTGAAGACCGCTATGCGTCATGAGGTGACTAGTAAGAATGTGATGTGACACCATCCGATTGGTAAAAACATTTCTTGTATTTTATTGCTTAATATTATTCCACTTCACAATTAATTAAATGAAAATTTATTATCTATTTAATTAATTTAAATAATATTAAAATTTATAGAATTTCGGTGTTTACACTTTCTATTACTACTAGTAAAAACATCTTTAAAATTAAATATTTAGATAATAAAAAATCCTTAATAGATTAACAAAACATCTTAAAACTTTGGTGGTAAGAACTTTGGTTAATATTTTGATGAAATGAATTTTGGAAATGTGAAATTAAAGAAAGGGGGTAATAAATGAATGAACTAACCACCTATTTTTTTTATATATATATATATATATTATATCACGACCAAACCATGAAGACTACCCTTTACTTTTATCCTTCGCTTTCACCATTCACCACCACTTGTTAACAAAAATCTTCATTACGTGGTTAAGAACAAGAACACAAAAAGAGTTGTATGTTTTGTTAATGCTATACAAATTAATTTACAGTTTTGATACTTATTGTGAGTTGGTGTATATATACAAATACTCATTAAGGGTATAATCGTCATTAAGGGCATAAATGTCCTTATACAAATACAATTCTTATCTTATACTGTGATAGTAAAATAAATATTTTGTATGTGTGCCTATAAAAAGGTAAATGATTACCACCTAAAAAGTATATTTTTAATTTTAATACTTGAGTTTTTGCTGATATAAGCATACTTTGCAAGATAGGAGAGAGCGATTTGGCGGAAGAGCTCTTTGGATAATAATGAGGATCCTTCGGCTACATCATAGGTGTTATATAAAAATTAAATAAGATCTTTTCTTGAATAAGAGCTTTGATACCCGTGACCAAATTGATAAGGGTGATTTTGTAATTTGATAAAGTTTAGGTACCTTATTTAGGTACTTAAATTTTTTAGGGATTTATTGTGGAAATTATTAAGTTATGTATTCTTTATATATCATGAAACCCTAAGAGATATAATTTATGATATATTTTAATGTCTCTCATATTCCGAGAATTGGGTACTAAGAAGATCCGGATTTTGATATTAGAGAAATTGTATTGTCAATTACGATTAAGGTTAGTAACAATCTATTGTATATTTAATTCTTTGGTTTAGTTTGTAAATTTTTATTAAGTCTTGAATAATTTTAGGTAAAAAAATATTATATATATATATATATATATATATATATATATATTGTTGAAGACAAAATCTGACGAAATCCATTCTCATAAATCTTTGGGGGGAGTGCCAAAGATGGAATTGGATGATTTTTCTTATTATTGATTTGTTTGATAAGAATTATCTTATGAATTGAAGATAAATTATTATATTGATTGAAAAGAGAATGTGAATATTCTCTTTTCTAAACGTGGATTAAAGAATTATTGAAATATAATAATACTCTTTTCTAAGTTTGATTATTATTTAAGTTTTGAGAACAAATTATAATATTTATATATTTTATATATAAATCATTAGAATATTAATATTTTTACTATTTTAGAATCGAAACATGAACGCACAAGCAATTACAAGAATGAAAGTAAACAACAATAATAGGAGACATAAAGATTTACGTTGTTTGGTAGAAAGACCTACATTTACGGCCGCACCAGAATTGTATTTCTTGTACTCATAGTGAGACTTCCGTTGAAGTACTTGTGCCCTCGGACTCCCGCAAGCGTCATGAACAAACAAGAGTTTTTGATAACTATTAAACTCCACATATTCGATAGTTTCAAATTCCAGAAATTTTTATTAACGGAAACCAAACTTCTTCTACTTGGACCAACAAATTGTTGGTGTATTTCATTATTAAGTCATTATGGTTATAAATCTCCACTTAAATCGGTGGCATCTGATTGGTTGTACCGATTATGTTTTCAAACTTTTGAGTCGTGTGTCATAAGCCAAAATGTGTGGTTATGGTTATGACTCATGAAGAGTGGTGGGTGAGTTTCCAAAAACATGGAAATCATTCCTTTTGAGTGAAAAACCACGTAATTAATTAATTTTATTTTTTCACTCTAAATGCAACTATAATTAATCTGAATTTGACCCGAGTTACACTCGTAAAGTTTAATTCTCTTGTTTCGATGATGTTCACAATAAGTATTGAACTCGTGATCTCGTGTAATGTATATTTACAATGTACTTTTTTATTTGGCTTTGTCAAGAACTTAATGGAAGAATTATTGTATAAACACGTTGCACGAATAATAAAATGAGAATTATTGAATTGTATAAAAGTTTTAAGTAGAAACTAAATTATATAATTTTTTTTAAATAGAAAATGGACTAAATTAACCAATTTTTCTTAAGTCTAATTCTCTTGTTTCGGTGACGCTAACAATAAGTATTGAACTCATGATCTCGTATAATATATATTCACAATGTACTTTTTTTTTATTTGACTAAAATAAAAATTTAATGGAAGAATTATTGTATAAACACGCAGCACGAATAATAAAATGAGAATTATTGAATTGTATAAAATTTTTAAGTAGAAACTAAATTATATAATTTTTTTAATAAAATATGGACTAAATTAATGAATTTTTATTAATAGGTAAAATTTTAATTTTTAGATAAATCAAAAAATTTAAAACATATATAACATATATATATATATATATCATGAAAGTTTAATTATATATATATATATATATATGTGTGTACATTTTTTTAAAAAAAAATTAGATATTTTATCTTAATTACGTAATACGAACTTATAACTTTTTAGATTATAAATAAGACATTTATAAATTTAATAATCGAATATTAAAATAATTCCAAATTTAATGATAAAAGCAAAATCTAGGAGTTATTAGGGGAACCTTCCACCCCGAATCCCATGGTACAAATTCCTTTAAAAAACAAAATTACAAAGAATTTAAAGGATAATATCTGAAAAAAGGTCAACACCTAGATTCAGTACTTCCTTAAATATAAGATATTATTTGAATGTCCTTGCTTGATATGCCATTGATCTTTGATGTGATTCGTTTTCTCTCTATATATATACATATCTCTCTCTCTCTCTATATATATATATATGTGTGTGTGTGTGTGTATGTATATTTAGAGGGAAAAAAATGCAAAAATCAAGGGATAATGCGCACTTAAAATGTCGGCTATAAGACTGTCTGGTCGAATTGAGTAATGTGTTTACTAATCTAACCAATGAGATTGAGAATTCAGATGAAATTTAACAATAGTTACTAGATTTGATCAGTTTATGGGGAAAAAAATGTATATTATATATACACATATATATATATATATATGTGTGTGTGTGTGAATATATAATTTAAGGAAAAAAATGTATATTATATATACACACATATATATATATGTGTGTGTGTGTGAATATATAATTTAAGATGCAAAAACAAAATAGTCTCACATAAATAGTAAGCAAAAAAAAAAAAAAGAAAAAAAGAAAATGCAGGATGAACTCTTTAATTTAACACAAGTTTTGGGTATCCTTTTTGGTGCAGTGAGGACAACACCAAGTAGTTGACTGTGAATGCTTTGTTAGGCTCATAGTTGCGGCACGAGCTTGTGGATCCGAGTCGTAACAGTTGGTATTAGAGCAGATAGCCAACCCGAACCATGGGAACTAAATGCTACACCCAAGAGATTGGAGCCACCTCTAGAATCCCGACGTCCACTAGTTAATTTTGGACCGAGTCTAATAATGTTCAGGTGGGCCCTAGCGAGGACCCTAGACTTTAAGGAGTGAATGTGATATCTCATCCAACATAAAAAAGATAAGTGAATGAGTAATGATATATAAGAATGAGTCTAAGTACTCATAGTCAATTTGAGGCATCCTTTTGGTGCAGTGAAGACAATACCAAGTCGTTGACCGTGAGTACTACCGGACCCATATTATGAATTTGACGGTATAATTGTGCATACATTTTTTATTTTAAAATTTTGAACCGAACCCAAATAATTCAGTTCGTTTAAAGTTTTTTTTTTTAAAATAATAATACTAAGGGAAAAAAAAATGTTTTGATTATTTTGAAATATGAAGAATTTGGGGAGGTTCAAATGGGAAGGGAAGAAAATGATTTTCAATTATTTTGAAGTGGAAAAGAATTTGGGGCGGTCGAACGACAAGGAAAGAAGAAACCAAACAATTATTTAATACCAACAACTTAATATCATTTTCCATGTATCAAAATAAATATTATAAGTTAATAATGATTATTTAAATCACGCTTATATATTTATAATATGAGACGAGATACATAAAATGAACAATGACTTTAAATACAAAACGGTCAATCTAATAAAAAAAAAAATAAGA
Organism: Cynanchum wilfordii; assembly: GCA_025388415.1. Classification (NCBI taxonomy): domain Eukaryota; kingdom Viridiplantae; phylum Streptophyta; class Magnoliopsida; order Gentianales; family Apocynaceae; genus Cynanchum; species Cynanchum wilfordii. Next base: position 1,723,310 of record JAHSUH010003438.1, read on the forward strand.
AAAAAAAACCTCATTGTTTACCTTCTTTTTTTATCATCTAGTTTTCAGAGCTATCACGATCCGACTAATTTAAATTTAGTCTAAGTTGCGCTCGTAAAATTTAATTCTTACTCAAATGAAAGCCTCACTCTAACTCTTACATGATACTTATGATTAGTATCGTATTCTCAACTTTATATAAATTCGGAATGCGCTTTTCAATTGTGGTTTGAATTTACTATTTTTTTGACTGCTGTTGTAGTATAGTGTTTCGGAGTGTGGGTATCTTTATCTTGAACAGTGTCTTGCTGGTCATCCCACAAGCCAACACCTCCCCTGTTTATAAAACCCAACCAACTTCTCCCTCTCCTCCCCTTCTTTATTAACCTAACACACAAACTTCTCTCTCTAAATCTCTCTCTTTCTCTTTCTTTCATGGAAGCCAAAGGTTACACACAAGATGGCACTGTTGATCTCCATGGACAACCTGTTCTTGCTCAAAAAACCGGAAAATGGAAAGCTTGTGCTTTTCTTGTTGGTATGTTCTTTATTCAATATCGCATACATACATACATACATATATATATATGGGGTTTGATTTGATTTAATTTCACATTGAATGAATGAATTGGGGAGGACAGGGTATGAAGCTTTTGAAAGAATGGCGTTTTATGGAATATCTTCGAATTTGGTGGTTTATTTGACAACACAACTTCATGAAGATACGGTTTCTTCACTGAGGAATGTCAATAATTGGTCTGGTTCTGTTTGGATTACACCAATTCTTGGAGCTTACATTGCTGATTCTTATTTGGGTCGTTTTTGGACATTCACTATCTCTTCTTTAATCTATGTTATGGTAAGTATTCTTTCTTGTTTAGTTTTGTTCTTCCCACCCTTTTTTTTTTTTTTGTCTGGTTTGCTATATAATTTTTTTCGAGACAAAAAAGTCTAACTCAATTAATAGTAGTCTCATTTATATATATATATATATATATAAAAGTGTTATAATTTCGAGGCAAGATTGTTCTTCTTCCCTCCTATTCCACACCCCGCACACCCTCTTTCTTTTTTTTTATTCTTTTCCATCCCCTTTTGCATAGTTTGATATATAGTTCTTTTGAGAGTCGGGATGAAAAGATAAAAAGATCTAATTTAATTGATAGTAGTCTTATTTATAATTGTAAAAAGTCACAAGTTCGAATCACGATTGTTTTTCCTTCACATCCGATTGACACACCACATCCTCTTTTTTTTATTCTCCTCATTTTCCTAGTTTGTTATATAATCCTCTTCGGAATAAAAAAGTTTAACTGAGTTAAAAATAATATCATTTATAATTATACAAAGTTATAAGTACGATTCAATACTGTTTTTTCTTCCCCTCCCATCCCACCACACCCCACACCCTCTTGCATGGTTTGCTATATAATTTTCTCGGAATGAAAAAGTCTAATTCAATTGATAGTAATCTCATTTATAATTTTAAAAAGTTATAAGTTAAAGTCACGATTGTTCTTTCCTCCTACCCTATATCCTTTTTTTTTATTATTATTATTTTTATTCTTCTCCCCTTTTTGCTTAATTTACTGAATAATTCTTTATATCTAATATAACAATTATTTTATTTTTAATAATAAAATATTATAAATTCGAATCATGAGTTAAAAAAGATATGAGTTCAAAAAAAGAAAAGTTCGAATCTTCTGGAAAACGAACCGGTCCAATTGATCGGGACCTTCAACTTCATATATAGAGAAAGTCCAAAGCGTATCTTTTTGTGCAGTGCCACAATATATGTATATAATAATATATATATATATATATATATATATATATATATATATATATATATATATAATATTAAAAACAAAAACCACTCCTCTCCACTCCAACTTTTGTGGCTTATATTTGCCTTCACCACTTCACCAACCCATTGATGCTAATTATGATAATTTATTTACCTTTCTAATTAATTCAATCATTACTAATTAATTAATTATTCTATTTGTTCACCGCTGTTCCCTTTATTTAAATATATATATATATATATATATATATATATATATATATCCCACATATACTTGCACTTTATTTTTAATATTAAATCGAGTTAAATTGTCACATATTTTTAATATATTCTTTCACGTAACATAATTACTAGCAAATAGTGTAACAATAGAAATTTAAACTTCAGATCTTCCACCTCTTATACCATATTAGACGGAAGTTAGATCGTTACTTACTTTTTAAAACTTATAAATGAAATTAAATTATAAACTACTCTAAATATCATAAGTTTTATAAGAAATGACCATTCAACTCGATTTGACATTTGAAAAATCAGCAATATTATATATATACATACATATATAGTTCTAAAACAATAAAATTCCGGCTTGAATATATCTTAAATGAAGTTAACTGAGTTAAATCACAAGGTAACTCGATTTAACATGTGAAACTTAAGTAATATTATATGAGTATATATATATATAGGTCTAGTACATTAATGTGCATGCATGCATGGATGATGATGATGATGATATGAACAGGGAATGGTGCTTCTAACTTTGGCTGTATCGGTTAAGTATTTGAAACCAACATGCCTAGACGGAGTTTGCCGGAAAGCTTCAGCTTCACAAGTAACATTTTTCTACGCATCTCTATACATAATCGCCATCGGCGCCGGCGGAACAAAGCCAAATATATCCACATTCGGTGCAGACCAATTCGACGATTTCAACCCAAGTGAGAAAAAGCTCAAAGATTCATTCTTCAATTGGTGGATGTTCAGTGCATTCACCGGTGCACTTTTTGCCACGTTGGGTCTTGTTTACATTCAAGAAAATCTTGGCTGGGGTTTAGGGTATGGAATTCCGGCGGTTGGACTTATTTTATCTCTCTTTATATTCTATATGGGTACGCCGTTTTATAGACACAAAGTTAATAAAACGGCTACTCCGGCTGCTGATTTGTTTCGAGTTCTTGTTACGGCTTTAGCTAACCGGAAACTTCAATTGCCTACTTTTCCGGCGGTTAATGATAACCTACATGAACATGATCATCAGTATTATGTCACTACTGGAAAACGGCAAATTCACCACTCTACGATATTCAGGTCAGTTTTATTAATTGCTGCTTATATTTTTCTTAATTAACCGTTTAATATATATATATATATTGTTGATCATGTAGTGTGTGTATATATATATATATGAATATAATATATATATATATATATTAGAAGATTCTTACTTCAATTAGATTTAGTGGTTGGAAAAGAAGTGAAAAATAGGAAAATTGACGAATTTGGTCAATTTTTTAAATATTTGATTCATCTTTTTATAGAAAAAGAAAGATTTTATTGACAAAATGTTAGCGTTAAAAGATTTTTATTGAAATTTTTTTAAAAAATAACTTTAAAAAATGGATAGGAGATTCTATGATGGGAGAGGGGACCTTCCTTAATTTGTTTGTCATAATAAATGTGAAGAACAACCAAGATATTATATATATATATATATCTCCGGTAGTCTGGCAAAGGAAATTAAAGTGGTCATCTTTCTATGATAATCTCCGGCCAACCCTAAAAGGTTAGGTGGTCACGCACTAAATATTTCTTCTCTACTAGGGAATATATTAAATTCAAATATCTTCCAAATTCACAACTTGACTTTTATATATATATAATTATAGCTTTATCTTTTTATAATTTAAAATAGTAAAATTTTATTTATTTTTATGGTATTTTTTTAATTGAAAATAAGAAAAGGATTATATATATAAAGATGATAGATCAAAAATTTTAAAAATAAAAAGATTGAGGGCTAGATTCATGAATATTCCTATTATTAGGTGCATAATAAATAAAGTTAGGAACTTCTTTAGAGATGATGGCAAACATGGCCAAAATAGTACTAACACTCGAAAAGGAAAATCAATGTAAATATATATATATATATAGATTTTGATATATTAGGTGTGTAGATGTGAAACCCAATTAACCTAAAAGAGATTACAGAGGTTGTCCCCACTGCCCACCAACATCAGAAAACACAATGACAAATTGGAAAATTAAACATGATGGTGAGTCGGCCATTGATTTAATTTGGGTAGTTGGCATTAGGAAAATCCACCATTAAAGTAAACAATACCAATCACATATATATATATATACCACATGGATTTTTAACGTACACATGTTTCTACACCTCCTACATCTTTAAATAATTGTATGTGTAAGTACAAGTTCAATCTCACAATCTTACTTGAAGTCATGAAAGTTACTTATTAGTTCACCTGCAATTTGTTTATAATGAGAATAATTTGATAGTTGATTAACACAACTCTTCTTATATTGATATTTTTATATGATATTCATAACATTTTAAGTGAAAGATTTTGAGAACAACTCCTTATTTGAGGATATTTTACAATATTTTAGTCTTAAAGTCTCCCTTTCTAGACTCTTTCTTAAATTAGTTGATAAATATGCTAAATTATTAAAATCATATAATGGTTCAAATTTAATACAATGTGAACTATTTTTTACTGTTTCTAAGTGACAGGTTTTAAGATAATTTTGTGTATTTCAATCTCATCTATTGTTGTTTTAAAGTTTCTCCTATACCAGATTATTAAAAACTATATAAAAAAAATGTGTATGATAGTCCAAATTTTGACTGTTTTCTTCTTGTTTGTATAATCAATCTATCAGGTTCTTGGACAAGGCTGCAATTAAACAAGAGCAAGGTTGTAAGCAACCATGTACGGTAACTCAAGTGGAAGGATCAAAATTACTTCTAGGAATGGCCATGATATGGTTAGCAACCCTAATTCCAAGCACAATTTGGGCACAAGTAAACACACTATTCGTAAAACAGGGCACTACCTTAGACAGACATTTAGGCGGCAATTTCCAAATCCCCGCAGCATCTCTCGGCAGCTTCGTGACACTCTCAATGCTCCTCACCGTACCAATGTACGACAGGTATTTCGTACCAATCATGCGAAAGAAAACAGGAAATCCAAGAGGAATCACTCTGCTACAGCGGCTCGGAATCGGACTCGTAATTCAAATTCTCGCCATCGCCGTCGCCTACGCAGTGGAAGTTAGAAGAATGCACGTAATCGACCTTCACCATATTCGCGGATCTAAGGAAATCGTACCGATGACTATATTCAGTTTACTTCCTCAATACGTTCTGTTAGGGATTGCGGATGTTTTCAACGCGATTGGATTATTGGAGTTTTTCTACGATCAATCGCCGGAAGATATGCAGAGTATCGGAACGACGTTTTTCACGAGCGGAATTGGAGTTGGGAATTTTTTGAATAGCTTTTTGGTAACAATGGTGGATAAGATTACAGGAAGAGGAAAAGGGAAAAGTTGGATTGGGAATAATTTGAATGAATCTCATTTGGATTATTATTATGGATTTCTATTGTTTATATCGACTTTGAATCTGTTGGCTTTCTTTTGGGCATCGAAAAAGTATGTTTATAAAAGAGAGTTTACTGAAGTGAAGGACGATGGTTGTTCTTCTATTGAAGTGGACAACAACAATAGTACTAAACCCTTGGATGCTTCCTTGGGCTACCAAGTGTAAATTTTTTTTTTTTTTTTTTTCTAATGTTGTAATCAGACAATAAATTTGATATTTTCAAATGACAATCACTAAATCTAAGTAAGTAACTTTTTTAACTTAAAAGTGATGTTATTGATGAAATTGATACTTATTTATATAACGGTTTAAAATTTAGTTTCCGAACTTATTTCTTACAAAGAATATGAACATATCTCACTTGAATGAATATTAATCTAATGTGGACATGAAAGGACATACTCGACTCGAACATGGATTTGTCTGATGTGGACATGACAATATACATACTTGACTCAAACAAAGATAATTTGGATGTAGATATGACAAGGGACATACCCGACTCGATCATGAATTAGTCTAATGTGGACATGACAAGACACATACTTGACTCAAACAAAGAAAATCTGGATGTTGACATGACAAGGGACATACTCGACTCGAGCATGATAGATTGGATGTGAATAAGGTAAGAGACATACTCAACTCTAATAGAGATTAGTGTGGATTTGGACATGACTAATGACATACCCGACTTGAATGAAAATTAGTTTGAATATGAACATGATTTTAAGGTCTTACTCATAGTTGAAACTCATCTAAAACACATCATAACATGAAAAAATAAAATTAGAGATGAAACTTATCAATATTCTAAAATAATTAATAAATATTAATTGTAAAAAAAATTAATTAAATATATAAAAAAAATTTCACTCTAATTTTCAGATTACTAATAAAAATGGGAAAAATATTAAAAGTGTAATGATAAAATAAATTAAGCCCAGAATTTGATATCAGTCACATAAAATATAGAAGTCAACATTTTTTTTTTAATCACATAAAAGTTTAACCTAACTGATTAAATATTTATAAAGTAAAAAATTTAAAAGAATTTTCTACTGAATAAATTCAAAAATTCCAAAGAAGATTTACTTTTTTTTCAGAAATTGAGCTTCAATGTCGAGGTGACTCCGTTCAATTGAGTAGATTTGCCATGAATCTAGGTAAGGAAGCAGAATTTTTGTTCGATTGCATAGCTTCTTACAAATTTTTTTTTTTTTTTTTTAAATTTTTATTTTTAGTTTTAATTCCACTCAATAGGTGGAAGCTTCTTCTTCTTTTGATTGCCCTGACTGCCTTCCGCTGCGCTTTCTCCGGCTCTTCCGCCGACGAAAGACTGTAAGTCGATAACTCTAATGTCCAAATCGAGAAGCTGTTTTTTGGATTTTAATACTTATATTTTGCATATTTGAATAACTTTATAATTCCTTGACTGCATTTTCTTCTATCTCCTTTGTTCTTGTTTGCATTTTCTCCTCGCTTTGCAAATTGATTGCTTAGATTTTATTTGATAAGCTACATTAAGGAAAAATTGGAAAATATGAACTATTGTATAGTAAAGCTTGGAATTGGTGGTTATAAATTGTAAATTAAAAAAAAATATATATATATAAATGCTAAAGTAGATAAGTAGATTTGTTTTATTAATAAATTAGATTTTCTTCTGAAGATTTATATGCTATTCTGGAACAGAAACTTGGAAATTCTGCTTGAAGCAGAACAATGATGAAACAAAGAAAATTCTTTTCAGCGCACTACATGCTTGTGTTGGGAATAGGCAGAAGTCTACTTTCGTTCTCTTATGTCAGATACTCAGTTTGGTGTTTTTCCTAGATTTTCTGGTAAACTTTAATTTATAAGTACCACTTCTGTAATTATTTTGTGTTTCTAATAATGTATATAATACACAATTATTCCTAATCCAGATTTGGATGATAAATCACTTGGTAGCAGCTCAGACGTGAAGATGAAGATAGTATTACTGAACCGAGGTAATGTGGTAGTTAAATGCAGTTTAATGGAAAGTAAATCTTAATATCTGTCTTTGGTAAATCAGTCACTCGACTAACAGTTTCCTTATTTGTTTCCATTTATTCATAAAAAAGGGAAAAATGGTAGTATTAAAAGATGAATTCAGAAAGTGTCACTGCACTGATAGGTCTATGCCTATGATTTGTAATTGACTAATTTTCAAAGAGGGTATTCATCACCTAATCTTTATCTTACTCAAATGAAGTTGCTATTGGTGGTTATCTTTTCTTGCAGGATCTATACTTCAGTCTGACCCAGGATGTGCTTGCAAATTTGAATTGTGCAAGCGGTTCTCCTTCTTGAGCAACAGACTTTCCAATCTAGAAGGAAAAGCTGTTCTGTGTTCGAAGAATCTAGAAAACTTGAGGAAGCTGGACAGCTTTAGAGAGAAGGTTCATAATATTTGCCAAATCTTAAAAAACAAATCTTCAAGACAATCTGTAGAGAATGCTTTATCCATCCTTGATGAAAAGCCAGAAGTAAAATTGGTTTTAGGAGTCTTAAATAAGTTAAAGGATGTGAATCAAGCAGTGGATTTTTTTCAGTGGGCATGGAGAAAAGCAGGCCAAGTATATTGTCCAGAGGTATATAATTCACTTCTCAGAGTGATGGTCAGGTGTAACAATTTTGACTTTGCAGACAAGATTTTGGAACAAATGGGTCTAGCTGGATTTGGCCCATCTAATAGTACTTGTATTCAGTTGATTGTTAGCTGTGTTGAGAATCACAAACTACAAGAAGCATTCAATTTTCTTCAAACTATGAGGAAGTATAAGTTTCGGCCAGCATTTTCTGCATATACAACTTTAATAGGTGCTCTTTCTTCAGTTCATGAGAGTGATCTCATGCTCATCCTTTTAATCAGATGCAAGAAGTTGGATATAAAGTAAGCACACACTTATACACGACTCTTATTCGGGCACTTGCAAAGGAGGGTAAGGTTGACGCTATGCTTTCTTTATTGGATGAGATGAAAAACAACTGCTTTGATGCAGATATTGTCTTTTACAATGTCTGTATAGACAGTTTTGGGAAAATTGGTAAAGTGGATATAGCTTGGAAATTTTTTCTTGAGATCCAATCTCATGGTCTTTTTCCTGATGATGTTAGTTATACTAGCATGATAGGAGCTCTTTGCAAAGCTAAGAGACTGGATGAAGCCGTGGTACTATTTGAGCAGATGGAACTAAACAGGTCGATTCCATGTCAACATGTCTACACTACTATGATCATGGGCTATGGATCAGCTGGGAAAATTGATGAAGCATATAGGTTGTTTGAGAGGCAAAAATCGAGGGGGTCTATACCAAGTGTGATGGCTTACAATTGTCTTATAATTTGTCTTGGGAAGAATGGGAGATTGAGTGAGGCATTAAGGACCTTTGAGGAGATGAAAAAGGATGCCTTGCCTAACCTCTCAACTTATAATATTCTCATAGACATGCTTTTCAGGGCTGGCAACTTTGAGAAAGCCTTAGAAATACAAGATGCAATGGAGGCAGCTGGCTTGTTTCCCAATGTCATGACTGGGAATTTGATAATTGACCGTTTGTGTAAAGCTCAAAAACTTGATGAAGCCTGCTCCATTTTTGAAACAATGGCTAAACGGTTGTGTTCCCCTAATGCAGTGACATATGCTTCTCTAATAGATGGCTTAGGTAGGCATGGTAGGGTTGATGATGCCTTTAGACTATATGAGCGCATGATAGATTCTACCCTACTTCCTAATGTTGTTGTTTACACTTCCCTCATTAAGAATTGTTTCAAGTTTGGACGGAAGGAGGATGGCCATAAGATCTACACTGAAATGGTTTCTCAGGGTGTTTCTCCGGACCTTTTTCTCCTGAATACCTACATGGACTGTGTCTTTAAATCTGGTGAAATAGAGAAGGGTAGAGCTTTGTTTGAAGAAATTAAAGCTTGGGGACTTCTTCCTGATGTTCTCAGTTATTCCATTTTATTGCATGGTCTAATAAAAGCAGGTTATGCTCATGAAACAGATGAACTTTTCCATGGGATGAAGGAAAAGGGATATGTTCTGGATGCACATGCTTATAATACTGTTGTTGATGGGTTCTGCAAATTGGGTAAGGTGGATAAAGCTTATCAACTGCTGGAGGAAATGAAGTTAAATAATGTTGAACCCAATGTAGTTACCTATGGTTCTATAATTGATGGACTTGCTAAGATTAACAGGCTTGAAGAAGCTTACATGCTTTTTGAAGAAGCAAAGTTAAAAGTTGAGTTGAATCTGTTACCCTTTAATAGTCTCATAGATGGGTTCGGGAAGGCAGGTAGAATTGACGAAGCATATATTATTATGGAAGAATTGATGCAAAGAGGTTTGACACCAAATGTGAACACATGGAATTATTTACTTGATGCTCTAGTAAGGGTAGAAGAGATAAATGAAGCCCTTATATGTTTCAATTCTATGAAGAATTTACAATGCATCCCTAATTCTATAACCTACACAATTCTAATAAATGGTTTATGTAGGGTTCGTAAATTCAGTAAGGCCTTGGCATTTTGGCAGGAAATGCTAAGACAAGATCTAAAACCTACTACAATCACATACACTACTATGATATCTGGCCTTGCAAAGGCTGGAAACATATTGGAAGCTGATAAACTTCTTGAAAAATTCAAGTCGAGTGGAGGTAAACCTAATGCAGCTTGTTATAATGCTGTGATAGAGGGTTTAAGCCGTGCAAATAGAGAAATTGAAGCTTATCAGCTCTTTGAAGAAATTCGGTCTAAAGGTTATGAAATATACAACAAAACTTGTGTCATTCTTTTGGGTGCACTGCATAGGGCTGAGTATGAAGAGCAAGCTGCAATAGTCGATGCGGTTTTTAAAGAAGCAACCAAATCACCGCATGTTTAAAGATCCGTGCAGTGTTATGTGTATGTCACCTCATAAGGTTAAATTAGAAGCTTGCAAATCTGCAACTTTTTACATCCATGATACTCCATCAGTTGGGAGTTTTCTTCACTTCTAGCTGAAAGATATTATGTCTGCAACTAAAATCCTTACTACAGGTATTCAACTTCTTCTTTGATATATCTCCCTTATTATTCTGTACTTGTTTTGTCTTATTAGTTAGCTGTTCTTCTTTCTTTCCTTTTTGTTCTTCTCTTTGTATTACTTTTTTTCCCTTTCTTTTCATCTGGTGTTTTGTATATATATAATACAAATTAGTAACAGTGAACATTCTTATTCCTGATGATATTTTTCTTGAGGGACCTAATTTGAATATGAAGAAAAGGGAGTCTTTAAATTAAAAAGGTAGAAGCTTTCTATATCTCAGTTACTTTGAGTTTAGGTTGCAATGCCAATTGAACTAGTTCAGTACTAAATCAAATTCTCTCCAATCAAAACGCCTGGTAAACTTCAGAGTGATGCTATAGTTGACATTGTTTATTTTATTTCCCTCATTGTGACATTGTATTGCCGAGTATAAATTCTATGCGGTTTTACCATAAGTTGGATCATGGCATCTGAGGAAGTAAATATTCTATCATCCATAACATGAATTTTCATGAATGTTGTCAAATTCTTGTGGTTAAAACATGTATTGCAGTTTTTCTGATTCTAGTATCCAACGATTTATAATTGTGTAGTTTGATGCCATTTCTGAACCATGTTTCTTGCTGCTCAATATATTGATTAAATCTTGTTACCCTTAACTGTTGGAATGCCATGCTAGAAAAAGCTCTTAAGGCAACTTCCATAATTTCTTGAGTTTTAGTATTAACAACAGAGACAGTTGGTGCAGTATGCCATAGAATGACATTGAAGGTGTCTCTTTTTTCCCTTGTTGCTCTCCATATTTCTCAAAGATGTTGCATATATTGCATTTTAATTGGCATGAATTCTTGTTAGAGGAGCAAAATTCTATGAATTAACATTGGCATTGCATCTTATACAAATTTTGAGCTCACCTGACCAATGTCCTATCAGTGAGTTTCTAATATTTCTCAATTTGTTTATTTGCTCACTTTGGGTTCTGTTTGGATCAGTTAATTCTTTTCACAAAATGCAGTGAATTTGTTGAAAATGTTTAGTCCTTCTTGTATGCGTGGAAATTCCAGTTGTAGTTAGCATTTAGCTTTTAGTTCCTGGTGCAGGGTGAAATTGTTGACATGAAAAGGGGAAGCCAAGCTTTAGCCTGGTTGTGAGAGAGAACTTCTGTGGACAAAAGATATAAATTGTTCTAAAGTTTTATCTATCTAAGCAAGGCCAACCCTTCAAATAGAAGGTTGAAAACCTTAACCTAATAGAATTAGAAAACTAAATAACTAAATCTTAGAACAAGTTGGAAACTAGAAGACTACTGGAAACTTGAGGCAGATTGGAAGTGAAATCAAAATAATACTCAAAAACAGAATTCTAATCCTAAAACAAATGTTACTTTTAGTTACTAAAGGAATACTAATGTCTGCCCAATGTTGTCCTTCATCAACACTAATTCTTGGAATTTTATGAGACAAAGAAACCTTTGTTCCTTATTTAGCAATACTTGGTTCTGGGAAACATTCTTGTTTCTTGTGTCTTCTCGGAATTACTAACAAAAATTCCATTAGTTAGGAAAATAATACGGATTTTTTTTTTCTTTCCTTTTAACATTATTGTAATAGTATAACAAATTAATTTAACCATGCAGAGTACCTACTTAATTGTTTGATTGGGTCTTTGTGAAATTAAGTAATTTTTTAGATTTATGAACTGGAGGTGCCTTGGTTTATGCAATTATGCCGAGGGACATGGATATCTATATTCTGAAGAAGGGGTGCACTGGTTTTTTCTTTCAATAATTTTCTTGATATTCATTTACTTAGCTGGAGGTCTCCTGAATCCATTTCCTCACATGTAGATGTCAAGGTTGTTTAAGTTTACTAATCTTTCACATCAGTAACCACAACCACAAAATTAGTTGATGACATCCGAGGATCCTGCATCCATCCAAATCAACCATGGGAATTTGGATGTTAATAGTCCGTAAACAAATTCATGAACTTAGAGCTCTCTAAGATTTATGTGTGTACATGTAACTAATTTCTGAGGGTGCAATGTTGACTATGATATGCAATTCCCTATTTTAAAATTTAGCAAGTATCTTGTATGTGTAAGCAAGGGCGACAAGAACTTATGGTAGCTGTTCTTGCGGCTCACGCTGGCTGACATTCAATATCATGTATCTATATTCCTATACGTATATTGACTAATACTATGCAATTTTCTATTTTAAAATTTAAAGCATCTCGTATCTATAAACAGGGTGTGACCAAGAAACAACCAGTTGGCTGCCCCCTTCCTTTTATTCGACCTTTCTTCAAGGTCTTAAGTATGTATGGGCAAGTCGCAATAAGTGGCTATGCAAAGGTTTAGACCAATTGCATTTTATCACCATCTTGCCTGCTTCTAATTGATGACTGACTATTATATAAGTGTTGACCTAAGTAGAGCTGTAAACGAGCCGAACCGAACCGAACAGAAATTTGAGCTCGTTCGATTAAGTGTTCAAATACTGTTCGAGTTCGCTTGTTTAATAATTCGAGCCAAAACTTTTGTTCGAGTTCGTTCGATTATTTTTTTATAAAGCTCGAGTTCGAGTTCGAGTTCGCTTGTTTAACTTTTAAGCATACTCGAGCTCGAGTTTGAGCTCGAGATCGCTTGTTTAACTTTCAAGCATACTTGAGCTCGAGTTTGAGCTCGAGTTCGAGTTTGTTCAAATATTTAAAAAATAATAATAATATTAAATTTTATAAGGCTTCAAATTTCTAAAATAAGAAGAATTTATATAATTTAACTATTTAACCATTCAATAAATTAAAAAAATCTTATAAAAAATTCCCATGAAATAATAAATTCTTAAAAAAATCATAAAAGATACAAATTAAAAGCACAAATAATAATTATAAAAGTCAGTCTTCCACAATTACACTGCATGATAAATTCATATCTAGAAATTTCATATAATAACTAAAATCAATAAATATCATACAAGGATAAAAAAATTTCTTCAAAAGATGGATGCTCATCCTCCACCTGCAAAAAAAGAAGATATATTTATTAAATATATAAAAATTATTCCTAAACATATTAAATATTATTTTTATACATACAAAATAAAGGAGAAATGAAAAAAGGAAAAAAAAAATCTATTTTTTGTCTTTCTTAAGTCCGTGAAGATTACGCACCCAATCGGATGCACATAAAATCATTTCAATCTGTATCAACCGACATTGAAGCACGACGATTATCAATCACTCTACCTCCCACCGAAAGTAGATTCTACAAGCAAGTAGTAATTTGAATAGATAATATGCCACATGTCATTTTAGATAATCTACTGTATTTGAGTTGATTCACTCTCCACCATTCTAATGCATCAAAATGAGCTTCGGAATCACATATATATACATTCTCTTCAAGATAAATGTCCAAATCCGATTTTAAAGGCGAATAAAATCGATTGTGACAAAAAAGAATCAAATTTAGCTTTTCCAATAATAACATTTCTTCCAATGTCATGACCCTCATAACTACCCTTACTCAATTGACTGTTATCCATTCTTGACCTTGCTGAAATTTGTTCATGCCTCAATTGACACTCATTATATGCACTTGCATAACTTTCATAAAGTGCATACAATGACTTCTTAACCAATTCAATATTTGCATCCGAATCATCTTGATAAAGCACGGGAAAAACAAACTTAACAAGTTTCATTTTATACCATGGATCCAAAATTGCACCAAAAGAAAATAATCAAATTTGGCAACCATTTTTTCAGCTATGACTCTCATATAACCAGAATGATCCAAAGATTTCTCATTTAATATTTCTTTGATCCTATAAAGTTCCGGAAGAAACAAATTCGAAGTGGGATATTCGGAACCGGATATCATATTGGTAATTTCATGAAAAATAGCCAAAAATTGAGTTACTTCTTCAACTTTCATCCAATCATGACAAGTAGGAACACAACAAAAACCAGGATCAATATCATGATAACGAGAGAAAACATCCTTAACTTCTAAAGCATGCCAACATCAAATATGTTCAATTCCATCTAGTAGGACAATCCAAAATCAACTTTTTACAAGGCAATTGAAGTTGTTTAACAATTTTAGCAAATTCATTAATTCGGGCCTCAGAATTCTTTAAATATTTTATATCATCTCGAACAACATCAACTATACTTCCAATTTCACAAAGTCCATCTTGAACAAGCAAATTCAAAATATGAGCACAACATCTAACATGAAATAACTTTCCATCAATTGACAATTTTTTCCTCAATAAAAGATCACCTTTCAATCTCTGAATACAAACATCATTGTATGACGCATTAGCAACAATAATGGAAGCTAATTTATTTTCAATTCCCCAATCAAGAAGACATTTACTAAGTGCATTTGCAACAATAACACATGTATGTGGAGGTGGAACATTTTTAAAACTCAATACACGTTTTTGTAATACCCAATTAGAATCAACAAAATGTCCAGTGACAACCATATATTGAATACTTTGTCCACAAATCAGTAGTGATGTTAATCTTTTCAACTTTGTGTAATAAAGTCTTCAACTTTTTTCTTTCTTGATCATAAACTGACTTACAATCTTGTTTCACACAATGACGACTAATTTTTTGATAAAATGGAGAAACAGCTTTCATAAACTTTTTGAACAAAACATGCTCCATCATCAAAAAAGAATACTCATGAACTAATACCATTTGTGCAACAAGTTATCTAATTTTAGCATGATCATATGTAAAGTTATTAATAGAACTTACCTCATCCGATTCAGTTTGAGTAAATGAAAGAACCTGTTGCTTCAATGACAGATTTTGACCAAGAGTTATTTTTCGTTGCAAACACAACTTCAAATGTCGATTGAATGTAGTGGTAGTGTTGTATTTATTCACTGCCCATGAGACCTTGCAATAGGAACACATTTCCATTTTCCGGCCTTTTCATTCATCATCCGTTCTTCCATTTCTTTTCAACAACTTGCTTTTTTTTCTTTGGTTTCGCTTAAATGCATCATTTTCTTTAATGTTGTCATTATTTTCATTTTCATCTAAGTTAATATGTTCAGTACTTACTTCATTTGTTTCATCCATAGATGGACATGAAGAAGATTCTTGAAATGAACTTGAGAATGATATTGACATACTTGTTCAAACAAAACAAGTAAATAATAAAAATATTAATATTAATATTAATATATATATATATATATATATATATATATATATATAAACAAGCAAATAATAATTATTTATTTATTTTTTTTTTTATTATTTACTTGTTTTGTTTGAATGTATGTCAATACCATTCTCAAGTTCATTTCAAGAATCTTCTTCATGTCCATCTATGGATGAAACAAATGAAGTAAGTACTGAACATATTAACTTAGATGAAAATGAAAATAATGACAACATTAAAGAAAATGATGCATTTAAGCGAAACCAAAGAAAAAAAAAGCAAGTTGTTGAAAAGAAATGGAAGAATGGACAGATGACAAAGGCCGCAAAATGGAAATGTGTTCCTATTGCAAGGTCTTAAGGATGTTTTCTCTCGTTATCATGATATTGATCCTGGTTTTTGTTGTGTTCCTACTTGTCATGATTGGATGAAAGTTGAAGAAGTAACTCAATTTTTGGCTATTTTTCATGAAATTACCAATATGATATCCGGTTCCGAATATCCCACTTCGAATTTGTTTCTTCCGGAACTTTATAGGATCAAAGAAATATTAAATGAGAAATCTTTGGATCATTCTGGTTATATGAGAGTCATGGCTGAAAAAATGGTTGCCAAATTTGATTATTTTCTTTTGGTGCAATTTTGGATCCATGGTATAAAATGAAACTTTTTAAGTTTGTTTTTTCCGTGCTTTATCAAGATGATTCGGATGCAAATATTGAATTGGTTAAGAAGTCATTGTATGCACTTTATGAAAGTTATGCAAGTGCATATAATGAGTGTCAATTGAGGCATGGACAAATTTCAACAAGGTCAAGAATGGATAACAGTCAATTGAGTAAGGGTAGTTATGAGGGTCATGACATTGGAAGAAATGTTATTACTGGAAAAGCTAAATTTGATTCTTTTGTCGGACAATCGGATTTTATTTAGCTTTAAAATCGATTTGGACATTTATCTTGAAGAGAATGTATATATATGTGATTCTGAAGCTCATTTCGATGCATTAGAATGGTGGAGAGTGAATCAACTCAAGTAGAGTAGATTATCTAAAATGACATGTGACATATTATCTATTCCAATTACTACTGTTTCTTTAACCTACTTTCAGGCAGGAAGTAGAGTGATTGATAATCGTCGTGCTTCAATGTCGGTTGATACAGTTGAAATGATTTTATGTGCATCCGATTGTGTGCGTAATCTTCACGGACTTAAGAAAGACAAAAAACAGATTTTTTTTCCTTTTTTCATTTCTCCTTTATTTTGTATGTATAAAAATAATATTTAATATGTTTAGGAATAATTTTTATATATTTAATAAATATATCTTCTTTTTTTGCAGGTGGAGGATGAGCATCCATCTTTTGAAGAAATTTCTTTATCCTTGTATGAAATTTATTGATTTTAGTTATTATATGAAATTTTTGGATATGAATTTATCATGCAGTGTAATTGTGGAAGACTGACTTTTATAATTATTATTTGTGCTTTTAATTTGTATGATTTTTTTAAAAATTTTTTATAAGAATTTTTTTAATTTATTGAATGGTTAAATAGTTAAATTATATAAATTCTTGTTATTTTAGAAATTTGAAGCCTTATAAAATTTAATATTATTATTATTATTTTTTAAATATTTGAACAAACTCGAGCTCGAGTATGCTTGAAAGTTAAACGAGCGAACTCGAACTCGAGCTTTATAAAAAAATAATCGAACAAAATTTTTGGCTCGAATTATTAAACGAGCGAACTCGAACAGTGTTCGAACACTTAATCGAACGAGCTCAAATTTCGATGTTCGGTTCGGCTCGGCTCGTTTACAGCTCTACTTGAAGCCCCCTCTCTCTTAATAGAAAAAAATGAAATTACAAGCCCTTTTGCCCCTTTGGGAGACTATTAGAGAAACAACTTTGTTCTTTGACTTCTTTACTCATTCAAGCTTCCTTGTTCCTCAATGTAGTCTGTCTATTGTTTAAGACTCTTCCTAGTCTATATCCATGTTACTGCGTACTTACGCCTTTTCCTTTGTATTTGTATACGACTAAGTGTTATTTTGTAACATTAACATACTTTTTACTATAGCATAGGTCTTCATCAGGATTTTGTCGCTTTGCCTGTAGACAATGGCTTGGCTTTGATATAGCTCATGGCTTGGTATATAGAGCTATGTAGTTGTCGGTTTTACACCACAATGCCTTATGATATAGTGGTCGACCTTTTGAATGCCGCCTTCCTTACTTTTTTTTTCCTGAGGAAGCCCTAATCCTTAATTTAATACTTAATAAGGGAATGGGGAGGGAAGCAAAGCTTAGCGAGCTTTATAAGGCCGACTACTAAATAAGATGCGACGCAGGTGAAGAAAGCTAAAACACTCAAGTACAAATGACTACACCAAAGGTCAATTGTAGCGAGTGCACACGAAATAAAACATAATTCTCGAAGGTGAACGGAGGATCCTAAGAGGACCGGAAAGTCGTGTTTTATATACAATATGTGGTCGCAAATAATTATCCCTTGGAACCCATTGACTATTTTACATGCCAAAGATTTAAATAATAGTACGTAACTAGTCTTTCCCCTTTTCTTTTGCCCATGCCTTGTCCTTGAAGAAGAAGAAGGAACAATAGTATCCAAAGCTAAAGTGTGCGCGGCTTCCTATTCAATAGAATCTGCTGTCAAAAGTACCGGGTACCGCAAAATAAAAAGGGATGAACAAAATATTGAAAACTCTTTGTGCTTGTATTCATGCTTATCTTGGTTTGTTGGTATTGATGCGATGCAATAAGGTTAGTTCGGTTCTTGCCTAGATCAATTAAGTAGCTCAAGGCAGTCCCTTGGTATGCTAAGATTAGTATTACGCGATTAATCCACTCACTTGGCTAGAAAGAGAGCTTCTAGTAAAAAGTTCAATCTAGTTTGAGAAAGAAATGAAAATTTATCTTAAAAGTCTTCGAGGCATGGAAGCCCAAGCAGTCGAGAATTTTTTATTCATTAATAATTAATTAATTAATAGTCGTTAAATACATGAGAAGTACACCTACTTGGGCACACGCAAACAAAGCATTGAAACAACTAAACACTATATTAGAAACTTACTAAAAACATATTAAAGATATAGAACAACATGAAAAATAACAAAGAAAGCCATGCAAAACTACTTATTTAAATCTTATAGATCTTCTAGTTTCGATTTCCCCTACGGTTGTTTTGGGCCCTGGACAATAAGCCCATCATTTTCTTCAAGCAGCTCCCTCTTCCATTCATCAAGCTCATGAATGCTATCTCGAATAGCTAACATCCTTCTTCGAATTTCTTCAGGATCTATGGGAGGCATGTGCTCCCAAAAGAGACATAAGTTGCTTCTGTGGAGCTTAGCGTTCACCACGCGTTGGATTTCTTGATCTATTTGCGAAAGTCTTGATACAATAGCTGGATTCGTCTCCCTTTTGTTTGCCAAATAGAGAAAGAAGCTTCTATTTATAGGCGTTGGAGGCCCTTAGCCCTTTCTTATTATGTTTAAGGACCTTTCTTATTATTAATAATAATTCTTGTAAGACGCTATCTCGGAGAGGTGTGGGTGGTTTATTTCTTTTTAGGGGGAGGAGAGAGAGGGAAAAAAGGCATGTAGAGAGGAATAGTGTAGAGGGAGTAGTGAGTGTACTGGCTTAGGTAGGAAAGGGCTATGCTCTCGAGTGACAATTGGGCGAGGGAACTTCCATCATGTAGTTGGGTACAAATAAGTCGCGTAAAGACGAATAGGCATGGCATTAGGCTAGTGCTAGTAGGGTACGTTAACGAGTGCATATCACATGGTTTTGTCCTGGTCGGCTTTGATTTGTCGAGTGACGATTGCTTTATCCCTTAAGAAAGGGGAGTACTCTCCGATGGATTCGCGCTATTATTGCTCCCTATTCTTGAAGGAGTGATTGGGAACAAGGCGATACTCGCAAAAAAGAAAGTCTTTCCCTCTTTGCTTTGGGGTGGGCATTTCCTTCCATACTCAAATCCGTACGGGGATAGGACAATTATTTAGCAAAATCTAGTGGATGTGGTTCCATATTCATGAAAAGCCGGGTTTGAACCATGTTAGGGAACGACAAGAATTATTACTAATAAGAAAGAGATATGCATAATAAGAAAGTGTTAAGGGCCTCCAATGCCTATAAATAGAAGTTTCTTTCTCTATTTGGCAAACCAAAGGGAGATGAATCCAGCTATTGTATCAAGACTTTCGCAAATAGATAAGAAATCCAACGCGTGGTGAACGCTAAGCTCCACATGAGCAACTTATGTCTCTCTTGGGAGCACATGCCTCCCATAGATCCTGAAGAAATTCGAAGAAGGATGCTAGCTATTCGAGATAACATTCATGAGCTTGATGAAATGAAGAGAGAGTTGCTTGAAAAAAAGGATGAGCTTATTGTGTAGGGGCTCAAAACAACCATAGGGGAAATCGAAACTAGAAGATGTATAATAGTCTTGCATGGCTTTCTTTGTTATTTTTCATGTTGTTCTACACCTTTAATATGTACTTAGTTAAGTTTTCGTGTTTAGTTGTTTCGATGCTTTGTTTATGTGTGCGCAAATAGATGTACTTCTATGTATTTAACGACTATTAATTAATTAATTATTAATGAATAAAAAGTTCTCGACCGCTTTGGCTTCCATGCCTCGCAGACTTTTAAGATAAATTTCCTTTTCTTTCTCAAGCTATCGATTGAGCTCTTTACTAAAAACTTTTTTTCTAGAAAAGTGAGTAAATTAATCGTGTAATACTAATCTTAGCATACCAATGGGATGCCTTGAGCTACTTAATCGATCCAAGCAAGAACCGAGCTAACTTTATCGCACCAAGTCAGTACCAACAAACCAAGATAAAGATGAAAACATAATGAGTTTTCAGTGATTTGTTCCTCCCTTTTATTTTATGGTACCTTGTACCTTTGACAGCAGGATAGGATATCAATGAAAGGGATACGAGTTCCTCTACCAACCTAGACTCTATCGAATAAGAAGTAGTGCAAACTTTAGCTTCCAATACTATTGTTCCTTTTTATTGTTTCATGACAAGGCATGGGCAAAAGAAAAGGGGAAAGACTAATTACGTGCTATTATTTAAATTTTTGGCATGTAAAATAGTCAATAGGTTCCAAGGGACAATTACAACTTAAATTTTGCTGATACAATCCTTTGTAGGATCTTCCGTTCGCCTTCGATGGTTACCTCTTCTTTCGTGTGCACCCGTTGCGATTGACCTTTGGTGTAGCCTTTTGTACTCAAGCATTTTAGCTTTCTTCACCAGCGTCTTATGTAGCATTCAGCCTTATAAAGCTCGCTAAGCTTCGATTCCCTCCCCCCTTTCCCTTATTAATTATTAAGTTGAAAATATTAAGGATTAATGGAAAATAGTAGTCGGCTTTTTATTGTTTTTATTATAGTCATAAGGAGTAAAAAGTGCGTTAAGGTTACAAAGTAACACTTAATTGTATGCAAATACAACAGGAAAGGCGTAAGTATGAAGTAACGTGTGGATATAGACAAAGCGGAGTCTTAAACTAGAGAATGAGACTACACTAAGGAACAAGGAACCTTGACTGAGCAAAGAAGTCAATGAACAAAGCCGCTTCTTTAATAGTCTCCTGAAGGGTGAAAAAGGGCTTGTAATTTTTTTTTCTATTAAGAGAGAGGGGGCTTCTTAGGAAGAGCCATACGAGGAAACTCACATACGATTCTTGGGAGCCAAGCCCAGCACAGGGGCTTAAGTCAACACTTATATAATAGCAATCATCCATTGGAAGCGGACAAGATGGTGATAAATTGTAATTAGTCTAAACCTTTGTCTAGCCACTTATTGCAACTTGCCCATACATACTAAAACTTTGTTCACACAAGAAAGGAAGGGGGCGGCTGCGGCTGCGGCTGTTTTTTGGTTGCGCCCCTGCTTATAGATACAAGATACTTGCTAAATTTTAAAATAGGGAATTGCATACCATTAGTCGATATACATGTAGGAACATGAGTACATGATATTGAATATCATCCATCTCGAGTCTCAAGAACTTATGGTAATTGTTCTAATGCATTTTATTAAAGAGTGATAAATACTTTAAAAGTTTAAGCTGTTAGAGAGGGGTTAAAATTATTCTCTTAACACTCTCCCTTACATGTGAGCCAATGACAAATTTTATAAGAAAAGCCTAACATGTGCACACAAATCAAACAAATGTGGTACGATGCAAATTTTTAGTAACAACATAAATCAAATTTCAATTTCTAGGATTAGAACTCTCAATCTCCTGTTCCGATACAATGTTAAAGAATGATAAATTACTACTTACTCAAAAAGCTTAAGTTGATGAAGAAGGTTAAATTTATTCTTTCAAAGCACATTTCTCCACCTCTTAAATAGATAGCAGATTTTCTATATGAGACAAAAAGAATTCTACTACCGGGCTTCTGACAGTTTAATTATTTCATTTACTTACGTGGCTTGATTCTTGGTAGTATTTTGCTTGAGTTTCTGTAGGATTCTTGATTATATGGGGGTAGTTTTATTTGTTTTAAGCATCCGAATGCGATGTAGTTTCTATATCTATCTTAACCTCAAAGTGGTAGGCACAAAAGGCGGAATGCATGTTTATCTTTTCAGCTTCCAATATGTGTTGGTGAATTTCTAACTCTCTTATCTCAGTGCAAATACATCGGTGTTGCACACACCTGCACCTCGGTTACTATTACTTGATAGTACATTTTACTTGTCTACAAGGAATTAATTTTCTTGTTGTCTATTATCATTTTAATAACAATTATGAAATTGTTTGTAGATGCTATTTCAGTTACAATATTATCCCCGATGTATAAGTCCTTCGGTCTTTATTCACGTGTCTAAAAATTCATTTTGCAGGGGAGATGGTGATACTGATCTTGATATACTTCTACATGAAACCTCAGCTTATATAAACAATGACTTGTTGCTCTCGAAGAACTAGACTCGTCCAAGAAAAAGGGGATAAAAGAAAATTTCTGTTGAATGATATATTTGACATTTCAGTTTGTAATTGAGCTCAATTGAATCACCAAGAAGTTGGAACAAGTACAAGACATTGGGGGTTTTGAAAGAGTCTGTGTGGAACAAAACTCTGGAAGTTTAAAGATCCTCAAAATTCTCTGTCCTTGTGCTTTGTGGTGCATGGACATTCACTCTATAAACATAATATAGTGAAATCCTTGACATGTTTGATCTGTAGATAGTTGAGTGAAAGCATTGTCCATGTTATGACTGCAGATCACCTAAGGTTGTTTGGTGGTGACCAGTATCGATGGCAGAGTATTTTTCAAGAACTGTGGCTTGAAATGTCTGTTTCAAGGATTACTGTGGTTTTGGAGAATAATCCCAACTTGGATTCAGTGAAGATCATCCCAATGGATATTTTATGTAGGGGCATTTGAAGTATATTCTTTATGCATTTTGTTGTGAGCATCCAAAGGATGTAGATAGTAGGTAATTTAGAACTTGCTCAGAGTGAGCACATTGCGGATATACAATATTCTTTTGTTCAATACAAAAGCCCCCATCCCACTCCACCCTGTCCTCTTTTTGAGCCCAAAAACAATACAAAAACAAGTTGGAACATGTTGTGCATGATATTCACCCTGGGAAATACACATTTATGGACTTGGGATGCTGATTTTCAGAGTTAGATTCATCAATAGAATCAAATTGAGAATTTGAATTAGAACAGTTGACATTTTGTAAATTTCAACAAATTTTGCAATCAAGTTAAAGCCATAGTATATCCTATTCATAACCATAGCCATTATTTATGAATAATAAATAACTTAAACAGTTGACATTTTTCGACTTGTAGTATAACTTTCATTATTTAGGTACTTTTCACTTAATCTATTAAGTGAGATGTCTTTAATTTACACAAAAAAAAAAAAAAAAAAATAAATAAATGAGATGTCTTTAGTTTTGATCTAAGCAAGAATATTTATTGTTAGTAATGATTAATTTTTATTTTATTTTATTTATGTTGAGTGTTTTTCAATTAGAGGTAAATAGTTGGTTGTTTGTCTATTAGAAATAAATAATTGACCATCAAATATATTTTATTCCCTATTCGAGTCGGGTTGATCTCTTTTGAAAGAAAGTTTAACCCTAAATTTTAAACAATAAGTTAAAATTTGAACCTCCAATCTTAATTAAGTTAAAAAAGTTTCTTACAACTTCACTTATTCCAAAGCATTTGATTCTTTGAGAAAAAAGAATGTTCAAATTATTTTTCTAAATAAACAAAAAAAACATTTCATATAAAGAGAGTCGTCACTTGTCAATTATTTTTTTTTTTGTTATACTACTGGATTTTTGAATCCATCGTAACTCCGATTTTAACTTTTATTTAAAAAATATTCACTCAGACTTTTACAAAGCACACACCAAGTGTCGAACTTTCAACTCAGAGGAACCAAGTTCCCATTGTGCCAAGGGTTGTCGTCACTAGTCATATTATCAAAATCAAAATTCATACCAGAATTCTCTTTTTTTTCTTCCTCTAAAGATAATTATTCAGTGAACTCTCGTATCTCTTCCTGATAGAAGCGTTTACTGCAGTTTCAACTGCTCAGAGGTAAGTGCTTTCTTCCACATTTTTCTTGCAAATCAACTCAAATCCCTACATAATATACCTCCAATACTTTGCTCCAATTTCAACTCTACTCCACGCTTGAAATTCGCAGAGAGTCATTTTTATTCGGAGAAAAATGAAAACAAAAAAAAAAAAAACTTGATTGTTCTGATAGGTTCTTCTGTAATTGAACTTAATTATTTCAATTCCTTTGTGTTTTGCATGTGCAGTTAATGGAGAATTTGGCGGAAAGACTTGGTAGTCGAGCAGAGCGTAAACCTCTTTATGGCATTGATGATTCAGATGATGAGCCTTCTATGGTGTCAAAGAAATCTCAGGACATTGAGAAGACGTTTGAGAGAATTGTCCGGCATGATGCGGTACTTTTTTCCTCCTGCTCCTTTTTTATGTATATGTTCATATTTTTGTTAAAGAAATATTTAATTTTGTTCTATCGCCTTCCATGGTTTCTGCATTAGATTGGAATTAAATCTATAGTTTTTAATTAGGTACAGTTTTTTTTAATGTACTGATGTTTGAGCATGCGAAAAGGTTAAATGATAGTATCTTGAAATCAGGTTAATACTTTGAGGAGATTAATTGACCCAATTGCTTCCTTATACTTGAGATAAAAAACGAAAGTACATTTCTTCTTGAAGTTCCACATGCGGATGAAAAGATTTTGTGATTTTTTAGAAGTCATGGCCATGCATGTTATTTTGATTTATGAATTGACTAATTCTGTTTTGGGAAACTCGAAACTCAAAAGGTTCCTCATCTATTTAATTATTGGTTCGTATATTTATGTGATCTCAAAGCCAACTAGATTAGTTAAGGATTTC
This sequence comes from Cynanchum wilfordii, assembly GCA_025388415.1. Classification (NCBI taxonomy): domain Eukaryota; kingdom Viridiplantae; phylum Streptophyta; class Magnoliopsida; order Gentianales; family Apocynaceae; genus Cynanchum; species Cynanchum wilfordii. The sequence continues at coordinate 1,748,463 of JAHSUH010003438.1, forward strand.
ATTCTTTTGGATATCGAACAAGTTGGATTTCATTTTCTATACTAGTGAAGTTATCAAATGGGGTGAAATAGGAGGAAATTTTAAAACTTGATTTTGGAGGTTTTCTAGGAAATGCAATTCATGATCACTTTCCATAATCAAGCATTTGGGGTGAAAGTAAAATGAAACCTCTTTCATTTCTATCCAAGAGACTCTTAATTACATATTTTCTTTTATGCTTCATAACGTATATTCTGTTACTTCCTCACAGATTTTGGTCGTAAAACCTTTTTGTTCGGAGTTGATTAGTATTAGTTGAATCATTGACTAGAGAAGGTTTGCTAGTATACTTCTGAGTACATAGCTAAAAAAAATATGGACCCTTTGTTATAGCAAATCTTTTGATGCTGAAGAGAGAAGAAGGAGATGACCATCGATTTGTGTTGAAGGTATGGGTTTTATTGGAAAAACCATCAGAGAACCCTAGAGTGGGAAAACTTATGAAACCCTAAGTCTTTAGATAATTTGGATTCTTCTCTCTAGAGAAAATAGTTACTGAGAAAACTTATTAAGTGTAGGATTCTAAATTACTGGAGAACAAAATAAAACCAAACAAGATGGGCTCCTCTTTCTTGCAGCTGGCGATGTCCTGAATATGTATGATTCTTTCACGCCTGTAAAACTTGGTTACTAATGGAGTCCAATGATATGTCATGATTTGCAGCTCTCTTGTCTTTTCAGGTTAGTCCACTCAATGATGTTGATAGAGTACTTGATAGTGAGATGAGACCAACACTAGCTGATGATATTGATGCATCAAATCTTGGCTCCAAGCAGATATTTGTAAAGCAGTATCTTGTGAAGTGGAAAGGATTGTCTTATCTTCATTGTACTTGGTAACATTTCTTTTCCATTTTCTTTTCGTGATGGCATCTTGAAACTTATGGTACCAGTTGTTTGGTTATTTATTTATATGATAAATTGATGTAGAGTTTAATGCCTCTGTTTGCTGCTCTCTTAATGTTTAATAAATTTTGTTGCCTCATTATCCTGTATACAACTGCAGGGTGCCAGAGAGAGAATTTATAAAAGCTTATAAAGCCCTTCCTAGACTGAAAACAGAAGTCAATAACTTCAATAAACAAAGATCCTCTTTGAGTAGCTCTGAGGATGACTATATTGCAATCCAGCCTGAGTGGACAACTGTTGATAGAGTTCTTGCTTGCAGGTACTGTTAATGATTTTTAACCAATATTCACATTAATGTGTAATAGTGACTCTTGTATTCTTTTGTGTTGTATAAATTTCTGTATCTATACTGTTGTTCACAAAATTTCTCCTTTTCATTTTTCAACTTGCAGACACATATTTTGATCAAATGATTTTAAATTTTCTTTTCTTGTTAAATTGTGTTACATCTTGAAGTTAAAAACTTAACTCAGCATGTGAAGATGTTGAACATGATTTTACATGGTAGGGTTAATGGTGGTTTAAATCTTGGAGAAGGGCTGGGAATGGGTTCTTGTTATCATTTGAATTTCATGGAAGATTTATGTTACACTGCACTTGTTTCAGATTACATGCCTAAATCTGTCTTGACAAAAAGATTCTTTTGAGCATTTGACTATTTGTTATTTACAGGATTATGATTGATAAAATACTTTGAGACTGATGTGTGATAATGCACCCACCTTACTTCCTTTTAGTGTAGGCAGGGTACTTTTGGAAATTTAAGTTGGAAAGAATTTTCAGAAAGTGGAAAATAATTTGGCACCCATGAAAAGGGGAAAAGAGAATGGGAGGGTGTACAATTCCGAAGAAGGTCTATTATCCATAGTATATCAGAATTTGGTTTGTAAATGGTGATATTTATCTCAAAAACTCTATGACATCCATGAATTTGTTTTCCCTTTCCAGTTAAGAAGGGTTCATGATGGCAAAGACTTAGGTCGTTTCTTTATAGCCCTCTTGTCTAAAGCAAGTGCATTAATTCGGATTGGCTCAAGTTTAATAGTTAGTTTGAGTATGTTTGATTTATTTATGGTTGCCTTTCTAGATGGTGGCATCATTGTTAGGTGGCATAAGTATGTACTGACACTTATATAAGTTTTTCCCTATTAGTTGGTGGCAAAATTGCTAATCAACATAAATATATAAGTGGCGCCTGTCGCAGTCCAACTGATCATGTTTACAGGAAATGGTGGAATTAATGTTTAGAATGTTCAACAAGATCTTTATGTAACATCTAGCAGAAATTTGAAGATGATGGTATGTATTTTTTGGTATTTCTAGGGATGGAAATGGTGGCAAAGAGTATCTTGTGAAATGGATGGAGCTTTCTTATGATGAATGTTGTTGGGAATCCGAGTTCGATATCTCTTCATTTCAGGAAGCGATTGACAAATTTCACAAAATCCAGTCTCGAAATAAAGGATCTTTGGCAAAGCAAAAAACCAGTCTTCCTGATGCCTCAGAAGCCAAAGAGAAACCGAAAGAATTTCAGCAGTACGAGAACAGCCCTGAATTTCTTTCAGGAGGTATGGAATTTAATATATAATATAAATTTTCTGCAATGTTTTTGTGAGTATTTTCATTTTCTAGGGAATTATTTTTCTTTTATTTTTACTTATGTCAGCAAATGTAATTTGCTTGAATTCAAGGTTCTCTGCATCCATATCAACTGGAAGGCTTGAACTTCCTCTGGTTTGCTTGGTTTAAACGAACACATGTGATACTTGCAGATGAGATGGGCCTTGGTATGTTTCTCTATAGGTTCTAGAACTTCCATTCCTTCTGTCCTCCAGAAAATAAAAAATACAGGTTCTTGTGAGGTGTTTTACCCATTTGTGTTGTGTTTTCACTTTTTCTGGATGCAGGGAAAACAATACAAAGTATTGCATTCTTAGCATCATTATTTGAGGCGAATCTCTATCCTCATCTTGTTGTGGCTCCACTGTCAACATTAAGAAATTGGGAACGTGAATTTGTCACGTGGGCTCCTCAAATGAATGTTGTATGCACTAATGGACTATTTCAAATTCTATTATGAACCTTTTTTTCACCTCTTAATATCTATAGGCTGACAGTTTTTGTTACTTTAGGTTATGTATGCTGGTTCTGCGCATGCTCGTGCTATTATTAGAGAGTTTGAATTTTACTTCCCAAAAAATTATCAGAAGAGCCAGAAAAACTCATCCAGTCAACATGTTCTTGAAAATAGGCAAGACAGGATAAAGTTTGATGTCCTTCTAACATCATATGAAATGATTAACATGGATACAGCCACGCTGAAATCTATAAATTGGGAATGTATGGTGAGGGACTCTGGTCTTTTCTTGTGACTGCACAATTTTCCTATCCGTATTTCTCATGTAGTGCATAATGTGTACGTGTAGATTGTTGATGAAGGTCACCATCTCAAGAACAAGGATTCAAAGTTATTTTCTTCACTAAAGCAATTCTCCAGCAAACATCGTGTCCTTTTAACCGGAACTCCTCTTCAGGTTTGTTGACCTGTTTCGTTGTTATTCATTCATCATAAGGTAGTCTCCAAAGATACAGTTCTTTCCACTTAAATGCATCTTTTCAGGGTTTTGGCATGCTGAACACTTATGATTTCTTGTTCATTCTTAGTCTCTCATGGTTTAGGTTGTAGAGAGCCTAGGAAATTTTATGACGAGATATCTTCAAAAGTGATATGGCAGTGTATGTGGTTTAGGGCCTAAGAATTTGTATGATGATGAAATATCCTCGAAAGTGATATGGCATAGTAATTCAAAAATTTTAGATGATAAAATTATCATGATGTTTTTGTTTAAAATTTACAATAATAGATGGAATACCTTGTAAAATCGGCTTGATGGAGAAGTAACATGGCAGGACACTCAATTGGTTATAAAAGCTTGTAGTATGTAGTTATATCATCATTTTTCTTTCCTTTTCTTTTCTAGAATCCTGTATAGTTGATCAACACTTGAAAGGGAATTCATTTCCAAATTAGATCTTCGAACTCTTATCTCCAAGTTTCATGATAGTCCTTTTCTTTTCCCTGTTTTTTTTTTCCTTTTTTGATGATAAATATCTAAATTATGCTAGTTGGTCGTTTTAAGTAATGAAAAAAAATGAAATTTTTGGGTTCATAGAACAAACCTCTCACCACCACAATCACCACTTAGAATCTTTATCTTTTATCTACTTCAGTTATATTCTTTATGTATCATTTGGTTTGCTTCTCATTACTCCTCTTGGAAAAGGTTTATGGTTGTCATTTTTAATGTTGTGGATGCATTTGGAGATTCTCCTGTAATTTTCCTTTGACTTCAAATTCCTCTTTTTTCTCACTCAGATGATTTTTACTTTTCCTGATAAGTTTTTCGCACATATATATGTCTTTCGTTGTTTGTACATGGGATTGACATGTATTTATTTGTTCTTCCCTTTTAATTTAACATATGTTTCTCTTTTCTCTGCTCTTTTATGATGTGGCAGAACAATCTGGATGAACTTTTTATGCTCATGCACTTTCTTGATGCTGGAAAGGTCTGCTGAACTGTTTTAAGAAATTACTACAAGTTCTAACACCATTAGGACTTGCTGATTTTTAAGTTACCAGTAGTTAACTATTGAGTAAATTTGAATCTTGATTTTGGTGGTGAACTTTTCAGTTTGATAGTTTAGAGGAGTTCCCGGAGGAGTTCAAAGATATTAGTCAGGAGGAACAGATCTCAAGGCTTCATAAGATACTGTCTCCCCATCTGCTTAGAAGTATGAATCTGTTCTTCTGCTTAATTTTACTATATTGTGATATTCTTAATTTTTGATTATCTATGACTTTTCTTTTTTTGTTTGAGTATTAAATCTTTGGCTAGGAGAGTTTTATCTTCTTATTTTCTATTTCTTGCAAATCATATCATGTCTTTGAGGCTCAGCTTCAGAATCTGGAACTAGGTATGTTAGCTAGAAAATAATCTAGAATGAAGTACTTGAATAAAGGAGGTCAATTTTCTGTTGTGTCCTGCTGTTCTGAAAGGGGGGAAAATCATCGCTTCCTCATTTCTCTCCTCATTTATCTAAATGATTGAGGCTGTGATGGCAAAGGGTATAATTGTTTGTTTTTGTTAATATGTATTTTTGTTAACCTAATGCTCATACAAGTTGTGTGGAATGCATAAAGGCCCAAGAACTGGAGGGTTCTTTGTCAAGTAAAGATTGTATCACGTAGCTTTTCTCTGGAAGTTCTCTTTTATGAGTCATTAGTTTGGATATTTAACAGTCTTCACTGCATGCAAACCATCCTAAAACTTGTTAATGCCATCTATTACTGCTATGGATTCAAGACAGTCTACTGATGTTCCTTGCTGTCTAAAGCATGGTCATCAGTACCAAACAAGTTATTTGTAATTATTAAAATGAATCAATCTGGATAAATGATGGAGATCAGCAAATGGAATAAATGTTCCTTCTTGTTTGCTTCTAAATTGATTAAATTTAAGTATTTTGGTAATCTAAATGGATAGATGACCTGCAATTCGTCTAGTGTATGTTCTAAAACAGAGATTTTGTCTTTGAAGTAGAACTTGAATACTGTGAAAGTTTTTTCCGCTATATTCTTGTTATGATATTGCAATAACATGTTCTATGTTCAGTAAGATAATGTGGCAGCTGCTTTTACGCTCATAATTTCAGGACTGAAGAAAGACGTGATGAAAGACATACCTCCAAAAAAGGAGCGTATTCTACGTGTTGAATTGAGTAGCATGCAGAAGGAATATTATAAAGCAATTTTGACTCGTAACTATCAAATACTAACTCGCAAGGGTGGTGCCCAAGTAAGTTGCTTTTCCTAATTTGGTAATATCCATATAAGTATGTTAATGACATCTAACGTTGCTGATTCTTGTTAATATCAGATTTCCCTAAATAATGTGGTCATGGAATTGCGGAAGCTTTGTTGTCATCCCTTTATGTTAGAAGGTGTTGAACCGGGGGAGACCAAAGAGTTTAACAAGTACATATTTTCGGTTCTGTTTGAATATTCATGGTTTTTTTTTTTTTCATGGAATTTTCTAAGTTTGTACTTCAAGGATAAGCATAATCATATTTGGTCTGATAACCACTTCTATTCGGCTTTTACACTACCGAATGTGGATTTTGCTTCTCCTTTGCAGTTTCTTGATATTTGATGTTCTTGTCTAGAAATTCCTTCATTACTTATCTTTGCTCTTTCCCTGTTAATTATTATGTTTCATTGTCACAGACTGCTGCTGGAATCATCTGGGAAATTGCAGCTTTTGGATAAGATGATGGTGCAACTTAAAGAACAATGCCATCGAGTTCTAATATATTCACAGTTTCAACATATGCTGGACTTGTTAGAAGATTACTGTAATTACAGGGTATGAATGTTAGCTTCATATGGCTATTGAAAAAATCTGGAGGTCGTGTATGGGTCTGGATTTCTATTTCTTTTCTTTTTTCTATACAAATATCTTATAAAATTTTTATTAATATTTTTAATTTGGTTGGTGGATTTAGAAATGGCAATATGATAGGATTGATGGAAAAGTTGGTGGTGCTGAAAGGCAAGTTCGAATTGATAGGTTCAATGCAAAGAATTCCTCCAAATTTTGTTTCCTGCTATCTACTAGAGCTGGGGGATTGGGTATAAACCTGTCTACTGCAGACACAGTAATCATATATGACAGGTAGAGCATGTATGATCCAGCATTATTTGTTTGATTTTCATCTTTTTTTGGTGATTGATGAATGGTGTACTGCTTATCCTACATGGTTGCTGAATACCTTGTGTTACTATTTGGGATTGAGAGGGGTTGAATTCACACACCCCCTAGGCCCAACACATGCTCAATAACCAAAGAATAAATAGAGCAGAGCCAAGGCTTGAATATGGGACCTCCTGCTTTGATACCATTGAAACCATGTTAAATTATCACTTGCTCTTATAGTTTCACTTGACATATTGTTTGCATCAAGCTGTGCATTTATCCATAATTATAAAATGAGTGCTGTTATGTTCCGAGGATTAAATTTCTATGATTTTGGTAGATTACTTATTTGACTTTGTTTGTGCATGGTGGTTGATGAGGCTTGGCCTCTGTATGTGTAAGAATCTTTCTGTTTTGATTATTTTGTGTGTCTTTATGTGAGCTCAAAGTGCATGTTGATTCAGTTTCTCACTGGATTACTTTGATTTTGATTTGTTGAGTCACCTGAAATTGAAGTCCCTAGCCTGAACATTTAATAGATGCCTGGAATTTAGGATTTATGAGTGTTTTTACTTCTCCATTTGGGTGCAGTGATCAAAGGGAAAGCAAAAGTAAGAAAATAAAATGGCTCATCTAATCTTTAACAAGTGGTCAGGTTCGAGTTGTATTCAAGATAAAGTCCTCAAGACTAGAAAGAATGGAAATAAAAACCTATATAAAGAAAGGAAAATAAATCAAGTTTGATTTATTCTGCTCGTCTTCTCCTCTCTTATGGTTGATCAAACTTGAAGCTTTTGCCTTCTTACTTCTGGCTCAACCCAGGCCAAGTTCTAATCCTACTTTACATATATTCTTTTGAGAACAGAGATCAATTTTGATTTTTTCTGCTTGTCTTCTCCTGTCTGGTGATTGACCAAACTTGAACCTTTGGCTTTGACCTTCTGGCTCATACCAATCTGATGTTCTAATCCAATATTATTCTTAATTTCTCTCTTCTCATGTTTCCAATTCATTGACTGACTTGCACTTTGTGAAATGGGCTATTAAAGTTTCTGCAGAAAAAAAATTATTCAGCCAGCAGTGGCTCATATCTATTGCAAATAGATTCCTTTTTTCAATGAACTAGTGAATCTTAGCGCAGTTGGATTAATAATGTTTTCCTAAAAGAGTTTTTCATTATAAGAAGAATTCTATCCGTAGTTTATTCTTAGCATGAGTATTATAAATCTCGGGATTCACCCTTAGTAGATATCTCTATGGTTATTCTATCCCTGATGTTCTCTGAAACACTGAATTTATATTTCACACATTCTTAAGCACAGTGTAACTTATTCTTATGTAATTTGCTTTATATACTCTTCTAGATGTCATTTCACATTCTGTTATATGCGAAATTCAATATGTTTGTAGTGATTGGAATCCCCATGCTGACTTGCAAGGAATGGCAAGAGCTCATCGGCTTGGGCAGACAAACAAGGTTTAATAGTGTAATTTTTTTTTTCTCCTTCTAACGATACTTTTTTTTTTGGTCAATTGAGTGAATACTTTATGTTTTGAATTAATCTTGGCATCTTGCAGGTAATGATTTTCAGGTTCATAACAAGAGGAACCATTGAAGAAGGAATGATGGAAATGACAAAGAAGAAAATGGTTCTAGAACACCTGGTTGTTGGGAGGCTGAAGAATCGGAACTTTAACCAGGTTTGATTCTGCTTTGAATTCAAAGATACTGGTCTACATATATTGGTGGTGCATGAATTTTTTGACTTGCAATTGGATATACCAAGTAAGGAAATTGTAAAACATCCATTTTTTTACTGCCGCCCAGTTCTTTGCTGCTTAAGTTCTGAATCATTACACCCATTCCTTTTCCTAATCCTTCTCTTCATGCCTGTACGTAATTAACAGAAATCACTCACACTCAAGAACTGGTGGTATCATTAATTAAGAAAACTTCTGCAACTTTGGTGCAAATTTGATTTTTAAAAGAAGAAAAAAAAGACCAGTTCAACAAGAAAATGCAGAAAAGCTTCCAAATATAGATGAAAAAATTGCTGACATTCGAGAATAGGTAAACCCTAATAGTTCTGAGTCAAAGAACTACTCATAGACTTTTTGGCTCCTGCTGTCTAACATTTCTTTCCAATGGCATCTTACTCTTTTCTTTTGCAACCTCTTCTCTCTATGCCATTGGGTTAAACCCCCATCCCCCCTCCCTGCATCAGCTCCACTACTTCCTCATATCCTCCTCCAATCCCCTGACCCCACCTGGCAAAAGAACAGTCCAACTCATTTACAGCCACCTCCCCTCTTCTACAAATACTTGCGTCTGAGAATTTAAGCAGTTCAATAGGTGGACAATGATGCAGTTCTGAGAATTTGAGCAGTAGTTCCAAGTAAAGAGACGGGAAATAAATATGGAAGGTTCCCCTTCCTCTCCATTCCAGCTTTTCATCCTTTCCCGAGTGAATTATTCATGTCATTCTACTCAGCTCGTACCTAAATGATAGGAGATATAAGCATGGAATTTCCTTCCCCTCCTCCCTCTTCTTTCCTTTCCCTTCTGGGAAGCAAACTAGAAATCCTGATGTTTTCTCAGAAAGAAAAACTCTTACTGTTGTATACTAATAACTCAAAGAGTCAAATAATTACAACTAAACACGGATGCTAACACTATATCTCTGGAAGTTCCAGACCAAATATCCTCAACACTTTCTAGATAATAACGAGAATGAAATTTAGTAGGTTCCTTTACCATGGAGAGCTTCCTCAAAACCAGAACATATTCTTTGCATGAAAAAGGGTAGGTTTGTGCTTAGACTTTAAAAAACTGTAAGTCTTGTCTAAATAATGATTGGCTTCAACATCACCATCTCTAAGAAAAAAATTGCTAAATATTGTTAAAAATCTTTATAACACCAAATAGCATCTTACAATTCTATCAACACAAGTATTTATCCCCTGTTTGTTGGTGCATCCTTGATGTTTATTGGTTTTGAGGAGTTTAACATTTGTAGGGATGTGTTCATAAATAGTTGAAACGATACTGGTGCAAGTTCTCTTAGATGTGTGAGGTTGAAATTCCTGTGATTTTGCAAGTTGTTCTGGGTGTGATCCTATTAACTCTAGGTCCATTTTTTTTTTTTCAAGTTTTTTCTCTTATATGAAAAATAAATTTTCAAGTTTGTTATTATATTTTGTCAAGGAGGCGTAACTCAGTTGGTAGCAAGCTCACTTATCACCTTCCAGGTCATGAGTTAGGATTCCTCAAAAAAACATTTTGTTAATTATATTTTAAATATTAAACTATAGAAATTTCAAGTTCAAATATTCAAATTTAAAAATTTATTTATTTGATTTCTTGGTAAAATTAAATAGAATATATATTTGTTTATAGAAAAAAAAAAATGCTTGTTCGTTGATGAGTCCTCTATCTTCCAGTTATTGTTGATGAGCCCAAGATAGCATTTTTCTCTGGTCCTACTGATTTAGCATTAAGTTGATGAGTTATTGTGACTAAATATTGATCTAGACTTGCTACTGATTCATATTTCTCATTCTGCTACACGATGAAAATATACAGCACTTTCTGAATTGTTATATTTGGTAAAACTTGTTGGTCCAAACTGTCAATTGGTGTCCATTGCTAATTGATTTTTAGCACAGGAAGAACTAGATGACATCATAAGATATGGTTCAAAGGAGTTGTTTGCTGATGACAATGATGAAGCTGGAAAATCCCGTCAAATTCATTATGATGATGCTGCAATAGCTAGGTGATCTCAGATGCTTTCTCATCTACCCTTCTTTCTTTGTAGTGCCTAATTACTTTTTGGAGGCTTATGATCCATTTTATGTTAGATTATTAAACCGTGAAAAAGTTAATGATGAAGAGGCCACCATGGATGATGAAGAAGAAGATGGATTTCTGAAGGAATTTAAGGTTATTGTTTATTGAGATTATTGTTTGAAGTATGAGCTTAGTTTTACTCATTTTTATAACTTTCTCTTCTCCACCAAAGTTGTTCTGTTGAAATTTCCTCCTTTTCCTGGCTTGTCTGTTTACTTTCTTCAACTGCTAAATCAGGTGTAGCAATTTACAACTTTTTGTATGCTTGTCTATTTAATCTACATCTCACCTTCAGACTAGATGGATTAATGGAGGCTTCAAAATGAATGTTTGTTCGAATGAGGAGAGTGATACCTTTCACTCTACTATAGTTGATAGATATTTTTTTTTTCTTTTTCATTTTATGTAATTGTTTTTATTTTCTGATATAGAACTTCAGATATTCTATGCTGATAGTTAATTGGTAAAATAGATATGCTTGTCATTTGTAAGGCCCAGAAAATGAAAGCGGATAAACCCTATAAAAGTTTTCAACCAGGATTTTGTCTTTGAATTGACATCTGTGTTTATGGTATCTAACTTGTTTGGTATTTATTTATTTATTCAATGAAAAACTGAAAGAAATTGAATATTTATAAAATAAGGTGGCAAATTTTGAGTATGTTGATGAGGTGGAAGCTGAAGCAGACATGGAAGAACCCATGGCTCCCACTGAAAACACAACCACAGTACACATTTCTGAAAGAGCTAGTTTCTGGGAGGATTTATTACGAGAAAGATATGAAAGTCAGAAGATTGAAGAATTCAATTCTATGGGCATTGGCAAAAGAAGTCGAAAGGAGGTACTCTTTGGCATATTAAAATTTGTTCTATTTGATCATAACTGCCTTGCATTAAGTAAAAATGACTTGCCGGGATAATTTGGCTTCAAAATCTGTGATGGAAGTTCTTGTTATCTGCCATTCTTTTATTTGTAAATCAGCAGTTCCTTGATATCACTTCTGAAAAATCCTTGATGTTTTACATTTGTGTGTTTATGTTGTTCTATTTACGTCTATATGGACTCATGCCCTGTTTTTCATGGGAAGGATAATAATATACTGAGTACAAATAGTTTCTATTTTTTTTGTTAATGCAGTGGTTTATGGTGTGGGTAGCCTGATGAGTCTTAGAATGCTTGCTTTGGGGCCTTCTATATTAGCTATGTTTGTCCTCTTCTTTTGAGGGAAAGGCGGGAGGGGAGGGAGAGGAATTTCATTGGAAGTTTCAATGTTGATTTTGGAAAGTATAGAATGACCAATAACTATTTATGTGTTCAATATTCTTGTAAATCATCTTTGAGAAAATGTGTTAAGTGATTAAATCTTACTCATTAAGCTTTTAAAGTTGGTGGCATCGTATCAGAGCAGGAGGTCTTGAGTTTGACTCCTAAAACTGCCCCACTTGTTGATTATTGTTCTCGTGTTGGGTCTTGTTATGAAATTTTGTGTTCAGCCCTCATTTATATATCAAGTGATTAAATCTAATTCCTCTCTAAAAGCTTAGAGCAGTGACAATCTAACTCAATTTCACAAGTGAAAGTCCTTGTTCTAAACAAATTATTTTCCTTGAGCTGTTTTTCCCTCAATTTTGACTAACTGCTCCTCAATAGATATATCTGTTGGAGATAAAATAAAAAAAAAAAGATAAATATAAGTGTTATGAAGGCATGTATCCAAGTGTCATTATCCTAAAGGAAATAGTTATCCTACACAATTAGCCTTTGGAATACCTTTGGAATACAATAAAGCAATAACTTAAGTGTGTTTGACAATTTTCAAAAATTTGAAAACTTCTAGACATGTGTGTTTTATATTAATTCTGCAGTAATTAATCATTTATAAATGAAAATGGCAGACTACAAGTACCCTTCCAGAGATTATAGGCACCCTCCAGAATATTTCTTTCCTTAAAAACAATAAAACAGTTAATAACAGTTAGCAGAATAATACTTCCATAAAGCATCTCTTCTATCCCAGTTTTGGTACATTGAGCCAAAAGAAGAATTGTTTAACATTTTAAAAATGTTTCAATAATATCATGCCTTTTTGACTAAAATATGAGTGTCAAAACACCCTGTCAAATATCTAGACACTCTTCTTTACTCAAGTTGGGCTAAACTACCATAGAGTTCACGAAACTGTTCCATAGAAAGAAAAAAAGAATGCTGCTTTGCTGTTCACCTTTTCTTTCAGAATCATAGCATAGTTTTTATCCTTGATGTTTATGCATTTTTTCCTCTTTTTCTCTTCCTGTTTCTTTCTCTTTCAGTTTCATTGATATCCTGCTTCTGGGAGCTGGGATTGGAAGGTTTGTGTAGTAGGAAGATCTTGACTAAGCACAGCAAAACCATGTGTTCTGGAAACTATTTTATTTTACACTTGAAAAATTGGTATAAATCATTAAATTGTTCATTGTATGAACGTCTTTGGAATTTCTTTCCCTTTTATAATGCAATGGGAATAGGCAGGAGCTGTTTTCTCATTATCAAAAGTTCAGATGCCAATTGGAATTACGCAGCCTTCAAATCCTGGTGGTTGCACTTTATATGTGTTTTGTTAGGTGGATCCTTTTTGCAAGTTTCCATGTCAGACGAGCTTCCTCCTATTCCCACAACATTTGTATCTTTTTCTATATTCTTGAGTCTTTTTTATCCATTCTTTTGTACCCTCCTCACTTGCAACACCATGTTTTCCAAAAAACTTTCCCATCTCTTTTTTCCAATCCGATCTGTGTTGCTATTCAATAAGGGTGGTTGCATTACCTTTCTTAATACAGCTGTCTCAGGTCTAGATCTACAATCCAGAGACATATATGGAAAGAGTAAAAGCAAGTGATTATCTTAGCTGTAAAATATAGTAACGCACGAGTTACATCTGCAGTGAATGGTGTAACATGCTGCCAGAAATGGAAAAAGCAAGGAAGTTTTGCTGCTTCTCTCGTTGAATTCTGCCTCCATGTTCTATTGGTTTGATGGTGTGCCCACTAGAGCAATAAACAAAAACAAATGAGCTTGAGCTTTGTTCTTGAAAGGCGTCATAACAGCTCAAGTGCCTTTGGTTGTTGTGATTGTTTTTAGATGAAAATTAGGTTTGTTATTGTGATTAAGGGAATTCTTATATGAACTTAGTCTGTACATACTTTAAAATGTTGTACTTTTATACAATGTACAATTTATGATGCACAAATGATTACCTCTTAATACACTTAATCCACAAATAATAGATTCATGCAAGAATTTCTGGACTTTCTGGACGTGGGTTGTAGTAGTAATATTGAGAGTCCTTTATTGCCAGTGGACCTTAAGTTTTTTCCAAAATCTGCAAAACTCTTTCTGGAATCCAGTATTTTCGATCTTTGTAAAAGCTGAAATATTGGGTCCGTGTCCAAATTTACTCAATACAATTTGCTTCCCTTATAAAATGTCACCCTTTTATCTGGTGCTGCGGAAAACTTATATAGGTTTTAGCTTGGTTGATTTTTAACTTAGACTTGTTTGATGCACTTTGAAGATGGTTTCTATGGAGGATGATGATCTGGCTGGTCTTGAAGATGCCAGCTCTGAGGGGGAAGATAACAATTATGAAGCTGATTTGATTGATGGTGAGGCAGTTCCAAGTGGACCTGCAGCAAGAAAGACTTTCAGGAAAAGATCCAGGGGTATAGTTTTCATCCCTGATGTCAGGTCGACCAATATAACAGAATCTTTTGATTGTGATAAATCTTTCTTTCTTTTTTTTTTTTTTTTTTTATTTGTCTGTGTGCAGGGGATGCATCTGAAACATTACCTTTGATGGAAGGTGAAGGGAAGTCATTTAGAGTTCTAGGCTTCAATCAAAGTCAAAGGGCTTTATTTGTGCAAATTTTGATGAGGTATGATCAGAACCTATTATTTACTTATCCTATCTTATTCAGGTTCCATGATCACCATCTGTCCTTCACCCTTTGGCATGTCTATATAAATTCTTCTGTGTTTGAAAATTTTGTAGTGCTGGGATGGATGAATATGGTTGTGCAATAGTACTTCATATCTCTTTCAATTTTTTGTAGGTTTGGGATTGGGGAGTTTGACTGGGCAGAGTTTACACCAAGGCTGAAGCAGAAAAGTAATGAAGAGATTAAAGAGTATGCAGTTCTATTTACTACGAGGCTTTGTTAGTGAAATTTATTCATTGCACTGGATTTAATTGAATTTCGTGCTCTAGTATATCTGCATAATTTCATTAGGTTCTGATCTATTTATTTCTACTAATGCAATTAAGCATTGATTAGTTTATGTATCTCTTGGGCTTCTTAACTACAAGTAGCAGTCTTGGTTTAGAATTTTGTGTTGAAGAAAACTGAATAAATGATATGCTAAATCATCAAAATAACATTTGCGATTTTACCCGTTGCAATCATGCAAACAACCAAAGAAGCAACTGTTAGAGGTTTTCTCTTCATACATGTTTTCCTTTAGACTATTACAATGTTTTAAGAAATAGACCAAACCAGCTGATTCAACCTGTTGAATTGAAACAAAGCAACAATACAATTCTTTAGTGGTATTGACTGTGGTTCAATTGAACCAGTCTTGAAATTTTATATTTTTAAAACATTTCGTTAAAATTTATATTGAACAGCAACTAAAACCAGTTGAACTAGACTGGTTGAAATTGTTTTTAGTTGAACGAGTCGAATTGGAAATCAACTAAAGGTCCAATTCTGATAACATCAGACTGCTATACTGTTATTTTGGGTCTTATTTTCTGCCAGACTATCTAGGATACAGGTGATGCCTGGAATATCAAGATTGTATATTCTATTCAGTATATGAACTAAAACAATAGACAACAGTAATATAAGCTTCACATTGTGCGGGAAATTTGTATGGTCCTTTATGCGCTACTTTTATGGCTTGCTTTTGCCCCTCATTACACTGCTACTCCATCTAAGTTTCTCCCTATTTTATACACTTTAAGCAAATTAAGCAGCCGGCTTCCCTTCTTGATAGTAGAGGACTATTTCTACTCTCCCACCATTTTTTTTTCAATTATACCCTGCATACCAGAAGTTGATATGTTTATTCCCTCCTCAACAAATTGAATTGAAGCCTTGTAAAGTTTTCAGTATGTATTGATTTTATATGTATCCTTCCTTTTTCCAGTTATGGAATGCTGTTCTTGTCTCATATTTCTGAAGATATAACTGATTCACCAACCTATTTAGGTGATGCTTTTTATCACTTTGGTTATTATGGTTGATAGCTTGCTGACTTTTTCCTTTTTTGTTTTCCTTTGGACATCCTGTTGATCTAATGTCTGCATTATATTCCCTCGTCTAGATGGTGTTCCGAAGGAAGGGCTTCGAGTAGAAGATGTTCTTGTTAGGATTGCTCAGTTACTTCTGATTAGGGACAAAGTAAGTTTGATGGAGGAACTGGAAAAAACTATTGACCATATACATGTAGATTTGTATAATACATGCAATGATTCTACTATTATCTGAATTCTATATTTTCTTTATTCTGCTTTCCATTTTGGTGTTAACTCATAACTGGTTTAGCAACATATTTTCATCAAATAAATTGTGATATTAAAATTCTGTTACATGAATTCTTGATTTTGGTATTTCCAGGATTCCTCAGTGGGCCTTTGTTGTAGTCTAATGTACTATATGACTGCTTAAGGAGTGAATTACCACTATTTCCTACTTGGTCAGTTGCTAGTTGCTTGCATTATTCCTTTAATATTTTGGAGGCACTTAACTTAACTATTTGTTGAGTGAAAATTTTTGGATGGGTGATTGTGTAACTCTGACTAGGAATTTAGTGGACAACCTTCCAAGGTTCTATGTAAGCACTTAAAAGACTCCTGCTGATCATGTTCATTTCTGCATTTTTTTATCCTTTGAAAACAGTATGAGATTTAAGACCGTCTTGGAGACTTATTTTAGATGTTTCTGAAAGAAAGAATTGTGGGTGACAGGTGAAGGCTTCATCTGGAGTCAGAGGAGTTCCCCTTTTTGGGCATGACATCATTTCTCATTATCCTGGACTCAAGAGTGGAAGATTTTGGACTCAAGAGCATGACTTGATATTGTTGCGTGCAGTACTGAAGTATGTTTCATTATAACTATTTAAATTCTATTTCAAATGATAGGAAAAAGAAGAAGTATTTCATTGGGAAGGAGACTGGTAGAGTAGACAATATACTTCCAACACTTAGAGAAATGCTACAATTTGTAGAGACTTGGGGAGAACTATGACAATAATTGTTGTATATGTCCTCATGGATGCTTTGCATTTGCTTCTATATTTTTGTGCTCTTTTTTCAGTTGCCCGTACCACTCTTGGGACACAAACAAACATAGAAAGATACTTACCTTTTTTTTTTTCTATAATTTGCAAATGAAGACATGGATATGGAAGATGGCAAACTATTCTTGATGACAGGGAGTTGCAGTTCCAAGACGTGATCTGCAGAGAGATTAATCTTCCTATCACTTTACCAGAAAGAGCTCCTCAAGGCCAAGCTCCTGGGGTTAATCAAGTACATACTCAGGACCCAGGGACATCTCAAGCACAGACTATACCAAATGTATCTAATGCTGGTAATGGAAATGACAATGACATAGGTTTTGCATCTGGAACACCCCACACTGCTTCTCATCCACTAATGTTCCAAGATTCTAATATAGTCTACCATTTTCGAGAAAGGCAGAGAAAACAAGTGGAGTTTATCAAGAAGCGGGTTCTGCTACTGGAAAAAGGACTTAATGCCGAATATCAAAAAGCATATTTTGTAAGTCATTGACCTTTAATTCTGTTCTTTTCTACTTCACACATATTATTTTTCTTGTAAATTATCTTATTGGAAAAGTTGATTTTGGGCGAGGATGCCAACTGTCTAAATTGATATTCTGTTTCCTTGAGTTAATTGTATGGTCTAACAGGCAACAAAATCATTCCATTTCAAAAGGTTTTATTGGGGTTGATCCTGTTAAATTTCACTTATATTGATACGGTACTGCTTGAGATTGAACAATGGAAATTGATCTATTTGTATTGCTTATAGTTGATAGTGTTGTAAATATTGACTCCAGGTATATTGGATTAAGTGGAATACATAGTCCTTGTACCATGTTTGTTTTCTTCCTTTCCCACCTCAAAAAAAAAAAAAAAGGAAAGAAAAGAAAAATCATTTTTCTCCTTTCTTACTCTTCATTATTCTCTTGATATTCTGTTGTTTTACATATACTTGTTGCAGGCTAATGAAAAGTTGGACAAGATGGTCTCTGATCCCAGGGTGAATGATGCTATGCCATCTCAACTTGAGGATTGTCATACACAACTTCTTAGCCACCTGCCTCTTGTTGAAGCCTTTTGTAAGTATAATTCTTGTCTTTCTAGATGTTTCAACAGCGGGCAGTCAAAAAGTTAAAAAGTTTTCACATCATGTGTTCTATTGGATAGTTGAGTCAGACATGCTAGGAAATGGACCTTTGAGTTAAAATAAAAGTAGAAACATGCAACTCTAATACTATGTCTCTGGTAGTGTATCATATTACTAATACCCAACTCACTGTTGAAGTGCATAGATGCAAAATATAGCTTAAGTCTGACACTACTAACCAACACAATTCACAAATGTTGAGCAAACTAGTTTCCTCAATGGCGTGTCTTAGTCATCTTGTGAATTGTAAATGTTGATGTATGTGCTCGTTTCTGGACAAGGAGGTTACTGAATCATCATATTCCCTATGTTTAAGAATGGAAGGTCTTACCCTTCTGTGAATGTAATTCTCTTCAGAATTACTTGTAGATAGAGACACAAGCAAGTTGGGCTCAGTTGAAGAAAGGTTATTGATGCTAGGCAAGCTACAGAACAAAACCAAAGGGTTATTACACTAAATGAATGATAATTAGATGTTCTTAATTCATGGGTTAACATGTAGATGAACAGAATTTAGAGGACCCGGACTTTTCAATTTTCTGCATGGCACAAGATTTATATTGTTTAGTTTTCCTCACATTAATGAGTGTTCAGTCATTTGAATGTTCATATCTGATTATACCTCCACTGTGTTGGTTTTATAGTAGCAATATTATGCTGTGAGCTTCAGATTGTTTTAATGATGCTACCATGATATTATGCTATATAGTGAGAATATCTTTATGATAAATGGCCCAAACTGCATGTCTATTTATACCTTATCAGAAATATATCATCTTCAACACCCAAACTGGAACCTCCTATGGTTTGTTGTCCGATATGCAAATTTAGAAATTTCTTTTTGCCCCAAGAAATAGATATTCTAAATAGTAGTTGTAGGAAATGCATAATGTAATTACTGGAAACACTTGAATCTTTTATACGAAGAATTGTTTAAAGGTTGATTTTCATGTTAGAACATTTAGCGGTAAGAATCAACTACACTAGGTACAAGGGTGGCCATGTCTAGCACTTGAGTACACTAAAAATTGCTGGTGATTCCTCAGTCACTGTTGAAATTGATCTCTTACGAGTTTAACCTTTTTCCTGCTTCTGCTCTCTCTTCTATTGGCAGCTCCTGAGGAAATTTCTGCAGCAGCCTGTGATGACAAATCTGACCGTTTGAATATTCCTTGGGTGTATAATGAGGTATCATGAAAGTTATGATTTTTGAAGTTAGGTTTCTTTGCTGATTTATACTTTGGGTACACTAATATAACTTACTAAAGACCTTTTACGTCATTTGACTTTATGTAGCTGTGCAAGGTTCTTAGTGAAAATTCTCGAGATTCTATAAATGCTTTTTTGTCAAAAGAACCAGCAAGTTTGAACTTGAGGAAGAACCTTCGCATACTCGAAGCCCTTGATCGCGAACTGAACCTGGTTCTTCTCCCAGTGAAAGACGATCAGACGCAAGAAATTCACAAGACTCAGAATTTTGATGCACAAGAGTCATGCTCAGAAACAGAAAAGGGGGCTGGCTGCACCTTCTGATGGTTCAACAGTGGTATCATCTTCAGTCAGTGGTACTGACCCTGTACTTTCATCCAACAGTACTGTTGATGAAATCATGGAGGACAAGAGGTTATGAAGGTGTAGATGAACCTCAGGGTAATTGTTAGCCTTCCCATTTTACTGTTCAAAACCAGTTTCGATAATTATGTTTAATATAAGAAATTGTCTAATAGCTTCTTTATCTATTTGTTATTATATGTGGATGGTATGTTAATTGCTTCTAGAAATCGTTTAGTAAATTTGAAATGATGGATATGGTTGCAACCAAAATGATTTTGGGCATGAAAATTTAGAGAGATAAAAAGGCGGGCCTGTTGTATGTATGTATATATCATAAAGATACATTGAAAAGGTAACTACATACTTGCCAACACTTGTGGTGGAGCTTGGTTCTTCATCCGCAAGGTCTCGAGTTCAAACTTTGCTTATGAAGAGATAGGTGTAAGAGAGTTTTCCAATAAAGGTCTGACGTGGCAAATGGATCTAGCAAAGCCGGTTAGTGCCCTTTTTCATCACACTTTAATGAGATGCTAAGACATTGCTTGGAACGATGAGATGAAAGTACACATTAGATAAGTTTCACATTCAATTGCAGTTGGGAGTTTGAACTCATTAGACCAAATTGAACTCATGCAATAAGTATGCTAAGAAGATTTGAGTAATCCTGAAAACATTCATAGGGAACCTAAGGCTTCACTGATCAATTCAATTATCCAAACAAAATTAGGTTCTACTTGTTAAGAAAGATCTCTAACATTCAAATTATACATGAAACTGAGTTAAAGTAAGTTCTAATGATTCAAGATTCATAAAACATGAACCATTAACTAAGGATCATCTTAACTCCTACATTGTATTTGATTTTCATGGTAATAACCATTGAATTACAAAAGTTGTAAAAATGTACACCACATATGTTTAGTGAAATAACGGGTACTGGTGAAACATGATTTCTTACTCTTTTCTCAAAATTCATTGTGAAATATAAAGAGAAAAATATATAAATATTTGTATATATCTAATATAACAAAACAGACTAAGAAATTGAAATTGCTAATCTTCATCACTTCCTGATCCATCGGAGCTAGAATCATCATTTTTGTTGTGGGCTGAGCCATTGGCCACAGCCCCTTTATTCTTGGAGTCGTTGACATCTTCATCATCTTCACTGTACTCACTCTCATAGTCATCATATCCTCCTTCTTCCTCTTCCTCCTCTTCCTCGATGCCATCCTCCACCGCCAGTACTTCGTCTGCTGCAACACTACCCCTAGTTCCTGCCCTGCTGCGTTTCAAAACTTTTAGTTTTATGTTTGATTTTGCATCACAACCGATCCAGGAGTCACACAAGCAAAAAGATATTAAGTTGTAGCTTCCCTCAGCTGGGGCCTGGAACTTTCCAATTACCAGCCTTGAACCCGCCTTAACTTTCTCAATTGCCTCTTTAACGGCAGCACTTACTTCCCTTGCAGTCGAACCAGAACCTTCTTTCAACTCTTGAATTGCTTTTGAAGCGGCTGTAATTGCTGTAGCTTCATCCATGTAGCTAACCTTCTGTGATATCCACACTTCATTTGAAGAAGACTCCGCAAACAGCAACCAGAAATTTTCTTCTTTGTCAATAGGAAAGTAAGGAGCATGTGGAAGCGCACGAATCAAACCATTATGACGCCTAAGAGTGACCCAAGCATGCATTGTGACTATGTCACCCTCTTGTATTCCCTCTTCACCTTCAGTCTCACAAGAGACATCTACTGAAATGGAAGGCATCATCTCAAGAATTATTTCCACATCATGTGATTCAGCAGCAGAAAATCCAGCAACCTGAGTCAAAAGCTCAGCACGTTCTTCAGGTGCCATGTCCTGGAAATCTTTAAATGTGCGCACTTTCTACAAAACATTAAAAAGAAAAAACAAAATTAAAACTAAATCCAGAATCAATAGAGATCTGGTGATAGATTATAGATAAAGCTCGAAACCTAGAAATCCATACTTTCTACTTTGAACTACTCATGTTAATGCCCAAGAGACTGTTAAAAGAATAGAAATTAGGTTGGAGTAATATAAATATAATAAGAAAAACAAATTAAGCCAATTGAAAGAACATTTGGATCCATTTACTTGATAATCTAAAAACAACTGACTAGGAACAAATGTCATCTTAAAATAGGTGATTTATTCATCCATCAAAGCAACTAAAGTAACACAATAAAAAAAGATAATATCAACCTTTCTTGCAATCTTTTTGACAACGGACTCACTGAAATGTGGCAGCTGCAAGAAAGGTGCAAATCCTTCAGCGGATCCAGTCGGTTTTCTTGCACTCAGTGGAACAGCCTGAAATCAACATATCATGACGACAAATAAGGATACACATCTCGCACTGAAAATATTGGGAAAAACTACAGAGCCCAGATGAATCTCAATTTTGCATGTGCAACCAAGATAATGAAACATCTCATAAAAACTATCATAGAAAGGTAAGCCATATACAGCATCAAACAATCTCAGTGCTCAAACAATAAAGGACCAGTTTATGCTTAAAGCACGAATAGGAATCTCAATGTTTCTCATTGATTGTAAAAGAAAATGCCAAGATATTGATAGAATTGGTCATCACTTTCAGCAATGGCTACTCTAGCCACTTATATCTAAGATGTAGGAGTAATCATTCAAGTTAGAAGTCTTCTCATCAATTTTTCAAAGATGTAATAACAAGTTTATAAAGAAAAAAATAATTGACCTAATAATTCAGATAGATGATTCTAGCACTACTATTGACCTTATACAAAATTTGAGCAGTGTGCTGAAAACACTAAATTCTATGGAAGTACAACAGACAAATACCTCTTAAAGAGATAAAATTAGCTTTTCTTATGATGTCAGAAAATGAGACCAACTTAATGCCCTTTACCTTTCATGTTATTACAAGTTTTTGCCAGTTGCAACCCTTATAAGAACAGTATGTTAATAGACAATTTTGCTGCTTGCACCACTCCATGGTACCTGTTTTTTCAGGAGAGGATTTTGCCAATTGCATTTTTCATTACTAAGAGGTAATAACTGGAAATAGTTATATGATAAACTCGGTGGCCAAAATTCCACACAAACTAAATCAATCATTTTAGTACAGGAAACACTTAAAAAAGAAAACTATGTCTACATACACATATATCACCCATTTTCTAGCATGCTACGTCATTATTTATTTGTAATGAATCTACAAATAGGTGCTGGTAGTCTAATTAGAGTAAGGTTCAGCGAAATCAGATGAAGTCACCCACTAGAAGTTGCAATGCATAAAGTAAAAATGAAAACATCGGCAGATAAATCAGAGGATGCAATATACCCATTCAGCAGTAGAGTAAGATGTAGAACCTGAACTAGACACTGTGATAGTTCAACCACTCCAATTGCAGGTCTTAGCCAACCATGTCCCTGAGAAGTGCGTGGTATGATTGTCATCTGCACAGAAAGAATTTTCCCCATACTGTCACAAGATATGGAAGTGGGAAAAGAAACAACTGCAACAATAACACAGAACATTCAAGTATTAAAGACAAAGAAGGAACCCCAAAAATTAGCCAAAGAAAAGAAATCATGACGTAGGATGAGTCATGGACCAAACTATGGGTTGATTTGAGGAGAAAATCATCAATATGGTCTTTGAAACTTTGATTACTTTTCAAAGAACAATTGATGATTGTTCTTAATATTTTTCAGGATTAACTTGTTGCATCAAATCATGGCCCTTCCAACTTAGAACTCTTTATATACAATAACTGTTAAATGTAAACAATACATTCACACATATCAAACATCTATTGGAGCTTCTATGGGATAACAAACTTTGCTCTTATTTTCTTCAACAAGGACAATGTACTAGTATTCCTTCCAAAATAGATTCATAACTATTAATGCATTAAAACACATTCATTCTTAATGCATGATATCACATCAAAATTAAAACTCAAGTCACTGATCCATAGAGCAATAAAACATTTTATAGCTATAAGATACTCATCAAGCTACATATTTAACTAATAACAGGAAATATTAGCATTTCTTCTAAAAACAAACAAAAAAATTATATATACTTGCAAATGCTATTTATTTGGGAAGAAAAAGTTCAATACCTTCATTAATTCTTCAAGAAGGCGAGGAGCAAGCTCAAGCACACGTCTTAAATCACGCTTCAAATTAGGAGACAATTCTGATGTCTCACGGGTCAAATGAGCTTGAATTAGCAATTCAGTCTGCAAGAAAGGGAAAAAATCAGGAGAAAAAAGGGGAAAAGAAGACTTATGAAAAAGCTCAAGTAAAGGAGTGGAGGAAGAATATAACCTTTACATAACCGGGATACTGCTTAAAAAACTTGGCCTGTTCTTGCCGAATATTTTTAAGGTCCAAATTCAACTCACTCCTGACTAAAACAAAAAGCTTTTGAAGAGGATCTATATCAATTCGATGAACTGGAAGGTCTCTATACTCTGTAGCCTTGACAAACAGATCCATGACCTTGCTGTGTTTTCAAGAGAACAAAATGAATACAAGTTTCTTAGAAAGGAGATACTGCAGCCTTAAACACAGGCAGATTTCATATTCATGGTTTCTTGATTTAAAATCCCTGACAGATAAGACTATAAACAAATTAACTGCATTGAGATATTTAAAAGGGGTTCTCTAAAGGAACCACCTTAAACATCAGCTAACAAGAAGCCATATTTTAGGGTTTCTAGCTGTGCAGTAATTTTATGCCAGCTATGTTCAAGTTGAGATGGGATATTAAGTTGCAGCCTGATAGTTGTCTAAAGAATATTCCTGAATTTAAAACTTCTCTAAGCCACCAACCCCTTCCCCCAACTCTGCCCCCAGTTTTGAATTACATGCTTGGCTTCACACCTTCAACATTTTTTCCATCATTATTTTTCCTACTAGAAAGCAATTCAAAGCCAATCTCTGTAAAAATTTCTGAACAGGACCACAACAAGCAATATGACATAAATGACATAAAATGTGGCATTATCCAGCATCAACATACCTTGGAGCTAAAGAAGGTTTCATATTGACATAATATGTGTACAACGTCGAGTGCATGACATAGTTTCCAGTATATTTTGAGGACCTTGATAAATATATGACAGCTATCATCAAGGGCAAAATTATGCAAACTCCAACAATACCAAGCAACAGAATTCCACCAGATGATCCATCAATATCTAGTAGAAACATTGGAAGTGCTATGCCCATTTGAAGTCCCTAATGAATCATAGATTTGAAAATACCCAAATTAGCTTACCCAAAATGTTGAAACTTTATAATGTTAGTTAAACAATCTAACAGGCTCTCTTCTTTACCTGCCTACCATCAGGATGACCAAATTTTTCAAAATTCTCACGAGATATTGGATCTGTTAATGCTTGATGAGCCTTTGAGATGTAATCCACAAAATAAGTGTATGCCTCTGCAGGGAAATGTTTAATAAGTCAATCAGAACAAGAGGCTAGAGGAAAACAGCATTCTTGCTAAGTTCATATTGAAGCAAAGAAAAAGCAAACACCAAACACCTTCAACCTGGATCTGGATTTTTATCAGGATGGTATTGAACTGAAAGTTTCCTATATGCCTTTTTTATATCAAGATCCGAAGCTCCAGGCTCCAATCCAAGAATACTATATGGCTCGAATACTTGAATCTAACAATTCAGAAGAAGATGTTCGTCAGTAAATACCATCTAGCAGCTCCATAGTTTCATCAGAATCATACACATTTGGAAAGTTTAAAGAGGCTACTCTGGTTACTTTTACAAAGGATTTTTGCTCAAGAATGTTTTTGAAAGATTGTTTCTTTAGCAAACATGGACTCTAACTGCCACTAACAAAAAAACAAAAAAAAAGTGTGATGTCTACTTATCACTCCCTTCTCATATTATTTGCAGTTTTCAGGTTCAGATTACGCCCAAAAAAAAAAAAAAAAAAAAACAACACAATAGCATAAATTATTTTTTTTATCAAATGAATACTATCTACTAACCAGGAAGCTATTGTTCAAACCACCCTAATTTTGAAGTTTAAAAAAATCTATTAGACATACTCAAGATGTGTGTCTGTATATATATTTGAAAAAAAAAGAAAAATTGAAGAAGAAGAAAGAAATACACACGCAAAATCATAAACTTTGAATTTGAAGCCATTAATAACATACATACCTCAGTGTTAATGTGCTTAATGTAATAAACCAAAACCGCCATGACGGCCCAGAGCAGCACAAGCGTCAAATTGCTATAAGTAGAAAAGTTGGAAATCTGGAATTCAATGCAGAGAGGAACGAAATAAGTGTAAGAAGCGAAACAACTAAAAAGATGAGGTTTCGAATTTTAATAACAGATATTTACCCGCTTGAAAATTGATTTCCGGTATTTCCCTGATCGGAAGCACACAGTACACTGACAATTGATGTTCGTAGTCTTCTTCGTAGCAGCACGCCACAAATTGAAAATAGTGTAAGGAACTAAAGGTAGAGCCATTATTGTCAAAATGAAGATGGGGAAAAGAGCACTGTTCTCTTCTGATGCAGCCATCTCTAAAATCTAATTTCCCAATATAAACCCTAGAAAAGATTATCTCTATATATATATATATATAACGAAAAGGAACTGAGGTGGTCGTAGTCGCCGGAAAATAGCCGCGTCGACAGAGAAACAACTACACCGGTGCAAAACTCAAGAGGAAAGTTAACGAAATTCACAGATCGAGTAGTCGCGGAGGGGAAAAGAACCTATTCTAGCGGATGAGTCGAGTCCGCAGTCGCCGGCGCTGCAACGGTGGGGTGGGCCGACTTGGCTGGATAGGACTGTTACAATTCCGGCGATAGGAACAGAGTAAGACGGCGACGTTGTCTGAGGTCGGATCAATCAATCAATCAATCAATGGATCGGATCAGATTTAAGAATCTTATTTTTCAAAAAATGTCCCTTTGATTTTGTTTCAAGTTTCAAAATTCGGGTTTTCGAGTACCATTGTATATCCATAAAGATATTTATGTGAGTTATTTTATTATTTGAATTATTAAAAATAATATATATATTAATTTTTTTTATTATAATTTAAATTAATTGAATCAATAATTTTAATCTGGTAATTTGACTAAAAATAAATTGTTAGCAATTATATATATATATATATTTTGTGACAATTTAGTTAGATTTAAAATGACTATTAGATGCAGATAAATTATAAAAAAAATATATATAAAAAATTTGAATTTCAAAAATTAAATATCTATATATTGAGATCTCCAGGTTTTATAGTTTACCTCTATATTTTTTATCTTTTAATGTAAATAAATGATATTAAAAGTGCATTTGGATGTATATATAACCAAATTGCAATTTTTTATAGTAGTGTTTGCAAGGGATTAAAATTTTAAGGATTAGATGGGAGTTTTAGAAAAATAAAAAATAAAAAAAAATAAAAATTAATTTGACACTCGTCCCGTATTTTCCCTTTTCTCATTCGTGTAACAACCTACACGTGATTATGACTATATGGGCGGAAACAAAACTACACAAAAACATTTTCAAACAAAATATAATTTTTTTTAAATATGAATGATAGACCAATAATGAAAATTTCAGTTTTTTTACAATCCAAAAAAAGTAGCAAGGCTAAAAACATAACCCAAACTGCTAACAAACATCTCAACAGAATTCCTCTAAAAAGTGGAAATTCATAATGTTCAGCCACAAGCAACATTGTTGGTAACCTGTTAATTAATAATATGATATCCAAACAATCTTCACACCTCTTTTTGTCCCAACGATATTTTCCTTCAATTTGTAAACCAGAAGAGGAATCCCAATTACTTAAAAAAAAAAAAAAAAAAAAAAAAAAAAAAACTGATATACAGAAGTTTGTATGTAGGACTGCAAAGTTAATGGAAATGAATGGATTTGCTCACTGTAATAATTCTTATTTCTTCAAGCAGCATAAGATAATTTATTCACTCTCAGCAAGTAAAACAAAGAGCTCCTCATCAGTTATTGCTCCCATCTCCATTGCCCTTTCCAGTGCACTGAAGCCACCAGCGTCCCTGATTGAGGCACGCGCACCTCTAAATACAGCAGAAGCCAGTATGTTACATAATGTCAAAGGAAAAAATTGGATCAGGAGAATTTAAGCTTCAGAAAATAAGTAATTCATAAGCATCTTGATAATTAAAGTGGCTTATTTCTACTACTTTAAGTACTTCAAAGCAAAACAGTGTCTTATGAGATATTAAAGAGGTTACTTGTGTAACTTTATCAAAATGGTACATTCTGTTTTGGACTGTCACATGAGATCAAGCTATCAAAAGAGATATTCCTGCCAATTGTTTTTTTTGGCTCTCTTCCAAATTTATCTCTTTCTATTTATCTTAACAACATGAATGATGTGGCAGTGGAAGTAAGTTGGTAAATGTATATGCACATTTGCATTTGTGGATGTGTAATACATAAAAATTGTGAGAATGTATTGCAATATAAATTCCAAAAACTAACATCCTAAGAGGGATATTAAACCAGATAATACAATCAGTCCTCCACTAATCACTTTATTTTACCTAGTCTGTGTTAAACATATCTGCACTCAAATGTTCTCTAACATATATGTGAAGTTAAAATGGCAAGTAGAATATTGATCAAAAGGAACAAAAATGTTGATAAATAAAGTGGACACCCGCTATCACTTATAAGCAAAGAACAAAATGATAGCCTCCCAGCCTGTCTATCCTTTCCAACAAACCCTTGTGATCAATATTCAAGAACATATTTAGAAACATAATATTCCCCCCCTAATGAAATTGAACCAATATTGATGTAAAAAATGGAAGTGTCATCAAGCATTTGTTTAAGTTCTGCATATATCCTTTGCCCCAACCCTCAGAAAAGGAACAAAATTTGGTAAGTGTAGAAAAATCAGTTTCATTTAACTTTTGCATTAAATAAGATATTACCTTCTAAGAAGTAATTTTGCAAAGTTGTTGTTCCCTTTGGATATACAATGCTGCAGAGGAGTTCTTCCATGGAAGTCCCTCTTGTTTATATCAGCGCCAGACTGTATCAATAGTTCAAGCATTACAGGGTTACCAATGTTGCAAGCCAAATGCAATAAGGAACATCCTTGGAGGCATAATCCTGGACCACCGGAAGACTTTACACAGGTTGCCGGGTCAAAGCATTTCTTCTCAGCAGTTGGAGAATCTGTTTCTGTGTCTACTTTGAGATCAGGATGCAGACTGGCATCAGCTACCTCATCATGGATTGAATTAATAATATTAGTATCTGACACAACAATAAGTCGGTACATGTCCTTCAAATTGTTGTTATTCACTGCTTCCCATATGCTTGTGGCTTGAGAGTAATTTCTGGATGTAATTGCCTCTTTATTGACTAAAAGTTTCTGGACATACTGAAGAACAATATTTTTGTCATGCTTTGTTTTCTTACAGGTAGTTGAAAGTGAAGTTAATTTAAGATGAAAACTAATAATCATGCATATTGATAGGCTTAATAGAAGCTTTTCTTTCTTCAATGTCAAATAAATAGGCAAGATTTATAAAGGAATCCTAGAATGAATGAAACAACCAATACAGTAGATTCTTGCATAATTCAGAAGAAACTGGAATAAATCACGTCATTGCATTCAAACACCATTCTTGGTGTTAGGGTTGCAGAACTTTTCCAAGGTAATTCTACTGAAATCTTTGGGGAACACAAGGACCAATTAACATAGACATACAAAAATAGAAAAAAGGATGAAAAGAGTAATATTTTTTTGAAGGTTCTATCATATCAACAGGGTGTTACTCCACTATAAGAAATTGTGTTCAACAAAAAAATTATGTCAAATGTGCTCAAAACAAAGATCTCAAATAAATGGACAAGCCAAGATAGGATTCATAAGAAAACTGAGAATGGAGCAATCACTATGGTGGATTCTAGGATAAAAGAAATTACGAATTGGAATAAAGTACTGTCATATTCAAACAGCTTTCTCAGAACTTCAACATAATTCTATGGAAATCTTTGAAGATCATTAAAACCAACATGCATAGAAAAAGAAAAAAAAAAAAAAAAAAAGACAACATGATAAGGACAAAAAGGGGGAAAAAAAAAAATTGTACCTAACCTTATGCACCTTTTTGAGAATCTAATCATGTTAACTAGGTGTTACTTCACTATAAAATTTTTGTTAAGCCAAAAAAGATGTTAAATGTGCTCTAAAGAAAGTATTAAAAAATGGACAAAACTAATAATTAGAACAAACACAAAGGTATTTTCTACTGCAATAAAATATTTGAAGTTGAAGCTAGTGTCATGTATAAATAATTTATGATATACCTTGGCTTGAATAAACTTCTCCTTTTGCTGAGTAGCATCTTTAGGGCTTGGTTTGCTAATTGATGGAAGTACTCTGGACTCAAGGTTGCAGCAAACACATTAGTTTACATTTAACACATGAGATAAGAAGACCAATTTTATATTATGTTCCAGATTCTAGGAATTTGGCGGTAAAATGGCCACCATCCAAACACAATTTTTGCATTGTTTGAATTGGGGAAGGTGAGAGAAACTTTGTTAGAATATTGAGGATTTTAATATAATTCTCTGACCAAATATAAACATAAATGAATACATTAAACAATCAAGGGAAGTAAGCAAAACGGTGCATAAAATTCAAGAAGTTTACCTGTCATTCTTTAGTAAAAGCAACTCCTCCCAGACAGAATTGCAATAAGCATTACCTAAAGTTTGAAACAGTTCCAATACAGTAGGTTCCCACACTTTGACATCTAGGTTTATGGACCTCACCTGTAGAAGTTAGAAACAGCACATCATCACCTCCTTTTCAAGGTCCCTTGATTCAGGATTTGTTCTACTTAAATTTAATAGTTCATATAAGACAAACCAAATAGAATAAATACTATATAACAGCTAAAAGGCATATATATATTATCAAATCTGATATCTTTAAAACCAAAAGAAACAAATTGTTGATTTTTACACACAAAAAAAAAAAAAAAAAAAAAAAAGAGAGAAAACATTTGCAATTTAATGAAAATTTTGATGAACGCCAATTTGAAACATTATAAGCTAGAGAAGCAAAATGGAATGAACATAGATTAAGGGCTCAAAAAAGATGCCTAAAGTACAATCCACACCAATGTGACAATACCCTTCACTAATTTTCAGTATGGACAAATGTGTACCTTTGATATGTGAACTCCAAGATTACGATGAATACCAGAGCACTCAATGCACATTAAGATACCAAGATTTAGAGAAGCCCATTCAGGTTCAGGAGCACCACATTCTGCACAATGATGATTTCCCTGAATTTCTCTCAGTATCTTAGAAACAGTAACCTGATTTGTTCGCAAGTTTGATGAAATGTCATTGTTATCAGGTAAATTTGATGTTGAAGAAACACCGAGCAATCCTTTATTCTCTTCCAAGTCCTTTTTCCCAGGATCCAACTGCAATAGACACAAAGGCATGATGTTACTCTCAACAGAAGTTTTATCATTGCAATCTTATGAACTCCCAGATTTCCCTGAATATCAACAAAGCAAACCTGCTGTAGATGAGAATTCAACAAGGACGCAATCACCCCGGTTATTTTGGTCATCCAATCTGCCCTATCTGCTTCATTCTCAGCCTGCCCAAAAATATGCTAATATTTTATTATAATTCTACAAACAACACAAAATACTGTAGATATTGATCCAGAAAAACAAAAGATAAAGACCTTTCAATCGTGGTATTATATCAGATAATATACCAATGAGCTTCAAAAAGCTGAAGCATTAAATAACAATTGATCCTTATACAATCAGATCTTAGAACCTATTCCAAAGCCTTATTCGCAGATAAGCACAAAAGCCCAGAGAGAATATTTTGAAATGAGAAGAAAAAGGAGCTGCTGCAAACAAGGGTATGCCGATTGAATGGCTGAAATCCTGTGAGGAATTTCACCTGAAATGTGTAAGTTTTCGATGGGGAGATTATCCTAAAGCAAAGACGTAAATCTGTATCCTCAGCATCAATTTTTATAGTTGATGTACGAAGATCCACAGTTCGACAACCTAAAGTCTCCTCGATGAGCGATGATCCTCTCCGGTGCCTGGATCGAAATCTACCAAATACTCTATTGCCATGTTCAGCTGGAACAGAGGAGAGTGATTGAGAACCCTGAAAACAAGCAAAAAGAGGAAAAGAATAATTGGAAATAATAGCATATTAACAGATTGCTTAAGACCCAAAATTTAATGGTTGGCATCAACATTTGATAAATGTATGAATCTAACCTCTCTCTATTAACTCAAACATTTAGACAGGTGGAAACTTAAAATGGTATTCGGGGATTCCGTGTTCAAGTTGAGACTCTGCCCCATTTATTGGTAGCACCCACATGGAGAACTTATTATTGAAAATTTGTGTTCAGCCAACACACACATGGGATATGAAAAATGTATGTATATATTTAATCCTCTGTCAATTTAAGCTATAGATTAGGTGAAATTTAACAATGGTAAAATGCTAAAAAAACATGGATAAACACCTCTAAGACATAGTACATACTATAATGATAAAGCAAGAGAAATGTTCCACGTACAATAATCGTTGATGCAAATTGCCAACTGATAGTCATTACACATCTATGTATGCACCCTTAAAGAAAGATTCATAAAATTGCCAACTGATAGTCATTACACATCTATGTATGCACCCTTAAAGAAAGATTCATAAAGAATAAAATTCTAATTGACTTTTGAGAAGTTAATGAAGTTTGTCTTAGGTTGAACAGAACACAAAATAAAGAGGCTGTAGGTTGGTGCAGTTACACCAAACTAATTAAAGTTGATAACTGCCTGAATAACCAACACAGTAAAACCTATAGAACAGCATATCAGTATTACAAGACAAGATATTTGCTACAAACAACTAAATTTCTTGAATCAAATGTTAATTGAAATTTTCTAAATTGCCTTGTTGTAGTTTTTGCATCTACATCAGTAACATTACCACATTGGGGAGATAAGGGATCTCACACCAAAAAGAGACATCAGGTCAGTAAGAGAAGCATATTTTTTCCAAAATTTCAGTAATTCACAAGTTACTACAGATGAGACACAAAATTTAAAGCTGTTGTAGATAACATTTAGCAGTATAAAGCTTTAGATTATGCTATTCCATTTCACAAGTAGTTACTGCATCTCGCCAATTAATCCGGGACCATATGACAGGAGTTTTGCACTTGCCCTTGCCAACAAATCTTGTGCAGAAACAACAGTTCAGAGGTGATAATAACTGATAAAGTCTCATCCTTCATATAGAATCGATAGCAATATGAAAAAAATGCCCCAGAATAGATAATCTGAGATTAGAAACATACTGCAGGTTTGAATCCGTTGTCTCTATAGTAATATAAAGTTCCAAGATTGTCTAGTACAAAGAATCTTCTCTTCCAATCTGCTCTCAAGCTTGAGGATCTCTTTAAAAGATATCCTTGTTTGATTGTTTGGATCTATGACAATAAAAATTTCTTTGGATCAGGAACCCAAATTCAGAAACTATAACATGTTTCTATTAGTTCTTTCATGGAAATATGACCAATCAAACAAAATATACCAACAAGCAAAGAAGAGTGAAAAAAAATCTCTTACCTCACCTTTTGTGGCAGTCTGCATAATTGCTTGGATATTTTTGTAAGAATTCATACCTACACCATTCATGCTGACAGCACTAGTTGATGTTTCCATATTACTAGAAGTACGCATATTGTCCAGCTCCACTTGGGTCCTAAACTCTTGAATTCTTTTAGCAAGTCTATCTTGTTCGATATTGGCTTGTTCTTTTGATTGTTGGGCATATGCCAATACCTATTGAGGCAGCAGTAGACAAACATAAGAGACTTAAACCTCAAGGGAACTAACCTCATATGTTATCACCAAAAGAAGCAATTAGAAAAACTTCCAAAGATGATATTGTCAGCATGTTTTATGCAAACTCAGAGAAGTTCAAACAATTTGACGGTAGAAATGTTTAATTTCCTTGAAATAGCTGACCCACCATTACTATCTCAGAACGTAAATAACAGTTATGTCATTTTGAATAACAAAAATGTGAGCATGGCAAGTTTTTATCAAGAAAACATGACATGGTGAGAGAGTGCAGAAGGGGAAGGAAAAAACTCTAAACTCAGTCTTCCTTAGACAGAAGGCTCAAGAAGGATGGTGGATAAATAAAAAGGAAATCAAAAGGAACCTGATGAATAAAGGGCTCCATTTGGCTAAGCAAGTCATAGCCCTAAAGAGATGAAAAGAATAAATTTATTAGCTGAAGATCGTAAATCAAATAATAAGTAAACAGAACCATAGTACAGGGGACTCACCAATTTAAAATATCTTAGATGTGCATCCATGATAGCACTAAAAGATTCTAAGAACTCATACTTCTTTTTTGCCTCAATATTCATTAGAGCATTTACCTGAATTTCTTAAACAAATAAGGAAATTTAGTCACAATGGAAAAGAAAG
The DNA here is from genome assembly GCA_025388415.1 of Cynanchum wilfordii. NCBI lineage: Eukaryota > Viridiplantae > Streptophyta > Magnoliopsida > Gentianales > Apocynaceae > Cynanchum > Cynanchum wilfordii. The sequence continues at coordinate 1,782,623 of JAHSUH010003438.1, forward strand.
CAGAGGAGTATTCAAGAGGATCACTTGTATGTAGACATACTAGATTGAAACGACTTCTTTCAAAAGCAGACTTCGAGTTATGTAGATCCTGCAATCAAACAAGCTTATATGAAGAAGTATTGAGCAATGAGCACAGGAGAGTGAAGCGGCACTCAAAAGACTTGCCTCAATAATAAAGATGCCAAATGATAAAACAATCTCACTGTAGTACATAAACATTTGATAACTAAGAGATTTACATCTTCAGACATTAAAAAAAAAAAGAAAAAAAAAGCAAAATGACAACCAAGACATCCAGGGCAAAAGAGTAATTGGCAAAACCTGAATCTTCCACATCATTATTGTGATTCTAAGACAAGTTTACAAGACATCCATCTCATCACAGCTTCAGCTAGCAGACAATGGTAAGAAAGCAGATTGGGATCACGAAGGAAAGAACTTCTCAACATCAAGAAGACACACTATGCGTAGTTTTCCTCTAAAAATCATAGCTTCAACCAGAATCAAGTGTCCTTTTCTTTTTCCCACACTTCCACAAACATATAATACAAAAAATCACCCTGAAGTTGCTCTCTAACTTTCCAAACTCTCGTATGAAGGAAAACTATTATAACTTCCTTTTCCCTCATAAGAATCCCATAGAACTTTAAATAAAGTTTCTTCCTTTTATCTACTTATGTTCTCTCCTCATAAACCACCAATAAAAAAGGGAAAAAGGAACAATAATAAAAATATAATAAAGGGCAGAACATGATAGGCCTTCATGTAGTTAATACTTATAGTTCATAAACACTTTACCTTTTTCTAAGAATATGAAATCACAAACTATGTAATAATAGCTGTGAACTTTTCATGTTTATCTAAAATGATATGCAAAAGAATGTGAACCAAGTTTTTATTCACAATAGCACAATTACATGTCTATATACAACAATAACAATGAACTTTGAATCTAAATAAAGATGAATCTACATCTCTCAATGTCTCGTTTTATGGAAGTCGATGTTAGCTGCACATAAAAATTTTCACAAGAGCAAATTTGCATTTGTCAATATCACATCTATGACTTTATATACTCGCATGCAGTTGATTAATGGCCTATACATAATCAGTGAGCATTACTACATACTCTAAGCCTCTTTATGAAACTAGGTCATTAGTCCATGTAGAAGTTCTATTTTTTTTTTTTTTTTTTTTTTTTTGTGGAATGACATGAAATTATGACTTTATCTCATATGTGGAACATGATGTTGGAACAATGAGCAATGATATGCCCAGAAAATGGCTGTTATACTTATTCAAGATAACAAAGGAAGTTAATAAATTACTTCTTCTAGTTCAGCAACAATCTCATCCTTGGTACTCTTCTTCAAACAAGCGAATTTTTCACGTGCCTGAAAATCATTTGAAATTAAAATTTAGAAAACTAACAGGCTGGGAAATGCATGACAAGAATAACAAAAGATAGAGTCATCTGGTAAAGAACAAGTTCTGTTGTAAGGAATACATAATAACAATGTTCTTTTTCTCACTGTATCTACAAGGTAAATCTCAACATTTCACGTACGTTGACACACAAAATGACGTGAGTGTTAAAGCATAAAAACAATTCTTCAGTTCTCATGGAAATGTAGTGTTCTGGGAATCTTAAATTTTCCATTTATAATTAACCATGAAAAAGGAAAATGTAAGTTCTTGAATATATGCAAACAATAGACCACATTCTGCTCAAGGTCATTAGAATACTTGGTCATAAGCATATATTGATTTGTCCAATCGTCGACGGGACTCCTGCAAAAATCAAAAGCCAAATCATGACTACATGTTACCCAAATATATACATCTTGATACAAAATTCAAGGTAAAAAGATCATGTTGTCTTAAGACAAATTCCCATGAAAAATGATCATATTATCAGATGAATTCTTGATTATTGTTGGTTAACCTTTTCTTTTTTCTTTTCTTTTCCTTTTTTTTCCTCTCTCTCACTTTCTTTTATGCAAATAAGTTGTTAATAAAACAGCAAAACACTTTGGGAAACGACACCTGTTCTAGTGCTTACTTTTCATAGTCTTATAAGTCCAAAAGACTAGCTGAATAGATTTATTTGGTAATTTAATCCAGAAGAGTAGTCATGAAGTTTCCGAAGAACAAAAGAGGGAAGTAGTACCTTTGTTTCTTGCAGATCAACAGTCATAAACTGTGTCAGACGATCAAGCAGAACATGCTCCACCTATAAAATCCATATCCCATTATATAGACCGAGACATAGCTAAACAAACAAACCAAACAAAAGTAAAGAAGAAGCATTTGCAAGAGTGAATTAGAAAAATGTGCTAATCAAGAACCAATTTTTAGTATCTCCTTTACTTGATTTCTGGAAACCCACCTATTTATTACATTCTCTTTTCTTCTTATTTCACACTTTTGGGAGAATTTTACTGGCACAAATAACTAGAAAGGGTAATTGGCCAATTTAGTCCCTCTAGTTTGTACTCTTGATTGATTCTGTCCTTCATTGATCATTAGTCACTTTTCCAATCCACATACTTCTTTCAGAAATCAATTAGATCCTTCTAATGATATATGATGGTTTCCAATCAAAAAACCTCCCCTCCACCTTCCCATCCTCAAAAGCTCAAAGTAAAGGAAAAACATTCTTTTTCTGCTTTGTTACATGAAGCACAAACTTAAGATACTTGGCATATGAGAACAAATATTAGGTTTGAATTGATTAGTAAGACTTATATACAATAACTAGCATTACTGAAAGTGAAAAAACCTAGTGTGAGGTTATAGCTCAAAATATGCAACGGTAGAGCATCCTTCCAAAACCAAATTTTACAGATGATGATTCAAAAATTGAAAAATGAAAACATTAACCACTTAGTGAGTGAGAAAGAAAGTGACATCTATTTCTTATACCTCTCCCCACCCCCTGATTTCTTCAAAAAATATTCTTAGCTTGTTGAATGGAAGCAACATATCCTTCAAGAAATAAAAGGACTACAGGAATATGTTTTACATCACTAGACTTCACATTTTTTACATACTTGCGAACGAAGAAGCTCCTTATATGTTGCAAGCTCCCGAAATGCAGTAATGAACTTTGACATGACTGGACCTGTAATAAATGGCAGCGAATTGAACAAAATTAAATGATTCTTGTGATTGTGATTTTCAAAACCATTGAATATATAGATGTTTTTACCTGAGAAAAAATAAAAGAAAAGAAAGATCACCATGCAGTCAAATAACATGGATGCATTAGCCTACATGATTGAGTAATTCCTATATTCTCATTATGTTTCATAATTTGTAGATATCCTTTTAAGGAATCTAGCAAAAAGAATGACCCAAATGTCTTATTGCATTAATAAGAAAATATCATGTAATATAAGAAAATCAAATATTTACTTCTGATGATTACTGTATACAAAATTAACTCTTTCATTTACCAATGATAGATACTTTCAAAACAACCAACAATTTCAGTCTTACACATTCATTTTAGGCAAACGAATAAGTGTTATTCACTGCAAAAAGAAATACAAGAAATAGGATGTGCCATCCTACAGAAAGTAGATTTAAACCTACATTGACACAGCCTCCAATCTCTTTGTAAAATCTATACATTACATCAGTCCAAAATCACCAAATGCTATTGCAAAGAGATGAAAGAAGACATCTTCAGGAATACATAAGGTCCTTTAGATGTCTGAAGATGTCTTGTTTATTCTACCCCTCAATACCTAAAAAATAACTTAAGCACGTTGCAGTAAAATTCTGCACCACTTAATTCACCAAATCTTCATAATACCAAATACATGAATCCTAGAATTTTACTAGGATATGACCATTTCTCATACAGCAAAGTAAGAAATTCCACCAAAACTTCTTTCAAAATGACAATGAGGGAGAGGTTATTAGTAATTCTTCAATCTTTACACATCTGATTTACTATTATTTGATTATTTTATGAAGAAGAACCTAAACCAAATAAAATTCGTACATAGTATCAAAACAATTTGGCATAGATCATTTCAGCTGGCTGGTTTGCTTTCTCCTGTTTTTAATTTTGCTACCCCTCTTATTTCTTAGCTTAAAAACCTGCCTAGGAACCATCGACGTAATTGGCAAAACTAAGTGCCTATTCAGTCAACCAATGAGAGGTAAGCTTTTAGATCTCTTCAATCTAAGGTGAACCTCCTTGAAACTCTATAAGAGGTGAATACTGCTTAATGGAGATTAATCCATGGCCATGTAAAGAGAAATATGTTTCAAACATATGCAAAGGGAAAAATCACATCAGGGACAAACATGATAAACAAGAAACTATAAAACTCAAAACAAGAACTACTTGATTTGAACTGGAAAATTTCTTGCTAACCCATGTTCATGAGTAGCAGGGGTAATCCTGCGCCATGCTTTCTAGAATAACAAAATGAAGAAGAGTACTGAGTGCTGCACCTCCTATAGAAACACTGAGAGGATCATCTTGCCCACCCCCAAATGCTTCCAGTGAATCGGCAAAGATCATGTCCCCATTGCAGGCATCCCCAAGCACTTCCCTGATAGTACACAGTGAGAACCATTTTGGTTATTTCCCTAGCCTGACATTTAATTTACCCTGAGATACAAATTGAAAGGAAGAGCACAAGAGGATAAAATGTCAAGACCTCAAGCCAGCAGGTTAACAAGAGAGAAGAGGCCAATAATTTAGGAGTTTAACTGATAACTTTTAGGATGTAATCTGAGGTTCATCAAACAATAAAAATTTACAGCTCAAGTAAAGAGATTGACAAGCATTGTTAATTGCAGAATTTCATTCACCAAAATCATTGAGCAAAGTTGATAAATTTCTCAGATGGTGTAAACACACCAAGCAAATATAAGGACCCACTGATGCACCATGAATTCAACTTTCATAATGGCTGATACATTTTCTGCAATTGAACAAAAGAAAAAGAAGCAAAATCTAACGAGAAAATAACTCTAAGTAACTATTTAATAATCTACCTCCTCATGTAGAACTATACACCTAGAACCAAAAACACGTCAACCTAAACTTCAACGCTGAGTGGAATTCACAGGTAAGAATCATCAACCAGAAAAGTTGTTATGCAACCGCATCTTTGAGTCCAGAGAATACAGTATGCTTAGTTTCCATTCATAAACCAAGTGATAACTACTTTAAACTGCAATAAATTACCAAAAATACCCTGCAGTAGAACTCTAGAGAAACAATGCACTACAACTACAAGAATCAGTATTCATTACAAACAATCGAAAAGTCTTCAACTCTAATACCACATGCAAATCTTCTAAATCCTCTTAGCCTTCTAATCAGTTACCAATAGATCTGTTTCTTCAAAGTAGTCAACCAACTGAGTATTGAAAATCCAGTGTTCATCCATGGGAAGTATTTTTCAACTTCTACATTTTTTTTTCAAGCAGTGCCAATTTATCCATCAACTATTTCAGTTTATCCGCAGATTTTAGTTCTTATAGAAACTCAATTAATGATACCACTTCTACACAACTTTATATATATCATATATGGGAAGATATGAGCTTGAAATGCACCTGAAAGACCCCAACATTCCAAAATAATACCAATTTCTTAAAATAACCAATTTATAAGTCTCATATTTGGGATATTGCAAAACAGATACAAGACAATTAGGGAGAGACTGGAAAGACTCTATTTCCACCTGCAAGTACATTACAAGCAAGTTTTTCCTATTAAATTATTGAGATGAAATAACTAGGTGACCAAAATGTCTCTATTCACATGGGATCCGTTTCACAAATCCCCTTTCAGTTAATAAATACCATGAAATATGTACCATATGAGGAACACATGAGACCAGAAGGGAAGGAGAAATAAATTGACTATACACAAAATACCAGCAGTTAGCTCAAACCTCTATTCAGATCAGCTACAACGTATAGGAATTTGTTAAATAAATCGAATCAGTAGGTGCTCAGAAGATTTAGTTAAAAAGTTCTATGTTTGAATAACTTAGCATCATGACAACTGTTCAGCACAATGTTGTTTTGAAATAAAAATTTGTTCTTTGCAAGGATAAGATAAGATGACAAACCTCCTCAAATAACCCACTCATATGGCAAATCTCACTTAAATCTCCTACATGTGCCACTTAGCAACAAAATATAAAATCTAGTAGTCTAAAGCCATCTTCTTCCTCTTTATCAAGTATTGTTATTCAAGCTTTACAATTTCCACTAGAATCTAAATTATATCTTTTCAGACCGCCAGGGAAGAAGAAAAATAAGTAGTTGTCAATCGACAGAAACCAATTAAAATCTTGTAGAATTTCCTTATACTTAAAGATACGATGAAGTAAACTCTTCGTGCTACCAAAGAAGATCCGAAACCATAGCTATCCAATTGACACAGTTCAAGCACTTACATAAACTTCTTACAACCCTTGTAAAGCTTCTGACAACGATCTTTTAGTTCCTCCGACATTTGTTCCAAAGATCGCACCTAAAACTCCAACAAACAGTAGATTGAGATCAAACACTATGAACTAAAGCAATACAATTCACGAAATAACCAAAGATTATATATACTCCGCCATGGTATCAAATTCAGTGGCAATTTTCACCCATTACCTGCTTCTGGAACATTGGTGAATCCTCAAGCTTGATAAACGCAGACATTGTTCTGCTCTCTTTCAATGGAAACCAACCTTCGTAGTATTTCTCAAACGGATCCCAATCGAGTTTCAGATCGGTGGAGAGAAGCAAAGCGTTTCCTGTAATGGTAACAGCTGGAAATGGGGGATTGCATTTGTTTTTCTTCTTCACTGCAAAATAAGTACTGCTGCGGGGAGTATTTTTCTCAAAAAAAAAATTAAAAAAAAAAAAAATTTATTATTTTATAAATATTATCCAATAATTATTGAATAATTATAAGATTTTTTTCTCTTTTTTTACTGAATTTATTATTAAATAAAAAATAATATTTTATTTTATTTACTCGTTATAATAGAAAAAAATATATATATATATATTTTAAATAAGTTTATTAGTAAATCTGTTGGGAAAGACTCAAATTTCTTCTCTTTTCTTCATCGATTTAGGAAAAGAATCTGGAGTTTCTTCCTCACACTTCAATTTCATCTACCTTTTTGGACCTCGAGAAATTCAGAAAAATGGCTGAAGCTGTGAGGAAGAAGATGGAAGGCTACATCTCTAAACCTTCCATGGTTTTTACATTTTTCTTACTTTTGATAACTGGTTTCTTCAGCGTTTCAGCATCGAGTGCTTCCGATTCCACGGCCACAATGCACACTAATAATTGGGCAATATTGGTTTGTACCTCCCGTTTCTGGTAATTTTATGTAAATTATGTGTAATCTGTATTTGTTCGTACATTTTGCATCTGAATAATTAAGTTTAATTTCTGGTATTTTTCTACTGTTATTCAGGTTTAATTATCGTCACATGGCTAATACTTTATCGTTATATAGGTACTAAGTTCATTTTTCTTCCGTTATTTCCAATTCATGTTTTGAGTATTTTTTATGTCATAAATTGCATCAAGGAAGAGTTATATATATATATATATATCCATTATTAATTATTTTGGGATTCAGAACAGTGAAGCGGCTAGGGATACCAGATGAGAGGATCATTTTGATGCTTGCAGATGATATGGCTTGCAATGCGCGAAACAAATATCCAGCTCAAGTTTTCAATAATGAAAATCACAGGCTTAATTTGTATGGAGATAATGTGGAGGTATAGATTCAAATTTCAGCTTAATTTCTTCTTTGTTGTAGTATTTGACTGTAAAATTTTTTTTATTTTTCTCTATATAAATCAACATTGCTATATATTTTGTGAGTTATGTAATAGTTCTGGGCAGTATTTTTTGTGTTTGTATTTTATACATTTGAAAAATGGAAAAAAAAAATGTTATGCAGTTTCAGAATTTGCTGTTATGTGAACATTTTCCTGGAGTTGCTTCTATTCCTTATGAATCTCTTAATGCCCCCAGAATGCTGAAACTAGCCTCTTGGGAAACTTTGGTATCAGACTCTTTATAGTATCTAAATTTTCTGATATTTCTTCATTTTGATGTTCAGTGAGTAAATGCATTAAACTCATTACTAATGAGTTTATTGATTTTAGTATTCTTTTTATCATTTTGTAGTTGCATCTGTTTGTTGTTTAGCGCAATATTTGGTTCTTGTAATCTAATTACACCAAGTATTTCTGTTTCATGTTTGTTTAAGTTCTAAAAGCTATTCAAGGATTGAAATTCTTACTAATAGCTGAAACTTTTTTAAAAGGTATATGCCTTGTTTTTTATCATGCTAGTTGTGAATCAATGTTAAACCTGGCAAATCATAAAGACAGATGCTTCATTTAGTCCTCCAAAATGTCAGGTAGATTATCGAGGTTATGAAGTAACGGTTGAGAATTTCCTTCGTCTCTTAACTGGTCGTCATGAAGCTGCTGTCCCGAGATCAAAGCGCCTTCTAAGTGATGAAGGAAGCCATGTACTTCTATATATGACAGGCCATGGTGGAGATGAGTTTCTGAAATTCCAAGATTCAGAGGAGCTCCAAAGTCATGATTTAGCCGACGCTGTCAAACAAATGAAGGAAAAAAGAAGGTAAAATAATGGATTTTATATCATTTGAAAGTTTGATGGAGCTAAAAGGATAACTGCATCTCCATTATAACTTTCTTTGTTATGGTCTATTTTTAAAGAAAACTGTATATATGTTTTTCCTGTCTTTTATTGTAGTATTAACTTGATGATGCAGTGTAATCTGGAAAACTAATTTTTACTAATGGAAGAATTTGGGGGTTTTCACTGGGAATAGTAGCTTGCAAGTCATACTAGTTCCAGTTAACAGTTGATAAAATGATCTTTCACCATTGAGTTGAGGGCATAGCTTATTTTAAAATGATGCATGTGTTTTTCCGGTCTTTTATTGTAGTATTAACTTGATGATGCAGTGTAATCTGAAAAACTAATTTTTACTAATGGAAGAATTTGGGGGTTTTCACTGGGAATAGTAGCTTGCAAGTCATACTAGTTCCAGTTAACAGTTGATAAAATGATCTTTCACCATTGAGTTGAGGGCATAGCTTATTTTATAGTTTAACATTTTTCCAGATTTAAGGAACTGCTGATAATGGTGGATACATGCCAAGCAGCTACTCTGTTTTCTCAGGTCAGACTTTAATATTAACATGTTTTTGCAGTTACATTCCGATGTTGGATATAGTGTACTATATATAACATGTTCTTAAAGAATTATCTGTTTGATTTGATACAAATGCTCTATAAATGTTTTCAGAGTTTGATATAGTTTAAGGAGACTCCTACCTACCTGCTTTCTACTTCACTCTTCATTTTATGTCATCTGGTGCATGAGTTATGTCTGCCTGATGGTTTGAGCATGCCACTTATGAAAGTGCATATATTAAGAGTTAATACCCCTGAAGAAAGGGGTTAGGGGGGTTCAGGTGGATGAAGAACTCTCTTATTTGGTCACTGTTTCTGCTTCTTTGAGCACTAAGATGCTTTAGTTTTTTTCGACTTGCAGCTTCATTCACCTGGTGTTTTGGCCATTGGAAGTAGCATGAAAGGGGAAAACTCCTATTCGCATCACTTGGACTCAGATGTAAGTAGCCTGGTCCTCAGGTTAACACTGAGGTTTCTAAAAAAAGCATTATTAACATTTTCCTTTTCTTTTATTGAAAGTCCTTAGTAATATATCTTCCCTGATCTTTTGACAGGTTGGTGTCTCTGTCGTAGATCGTTTTACGTTTTATACCCTTGCATTTTTTGAGAGGCTAAATATGTATGACAAGGCTTCATTGAGCAGGTTAGGAACAACTATGTCTTTTTGTCATTGGCTGTAAATTATAACTGTAAATATCTTGGCAGTCTTATTTGTTTTGAACACAATTACTAAGTTTTGTCTCATAAAGTTTAATCCTTAATTCTTGTAAGACCGTGGATGGTTTTCATAATGACCTTATGTGTGCATCAAGAAGTTGAGATGTGGCATTTCCTGGATATTAGCCAAATACTACAACTCATGTTTCATCATAACAGCATTTTTATCCTGAGGCTTAATTTGCTTTTTACTCTACAGTTTATTCAACTCATATAATCCAAATTGGCTGCTGTCTACTGCATATTATAGGACAGACCTATACCAACGGCATTTGCCAGAGGTATGACGAACTCATATCCTCAATTCTCTTATTCTGTGTTGTATAATTCTTATCCTTGTTAATCTATTCATCTTTGGGTTCATTTTAGGACTCCACTGACCACTAAAGGACTAGTATAGTAATAAAAAGAAAAGATAATGACTTTTATATCCCATCTCCTTCAAATGTGCAAACACACATGCGCACACATTTATATGCAAAAGGAGTAACATAGAGAGACCAAAGTCTCGTTGGTGACAATGAGGGAAGAGAAATGGCCAGGAGCAATATGCCAATTGCTTTCTTGCAGTATGGTTGATGATTAAACCCTTTCATGTTTCTGTAGAATCTGATTTCTCGGAAATGGTGAAATGCATTTGACCTTTGCAATAAAGTATTCACATGCAATTGTGAATGAAAAAGTGTAGAGAGAAACTTTCCACAAGAGTTGGCCATGCTGCTAAATTTGCAGGATTTCTTTCTCTCATACAAATATTTCAGTGGGGTTGGAGAAATATTTTTTGAAATAAAAATGCCAGGAAAAGTTTTTGAGGATAGTTATGACATTACTAGTTTTGCTTCTTTGAATTAAGAGGTATATCTTAAACTATGAAAATAACATTGTTACTTGGCTCATCTCTATGTAATAGGTGCCTGTGACAAACTTTTTTGGTTCTGTCATGGAGATGATTCACACTAGTTCAGCATATAGAATGCTTTCTAGCAAAGAATTCAAAATGGATAACAGTAAAATGCTTCGGGATCAATCAGGCCACGACAGCCAAAGAATTTTATCAAGTTCGGATGTTCAATACCAATTTGGGGATTCAAATATCACTGTAAGTACTCTAAATTCTTGCTGAGTAAAATTTTGTTTTGCGTTGGATCTAGGTGGAACTGTTTGGATTTAGGAAAGAGCTATAGGGATTTACAATTGATTTCTTGGATCGCAGAAAATCTTTGATTAGGATCTGAAGCTTAGTTTATACTTGTGAGTTGAGTGGCAGATGGTTATGCTTTTCATATTAATTTAAAATCAGTGGAAGCATATAGATTTTTAGGTGTATAGCCGATTTGAAATTCATAAATAAATATAAGCTGAGAGAATTCGGGGGAATTTCAAGCCATGGATTCTGCAATCAACCTAGTCAAAATATGCACTTTCTGTTTTTGTGCATTTATTAACAGATTTCTGAGTCATAAAAGTAAACAGTTTGAATAATGTGCCTCAAATGATCAACAGACGAAATGTCCTTTTACTCAAATGCTGGAAACTGTTAATGCAAAGTTGGAGAAGGTCAAGGATAAAGATAGTTGGGTGAACTATGGTTTGCTATTGATGGTTCCACTGGTTGGAGTTTTCTCGTGGCTTTGCAGCTAATGGTGAGAAAGAATTTTCCCTTTTAATTAATCGTGGCCTCGGTGTATTTAGAAATGATTTTGTCAGTGTAGCAGTTTAGTTCAATCTTACGGAATGATTTTCTTAGTGTTCCACTATTTTCTTCAAATTGTGTACAAAGCGAACTAAACTTTGCATAGTAGTTCTGTATTTCTTGAATTAAATTAGTAATTCTGTATTTCTTGCATTTGTAACATCTCTAATCTTGGTCCTAAACTACCCATGTAAATGGTATGAATTCCAGTTTCTTTTTACGTGAACACAAGTAGACTCTTATAACCTATTATGTTAGATTATCAAGAGTAAAACAACTAATTCATGGAAGTTTAAATGATTCATAGAGCAAATGCAATCACACTCTTTAGAATATTGTGGTTCTTTACTAAAATTAGATAATAGAATAGAAAATCCTTTTGATATTCTTTTGGGAGTTATGATGATTTTAAGATCTTTTTTGTATTCTTCTTTGTAATAATACATCAATATATATTTATTTTAAAATATATATATCAATTTAACTAATACTGTTTATATATATATATATATATATATATTTGAAAAATTATAATCTTGTTAAAGAATTTTACCAAAATACTCATTTTCTTTTTCACATGTTGCTTTATGAAAATAGTATAATTTTTTCTATTATTTATTTTACCATATCATCATAATTGAAGTTTATTTAGACTTTTTTTATCTTTTTACTCAATTTATTTCAGCTGATGCCAAAAGACAAACATACGACATTAAAGTCATATAAGTTCAGGAATAATGGGAAAACAAGATCTTAATGCTGCAAAAATTATATTTAGAAAATTAATACACCTTTTAATTTGTCATTTTCATGTAACAACAGAAAATAAAAATAAAAATGAGCAACGGAAATATATTTAATTTCTCTCGTCGCCATTGCAGATTCATTTCTTGTGTTGGTAGGGAACAGCAACGAGGGAGAATAATAAGAACGAATGTACAATAAAAATTGAGGCCAAAGGAACAAATACATTATATATCATCATTTCAGTGTAATCAACGTGCTTCAGGGGTATGCCGGTGAAAAGAACCGGTTTGCCTTCTGGAAATAGGTTATCTTTTTTATCTTTTATCCTTTTTCTTTTCTTTTTTTTGACTTTTACATGCTCATACTTTCTAAACTAACGTTAGGAGTTTCAAATGGCTGAAAGTCGACATCAAGAGGCTGATTCCCAGAAAATTCTGTCAACTTGTGTGTCAATTAGTTGCTGTTCTGAACTGCCTGGGACATGCATCTATCTTCCGCATCTTGGGAATTGTGGATCTTCCTTAAAGAACGGTATTGTAGCCGAACATTTTCTCCTGTTCCAATAATCTTAAGCAAGTACCTGTATCATCCAAGCATTGATTACAAGAAACATCTACCTTTTTAACCAGATTCTTTCTGAAGAAAACCTCGGAAAATTAGTTTTAAAAGAATCAAACCAAGACATTTCCCAGGTTCCAATCTTCCCCTAAAAAAACTATTCTGTTTGGACTTCGAACAGTAGTCACTTTTTCACACCCTCTTAAAAAGAGGATAGAAGAGGTAGGGAGTTCTAAAACCACATTAACTGAATAGAAAAGTTTGGTTGCCATATGTAATGAGGGGTGTGCTCTTAGTTATTATTTATAACAAAACTGTAACGGCACTAATGACGTACAATGTCTCTTTAAAATTTTTCTTGGGTTAGTTAGCTTTTCCATATCATACTCTCAGATCAATATAAGGCATATCTACTTTCCTTTAAAATTTATCAAGACCCTACTTTTGGAATGCTAATTCACTGAGCAAATCTTGTTCAACAGTAGCAGCTTTCAGACTTCAATGTAGTCTTGACATAAAACATATGTAAACAAGATATTCCGAGCATACATGATACTACAAAAGAGGAAATATAAGTGTTTTGACTAACCAGCCATTAAGACACTGTGATGTGATGACAGCTTCCTTACCAACAAACTTTTCTGGTGTTCTCCTGTTTCCCTGCAAAATTGAAAAATACAAAATAAACAACTGCTGCTCTAGTATGATGAAAATTGGGATAAAATGATAGAAACAAGTAGAGTACTCGCCTTTATGGTTACTTTCTCATTAACTGAGAATGGATACTGTACACCTCTGATTTGCCCATTTTCATGAGTCACGTCTCCATTTTCCTGAAAAGTTCAAAGCCAAGGTAACCTCAAATCTGCAGGCATTTTTCAATTGCATCTATTTTTGGAACAGAACATACTTTGAATATCAAATACCTAGTTTGCAGGGTATCTCTTGTTTAATATCAACTAAAATGAATAATATACAGAATTTGTTTCATTAGCTGTTGAAGATAGGCCTATATAACATTGATGATTGTGCCTATATGCATTTTTCTACCACCTAAAAATTATGCAACAGCATGAAAAGTTAAAATATTCAAGTATGTTTTTAGATGCAGTAGACACAAAATGTTACCAACTGCAGTAGCATATAACTCCATTTAATTAGTAAAGAAAGTCTTTTGGGAGTGAACAAATTATATTGCTGGTAAAATATTCTTTTGAGACAGAACATGTTGAAAGCAAATAACAGTTATTTGCATCAGAAGTGGGGAATGCACAGCATAAATCTCATAAGATTTGGTAAACATAACAAAGTAGCAGTAGATTTGCTAGATAGAAGCCTTATTTGCTGGTTAAGTTCTACAATTCTTATAAATTTGATGTGATTGTCCTAGCAAAAGATAAATAAGAAAACATGATCCCTACCCAACCTCTCTAGCTTAAACCTATATTTGCTAATTTTAGTTGACCATCATGATTTCTTTGGGAGGCAGTGGAGAGGTGCAGACAACATATTAAAGATCTGAGAGCTTGTCCAGGAAAAAAGTGTCAAATCTCCAAAACTAGGAAAACAATACCATAAGGATGTAGAATAATCAGACATCAATATGAATAGTGGACTCAGTTCCCCATCGAATTCCTTTATTCCAAAAAATATTTTCCTGTATGCTTGGTCTGAATAATCAATGCCAAAAGCCTAAAATAATATATGGAAGCAAATTCTGCATAACAAAAGCTACGTCACATTACAAGGTTCTGAAACATGTTTTTACCCCCCCCGTGTTCTCATGTGCGGCAGCCAGTAATTTGGGTACTCTACTATATCATATTTTATCTTATTCGAGGATACTTCCCTGGAAAACAGCTAATCTTTGCTAGCACAATTTCCTAAACTTGCTCCTACCAGTGTATCCATCCAAACACTTATCTCAATTTTGGCCATCTTTTGCTCTCCTTACCTCATTTACCTAGAAAAGTTTCTTATACAGGTCACTGATCCCAGCATGAGATGCAAAAATGAGAAAGCCACTTATTCATATCTGCTAATACCAAACCATGAAATTTTTAAATAGATTTGCGAAGCAATACTTGCTAATCTGTCCATGAAATTAACCAGTCTGTCTCAAGCCTTTCATTCCCAATTCCAAGAACCTTAAACATCCATTGCCATAAAATTCAAGCTCGGTAGAATATGCATATGTTGAGAAATTTTTATCATTGCTTTCTAAAGAAGAACTAATTAGCAAATAATAAATGCTATGAAAATAGCAGTAAGAACTAAAGAAATGAAAAATAATTTAAAGGGTCCTTGGAAGTAATTTTACAAAAATAACTAGGATGTTATTGTCCATATAAAAGTTTATTTTATTTTCTTTTCTCCTCTTTTTTACAGTAAATGCCACCTTGTTGAGGTTGAAGGTGGGGTGTGACTCATTCAGCCTTATCTTTTGATTAATAAATGAAAGATAGTATAGGAATGAAGGGGACCACATAATAAGCCTGGTTAACCAAGTTCACAGGTATATGTGGTAAATATCCTTCAGATGGGAAGAGCTGGGAAAGGGATGTGTAAAAGCAAAATTTTATTTCATGCTCACAATTTTATTATCTACATAAATAAATATAAAAGCAAAAACCCAAAAAAAATTACCCTATGGTCGCCTATTTCTTTCCTGCGCTTCCGAAGAGCTGCATTATGGAAGAGCCTCCGATCATCCTCATGCTTCACTGCAGCAGCTGCAGCTCTCAAAGCTATAGACACAAGATCAGAATGTATATAGTATCATTCCAAAGCAGTGGAAGGAGACAATCTAAAATTAGAAAGAAATATAAGATAGAACTGAGTAATAAAAATGTAAATACCATGGCTTTGGGGCCTATTCAAAAATTAATAATGATAAAGTAATTACCATGGTTTGGGATTAAAGATCCAGTCCCTGTTTGAATTTCTGCATTGCAAAGCGTACATCTGGACTGGGATAAAACAATAATTAAATGTCATTTACAAAAATTAAATATCATTTTTTAAATAATTATAAGAATCAGACTTTCATTTCAAGGTGCCATTTATTGCAACTGGTGCAATAACAATAAAGAAGCTAATACAGCAAGGTATGTGTAAGATTTAGGCTGGATCTTTGATTTCCTTTTTGTATTCTCCAAGTGAGTTTTTATATCTAAATGATTTCCTTGAACTTAAATTCCAATCCAAATATAGGGATAGCTGCTACTTCATGGTACCTGATAAAAATGCTTATGCAATGACCGATCCATTACCTGTGACCATCATTATATGCACCAAACCACCACCAACTGATACTTATCCTTCTGGTAATTGAACCACATTTTACAGTTACTTTTAGAATTTTTATTATAGTCTAAGAGTCACCAACATGATGTCGTGGTACCAGACCTTGTGAAGTGAAGACCATTCAGGTTTCAAAAAAGTAATGATAACTCTAGAAGTAATTCTCACATACCCAACAAACCACAAGAAAATCAAGGAATTATGATAGCTCTAAAAGTGAATATCATTTGAAACTAAGGGTCAGAAAATCATCTTCATTTACCCAACCAAACACAAAAAAAAATCAAAAAGGAAAAATGAAATCAAACTGCTTTCTAGAGAGGGTCTGTCTTGAACATATTAGTCAATGAAGCCCTAAATGGATTTTGACAGGATTAACTATTTATGAGACAACTTCAAGTTCAGTGATTGATAAGGTGATAACATGGGTTGTATATAAAATGAAAAGGGAATAATTATATTAACTATTCTTCTCCTTTTTTTTTTTTTTCCTTTTTTCTATAAGAAGAAATAGGAAGCATGAAAATCCATCCCACTTACAGTGTCCATTACTCTTCTAAGCATGAGACCACCAAATGAGTGCCCACATGAAACAAACATAGCATCTTCCAGGAATGCACCACTAAAACAGATCACCAATTATTGTATAAGAAAGTAGAAGCATAATTTATTAATAACTTCTGAGCAACAACTACATAAAAATAAGTTATAAAATAAATGAACAGAAGCATAAAGATGAGTAAAGAATAAATCCCCTATTCCCACAGAAAGGAAATGAATAAAACAAAAGGCTGTTGTTAAGAGATTTAGTACAATATTAATTTTAATGAATTTATATTTAATTAGAATTAGAAGTCTTATTTGATTAGAATTAGGGGTCTTCTTTACAATGTCTTACAGCCTATAAATATTGGTTGTAATATGTTTCTTGATTATTCTATTCTCCTTTCTTTCTTAAGATGGTATCAGAGCAAGGTTTAAACCTAGCCGCCTAACCTATCTTTCTTTTTCATCTAAACCCTCATTGCACCATCCACTATGTCTAAAGTTGATGGTGAAAAACTCACCAGCAACAAAATCTTCAGAGTCGCCATTCAAGATACTCCTTCAAACATTCTTGTAAAATTGGATGGCTCTATATCAGGTCTAGTCTAAAATTATGGAGATGCATCTTCAAGCAAGAAAAAGAGATACATCAATGGGAAGATTGTTGTGCCGGCCATCGATAGTCTTGAATATGATGAATGGGAGGCTGAAAACGCATTAGTTAAGTCATAGCTCATTAATTCAATGACTGATAATCTGATGTCACACTTTGTCCAATTTGGGACAGCCAAAGAAGTGTGGGATGCAGTCAAAAGAAGTTATTTGGATGTCTCTGATTCTTCTCTTCTCAAGTCTATGAATTGATGAAGAAAACTTTTCAATTGAACCAAAATGGAAAATCTCTTACTAAATACTACGAGTTGAACTCAATCTTCATGGAGCTCGATTACAAATGGCCAATTGAGATGACATGCGACATTGATATCGAAAAGCAGAGGAAGCGTATTGTTGAAGATAGGGTGTACATCTTTCTTGCAGGACTCGATCACAACCTAGACCAGGTCAGTAGTAAAGTATCGGCTACTTCTCCTTTGTCAAGTGTTGAAGAAGCTTATTCTATGATTCGTCGTGAAATACAACGACAACTTACTATGGGAGCAGAAATTCAGTTTGAAAGTTCTGCTTTAGCTGTTCAACCTAAAGCAGATTCCTCAAATGTTCAAAGCCATCTTTGCACCTATTGTCACAAGAGAAACCACACTGAAAACATTTGTTGGAAAAAACGTGATTATCCTAAATGGTTCAAACTAAAACAAGCTGAGAAAAAAGAATAAGAGGTCTACTCAGAATAATGTCACAAGCACCTCACTGCCTTCTGTTTCGCTTCCTTCCACCTCTCATGTATCTAGGATGTCGCCTCCGGAAGGTAATTCTTGTATGTCTTGTGTTTTAGCCACCTCGAGTGACTAGGTTATTGATTCAAGGGCCTTTGATCACATGACTAATAATTCTTGCATCCTCGGTTCTCTAACATCTCCACCTATTAAGTTTGTCCAGGTTGCTAATGAAAATATCATGCCAATTACACAGGTTGGGAAAGTTTCTCTTTCTCCCCATTCCTCAATTTTATAGGATGATTCTTACTCAATTTGGTGCTTCAATCAAAGTGTTTCATTCTAATAATGGTCGTGAGTTTATGAATCAATCCCCTTTTGCTTTCATGACACAACATGGCATACTTCATCAAACTACATGTGCTTACACACCACAACAGAATGGTATATCGGAACGTAAAAATAGACACATTCTTGAAGTAGCAAGAGCCTTATGTTTCACTATGCATGTTTCCAAAAAATTTTTGGGTTGATGCTGTCATGAGGATTCCTTCTTAATTGCATGCCTTCTCGTCGTCTTGACTTTCAAAATCCTTTGCGGATGCTCGCTAAATTTCACTCTATTCCTGCTTGTTTAAATATTTGTCCCAAAATCTTTGGTTGTGTTTGTTATGTTCATGTTCACTCCACACATCGTGATAAACTTGATCCACAGGTACTCAAATGTGTTTTCCTGGGATATTCAAATACTCAAAAAGGATATAAATGTTTTCATCCACCTACAAACAAATATTATGTTTCTATGGATGTAGAGTTTTCTGAAACAGAGTCCTATTTTTCTATTTTTCTGGGAATGTGTTAGTTTCTCCTCTTCAGGGGAAGACTAGTAGTAATGAAGAGGAACGATTATGGTTAGTAGAAAAGAGTTTTTGGAAGTATGATGAAAATAGGGGAGAGAGTGATGATAAGGTGATTGGATCTCAAGAAGAGAGAGTAGATGAAAATGGAGGAGAGAAATCAGCTAGTATAGAAGAGAGAGTGGCTGAAAATAGGGGAGAGAGATCAGCTAGTCTATTTCAACAAAAGTGAAGTCGTAGAAATGAGACAGATCCTCCTCTCAATGATAATATCATGCCATCGGATGACTCTTTAAAGATTGAATCCGAGGTAAATCTACAGTCCCTTGAAAATCAAAACTCTTATTTAGATCATTCTGTTATTCCTATTTCTTCTAATAATAATGATTAGATTAGAAGATATCCTACTCGTGATCGAAAAGCACCGAGATAGGTTTGGGTTCTCACGCAGTATTCATACTGGAAATTATGATCAAGGATTCCTTTATCAACCGCCATCATCTACCTACTGAAACCTTTTTCAAATATAAAAGTTCAGTATCTTCCCATGAATTAATATTGCCTACCCTACATCCAACTTTGTATTCTATCATCGTTTGTCTCAAGCAAATCTAACATTTGCTCTCCAGTTATCTTCGGTGTCAATTCCTAATAATTTTAAGGAAGCTTTACCAAACCCAAAATGGAAGGCAGCAATGGAAGAAGAAATGGCAGCTCTTCAAAAAAAAGCTACTTGGGAGATGACAAATCTACCCAAATGAAAACAAATTGTAGGTGGGTACTTACAGTGAAGTATAAGTCGGATGGAACAGTAGAAAGATATAAGGCCAGATTAGTTGCCAAAGGTTATACACAAACCTATGGCATCGATTACGAAGAGACTTTTGCTCTAGTAGCAAAAATGAATATTGTTCAAGTTGTTTTATCACTTGCATTCAATTTAGATTGGTCATTGAGGCAATTTGATGTAAAAAATGCATTTCTCCATGGTGACTTGACTGAGGAAGTTTACATGGATCCTCCTCCAGGATTTGTTTTAGAAGAAGGCAAGGTGTGTAGGCTGAGGAAAGCGTTGTATGGGCTGAAACAATTACCTAGAGCTTAGTTTAGGCGATTAAGTTATACCATGAAAAAGTATGGATTCAAACAAGCTCTCGGTGATCAAACTATATTCTACAAGAAACACCATGAGAATATTACCATACTTCTTATCTATGTTGATGACATGATTGTTACAGGTAATAATGATAATGAGATTGAAAAGCTTAGAAATTATTTGGCTAAAGAGTTTGATATGAAGGATCTTCGAGCTCTAAAATACTTCTTGGGTATAGAAGTATCTCGACCAAAGCAAGGAATTTTCCTCTCTCAACGGAAGTATGTTTTGGACCTTTTGAATGAAACCAGATACTCTGCGTGCAAGCCATTGGATACTCCTATTGAAGTAAATCATGGGCTATCCATTTATCCAGATCAAGTTCTCGCAAATAAAGAAAGGTACCAAAGAATTGTGGGAAAATTAATTTATTTGACTCACACTAGACCTGATTTGACATATGCAGTTGGTGTTGTAAGTTAATTTATGCATAACCCTAGTGATTGTCATATGAATGCAGTTAATCGCATTTTAGCCTATCTCAAATCTTCTCTAGGAAAAGGTGTTATGTTCACTAAGAATGGGCACCTAGATATTGTAGCAAATACAGATTCTGATTTTGCTGGAAACAAAATAGACAAAAAATCTACTTCAAGCTACTTATCATTTGTGAGAGGTAGCTTGGTAACTTGGCAAAGCAAGAAACGGAATGTTGTAGCACTATCAAGTGTTGAAGCTGAGTATCATGTTATGCATCATAGAATAACTGAACTCACTTGGTTGAAAATTATCTTAAGCAAACTTGGGTATGGACCAAAGAAACCTACGGTCTTGTTCTACGACAATATGACTATCATTAAGATTGCAAACAATCTAATTCAACATGATAGAACTAAGCATGTGGAACTTGACAGAAACTACATTAAAGACAATTTGGATTCCGGTACAATTGAAATTCCATACAAGAAGAGTTCAGACCAGCTAGCAGATATAATGACTCATGTTGTCTCAAGTAGTCAATTATATGAAACATTGTCTAAGTTGGGCATGTGTAATATCTATACACCAACTTGAGGGGGAGTGTTAAGAGATTTAGTAGAATATTAATTTTAATGAATTTATATTTGATTAAAATTAGAAGTCTTATTTGATTAGAATTAGGAGTCTTCTTTAATTAGGGTTAGGAGTCTTCTTTACAATGTCTTACACCCTATAAATATTGGCATATTGCAAATCATTAATAAGATAACAGAACATATGTTTTTTGTTCACTCTCCTTTCTTTCTTAACAGCTGTTTTTAACTTGTGAGAATAAAGGAAGAATACCAGCAATCACACTATTGCTCGGACAATTACAATTTTAGTGACTAAAGTTTGGCACTATCTCTTTATATGGTGTTTTCATGCCAAATAAAGCAATGATTAATGAGCTTTGGTTTAAAATCATCAAGATCTAATTATACAGTTCAAATAACTTTTTTACATTATCAGACACATCTATGTAATCAATGTGACCTTTACTTTTCAAATAATATCTATGATTTCCATGTTTTGCATTGCAGCTGGATCAGGAAGAGATATCTTGTAGTTTTCTGTAATGCAGGTTGTTTCTTTGCTTCAAAATAATAGAATGACATAGAGTAAAGCAATCAGAAAGTTACCATTTACTAGCGCCAAACTTGAAATGTGGAGACCTCCAAAAAATGAATTACACTGAGCATGTCTAATAGATGATCTATAATATCAACAATATCATGACTAAAAAAAGTGAAAATATGAGAATTAAACTTACGACAAAGGATCTGATAGAACACTCCTTAGCGATGGCTCCCTAGTCAATGTATCTCGAGCAACCTGTTGATCAGATCTAAGATAAAAATCCTTAACATAGTACACTAAAGCATTTTATGTTCATATTCTTGCTCAGTGCCACCACCACCACCACCCCAAAGGAAAAAAAAAAAGGTCAAATAAAAGGCTTCAAAACCATAAAAACAAAAGTTCTCATCACAAAAAAATAAAGGCTTTTGAGAGTGATGAGAAGTACTAGTACAGGTTCACGGTCATTGCAACAATGTTCTTAATTGGAAAGACTGAAGCAAACAGGACGTTTGATCCAGTCAAAGTCAATCAGAAGTGGGCCACATGCAGGGGACCATGTATTTCATGTGCAATGCACTTCTAAAGCTGATCTAGCATAGGCATTTTTTCCTTCTGGGTGCATTTTTTATTTTTAAAATAACAGCAAGCAATTTTCAGCACCCTGGCAAGTCAATTTCTGGAGCCTAGAAACGCAACCATGCAAGACTTTGAAACTTCAGAGGCTCTGAAATCTGAAGAACTTGGTCAGAAATCACTATACTGGTATTTAGGCTAAGTGCTTTGTGATTTCAAACAGACCAACAGCAGTAAATTAAAATTTTGTTTCCAAAAGATACATCATCATGAACCTCTGGCATAGAGAACTTACATAGGTAGTTTCAGTCTGGTTACACAATATATCTTCCTCTGCAGAGAGATCGTCCATGAACTGGCTCATTGATATTGGTACATAACTTTGTGGAATAACATGACCAGCTGCTGCAATAGGTGAACAATCAAGTATTGCATTGCTTTGTGGCACGAGCCTGAAAGCCAAAGAAATCCTTCAAAAGGAAACAAAGATTTCAGTTATGTTGTTCAGAAACGAATGGATACAGTTTCTGAGAAAAAATTCTTTTGCTTTCAAGAATGAAAATTATATTATATTTGGATAAGGATCTTTAGTTTTGGTTTTTTAATGTTGGAATTTAATTTTTGAATCCTAAATATTAGAGTATATAATTCAATATTTTAGGCTCAGTTATGCTGTCCAAATTCTTAGGTAGCTGAAACTCTTCGCGAGCTTAAATGAATAGATTCAAAATTAATTTTTCAACAACTTTGTAGATAATTATGGTAAATCGGGGTAGTCTTGGGACCGGTGCAGTGGATACTGATTGTTGGTACGCAAAGGAGTGCTCAGGGTGAGGATGGTTTAAGTAGGTAAACAATGCTTGAATCAGATCTAGCATTTCTTTTAAAATGTATATACAAATATTAAAATGAACTAAATTGCTCAATTATATTCCTTTTTAATGAAAAAGTTAAATACACTCAGTAAATATACATCCATGTCCATGATCCATTTAACTTTAAATTTAACAGAAATAATTGATTTAAACATAATGTATTCAGGCTTATTTATATTTCTCCGAATAGATAAGGATATCCATTTTTCCCTCCACAAGATTGGAATCCAACCCAAATGGAGCCTTAGACATCACAATTAACAGAATTACGATGGATGAATTCCGAAATCTTACCTCCCATTACTAGATGTGCAAGGATGATTATCTTGTGCTGCACGATAAGAAGCAGCAGGGCGCAAACCAGCAGTGCTGTGGCTAAGAGCCTTGCCTGTGATTAATAAAAGATCCCCAGGAGCTAAGCCACTATCAGCCAGGTACCACCGCCCGTTTGGGTCACAAACCTATCAGATAAAACAAAAAAGGTTAACAGAGAAATCCAGGCAACACAATGAGCAAGAAAGCTAAATATACTAAATGCAGTACCGCTTCCAAGAGCATAATGTTATACGATAAAAAAGAGAAAGTGTTAATATGCATGACATTGAACTAATTTCACACTGAACACTTAATAAAGAATCTAAAAGAAAATTGTTTGCAAAGAAGATACCTGAAGACCAGGAGCATCTGCACAAAGTAGTGTCAATAAGCCCTTCTCTACTTCACCATTTGCAGCCAGCTTTCCTCCCCCAATGGCTCCGTTTCCATTTTGTGATTGTGTATTTGAGAATGTCAGTACGAGCACAGATGAAGAAGACTCATTTGCAGGCAGTGGATAATCATCAAGCAGGTGATTGAAAACACTACATGTCATTAAGTCTTATGTTATGAAAAAAAAAAAGAAAAAAAGAAACATATGCAAAGAAGGTTTTTGCTGAAGTTTCAGCATGGGAAATGCTATAGGTCAACTTACTCACTCCTCAAACGAAGATGCTTGGCAATGGCACATAATGCTGCCCGAGCAGCTTTCCCCATGCATCTGAAAACATCAGCCATGCACGGAGGCTGCACATCTGTATCTTCCAAAGGCCTGTCATAATAGCAGAAGCTTGAGTAAACAGTAGATCAAATACTTTAATAAGTTTCAAATTTCTTAGATAAAAAAATTAAAATAAAAGATAACCATTTATGATTCACGATATCAACATGTATCCATTCACAGATGTCTTGTGTTACACTTGCAAGAGTATAACATCAAAAAGAATGAAGCACATTCATGCCCTATTGAAATTTTGAGCACTCTTATCACACAGCGTTCATCAAGTAAAATCTAATAAACAAAACCTCGAAAAAAGCAGAAGCAATAATCCACTGATTTTCAGTTTAGTCTAGCTGGTACAAGATCATCAAGGGATTCATTTTGAAGTATAATTTAGTGTTTAAGAAGCTTGGTTGATAAAGAAGTATTCAAACTAAAACAAGATACAAAAAGCAATTGACATCAAAATTCAATTTCAAACTTAAATTGCTGGAAAAGAAACATCATTTCTAACATAAAATCTTAAGCATAGCTTCCTAAATGCTAATACTAACAAAACTAAAACAAATATATGATCCAAAACAAAAAAAGGTTAATGAATTGGAATAATCAAAAAAATCTTCCATGATCAGGCTTTAGTTTTATATTCTAGTTTACGAGTAATTGGTTGGATATTTAGTTTAGTTCCACCTTATATTCACGGTAACTAACTAATATTTTTATGTAGATGATTAATGATATCCTATTAGAGCCTAAATTATTCTCGGATATCAAGAAACCAAACAGTTTGCACTAGGGGCACTAATATTAGACCCATCACTATTTCGATTATAGAAGTTTGAGTCAATGTGGGTTGACCCATTTAAATTTAATCAAATTTAATGAGTTGAATTCGCATTGCTTGATTCTAACCCAAACCCTCAAAATAAGAAAATTAATTATTAATTTTACATAATTTTCTTCATTGTACTTTTCACTTCTAAATAGTCTCTACCTGTAATTTGACCATCTTAAATTGTATTCATTACCGTGCAAAAACTATCACCATTGTCACCCCTAGATGGCATTAATATGAAAAATAAAAGCGAAGTATCAACATTCACTCTTAAAACTCACAATTCTTGGGGGCTTAGAACCTAAGGTCAAGGACAAAGATGCCACTAGGTCAGAAAAGCAATAAGGTAAAACCAACCAACCTCAGTCAATACATCTTTTAAAGTTAAATACATTTTTCATCTAACTGCGAATCTTGGAGATGTCTTCTGGCCTCTAGAAATCTAGCATCCTAAGCACAAAAACTTTATATATTCAGCTACTTTTTACCCTCAGAATTTATAGACAATTCTTAGTAGAATTTCAATGCTTTCTTCACATTTCAATCTAAGGGAAAACAATATAAAACTATTGACTACATGCTCCAGTTATATGTTGAACACCAATTGCTCCAACAATAACGTGAATGTAATCATCTCCTTGGAACAAAAGGAGTGTAATCAACACATTGAATTTTGGAGTGAATAAGGAATGGTAGCAAAAGAAACAGAATATGAGTAGTATACCTACCTGCCGGGCTTGTATATATACATCCCACGATTCCCTTTGCTCCAACCTCCTCCTCCTCCTCCTCCTCCTCCAGCACCACCAGTAGTAGCTGGAGTTCGCAAATAGAATCGAGCAGAATCAAGTCCACACCGAAGCACCGCGGCATCATCACTACCAACCTCAATTACAGCAGCGTTGTGCCTCATCAGGGAACCAGAGAGGGCCTCGACAGCGCGGAAATAGGACTGAGACGGAGCTCCATCGTAAGGCGATATATCTGAGAGCCTAACCCTAGCCAACGAAGGACCAGAGGACTCCAGCGCTTGTGCAGGCACTCCAAATGGCAAATGCTCGGGCGGCCGGCCGCCGTGAGAATGAGGAGGAATGGGAGCAGTAGAGGTTGCAGAAGGGGATCTGAGGGAAATGGAAGAGCAGGAAGGGGGATTGATATGGTGAGATTGCGGCGGCGTAGAGTGTTGCTGGTGGTGTGGTTGTGGGTGCATCATGATCCTTTCATTTCATTTCTATAACATATATACATATATATATATATATACACGTAATTTTCTTTTATACTTCGTATGCCATAGCCAGAAAAATGCTTAGAATTCGAAGTTGACGAACAATTTAAGGTTGGCGGTAATGGTGTTGGCCTGATTGTTTAATTTCCGATCACTGCCGGAAAAGTGAAACTTCGGTGCAGGTGCTTTTCAGTTGTGTCGGGCTCGGTTGTCTGCGAGGGTGGGGCTTTATCGGATTCGAATTTGCACGAGTCTTTAAAAAAATTAAAAAAGACAAATTAGCATAAATAGTCCCAAATTATACATCTTTAGTAGAATTAGTCCTAGTGAAATTGATTTCTATATTATATAATTATTGTGAAATTTTAAAAATAATTGTTAATTTTTTTAAAATTATAATGATATTTATTTTATTATATTATTTTAAATTATTAAATATGAAAAAAAAAATTATATCTGCTTAAAATAATAAATGCAAAAATATCTTTAGATATTTTACCAAAATTTTCCATAATATTGGGAGTTTTTATACCAATTTGTCCAAAAAAGAGTTAGTTAATTATATTTATTTGCTATTAAACACTTGAAGTTCAAGTTATTCTTGATTTGGTACTCCATTTTTATTTTATTTACATCTTTTGACATAATGTTTTTAATTTTTTCAATACTACTCCCTCCATTTACTTTCTAAAAAAACAAATAAAAATGATTTTTTTAGGTTAAAAAAACTAAAATATCTTAAAATTTTACTTTCTTATGTATGCAATATTGCAAGATCAAATTCATACTCACGTTATAACTTTACTTTGTTGAATAACCCCAAGATGCATGCAAGATTGCAAGATCAAACTCATATTCACGTATGTAACAATTTAAGGTCAAACCCCACTCATAACTAGCCTCACAAGTGAACCAGCCAATAAGAACAAAACATGTTTCAAAATATGAACATTTTCCATTTATATGAATACCAACAGCAGATAAATATTTGTAGCATACAATGAATAAACCACTATTTACATCCAAGGATTGTCAAGTAGCTTTCTTTGATTTGTACATTTTGGCACAAAAGATATATATCACCATATTCAACAAGCTTAATGCAGCAAAAAACCAGAAAAGGTAATCAAGATGTCCTTTGTTTAAGTTATCTGGGATCCATCCAGGCTTACCTCCTTTCGTTGTAATGGAAGTGACCACAGTCAAAATGAAAGAGTTCAAATAACTTCCTAAAGAAGATGTCAGGAGTGGTAAAGCACTGCACAAGCTGCGCATGGCATCCGGCGATTGGTCGTAGAAGAATTCGAGCCGACCAATGTATGTAAAGATTTCTGCAACTCCAAATAAGCAATATTGTGGTATTTGCCAAAGGATACTGAGTGGAACTGAAACAGCTTCATCGTTGTTGACAAGTCCAAGTTCTTTAGCAAGTTGCAGTCTTTTGATCTCTACTAAAGCAGCAGCAGACATGCATAACACAGATATGAGGAGTCCGGTTCCCATTCGTTGTAACACTGTAAATCCCTTTTCCTGGCCTGAAAATTTTCTAGCAATTGGAACGAGGATTCTGTCGTAGAGAGGGATACAGAAAACCACACTGAGTACATCAAAAGAAGACAAAGAGGCAGGAGGGATAGTAAATGAACCGAAGGAAGTGTCCATCATTGTGCCTTGTTCAACAAACATTGTTGACAATTGAGCATAAACAGCAGAAATGACTATCCCAGATGCCCAGATAGGAAACATTCGGATCAAGATTTTCAGTTCCTCGACCTGTGTCACAGTGCAAAGCTTCCAAGGATTGGAGAAGTCCCCGGTCCTCTTCTCCTCATCAGAAATTACAGCAGCTTTATCAAGGAATCTGCACCAAAAACAAGTACTGATAAAAAGAACTCGAAATTTTCTGGCCATCTAGACTTTTCAGTGCACAACATAACAAGAACCTTTAGAGCAAAAATAGAATTTGAAAAAATTCTGAGAAGAACACATTCAGATATCTACATGCTTCAGCATATTGTCATCCAAAGGAAAAGGAATGATTTGTGTAAACCATAAATATCAATTCAGGCAAAAACACATCATGAAGCCAAATGACTGAACTGAAGTAATAATGGTATCAAATTGACGCCATATTTAAAGATGTGAACTGACATGAGCAATATATGAAAATCTAGAGGGCTAAATTGGTTCAAACAGAGAAGAAAGTCAGTTGGGATATTCTATTGTTAAGTCTCTATCAGTTTAAACTTTTAGAGTAGGTTTAGGATCCAAATCTTGTCTTTGCCCCTTATTTGTTGATTATTGTTCATACAAAAATTTGTGTCCGGCCCACACGTAAGATGGTAGAAAAGTGTTAAGTGGTTTAAACCTTGTTTATCACCTTAAATTTTTACTTTTATAGTATGTGACAATTTAGCTCTATCTATTAAATATAAATAAGAAGATTATGAAGTCTAAACCAAAAAAGGGATGAGAAAAGATCGGTTTCTTCAAATGAAGCATATCAAGGCATAGATGAACAAAGCTGTATGAATATCATGCTGCATAGTGTAACTGTGTGTATTTTGGAAGCTATGAAATATGGATTATGAACTACAAAAATTAAAGTTAAATATTCTAAGAACATAAGATATTAAGCATAAGAAAAGTACTTTAGCTCGTCAGTGTGTAATAGCTTACGACTTCCTTTAATTGCAGAGATTTTATCTGGTGTTTCATGCAGGAGACTACTATCCTGAGGAGCTTGCAACTTCCACTTCTGACAAGATGCTACTAAAATCTGACACATTCTTGTGATAGGGCTTCCTCCAGGTTTCTGAAACCTATATCGAGGTGTGCCTAAATAAAAAGTCAAAATAGCAATACCCATAAACAATGCAGGAATTCCGAACCCAATGCCCCAGCCAGCATTATCTTGAATCCAAACAATCAAAGTGCTTGACACCAGAGCCCCGATATTGATAGAAAAGTAAAACCAATTGAAGAAAGATCCTTTCTTCACTCGCTCTTTAGGATCTGTATCATCAAACTGATCAGCACCAAACGAGGAAACACATGGTTTAATTCCACCAGTTCCAAGTGCAATCATATAGAGACCAAAGAAAAATATAGCATATTGAGCAGGAGTAGCTGGTGGGCATACTGAATCCACACATTCAAGAGGCCTAAAAACAGGAAGTGATGCTGACAGAGTTAATGTGCACATACCCTGCATCATAAGGATCATCAGTAGAGGAACAAGGTTCAACAAACATTTTTTTCATTTCTTAACTACCCAAAAAGGGAAACAAATGCTGCATATACTTAAACATGCTTCCACTGATACAAAAATCAAAAATGGTTTTTACAATTTAAGGTAGATGTAGTGCAGATAATGTCTCAGGATTTTATAGTCCAGAAGAGCAGAAAACACCTTATTTATGCATAGTAATTACATAACCCTTATGCATATAGTAATTACAAACCAAAACCTTTCAATGATAGTATTAACCAAATGACAAATTTTATCCTAGATCTTTCGGGAGAACTTTTAGTGGTGTGATGAATTTCACTATAAATCTAGGTTTCCTGGCCATCAACAAACGAAACTTTCAAGAATCAAAATTGCATCCAACTTAGCCATGGAAATCATTCAACACTTCACAAAAAAAGAAAAGAAGAAAATAAAGTCGAGGTAAAAGAAGTACGATGAAATATATAGTTGAGAAGGCAGCAATTGTCCAATATTTTCCCCAATATGCATCTGCTAGCACAGCTCCTATAATAGGAGTTAAGTAACAAGTGCCTTGCCAAGTACTGACATTTCTTGCAGCTGAAACATTTCCTTCATGTAATTTCTTTGTCAAATAAGTAACAAGATTTCTGGAAATCCCGTAATAGGCCAGTCGTTCACAACATTCATTACCTATAGGAATTCATAGTTTAAGTTGAAGTTGAATCAAACGAACAGTCAAAAGATCAAGAAAACAAGCCAACAAGTACTGAGGATTACCAAGAATGAAGGGACAAGCTCTCCAGTTTCCAGTGTTGCTCTTTAAAATGGGTTCCCCATCAAAGCCAACCGAACCATCTCCAGTATATAATCCACTGATTTCACTCTGAAAAAGACATAAATTGAAGCAGAAATAAGAAGAAAAAAAAAGAAAAAAAAAAAAACAGTTCAAAATCTACGGTATTGTCTACTAAAATCCCATGAGATCTTCACAAGCAGCACTATTTTCATCAAACATCAAGAATAATATATAGAATTATACACCCCTTTTGAGCCCAAAAATAAAAATTCAACAGCACTCAAAGGAAAATTATCACTAATAAAAGACATTACCAAACAAAACAAACAAAAACCCAAATTGGAAGTATAAGTGGAATCTTCAGACTGAGCTCAAAAGATTCATTAAAGCTGAAATTCCAGAGTCAAAGCCAAGAAACTAAAATCCACTATAGCACAAAAAAAATACACTTGAATTAGCAACAGACTTGACTATACTCACAGATTCTTATCAGAAAATCGAAAATTTTTCCATCTTTTGCATTGCATGCAACCACTACTGAATACAAATAATTTTTTTAAAAACAAAGAAGAAAAAAAACAAAAAAATAACCTGAAGAAGTTCCTCTTCCACTAGTAGTAATTCATCATCTTCTTCAGTACCCATCAAGAGAAGTTGAATATTTTCTCCTGCTTCGGAGCCTCCGTCTGATGAATTATTTCCAAACTCTGCAGTAGGAAAGTTCAGATAATATCAATACAATAATATACTCTAAAATATACTTAAAAGTTAAAATATACTCTCTCTCTCTCTATATATATATATATATAGTAAATAAAAAAATACAAAAAGAAAATTAATAATGACATTTTTATATAGTTTCTCTTTACTATAGCAAGTAAAAAATACAAAACAACAAAACGAATAATTATAATAAATTTTTTTTAAAAAAAATAATATTCTTTAAAAATTTGTCATGAAATAAAAATTTATTTTAATACTTAACTAGATTGAAAATTTTATTTATAAAAATTGTATGATTTTTCACGTAATATTCACGTAATGATTTTTTTTAGTAAAGTAATAATATTTTTTGAAAAAATATGATAAATGAATTTATTAATTTAAAATTTTTATAAATATTATTAAATAATTAAAGTAATTAACTTTTTTTTTTTTTTTTTGGGGAAAGATGGAAAAATAAAATTTTCAATTTTATTATTACATAATGAAAAAAATACTGTGAAATATGCAAGTTGATCCTCCAAAAGCAGGGAAAAGCTGCCTTCAAGTTGATGGGAAAAGCTGGAATTCCAGTTTTATTCAAGCTACTTTCCTCCAAAACTTATGCAAGTTGATCCTTAGTATTCCCATTTTTGCTGGGGAACAAGACTCTTTTATTTGGTGTCCCTCTTCGTCAGGGAACTTTTCTGTTCGATCCTCGTACAGACTGAATAATAAAGAGAAGTTTAGTGTTGCTTCACGGTTGGACAGGAAGATTTGACGGCTGTTATGAAAATCCAGTCTTCATGAACGACATAAGGTACTTATGTGGAAAATTCTCAATGGTGTGATCCTGACTAAAGATCGGATTAAAGGTTTTGTTGCTCTATCTGATCTATCTTGTTTTCTGTGTAATGCTTCTGTGGAATCTATTGAACATCTTTTGTTTCACTGCCCTGTCTATATTTTTTGCTGGCTTTTGTCTCCTTGGCAGCTTCTTTTGTGTCAATTTGCTGCATTGGGTCCTATGAAATGGTTGTTTATTTTGTTGGATGAAGATAACCAGTTTCCGTTAGATGTTGAGGAGAAACATAGAATGCTCCACTTTGGGATTATTTTGTTTGAACAGTTGTGGATGATCCGCAATTGTATTCGTATGGGGGGTGTTATTCCAAAGTGGGATGATGTGTCTGCAAGTGTTAATCGGTTGTGCTCTCAGTACTGGAGAGCTGCGAGGTAGAGGAGGACTGCCTCCAGAAAGCTGTCGGGTTCTTTTCTATGGAAACCGCCGCCTCTTGGTCAATTTAAATTGAATTTTGATGCTTCTTTGGTTGACGATGTAGGAATCACTGTTGTGGTGCTGAGGAACCATTTTGGTACTGTCCTAGGTGTTTGGATCAACCGCTTTTACTCTTGTAATTCGTTTTGTGCTGAGATGGAAGCGGCTATCCAACCCCTTATCGCTTCGGAGTTACGGATGGATTCTGCTATGTTTGAGGGGATGCTCTTGAGATTGTGTTGGCACTGGAAGGAGTGCAACTTAATTTTGATTGGCGCACTAAAGCTTCTTTAGACAAAGGGAGACTGTTTTTGCGTAAGCATATTTTGTGGTCTATTAATTTTGTTCATCGTGAATGTAATATGCGTGCTCATAAGCTGGGCTAGTAGTAGTTTTTCTGGTCAATTAGATGTAACTACTATCCCCCTAGTGTCTTATGTGATAGGGGTGGAACAACTGTAATAGATGAGGTTGTTGAGCCGGATGAAATATAGTACCTCATTTACCATAAAAAAAATGGAGTACAAACCTATTTTATAAAATAAATAATTAATTAATATATATATATATATATATATATATTTTTTTTAATTTTGAATGCATCTTTGTCCTTTTTGGGCAATTATTATTGCTAAACATTTCAATGCAATTATTACATTTTTTTTTTCTTAGGACAAACGTTGTGCTACATAAATTATAATTATAAACCTTGCCAAATTTCAGCAAAAAATTAAACCTTGCCAAATTATATCTTTATCTATAGGAACTAAAAAATTCCTATATGAAAAGTAAATTCTAACTACAAATGTTTGGCAACTGCATACATAATTATGAATTCAAATTTATAATTCTGCTTAACCATATTTATTATTGCATATATAAGCATGAATTCAAATTTACAATCTCTAACCGTATATGTAAATATAAATTCAAATCCACTACAAAAATAAATATGAGTTCAAACCACAACCTCACTTTTTAACAACTACATACGAGAACTTGCAACCACACTTTTTAACAAGTGCATACTTTTTAACAAGTGCATACTTTTTAACAAGTGCATACGTGAACCTGCAACCTCACTTAAACAAACACAAATAAGCAAAACAATAAGGGAAAGTTTTCATTGATGTATGCACATTCTTTCTTTTGCCTTTGAATTCAGAAGAATTGTATAGTTATAGTAACATAGAACAAAGTTACTTTTACTTATCAAATCAATGCTCAGACAAATTGAGCTTCTAAAAGAGAAAGAGTTCACAGAAAACAGCACCTTCAAGAACTCTTTTTTCTTTTCAAGTAGCTTTCTTTGATTTATATAGTTTTGCACAGAAGATATAAACCACCATGTTCAAGAAACTGAGTCCAGCCAACAACCAGAAGAAATAATCAAGATGACCCTTGTTCAAGTTATCTGGAATCCATCCCGGTTTTCCCCCTCGTGTTGTGATCATTGTGACAACTGTCAAAATAAACGAGCTCAAGTAATTACCTAAAGCAGTTGTTAGGAGGGATAACGCGCTGCATAAGCTTCTCATAGCATCTGGTGACTGATCATAGAAGAATTCAAGCTGACCGATGAATGTAAAAACTTCAGCAGCACCGAGTAAGAGATACTGAGGTATTTGCCAGAGGATGTTGAGAGGTACAGGAATTGCTTGATCGACGAGTTCAAGTTCTCTTGCCATTTGTAATCGTCGAATTTCCACTAGAGCAGCAGCAGACATGCAAAAGACAGAAATAAACAGGCCAATTCCCATTCGTTGTAACTCTGTGAATCCTCTTTCCTTGCGAGTAAATTTTCTAGCTATTGGGACAAGGATTCTGTCATAAACAGGTACCCAGATAATCACACTGATAACATCAAAAGTTGATAGAGAAGCTGCAGGGATGGTAAATGAAAAAATAGTAGTGTCCATCATTGAGCCTTGCTCGACAAACATTGTTGACATTTGTGCGTATACTGCAGAAAAGAGTATGCCCGTAGCCCAGATGGGAAACATGCGGATCAAGATTTTCAGTTCCTCGATCTGTGTTACAGTACAAAGCTTCCACGGATTGGAGTAGTCCCCATTTATGTTCTCCTCATCAGAAATTACAGCAGCTTTATCAAGGCATCTGCACCAGAAGCAAAAGCACAAACGAAAACCAGCAAATGAGTATTGGACCTGTAGAATAAAAAGCTTTCAAGAAAAGAGTGAATTCTCAAATATTTGTCCATTTCGGGGGCTATGAGAAAGATGATGTATTTTTAACGTAAAGTAATCGAAAAGCAAATAGAAATTAGAAAATAGATGTTAAGCATAAAATGTTTACTTTAATTCATCTGTATGTAATAACTTCCGACTTCCTTCAATTGCAGAGATTTTTTCTGGTGTTTCATAAAGAAGACTACTATCCTCAGGTGTATACAAGTTCCATTTGCGGCATGATGCTACTACAACCTGACACATTCTTGTGAGTGGACTTCCTCCAGGTTTCTGAAACCTGTAGAGAGGTGTACCGGAGAAAAAACTTAAAATAGCAACAGCCATAAATACTGCAGGGATCCCAAAACCAAGGCCCCAACCAGCATTTTCTTGAATCCAGACAATCAAACTGCTTGACACCAAAGCCCCAATATTTATAGAAAAGTAAAACCAATTGAAGAAAGATCCTTTCTTCACTCTCTCTTTAGGATCTGTATCGTCAAACTGATCAGCCCCAAACGAGGAGACACAAGGTTTAATCCCGCCAGTTCCAAGTGCAATCAAATAAAGACCAAAGAAAAATATAGCATATTGAGCAGGAGTAGCAGACGGGCATACAGAATCCACACATTCAGGTGGCCTAAAAGCAGGAACAGATGCTGACAGAGACAGTGTGCACATTCCCTGTACCATAAAATCCATTTTAAGTACGAAGTTCAACAACACGAATAAACTTTGTTTAGCCAAAAACAAGGAATACATAGGTAATTAAAGGACACCATACAAACATCCAAATTCTCCATAAGCAGAAAAAGGAAATAAACTTTTTAAGTTTTGAAAATTACAATGAAGTATATTATGGAGAAGGCAGCAATTGTCCAATATCTTCCCCAATATGCATCTGCAAGCACCGCTCCGATAAGAGGAGTTAAGTAGCAAGTGCCTTGCCAAGTAGTAACATTTCTTGCTGCTGAAACATTTCCTTGATGT
Organism: Cynanchum wilfordii; assembly: GCA_025388415.1. Classification (NCBI taxonomy): domain Eukaryota; kingdom Viridiplantae; phylum Streptophyta; class Magnoliopsida; order Gentianales; family Apocynaceae; genus Cynanchum; species Cynanchum wilfordii. Next base: position 1,818,028 of record JAHSUH010003438.1, read on the forward strand.
AGCTTCTTTGTGAGATAAGTAACAAGATTAGTTGCAATCCCATAGTAAGCCAATCTCTCACAACATTCATTACCTGTTGTTCCAATTTCAGCATTTTGTATGAATAAATGAACAGTCAGAAACTAGAAAATTGATTAAATAAAACCCGAGGAAGGATTACCAAGAATGAAGGGACAAGCTCTCCAGTTTCCAGTGTTGCTCTTTAAAACCGGATTCCCATGAAAGTCAACAGAACCATCTCCAGTATATAATCCACTACTTTCATTCTAAAATCAAAATTGGCAAAAGGGGAAAAACAATAAAGAGAGAATCACTTGCATATTTTATTTTATTTGCAGATATGAGATTATAGAAGAGTCCCTGGCGACAAAATATTTGTTTTCAGAGTGATCAAACGGAGTATTGTTTCCCAATACTAGACATATCTAGTGTGGCAGATATACAATATGTAACTATTTCACAGTAAGAAAATCAGTATCTAGAAATTTCTAGATTGTACATTAAGAACTAGCCAGTCTGCAATGAAACTTGGCTACAAACTGGAAATATTTTAATGAAAAGAAATGCATCCAGAAAAGGAAAACAAGATTGATGACAATCTTTCTACAAACTCAGACACATCAATCCACTAAATAGAGAAATCATTGCTGTCAGACAAGCAAAATTATAAATACGTGTCCTGATGCATGAATCATGCATACATAAACGCCATGAACAGGCTAATAGTATAAGTTTGATCCCATCTTGAAAACCATTTTTCATGAAACTGTTAAAATTGGCCCAATCAGACCAATGATTACAGCATCTGGCTGAGTTTTTCTTGCATATGAATTGTACGGAATTTGAACTATATCTCACCAATTAATAAAACAGTAGCTGATATTGCATTTTTCCAAATACAAACTGTCTTACATTTCTTTATTTTCCTTCTAAGTATCATCAATTAGGCATACTCTACTTTCATTCTTCAATAATTAGGGAAAGCCAATGTTCAAATTATTCAACTAAACAGTAAGGATTTCCCTGAATTTTCCAAAGAACTATGAGCATCCAAAAGCTGAATTCATCACCAAGAAAGTCACAGATTCAAAAATTGAAAAATTAGAACATTAGCACAAACTATCCCTTTTTATTTTCATAGTCATCTTCTCAAACATGTATCAGCAATTCAATCAAAAAATTCTGATTTTTAATCTGGGACATAAAACAAATAGATCAAACAGGAAAGTTCAACTAAAAAAAACACAATTGTTTCTCCACCAAAAGAGAAAACCCAATTCAACAAACATCAGAATTTGATATTCCCAACCCCTTTTTCCATCCCTTTTTCTTTACATCAAGCCACAACTGAACCCATCCAGCATAAACACATCATATATCGATTAATTAAAGAAGAAAAAAGTGAATGAAGAACCTGAATAAGCCCCTCTTCCAAGACTAATCTATCATCTTCTTGACTACCCATTTCACGCTTTCCAAACAAACACTGAATAGTTTTCTCTCTCTCTTTAACAGATTACGAATCCTTTGGACCGGAAAGGAATCTGATCAAAAGTATTTATAAAGAGAGTGACGGAAGAAAGAAAGAATGAGATGGTTTTTTTTTTTATTTTTTTATTTTAATTATTTTTATATTTGAATTTTTTTTCCTTAGGCACAATTATCCTAAATGGACCCAAATTCAAATACACATCTAAATTAATTTCCGTTCGGGTAAACTGATACTTTGAGGAAAGCCTCAGGTGGCCAAGAGCCTACATCGAGGTGCCAAACCTTCCCGTCGATGTGAACTCTTGGGGAAAATCAGTATATTATCACTAGAGTAACTTTTATCCGTTGAGCGACGACCCTTCCACTCAGGACCGTCGGATCACTAAAGCCGACTTTCATCCCTACTCGATGGGTGGGTCTTGTAGTCAAGCTCCCTTCTGCCTTTGCACTCGAGGGTCAATCTCCTTCTGGCCCGAGGAAACCTTTGCACGCCTCCATTACCTTTTGGCCCAAAAAGAAATTTGATCCCAAATTTTAAATTGATAAATATTTGAACTCAAATCTCTAAGTTAGGAAAGTTGTTACCGACTCACTTTTTATTTGGATTTTATTTTTTTTTTTTTTGGATTTTAATTTTTCTATGGAAGAAGTGGAAAAGAGCTGCGGATTGGGCCCACCAAAATATTTTTTTTTATATTTCTTTGCGAAATCCGATAAAACCTTATCTACTGTTCCCCATAACATGTATCGGAACTTGACGGAAGGAAGAAAAAAAAAAGAAAACTAATATATATATATATATATATATATATATATATATTTAATTGTATAATTCAATTACTTTGTGTAGAAAATAAAAAATAAAAAATTAATTTTCCGATATTATTTAAGTTAATTATGTGTATAATAAACATTTATTTAATTAATTATAAAACAACAAATGATGTGTTGACATGTAGCAAGAAAGATAAAATTAATATATGAAAAGTATTTCAACTAATTAAATAATATTACGTCACTATTGAAGTTTTTAACCAATCAAAATCTCACCTCTTTATTTATAAATAAAATAGAAAAAAAAAATAGTAAATAAAAAAGAAGATTATTTTTTTTTAAAAAAAATCATAACTTCTATTATGTCTCAAACTCATGACCTCTCATATCAAAAGTGAGAATGTTACCAACTGAGATACGCATTCTTGACACAAAAAATATATATATTATTAAAAAAAATTATTGATGGAAAAAAAATGAAAATAATTTTATTATTAAAAATATGTTTAGAAAGTCTAAACCGACTAATTTTCCAAAATTACTCTAAAAAACACTATGTTTTTCCAAAAGTAGTTGAAAATAATTTGAGGACAAGATTAATCCGAAGGTGCTGACGATTTGACTCATGTATGCAACTGTTTAAAATTTGAAGTTAAAGTTTTCTCGTGCGAGGGATCAACCCGACTCGAATGAGATTAGTTTGGATGTAAATTGACTTAAAAGTATTATCCCAAAATTTGGGACCATCTAAAACATCTCGTGTCCGGAAAAAAAAAATTGAGGACAAGATTAGTTTACTTCCTTGGTAGGTGACACCCTAGTTAACGTAGAACTCACAGATCCGTATCCGTGGTACTTTCAGATTCTCCCGACTCCACTTGACGTATAATAGATTCTCTAAGCAACCAAAAAAAAAAAAAAAAAAATTTATTCAAAATATGTAACTTTTAAAAAAAATCTCAAAATTTAATTCTAAATTTATTTATTTATATATTAAATAATAAAAAATATTATAGAAAGATTCATCGAATTATTATTTTTTATCTCGAAATTTTGATGATGATGTATGAAAAAAATAATAAAGGGATGATTGTATCAGTTGAATCGGTACCAAGTAACCTACAAAACAACCATGTAATCAATAGTTTGTCTTTGATTTTGGCCTTTCGACAGTCAAGTTAGTAAATGAGGGTTGGGGATATGAATGTTGCATAGTTTATTGGTCGGGAAAGAATATAACCGATATACTTCTGACTTACCTAATTAGACACGTGAAAGTGTTCTCTAAATTATTGACTCATAGAAAAAGCGTGTAAGTACTTTGGTAACTACTTTATCAAGGGTATTAAATGCAATATACCATTGAGTACGATCTTCATGGTAACTTGTACTTTACTTTGTCATATCACCTCGTATCACCTCGTATCACCTCGCTAACTTGGATAAGGACATGCTTGTAGCCATGCCACCATTGTCCAATGAAGCACTTTCATTTCACACCCTTCAATTATTATTATTATTTTTTGCTTAGACACGTGATGTCCTAGTTGGGTCCCAAACTATAAGAGAACACATTTAATCCAAATCTACATCTAGACTAATTCTCGTTTGAGTCGAGTTTGTCCCTTATCCATTCACCTTTTTACCTCACCTTATTTGGTGAGACTAATCCGGATTTGGCCTGCGGAGCGCTCGCAGAGTTCAACTCTTACTTGAGGGTGAGGGTCTAACCCAGAGCTTTTTTAACATGACGCTAATCACCCCGGGTGATTCGAAACCTCGACCATCCGCCTTGGAGGAAGCATTAGGAATCCGCGCACCAACTCTCCCACCGGGTTGATTTTTAGGATCATTTGTACATTCATATCCAAGGAAAAAAAAAAAAAAAAAAAAAAAAGTTCCAAGGAATCAACATTTTTTTAATAAAAGTTTTCCTTTATCTCCATCTCTTTCTTTATTTTTTCTGGTTATATTTTTATCTTATATTTCTATAATTTTATAGCATAATATTATATTTATTGTACAGAAAGTGTAATTTAATTATTGACAATTTAAACTTATGAATCCGAGTTATATTGAAGGTGATTTTCGAAGGTTTTGGGCTTCAAGAAACCACAACGAGATGTTTTCAATTTTTAGGTTAGCCCATGGGCCTTAACTTTGGACATTGGCCCGTTTACATACTTCTTGCCCATAATATTATTATAAATTGAACATTTTTCTTCTTCTTTTTATTACTATTTGTGGATAATAATTATTATTATTATTATTTTTTTCTTATCGTTCGGGTGTCTTGGTGGGTCCCGTCACTGAATGGGTACTTTCAAGCCATTCCACGCCCGGACGTAATCTCACTTGCTGATTTGTAGGCACCTCATTGGGTGAGACAGCTGACCAGATGATTTAACATTTTTTCATACCCGCTCGCTGATAATTATTATTACTATTAGAAAACATATGTTTAGTAATTAAACTGAAATATTTCATATTTTTTCTTAAATAATCATTTAATAGTTCTTTTAAAAAAAAATCATTATCAAGTATAAATTAAAAGACCATGATTTTGAATCATGTTCAAAATAAAAGTCTGGAATTAAAAAAAAATAAAAAACACATACACAAACAAACACAAAACAAAAGGGTTGTTCGCTCGAACGAAGATTAGTCTAGATGTAGATTGACTTAAATGTGCCTCTCATAGTTTTTTTTTGGAGAAATCCTACATTTTATTGTGTCTCGAACTCATGACCTCTAAGTCATAAGTGAGGCTGCTATCAACCGAGTTATGCCTTCTTAACGCCCGTCCATAGTTTAAGACCTATTTAGGACACCTCGTGTCAAAAAAAAAAAAAAAAAACAAAATGGTTGTTTTAATTTCTTCAAATAACATAAATTAAAGAGGTAGAAATAGTAATATTAATGGAGGAGAAAGAAAATTGCTATTTTTGGAACAAATAATAATAATAATACTAATTATGGATTAGAGATGTAAAAGACTAACCATGCTAAGAATGTATGGATAATGCTACAATGGACATCTATATATATATATATATATATATATATATATACATATAATCAAGTGTATATCTATATATACTTAATATCAAAATATTTCGTTGAAAAAAGTATGATTCAAATGGATAACATTTACGTGCATATATAAAATTATTATCAATTAAATTAGATTGTATCTACAAAGCTATGTTGAACATTTGAAACTTTGTATATTATCTTTGTTACAAAGAGTTGAAAATTAGATAAATATTTAGGGTTTATTTGATCAAATTTTTTTAAAAAATTATATTAAATATATTTTTAAATTTTAAATTTTTTTTTAAAAAAATTTAATATTAAATTTTAAAAGTTTAAACTAAATAAAAATCATACAAACTTGTCCTGCCTTCTTTTGTTTTGTGATTTTGTTAGTTTTTTATTTCTCAATTTAGCAATTTCCATATTAGGGATTCATTATGTCCCAAATTTGTCCGCTAATTCATCCTTTCTAATTTGGGAATAACTATAAAACAGAATATATTCCGTTCAAATTCGTTATGAATTTTACTTTTACTTATTCTATTCCATCCCAATTTTTTATTTTTTATTTTTTATCCAATTGGAATGGAATTTAGAATAAATTCTTTTAAAATAATAGTTATTAGGGTTGCTTTCATCCTAAGCTTATCCCTAATTTCAAGCTAATTTTGTTTAAAAAATATTTAATTTTTCAAAATAGGTTGAATTTGTGTACTTTACTTAGGAGATCGATGTTTAGGTCGTTTTATAGGTCTCCCTTTCACCTTACGTGGCTTTCGAAGCTAGATCCGGTAAATGGTTACTTCGCTTTTCTATGTCATGTAAGCAGTAAAGTGTAAACTCTTGTACTTCGGCTTTCGAAGCTAGATCTAGTAAATGGTTACTTCGCTTTTCTATGTCATGTAAGCAGTAAAATGTGAACTCTTGTACTTCGGTCCAAACTTGGAGCTTGAAGTGTCATCTCACTTTCACTCCACGTGGTTTTTGAAGTAGATTTGGTCAATGACTACTTCGCTCGTCTATGCCATGTCGGGAGTAAATTGTAGGCTCTTGTACTTCGATTTAGACTTGAAGCTTGAAATGTCACGTCGATGTGGTCTTGTCATAGCCCTTATTTAAAGCAGAGCTCCCCACGCGGATTAAATTGTTCTTATACTTTATCGTTCAAGTATTTAATGCCCCTCATAAATGTGTCGACCAAAAGTACTCGAAAGCATGTTCTGCTAGAATTTCAAGACTAGAAACACTTGCAACGGTCAAACCACGTTCCATAGTAGTAAGAAAGGGAGGATAATTCGGATGAAAGTTGTTATACTCAAGGCACAAAGCACAAAGCACAAAGCACAAAGCACAAAGCACATTCTTTCTTTATGATTCTCTTTAACTCATTTAAAAATGTCCATATATCCTATATGTGTATATTATTTTCTTCCTCCTTGATTCTTCTACTGACTTAATCATCGGAAGGTCTTGATAGAGACAAATCTCTTTTCGAAACTTATTCTTGCAAGACTCGGCTTCACAACTCACCTGTCTACTTGAAGAACTTCCATCATTAGTTTCACTAACTCGCAATTTGCTTCTTACGTATCTTCTTTTTTATTTGTACTTTCTTTCAGGTGCATAATCGCTTTTAGAAAACACGTAATTTGAAGCAAATTAATATTATTTGTAAGTTATAATAAAATTTAAAATCATTTATTATATGAAAGTAAAAATTAAAAATTAAAAATTCCCCACACAAATGTCAGCTTGTGAAATTCACATGGAATTGGGTTAAAAGTATAGAATAATTATTAATTTATTTACAAAAAAAAAGAAAGAATAATTATTAATTTCAAAGAATTTGTTCTAACGTGCAGTACCAAAATTTGATAAGATATTATTCTTCAAAAGCTTTGGTTCTATTTTCAAATAGTTGACCATTAATAATTTACCAAAAGAATAAAAAATTAAATCACCGTTCATATTTAAATTTTAACTTTTTTTTTTTTTTGTTCTTTATTCTGTTTTCTATTCGATATACATATATATATATATATATATATATATATATAATATCTATATTAATTTGCATATATATTTATATCAATTAAGTAAAAAAAAAAAAAAAAAAAAAAAAAAAAAAATGTTGTTTTTTCATATTAATGATATATAAGGATGAAAGAAAAGGGTGTTTGATTAGTATTATTTATTTTTTCAAACAATTTTGAAGTTTATTTATGTTTGTATTAATTTTTAAAATATTAATTAAAAAATGATAATGAAATTACTTATTTTAGACGCTAAAATTTTGTAATTTTTAATATTATTTAATTAATTATGAAGTTAATAAAATGAAGATATGTGATAAAGATAACAACATAAACCATAAGGTAATGTCTCTGTCAATCGGATGATCATCTTGATCACCTCTTCATCAATAAATAGAAGACCAAGATGAGCATTTGGAGATGGATCATATCAAGAAAAAAAGAAACTCTAGCGCATCCCCTTCGGGGTCATCAATAGTTTCAAAAGCCAGCAACGAAGCTTTTTCAAGATCAAGTCCAAAGACCCTCGAAGTTAAATTTATTCCGAGATCAAGTCCACGATCCTAAAAAAAGAAATCAAATCAAATCATTTGATGGATTGAGATCAAGTCAAAAAGGCCATCGAATCATGACGAAAAGAATCAAGTGACATATACAAAAATTGGAGGCCAACATGAAATATTTTTAAAGAGATCAAGTCCAAAGACCCTCGAAGTTAAATTTATTCCGAGATCAAGTCCACAGTCCTAAAAAAAAAATCAAATCAAATCATTTGATGGATTGAGATCAAGTCAAAGAGGCCATCGAATCATGACGAAAAGAATCAACTGACATATACAAAAATTGGAGGCCAACATGAAATATTTTTAAAGAGATCAAGTCCAAAGATCCTAGAAGTTAAATTTATTCCGAGATCAAGTCCACGGGGCCCAAAAAAAATCAAAATCAAATCATTTGATAGATTGAAATCAAGTCAAAAAGGCCATCGAATCATGACGAAAAGAATCAACGGATATATACGAAAATTGGAGGCCAACATGAAATATTTTTAAAGATATATATTATTATTATCTTGTCACATAAATTTTTGATTATTATTATGATTTATATTTTTACAGATATGATCGAAAATTTATGTTTATACTTATCAATTCAAATCTTTTCACTTATATTTTTTTTTTTTTTTAAAAAAAAAGATAATAAGTGTAACGATTATAATTAAATTTTTGGTATGCCAACTTTGAGGACCAAATTATTATAAATTTCAATATTTCTTGGCGTTAAAGAAAGTGAGTACTTAATTAGTTCTTGAATTTGTCTAACAAGAATACGCAATTTTCCTTTAACGGTTGAAATAATTGGAATAATATCGCATTTCCAAATAGCGCAGCAATAGATTGAACCTCCCCTAAATAAATCCTTTCATTGCATTGTGGGGGATATGATGCCATGCATGACCCGCATCAAACAAATCTACCGACTTAAATCTTGGAAATATAGGAGGATTTTTGGTCAAAACAATTTTTTATTAGACCATCTATTATTTGGAGTTATTACGACTCCAACTAATCTAAATTCGGGTGAAATTATGTCCGCATAGTTCAATTTTTACCCGAGTGAAGGTCTCACTCTGACTTTTACATGACACTTACAGTGAATCAAACATTCACGATGCGTTTTCCTATTAAACTTTAGAACTGGGACAATGAAAAATTCTTCTCTTAAGGAAAAAAAAAATATATATATATACTCCTTTCGTTTTCTTTTTATTTGTCATATAAAAAAAAAGGGAAAAAAATCTTTGTATATTTTAGTTGAAAAGACTGATATAATGTTTTACTTTAGTTTTGTTAATAACAATAATTAATAAGTATAAATTGTAAAACATTAATTATAAAATATTAAGAAAATAAAACATCAATAAAATACACTTTGATTTTTTAACGTGACGAGTAAAAATAAATAAATAGGGAAAATATATAGTTTTGTTTAACACATCTCAGTGATATTATCCGTTTTGGTACATTTTAGATGTAGTTTATAAATTTTAAACACCTTACTAAGTAAAATAGTTTCAACCCCGACTAAATAATCACTCAAATATCTTGTAGATGAGTGTATAAGAACTTAATTTACAACAAGTTACACTTTTTATTTTTATTTTTGAAAAATTTTGACATCTAACATGTCTCGAATTTATAACTTTCAATTTATTATGTAAATTTCCTTTAACCTTATATATAGAGATTTAAAGAAGAAAGTATTTAATATTTTTTCTTTGCTTTTTTACTCTATAAATTTTTACACTTTTAAATGATAAAATTATAATACTTTTATTTAAAAATTTAAATTTAAAATAGTATTTACTATTTTTTATCAAATAAATATTATTTATTTATTTTTAATCTCGAAACTTTATTTTAAATATTATCTAAAAATACATATCATTCATAAAATATTGATAAATAATGAGATTATTACCAATTCATTTCCACTAATTATTTTTCAAATTGGAAAGAAATTAATATTTATTTTAAAGTAGAATATAATATATATATATATATATAAACTGATTTTGTTTGGCAAAGACCAAGTCCTTAGTGTTCATAATTTTACTGTTGAAACATGAATTGTAAGCAATAAGAAGCTTTGACTATTGACTTTTCTTTTGTCCCTTTTGACTTTATTTTAAGGCTCCACACTGAAAACAATTCTCTATCTCTTGATATAATAAGTCAACAAAGATACCCATTCCAATAGTTGACTAACAAACCGTTTCAATTAATATATATATATATAATTATACTAGTTTAAGAAATAATTATAATTAATCAGTACTAATTAATAAACAGAAATTTGTTTTGGGTGCTGGTTTTGTTCAAGACAAAATTTGTCAATGCTTGAAAATTAGAAACAATGACCACTTCATAATTTCAATCACACTATTGAATTGATTTATTTAATTAAAAAATTATTAAGGTCAGGTAATTGGACTAATTTTATTTGATGTTTGACTGATAATTAATTTATATACATATATATATATATATATATATATGATCTAAAATAAATAAATTTATATTCTCTTTATTTCTTATATATATATTTTCATATCAAAAGTAAATTATTCTTTACATATAATAATTACACAATTCCTATAAATAGTAATTACAAAACTAAGATAGTACTTACTACTAACTTAATTAGACAATCTCGAAAAAAGTGTATTAATTAAATCAATATATATATATATATATATATATATATATATATATAAAGTATAGGATCAATTGAATGATGAACCAATTGGCAAAGAAATATTAAGAAAATGAAAAGTGAGATAAGGAATATAGAAAGAAGAAGAAGAATATATATATGTGGGAAGCATGTTTGCTTTCGGTGGGTAATAAAACCAATGGAGAATTTAGGTTTTCTTGGGCATTGTAAAGTTAAAAGTGGCTTTCCATTTATGCATACTAATTTAGCCGCTGGTTTTTCCACAACTCCAACTAAACTAATTACCCACCCTTCAATCAAAACAATGTTATATATATATAACTTACCAAAAAAAAAAATTATATATATATATATATATATATATTCTCCTTTTTATTTTTTTTAAACATTTTATTTGTTGACCCGTTATTCTCATCAACTAATTTGAGAGAGATTTATGAGAGGAAAACTCCTAAAACTATAACATATAATTGAAATTGCAGTATAAAGTCATCCTCGACATGTGTCGAACTTAGGTTCCTCACTTGGCAGACCATGTGAAACACCTAAGTAAGGGAAGCCAAACCAACTAGGCTATCATTTTTTTACCTTATCGACTTATTCGGAACAAAAGACAACAATATGATCAAATTACAAAATCGGTAAAAGTATAATCGATAAAATAAGGAAAAGAATGTATGTATATATATGCCTAATTAATTAGTTAATTTTTCATTTTTTCCCCCAAATGATATAGCACATATAAAACATTATTATAGCTCAATTTTTAGTCATATGATAACATTACACAATTTCACCCTTATTTTGTAAGAAGATAAAAAATGAAAAAAAAAAAAAAAAAAACACCCATACTGTGTGCCACAAATCCAATTTTACCTTTCAACCAAATCCATGGGTTTATACTACTTTTCACAAAGAGGTGAAATTACTATTAGTTCTTGGTATCGTAATTTATGCAAAAACTTGATCACGTTTCAGCCCACGTGCATTCTTCGTGTATAAAAAAAAAAAATTTACATATTTTACAAAATTTGGATTCGATTCTAATTGTATTAATAAAATCTAACTCATACATAGCAGAAGATTTTACGTTAACTCTTACATATGACGCTTGAAATTGTATTAGTTCTTGTATCCCTCGACCTCCCGCTCCGATACCATTGTAAAGAGTGATAAATTGCTATATACTTTAAAATCTTAAGCTGATAGAATGAGATTAGATTTATTCTCTTAACAGTAACCTCGTATAACATTTACACTTTCTCATTATGCAAAATGTTAAGATAATAAATTTAACTTCTCTCTATTAGCTTAATTTTTTCGAGTATGTGACAATTTATCACTCTTTAATATGTCATTAGAGAGTTCGAATCTTAACTATTAAAATTTAATTTGTATTGTTATTAAAAATTGTCATTGACTCATATTTATTTGATTTGTGTATACGTGTTGAACCTTCTTTATATATAAAATTTGTACATATAAGGACACTTATATTATTTTTATATATATATATATATATATATTGTATAACTTTCGAGTATTTAATAACCATTTTAAATTTTGACTAATTTAAAATCGAGATTGCTTACAAATGCATTTACATATTATATATGCATATAATATAAACACATATATATATATATAGGTTGTATCTAACCATGTGGCTCTAGTCCAATGTGTACAAGAATTGAATAGTCTAAGGTCAAAAAGTTCTAAGAACATTGAAAATAAGTCTTTGCCATATGTAATGCACCGTTCGTTGAAAAAAGCAATTTTTATTTCATGAAAAAGTCGTACAATATTCCTTGTTCTCGCCGCGTACCCAAAAAAGAGAAAAAAACAAAAAAAATTTATTATTGCATTTACATTTCTTCACAAACGGAAATTCCGACCTATAAATATCGGAAGGTTTCCTCTTCTCTATACCCATTCACAAGCAATCGTTTCAAAGAAAACAAAAAAAAAAAAAAGAAGAGAAAATTCTCTCTCTCTCTCTCTCTCACACACACACACACACTCTCTGTCTCTCTCTACATTTATTGAGAAAACATGGTTCTTTCTAAAACCTGTTCTGAATCTGATGTTTCTGTTCATTCCACTTTCGCTTCTCGCTATGTTCGATCTTCTTTTCCTAGGTAAACTATATATATTCTTCATTTACATTACTGGTTACAGTTTCGACTAATTCAAATTTAGTTTAATTGCACCCGAAAGTATTAACTCTTACTCAAAAAAATAGGTTCTTTTAACTTTTATTTAATCATCATAGCAAGTGTAAAACTCATAACCTCGTGTAACATTCATAAAATGATATTAATGCTTTTTCTCAATTTTAAAAATACATCTATAAATCAAATATTGTTTGAATATTGTTTATTGATTTTCTTAAGGTTCAAGATGCCGGAAAATTCAATACCGAAGGAAGCAGCATACCAAATAATAAACGACGAATTAATGCTGGACGGTAATCCAAGGCTAAATTTAGCTTCATTCGTGACGACATGGATGGAACCAGAATGTGATAAATTAATGATGGACGCCATTAACAAGAACTACGTCGACATGGATGAATATCCGGTCACCACCGAGTTACAGAACCGGTGTGTCAACATGATTGCCCGTCTTTTCAATGCACCGCTCGGAGATTCCGAGGCTGCCGTCGGTGTCGGAACCGTTGGTTCTTCTGAGGCTATAATGCTCGCCGGACTTTCTTTTAAGAGACAATGGCAGAATAAACGTAGAGCTGAAGGGAAACCTTGTGATAAACCCAACATTGTCACTGGTGCCAATGTTCAGGTATATATATATATAAAATATATATATATATTTTTTTTTAAAAAAAAGTAAATTTTTTTTTTTTGTTAATAGATGGGGATATAATTTTTATGCAAATATGCAGACTTCACGTAGCTATTGATCTTAGAAAATGGTGAGTTGATATTTTTATATATGTGGCTGTGTGTGTGACGTGGCCTCACCTCGAAAAACGTGTCTGACGTTGTCTATTTTGGTTTCTTGTTTTTTTTTAAGGTTTGCTGGGAGAAATTCGCAAATTACTTTGAAGTGGAACTAAAAGAAGTGAAATTGAGAGAAGGGTATTACGTAATGGACCCTGAAAAGGCAGTAGAAATGGTGGATGAAAACACCATTTGTGTTGCTGCTATTTTGGGTTCAACTCTCAATGGAGAGTTTGAAGATGTCAAACTCTTGAATGATCTTTTGATTGAAAAGAACAAAATCACCGGGTATGTTTAATTAATCCCTCCAATTTTTTTCTTGTCATATTAGAAATTTAACCTAATATTTCGTTATAATTAGGGTTGGAAAAAATTGACTAAAACTTGAATATATGTATATGTATTTGGACTAATTTTTATTAGGGATTGATTGGTTTTGGTGGGCAGATGGGATACCCCAATTCATGTTGATGCAGCAAGTGGTGGATTCATAGCTCCATTTTTATACCCAGAGCTTGAATGGGATTTCAGATTGCCATTAGTAAAGAGCATAAATGTAAGTGGCCATAAATACGGTCTTGTTTATGCCGGAATTGGTTGGGTTATTTGGAGAACCAAACAAGACTTACCGGACGAACTTATTTTCCACATTAATTATCTCGGTGCTGATCAACCTACTTTCACCCTAAATTTCTCCAAAGGTACGTAGAAACGTTAGAAAATTAAAGTGCAATTATTGATATATATAATGAATATTTTACAACTCATATTCGTTGATTGTCAACAAAACTTAGATTAATTAGTAATAGCGTCATTTATGACCTCTTAAGGTCATAAATTCGAGACGTATCTTTTTTATCTATGATTGTATATATATATATATATATATATATTGTCTCTTCCTTTGTCTTTCTCTCTCCTCTTCCACATCTCTTAAATTTGGTTCAATAATATTAATTCATTTCTTTGAAATCTATTCTTTATAGGCTCTAGTCAAGTCATTGCTCAATATTATCAGCTCATCCGCTTAGGTTTTGAGGTAAGAACTCTCCCAAACTAATTATTTCTTTTTTTTTTTTTTTTTTAATTTCTTTTTGAAAAATTGATCAATCCTTTTCTAATAATCGATTTATTAATATAATTCTTTATTTCAAAATTTTCATCTCTAAAATCCTTTTAACACTACAAACTTATCCAAAAAATTCAATGAAAAAATGACCTTACATATTGACGGAATATCGGTGTTAAAGAAACCTTATTGACTAATCAATTATTTTAAAAAAATCAAATTGATCAAATTTTCTTTTTTTCTTTTAATTCTTTTTATGGTAATGTTAAATTTAGAAGATTGAAATAAAGTTTTTATTGCTTTTTTTGAAAAAATTGACGAGTCCCTCTTTAAAAATCGATTCACCGATACGATTTGTTTGTGTATATAAGGTTCTTTTAACACTACAAAACTTGTATGTATTAACAAAATAAAGAGATCTTATTAACTAATCGATTATTTTAAAAAAAAATCAAATTGATCAATTTTTCTTTATTCTTTCTTTTTTTTTATTATTATTTTATTAAAATTTGTAATTATGTTTAGAAATTTGAAATAAATTTCTGGTGTCACGAATTATAGGGATATCAAAATGTGATGGAAAACTGTCGGGAAAACGCCCTAGTACTAAAACAAGGACTAGAAAAAACCGGCCGGTTCAACATAATCTCAAAGGACATCGGCGTACCATTAGTCGCCTTCTCCCTCAACGACAACCGCTACCACAACGAGTTCGAGATATCGGAGATGCTCCGGCGATTCGGATGGATCGTGCCGGCGTACACCATGCCGGCAGATGCACAGCACGTGACGGTTCTGCGTGTTGTAATAAGGGAAGATTTTTCTCGTACACTTGCTGAAAGACTTGTTCTCGATGTTATTAAGGTTTTGCATGAACTGGATGCACTTCCGTCAAGATTAATGACCGTTCCGAATATGAATGTTCATACTGTTGTTGTGAAGAAATCCGACATTGAAAAGCAGAGGGAAATTACTGATGTTTGGAAGAAGTTTGTGATGATGAAGAAAGCAACTAAAGTTTGCTAGAAAAAAAAAAAAAAAAAAAATTATGGTTTTTTTTTTGTCCCCTGGTTACTGATTAATTAATAGTTTATTGATAAGAAAAGAGGAAAAACAAATATTTTGATTTTGATTTTAATTTATTTGTAATTTTATTTACTGAATTTGAAGACCAGGGTGAAGTTTTGTGTACTGATTAAGAATTAAATAAAGATTTTTTGATATATCATTTGTTTTTGTTTTTGTTCTTCCTTAACTTTTGTTACATATTTATTACTTAGATTTTGTTACAATCTTAGACTCGTGAGCTTACGACGTGATTACTAATTTAGCTGCATTCAGTTAACTATTTTAGTATCGTTATTATTGTACTAAAAAGATATTTTGAGGTTTTAATATTAATAGATATATATATATTTAAGATATAAGATTAGATATTTTGATTTTATTTTCAATTATGTTAAAGGGGAGTACTATTTTTAATAAAAAATATTACACTTAAACTTATAAAGAATTAAATAAAGTTTTGATTTGTTTATGATCTTAATTAAATTTGGTTACTAGTAACTCCAGCATGTAAATTGATAACGAGTTTTCCTAATTTAAGTAAAGTTTATGGTTCCATCTTCGACTCATGTATTAACTATTTAAAATTTGACGTTAAAACTTTCTCTTGCAAGAGACCAAACCGGACTCAGATGAGAATTAATCGGATGTGGATTAGCTTAAATGTACACTCTTATAATTTAGAACTTATCTAAAATATCTCGTGTTTTTAGAAAAAAATTTAGTTATTAGTGACTAGACTCTGTATAAAGGGAAAAAAAAAAAAAAAAAGAAGAAAAACTAAGAGATCTTTACTTCCCTCACCAAAACTTCCACTAATGCCTAACTACTAACTTTCTTTACAAAGTAATTTCCCAAAAAAAAAAAAAAAACTTTTGCTTACAAAGTCTTTACAAATAATATAAATAAATCTCTTATTTTTTGTAATAATTTTATTTATAAATTGGTAAACTTTATAAATTTAAATTTTATTTAAAATAAAATTTTTAAAATTAAAAAAATAAAATAACAAATAATATAAAATAGAGAAAATGGTTCCCCATTAAGTGTTTGAGTAATAAAAATAGGAAAAAATGAGAGCAAAACAAATTATCTTTACTTATCATGAAAAAAGATTTACTCTCTCTCTCTCTCTCTCTATATATATATATATAGAAACTAATACTTTCAGACAATGTTTGTGCTCCACTGCCGTTTGTTTAATTAGGACATCTTTGGAATTAGTCAGTACACTAAAAAGACAAATAAAACAACCTTAATACTATCTTGTCTTCTATAACATATACATATACATATATATATATATATATATATCATGGAAATTTACGTGGACTCCTCTTTGAACACAGAAGAAAAGGGGTGGGGTGGAGGCGGGGGGTGTTGAGAGTGTGTTCACGCCTGAAAAGCATATAAATATAATATAAGACAAAGGGAATTGAAGATGGTAGAAGCTATTCATACCTTCTCCAAAAGCACAAAATCTACCTACAATCCGTTTGTTTAAATATAAGAAGTTTGATTTTCTTTAAATAAAGTCTCAAGTTCGAATTTTATGTATAAATGAATGAATATTAAGGAGAGTTTTCCCTAAAAAGGGTCCAACGTAAATTCGATTTTTGATTAATTAGAACTCAAAATAACTATGTAATACCGAAAAGTTAAAAAAAAAATAACACACACATAAAACTAAAAATTGTCATCTTCTCTACTTGAAAATTCTTCATTGTTTCTTTTTCTAGGGTTCATACCTTTCTCCAAAAGTATAAAATCAACCTACAATTTGTCAGTATAAATAAAAGAAGTTTGATTTTTTTCAAGTAAAATCTCGAGTTCAAACTTTATGTATAAATAAATAAGTATTAAGGAGAGATTTCCCTAAAAAAGGTTCAACGTAACTCGATTTTAGATTAATTAGAACTCAAAATAACTATGTAATACCGAAAAGTTAAAAAGAAAAAGGACACACACAAATAAAAAATGTCATATTCTCTACTTGAAAATTCTTCATTGTTTCTTTTTCTAGGGTTCATACCTTTCTCCAAAAGCATAAAATCAACCTACAATTTTTCAGTATAAATAAAAGAAGTTTGATTTTCTTTAAGTGAAGTCTCGAATTCAAACTGTATGTATAAATAAATGAGTATTATGAAGAAAATTTCCCTAAAAAAGGTCCAACGAAACTCGAATATAGATTAGTCGGACTCAAAATAACTATATAATACCGAGAAGTTAAAACTAAAAAATGTTATCTTCTCTACTTGAAAATTCTTCAAATTTTCTTTTTCTAGGGTTCATACAATCGTGCAATCAAATCAATCATTACATTGTGAAATTGTTATATAAGAACATTATCTTTAATTAGCATTCCACCACGTTGCCATTTTCAACCACCCCACTAATTCCATTTCACACTCTGAAAAAAAAAAAAAAAAAAATCACCATATATGGAAAACTATGTATTCTAGATTCTCAATTTTGTATGTATATATATATACATTTTAATAGTGTAGAGGATATAAGACAAATATTACAACTTACTATATATATATATATATATATATATATATTTTATTTGTAAGAGATTTTATAAAAATAAGAGACAATTTTTTCTAATAATTAGGACAAAATGTTACAATTTACTATATATAGTAAGAAATTTCTTAAGCAGCGAATGAAACATTGTCTAGCGGTTGAGTTCCCTTTGTTGGGGAAGCCACTTCAGGTCTTGTACCTGACTCAACCTTTCATTTAAAAAAAAAAAAAAAAAAAAAAAGAAAAGAAATTTGTATAAAAATAAGAAATTTGACTATTTCACATTTAGCATATGTCATTATAGAATTAGGCTCGGATTGTACATGTAAAGTCTAACTTTTATTCGAAAAAAAAATTAACTCTAACTCTTGCATAGCATTCAATAGGAGTGTCGAACCCGCAACCTCGAGAACTTTCGACCTATATATCTTAATATCATATGACAAATACATATTTCAAAAGTGAGATAAAGAAAATTACATAGAACCTTAAGATGTATAAGAAATATATATGTATAGTACTAAATCTCCTTTTCCTACCATGTTTTCTCTAACTAGTTCAGCCATTCTTTCACCTATAAATATGCAATAGTTTCAATCCCAAAAACCCAATTCTGCAAAGCAAAAATTACCATCACAAGTATATTCAAAACCTTAGTTTATTAACAAACACACAGATCATAACAACAATGGCGGTTTCCAAGAAAACATCAGTTTTCCTTCTGATCATTAATTTTCTTGTGTACCAAGCTTTAGCAGCAGGAGGGGCCGGGCCGTGTGGAAGAACACCGATAAATTCAGCAGCAGCAAGCTTAAGCCCATGTCTTGGTGCAGCAGGAAACCCTAGAATCAAAGTTCCGCCGCCATGTTGTGCAAAAGTTGGTGCACTTATACAGTCTGATCCCAGATGTCTTTGTGCTGTGCTGCTTTCTCCTTTGGCTAAGAAAGCTGGAATTAAACCTGCTATTGCTATAGGGATTCCTAAACGTTGCAATATTAGGAACAGACCTGCTGGCAAGAAATGTGGACGTAAGTATACATACATACATATATATATATCTTTCTTTGTTTAAAGAGTTATCGTAAAAATTTTTAAAACTTTTTTTGTGGTTACAAATGGCTGTCTTGTATTATAAGTTAGGTTTAATTATTGTCAAAAGTTAAACCATTATTTATAAATATTTTTTCATGATTCTAGTCTTTTTTTTTTTTTTTAAATCTATTTTGGTGTCCTCATACTATTTCCAAGTAATTGTTTGATAAGACATATATATATATATATATATATATATATATATATACAGTTGCAAAAAATCAATGATTAATCAGAATTTAGCCTAATGACGTGTTTTAATTATTAATTGTTGTAAAAAAGTCTTTCGGAGAAAAACTCAGAATTTGAATAGAAGATTATTTTCACTATTTTAGTTATTTCGACATATTTTGACTATTTTTTTTTTATATAGACCTTACAGCTAATCTATACATACTCTGTCATGATCAAACAAGTTAGAAACCATAAAAAAATGTTAATATTGGTTTTATTGTCCTAATTTAATGAAAAAATTAATCAAAATGTGATAAAAAAGAAAGTTAAAATTGTCACTAAAAAATATTATGAGAACTAAAAAGGACATAAAATGACCAATATTTTCTTATTTGTTGAGTGTAGTATTATATTAACTCTTGCAAACCTTTTAGTTTTATATTCTCTATATAAAAGACTTATACATTTGTACATACATATACACACACACACATATATATATATATATATATGAAAAGAAAATGATACAATTCTCTATTATCTTTATATAATTGTGAAATTTATAGAACTTATACCTTTTTTTTTTTTTTTTTTTTTTTTTGCAGCTTACATCGTACCTTAAATTGTAAGGAGGTAGCAAAGATGATATATATAATATATGGCGTTGGCTTAAAATCAGCTCTGGAATTAGAATATTGTACTAAATAAATAAAATGGTCATATTTCTTATATATGAAAATGACCCTATAATTCGAGAGATATATATTTTCCATCTTATGATATTGTAATGTTTTTAACTTTCATGTTTTCATAATTTAGTGATTGTCCTTTTCTAATTTCATTTTTGAAATAAATTAAAGTGTTACATTTTATTTTTATATATATTATATATATATATATATCACGGTTCACTTAAATATTCAATTTTTATATAGATTATTTAATATTTAGAGTTATTGTTCAAACTAATTTTAAAATTTTGACTTTTGTCATGCCCTCGATTGTTACGTAGCAATCACAACGAGAGTCTAACCAAAAACTCAGTATAGCAATTTTTTTTTCTTTTTTTGACTTATGACACAAGGTGTCTTAAATGGCTCTCAATTGTAGCCAGTTCCTTAAGTCATACACACATCTAAACTAATTTTTATTCGAGTCGGGTAAATCTCTTGCACGAGGTAAGCTCTAGCCTCAAAATTTAAATAGTTGAATAAAAAAAATGATTGCATTTAAATTTTAAGGGGAAAACCCAATATATATATATATATTAACCTCTTGATATTCAATAACCACTTTTTTGGAATCGAGCCGCGTCAAACCTTTTTTAGAAAGGGAACTCTGCTTCAGCTAATCTAGAATCGAGCCACACTAAACCTGTTTTAAGAAGTAAACTCTCTCAATACTTATTTTTCTATACACAAGGTTGGAACTCATAAATTTAATTTAAGAACCAAAGTCCTTCTATTTGGACCCAACGGGTTGTTGGTAAAAGCCCAATATAATTGTTGTTAAAATAGATCCAGTGACCCAGTTTATGCTGTATGCCTATAACATAAAAATATAATGGCCCAAATAGTTGGTAATTTTTACAAATTTCTTCTATGGGCTTCAAGGCCCATAGTCAGTAACAATTTTATAGTAATTTTTTTGGTCAGCTGTTGTCCATCATTTCGTAATCCAAGTCCAATTTCCGCTCAACAATTGATATATTATAGTCAAATGAGTTGTGGCCAAGTATTTAGCACTCATGCTCACAACCTAAAGGTTGAGGTTCGATACCCATTCAGTCATAGTGCTGCTAATTTCAGTCATAGTGCTGCCAGATCCGGTTTCAAACGGTTTCAAAAAAAAAAAAAATTGATATATTATATATATATTAAATTTAAATTTTAGGCAAATAAGGCTTTTTCAAAAGTTATGGGGCCATTTTGCAATTATTTTAAGGACAAAATTGAAAATTATTTCAAGTTATTTTTCTTTAGCTAATATGCATACATTGATACGCAAACCCACAAGCATATATACTTATATATTGCATACATGAAATAATTCCTAATGTTTAAGAAAAAAAAAGTATGAACAATTGACGAATTTAATTGCTAACCCTTTTTTTTGATGTTTGTAATCTTTTTCTTTCCTCTCTCTTTTTTTTGAAATAATTCGGGGTTTTTTCATCTATTGTGACTCGAATTAATAATTTTTCACACTTATAGATGGAAGATCCTTGTTGGAGCTAGATCGGTTTTCCTATCATAAAAAAAAAGGGTGGGATGAGCACCAAAAAGCTCCCGTGCCTAATTGGTAATTTTTTTTTTTTTTTTTTTTTTCTAAAGTTATTTTTTTTTATTAATTTTAGGTTTTGAATAAATGAGTTTATTTTTTGGAGATAGACCATTCATCACTCTCCTATTGTGACATCATTTAATAATTTTTACACTTATAGATGGAAGATCCTTGTTGGAGCTAGATCGGTCTTTCCTATCATGCAAAACAAGAGGGTATGAGCACCAAAAAGCTCCCGTGCCTAATTGGTTTTTTTTTTTTTTTTAAAAAAAAAAAAAAAAAAAAATAATCATTTGATATCTAAAGTTAATTGTTTTGATTAATTTAGATTTGGTTTAGCCCAGAGCCCAGTTCAACCATTGAGATAGCCAAACCCTGAGTTTAATTACCTTATGTTGGAGAGAAAAGACCGACAAATACAAAGATTGACCCAACATCAAATATAGAGCACCTTGTGACATTGTATATATTTGATTATTTATTTTTAATTTTAGATTTTTTTCATTGGCACCCAATGGGACCACTCTCCCACCTCCCCCCAAAAACCTGTCACCTTCAAAAAAACATCGGATAACATTGGTTTTTTTATTGTGTCAAATTAAAGAGTTTGATAATTTTTATATCGTATTAAAGATATAAAAACCCTTCATAAATTCTGCTAAATACTAAAAGTTAGATATTAAAAAAAAATAAAAATAAAAATGTAAAACAAAATGGTTGAAAAATAAATATGTACAAATTATTCATGAAAAAGTAGCTATATAAATATAGGGATAGTACTACAAATGTCTTGAATCGAATTTCCTTTGGTGGCTAATATCACATCAATACCATCAAAATTCAACTATTTTTCCACCAAAGTTTACTTCTGTCCCTTTTGGTTAGGTGAACCAACCCTATTTATATTCTTTTGTGTTTTTTCTGCTACATAATTTAAGTACACTTCAGTGAATATATATATATATATATAATGGAAAATAAATAAATACTCATTTATTATGATTAAAAAATGTAATAACCTGACTGTGAATTTTGTGACATTTATAGTCAATTATTTGTTATTGTTCTTATTGTAATTTAAAGAGATATTTTGAGTTAATTAGAAATATTTAAATTCATACTTATATTTCATATTATATCTTTACATACATGTGAACAAATGAGATGAAGTGTCACATTTACCCCTAAATGGCCTTGCGTCCTCGCTAGGGTCCAACTAAACAGAATTGGTTTAAACCCAAGATTAACGTGTGGATGTTTGAGATTCTAAATGTGACTATATAACACTTAGCTCCCATAGTTTAAGTTGACTATCTATTCTCGATAATAACTGTCACGACTCAAGCTTGTGAGTTTGTTTCGCAATTATGGAGCTACCTACACTTATGATCAACTATTTGACATCGTACTTATTTTCATTTAGCTCGAGGGCACAAGTGATCCGGTGATAAGCTACTTAAGTGAGATTCAAAGTTTGAATTCTTATGCATGTATAAAGTCGTTCGAACTTATTTTCTACAAGAGATATATTTAATTCAAATGAGAATTAATCTAAATATAAATATAGCTTAAATATGTCTTTAATAATTGATACTCATCAAGGACAATTCGTATCATAACAAATTATTTTCATTTATGCATCACTCATTATATACACACACATATATATATAAATTTATGTTATATGTATATGTGTGTGTGCATGTAAGAAATCACATTCCTGAGGAAAGAAATGGCATAATCCGGAAGATGCTTGACACTGATTTGTATTGTTGTAGAACTTCATGTCACAACACACTCTCTTATTACGAAAATCGTGTAGGCCTCATGGGTTTAAAACTTATTGAGTAATAAGCTTCAAGCCCCGATTAGTAACCGCTGAAAAATCTAATAAACGAGTTATGTTGGATTTTAGATCACAACATATATATATATATATATATATATGTATGTATGTTAAAGTTTTTTTAAATTTTGGGGACCTACTTTTAAAGGCTAAAATTCAAATATCTTCCTTCCTAACATGAACAAGCAGGTTTATTAAAACCTCAAAATTTCCAAGTCAAAATCAAAGCAATAACTCAACTTCCCTACCAAAAATGCCATGTACTATCCGGCAAATGCATGAAAATCTCCACACATAATAAAATAGGTACTATCCTCATTTTGAATTTTTCACAAAATTCATAATATATGTCCTTTAAGGTGCCTAACAAAATTTTACAAATCTAACCTTAAATCTTTTGCCATTTTTTTTCCCCTTTCAACTTGTCACTCTTATATATTTTATATAATATATATATATATATATATATATATATATATATATATATATATATATATATATATATGTGTGGTTATCGCTTAGTTTATAAAGAAAAATGTAATTATAACGAGAACATAATATTTGATTTGTTATGGTTAAACATTAGATCTAAGTTTCAAAGTACGATGAGCTGGTAAGAAGCTAATTTGACTTAGGTGAGATTGAAGGTTCAAGTCAAATTGTTCCCTTGTGGGAGGAAACTTTTTTAATTTTAAGAAATAAAATAAAGAATTAATTTTAAAAAATAATAAATAAACAACCTTAATAATAAAAAAATTAATTATATATACATTAGATATATATTAGGTTAAAAATATAATTTATTAAATATATTAAAATTACTTTTGTTATTTTATAATTATAATTTTGGTTTTGATAAATACCAAAATTTTTATACACATACACGACGTTGTTATATTCATTGATATGATAACTCTTCAATTTAATAATTTCATTTTTTAAATTTTAAACCAAACAAAAAGAAGGAAATAGATTCCTAATCATATTAGAATTTTTTCATAAATCCTTCACGAATATAATATATATATATATATATATATATATATATATATATATATAAATCAACATTTATTATATACATAACAAAAGAACAAGGCAGAAATATCAGAAGACATTGTAGATATATAAATTTTATTTTTATACATTTAAATATATAATTAAATCTCATTTATATATTTTAAATATATATTTATATTTATATATTTTATATATAAAGATTTTGGAAGATTTATATGCACCCGAAGAAATCAAATTGTTCGATCAAACCCAAAATACCTCTAATTTTATTTGTTATATAATTATTATATTCAATTTATATTTCTTGTAATTTTAAATTTACAGGAAATAAAAAAAAATTATTTTCTACATACATTTATCCTTTCTTCCTTTAAAATTATTAATTCGATTTAAATACTTAAACAAAAGTTTGCACCAATTAATTTCTTCTCCGACCTTCCAAAACCACCGCAGTTCATTTACCGGTTACCAATGTATTCTCCACAAAGTTTCACCACCTGTACATTCAACATTTCTGAGAGTTGAACTTTCCTCTTCTCACCGCCGTCGCCGCTGCCTCCGTCCCTCTCTCCCTCGCCCTCGCCGCCGCCGCCTCGGCTGCCATAGATATTCCACTGTTCTTCTTAATACTGGCCATATTCGTCAGTTCGGTCTTCTCTTACTTCGCCTATTCGTCGCATCAATGGAGGACACCTTGCTTTATGATGGTCCTAATTACACTTTCTGTTTGTTTAATCCGGCGACCGGAGTGTATCAAATCATTAAGCCATATATTTATAAATTTATTATCGAAAAATCACTCCTCTAACAAGATGGTTTTCGTGATTTTCTCTGGAAATTCTACTACTACAAATTGCCAATTTTTGATGTATGAATTCGAATAAAAAAGTTAGCATCAAACCTGGACAAATCTTAAATCCGAATCATCCATATTACAAGAATACCATGAAGCTTATTATTTGAATGATTCTCTGTATTGGTTAACAAGCGAAGATAAAATTTTGACATTCAATGTAAAAACAGAGGTTGCCGAGATTATTAACCTGCCGGAGGCGTCGTCCGGCGGGGCGGCGGCGGCCCCATAAGCCCATCCAATGTAAATTTTGGTGCTATTCGAGATGAACTTGCCCTAATTACAGCAGAGCGTAACGACAAGGTATTTCTTCATATCTACGATTTCATCAATGGAACATGGAAAATTGATAGGATTTTCGATTGTCATATTAGTCCGATCGATCCGTCGTCAAGTATTCTTCCTTTGTTTGGCGATGGAAATCAATTGATTTTGGCTAGGTTTTTGAAAGGGGAAGCAATTATTAAGGGAATTAGGGGCAACAATTCAAACAAAGTTATTCTTACTATTCCGATGGGGTCAAATCAATGGCGAAATTTGTTTCACTTTTTGGGAACCCTAACAGACATATCTAATTGTGTGTATTTAGTAAATGGTTTAAAGGGAATGAAAGACCATACTTAAGTTCCCGAAAGGCGTAAGTGAGCTGGTAAGAAGGTTTTTAACTTAAATGAGGTCCAAATCTCTACTTATGTATATATTGTTTAAAAATTGGCGTGAGTCTTCCTCCCGCTGGACCAAAGAGACCAAATTCGACTCCAGACGAGGATTACACTAAATGTGAATTTGACTTAAAGGTATCATCACATAGTTGGCCCAAAGACATACTCGAGTATTAAAAAAAAAAGACCATACTCGAGTTGATGAACTTAAACTCAAAAGGCATTTTGAAGATTTACTTTGTATCAACGAATGTTGTTCTTTTTAGACTAGTGATAGATATATATATATATATATATATATATATATATATATATATTACTTACGAAAAAAAATGATAGATATATATATTTATTTTTAAAACAAAAATTTGATAATATACAAAGATTATTTTTTCTTTTTGATTGAAATGGTGCACATAAATTATAAATTATTGTGACTTGAATTATCACATGGCTCACTTTAAGATATCTCTAAGTAGTATTAAATGGGGGTTAAAAACTTTTTACTCAATAACACATTTTAAACTCGTGAAACCCATTTGAACTAGAGCAAAGTGGACAATATCATTGTAAATATTATCATGATGAGAGGATATGTTGTGATTTGAAATATTATATCGCTCACCTAGTTGAAGCCCTTTAATCAATAATATGTTTTAAAGACGCAGATATTGATAGAGAATATTGTGTGAAATATATGGCTTATTTTCAAGACTAAGAAAATATATTTATTCTCCCTTGGCCTTGACTAATCAATCTTTGCAACATTATATCTTTTCAGGCAAATTGGAAAATTTGGTCCCTTAATTTATATAATTTTTGTGATTTGATCTCCATATTTTATTTTTTTGTACTATTTCATCCCCTAACTTAATAATTTGATAAATTTAATCCCTTAACTTAATGATTTGGTAAATTTTATCCCTTAACTTATATAATTTGGTAAATTTCATCCCACTAATATAATTTGGTAAATTTCATCCCTTAACTAATATAATTTGGTAAATTTCATCCTTTAACTTAATAATTTAGTAATTTCATCCCTTAACTTAATAATTTTGTAAATTTCATCCTTAACTTATATAATTTTTGGGATATCATCCTTAATAATACATTTATTAAATATAAATTTACAAATGTATAATATAATATCTTTGGTAATATACAAAATTTTTTATTAAATGTATATTTACAATAGTAAATGAAAATATTTTGTATTAAAATTTACATTTTTACCCCTTTATTTTTTAGTATTATTATTTTAATTTTAAGTTAAGGGATAAAATTTACCAAATTATTAAGTTAAGGGATGGAATTTACCAAATTATTAAGTTAAGGGATGGAATTTACCAAATTATTAAGTTAAGGGATGAATTTACCAAATTATTAAGTTAAAGGATGAAATTTACCAAATTATTAAGTTAAGGGATGAATTTACCAAATTATTAAGTTAAAGGATGAAATAATACAAAAAATTAAATAGAAATGAAATCACAAAAATTATATAAATTAAGGGGACCAAATTTGTCAATTTGCCTATCTTTTCATGATAAGATTAATTATGTAAACTAATATAACAGTAAAATTGAAGAGTTGTTAATTTTGAATGGTGTAAACTCTAGAAACTTTTTTAGAATTAATTAATTTTCATGTTGGAGATAATCGAATAGATTATTGAGTTTTCAAATTAGATATATATATATATATGTCATATCTGATTATATCTTTTAGTTAAATTAAATAATATTAATATCAAATAATTGATAGTTATATATGAGACTGCTAACTATTAAAGGTATATTTAAATTAATATATCTCGAACTCATAATTTCTAAAAAAATCATATATTATATATATATATATATGAGACTGTTATCTATTAAAATAAGATATGTTATATGTTATTGTAGAAACTGAAATTTTATTTATATATTTAATTATATTTAATTATATATTTAAATAAATATGAAGATATTGAAAGATTTTACTCCTGCAATGTTTGACACATGGCAAACTATAGAGAAGCATTTGAAGTGAGGTGGAAATCGGAGGTAAAATCGGTGGTGGCAGAGAAGAAAGGAAACTTCGACGATTCCCTTCGAGGATCGTCCATAGTTTCTAGAGCATCCTCCCTTCGAGATCAAGCCCAAAGGCTCTCGAGAAGTCAAATCCATTCGGAGAAAATCAAATCAAATACAGATGGATCGAGATCAAGTCCGAAGGCCCTCGAAGTTCAAATCCATTCCGAGATCCAGCCCAAAACGCCCCTCGGAAGAAATCAAAATCTATTGGATCGAGACAAGCCCAAAATGCCCTCGGATCCACGACGAAAAGAATCGGCGGAGAAATATAAAGATTCGAGCTCAATATCAAATATATATTATCTTGTGACATATATATTATTTTTGATTATTTATTTTGCAGATAATAATAATCGAAAAGAAAAAATTTATTGTTCACAAATTTGGCACGCCCAGTGGGACAATCTTTACCGCCCATCCCTTTTCGTCAAATATCATGGAACAGAAGGAATGTGTTTTGAGAAAAAAAAAAAGAGAGACCAATGAATCAACCTTCAAATAAAAAAAAAAAATCAAACTCAAGGGGGCAGATCAATATTGGTATTGCAACCTTGTCAAAAACTCCTTGACACGAGTGAAAACCGTCCATATTGATACAAAGACTCCTTGATACGAGTGTAAATTGTCTACATATAAAAAGATTCCTTGATACGAGTGTAAACTGTCTATAATATAAAAAAGACTCCTTGATACGAGTGTAAACTGTCTACAATATAAAAAAGACTCCTTGATACGAGTATACAATGTCTATATATCAAAGAAACTCCTTGATACGAGTATAAACTATCTATGATACTGAACTACGTTAGAATTGATTCCTAAAAGGTAAGAGATACGTAGGAAGCTTAGAACATAAAATTCTAAGTTCAGTCTTAAAAAAAAAAGTCAAAAATAAAGAGAGAAAAAAAAAACAAAAAAAAAAAAAAAAAAAAACAGAAATAAAAAAGGCAAATAAAATAAAAAAAGTCAGAAAAAAAAAAAAAAAAAAGAAAGTCAAAAAAATCGTATTTATCTATGAGTCAAATTGACTCAATTCGATTTTTTTAAAAAAAATTTATCTTTATCCCGTAAATTCAAATTTGAATCGTATTTATCTACGAGTCAAATTCAAGATAGACTCAAATACGATTTGATATTTATGAGATACTTTGAAACTTGTCCACGTAATAATTCTTCAAATTAACCCCAGAACAAGTTTCGGGGCAATTTTGTAGACACTGAAATTTTATTTATATATTTAATTATATTTAATTATATATTTAAATAAATATTGAAGATATTGAAAGATTTTACTCCTGCAATGTTTGACACATGACAAACTAATAGTCATTGGTTGTCACTCTCTTCATCTATAAATAGAGACCAAGAGAAGCATTTGAAGTGAGGTGGAAATCGGAGGTAAAATCGGTGGTGGCAGAGAAGAAAGGAAACTCCGATGATTCCCTTCGGGGATCGTCCATAGTTTCTGGAGCATCCTCCCTTCGAGATCAAGCCCAAAGGCTCTCGAGAAGTCAAATCCATTCGGAGAAATCAAATCAAATACAGATGGATCGAGATCAAGTCCGAAGGCCCTCGAAGTTCAAATCCATTCCGAGATCCAGCCCAAAACGCCCCTCGGAAGAAATCAAAATCTATTGGATCGAGACAAGCCCAAAATGCCCTCGGATCCACGACGAAAAGAATCGGCGGAGAAATATAAAGATTTGAGCTCAATATCAAATATATATTATCTTGTGACATATATATTATTTTTGATTATTTATTTTACAAATAATAATAATCGAAAAGAAAAAATTTATTGTTCATAGTCATATCAAATTGATTATAAAGAGAAAAATAAATAATAAATAAATAATAATAATCGATGTGTCTTTTCTAATTAATGATCCGATTTGAATCTCAAATTACATAAGTATTTGCATTTAGGTCCTTTAATTTTATTCTTTTTAGCCAACAAAGTTCTTAGTTTGAAGAAATTTTTGACAACTAAATTTCTTTAACACTATTATGTTAATCAAATTGTTTTTGACCAACTAAATGATGAAGTTAATTCAAAACAAAGACCTTTTTGATAATAATAAGGGACTTAATTGAGTCAAGTGTGTTGTGGTCGAGTGGTCAGCAACCACACTCCTTGCCCGAAGGGCCGGAGTTCGACACTCAACTCAGCCTTAGTGCTGCCAACCCAGCCATAGTGTTGTTGGATTCGGGTGTGGATTATTCGGGTATAACCCGGACACCACACGATAAAAAAAAAGAAAAAAAAAGGGACTTCATTGAAAAAAACTTGTGTAATAAGGGTCATATCAATGAATTATTCTTTAACAATTTTAAAATATCTGGTTCATCAAGTTAGTCCTTTTATTTACATATTTTAATTAAGTCTATCATCCTTTTTCAAAACATTCAATACTATTAAAAGATTTTATCGATTAAAATATAAATTAAAATACTAAATTTAGGAATCATTCTTAATAAAATTAAATGCTCGTAGAATATAATTCATCAAAAAAAAAAAATGCTCGTAGAATATTACACAACTAATTACACAACAAAAAAGCATGAAGGAAAAAAAAAAGAAAAAGAAAAAGAGAGAAAAATTGTCTTGAAAATCCAGCATGAATGAAGGTGAACCAACTTTGAACAAACAAAATTTCCAATCTTTACAAAATTGCTGCATATTGTGCCCCCACTTAGTGTCCAAAGTGTCCAAAGCCAGCATGCCATTTCTTGTGGTCCTATACAATCCCTAATAATAACCAACCTCTCCTCTTTACAAAGCCCCCCAAAAGATTTCAGAAGATAGTGTGACATATTGTTGTGTCAATGACCCCACAATTGTTAACAATGTAAAGAGAAAAAGTCCCACCAATGTGAAAGAAACTCTTATGGTAAATATTACATGAGATTACGAGTTTAATATTTGTTGTTGAGTGTTATATAAGAGTTAAAATGAAATCTTTCATCGAGTAAGAGTTAAAGTTTGTGAATGCAACTCAAATTGAATTTGAACTAATCGAGTCAATAACTTTGAATATTGACCCCACAAATGTAAAGAATGTAAAGAGAAATTAAGTCCAACCCAATCTTCGATTTAGTACAATGAGAAAATCGCATTGTAAATGTTATACGAAATTACATGTTCAATACTTCTTGGAACGTTATATAAGAGTTAAAATGAGATTTTTTTTTCTCGAATGAGAATTAAATTCGCGAGTACAACTTAGCTGAATCCGAATTAATCGAGTTAATGAAACTTTTTCCGAACAAGAGTTACACTCTATAAGTGCAACTCGATTGAATCTAAATTAGTCGAGTCAATGAGACTTTCTCTAAGTAAAAGTTACTCTGTAAGTGCAACTCGACTATTTCTGAATTAATAAATTCAATAAATTTAAATATGAAATACTTTAACCAAAATCACAAAAAAACTAAAAAGAAAATCAATTCAGTTCAAAATTGCAATTTAAAAAAAAAAAAGAAAAGAAAAGAAAAGAAAAGGTAAAAGCTGAATTTGAATTCTGTCTCATAAGCACGTCATACCCACCCACCCCCCCCCCCCTTCCCAGATTGCCTTCCTTTGTGTGCAAAACATGATATCATAACCACTGCAATTATTTAGTTCCCCACATACCCTAACCCCCTCCCCTCCCCTCAAACACCCCCAACAACAAACACCCACAAAAAGAAAATATTAAAATAAAAATAATGCAAAAAAAAAAAAAGAAAAAAGAAAGTTGTCATCCAATTTTCAGAATCCCAAGAAACAAATCTACCGTCTTTTTTTTTCTCCCTTCCCCACCGTTGACTGACTCATTATAAATATATATACATATATATTATTTCCAATCATTAATTATTTCAAATTCTTTTTAAAAGAAAAAAAATTCTATAAAATCTCTTTTTTTATATATATATATATATATATATATAAACTCGAAATCTTATTTAAAACGAATAATATCGGAATGAAAGAAAGGAAGGAAGTAGACAGTGAGTGTGTAGTGTTGGTTTTGTTTGTTTCTTTTTTGAATGTTAACAAACTCTTTAAATACCGGCCATCCCTTTTGTCATTCAAAAATACTTTGGACACACATTCATGTATGTATATATATATATATATATCATACATATATATATATATATATATATATATATATATATAATTCTTGAGTTTTCCTTTCATTCCTCAAACTTGAAAAAAAAAAAAAAAAGCATGGGTGACCTTCACTCCATTGCTTGTCATAGCAGTCTACAAAGTTCTTCATCCCTAGGTTGGGAAGACTTCTATGATAAAAAAAATCTTGGAGTTTTCAACGCAGACATGTCTCAATGTAAGTTTTTACAACTCTTTTTTCTTCTTCTTTTCCTCTTTCAGCAAAACAATTCACTGACTTAATTATAACTGCTACTTATATGTATGCATATATATATATACACATATATTTATCATCTCTGTTTTTAAAATTGTGTGTTTAATTTTATATATATATATATATATATATATATATATATGTATGTATATAGTTGTGGAGAGCACACCGCCATTTTTATCACAGCAAGTAGAAATGGATGATGATGATTTCTCTTCCACTGGATATCTTCAAGATGCTTTGTTTGAATTCAGCACTAAGAGAAGAAGACTGCATTTCTTCTGCAATGATGATGATAATACCAAAGAGTTGACTGAATATTCTGTAAGAAAAAGTCATGTTTTATATATATATATATATATATATATATATATAATATGGTTTGTTAAAGTCATCAAGAACCTGAAGTTTTTTATTTTTTATTTTTGCAGAATTGTTATGATTCCAAATTCTCCTTGAATTACTACGAGAATTATGATTACTTGAGCCAGATAATAATGAGCAAAGGTGAAACTATTTCAGGTATGTTTTTTTTTTTTTTTCCTGTGAATTTTTTTTGGCAATTAATTAGTTAATTATGTTCTTGATGATGGAGTAATTATAAATATATATATATATATAAATTGTGTATATATAGGTGAACCAATGAGTACCGGAACAAGTGAAGAGACAGCAATTTCTTCTGAAACTTTTGATACTTTTTCATCTTCTTCTCACCACAAAGACTCGGTTACCGGTCATAATCATCATCATCACCGCCGGAGTCGTCACCGTCGGTCCACTTCTGATGACGATTCTAAAGAAACCCTACCTTCTTCTTCTTTGGTAGACCCCAGTAATACATTTCCTTCTGGTATAGGATACTTTCTCTCTCTCTCTTAATGTTTTTTTCCTCTCTCTATCTCTATCTTTAATGCATTGATTTGTATATAATTATACAATCTTGCATGAAGTGAGTCTTTGTTATTATATGATTAATTATTCAAAAACATGATGTTTCATAATAATTCAGTCAAAAAAGTCACCAAATTTACACGCATACACACACTAGCACTATTATTATTGTTTTTTTGAATTTCTACCCTTTTTCCGCTTTTAACTTGACAATGAATTATAACTCATAATTTATTGATAAATGAAACGGTTATCAATTAAGTTACGCATCCTTGTTATATATATATATATATAAAAAAAAAAAATAATAATATTCATGATTTTGAAAAATATTGTAACAGGAAATAGTAGTGAGGAGAAGAGAAAGAAGAGATCAACGGTGGTGGTAGGCAGCAGCAATAATACTAATAATAATAATAATAATTACAAGGTGGTGTACCCATTTGCAGTGGTGAAACCGGGAGGAAAAGAAGGGGACGTGACACTAAATGACATCAATGAGAGAATCTTGATGCCGCCGACAAGGGCGGTGAGGCATCCGGTCGGAGATTTCGCCTGCCGGCCACTCGTATCGGCCCCGGACGGACCGGGGTTGTCCGGAAAGGCTGTGGTGGCATTGACTAGAATTCATACTCAAGGAAGAGGGACAATCACTATTATAAGGACTAGAGGTTGAGTTAATATATATATATATATATTATAGATCGAAATTAGTGGTATTATAGCCATTCGTGATAGAAAATAGTCAATTTGTGTATGTATTTTATCGTAAAACTAAAAAATTTAGAAGTTGTATATATAGAGTGTGAGAAAACCATAGGGGAATGTATGTAAAGGAAGACATATAGGTATTTCTTTTGTTTTCTAAGCATCAAATAGTTTTTTTTATATATATTCTATTTTATTTTTATTAAATTTGTATTGAAACTCGAGATCTCTTGTTTAATATACTATATATTGAGTAAAGATTGAGGGTGTTTTAAGTAATTCTTGTGTTATTTGTCTTATTTTTATATAGAAATATATATATATATATTATACATGTATATATGACCATTATACTACTTTCTTTTGATATGTTCTTTTTAATATGATTCGAAAATATAATTTTTAAAAAGTTTATAAATAAAATTACTACCATCCAAGTAATATTTTTATATCTACCATTATACTATGAATTTATTATTCATTCCTTTAATATATTTTTATAATATAAAATATTAGTGAAGAGTGTTATATTGAATTCGAGGGATATATATATATATATATATATATACACGAGTCTTTTGTTAAAAGTTACCCTTTTTTTTCCTTCAAAATTCATTGTCCTACTTATATAAATTTTAAGAAACATGGGGTTTAATATTACTTAATTCTTTTTTATTTGTGCATATTTATCTATCTATTTATTAATAAATATATATATATATATATATATATATATATTTCTTTTTACAATATCTTTTATCTTTTTTGTTCTTTTCACTTCAACGTAGGGTTCAAATAAATTCCTCATATTTAAAAAATAACGTGTGGAACAGCTACACACAAACAAATGACCACAAATAAATATAAAACGATAAGATAAGATATATATATATATATATATATATATATATATATTACATAAATAACAACAGCAAAAATTATATAAATAAAGTCTAAATTTCCTTGAATTAATAAATGAAAAAAAAGTTATATTAATTAAAATAATAATAATAATAATACGAAAAGAGAAATACAATTTATATAAGTTTTTCCGTTTTAATACACTAAAGAATTTAAACATTCAGATTCTTTTCCGTTAGTGCACGTAACCTAAGGAGGTTAACCTATTTTATAGGAAAAATCTTCTTCTCCTTTTCCTTTCTTTTCCGATATAGGATTAGGAAAGGAGCAAATCCAACAAAATGTGTGACTATATATATATATATATATATATATATAAAATAAAAAATATTTTTGTCATTATGCAAGTTTATATGTCATTTTAGGATCCATATGGGACAAAAGGAAATTAATAGAATAGACAAGAATAGAGCTGTATATTTCTCTGCTACTGCTTACCTTAACATATAGACAAAGAATAAAAATTGACATGAAACATATTGTTCAGAATATGCAATATCCCAACAAATATGAAAGAAACATCCAGATTATATATATGTATGTATGTATGTATGTATGTATGTATATATATTGGTGGACCTTTAAACCCTTTTGTAACCTTTTCCACCTGATTGACGGTAGCCTGCAGCAGGTAAGTTTTGTCTCTAAACAAAAAAAAAATAAATAAAATGTGATGAATTTAGTCTGCCAAATCTCAGACAAAGATAAATAAATTAATTGTAAAAATTATATTTTCTTAGATATTATTATATAATTTGACTTAATCCATATACTTCTACCATTCATGCCTATATATATATATATATATATCTAAGAATTATATGTTTATGTTTTCTAACCATTTTATTTTTTTTCGAGTTGGTCCTAAATCTTTAATTTCGAATAAATTGATCATTTATCTATTTTTTATTTTTTCATTGGTCCTTTCGATCAAAACTGGCCAATATTTATTTACTTTTTGGTACGTGACCAATACATACATTAAACTTATAGGGTCTTTATGTAATTTCATGTCTTTCTCGACACAGTTATTATACCTAAAGATATTTATTTGTATTAAAGATATTAAAAAATGACATAAAAATAATTGTGTCTTAAGGAAACAAAGATATAAAATGACAAAAATACCCTTTAAAGTTTCAATGAATGTATTTAATTACCTGGAAAAAAATATTAACTAATTTTAATCATAAAGATTAATTTTTAAAAAATAAAATATAAATAAATCATCAATTTATTCAAAATAAAAAATTTAAAATCAACTCGTAAAGAAAAAATGTTGGAAAAAAAGAGAAGAATTAGTAAAAGCAATTTAGGGTTTGTTTTAATATATATAATCAACGATTTTTAGCTACCAAACTTTTTCGTCCCAGCCTTGTAGAGAACCTTTATGTTTTCGCACGCCGAGTCCGGATTAGTCTCACTAAATGAGGTGGGGACACTAAGCGTCCCAAATGGGTATAAAAAAAAAAAAAAAAGTTAAAATAATAATAATAAAAGAAAAAAGAACAAAAAAAAGAAAAGAAAAAGAAATACAATAGAAGGAAGGGCATGCAAAAGTAAATAAAAGCCTTGGCAGACTGCTGCTTTGATTCTCTGATAGATTTTTCTTTCTTTCACTTTTTATTTTTTATTTGTTTTTTATTTTTCCTTTTTTCTTTTTCATTTTCTTGTGATGTGAAAACTTTGACACTGATATTGCAAAGATGTCACGCCCAAGCTTAGATAGCATTTTTCTTTACGACTGCCACATTAATGGCTTTACCTACATATATATATATATATATATATATAGTACTCTCTTCACATAAATTAATATTCAGTACCAAAAATCATAAATATATATACATATATACATATATCTAAACATTGCAAATATGATTAATTAATTGGATATCTTTAACACTACCCCCATTAATCTAGTTTTAATTTTTTTTTATTTTTTTTAAAAAAAGAGCGCTTCTGACTTAAGTGATGACTCGAACCTCGACACATGTATGTAGTTGTTTAAAATTTGAAACCGGAACTTCCTCTCGCAAGGGAGGTTCGAATGAGATTAGTTTGAATGTAGATTGACTTAAAAATATCTTTCCATAATTTGAAATTCATCTAAGACACCTAGTGCCCTTAAAATATATATATATATATATATATATATATCATATTTTATTAAATGTTATTTTTTAATTAATAACTAAAATAAGATTCTTAAAAAATATATTTATATTTATTAGTACAACAATTGTAAAAATATTATATATATATATATATAAATGAATAATTATAGAAGGTGTAGTGATTAATTAATTTGTACACAAATCATAATGATTGAGAATAAGACTACATATAATGATTGCAAATTTTCACAAAACAGACACAATCCCTATGAATCTCATATGATTGAATACATATATATATACACACACACACACAACTACTTTCATCCCAAATTTCACTATAATATACTAATAAACTATTCCTTCCTCCATTTTTTAGTTTGGTTTTTGTTGGAAAACATATGGGACCTTATAATACTAATATTTATTTAAAATCATGGAGAACTGCCCAATCATTCTACAAACATGTGTTATCCATAAATTCCTCTCCTGTCATAGATAAATTTAAAGATATATAAATTTTTCTTGAAGTTTGGCATAATGATCTAGGAGTCTTTCTCTCAACCAAAATGTTGAAGGTTCAAATCTTTCCTGGCCATTGGTCTAGGAGTTTCTCCTTTCCCTCCTGGTTTGTCAAGAGGTTAAGGGTTTAAACTTCACCCGGAGTTCCACAGTTCGAGATATATTCACAAGTGCGGGTATACCCGCACTGTTGGGCCTTCCTAGGTGGATTAGTCTATGCCGGAAGGGCCTGAGATACCTCCTCAAAAAAAAAAAAAAGATATATAAATTTTTTGAATTAGACTATCCGATATCAAAGTAACTATTTCGACTAATTCATATTTGGTGTCTTCGAGTCTTACTCTTGTTTCGAAAAAGACTTCACCATAACTCTAAAATAGCGTTCACAATGAATATTAAACATATAACCTTATAAAATATTCATAATATATTTTACTATTATGTCAAACTAAGGATTAAAAGATACGTAATTTATTATACAATTATAAATATTATTATTATATATATATGTATTAATTTTGTATGTAATGTGTCTTTTTGTTCTAAGGTCAACAAGGTTCGTTAGTGCATCAAATTCAAACTTTTTACCTATCTCGAGATTTTAGTATCTATTTCGTGGGACCTTTCTTGGACTTTAATGCCTAATATATATATATATATATATATCAACAAGTATTATATAATGTCTATTCCAAAATAAAATAATAATAATAATAATAATAATAATTCTTATTTACATTCTCTCAATGATAAAAAAATTAAAAAATAATAAATAAACATAACTCAATTAATAATGGATTCACTTTGAAATATAAATACCATAAATTCATATCATGTTTGAAGTAATTCTCAAAATTAATAATAATGATATTTACCTAATACAAATATCTATGAGTCTGCTACATGCATAATAAGGTGGAAGAAATAATTTTAAAATTTTATAAATTTTACCATAAAAATATTAATGATATAATTAACCCCAATTATTATTATATATTTTGATCTTACATAAAAAAATTAAGAAATATATAATATATTTTAATTTCAAAAATAAGTATTGAATATATTAAGGAGAATCCTATTTTAAATTGAGTGTTAAATGCAACAATAAAAAAACCGATATTAACCCGGTAGCTTGGGGGAGTTGATAAAATAGACTCCTAATGTTTCCTCCAGAGCGGATGGTCGAGAGTTCGAATCCCCTTGAGTGGTTACTCTCGAGTAAGAGTTGAACTATATATATATATATATATATATATATATATAGAATTTGATTAGACTTTTTTAAAAAAAAAAACCTTACAAAAAAAAAAGGGAATTTGATTAGATTTTTAGTAGACATTTTTTTAAATCTATCCAACCTAAATTATTATGATATTACATTATTTTTTGGATTTTACTTATTTTTTTTCTTTTTTGAAAAATATATTGAAAATAACTGATCAGCTACCAAAAAAAAAGGTGTGTGGGGGGCGGGGTGGAATTTTATATATATATATTTGTATATATTATTTGATTAAAGGGCCCTTGATTGATCATTGGTAATTATGGCTTTATATTAAGAAAATGATTAATGGCAGACCAAACTTGAAGTAAGGAAATATAAATAGATATATGTATGTATATATGTACATATATATGATACACAGCTGTAAGGCAAAGCTTTAAGCAAGCTAGCATAGCATTGCATGTGCACCTTAAGTTATCAAATTTAAGGTTTGGTTCATTTTGTTTAAAACAATAATAATTAGCTTCTCTACCTCAGTAATTACCTTTTGACTTTTTTTCCTGTATGGTCTCCTCTCTCTCTCTCTCTCTCTCTATATATATATATATATATATTAGGTAAGTTTATTAACTTTTAAAATTTCATTATAACAGTTTTAAATTCAAATATTCAAATTTAAAATATATATATATATATTATTTCTGTTTTTTTTATTAGTAGCAGACAAATAAAATTAATTAACAAACCTTTGGCTGAAAACTGACCGTGAATGCTACATGAGAGTCAATATGAAATATTCTTTTGAGTAAGAGTTAAACTCTTTGAATGCAATCGAGTTGAATCTAGATTAGTTAGAATCGTGATGACACTAATATATAATATATATATATATATATATATATGGAAAAAAATATTATTGTGACGAAACTAAATTTGTCTTTCCTAGTTATTGTAATCCAACTATATATTAGTGTGAGAATTTTTTTTTTTTTTTTTTTTTTTTTTTTACTTTTGATTTCTGTCTTCAATTTCAAGAAAAAGTAATTAATATCTCCTCCAACTGAGTGTAGAAAGCAGCAGTAAAAAAGTTACGGCCGACAATGGTATGTTTGTGAAGGGGGGCAATTTATTAATTTGCGCATGATCCATTAACCAAAATATGCACTTCCCCCCCCCCCAAAAAAAAAAAAATATGCACTTCTCCAACATTTTTCTTTCTTTTTGGTTATGGTCCAAATTTTTCTGCTAAACTTTTACTTTCTCTCTCTATCTCTTCTTTCCCTTTTTATTTTTTATTTTATTTATCAAAAGTTATCACAATTTCAAAGAATTCAGATTTGATCGAGTCGTACTTGCAGATAAAAGTCTTGTCTTGGTGGCAATCATAGTCAAACTTTTAACCTTGTGTAATATTCATAATGTGTTTTCTCATTATGTTAAGTCAAAGGATTAATAAAAAAAATTTTTAAAAAAATTAAAATGGATCTTCTTTTTTTTTTTGGGTTTCTAATTGTTATTCTAATTTATGACATTTTAGAGTTATAAACGATGTTGTTACGAATTAAGTTATACATTTTTGTCAATTTTTATTTTTCAAAACCTATATTGAATACTAATTTTCTATTATGTAATTAATGTTTGTTGTTACTACGTGTAAATACCCCATAATATAAAGTAAGTATGTAAGGACGTAATATGAAATATAAGAATGAGTCAATGTACTCATTTTAAACTTGAATTATTCTTTTGGTAGGCAGTGCTAAATAATTTATCGTAAGTGCTACTAGACCCACAATTGCATCATGGGCTCGTGCACTCAATCATGATAGTTGGTATCAAGATAACCAGTTTGGACTAGTGTTTCCCACGTATGAGTCTATATACTCATTGTCATCTCAAAATATCTTTTTTTTTTTTAGTATAATAAAGATAGTACCAAATAAAGATTTGGGAGAGCCGCCAAACCATAGTTGTAGAAAATAAATAACCATGGAGGTGTCAAACCCATCCGTCTATATATACTCATTGTCAATTCAATATATTCTTTTTGGTATATAAAGATCATATCAAATAAAGATCACTCTTGGCTTGACACAATAGGAAAGCGCATTGTGAATGTTACACCCACGTCGAAGGTTCGACACTCATTGTGAGCGCCATGTAAAATTCAAGGTGAAGTCTTTCCCTGAGTAAGAGTTGAACTCTGCGGGCGCAACCTTGGTTGAATTTGGATTAGTTGAAGCCGTGATGACTTCGAAAACCAAAAAAAAAAAAAAAAAAAACCGTGGGAGTTGTTAACTCGGATATTATTTTTTTGATACTATAAGAATAGTATTAAATTTATAATTGTGAGTATCGTCAAATTCATAATCATATCACGTACTCGGATCGTGCAACTATAATTTAAACTCATGATTTTTTTCTTTTATACAAAAAGATTGCTTAACTAATTATATTACAACTCGTAATTGTGGTCATCTTTTTTTTTGATAGTTCGTAATTGTGGTCATCTTTGAACATATGTCTTTCTTTCTTTCATTTTTTTTCCCCATTTTTTCAAAAGAAAAAGAGAAAACAGAAACCAGGACTAACTTTTTGGTACAAAATTCATAAAGAAAGAAGAAGATGTAGTGTCTTTTTGTTCAGTCTAGAAAAAGAAGAGCATATGGTCATTACTAATTATTAAAATTTAGTCTCTTTATCCAATTTCATCCATCAATTCCTTATATATATATATATATATATATATATTAATGTCCAACAAGACAAGACAAGACAAAAGTACTAAATTTAATATGGTCGAATATATATATTATTTAGTTATTATAAATAATTTCATAGAAAATGGACAAGAGAATACCAAAATTCTCATCAAAATTGATGTGAATATATATATATATACGTATGTATAGAAATTCTAAATATTATTAATTACATCTAAAAAAGCAAATGGAAATGGCATATTTGCATGTAAAAACCCGAATTGAATATAATATATATAAGTGTTTGTGATTAAGTTGGCAGCAAGGCTGCCCTCAAACACTCTCCTTGCCGAAAAGGCGGGAGTTCGACACCCCATTTCAGTTATAATATTGTCGGATCCCGGTGTTGGGACACCATCACTAAATAAAAAAAAGAATATAATAATATATATATATATAACACAAAATATCTTCATTGAGTAAAGAAGTATACGTACAACAGCTCGATGATCTCTATCATATTT
Source organism: Cynanchum wilfordii (assembly GCA_025388415.1). Classification (NCBI taxonomy): domain Eukaryota; kingdom Viridiplantae; phylum Streptophyta; class Magnoliopsida; order Gentianales; family Apocynaceae; genus Cynanchum; species Cynanchum wilfordii. Next base: position 1,860,222 of record JAHSUH010003438.1, read on the forward strand.
CAAGTATACTTTATAATTTTATAAGACATTATAAATTTTATAAACTATTGATCTATACTTAATAACGGTTCAAAAATTTACTAAACTCACAAAAAAAAAAAAAAAAAAAAAAAAAAAAAAAAAAATATATATATATATATATGTTTGTGTTAGAGAATTATTCTTTGAAAGAAATAAAGAAGAGAAGTAAGCAAGTGATGTTATCACGGTCAAAAAAGCAAAATGAAATGGAGGATCAAAAGAAGAGAAAATATTCTGAGCAAAAATCGAGAGTTATAAGAAATCTATGAAAAACCTTGAAAAAAAAAAAAATTCTCTGCGTCAGCACATAAGCATTCAGCAATGACAGTACAATTGCAACTGCATTATGTACAACACAACAATGAATGACTACCACCAGAAAACGTTTATTGTCAACTCGTAATATTTTCTTAATACAAAAATACTATCAGACATTTGGTTGCAATTTAAACTTGCATACTCTGAATGTGATATATAATATAAAATTATGAATATAAATATTTATTAGCAATTCGAGATATTCTTTTAGTAAAAAAAGACTGCTCGACCTTTAGTTATAATCTAGATCCCTGTAAACTCCGAGTGTGATATAAATATATATATATATATATATATATATATATATATATATATATATAAATATAAATATTTATTGTCAATTTAAGATTTTTTTTTGTTAAAAAAGATTGTCAAATCCGAAGTTGCAATTTGAACTTGTAAACTCCGAATGTAGTGATTGAGAGTAACTGAAGTCCCAAAAAAGTCTACGTAGGCTGGACTGTCCGAGGTGGATTCCACGAAGAGTCGACATGGCTCCGGATAGGATTCCACCGAGGTCTAGTCGGAGGACGAAGTACAAAACGCTCAAAGCATGATCTTTGACAAGAGGATTCTCACTGAACCTTACATTAAATGCACCGACCCGACAGGCCCTGCTATGAGCCACTATTGCGGAATTGTCGGGTGGGACCACAACAGGTGTCACTTCCCGGTTGGCCACGCATCTCTATAAAACAGTAATACACACTCACACACAAAACAAGTGAAAGCCGGATATTCGGAATATACTTTCGGGTGCTAAGTTAGGTCCGACAGAGCTATCTCTCCCAACCGACCTCCTTGTACCGTTACATACTCATTCCGATTGCTAATTTGACCGTCGGAGAACCAACGCCGGAAACACACCCCCGATATTTAGCCATTTGCAGATCCCGTCACAAAGAGCGGAGTCCACTCAATCTACGTGGAAGGATGAGGAGAAATCTATCCCAATCAGTGATATATAATATAAATATAAATATAAATATTTATTTTCCATTCAAAATAACATTTTAGTTAAAAAAAAATCATCATACTTTTAGTTACAATCTGTACAGATAAACTTGGATCGGGACAATATTAATAAAAAAGATAAAGTATATATATATATATATATTGACCAAAAAGGAAATAATACTATATAAATACCTAGAGGAACGTGAGAATATTTTTGGATCTGCCTTTCGCTTTTTCCCAAATCCCAAATGATAACAGAATTGGATTCTCTTATTTTATTTTTTTAATGTTGTCCTTGGGATTTCATTTCCTTTCCTTTCCACTCTTTGTCAAAGTTAAAAATTAAAATATAAATTATCGATTATGACGCTATATAAACATCATTTTTAGTGTCATTTTTTTTTAATGAAATACCATGAGTTTAGGGATAGGATTAGGGTTAGGGTTTAAGGTTCTCGATAAAAGAAAAATATAATAATAAATTATTTTAATGTTTAATTTATATATATAGTTTTAACTAGCGGATTAATTTAACATTTTGCATGTATAAAAAATATATTCGAATCAAATTGAGAGTATAAGGTGTATAAAAAAAATTAAGATATATGAATTATACTGCAGTTTAACCTAATTCATACTTCAAATTTCGAACTTTGGCTTATTGGTTCCACTCTTTTACTTTTGTCAATTTTTTTTTTTTAAATGAAATTTTGTTTTGAGTTTCTTTTTCTCTAAAATAAGTTATATCATCATAATTATTATAATTCATATAAATTTTAAGTCAATCAATCGAATAAATATATATATATATATATATATATATATATATATATATATCCAAATTAGGTATGTTTAGGTTAAAGGCACTTTGAAGTTCCTCTTTTGACCTAATAGTCTAGGAGTCTCTCCCTCAACCAAAAGGTTGAGGGTTCAAATCTCTCCTGACCATTGGTCAAGGAGTTTCTCCCTTACTTCTTGGTTTGTCAAGAGGTTAAGGGTTTAAACTATACCCGAGGTCCCCAGCCCGAGATATATTCGCAAGTGCCGGGTATACCCCCGCCTTTGTTGGGCATTCTCCGGGTGGATTAGTTTGGGCCGGAAGGACCTGGAATACCACTCAAAAAAAAAAAAAAAAAAAAGAAGGTTGAAGGCACTTTTCCCCTTCATGAAGCAAGAGATTTGATTCTCTATGTAACTTAGTTTTTTCTTTTACTTCTTTTTTTTTTCCTTCCCTTTTGCATTTAATTTGAAAGAAAAAAGAACAAAAAAGAGGGGTGTATGCCACTAGGTTATGGTATTTATCTTTGAAAATTGGATACTTTTTAGCTTATTAAAAAAATATAATAAAATAACATTATTTGATTAAATAATATATATATATATATTATAAATTTTTTTTTAAATGATACACTAATACAAATGTATATATATAACACTTAAAGTGATAAAGTAATCTCAAATTTTAAATAACCGCATACATGAGTTGGTTTCAAACACCAACCTCATTTAAGTTAAAAAAGTTTCTTACCAATTAACTGGGTCTTGTAGTTAATAAATCATAATTTTAAACTAGTTTGTATGATAACGATTAAAAAGGAAAAGTATACATTGTTGGCTTTGTAGATTATTATTATTATTATTATTATATATTTTTTTTGCAAGCATCCGGTATCCGAATCTACACGGGCCGATTAATCCGGATTCAGCCTGGGGTGCTCTCGTAGAGTCCAACTCTTACTCTGAGATGGGCCGTAGCCCAAGCTTTTTAACGTGGCCCTAACCACCTCGGGGGATTGAAACCTCAACCATCCGCCATGAAGATAATTCAAAGACTTACATGAAATTTTGGATACTTTGAAAAGACTAATTTGCCCTTAACACTTTACTTCTTCTTTTTTAATTTTAATATTCATAATGCATCGATGGTCAACCAACCTCAAACAAATATCCAAAAGCAAATTAATAAACTCAGATGATATTGGACTTACATAAGGACCTAATTTTAGCCATATAGTAACGAATGGGCCAACATTTATTTAAAAATTAAATTATTGATCATTTTTCCTTGACCCATTGCCAACTTGTGCATTTGGGCCTCATTTCTAGTTGTACCTTCCTATTATATATATATATATATATATATACATATATATATATATTGTTAGATTATTTGGTTTCTCTAACTATGTCTCGGCTAGTTTAAATTCAGCCAAGATTTTAGTCTAAATCTTGCTCGGAGAAAATACTTACTTTAACTCTTACATAATGCTTATATCAAAGTATCGAACTCGCGAACTCTTATAACATTTTTTTTTTTTTTTTGCTTAAGCATCCGGTATCCTAACCCACACGGTCCGACTAATCGGGATTCGACTTGGGGTGCGCTCGCAAAGTCCAACTCTTACTCGAGGGTGAGGGTCTGACCCAGAGCTTTTTAACGTGGCGCTAACCACCTCAGGGGGATTCGAACCCTCGACCATCCGCCCTGAGAAGAAGCTTTAAGAGTCTGCTCTTATAACATTCATAATACAAAAATTCGAGAATAAGGTGGTAAACACTCTTTATTTATGTAGTTCCAACTCTCTTGTCAAATTAGAGATCCTGAATTTGACTCATATCATGTCAATGAAAATATTGTTGAGAAAAATAGACATAAAGAAATTTTAAGAATTAAAACTATTAATATCTTATAGATGCCACTTTCCTACTTATTCAATGGTTGTACATAAATTCAAACAAAACTTTCATAAATAACTAGGAGAGTGTTTGAGGTTATGCGGAACTTTGATAGTATGTTATTCATATTGTTGATATTCATATCATTCTACTTATCTATATCAACAATATATATAGATATAAAAGACATACAATATATCTTTTAGATAAAGATATATCCCTCCGATAAACATATCTTTTCGGATAATTTATTATTTAAAATAATATATTATCTTTAATAGATATCCTTTCAGAATCAAACTCTTCCGAGTTTTGATTCATTGAACCAGAGAACCACTATCGGAACTATTATAATATTTTGAAAATGTTCCAACAATCCCCCACCATTTTCAAAATAAACATTCACAAAAATTATGTAAGTTATATGCATAAATAAAGGTATCTTGCGATTTGAACCTTTACTTAGTGAAAGATCAATACAATATATCTAAACAAATTGGTAGTAAAAACTTTGAACCAAATGTCTTTATTGATATATTGTAGATACAATCACACATAAAACTTATTACATCAAAACCCTGCTCAAATTGAATGACACAGTTTTTATAGTCTTGTGTCTGTATCCTTCATGAGTGTATAGAATAAAGCCTTTGAATTCTTTGAAGTGACTAACGTCACACTCATATAGGTGAATCTATATCAAGTACCCTGCATCTATGACATTTTGACAAATTTTCTTGTCTTTATCTTCCTTTGACAAGTTGTCATATAGATTCATTAAGAATTTAAAATTCACCCTCCTTTCAATGCAGATACCAAACATTAATCAACCTTGGGATGAAAAATAAATAAAACATAATGCTTGCAATTACACTAATGACATACTTTTACTCTTTGAACTTGAGACTTGGCGTAGTACCAACGTCAAGTAGAGGTTCTGTCATGGGTAATTTGATGAAGTAGGCTTTAAACCATCCCTTTTAATCTTTATTTACAATCTTTCTTATTAAGACTTTGTAAATAAATTTGTTAGATTATTGTTTATTGCACATAATCTATAATTATAACAGAGAATAAATCTCTAAGTAACTATAGCAGAATATAGATTCAAATTTCATATTACATATGCATTTACTTTGCATATTTCAACAATGATACCACTCTGCTTTTTATTCAACTTTCCGATCAATCAAGACTAATATCAATTTCCTTTTAGAATGACTCTTAGGAATATGACATTTTAATTATCCAATATATTTAACAGTAACCATTTTTCAAATAATTATTTACATTACCTTTGTTTACTGATTCTCAACTTTTAATTTACCTCTTTGATATGGATATTTCTTCCTGCTGGAATCCACTAATTCTCCTTCAAAGCTTTTAACTTTCTGTCATCCGATATAACTTTCCATCCTTGACACTATTGTTCTTATTTGCAATTATTGCCTTTAGATTGTTGGAGAAAAATAGGACATAAAGAAATGTAAGAAATAAACGGAACCGACTTCAAGGCGTGTATCGGATGCCACTTTCCTAAAGACAATATTTGTCTTATACAATCTGCCTTTAGGATACAATGAAGATAAATAACTAGGAGAGTGTTTGAGGTTATGCGGAACTTTGATAGTATGTTATTCATATTGTTGATATTCATATCATTCTGCTTATCTATATCAACAATATATATAGATATAAAAGACATACAATATATCTTTTAGATAAAGATATATCCCTCCGATAAACATATCTTTTCGGATAATTTATTATTTAAAATAATATATTATCTTTAATAGATATCCTTTCGGAATCAAACTCTTCTGAGTTTTGATTCATTGAACCAGAGAACCGCTATCGGAACTATTATAATATTTTGAAAATGTTCCAACAAATATTACGTCCAAAATTTTGAGAATTCAAACTATTAATATCTTATAAATTTAGGTTTTACTTATTCAATGGTTACATAAATTCAAACAAAACTTCTCATAAATATGAAATTCAAATTCCAACCAATCTTTCTAATAAAACTAGCAAAATTCAAAATTGAATACTTTTACGAGTTTGAGAAGTATAAATTTAAGGGGGAAAAAAAATTAAAGGTAAAATCTAGTTTTTTTTTTTTTAAAAAAAATAATGTTTACACTTATAACTTAAAATATTATGTCTTTATACGAAATACAACTCTTATTATTAATTTTTTTTAAGAAGAAGGATTGATAAGGAATATAGCATATTATTTTCATTTTATTATTTATTCATATTATATAATTATTAGATATATTTTGTATTTTATTCATATTAAGTAAACAAATGTTGGTGTTGGGCAGCGGAGTTGGCAAGTGTGCCACCACCAACTTCACTGGTGTGAGTTCGACACTCAATTACCCCCCCTTCCCCATGTATCAAAAAAAAAATAATATTAAGTAAACAAATATATTATATTCTAATTAATGCAAACATGATTAAATGTGAACAATAAACTTGTTGTTCTATTTGTAGAATGGTAGGTTTAGTTTTAAGAATGTTGGAGCAATAAAAGTAAGTGCAAGATAATAGAGGTAATAGGAATAGGATATAAAAGGAAAGGTAAGAGACAAAATAATATACATATATACATACTAGGCTTGCATTTAATGAGATCAACAACATGATATATATATATATATATATACTTCCTATAAATGGAAAAACTTTTTAGGAGTGCTAAAATTCGCTTTCTAAATAGAATATTTTATCCTTCATTTTTTTTTTTCTTAGGTACGAGGTGTCTTAGATGAGTCCCAAATTATGGGAGGACACCTTTAAGCCAAATTCACATCTAGATTAATCTCCATTCGAGTCGGGTTGGTCCTCCTTGGGGAGAAGAAGCTCGATCCTCATTTGAGCCAGGTGTGAGTCCTTTCTAAAGAGAAAGTACCTCATTTCACGAGCTGACCCCAAATTTATGAGAGGACATCTTTAAGCCAATTTGCATACATGAGTAGGAGTTTGAACCCCCAACCTCACTTAAGGTAGAAGAGCTCCTTAGATATTAGTTTTTTCTACTTCCTTTTAGAAGAGATTTTTTGTATCATTTTACTTTATTATTTTTTTTATTCTCTTCTCTCTTCTCTTTGTTTTCGTTTATCCTTTTCCCATTTCTTTGCGGTATTCTTACTCATATTTTTCCCCTAGAAAATTTTGTTCAATCCAATTTAGATACGGACATGTTGTTTAATTTTTATCCTCTTTTGAGGCACGTTATGAAATTTTTCCTACGTCTAAGATGAATTAAACTGTCATTGAAGGAAGAAAGCGAAATCGAACATTCTTTGCAGATGAAGTTCATGAATGCCAGTTTGAAGATGAAGATTTAGATACGATGTTTGTTTTGTAATTTCCTATATTGTTATTTTTACTTTTAGCTATCTTCCATTCACCTAAATTCTTTAAATTGAGTATTTTGTTACTACCTAATTTTATATTAATATTTTATTCTATTATCATGAATAATTTTAATCATTAATTTATGTAATATTTTCATTTAATAAAATTTCCACTTATCAAAAAAATATATTAAAACTTATTGAAAAAGCTGCCTTTATTTCTTTCTCACAACATTAAACAACAATAAAACTATAATGGCAGGGTGTACCCTTTATGTATGTCACCTAAGCTCGCAATTATATATATATATATATATATATTATTGATAAAGTAGGGGTAAATATGTCATTTCATCATGAGTAGTAACCAACCAGTTGCTACGTTGGGTTGAATCTTGAAATACTTATTGGACCAAATGATTTCAAAACTCATCATTTTGCCATTCTCCTTCTGTTTTTTGAACAATATTAGATCTTTCTCTCAACATCTTCACTCCCATATACCTGCAAAATTCATATAATATATATATATATATATATATATATATATATATATATATATATATTATGAAATTACGAAAATAATAACACAAAATCGTTTAAAAAAAAATAAACAAAAATAAATATCACGATCAAGCAAAGGATAGAAAAATTTACTCTGATCCTCAACCTTTGTTCTACTACAAACTTCCAATTTTTCTTCCAAAATAAGTAATTGAAAACTTTTTTTTACCCGTCAATAACAAAATTAGGGTTGTAACAATATATATATATATATATATATATATATATATATATATTTAAAATGAATGAAGAGAAATTTGAACACAAAAATTACCTTCCGAGCATCATAACTGTGGCTTGAGGATTAGTTCCAGGGGAAGAAACAAAAATAGAGCTATCAATAACTCTTATGGAATCCAATCCCATTATCTTATAATCTTGATCAACAACTTTCCCAATTTGGCAACCTCCATGGTAATGCCATATTGTTATGACATTATCTTTACAAAACTGTTCCAACGATGTCGAGGTATTTTCATGCTTTGGTCTGAAATTCAACTTAAAACTTGAAGTTAAATTGAGGAGATCAGAAAAAGAGTGATTCCCGAACTCGGAGAATGACTCTGACTCGATTACTTTTCCGGTGATCTTTAAGCCATTAACGCATCTTTCAAGATCTTTTGGATCACTGAAGTAGTTAAATGTGACCGTTGGATTGTCATCGGGGTTTCGATTTTTTAATTCCAAGTAGCCAGAGGAAAGAGGTCCCATAATCTTTGGTCCGACGTATCCACCGTAGATGTCTTCAATTGTTTGGTCCGTCGTCTGTTCATATAAATATAAAAAGTATATTATATTACTGTAATAACTAAAAGAATTTTTTCAATTGTGAGCGTCACATAACAATCAAATTTAATTAGTTCTTTTTCTCGAAAGAAAAAGATAAACTCTATATAAGTATATATGAAACTTGATAATATCAATACATATAGGTTCAAATGAAAAGAGCTTAATTTCCCCACAAACAAGGTCTCGAGTAAAATTAAAGGAGCTTAATTTCCCCACAACATACTCCATTTTTTCTAAAAAAATAATTTTTCACAAATAAATTGCATCGTAAATTTATTTTGAATCAATCAATAATAAAATTCGAGTCGTATGTACGTACCGGAAGTTGGAAACTTATGTGACTTACGGCTTCAATATAACTTCCAAATCGAGTGATACCGACAGCTTGAGGAAGAGAGACTTCAAGAGGAAGCCGAGAAGGCACAAAAATCACATTGAATGTGTTATCACTAAGGCCTTTTCCGACCAACGGCTGGTCTAAAACAACCGTAATATTGAGAGAATTCAGGTGCTTTGCCGGACCAACGCCGCTCAACATTAAAAGTTGTGGAGTTCCGATGGTGCCGGCGCTCAGAATTATTTCGTTTTTATTGCTTTCTGATTTCTTCAAATATGCTATTCTCTTAGTCCCAAAAGAATCTTTGAAAACCACTCCTGAAGCCGCCATTTTCCCTGACTTTCCTGGTTATTATTGCATGATCACCGGCCGGTGAGGAGAAATTTGTAATTATTATAGAAATAGAAAAGGGAATGATATAGAAATTCAACACATTTCAAATGCACATCACAAATTTAATATTAAAATACGTGTGATATTTCGTTTCACATCAAAATTAAAAGTGAATGTGTAATGATATATAAGAATAAACTTATGTACTCATAGTCAACTCGATGTATATTTTTTTGGTACAATAAGGAGAATATCAAGTAATTGACCATGAGTACTGCCTCCCCTATAGTTGCAGCAGAATTTTAAAAAAAAAAATTATTATTGACTCCCTAATTTATTTTTAATTAGATAAATAGGTAGCCACATTTTATTGATTCTAAACGATAAATAAATATTTTATACAAGACTTCCACATTTTATCAAGTAAAAACTTTAAACTTCTACTTAATAATCGCCTAGACGAACACTTCAAGTCATAATATATATATATAATATATATATATATATATATATATATATATATATATATATTTAATATGACAAGTAAAAAAACGGAGCCACGAAAAACATACCTTTGGTAAACAAGATTTTGATTACAATAGCATGCAACAGAATGGTGATCCGGTTAGGATTTGCATAATCAAGCAAATCAGCAGCCATTTTTCTATTACCATCTTTATCATAAGTAACACCGCTAACCTTCGTTCCATACAGATGATCATATGTATATCCATTGTCTGGCAAAACACTAGCTTCCAACAATCCATCCTTCAAAGCAGATTGCCATTTTTTCAAATTTGGCTTAAAAACAATCTTTTTTTCAACCCAATTGTAAGATTCATTCAACAACTTCTCATCATCATCAACCAACCCCGCTTCCTTCAAGAACTTGGAGTCGGCCCTCGTGTAGAATCCCCCGTTTAGGCACGTCCCACCGCCCAACACGCGGGCCCGATTATTTGCCACCCCGTCTTCTGACACGAATGCCTGATGTTATTATAAGAGATAAATTATGAATCTATTATTATCCGATACATATATAGATATATCTTTGTGTATAAGGTATATATATTTCTCGTCGAGAAAGTGTAATTCAGTTGGTAGGTGCATGATTTATAACCTCTAGAGGTCATGAGTTCAAGATACATTAGAGACAAAAATACATCAAATTTCAATATATATATATATATATATTTCGTTCATAGTGTTTATCAAGTGCATATATATTTTTTTACTATAATTAGATTTTTTTTTAATAGTCATAAAGTATATATATATATATATATTTCTCGTTCGTAGTGTTTATCGAGTGTAGGCATATTAATATAAATTGTTACCTACTCTAAAAGTTTAAGTTAATAGGGTGGGTTTAAATTTATTCTCTTAACACTCCCCTCACATGTGGGCCGATGACAAATTTTATAACGAAGACCCACCATATGCATACAAATTAAACCAATACAAATTTCTAACAACACCACAAATCAAATTTCAATAGTTAGGATTTGATCCCTTGACCTCCGCTCCGATACCATGTTAGAAAGTAATAAATTGTCACATACTCTAAAAACTTAAACCAATACAAATTTCTAACAACACCACAAATCAAATTTCAATAGTTAGGATTCGATCCCTCGACCTCTCGCTCTAATATCATGTTAGAAAGTAATAAATTGTCACATACTCTAAAAACTTAAGCTAATAGAGTGAGTTTAGATTTATTCTCTTAACAATATTAACAAATGGTAAAATTTGAAATAGATGTAGTTTTGTAGGATCCCATTTTCACACCAATGACATCCAAGTACGTTTCAAATTTTACCTAATTACTATGAATAGAGATTATGTAATTAGTACAATACAATTAAATATTGATTTGTACTCAAAAAACACTATGAATGATGATGTATATATATGTATATATATATGATATTCTTACCAACTCTCTTTATTATATATCATTACCTGAGAAGGAGACCAAGGAGACTTGTCGCGAAGTGCTCTCCCGAACGCGTCGATACTCGTGATGTTCGGATCGGCATAAGGCGAGCCACCGCGTTCTAGAAGGAGAACGGTAGCGTTTTCAGAGAGCGTGGCGGCTAACGGGCAGCCGGCGGTGCCGCCGCCGACTATGATGTAGTCGTAATATGACTTTAATGGAGCTGATGTTGCTTCGTGTAAGAATGGGTAGTTTTGAGCTGCAGTGCACAATTAATTAACATATTAACTCACAATTAATATATATATATATATATATATAGATACATATATAGATATATAAATAGATATATACTTCTTTGGGAGGTAATAAATGTAAGAAAGAAAAGCATCAATATTCCAAAAACAGTCGTGTTGCGATGCTGCAATATTTCCATGGTTTTCTCTTCTTCTTCTACTTTCTTGGTTTTGGTTTGATGCAAAAGAATATTGTATTCAACTATGGTTTATATAGGAACTTAGTAATGATTAAGAATTTTTACACGAGATAAAATTTATTTATAATCTTTGTAAAAATACATTCACAATTTTCATAATATATATATGAGAGTAAAAATAACCAACACCTGCTCGTCCAAGTGTAAGGAGCTTTGGTTCTCCATCCGCAAGGTTTCTCGAGTTCGAACTCTACCTATAGAGAGACAAGTCTAGATAGAGCTTCCCCCAATAGAAATCCGACACGGCTCGAATCGGGTTTAGTTGGGGTCCAAAAGTCTCTTGAGTTCGAACCTTACCTATGAAGAGACTAAATAAAGCTTCTCCCAATAGAAATCTGACACGGCTCGAATCCGGTTTAGTCACCGTTGTGACTACTTAGCATTATCTTTGATATCAAAAAAATATTTAATCCCAATTTTATATGTGAAACGAGATATTAAAAAATTATTTTAATTTTAAGTTATCTTAATCCATTCGACGTGATTCTTGATGTTACTTGGAAAGAAAAAAATAATAAAAATTGTTGATAAAGAAAAAGAGTGAGAGAATGGAAAAAGGATTGGATATGTTAATTAATGGAGTTTTTTTTTTTTTTTTTTTTTTTTTGAAAAGTGTGCAAAATTAATTAAATATAAACCAAAGGGTCCCAAACTAAACCATAATATATATAAATAAATGGATTTTGATGTAAGGATTATTGACCAAAATTTTCAAACAATAATTGGAGATATGGGTGGATTTGAAAAAGATAGCTTTAATTTAAAAAATAAAAAATAAAAATCAAGCAATTATCCACGTTATTTACAAAGAAATCATTGGTGTAGTGAATTATTACATCAAATTAAAGTCAACTTTTAAGATGAGGTGTTTGCAATAAATTTCCAATCTTACTACTTTTCAAATGTACGTGTAAGTAAGATTGAAAAACAATGCATAAAAATAATATATATATATATATTGTAATTTATTCGTGTGCAATAATCACTTTGGGTCCTAATTAAACGGGATTCAAGCCATGTCGGATTGCTATTGGGGTAAGTTCTCACTATACTTATCTTTCCATACGCAAGATTCGAATTTAAAATCTTGCATATAGATAATCAAACTTTTTCCACTTGAACCAACATATTAGTCATAAAATATATATATATATATATATATATATATAAAAGAGAGAGAGAGAGAGAGAGAGAGATATATATATAGAGAGAAAAAAAATGGTATGAATTTTTGTTAGAATTGAATGAAGAATTTTCAACCATTCGCTCTCATAGCTTGTAGCTATATATATATATATATATATATATTAGAAAAATACTTCGCCTCAAAATATAGTATGAATATAATTTTTGCAATTGAAAAAAAAGTTATGCTCAAATTTTCAAAAAAAAAAAAACATTATAATAAGACTATAAAGAGAGAAAAAAAAATTATATTTTGAAGATGAAACCAATAGAAGTAAAAAAGAAGTAATAATATATAATAAATATATATATATTAATAGAAATAATAAAAAAGTTAAATAATGTAAAAGATAAACCTAATTTCTTTCAAGAAATCAATTGGAAAAATACTAGCACGAAATTCCAAATATGAAATGTTAAGCTAAACTAGTTTTCCCCCTAATATGCAAAAGTCAAACCATAATCTGGAAATTCTTCCCTTTTTTTTTTTTTTTTTTTTTAATTTATTCGTGTTCGGTAGTCACTTTGAACTCTAACTAAATTAAATTCGAGCCGCGTCAGATCCCTATTGGAGGGAAGCTCTTCCTACTCCTATCTCTTCATAGGCAAGATTCAAACTCAAAACTTTGCGAATGGAGAATTAAGCTCCTTCCACTTGAGCCAATAAGTTTTGGTTCTAACTCTTCCCCTTGATTATTCTATTCTCTTCTCCTCCTTAATGGGTCTCCACAAGAAAATGGGTCTTCTCAAGCTCCACGTGACTTACTCTTCTTTTCCAAATTGATTTCTCTTTTTTTTGGTTCCCCTTTTCATTATTTTATTTTGGTGATCCGGTATCCTCATCGATTAATCCGTGAGTGATTTGTGGGAGGAGACTCTCAAGTCTACAGAATTCAACTCTTACTCGAGAGTTAGGGCCTGACCCAGAGTTTTTAACATGTCGCTAATCACTCTAGGGGGATTCGAACCATTGATCATCCGCCCTGGAGGAAGTATTAGGAGTCTGTTTATCAACTTCTCCAACTACCGAATTAGCTATCAACTTTTTACCTTTTACGTTATTCCCTATGTCACCGCCTCATGGGCCATCTAGAAATGGGGTCTTCTTTTCTTTTCTTTTATTCTTTTGCCACAAATTGACCCAATAAAAATCACAGGCCCAATAAACTTTCAGGCCCAATAAACTCACAAGATCCCTAATCAAAATAAAAAAATTAACATTTGCCAAAGATTTTTTCCCATTTTTCCAAGAAGCATGTTAGCTGATAAGTAATTCTTTTAGATTAAGTGAGATTAAAGTTTCAAACATTGATTCATGTATATTTTAAAATTTGAGGCAAGAGTTTCTCGAGTAAGGGACCAACCCGACTCGAACGAGATTAGTTTGGATGTAGATTGACTTAAAAAAATCACAAATCACTCTGTTCTTGAATAAAATATAAACGTAAAGTATCAAAATAACTCTACTTTGTAGAGTTATCAATTACTATCTTATACAAAATATTTAAAATGACAACAATACCTTTATTTATAAATGATCAAATCAAAGAGTTCCATTCAACTTGAATAACTTTTATCTTTTGGGAGTTTGAAAAATTAAATAAAATATATTCTTCAAAACTCAAATTTGTTATTATAAGAGTATAACACTTTAACCCATCAACTTGGAGGAGTTGATAAGCAGACTCCTAAAGCTTCTCCTTAGAGCGGATGATCGAGGGTTCGAATCCCCTGAGATGGTTAGCGACACGTTAAAAAGCTTGGGTCAGGCCCTCACCCTCGAGTAAGAGTTAGACTTTGCGAGCGCACCTCAAGCCGAATGCGGATTAGTCGGCCCGTGTGGGTTCGGATACTTGGATGCTTAAGCAAAAAGAAAAAAAAAAAAGTATAACACTTTATCTCACTTTTCTTATTTAGAATATATATATATTTTAAAAAAAAAGAATTGAGATTTTTTTTTTCATCTCTAACATTATTCAAATTAATAACTTTAAATCAGACTATTATAAATTGAGTTACATTAGCATTTTTTTTTTCTGATGTTACTAACATTTACAACACACGATTGATATATAACATATAATCGTCTTTAACCTAAGTCAAATATAAGACTCAATCAAGTAAAAATATGTACGTAAGAATAATCATGTTAATTAAATTTTTAATTTTTTTATCTCTTAATAAATTTTAGTATAATTTTTATACGAAAAAAGAATTTAGAGTTTGGATTATTACATCTACGGTAAATGAGTTGTAGGTGGATTTTGGAGACCAGTTCAAATGTTAAAAGAAGATTATCTATATATATATATATATATATATATATATATATATAAAGACTTGGTTGGTTGGTCATTAAATATTCTTTCTAACAAACAAACGTACGAAAAACATTGTAATGAAGAAGAAGTCAATTAATCAATGCCCTAACAGGATTTAATGTCGTCAAAAAGCATTTATTTACTGTGGAAAAAAAAATAAATACAACCATTTCTTCTAATTTTCCGTTTTTCTTTAATTTACTAATCACTCCATTTTTGTGTAAATAAAAAATACATTTTTTTAAAAAAAACCGATTTTTTTTTTGAAAAATCCTAATTTCTAGTGTGTCTCGAACTCATGACCTTTATGTCATAAGTGAGTGTGCTTACCAACTGAACTATACCTGCTTGACAAAAAAAAATGAAAATTAATGTATCTTTTGATTGAAAAGACTAATATATCATTTAACTTCACTTTTTTAAAATAATAATAATTAATAAATATGAGTCGTAAAATATTAATTATAGATATAAAAGAAAAAAATCAATAAATCCATATTAAAAAATATATCTTTTTCTTCTCAACGTGACAAGTAAAAAAAAAAAGAAAAATACCTTTGTGAGGAGAATTTTTATTTTATTAATTTACTTATTTATTGGATGATTAGAGAAATAATAATTTTTGAAAAATCTAATTTTTATTTTAAAGAAGATTTCACCTTTACTTTATATATATATATAATATATATATATATATATATATATATATATATAAATATAATAAGGGTAGAATAAATAGATATAAATATAATTATATAGTGAAAATGTGATAGCCTAGTTTGTTTGACTTCTCTTATTTAGGTGGCTCATTTGACTTGCCAAATGAGGGATTTGAGTCGACACATATCATAGACGTTTTTATACCGTAATTTCAGTTATATGATGTAGTCTTGTATTCTTCTCCGACGAATCTCTCTCAAATTAGTCGATTCGGGTACCGGGTCACCAAAAATATAATTATATAGTAGAACATTTATTAATTAATTAACTATATTCTGAAATTAAAATTCATGAGTAATTCTATCATTTTATTGAGGATCTTCTTTTTTTTTTTTTTTTTTCTTTTTTAACTTCTTACGTTAATTTTTTTTTTGTAATTATCGATTAAAATGGAATCCAACTAAAAGTCAACCCAACAAGAGACAAGTTCAAGCGGAAGGAATCCGTACAAGAATTTTCCCTCATCTGTGTTCTGTATTGTTCAATTCAAAGTCTCATTCTATTTATTTATTTATTTATTTTTACTTAAGCATTCGCTATCCGAACCTATACGGGCCGACTAATTCGGATTCAGCTGGGGTGCGCTCGCAGATCCAACTCTTACTCGAGGGTGAGGGTCTGACCCAAAACTTTTTAACATGACGCTAACCACATCGGAAGATTCGAACCATCGATCATTCTATTTATTTATTTTTCACTTTCTCGAGTTTTTTTAAAGAATAAATTAAAAAAAAATTGATAATAAAAGTTACTTATTAAATACAATATGTTTCAGATGTTTTCCTATATAATAAATTTATATTATATAAATAAATATACATAATATAAGAATGTACATATGTCACGAGATATTTTGAATAAGTGAAAGAATGGAGAGCACATCGAAGTCAGATTAATAGCTACCAAAACTTACAAAAAGCAGTAGTCATATATATACGAACTTTTGATCTAAAACATATGACTTTTCAGCTGCAAATACAAGAAATACTCCAAAATCTATATATATATATATATTTTACTAATTTTTTCCTTTGATTCAATCCAATAGCTAGTCTTGGATGCCAATTGCCACAACAATTTGGAGGAATTCAAAGACGATTTACGTGGAAATGAATTATAATTATAAGTGCATTTAAAATATTATACGAATTCGAGTTCGACTATCACTTAAAACAATAATAACTTTGAATACGCATTATAACTAGGTAGCATTGTGTCCACCATTGATGAATGGATGATTAAATACGGTGTAGTTTTGTGTCAAGAAGCAAAGAAAACCTTAGAAGAAGTTTTAGAACTATGGCATTTTGGTGAGTTCTGTTGATTATTAGAAGCAGCTTTAGAAGAAGAAGAAGAAGAAGAAAAGCATCGGAAGCACAACATTTTCATCATATTCCTAAGAACTTGACCCCTTTTCGGAATCAGCCGCGGTACGGTGGCGGTTTCCCGTCTTTCCGATGATCTTCCGGTGGTTTTGCTGGCCATTAATTTGTTGTTGTTGTTGTTGAATAGAAAAATGATTAGCTGAGTAAAGAAAGATGAGCTGGGAAATTGGAAATTGGGAATAATGAGAAATTAAGCTGCACCGACTTGAGTTATAAATAAGTTGTGTGTATGGAACGCGTAAAACGAGTAAAGAAGCGTGTGTGTGTGTGTGAGGAGAGAGAAACATGGTTTTGGGAACTTTTTGGTTGTTTTGGGAGTGTTTAAAAGAATCATTCTTGTTGTTTAGATGTCTTTTTGCTATCTATTACTATTACACTGGTTTGAACAAGTCTTAATTTGGGAGTTTGATGGCTATAGAGATATATATATATATATATATATATATATATATAAGAGAGAGAGAGAGAGAGAGAGAGAGAGAGATTGACACCCAAGTTCAAAGACTCTTCGTTTTTTTTTTTCAATGAGGTATACTATTCCTTTGTTGTTTTTGTATTATTTTTATGTTCATTTTTCCTTTTTAATTTGAACTTTAACAATGTAATGAATTAGGGTTTTAAAAAGGTTAGAAAGAGTAATGTGAATTAGATGAAACATACATTTATTTATTTGTTAGGATTTTGAATTGGAGAATTTTCTTGATAAATTAAGATTAGTCCCTCAATTATTTACATTTCTTGCAAGTTTGATGGCTATAGAGAGAGAAATATATATATATATATATATATATATATATATATATATATATATATATATATATATATATATATATTATTATGAATATTTGTATGTCAATTACCTTCAATATCTCCATACCTAAATTATCTTCATACCTAAATTATCTCAATTACCTTCACTATCTCCATACCTAAATTATCTCAATTACCTTCACTATCTCCATACCTAAATTATCTCAATTACCTTCACTATCTCCATACCTAAATTATCTCCATTACTTTCACTATATTCATACCTAATTACTTTCACTATCTTCATACGTAATTACTTTCACTATCTTCATCCATTATTGTTATTATTTACATTATTTCTACTACCTCTTCATCCCTATAAATAGGGGTTAAAATGTGTAGTTTTTAATACACAAGAATATATATGAAATATACAAGAAAGCTTCTCTCAAGAAAGCTTATCTTCTCTTTGATCTCAAGCTTACATTTTGTTCTATATTTCTTTTAGTAACAATAGTTTTATAACACGTTATCAGCACGATGCTCTAACCAACTGAGATAATTTAGGTATGAAGATAGTGAAGGTAATTGAGATAATTTAGGTATGGAGATATTGAAGGTAATTGACATACGAATATTCATAATACTCCCCCTTTTTTGTATGTTCATTGTAAATAAATATGTCTCATGAAAACCTTATCACTTCCATTCAATGTGATGAATCTTCAGGGTTCACTTCTCCTTGGATATCCATTACATAAAGAATATGCCTCGTTAAAAACCTTATCGGATAAAAACCCGGAGGGAAAAAATTCTGATTAAGGAAAAAAGAGTACAAAATTCTTTTATGTACGCACAACTTCAACTCCATTATTTACGACTTCTATGTCGTGACCCAACTGCTTCATCATCGATTTCGTTATCATCACATTAATTTTATTGTCTTCCACAAGAAGAATCTTAAGGAAGAGTTTACTTCTGCAGAAGTACTGTTGCTAGAGGAATATTCCGAACTTCTGTTCGATTGTAGTAATAATTTCATCCGATGCGCAGGTGAGAAACCGTAATTTCCGAAATTACGCCTCCTTCATTGGTCATTCTCGAGGAATATGAAGAATCCATACATCGACGGGTATTAATCTCAACACTCCCCTGTTGAGATGAACTCTTGAAATCTTTGTACTCGACGCAAACCAATTTTATATCTCAATTTCTCAAAGGTTGCAGTCGGAAGAGCCTTAGTGAATAAATGCAAGATTATCACATGACCGGATTTGAAGTACATCAATATCACCCTTCTTTTGAAGTTCATGAGTAAAGAAAAATTTGGGTGAAATGTGTTTTGTCCTATCTCCTTTGATTTACCCTCCTTTCAATTGAGCTATACAAGCTGCATTATCTTCATATAGAGGAGTTGGAATCTCACTTCCGGGAGATAAACCACAATTCTCTCTAATATAATGTATTATTGACCTCAACCATACACATTCTCGACTTGCTTCATGAATGGCTATTATCTCAGCATGATTAGAAGAAGTTGCTTTGTTATAGTTTGCTTTGTAGAGCGCCATGATATAGCAGTATTGCCATATGTAAATAAATAGCCAGTTTGAGAACGTGCCTTATGCGGATCGGAAAGATAACCGGCATCCGCATACCCATTTAATATTGGATCATTTTTATTTGAATAAAATAATCCGAGGTCAATAGTTCCTTGGAGGTATCTAAGGACATGTTTAATACCATTCCAATGTCGTCGTGTTGGTGAAGAACTAAAACTTGCCAATAGATTTATAGCAAATGCTATATCGGGCCGAGTGTTATTTGCTAGGTACATTAATGCACCAATAGCACTTAAATATGGTACTTCAGGACCAAGTAGTTCTTCATCATTTTCTCGAGGTCTAAAAATATCTTTATTTACATCCAGTGACCTCACGACCATTGGAATACTTAATGAATGTGCTTTGTCCATGAAAAATCTTTTCAAAACCTTAGCTGTATATGTTGACTGATGGACAAAAATTTCATCTTTCACATGTTCAATTTGAAGCCCAAGACAAAACTTGGTTTTCCCAAAATCTTTAACTTCAAATTCTCGCTTCAAACAATCTATAGCTTCTCGGAGCTCTTCTGGAGTTCCGATGAGATTAATATCGTAAACATATATAGCAAGAATCACAAAACCAAAATCGATTTCTTAATAAATACGCATGGACAGATTTGGTCATTTTTATATCCTGAATTCAATAAGAATTCACTAAGGCGATTGTACCACATGCGTCCAGATTGTTTAAGCCCATATAATGATTTATGTAATTTTACTGAATAATTCTCACGAGGGCCATTAGAAGCCTTTGGTAATATTAATTCTTCAGGGATTTTCATATAAATTTCCTTTTCAAGGCTTCCATATAGATAAGTCGTAACAACATCCATTAGACGCATATCCACCTTTTCATGAACTGCTAAACTTATAAGATATCGGAGTGTAATCGCATCAATAACGGGTGAATAAGTTTGATCATAATCAATTCCTGGCTTTTGTGAAAAGCCTTGTGCGACGAGTCGTGCTTTATATCTTACGACTTCATTATTCTCATTTCGTTTTCGCACAAACACCCATTTATAACCAACGGGTTTTACACCATATGGCGTTTGGACTACGAGGTCCAAAAACTTCTCGCTTTGCAAGCGAATTTAACTCCGATTGAATCGCATCTTTCCATTGAGGCCAATCAATTCTATGCCGACATTCTTCAACCGATGAAGGATCTAAATCCTCATTATCCTTGACAATATCAAGGGCTACATTATATGCAAAAGCATTATCAATAGAAATTTTACTTCGATCCCAACTTTTATTTGAAGTTGTATAATTAATAGAGATTTCTGAATTCTCTTCATCATTTGTAGTTGGAATCTTATCATCGGTTGTCCCTTGGTTTTCATCATGATCTTCGGATCATTTAATCCTCTTTTCTTTCGATGATTTTTATTTTTTAGAACCAAGGGGTCGGCCACGCTCCGGCGTGCTTTTGATTCAACAACTATAGGATTTACTTTTTGTTCTTCAGGAACTTCTATTCGTATAGGAGCATCTATAGCTGGAATATGCGATTTAGTGACTCTTCTGGAGTCAGCAAAAGAATCTGGCAGTTGATTTGCAATTTGTTGCAAATGAATTATCTTTTGAACTTCCAGTTCACTCACATTTGTGCGTGGATCTAAATGATTCAATGATGTTCTCCACACAAGTTCAATTTTATGCCGGTTATTCTCTCCCCCTAATTTGGGAAACAAATTCTCATCAAAATGGCAATCAGCAAATCTTGCTTGTAAAAACGTCCCCTGTCAAAGGTTCAAGATACCTTATAATAGACGGGGAGTCATACCCAACATATATCCCCAATCTTCTTTGAGGACCCTTTTTTGTTCGTTGGGTTGGTTCAATAGGAACATATACAACACACACAAAAAATTCTCAAATAAGAAATATTAGGCTCGAACCAAAAGCCAACTGTAGTGGAGAAAATTTATGATAACTCGATGGCCTTAAACGCACAAGTGTTGTAGCATGTAAAATAGCATGCCCCCAGGTGCCGCTAGGGGGAGATTTGTTTTCATCAATAATGGTCTAGCAATTAACCGTAGCCTTTTGATAAATGATTCAGCTAGACCATTCCGTGTGTGAACATGAGCTACCAGGATGTTCCACAATTATGCCAATCGACATGCAATAAGAATCAAATGCATGCGAACAAAAATTCACCAAGCATTATCTAGACGGATTCGTTTAATAGGATAATCATGAAATTGCGCTCTCAAGCGAATTATTTGGGCAAGTAATCTCGCAAACGCCAAGGTTGCGAGTAGATAATAAACAAACATGCGACCATCGGGTCGATGCATCAATCAAAACCATAAAATATCGAAACCGCCCACAAGGTGGACTAATCGGTCCACATATATCTCCATGAATCCGTTCTAGAAATGTAGGACTTTCAACTCCTACTTTTAATGGTGATGGCCTTATAATCAATTTCCCTTTGGAACATGCAAGACAGGAAAGCTTATCGCCAGTCAAAACCCTTTGATTCTTCAAAGGATGACCGTGCGTTGTCTCGATAATTTTTCGCATCATAATTGATCCCGGATGACCCAAACGATCATGCCAAATTTGAAAAGTACGGGATTAGTAAACTTGGTTTACTAAATGATGCGCCTCAATGTCATTAATTTTAGCATAATATAGGCCGGAGGATAAAGATAGTAGCTTTTCCAACAAATGTTTATTACCGGAGGTCATTTTCGTAATAGCCAAATATTCATGACCGTTATCTTCCATAGTCTCAATATGATATCCATTATGTCGGATATCCTTAAAACTCAATAGATTTCTTTGAGACTTCGAGGAAAATAGTGCTTTATCAATAGCAATCATAGTTCCTCCCGGTAATATTATATTAGCTCTTCCGGAGCCTTCAATAAGTTTTACACTACCATTTATTGTGGTAACACTTGTTTCTCCCACATTTAAATGAGAAAAATATTTCTCGTATTTCAGTATGGTATGCGTAGTTCCACTGTCAATTAGACACACACTTTCAATGTCATCATTCAACTCATAAAAGGGGACTATAGCCATTTGGTAATCTCACAAACTTCAGGTTGTGAGTTAATAATATGCAATGTAAATAATCTCACAAACTTCAGGCTGTGAGTTAATAATAAGCTCATTAATAATAACAAAATAACAAAATATTTATAAATAGAAACATTAAATATAAGATAATAAAAATTCTAAAAGGTGAAATATATTACATTAAAATATTAAATAACAAAAGATAATATATTACATATAATATCATATTCTAGTTCTTTCGGACACTTCCATCCCCGATCAAATGATCAATTTTTCCTTCCGGATGTTCGAAAAAGTCAGCTACATCCAGGTGAGCCACATTAATATTTTCAAGATCATCATCATCATCATCATTATTTCTTTCATAAGTGGAATTTTGAGAAGTAAAGTTTACTTCGACATTTTTGCCCTTCTTTTCAATAGATGCTTGATATAAATCAACAAGATGTCTTGTCGTATGACAAACACGGGCCCAATGACCTTTCATACCACATCGATAACATTTATCTTCATAATTTTTCGGAACAATATTTCTTTTCTCATTATTTTTTGTCCATTTCGGGTGGTCATCATTTTTGGCACTTGAATGACGATTATAAGGGCCAAATTTCCCATGATCATATTTACGACCACGACCACGGAAACGACCACGACCATGATCTCTTCCGGGATCATGTTTTCTAACAAGCATTCACTTCCGGGAATGGAGTAGAGCCTGTTGGTCTAGTTTCATGATTTTTCATCAATTATTCATTATTTTGTTCCGCAACAAGAAGACAAGAAATTAACTCGGAATATTTCTTGAAGCCTTTTTCACGATATTGTTGCTGCAAGATAATATTAGTGGCATGGAAAGTGGAGAATGTTTTCTCCAACATATCATTTTTAATTGTGAAACAATTTTAAACATCGCAGAATTATAGTTACTTACGGATTTGAAATCTTGAAACCTCAAGTGCAACCAATCATACTGTGTTTTAGGGAGAACGACCATCTTCCGGTGGTCGAATCTATCTTTCAAATTTCCCCACAAAATAAGGGGATTTTTCACGGTAAGATATTCATTTTTCAAATCCTCATGAAGATGATGATGGAGAAAAATCATAGCTTTGGCACGATCTTGTGCTTTGTTGTGACATTATTTTGTACAATGGTGTCTACCGGACCCATTGCAGCAAGATGCATCTCGACATCTAATATCCATGATAAATAATTTTTTCCGGTAACATCAAGAGCCACAAAGTCAAGCTTAGTGAGATTTGCCATAATGGTAAATAACGTACCCGATTATTCTTCAAATAAACTTCAAAAATATGTTACTCGGTAGTAGAGCCTCGTGCTAGTCTCAGTTGGTTAGAGCATCGTGCTGATAACGTGTTATAAAACTATTGTTACACAAGAATATATATGAAATATACAAGAAAGCTTCTCTCAAGAAAGCTTATCTTCTCTTTGATCTCAAGTTGGCACCCAAGTCCAAGGACTCTTTTTTTTTCAATGAGGTATACTATTCCTTTGTTGTTTTTGGTATTTTTTTTTGTACATTTTTCTTTTATAATTTGAACTTTAACAATCTAATGAATTAGAGTTTTCAAAATATTGAAAGAATAACGTGAATTAGATAAATCATACATTTTTTTTATACCCACTTGGGACGTCCGGTGTCCCCATCTTATTTGGTGAGACTAATCCGGACTCGACCTGCAAAGCGCTCGCAGAGTTCAACTCTTACTCCAGGGTGGGAGCCCGACCCAGAGCTTTTTTAACATGGCGCTAACCACCTAGGGGATTCAAAACCTCATCCATCCGCCCTAGAAGAAGCATTAGGAGTCCGCGCACCAACTCCATCAAGCTACTGAGTTATAAATCATACATTTATTTATTATCAAATGGAGTCATGGAATATTCATAATGTTAATGACATAATGTATTGTTTATATGAAATGATAAAAAAGTTTTTAAGTTTAATGGATGTATGAGTTATGTGTCAAAAAAATAGTCAAATATTGATCATTTTTTATTAGAAGGACTAATTTGAGAAAATAAAAATAATTAAAGAATCAATTTATTTAAAATTAAAAAAATTAGAACTGGAGAAACTTAGATTATTAGGGTTTTGAATTGGAGAATATTCATAATAAATTAAGCAAAATTATTTAGATTAGTTCTTCAACTATTTACGTTTCTTGGTCTTAAATCTTTTATTTCAAACATATTGATCATTTAATTACTTCTTCTTTTTTAATTTGTCCTTCCGATCTAAATTGAAAATACTTGGACACTTTTTGACAAGTGACTGATACATCTGTTAAACTTAAAGAACATTTTGTCATTTTAAGTCTCTTTCGAAACAATTATTATAATTAAATATATTTATTTTGTTAAATTTTAAATTCAAGTTATTCAAGAATGACATAACAATAATTGTGTCTTTGAAGTAGAAATAACTTAAAATGACAAAATAGTTCTTTAAATTTAATAAGTGTATTGATCACACATAAAAGAAAAAAAAGTTGAATATTAATCAATTTTAATTAAAAAGAAAGAATCAGCATTTAACCCAGTAGTTTGGGGGAGTTGGTAAGCGGACTCCTAAAGCTTCTCCTTAGGGCTGATGGTCGAGGTTTCGAATCCCCCCGAGGTGGTTAGCGCCACGTTAAAAAAAGTTTTGGGTCAAGCCCTCACCTTCGAGTAAGAGTTGGACTCTGCGAGCGCACCCCAGACCGAATCCGGAATAGTCGGCCCGTGTGGGTTCGGATACCGGATGTTTAAGAAAAAAAGAATGAGCATTTAAACATTTGCCTAGTTTGAGGCTTTACTCTTGGCCCATAACTGCATATGTAATTGGGATAATGGGCTGTTAACATTACTAGAGTTTGTAGCGGAAGTTTTTTTTTTTTTTGGTAAGTTGTGGCGGAAGGTTTATTTATTATATATATATATATATATATATATTCGAACCTTACCAACATATGTTGGCCCAAGTGAAAAGAGCTTAGTTCATTATCCAAAAGGTTTTGAGTTTGAACTTTGCCTATGAAGAGATAGGTGTAGGGAGAGCTTCCCCCAAGTAGGGGTCCAACTCGTCTCGAATTTGATTTAGTTGGGCCCAAAGTGGCTATCGGACACTAATAAATTACCAAAAAAAATATATATGTACGACCTTCGCGCGAACTATCGAGGCACTTTTTGGCAGACAATTATGCCATTCGGAAGAAGTTTTCTACATTCTCCCTAATAGGGGTCCGGGAATAAAAGTAGCTACTTGACTTCTAATATTTCTTAGATTAATATTTTACAATTAGAGGCAATATCCAACCTAAAAAAGGTGGATACAACAACAAAATTCAACTTAGAAAAGTTAGGTGAGTCATAAACAATTATAACAAAAGAAAAAACAACAAAATTATTATATTTATATCCATAGCATTCTGACCACCGATCGTTGATATCATCTACAAAGAGGGCTCGAATCCATCTTCTTCCTTCAATAACCATCTGTGCGATCCTGGGCGTATCATAGACCCCAAAGACAGCCTACAAAAGAGATAAAAATCGAGAAAATGACCCAAATATAGACTGAATTTAGATGTTAGTTCTTCTAAAAGAAGAAAAAAAGTTTGATCTTTAGAGATCAAAGAAAACTCTTGCATTTGAGAGTGAAATATGATAAAAATATCAAGAAGTAGATAAAATAGTAACAAAAAAGACGAAAGCATAAAAATAAAGGAAAATAAAATAGAGAGAGTGAAGAAAGGAAGGAAGCGGCGACAAAGGGAGAGTAGTTTTAGAGAGAAATTTTTAGGGTTTGTATTTGTACCTTATACCAAAATTTTAATTTTATATTTAGTTATATATATATATATATATATATATATATTATATATAAACATTCATTATCAAAGCTTTTTATGCTTTTTTACAAGGCATAAAATTCTCCCCATCCCACATCAGAATATGAAGACAAATTTCTTGTGATTTGCATCTATAAAAAAATATTATATTTTCTAAATATAAAATATTCACGATATTTTGTTCCACATTGTAAGTATATAAAAATATGATATGATATATAAACATGAGTTTATGTTACTCATTGTCATCTCGAATATTTTTTTGATACAAGCATAGTGTTGCCAAGTGGATGTTTTTTGGGAGTCTATCTACACCTTCTTGTGACTTAAGTGATACATGTCATGAACAACTTTATGACATAATTTCAGCTATATGTTGTTGTATTGAGAGCTCCTTCCACGAAACCTCCCGGTTTAATCGATACCGCACAAATTAGTCGATGAGAATACCGCGTCACCAAAGAGTTTGTTTTCTTCTTTCCGTTTTTTAATGTAAGAGATAACTAAAAGATGAGAGGCTATGAACTATGACTCGTGACTTCATTGATAACTTTTAACTAGAGCTATCAGCTGCCATGGATAGAAATGATTTCTCGAACTAATATATATCTATTATATATAAGATTACAAGTTTCTAATGACATCCTTGTAAAGTTAAACTTTTGGAGTTTTTTTTAAAAAAAATTCTTACTTTCAATTAATGCTTAATATCTTTTTTTTTTCTTAACTTTTTATTTTATTGCCATAATTGTAATTAAATTAAACTTTTAGAATTTTTTTTATCTTTTAATTGTCAATTAATTCTTAATAAATTTTAATTTTTTTATTGACTTTTTTTAAAGAATTTATTAACTTTTTACTACATTTTATCTTAATTTTATATATTTATTAAAAAATTTAATATTATTTTTAAACATTTTAATTTCAATTTTAATTTTTTTATAATTTGTAACCAATTATCTATTTTTTAAGATTAAAATAATTCACCTCAAAAAAGAAAAAGAAAAAAAAAGATTAAAATAATTATTTTTTTATGCCACTCTTTTAATTATTTCTAAACTCTTAATTGTTCTTCTTTATTATTTATATTTTCAACCTTTTATTTTTTTTGTATTTTATTTATTATAACTTTTAGAATATCATCTTTAATAAAAATAATTATCTCTTAATTATTTCTATCTTTTAAATTATTTTATTTGTTGATGTTAGAGATATGATTTTGTTTTTATGGTATGATTCAATAATTTTATAATATTAATTTAGTAGTTAGTACAAATGTATATTATGTATATATTCATAAAATTTAAACTCAATGTTTTGTAAATAAATAATCAATGTTTAAACTCAATGTTTTGTATATATATAATCAATGTTTTGTATATAAATAATGTCAAAATTATAGCAAAATAAGCAAAGACCTAAAATTTTAGTAATAAAAATTTTTATATCCTCTATTTAGAAACAAAATATTAAATACTTTTTAACCTATTTTTGGTACACTTCACTCCCACCACTTCGCTCTTGGGAGCAAAGTGTACCACTAGTGTATATATATATATGATGAGATTTAGAAATAAATGAGTCATAAATCACTCTATAAATTGGTTTTTCTTTCTTCTTTTTTTCTTTTTTTTTTCTTCTTTAATATCAAAATTTTTGTTTCAAACACGACGTAAATATATGACTTTTATGTTTGTTTGTAAAGTTGATATTAAATGAATTGTACTCTTACTTATTTGATGAATAAGTAAATTTTTTAGAGAATATATACATGGTTTAGTTTGAAGTAAGATTTACATATATATATATATATATATATATATATATAAACTTTTATAATTGCATGCTTATATATATTATATATAATAATTCTAAAAAATAATATAAATTTTAGTAAAATTATAAATTCATCATTAAAAAAAATATATATGAATTGTTATATTATTTTAACTTTTAACTAAGGTCATATATTGTCCGTTTTGAGCCTAAGCCCTCACGGGTTTGTGCTTGGGACTTTCCCAAAAAGCCTCATACTAATGGAGTAGGTGAAACTCCTTATATTCTAGACAACTCTTCCCTAATCTTTCGATGTGGGATTTGGGTTGACACTCCAACCCCAACAATCCTCCCCTCAAACCAAGGACCACATACCCGTGGGCCTCCATCCAATGAAATCCGCTTTCACCTCCGGACCACCACACACACGTGGCCTCCCTCCGGAACACACCGCAAAACACCACCATCGTTGGATATCACACTGAGGACTTGACTTCTCCCACACCGAACATATGCAATCCACTTAACCTTGGACTCCGATACCACTTGTTAGGAATGAAATAAACATATTTTCCCAAGATATATATGTTAAATTATTAAGAATAACTTAACTAATTGCGGAAGGATACCTGATTCCATCCCGTAAATTCAAAACCTTATGTAGACTTCAAGAATCCCATAAGACACCTTTCCGATCAAAACTTGTCGAAGCGATTAAAGTCTTCCGAGAAATTTATTGGAGCTAGGGTTCTGTTCTATTGACGGGATATAGAAGAGAAACTCTCAATACTCTCTCGGGGACCATAACCAATGAAATATATCAATCCCTAGCTAACCCATCACAGACTAGGAATTAGGGTATCTACATAAGTGAGCTCATACTTATTTCCGATGCATATTAATTCAATAAACTTTATTAGATCACTTTAATAGAGCTTAATAAAATATGATAATCTTATATACATAATTGACACATAAGCCCACATGATTTATTAAAATAAATCCAACACAATCTTTATTTGAAAAAGGGTTGGTATTGTGTATGTATATAAAATCGTAAATTTCAACTCTAAAAAAACAGTAATAATTTGTTTTGAACAAATATTTTATTTAAATTTTAACCGTAAACTTATAAAGTATTTGATAAAAAATAACAATATTACAGTATTTAAATAGTTTAAGAATTAACTAAATTAAAATTTTAGAATAGAGATCAATTTTGCCAATTGCTCATAATTTAGAGACTATTAATTTACCAATATTCCAAAAGTTTTATCTTATTAAAATTTTGAAAAATATTTTTTTATTGTTTCCTTTCTAGATAAAGTCAAAAATGTTAAAAGTCTTTTCTTATTATTCTTTCTTTCTTTCTATTATTTTCTTTCCTAGTAGTGGAAAAAAAGAGAAAGTTAATTGGTAATCATTACTTAAGTTAGATAAGTCGTCAAAAAGGCATAACTCGGTTGGTAACAGTCTCATTTATAATTTATGTGAGCCTCACATATTTAAAACGCGTCACTAAATAAAGACTTCGGGCCCCTTCTCCCTTCTTAATAATAACTCAAAGATTTTTTAAACGAGCGATATAAAACTTCCTATCATAACAATATAAATAAAGTTATCATTATATATATATAAGAAAAAAAATCAAGTGTTTTTCACCTATAATTTAACTCGAATTCATGACTTATAAAATTGTAATTGAATTGGTAGTAAGTGTGATTAAAACTTTTGAACTAACCACCCTTTGGATTTATCCATAAGGGTACAAATTAAATTATATATATATATATATATATATATATATATATTTAAATTTTTATTATTAAATAATAAAACACACTTTTGATATAGCGACAAGATTTATAATTAACTATTTGATATTATCTTACTATATATAAAAAAATCTTAAATTGATGAGTATTTAAACATACTCTTACATACAAATACTCATTTATATATAGTTTCGATATGAGACGAAATATTTTTATTTTTACAAATAAAATTAAAGAATTAAAGTATTTTCTGTCTATGGAACTCATGACTTTCAAGTCATAAGTGAAATCTAATATAATAATATCTTGGTAGGTAAAAAGAAAATTTGACTTTACTGTTTACAATTTGAGTTCCCTAAGTCTATCTTCCTTGAAACTTGGCACAAAACGCATGCCCGGTCGCTCTATATAAAGCGCTTTAAACCACTGACCGCCAAATGTGGCACTCTCTCTTACGCCCATTTCAAAAGGGACGTAACTGAGAAAAGAGTGAGCGAAGCAAGCTTCTTTTACAGAGCAATCTGAATGGATCAACGAGACTCGACGGTAGCTCGGACGGAAATGGCAGCGACGAGCGTTCATGACTTCTCACCGGAGGTCGCACCAAACCGTCGCTTTCGTATCCTTAACCAGTTAATCGCATCCTCGCCTTCGGACCATCACAATAAGGTACAGTCAGAGTATCCTCCGCGATAAAAATGGCGGAAAAACAACAACAATTACAGTGTGCATGAAAATTGACTGTGGAGTATCTGCATGTTGAATTGATAATTAGTTTTCTGTATTAGTTCTAGTTTTTAATTTGTTTGAATTGTTGTTGAGAATTCCTCTTCATTTCCTGAAGCAAATTTTTCCTTTTTGAGATAGATTAAATACTGAGACGAGATGGAATTCTGCTTTTTTTTTTCTCCCCAAGCATATAAAGGAATAAGTATTAAAAAGGTTTAGAATTAATATTTTTTGCCAAACCATAACCATCTGCTGTTGTTAGTTATGACTGATATTAGGGAGGTGTATCCTGTGGTTGTTAAATTTTTGTATTTTTGTTATTTCTTAAGAGTGAAGAAGTGTTCCACAATTGTCAAAGCAAAGGACAAATTTTAAAGCAACCATAAACATCCAATAGGAGAAATTGGCAGCAGATTCAATAATTCAAAATTGGCACATTAGAAAAGTCTTGTATTACTTTTTTTTTTTTTTTTTTGAATCATGCTTTTTGCTATACTTTTGAATTTATGAGCTATTATGGAAAAAAAAAAAATGGTAAGGTTAGACAAAATATTGGAACACTTTTAAGTTCTATGGTGATATATAGAAGAAATGCTTCTCAAGAAATACTGTGAATATTCGTCTGTGTTCCAATATGAATTAGGCAAAGAACTAAATAGAGGATATTTTGCTGATTAATGAGTCTGATATTCTTATGTGAAATTTTGTCTTCCACTCATGGTGCTCTCTTTTTTCCCTTCAAAACTGTTTCAACTGTGTCTTCTGTTTTTTTTTTTCTCTTTAAATGTCATATAGGTAGCTGAGAGTCTGCACAAAATTTAAGTCTTTTAATCCAGTATAATTGGTATATGTGGACTTCTCCAAGTTATTTGCAGTTACTTTTTGCCTTCTGAAAAGAAAGTTAGTATAACACGCTTAGAAATTGTTTTTCATTTGCAAATTAGGTTACTCTGTGCAGTAAAGTAATTCAAAAGTATACACACATATATCATTGACGTAAGTATGATTAGTAAGTATCACTATATTGCAAATTAAACTGTTTACTAGGAGACTTTTAGACTGTGCTTCACATACCAGCTAAGATATTCTGGGTTCTGAATTAGGAAGTCTTAAACGCGTGTCTAATGAAAATATTATGATGTGTTATTTTAGGTTCAATGTTATTATTGGCATGATTTGCACAAAAAAATTGATGAAAAACACATTGCCTGGACTAGAAAAGGGGAAAAAAAATGATACTTAAGAATACATGAACTGAGAGTGCTTAACATGCTAGGAAGAATTATAGTAAAGTAGGAAAATGAAGGTCTTAAAGATAACTAGAAGCATCTGTAGGACATAAAACTTTTCCATTGTTAAGTTCTTTCAGGATGAGCACTATTATTTTGCTGAGATTTTCATGACAATATTTGTATGAAACTTTTCATAATTTTCTCCCTTTTGTTTTCTTTATCATTTTTTTTTTTTTTTTTTTTTTTTTTTTTTTTTTTTTTTTTTTTTTTTTTTTTTTTTTTTGGATTTAGATGCCTTTCTTCATTCATAGGATTTCAATTTAACTATTCCATTAAGGTGTTGCTTTGGCATCTTATACTGTTGTCTCGTGAGTCTATAAGCATTTAAATATTTTATCTACTGACAATACTATACTTGGTTTAGGTAGCAGGAAAAAGGGAGACTCTTCTACTTGCTTACAAGACATTAGGTGTTGTATTTGGTGGGTTGGTTACATCTCCACTTTATGTTTTTCCATCCATGCCACTAAAATCTCCAACTGAAGAAGATTACTTAGGAATTTACTGCCTGATTTTCTGGACTCTTAGTCTAATTGGAGTTGTCAAGTATGCTAATGTAGCTATTAGAGCTGATGATCAGGGTGAAGGTAAGTATATATTCATTTATCTATTAAAAAATTTTATTTTCTTAACTGTTAAAGTCCTACTTTACTTAGCTTGCTTGTCCTCTGCTTGATATTATTTTACTTAAATAGCTAATTGGTTGTTTCATGTATACATGTTTGATTAATTTAACTTGTAAACACAGGACACAGTCTTGCAACAAACTTCTCCCAATCTTAAATATAAACCTGTTTAAACACATGTTGGTAGGTGTTTTTCATATTTCAAAGGACAGTTTATTTACAAGTATAACAAAGTAACTTGTCCCTTACAACTACTTTTTCTTCAATATTGTTGGAATGTTTTTCGAGGTGGGACTTTTACACTTTATTTACTACTACATAGGAATATAAATATTGGAATTCTCCCCACTAAATGCTTGGAGTCAAATTCAATCCGTCCACATGCTAATAAACTGGTCTTACATTACATATAAACCTGTTAATATACATGTCATCAGCATTTTCATATTTCAGAGGACAGCTCATTTCCAAGTAAAAGAAAGTTACTTGTTCCTTGCATCTACTTCTTTTTCCTTAACCTTGTTGAAACTTTTTTCCAGGCGGAACTTTTGCACTTTATTCTCTACTATGTAGGAATATAAATATTGGAATTCTCCCAACTAAACGCTTGGAGGCAAATTCACCCATTCCAAGTTCTAGTCTCTATGAGGGATCTGAGAAGCAAAGTAGGCTTGGTAAATTTTTTGAAAGGAGCTTGATTGCCAGAAGAGTATTACTTTTCGTTGCAATTCTAGGCATGTGCATGTTAATTGGTGATGGTGTGCTTACTCCAGCAATTTCAGGTCGGTTGATGTTTTTATTGCCTGATTGTTGTATTATCTCCATGTGGATAATCTCTTAAATGCTTTGCTCTTTGTGAAAGCATTACTTTTTGTTTAATATATTTTTTTTTAATTCTTCCTTCAAATTCTCAGTATTATCAGCATTGGATGGGATAAGAGCTCCTTTTCCGTCAATTGGTAAATGTAAGTATTGATGAACAGTATAATTGAAAGCAATCTTGAAACTCTTGAGTCCAGTTAGACTTTCAAAGGTGAAAATTGCTTGAGAGGTGTGAAAATGAATCAGATATAGGTTTTTCTAAATATTCATAGACAGTGGACATTTGTTTAAAAGAAAACTATGCAGGACTACTTGATTTTTTTACTTCAGAAGATTTTGAAGATCCTTAGCTCTAATAATTATCAGAAAAAAAGTTCAAGTCATACTGGAGGAAGAATACATTAATGTTAACATGACAAACAGATGATTCAAGCTAGCACCAGAAGGATATATCATACGTACTTTCAAGATCAGCGCAAGTTGATTCATTTTTCATTTCCATCTTTTTTCTAGAATAGTTTACGTAATATTTCATTATGCTTATAGATTAGGCTTCTGACTTGCAGCACTGGTGGAAGCCTTGTCCGCTGTTGTTCTCATTGGACTATTCCTCCTGCAGAAATTTGGTACCTCACGAGTTAGTTTTCTCTTTTCTCCTATAATGGGGGCATGGACTCTTACTACCCCCATGGTAGGAATATATAGTATCATCAAGCACTATCCGGGGATATTTAAGGCAATATCACCACACTATATGGTCAACTTTTTCTGGAGAAAACAAAAGGAAGGCTGGCTACTGCTGGGTGGTATCATCCTTTGTATAACAGGTCTGTCTTGTAGATTATTGATCATCCTTCATGAATCCCTTCACTTATATACTATTACATATTCTTATATACTTTCAATATGGTACGAGGTATCACACCTTCATATAGCTAAAAATACAGTGTAGCTGTTTCTTTTAAAATTTTTTAAAAAATAAATAAAATTAACAAATATATAAAATACCATCCTGTAACTCAAGTCAGCTTTTCAACTTAAAGAGAAGCATTGATTTAATCTTCATTAAGAAAATCTGGAAAGCCCTGAGTCATTCTGAACTGGAATAGGACAGAAAGAAATAAAATCTGATCGAGCAGCAATGACCTTAAGTAATTAGAAAGGAAGTTCTGGGGTTTTCTGCGTTGTTTCTCAAATGCTTAACTTCAATAGTTTTGTGGAGATAAGGACAGAAGAACAGAGAAATACAAGAGTTAGTTTTACTGAGAGAATTCTACATATGGGGAGGAGCATCCTTTTTTTTCTCTCATGGGCGATACAATGCTAACAGTTTTATGGGCCTTCCTTTGAGATCTCTCTCTCTACATATATATACATTTTGGGGGGTGGGGTGGGGATAGTAAAATGAGGCTTTGCTAATGGCAGGAGCCATTGGGTCTACATCTTACATATAAGATGTGACACATTATATCAATTATGTAGCTGTGATAGTATTTGCTTTTTTTTTTCATCTCAAGAACTGCTTCTTTATTGTTGTATTCTTGAACATGTTTTCTTTTTCATATCTTGTTTTCACAATAAATATTAAAATGTTAGAGCATCCTGAAGGGAGAACTATGTGTTTCTTATTCTAAATGAATAGTTGGCCATGCTCAGGTTCTGAGGCTATGTTTGCTGATCTTGGTCATTTCAGCAAAAGTTCAATTCAGGTCAATGGCTAAACTTCCATTGGTATCTACTTTTACTTGTTATGTTTTATACAGTACCTGACTCTATTAGTTCTTTGCAGATTGCTTTTCTTTTCACTATATACCCATCACTTGTTCTGACCTACGCTGGACAGACTGCTTATCTGATCAGAAACCCTGAAGATCATAGGGATGGATTTTATAAGTTTGTGCCATCTGCTGTGTACTGGCCCATGTTTGTGATAGCCACACTGGCAGCTATAGTAGCGAGCCAGTCACTTATTTCAGCTACATTTTCTGTTATTAAACAAACAGTTTTACTTGATTACTTCCCTCGGGTCAAAATAGTCCACACATCCTCTGTCAAAGAAGGAGAGGTGTACTCTCCAGAAGTCAACTACATCCTGATGGTTCTTTGTGTTGGTGTCATACTCATATTTGGTGGGGGACAAGACATTGGAAATGCTTTCGGTAAGATCAGCTAAGCCCTGCAAAGTTCTTTTTCCCTTGATTGTTCAGTTTACATGTACAGCTTTTTGTTTGTGTATGTGTATACCAAATTATTTCCTGCTAATAGTTTCTTTATCCACTTAAGCCACAATATGTGGGACTCGAAGTTGGATCTGAAATTCATACTTATCCATCTAACAGCCCTACAAATATTGCATTCAAATTTCTGTAAAACAGTACATAACTCGGAAAACATATATAGGGTATTCTAATATATGCTGCATAAAGTAGCTTTTACATCTTTTCCACCTTTTTAATGCACATAATTTCTATCCTCCCTATCGATTTCTTACCATCAGAGGAGACAAGTGGTAAGAAGATTATTTCATGATTAACATGCCTATATTTTCTTTGATTGTGTAGTTCAACACAAAATTTGTCATTGTGTTGGTTGGACATTTTTATAGTAATCTCCATGATGCAATAATATGACCTTAGTTTTAACACGAGTTCAAAACTACACCTTCGAGAGATCATCACAAGGCCATAAAATCCTCTAGAATAGTAGTATACATGTGGCCTTATATAGAGAGGCCAAAATTAGTGTGATATGTTTTGCTGCATTCTTTTTCTTGTATCTAGTATTTTTAACTCTTTTATATATTGTCAATTTGTTAACAAAGTTGATATTGCTAATCATGAAATTCTCTCTTATAGGTGTTGTTGTCAGTATGGTTATGCTCATCACCACAATACTGCTGACTTTAGTCATGATAATTGTTTGGAGAACACCACCTATTCTGGTTGCACTTTACTTCATTGTATTTTTTGTGATGGAAGGTGTTTATGTGAGTTCTGTCTTGACAAAACTACCACAAGGGGGATGGATCCCGTTTGCCATTTCTGTTATACTCGCTATTATAATGTTTGGCTGGTTCTACGGAAGAGAGAGAAAGATAGAATATGAATTAACATATAAGATAGACTTGAACAGACTTGGAACGCTGCTGTCAGAGCCTGGTGTCCAAAGGGTTCCTGGTGTTTGCTTTTTCTATACCAACATCCAAGACGGGTTAACCCCAGTTCTTGGGCATTATATTAAGAACTTGAAGTCATTACACAAGGTAACAATCTTCACAACACTGAGTTATTTATTGGTTCCTAAAGTTGCACCACATGAGAGAATTGTTGTCAAGAAATTAGGCATCAGAGGTTTATATGGATGTGTTATTCAGTATGGATATGCAGATTCTCTTAATCTTGAAGGGGATGATTTTGTAAGTCAAGTTCTTCATACTTTAGAGGTTCAAATAAATAATTCATCAGATGAGTTAACATCAATCCCCTATCTAGATGAAGAAATTTCTGACTTACATGAAGCAAAACTTGCTGGGGTTGTTCATGTGCGTGGCAAGACAAGGTTCCATATAGGTAATGACTGTAGTTGGTTCGATAAAATAATGCTTGCTTTCTATGAAGTTCTGCACAGTAATTGTAGGTCTGCTTTGCCTGCTTTGGGGGTGCCTCCAGCCCAGCGCATCGAGGTTGGCATGCTATACGGAACTTAAAAAGGTTGGCATACTATATCTGAGACTTAAACTACATAGGACACTACTATTTAGTCAAATTATAATAAAATCAAGTTCTTGTAAATCAAATAGTTTATGCTTTCGAATTTGAATGGTAAGGTGAAGGGGTTATGGTTGATTTTTTAACCTTCATTTTTTAAGATGGTCTGATTTTGTTTGAAACTATTACCCCTCAACAAGCTGAGACTTTGGCAAGAGTTTTACCAGATTTTTATTTGGTGTTCTAACTTCTATCCCCATTGTTTCTTGCTTTCTATTACCCCACGCTTTAAAAAAAAAAAAAAAAAAAAAAAAAAAAATCGGATAAAGTGTACTAAAATCCTTTGGAAAACAAGGTGAGACAGTACCTTCTTTGTTAACCAACAGAAGGATCAAAAGCTTCTATATATTTACACACACTCATATATTGACAGAAAACATTGATTCAATTCCATAAGATATATAAATGCAAGTTGCAAGGAATAAATCAATGTTGAGAGTGGTGGACACCTAAACTATGTGGTGATCCCAAACGGTACATGGCTTTATTTGAGAGGATTGTTAAATGTAATGCAGTACTATACACAGGCAAAGAAAGATCAAACAGAGAGAGAAACTTGACTTCAAATTTCATGTGAATCAATTCTATTAAGGAGGGCTAGCGGAAAGAAAGCCTACTTGGTGAATCAATTCTAATTATATGTTCCTCCTCAGCACCAGACTCATCACTGGACTCATCCTGCTGTTGCTTATCATTTGAACTTGAGTCCTGAGGTGGAGCTTTGTTTTCCTGAATTTCAAATTTCCTTCGGATAGTAGAAGCACTTTCTGACTTA
Source organism: Cynanchum wilfordii (assembly GCA_025388415.1). NCBI lineage: Eukaryota > Viridiplantae > Streptophyta > Magnoliopsida > Gentianales > Apocynaceae > Cynanchum > Cynanchum wilfordii. The sequence continues at coordinate 1,898,442 of JAHSUH010003438.1, forward strand.
ACTGAAAGAAGAGGCCGTTCAAAACTAGAAGATACTCGTGGGAATGATCGGCTATGAGATGGATTCTGCTTACCAATCCTAGGAAGACTTTTTGCACGCCAACTGGCACGGTTAATCTGATTTTGAAGAAAGACAAATGCAGCAGGTAAATCATATCATAAAACGAAACATCTTTTCTCTAGTTCCCCCAAGCAGAATGGTAATGCAAAGGGAGTATAATAAACAAACATGCTAAGCTATGCTAAATTAATTTATCTCACCATGCTGCCATAGATGCTCAGCTGCAGTGCTCTAGCAGATAAGTTCTCAGGTTCATTAGCCTTTTCCACATCATTACGATGCAGTTTTGCTTTGAAGAGATGGTCAGGCCAACTCATTAGCCTGGCATGATCTCTAGTAGTTAAATGGCCAGGGGAATGATGAACTGAATGTGAAAGCAATGAGGATGACCTTCTCTGAAGAGTTTTACCAGCTTCAAATCCAGCAATATCAAGTATGATCACTCTTGACCTTGCCTCAACCTGATACCAGGAAGCTTGGAAAGAAAACGTGTCCATTCTGGCACCTTGTTTGGGAACAAAGATAACCTTATTAATCAAGAATCCATACATATTCTTTTACTTATTTTAACTCATAAACTTCTTACCACTATTGCCTAAAACATCTTGCTATTTTAAATAGAACTAGAAAACAAGTTGATCGAAAGTACTTCTTCCTATTTGTAAATGACAAAAACAACCTGGTGTTGTGGCACAGAATCACCAAATATAAGTGAATAAGTGGACTATTAAATTGACATGATTGTCTAACTTCTGAGTGATTAAGTTAATTCTAGAAGCAAGTGTTGTTTTTGAAAGATCATATCTTATTGATTGTCCACTTTTATTTCCATGTCAAAGTAGAGCTTAAGAACCAATTACACAAACCCAAAAGGTACCTTATATTCATTCACTTTCCAAACCTACAAACTCTTAACTTGTAAATAAATTGAGAAAATAATTTTGAGAGGTGCAATTCCTAACAAGATTCCAAAAAAAAAACTGTAGATAACTCCTAATGAGCTGATAGCAAATGAAGTACACTAAAAGTTATAACTAATCAAGAGATATTCCTAATCTTATAAACAGGCACAAATATGAAGCAAAGTTTCAGATTAAGAACCTTAGCTAACCATTCTTTAGATTTTAGTTATATTGTTTATTGTATCCTAGAGAGGCATATAAGTTCCCAAAGATTCTTTGTATTATTCTTGTACTGTCATTAAAGATGCAGTATTAGACAAAAATGGCATGTTTATAGTGGCTACGGGTTACAGTGGATTGTTTAAGGCTTTGAAACTAGACTACCCATATCTTGTCAATTTTGGACATTAAATGGTAACTTTAGAAGTGAGCTGAAGTAACTTTAGAAGAGTGCTTTAGTGAGTCAGTAAATTTTTGAAATGATCTGCATTTTATCAACTAATCGGGCATCAAAGTACTTGATACATGTTCAAGCACCCATAGGAACTGCTCATTAACTTTTCAATACATGCAGCAGATTACCCATCCAACAATGATGATTATCAAATTGTAGAGTAATTCTAGCACAAAATCATAAGGTGAATATCTCAATTGAATAATAAGAATGCAGCAATAAAATTTCCATATAAGCATACTAAAATCAATAGCATATGAAAAAAGAAGAAGCTAAAAATACCTGTTGTTTCTGATTTTCGGAAGCTTTGATTGCCATATAAAGGGAATAGTGCTGATGGGGAGGAAAGTAGTTCGCCTGGGGAACCTTGGGCTTTCAAGAATCCTTCCAACAGAAACCCAATTGAATGATGAGGTATTTCAAAGTTTTCTCCGGTTATATATATCTTCATTGTTGACCTCTCTGCAACTAGAGCTCTTAGATCTTGCAATGTCATTTTCTCAAAAGTTTGAGGAAGCAAGAGTTTGGAAAGAACAATTACACTTTCCTGGAGGAAAAAAAAAAATGTATAAGAAATTTATTGTTCAAAAAGATAGGACAGCTATTTTACTGCCAATATATAGAGAATGAGAGGTACAATGTTATTTAATATAAATATGTATCATACTTGTTATGCCTACATAGAGAGAATCAGAGGTAAACTTTCATTTAATATAAATAGGAATATCTACCAGTATAAGTGGAAAATGCATAATAATTATTTGCAACTACAGGTATGGAAATCCTTTTGAAATGTTCTGCAATTGTATATAATAAAGTGAGGTGAAGATGAAACTAGAAACTGAAAAGAAGATACTGCAAAGCCATACCTGCCAAAAGAAATCTTCGACAATAGGATCAGATCTTACGGCAGCAAGAATCTTCTCAGCTTCAATGAAGAAGCAAAGGACTACAGAATCCGTGACAATGTCACAAATGTAAGGCTTTCCAACAAGAACTTCATACAAACCCAAAGTACTCCCATGTGCAAATATTGGGTGCAACAAATGCTTATTTTTTACAATTGTACCTGTCCACTATCAGAGATCTGTCATTCAATTTCTCGTAATCTCAACAAGAGCAACAACCTACTAATCAGTTTATAATCAAAAGTAACTATCACCTTCACTACTCCATTTGAGATAAGCCAGACACCATTCGGTTTCTGTCCCTCCTTGTAAAGTGTTGAATCATGCAATTTCACTGTTTCTTTAGTGGAACCAGCAAGCTTATCTCTCACTGCAGCTGGAAGAGCTCCCAACAAAGGGTTGGCCCTAATTAAGTCACTTACTTTTGGAACTTTTACTAATGGAGGATTCCTTAGGAGTTTTTTCAAGTCAGTCTGAATGGACATGGATGTCATAGTCAATACCAACTTTAGAGAATTTGAATCAAACACTATAATTAATGGCTAACAAAAAAAGCATACCTGGACAGCATCATGCAGATGGACCATTTCTTTTTCTTCAAGTAAACCAATCTTTTCAAGATTATGGACATAATCAATCAAGTGGTTCAGTACAGAATGGGTAACTTGCCTATTTTTCACAACACGCAGAACCTGATAATCCAAGTTTGTTAAGTTAAAAAGTTAAAACATCCAAACATACCAATCATGAATTAATCTTGTGAACTGCTAGATGTGGATAGGACACAATGATAATTTTGCTTAAACTCGTAAGACTTATAAAGACTTACAAATAAACCAAGTTGATACCTTATGAAAGAGACAATGAAAGAATATTTTAGTGGGCCCCATAGAAAAGGTTCATTAGATTACAAAAACACAAGATTTCGAAGTGTTGATAAAAGGGAAGAATAACGAAAAACAGTCTGTGATCATCCAGTTTGATGAGGGATACAGACCTGAGGAAATGATACTCGGACTTCTTCCAAAAACTTTCTTGCTTCTTCTCCTTCATCCTCACTCTCCTTAATTACAAGAGATGCAATCTCACTGTCTCCTGAAGTAACAAATGATATTTTAAAAATATAATATAGTTACTCCATAAGTGAAGGTAGTAAAAAAAAAAGATATTTTTCTACAAATGAGAAGAGGGAAAAAAAATTAAAATAGTGGCATTAATTGCTAGCATATCCATCTAAAGTGCACAACATTTTAGCAATAAACCACAGTAACTCATTGGCATGTATATATACCCAGGAAAACAGGTCAACAAATATCAGCAAGCATAAGCATGTAAATGCCATAACTTATTGAGGAAACAATGATTACCAGATACAATGACAGTTTTTCAGTTACAAGAACACTTTTTAAGCTGTTTAAGTGCTTATCTGAAAAGGACATTTTAAAAAATCAACATTGCAATTTTGTTTTTAGTAACATCTGCAAGCAAGTAGCTTTCCAGCCATTTTATGAGGTTAAAAGGCTTGGTGAAAAGCAACCAAGAACAATTTAAAACAGCTTTTAGTTGGGGGGTGGGGGTTGAAATACAAACTACTTATTTTACATTGAGGGCTGACCCTTGCATTGTGGTTTGAGTAAGGTTGTCACAAAAACTAAAAGCCAATTGGTTGAGCCTATACGTCATGGTAAAGGAGATGTGGAATTAGTTGGGTCTATGACTACTGATTTTGGAAGTAAGGTAATGAATAGATCCGTAGCAAATGGATGTAAAAGCAAAGGTAGAGACCTGAATTGGTGGAGCAATTGATTTGTTGGTATTCTGAAGAATCTATTAATTAATCATATGTACTTAAAGTGACTGTACTTAGTTCCTCACATACATAATCACATTAAATATTCAGTCCAGTGAGTGTTTAAAATATCTAGATGATTAACAATAATATTCCACGAATGACTATTGTCCGATATTGTAATTACATTTTTCAATGAAGAAAACATTCATACATTTAAGTCTCTGGTAAAAATAAAGAAGATGTAATTATCACAACATTACCAAGGGAAACTTAAGTTAGCACTGACTTCACAAATATGCCAAACAAGATGCACAACTTATCAGGATATGCATGATATTATGGAGAGTTGTGTAAAAGTTGGCAGGGTGTTTCAACATAGGGCAGTTACAAAAAAACTTCCAAGCCAAGCACAGCATGGTTAATAAAGAACCTAGCACACTTGGTTAATCAAGAAAATCGAGTAGAGCAGTTTCAAAATAAGTCTACATCATTTAAACATCTCAATATGTTATTCAATTTGTTAATAAATGTTTATTGGTAGAAATTCAACCCTTCTTGTTAAGCTAAAGATTTTAGAGAGGGCAAAAATTTAAGATGGTCCCAATTTGATCTTTTTGCTCCAACCTATTTGTTAGAATAGTTCACGTGTTGGGCTTGTTATTAATAATTTGTACTTGTGTTTGACCCACACATAAGGGGTGTATTAAGTGATTAAATTCAACCTCTCTTTATAAGATTAAGCTTTCTCATATGAGATTGAAATGTAACAATAAAAATATTTCAGAATTCATTAATAAAGTGTGAGATATGCCTAGCAAGTGTGAACTGAAGTGGCATAAAGCTAAAATTTGTTATATTAAGTAACCAAAGTAAAAAGGTTCAGGGGTTGGCATTGAATTGAAACTTGCCATCTAGACTGTAACATGCCAAATTGTCATGTTTTCGTAAGATATCTAAGAAGATTTGCTCAAACACAAAAATAGAATATCATATCCAATTGATTGTTCAAAAAGTCATGTCTGGGCTAGGCCAGAAATGCTCTACTTCTACAAAGAAAAGATGATAAAAGTTAAGGAACTTCCTGAGCTTTGAGAAAGAATAGAAGTAGAGCAGGACCAAACCACCACAACTCTATTGATAAAATAAATGAGAAAAAAGCAGAAAATGCATCTTTAAAATAGAAGATCCTTACCGATGAAGTCCTGTAACTGATGTCTGGCAATTCTATGAGCACGAAGGAAAGCAGCACAAATATAGCAAGCAGATTCCAATCTCTCAACAGTGAAATATGTAACAAGCTTTTTGGATACTACATTTGTATGGAAGAACTTATAGTAATTGGGAATGTTCACATAAGATTGTAACCCTCTCCAATCACATAAGGCCTCATGAGATACCAAATCAAGTGCTTCATCAACAGATTGCATCAGCAAATTAGCAGTACTTTGAGTGATCCTTCCCTCATCAAGCATCTCCCAGTAAGCAGACTGAACCCCTGCAACAGAAGAAGCGAAGATTTCAAGCTAAAAGGTATTAACTGTCCAATTAAATCACACTCCAACAAGATTGCAAAAAGAAGAATAAATCTGTTGCTGTCTATCCTTGAACAAGTACATGAGCATTTATCTCCTTTACAAACCTGAAAGATATTTCTCTAAGCTTATATTCAAATATATTAATTAAACTTCAAAGGTTATGAATACACATAATACTGAAGAAAATTATAACAAAAGAAGAGAAAATTAGGTATACATGCAAGAACAACAACAACAAAAAAAAAAAAAAAAAAATTGAACTATTTACCATTTACTGAAGAAAATTATAACAAAATTTATTAAAAACATTGAGCTCTTTACCATTTAAAAACCTAACACGTATGTCTTTTAAGTTCATTTGGTCTACTTGAATATCATCACCAGATGAAGTATGTGGATGCACATGCTCACTGTCTACATCTTCTAAGGTTTTAATATATCTCTTCACAGTGGCCCAATCAGCCGGCCCCAGTTCTTCATCCTCAGCAAGATCACCAAATGCCTCTAGTGCTTTGTTCAACATTTCAAATTTTGTGAACTGTAATATGCGCCTCTGTCAAACACATTAATACAAAATGAGAAGAGGTTGACGTGATGAAACAAAAATATATTCCTAGAAATGCAAGGATAAGTGCCAAATTGCACCCTCTCGGTTTACTTAGCTACTTTTCTAATTGAGAAGAATATATAACCTAAAGACTAATAAAATGTCAGAAAAACAAGCATGTGAATCCAAAATATCATGATTTTGTAATTTATTAGAAGCAGCATGTCTTACGCAACTAAAAGAAAATTGAATTGAATTGTGACTCCAAATAAATATGTCATAACTCCTTACTTCAGTAGGGTGCAAATATCTAATAGTTACATTTTAGATACTTTTTGGGCCTATCGCTGATGTCAAGTAATAGATAAGATTTATTATTTTACATCCAATTTTCCGATATTATGCATGGATCTTAATACCTGAAAACATTTCAATCACCAAGCAACCAAAGAATAACAGAGAGTTCTCCAGTCAGTGTGGAAGAAATTAGGAGGCAGAAAAAGAAAGCTGAAAAGAGTCCATAAAGTGTTTTCAGAGTGGTAAATATTCTTTGCATTGAAAAATACTCAGAAAATGTGCTAGGTATTGCTTGACAACTAGAACCAGGACAATATTGAGTGACATGGATTTTGTTCTTGTAGGTTCACTTAATGTATAAAAATGAAGAACATATGAACCGGGCAATTTTTTGCTCCTTCCACGATATGGTATCACCATCCAGTTATTTTCAACCCTCTTAGTATTTTCCATTTAAGATCTTCACTCTCTGACTCTCTAGTTAAGTAATAAGTTATTTGTTAACCATATAATTCTTTACTTCATTGATTTCATACTTCATATCTATAAAACTGCAGAAAAGAGAATTCACGAAACCAAAAATAGGCCCACCTTAGCTGCTGATAGCTTATCCATACCCAAGAAATGTAAAATAAACTGCGTTGTTGACCCATTTATTATAAGCGTAAGAAACACAATTCCACTAGTGAAGAAGAGAAACTGCAAAATTGAGAGAGTATCACCAATTAGAAGTCATAAAAATAATCACATCACTCAAGGCATTCATGACACTGGTCTGTTGGTATTTCTCACATCTATGTAAAATAGTTCATACATACAGATAATACATTTAGACTACATACCAGAACTCCAGTATCCGAACTGATGTAAGGTGAAGAATTGTCACTGGACCGCTGATACATCAAATATATAAAGATTTTAAGGAGTAAAACAAGGCAACTCCAAAATATAATATTACAGAAGAACCAACATATAGATGTATGGATGAACCAAAATATTTTCTTACTTTTCAGATTGCATTTTAGAGAATTTAAACATAGGAGGAAACTTTTAAATTGGATATTGAAAAACAAAGATTCTACATTTTCTCTTCCCCCACCATGAAGGTTGTGGAATGCAATGGTACTCTTGACCAAAACACAACTAACTTCAGAAATTTCTAAGTTTTAGATAACCATTCAGTCATAAAGAACTTTATTTTCTTTATCAACACAAAAATATTGAAGCAACAGCACAAAACTAATGAAAATAATACATGACAAAAGAAAAGGTCAGGCAGGCCTGTGCCAGAGAATTTGGTTGAAGTTCTACAGAAATTTTGACCAACATACCTCATAGTAGATACAAAAAAAAAAAAAAAAAAAAAAAAGGACTGGAGCAGGCCTGGATAAACAAAAGAAAATGAAAATAATGAAGCTGAACTTGCCTTGAATGACAGTGAAAGTGACAATGCCACAGCTCCTCGCAGCCCCGACCAAACAAGAATAATAGCTTCTTTCCAATCAAGGCCATAGCCAAAATAACGTAGAAATGGGAACAAGACTCCAACAACCACAATTCTTGATAATTGGACAAAGACGTAGAGGAGCAAGAGATAACCCCATGAATTTTCTGAGACAAGAATAATTTGTGATAATCAAGACTTTGATGAGTTCAGAACAAGAAGTTTTTAAATAATGTACAATTAGAGGAACACAACCTACAATGAGGACCCCTTTGAAGAACCTTCTATATGAAACCCACTTCAGTACTTGAAAAAAATTCCTTTTTTGGAGGGATTTTTATTTCTAGATCACTGTAAAGATCATCTATTAATTGGATTAATGTAACAGGAGAAGTATCCATATCATGTGAGTAACCAACACAGTTGACAACAACAAAATCAAGCAAAAGAAAAGGCCTCAACTATTTTCTAGTTTTTACTCATGACAGCAATTGCATTACAGCGTAGAAACTTCCTAATATTTCAACATTCCCATTATTAGTGTCGGAACTAAGTTTTTGTAATAACAAGTAGGTCCCCAACAAATGCTATAAATCTCAATGTTTCAAATTTGATGATTTTATCATATCTTATTATCCTTTGGTTGGCATTCTACGTGCCATCGTCCCCAATTACCCACCTTTCCCTTAATGATGGAGTTTAGTGGTTGTACCAAATGTGAGTGGAGCTCATATACCTTGTATTAAGGAGGTAAAGCAATGTGAACTTGAAAAAAAAAAAAAAAAAAAAAAAAAGAAGAATGTTTAAGGAAGTAGAAATTAATTTTTAAAGCAATCTAAAATAGAACAGAGACATTCAATTTGGGAGTGGCAGAGGTAATAATTAAGTAGAGCACAAAAGAAGTTAAATCAGATAAAAGAAGACAGATAAGAGAGACAACTAAAATAGGAAATGACGAGAAAACATAGAGAACTTACCATGTGTCTTAAATATGCTTTCATTGCTGAGAATGCCTTCGGCTATAACAACTCCACTGTAAGACAAACATGAAAAAAAATTTTGAGATTCAAATTAATGATTTATAACAAGGGGAAAATAGACGTGTAGGAAATGTAACTCTGCCCAGCTTATGAATGAGTTCAGCAGCTATACACTAGTTTGATCATTGAATGAGATGTTTCAAACTGATCAACAGGAGAAAATGGTAATTAGCTATCTCAATGCTGAGTAAAACAAGGCTTCATTTGAACTGAGATGAGATTTTTCAGCATAACAAAATACTTAGTCACAATTTCTAGAAAGGCAAACTTATGGTAAGAAATTAGTGACATATAACCCGTCCTTTATTACTTCATAGAAATATTACTCAACCTTTTCCAGGAAAATAATCATCTTGGTCAAGTAATAAAATTTAATATGAAGGAGAGGCAACAAGTACACCTATTTTTTTGAATGTTAATTGCAACAGCCTGCAACTGTTTGAGAGAATTCTAAAAACAACTGAAGTGTAGGAAGTTTCCAGAAAATATTCCCACGTATCTGCAATAAAGATTAGATGAAGAGGAGAAGAAACAAGAGCAAGGAGATGAAGAAAAAAGAAACATTTTGACCTTCTTAAAACTTAAGCAAATGACATGAATGCATATCTTTGTATATCATGAGGAACAGGACAATTTTATTTTTTTTTGTCTTCATTTAAAATATATTTTTTTAAAAAAAAATTAAAATAAATAAATAAATAAATATCGGCATTTACAAAAGAAAAAACATAAAAGTGCTCGAATAGTCACTTACCTCAATATGAAAATCAAGGTATTAGCAATATAACAAACCATTTCCCTGAAAGAAGTATGGCAAGACAGGAAAAATGTAATCTTAGGGTTGATCCAAACAAGAATTTTGAAAGCATCAACTAAATAAATGTAAACTATTAAGTTAAATAATGAGAAGGAAAATGGATGAATTGGCTTCAGGTAACTTAAAAAAATACTGCAGTTCAATACTGCAGTTCTTGTGCTCATCCTGATCTGGGGTTGGGTGATAGAGGATGAGAGATTGTGAACATACTTTAAAAAGCCAATTCCTATGTCAACTAAAAATAGAGAAAAAGAAACTTGTTCAATGCAGCAAACACAATTAATTAGAAATTTCAAGTACTGAACTTTGGCAGTCCAAACAAATGTGAACAGCACTACCCAACCTAACCTGACCACCTAAGTGGCATTCCACCACATCGATATAAGTTTTAAAATTTATCATTTTAACACACTCCCTCATATGTGGGCCGATCACAAATTTTCTTAACAAGTCCAACACATGTTAAATAGTGGTAAATTATCACCAACTCTAAAAGAGTTTAAGATGATAGAGAGAGGTTAAATTTATCATCTTAATAATTTCCAAGCTGAACATCAAGAACTTGTTAATGTAAGCCCACAAACCCAGGAATGCAATAAAAGAACTGGAGCAGAATGCTCACCACCATAAGAGGCCAAATATATAATAAGCTGAGACAACATAACTCAAAATTTTAAGTCACTTAGTTCTTGAGTTCATATGTATGTTCCGAAATAATGTGAAAGATAATAACCACTGCTCTGACCTATTATCTAAATCATGCAGTAATTATCCTTTCCAGTTTTATGGCCATAAATTGTAAAATGGTTAATCCTTCTTCTTTCCTTTTATCCTCTAAAACAATGTTAATTTGGCATTTATGAAACGAAAAGAAGCATAACTAAAGCAGGTACAATATTAGATACAGATAACAAACAAAGGTGGATGTATAAAGAAAAGAAACTCAATGGACTTGATGAAAGCTCACAAAGCCTCAATAATATATTACCAGAAGTGATGCATGCTTTGTTGACTTTCACCCTTAAAGGCAGTCCTAGCAACAAAAGAATAGAACCTGAAAATATGGATCATATTAGGAGCCAGTTTTTCCAAGAAGAAGAAATGTTCCAAAATTCATCTAAGACTCTTACATTCCCAATGTCATCACAGTCAAAACACCAGAAATATCAGCTCCTTGTTGAGCCTGCAATGAATTGATTGCCATTAGACTTTTCATGTAGGAGGAAAATATTTTAGTTTCAAATGGTATTAGAGCAGGAAGTCCTAGATTCGACTCCTATTGTTCATGTGTTAGGTCTTATTATGAATTTGTGTTCTGCTCAAGCGTGAAGGGCTGTTTTAAGTAGTTAAATCTAGCAATTATCTATTAGATAAATCTTTTAGACCAAGTGACAATCTAGCTCAATTTAAAATTTCTCTCTTAATTGAAAACTTCAAAGGATCAAATTAAGTATATGCAATTTAAATTGAGCTAGATTGTCACTTGGTCTAAAAGATTTATCTAATAGATAGTTCAATTTTACTAAGGTTTTTCAAATGTAAAGACCAAAAATATAAAATTATACTCTCAGGTAAGGGTGTACACGAACCGTGAAGTACGCAACATAGCTCACTGCAAGTGTCAGGGTGATCTCAATCACTGTGTCATTGAAGATAAACCCCAGCCACAAAACTGAAACAATTCCGAATGCCAGACCCATTGCCACACTGGCAAATGCAAAGACATATTGTAAGGTAATATAAACATAATTTTGAGCATCATCTATCAAAATTCAAAAGCACTTACGCCCCGAGAGAAACTTGTGCTAAAAATTTGATGAAAGCACCCCAACTAAATCTCCAACCGACAACCATTCGGAAAAACAGCTGATATACCACAATTGCTGTCCTGAAATAAAAAAAAATAAAAAATAAAAAAGCAGCAGCTTCTTCAATAAAAGAAAAGTCACAAACAAATAACGATGACAGCTATGTTACAAGGCAGGTAAGAGACAAATAAATTTAACATTTCATATGCACTTCACTGTCCCTTCAAGCAGAAAGAAATTCAACAATAAAGGACAATTTATAAAACAATCATTTTGGTATCGTACCCATCATTCATCAACGACTCTCCTTCAATAATGGTACTCAACTTTTTGCTTGCTCCAAGCTCCTTCAGAAGGGCCACTACCGCTACAGGATCAGTAGCACTAAGGAGGCCCCCAAGTAATAATGAAGTTTTCCAGCTCCAGTTATATGGGAAAATAAGCTGTAATTTGTTATCAGAAGGAAAAAAATGCAGCACAAAACTAAAACAGACTCAAGAGAATTCAACAAACCTTTAAAGCTGATCCCAGGCAAAAGGTTGAAATGAGTACACCAGGCCCAGCAAGGAGAAACATTTGCACTACACACCTCTACATTAGGATAATGACAGAAACTGTGATTAAAAACCAGAGAAAGTCATTGTAAAATTGAATCTGTAATGGCACAACCTTAGACAATTGTGATCAGTGACGAGACCAATACATTCAGATCCTATGGATTAAAAGTGTAACCTCCAGAAAAATTATGCCACCAATCAAATCTCTTCTTCCAAAGACAAAATATGCAATATACAATTCATTACTATGCATATCTAGCCCAGATTACTCCTTAATAGCTTGTAGTAAATGACCAACCAGGAAGAGAAAAATCTTTCTGAAGCTTCAATGATCATAAATAAACCACACTTTCCAAAGCAGAAGAAATAGAAGAAAACTTTTATGAGGTAAATAAGCAATGTAAAAGACCTTTATCTGGTGCACTTCCATAGAAAATGCGCTCTCAAAGAGAAGAGCTGGAAGGAATACAGCTAATAGAAGGTCGGGATCGATACTTGCCCCTTCAGAAAAACAACATTTTCATCATTTAGAAAACAGATAACCAAAGTAGATAGAAAATTGTGGATGAGAAACTCCATCAAAACCTTCTAGCTCAGTATAAGAACATACATAATTCAAAAATGCATGCAAACAAAAATAGACTTACAAAGACGAATTCCATCTCCAATCTTCCCAAGTCGATGACTTGTCCCATACTCTAAATAGTATACAATTAATAAAAATTTTGAAGTCAGTTAAGGAATAGAAAAGCATAATCCAAATTACTGTACTTTCACAAAGAACATTCATTCTGACCACAAATTCTCAGCAAAATAACAGAGAAAATATATGATATTTTTCTGAGAGCTCATCAATAATTTTTTAAGTCCAAATAAATTAGAAATACTGGGCCTACTGTAATTCTACAGAAACATTTGTGACTCTCCATCTTGCCAATCATTCGATAAATATAGCATATGAAATGCCTTTACCATTATAAAGTATTGACATAATCCTACATGAACATGCTATTAAATAGTGAATGTGAATAAATAATTAACCAGAAAACAGTGAACATGTAAGTATCTTATAACCAATAACCAGCTCCCCATGACCTACTAATTAAGCTTATCTAAATACACTGAAAGTTCAAATGATACAGTATCAAGGACAAAAAAGAATATATATTATATATCACATATTACACAACAACTTCAAGCTAACTCAACATCACTAAAAAATTTGCAGTCCATTGGATACAATAAATTTCACATAAATTATTCAAGTAAAAGAGCTCGAATATATACATACATATATATATATATATATATATATTGGAAGAATCAAGTAAAAAACCAGAAAATCAAGCAGTGATGAGAAGTAAAAAGAAAAAGAAAACCTAAGGATCCAAGACCAATGCCGAGAAGAAGCAAAGCAAGAGTATAAGGAACTCTGGTGCCTCTGAGCGCATGTCTACACGCAATGCCTAACACCAGACTTATTCCGACGAATATTACAGCATTCGTTGGATCAGAAGACCAGGATTCCGGCGACGATGATGACTCTGGCGATGGCGCTGACTTTCCTTCCTCTTGCAATAATCTCAAAGGCGCCATAAGTTCTTCTACAGTAACTACTGACACCATTATTTCTCTCAATCATCCAAAACAAATTCTCCAAAAGAGAATTTCACCAAAAACAGAAATGAAATAGTTGAAGATTGAGAGAATTCAGTTGAAAATTGAAATTCCAAATGCTGCTTCACAGTAGAGAATTCGAGAGCTATGTGTAGTGTGATGTGATGGTTTTTTATATGTTTTTGGTCAGAAAATGATATGACTTATAATTATAATTATCAGGTGAAGACAGAGAACACAAAGGACAAGAAAGGATTAACCATTTTCCCAAAATTTGCTATATTTTGGGAAATAACTCTTAATATATTTGGGGGAGCGGCCATTGTAATCTTGAAAGTTTTATGAAGTTCAACCAGATCAAGTTGATCAACTGGGACAACGAAAGGTTAATATTTTAACAAAGTATTTATAGCTAAATAATATATATATATTAATAAAAAAACGTTTATACTGTTGTGTTTTTTTTTTCCTTTTTTAAAGAAATTATACAATCTAGTCGGAGTCGTGTAGAGGATCTCGGGGACCTAAGGCGAAATTTTTTTGGGGCCTTTTTAGTTATTTATTTTGTATAGTGTTACTCAAATAATGATTACGAAAAATACCATCTTTGATGCGTCTAACATGATCTTGCATAATAGGATCGAATTCTGTTATCATTTCAATTAAACTTAAAAAATTACCACTATTTTTCTCATATAATTTTTCATTTGTTCCACGAAAACCAAGATTATTTTTAGAAAAGTGTCTTACTATAGCTATAATCTTTACTAAAACTTGTTCCCAATGTTCTTTTTCTCTATTAATTTGTTCTTGTAAATCTTTATCAATGGTATTATTATTTTTTAATCTTGTTTCTAATTCAATCCAATAGCTCATGTTAGTAAATATGTTTTGGACTTGTTTCATGACATTTAAGTTTTGAACTAAGATTCTTTCAATCCCTAGTGCCTTGATTAATGAATTGATTATTTTTTCTATTCAAGTCTATTGGACCTTTTTCTATAATCAATTCTCTAAATTTTGTATTAATAATATTCAAATTTCCCGGATCATAAATATTTTCATTAATTTCATTTCTAATATCTAATTTTTCTTTTTCTAAATATTCATCATTTTCATCATCTAAATTAGTTTTAGTAACATTTTGAACATTTTCTTCTCTTTCTCTCTCATTATTATTATTATTATCTAATAAATCAATATCATTTTTTAATTCATGTTCTACTACTTCATTATTTGTACTAATTACGCCATCTTTTTTATTACCAACAACAAATTTATCAAGTGCACCTTGTTGTGATTCTATGAGTTTTTCAATTTTTCTTTTCTTTTTTAATTTTTCATAACCGGAATCGTATTTTCTATTTGACATTATAGATAATAACTAAACAATAAAAAGTTTTAACACACTATTAAAAAAAAAGAAAATAAAAAAAAAACAGTGGAAGAGAGTCCAATCTCAATCAATAACAAACAAAATTAACAAAATAGTAATATATTCTATAAAAATAAAAAAGATAAAACTTGTTTAAACTTGAAGATAAGACTTCTTTTCCGGAGATAATGCCTTTTTGCTTTTAGATTTGAAATTCAAGATTGAATAATCGATCTACTAAATATTTGGAAGGCTCGTTTTTTGTAGATCGGGAATTCAGGATAATATATACTTTTGTTGATTTTGGAAGATCTCGATAGTATATTTTTGGAAGATATACTCAAGAATTTGTTTGTATTCTTCAAAGTAATTGAAGATTAGAATATTTCTCATTCAAGATAAAGACTCTCTATATATAATAAATTTTTTATTTACAAAAAAAAATATATAAAATAAATTTTTTTTTTTTAAAAAAAATACCAACGGTTCTCAAACATTCCAACGGTTCTCAAAAATTCCAACGGTTCTAAAAAAAAAAAATTATTTTTGGGGCCTCCTGCCGATGCGGGGCCTAAGGCGACCGCCTAACTCGCCTTAGGCTCTACACGGCCCCGAATCTAGTGTGTCTCGAACTTTTAAGTTATAAGTGAGGTTATTACCAACCGAGCTATCATTTATACTTAATAATATATATATTAATAATAAAAATAAAATGTTAAATCTCTTATTTAAGAGACTCCGATACACCCTACCACGTGAAGTGTTAATAACTTATTATAAATAATTTAGTGATATTGTTCACTTTGAAGTAAGTTTCACATATAAAATGAGTCGTTTAGTAACCATTCCGAGAAAATCCTACATCATCACATCTCACACGTGGACCACCGTTCGGACAATTTTTTTTTTTTTATACCCACTTAGGGCGCCCGGTGTCGCCACCTTATTTGGTGAGATTAATCTGGAGTCGGCCTGCGGAGCGCTCGCAGAGTTCAACTCTTACTTGAGGGTGAGGGTCCGACCTAGAGCTTTTTTAATATGGCTCTAACCACCCCAAAGAGATTCGAAACCTCGATCATCCGCCCTGGAGGAAGCATTAAGAGTCCGCGCACCAACTCCCCAAGCTACCGGTTCAGAAAATTTCTTTTTAATATATAATGTGCTTTTAAAATGAATATTTTAAATTTAATTTTTTGAAAAAAAAAAAAAGAAAATTATCATGTTTTGTTATTAATCTTTTGACATTCTGACCTTTTGACCTGGTGTTTCGTCAGAAATCACTAAACAATTACTAAGTAGGAGTTTGAAGAGATAACCGAGTAATTATTAAATAGAGGCTTGAAACCTTTTACTTAATAACACGTTTTAAACCAAGTGCATTATAACTTTATAAGCATCTTATAATGTTTTCTAAAAACAATAGACTAATCATCGAAAATAAATTGGTAAGAAGTTTTTCTTCTTATATTATCAAAATCATACTTATGTACACAATTAATTAAAACTTTGTTTGAATGTAAATATTACTTAAGCAAAATTAAAATTTATCTAAAACATCTCCTACTATTAAAAAGAAAAAATGAAACATCCAATATTTTTTACACCAAAGGTCAATCACATCGGCTTATCAAAAAAAAAAAAAAAAAAGGTCAATCACATCGGGTGCACACGAAAGAAGACGTAACCCTTGAAGGCGAACGGGGGATCCTACAAAGGATCGGAAAGTCTTTTTTTATATACAAATATGTGGCTGTAGAATTTAAATTGTAATTGTCCCTCGGAATCCATTGACTATTTTACATGTCAAAGATTTAAGCAATAACATGTAACTAGCCCTTCCCCTTTTCTTTTGCCCATATCTTGTCATTGAAGAAGAAGAAGGAACAAAAGTATCGGAAGCTAAAGTGTGAAAAAAAAAATTATAAAAATTTGTAAATTAATTTAATTATCGAAAAAAAAAAAAATCCAAAATTCTATTCTATCTAGAATTAGAATACAAGGAAAAGAGACAAGAAAAGGTTTAGCAAGTTGTACTGTAAGGAAGATGCACAAATGAAGCTGACAGGTTTGGTCGATGTCATTACTTGTACTACGTTGCATTTGCATGACATGTGGATAGATGCGAATTGTCTTTTTTGTCTTCTTTATTTATTTATTTATTTTTTGGCTGTAGCTGCATATTTGCCATTAGTTCAGGATTGTAGAGGTAGCTCCCACCTCTCGAGTGTAGTATTTTGTTCTCATAGTCCAAGCTAGTTATTTGCATAAACTCATGTCGTGACTATGAGTCCGACATCACTCACAATCTACTATCCGACATTGGTTGAGAAAGTGTAGCTCAGTTGGTAGCAGCCTCACTTATGACTTGAAAGTTATGAATTCGAAACACATTAGATATTAAAATTTCATTAAAAAAAAAACAAAACTACTTGACATTGTTCTTATTATACCAAGATACTAAAGGAAACTCCCACCTCTAGGATGTAGCACTTCGTTCCCAAGTCCAAGCTAGCTATTTGTGCAAGTCCGTGTCGTGCCTATGAATTTGACAAAGACTCACAATCAACTACTTGATAGTGTTCTTACTATACCAAATAATACTTCAAGTTAACTATAAGTACCTAGACCTCATTATTTCTTATCAATTCACTTATATCTTGCTATATAACATGATTTAAATTTTGAATAAAAACTCAATCAGAAATTCAAATTTTACATATAATTATTTTAAAATTGTGTTATATAATGGTTTATAAATTTTTTAAAAGACTTAATTTTAATAATTAAAAACTTAAAGATTATTATTTAATTATTGTTATTATAAAGTTAAATTAATTAGAATTTTCCTTCTCTTTAATTAAAAGGCAAGAAAAATAAATAAATAACTATAATTAATGTTAATGGTACCAAAAAAAGAAACTATAATTAATGTTAAACTTTATAATAATAATTTGAATAAATCTTCTACAAATCACATGACTAACAAAAATTACTATTTAATAAAAATTTTAACAGAATAACAAAATTAAAACATTTAAATAATACGTAATAAAAAAAAAAATTGTCTGTAAAAGTTGAATTTTTAGAAAGTTTAAATATCATTCAAATAATTTACCTTAAAAATTTATGATCTTACACCTTTAAAAAACCTATGTATATAATCGATCAAATAAATATCACATCTCAATTTTAAACATAAAATTGGAAACTTTAATACATTTACATACTTCAATTTTCATTCTTAAAGCAAAAAAGAAAAGAAACAAAAACAAGAACCCAATCCAAATACAACAAGGGAATCTAGCCATTGCATTAGACATTCAACAAACAACAAGAAAATTCATACTAACCACCACCCATCATTCACTACCACTCCAAGTAAAAAATCTACATTTATTATTGGAATATCCATATTCCACATAATTCCTTCTTTAATCTAATTCTCCTACATTTTTATTTTGGGACATCATTAATGAGAAGACATGGTGATATTATGCTTCAAACAAAATCTTTAAAAGATTTTTGCACATTGAAAGAGTAAGCCACATAGGAATTTGTCCTTCACCTGCATTCCGATCTGAATAGAAGTTCTTTCTCCGTTATGTTTTCTTCAATCTATTCCATTTGTACAGACAGATCAACTACTTGGATGCTCTCCCCATACATTGTCCCAACCACCACTTGGTTGTTGAGCCTTAGGTCCCTCAATCTGGTTTTGGTTTCCATGAGGATTGTGTGGACCTGGATGACCGTTGAGTTGCTTGGGAGGTTTTGTCCGAATTCCTAGAATTCTAAACACAAATCTTGCAAGCTCACCGTATAATAATCCAGAGCGATCAAAAAGCTGTGCAGATAGGACATGAAAGAGCGATTACAGGAAATATAATCCAGTGAAATATTGATAAAAAATAATTCGAATGTCCAATGAACTAATCAAGTTTCCAGTCCTATGATTTTGGTTTATACTAGTGTACATCACGTTAAGAAAGAAAAATGTAAAGAAGTCGTTAATATATACCTGGAGAAGAGCAGTCATAAACAGATGGAATGCCTGGGTGTTTTGATCTATTAAGACAGCAATTCGACCAAAGAAAGTTACAACACCTTGCATCTGCAAATGTTTCCAAAGTCATCATCAGCACTTTTTGCTGTTTAGTAAGGTTTACATTTAATAAGGAATTACTACACTTTTCTTTGCTTCTTCCTGAGATAACAGAAAGGAGAAAAGAAGAGAAAAAACAACTCAGCCCCACTTAAAGAGTACAATGTGTTAAACGAGAGTAATTTTGACTCACCACACGCATAAGGGAAATCCAGAAGCCTGGAGGTGAAGACGGAGCACCAAATGGGCTGTTTGGATCTGGCTCACCATAGGGGCCTCCCATACCCGTACCCATACCCGTACCCATACCCATACCATATCCACCCATAGGCCCTCCAAAACTATTGTTATACGTTCCCCCACCATACATGCCACCTCCATAAAGTCCACCATAGCCTCCTCGGTTGTACATGTTTCCATACATTCCACCACCATACGACCCATAAGAACCCCCTAAGCCACTACCATATGTGCCATACGTTCCAGATCCATAACCACTATTGTAATTCAAACCAGAACCATAACCTGAATGTGATGAATTAAATCAAATGCCTGTTAGATATGCATGTCAAAATAGATTGTGAAAAAGAATAGGGCATGGCTTACATTTAGCTGAGAAACAATCAAATACATATCATATTCCAATTATAAAAGGTACTACAACTACACTGGAAGTACCAATTAAAAGGGTTATAACATCTTGGGGAGAAAGTACAATAGTAGCATTTGTTATCTTCCTTTTATAATGGCATTGGCATTCAATTGTAAAAATTAGACGCCTAATCTTCTTAGGAGCAAGAATCTTGCATGAAGCATAATAAATTTTTGATATCATAACCAAGCGGATAAGAAAAGTGTAAAATCTACATACCAAAACTGTTTAACTAAGCTTGGAAGTAATATTTTGTATGAATTAGATTAGATTGACTTCCAGGAAAAAATTCAAAAAAACTTATGAAGAGAATATATTAGAAACAAGAAAGCTCTTGCAACAAAAAGAAGCAAAAGAATTTACTAAAGCACATACAAGTTTGCTAAGCATACTAAATTTGAAAGCTCTCAATAACTATAACCTGGATCAAATAGCATTATCAGGATCAAATAGCATTATCAGGCTCAAAAACCAAAGAACAAGCATCTCCATACAGCTAATGTATGATACACTCTGTCGGGTAATATATTTTACAGTTACATTTCAAGCTCATGTCTCTCATCCATGAAGTTCATATACTATATACTAAAGAAAATCATCTTTTGGGGAATCACGTTTAGTAAAAGAAGGTGCAACCAGTTATCTAGTTACATATATCTGAAAAGCTGCTAAACACAACACGGGATAGAAGCTTGAGGAACAAGAAGCCATTATTATGAAATTAACATAAAGTGAAAGTGGATCCTACCTCCATAAGTGCTGCCATATGTCTGCTGCTGCTCCCAAGGCCTGGTAGGCATAGGCCGCCCAACAGAATTTATGTTCACCCCTGTGTTCCTATCAGGTGTTGAAACATTTTCACCAGGATTTGCTGTTCCAGAAGACTCTACAACATTACTAGTACTGCCTGCTGATGGGGGCTTGAATGGTGCTGGGCCAGAGGAGGATCCAGCTCGTTCCCAAGGCTTTGGAGGGGAGTTACTAGCTGCAGTCAGAATTCAGTAAAAGATTAAGAAATTTCAATATATGCATAAACATATGCACAAAAATCAATTGAAAGTGGAAGAACAGACAGTATAAAATCTTAAAGAACAAACAAAACAACTGCAATTAAATAACATTCAAGACGTTCTAACTAAATGGCATAAAGGTCAAGCATATGAACTCAGAGAATAAGATAAAATATAATTCACAATTACGGCAGAATGATTGATATTAAAAAATTATGATAGTTCAGGATAGAAGATAAATCCTGAATACACTTGGAATAGTAAGAAACTTTTTCAGTATGCAAAGAAGACTCCAGCATACACATCTTTGTATCCTTTATCTATTTTGAAAGGAAAAAAAAAATCCTCCGTCCAAAATGAGAAGTAGCATCAGTGTCAACATCAAAGACCACCCTAAAACCAAAGGAAACCACTGAAGAATCCAGAAAATATAAAAAATTTTGGTAAAAATATGCACTCACAAGTAAACCTCAAAACTAATATTGTATTTCACAAGTTTATCTCTCCTATTATTCTATTGTTGTCCATTTTACTAAGTGAACTTCTGAATTTCCAACATTCTTTGTTTCTGATACACAGAGTTTTGTTTTCCACTAGCATTATTGGGTATTTTCTACTAAGACAAATTAGATTGGATCAAATAGATTTTGTCATATATATATTATATAAAGGAAATCATGCCATCTGCATGCAACTAAATCATACAACAGTAGAAAATTGGGGGAAAATGTAAAAGAAGAATACAAAAGCAAGTTAATAGAAAATACCTGATGGTTGAGAATTGTTTGCCATTGCAAACAAGGCAAACTACTAATCAAATACTCAAAAGAGAAGTAAAAGATGGATGGATTATGTGTTGAACTTTATCTGCCTTGTCTTTACTAGAAGACCCAAGTTCTTTGTGGGTTTCAAAGTGATTTTGAGCACTATTTCTGTAATTATGATACATAAGCTGAGTGGGCCTTATGGTGCTTTGCTCCGATTTCTACAGTATTTCACTGACAAACAAGAGCAAAATAAATATTCACCAAAAAAATTCATTAAATAACAAGGTAAAAATCAAATCAATGCAGTTTTATTGAGAATCATTACTATCAGCAGAAAAAAAAATAGAAAGAATCTATTTCTTCTTACCGGTCAATATACACACATTTACTGGGATAAAAGGGGTAACAATTGAGTTTATCATAGCTCTAAACTTCTAAAATTTAAAATCCAAGCAATATGCTTATTGACAAGGTAGAGATAAAACATATTTCCTCAATCAAATTGACCAAAAGGCAGAAAAGCTTCAAGCAAAAAAGAAATACTCACAGATGCAAGAAGTCACATAAAACAATTATCAGATGCCTCTTCAATCATCTCATCCAAGAAGTTAAAAATTCACAACATAAATAAATTACTTATAGTCAAATCAATCCCTAGAGAATTCTTGAAACACTTCATTCCATTTTCCAGCTCAATCAGAATTACATCTATTTTTATCCGTTGGCAAATAAAGTAACTGACTTAGAATTAAAAGGGGGTTATCCAATATTCATACCCAAAGGTAAAAAATTATCTGGGGTCAAACTAGAGCAAAATTTCACAATAATCTGGAGATTTCAATTTGATATATCAGAAATCAGAACTATCTAATACTCAAACACCCAGAGATTATAGGCAAAACTCCAAAACTTCAGCCATAAAAAACTATTCAAGAACAAAATTGACCCAATTCATTATACCATTTCTTCTAGAAACATGAGAAATAGGAACGTTTTACATCCTTCACAGGCAATATAAATATTAAAATTAACCAAAATAATAATAATATTAACAACAACAACGGTGAAAATCAGAAGCTTTTTTGAAGAAACGCAACTGTTTATCCCAATAAAAAAAAAAAAAATTAATTTCCATAATTCGGTGAATCGTTTTTTCCTGAAAATCAAATATAATAAACTAACAGCTTAATCAGAAACCCTTTCCGGAATCACCAAGAAATCAAGAAGAGAAGAAATTAAAAATTCACCTGAAGAACGATTTGGGGAAGGCCAGAGCGTGGCCTCACACGCACAAGATTTGGGTAAATTGATAAGAATTATTGTTATTCTACCCAGTTCCACCAAGGCATCGACGTCGTTTTCAAGGTATTGGGGCACAACAAGAAAAATGTTTTTTTTTTTTTTTTTTTTTTTTATATAATAATAATAATAATTATTATTATTATTATTCTGGTCAAGACCGCGCAAAACGTATATCCCAACAAGAACAGTAATAATAAATATAGCAATGAATTTATTATTAAATTTTGTAATTCTTTCATAGAGTTAGGAGAAAAAATAAATTTTTTATAATTTAGTCCTTAAATTATTTTTATTTTTTAAATTGGTCCTAAATTTTTATTTTTTAATTGGTTCTTTTGCTCAAAATTTACCAATATTCCACATATTTTTTTTGTACATAATTGATATATTTATTAAATTTAAATCATTTTTTTGTCCAAATTTATATATTTTTTTAAAAAATAAATTGTGTCCATATGGTATTCATGTGATTAGGTTTATGATGTTGTCAAAATATTTTATGATCGTAAATGTTCTAGATCTAAATGGATCGAAAGGTTATATAGATAAATATAAAAAATTTAATGACTAAAACGATCAATTTTAGATATTATTATGTAAACTTTTAAAAAATTAATGTGTTTTTGACAATTAGAATAATGTAGTAATATTATTATTATTTATCATTCAATAAAATAAAAAAGGACCTTAATTTAATCTAATAAATTTGTTGAGGTCTTTAAAAAAAATTGAAGAAAAGAATAGAGACCTTAAACACAAAAATGAATTTTATTAGGGACTAAATTAGAAATTATTAAAAATATATACACGAACCAATAGTCTTTAAACGAGTCAATCACAGTGGGAAATTCAACTGTCGAGTTCGAGCTTCCTCTGAAGCTTCCATGGAAAACTACTAACTCGTCCCCAGTTTCCTCCGGATGTCACTCGGGTTCTTATCCATTTCTCTTGGCGGGCTGTAGCTTGTATCAGTGGTTACTGAGGTGTTGGGTTTTCCAGTGCACATCGATCTTTCGTGTAAGATTTTTTTGACTTGATATTTAGTCAAAGCAAAGTCTGCATTGAATTTTGAATGGATAATCATATTTTAGTTGATAACACATTCATTCAGTTGTTTTTTTTTATGGGGTTTTGGGTTTTACTTAGCCATAGTGTCTTTTGATACCTTTGGGTTCATTTAAAAAAGAAGTTTCATCGTTTCATTTGAATGAATAATCCATTGGTGCATGATTGATTAAGCGTAGCTGGTGATGCGAATTAGGTTAGATTTGTGATTTGGTTATGTTGATGACTCCTACCTACATTATGGCAAAAAAATTATGGGCTCTGAAAGCTGAAATTTGATAACTTTTGGACTTCGTTGACTTAAAGAAAGGATGACGGACAATTTTTGTATGTTCCTTTTGGGTTTTCTGTGTAGTTGAATGCAGTTATTATTCATTTGGGGGTGGGTTTTCAAGGGAAAATGCTTCAATGTAAAAAAAAAAAAAAAAAAAAAAATACATGGAGGAATATTTGGGATTCTTTGTTTTTAAAGCGGCAATATATACCAAAGGGGAAAAAACTCTGCAAAAGATTTTATGAAATTTGATGTGCTAATGTTTGAAAGTATTTTCATATTTAAATGAAACAAAATCATTTTTATTCGGAGAAATTTCTCTTCTTTTATCTTTATGCAAATAACCATGGCAGGTGATGGAAGGTGAAATCTCATACCTTTTATCGATCTGATGTTCTTTCGTATAAGCTAGATGATAGCATGTAGCTCTTGGTTTATAAATTAATTTGGAATTTAGTAGCACAAAAAATGGAAAATAAGAAAACAAGAACCTAAGTATCACCATGTGAAATTATTAAAGCTAAGGTTTAGCTGGTTTTTCTCTTTCTTATCCCTGTTGTAAATTTTAAATTGAGGGTATTTTTTTTAGTTGTTTATAGTGGAAAAGTTCTTTTGCTTTTATATGTGTTATATCTCCTTCTATTGTTATCCTTTTGACTGACACAGGTAATCCAACTGTTTGTGAAAATGTCAGCATTATTTTTTTTTTCCCTTGTTAATACGATCATTTTTTGCCATAAAGATTCAGTACTTTTGTTTTTCGTGACTTGATTTATTATAAGAACCAGTTAAGCAGTTCATTTTTATTTTATGTTGTGGTATATGGTGGAGAGCTTTTGAATTTTATGCACTTAATTTGGCATCTGACGTTTTCTGGATTTTATCTTTTGTTCTATAGGAGCAAGGGAATGGCAGATTTTCTGGAAATGCTTATCATTCTCACTCTTATGACTGTGTTTAGTCAAGTTAGATCAGATGCCTCACACCACAAGTATGAAAAAGGAGATAATGTCCATCTGTATGCCAACAAGGTCGGCCCATTTCACAACCCTAGGTAAACCTTGGGATTATTAGTTTTGCATGTGTTTCTATTCTTTTAAAATGAACTATAGGAATGATCTAGCTTCTATACATTGTAAGAGTAAATTCTGGATTCTAATTTATCCTTTCATGGTATACGTTACCTCCTAAGCCAATCTGTGTTGATATGATGTATTATGTACTGTAGTTTCCTGTCCCAAATAGAATGATACTAGCAATGATCATTGAAGTACCATTACGGATCCTCCATTAACATTCACTGCAGTTTTCTGTCAATATGATGTAACCTGTATGCAATTTTCATTGTCCCAATCTTTCTCATTGCAGTTTTCATAGCTAGTTTACACTTCAATAATGAATATCTATCTAATTCATGTTTCCCCGTTTCTTGTTTTTGGCTTGTCATTCAAGTGAAACTTACCCATACTACAATCTTCCATTCTGTCAACCAGGTTTTTTTTCTGTACTTTTAGTCTAAAACTATTAATTCTTTTCTGTATCTATTTCCTGCAACTCAGTTATTTATATATTTTGAATTTTTGATGGAATATGGCAGAAAACCTGATAGAGAAGAAGAAAACTCTGGGTGAGATGCTTAGTGGAGATCGCCTTGATTCTTCTCCCTTTAATCTTGACTTCTTGGTAGACAGGGACTCTGAAGTTTTGTGTAGGAAAAATCTGACCAAGGAAGAAGTTTCACGGTTTCGAACTGCTATTGCCCTGGATTACTACTTACAAATGTACTATGATGACTTGCCAGTCTGGGCTTTCATAGGTAAAGTTGATAAGGAGGGGAAATCAAATCATGATGAGTACAAATACTTCTTATTCACTCAGCACATCTTCGAAATTTATTTCAATGGAAATCAAGTGGTGGAAATCAATGTACGTACTCACCCTTCAAATGGAGTTGAATTAACTATGGATAAGGTTTTTGTGGAGTTCTCATACACGGTCAAATGGAAGGAAACAACTGTTCCATTTGAGAAGAGAATGGACAAGTACACAATGTCTGCATTTTTACCACATCATTTTTCAATCCATCAATCAGCAATCACAAATTCATTTTCAGTAATGGTCATTTTAATTGGTTGTCTGGTAGGGTTGTATGTCTGTGTGCTTCGAAGAGACTTTAACAAGTAAGAAACTGAATCTTGTCATCTAATTATTGTTCCATCTTTGTCTTTGATATTCATCTATCTCCTGCTTTTGTAAAGGGATGAAGGTGATGAGGAGTTAGCTGACAACCAAGAAACCACTGGATGGAAAATCCTCCATGGGGACGTGTTTCGGTTCCCGAAATACAAGAATTTTTTAGCTGCAGCAATTGGTTCTGGAGTGCAGTTAATTGCAGTGTTAGTACTTGTAAATACTTCATCTCCTAAATATATTATAACTGTATTTCATTTCCCAAAAATATGTCATCAAGTAACCAGTTTTCCACATGTTACAGTGTAGCATTCATTTTAGTATTAGGCTTTCTTGGCGTTTTCCGTCCATATGACCGTGGATTTATGAAGACTGTAATTATAATCTCACATGCCATTGCTTGTGGCCTTGCTGGATTTACATCAGTTTCCTTCTATCGTCAACTTGAAGGAAGTGAATGGGTAAGTTTTTGATCCTTTTGATCCTCGAATGTTCTCTTTAAATTTAGTTAGGATACAAAGTATGGAGTGACGGTTCCTTTTTTTTTTTTTTTGATGAATTGACAGGAGAGAAATCTATGCCTAACTGGATGTCTCTTCAGCTTTCCACTGTTCCTTATGTTTTGTGTTCTGAATACCATAGCAACTGTTTATGGGGTTACAGTAGCACTTCCTTTGAGCACAACTTCAATCATTCTTCTTATGTGGATATGTTTAGCTTTGCCATTACTTTCATTTGGTGGGATTTTGGGGAAAATGATGGATCCTAAGTTTGAAGCTCCTTGCAGAACTTCAAAGATCCCAAGAGAGATTCCAAGATTACGGTGGTATAGAGGAGTTCTTCCTCAAATGACATTGGCTGGTTTATTACCTTTCAGTGTCATTTTTATCGAGCTATATTATATTTTTGCTAGTGTTTGGGGTCACCGAATCTATATGGTGTATGGAGTACTCTGTGTTGTGTTCATTCTCCTTATTATTATTACATCTCTGGTGTCAGTTGGTTTAACTTACTTTCAGCTTGCTGCAGAAGATCATCAATGGTGGTGGAGGTTAGTAGAACTGTTCCTATTAGATTTGAGTTTCTAACTTCTTTACTCTTTTTGCCCTTACTATGCTTTGATTTTTCTATTAGATTATTTTTGTAAATATTTTTGGGAAATTGACCAATATGGTCCCTTTTTAACATCCAATTCGCCAATAAAGTCCTTCCTTCACTAAACTTTCCTAATAAGTTTGTAATGTTGAAGGGAGCTTATTGTCGAAAGTTTAGTGAAAGAGACCTTTATTGGCAAGAAGTTTGAAGAAAGGACCTTGTAGGCGAATCAATTGTTAAAAAGGGACCAAATTGGTTAATTCTCGAGTTTTCATTTTATAACAAGCATGAAACAACACAAACTAATCCTATTAACTTCTTTCATCATGAAACTAAACTTGTCACTCGAACCCTAACCCCATTATGATTTCTTCCCATAAATGATAATTCGAAATATTGATCTGATCTCCATTTCAAGCAGGTCGTTTCTGTGTGGTGGTTCAACGAGTCTCTACGTCTATGTATACAGCATCTTCTACTACTTCCACAGATCAGACATGTCAGGAGTGATGCAAGTATCTTTCTTCTTTGGGTACATGTCTTGCATTTGCTTTGGTATCTTTCTTATGTTAGGTAGTGTTGGTTTCATTGCCTCATTGCTTTTTGTTAGGCACATATATGGCAATATCAAGAGTGACTAGTTTAGTTAATGTTTTGTGTTTTTGTCTTGTTTCTTGATTTAAATCTTACACTAGAAATCCACAAAACTGCCTGGAGATTTTGAAACCCAATGAAAATGTTGTATCAGGGGACTATATTATATAGGGTATCTAAAGGGACTCAATGCTTATTATATCAGTCTAAAGAGGGGTTTCTAAGAAATTTTCTTATTATATCAGTCTGGTTATTTGTTATCGATGTATTTTTTTCTTTCAATAATGCTTATAATTTATATTCTTATCGATGTATTTTTTTCTTTCAATAATGCTTTATAATTTATACTTGTTAATTAAAAAATATCATAAGTTTGAACTTATATCTACTTTAATTTAGATATACACCTCTTATAGAATTATTTTTATATATCTTTTTTTGTAACTCGATATCTTTATTGATCACTACATTGTTCTCGGGTAGCCTAATCATTTGTCCGTACATTCTACAACACCAATGCCATAGGGGACAATGAAGTTGGTGCAATATTTGATGGGGATCACTTCAATTTCCATTACAACTATTTGTCATCTTTTTACTATTAGTTGGACACGAAATATGTTCCAATTTTATGAACGAGGGGACTTCAATCCCCATTACAACTACTTGGCATCCCCGTCCCTTTAACTAATAGCTGGGCATGAAATATGTGACATTTTTATGGACGAGATTTAAAATTTCAACTTCGGAGTTGAAAGAAAAAGATGTGCAATGAGGGATCACTTCAATCCCCCATTATAACTACTTGGCATCCTCGTCCCTTAACCCTTAACTATTAGCTGAACATAAAATATGTTTCATTCTTATGAATGAAATTCAAACTTTTAATTTTATAGTTAAAAGACAAAGATGATATATGTTCTATTCTTATGGACGAGATTCAAACTCTAGAGTTAAAAGACAAAGATGATCAACCAACAAAATATGTTTCATTCTTATAGATGAGATTCAAACTTTCAATCTTAAATTAAAAATTCCTATGAACGAGATTTAAACTTCATAGTTAAAAGACAATGATAATCAACAATACTGCGAGTCATAACACCTATTGATATATATATATATATATATACACTATATTAGTTATTCAACTTTATTATCTCATGATTTTTAAAGGCATCATTCTAGATATGTTAAATTCTCATCTCTACACTTCACTCTCTTTCCTCCCTTCTTAATTTCTATCCACCTTCAAACACCCTCTACTCTTCCCTTATCTAAAACTTATTAAAATTTCAACAACATTCAAAAGAAAAACATAATGAGATTATTTAATATATATATATATATATTGTTATACTTTTATATTTATAATCAAATTTTTCTTAATAAGTTATAATATGTGGTTAAACATGAATTAACTTCCATGTCTTCCATTCAAAGAATCAAGAAGTCAATCAATCATGTTTATGGGGATTGGGTTTTTCGGAATCAAGTCTTTTACGTATGGCTTTGTACGACGTTTTTCAACTCTTTCAGCTATCAATTTAGTAGGTCACACGATCAAAGGCTTTATCCGTGAAGGCAATTTGAATTCTGCTCGCCAACTGTTTGATGAAAATTCTCACCGTTTGAACACTGTTGTTTGGAATTCGATGATAAATGAGTATATTAGGAAGAAGCATTTTCAACTTGCAGAAGACTTGTTTGATGGAATGCCCCATAAAGATGTTGTTTCATGGAACACTATCTTCTCTGGTTTTCGTCAAATGAAGGATTTAGAAAAATGTTACCAATATTTCTTACTGATGCGTGAGCTTGATTATATGCCTAATGGTCTTACATTTACTATTTTGATTAGCTCATTCTTGGATTCAGGGTTCATAGTTTTGACTCCTCAGTTTCATGGTCAGGTGATTTCTTTAGGATTGAGTCTAAATGATGCTCTTGTGTTTGCATTGATGCGGGGTTACATAGATTTGGGGGATAAAAGTAGCTTTTTTCGTGTGTTTGATGAAGTTTTAGTGAAAGATGTGGCACCATGGAATGTGCTAATACTTGGTTATATGAAATTTGGATTCACAAATGAAGCTCAGAATGCTTTCAATGAAATGCCTGTTAGGAATGCTTTCTCATATAGTACTCTGATTAATGGGTATCTTAAGAATAAGATGCTCGATAAAGCTCGATGTGTTTTTGATTTGATGAACTATAAAGATGTTGTTTCTTGGTCTACTATGGTAAAAGGTTATGTGCAATGGGGAAAGTTTGCTGAAGCTTTGGAGTTGTTTGTGTTTATTCTGAGTACGGGAACTCGGCCTAATCATTTTACATTCTCAATTGTTTTGGGTGCTTGTGTAGGTTGCTCTTCTCTTTTTATGGGCAGTCAAGTTCACTCTTGTATTTTCAAGATGGGTATACCGCTAGATGTGATAGTTGCAACTTCTCTTCTTGATATGTATGCCAAATGTGGTGATATTGAGGCGGCTTATAATGTATTTCAGTCTATGGGGGAGAAGAATTTGGTGTCATGGAATTGTATAATTGGAGGATATGCAAGACATGGTCTTGCTAATAGGGCAATAGAAGTGTTTGAGAGTATGGTACATAATTGTGTTCAACCTGATGAAATCACTTTTACTAATGTTCTTTCAGCTTGTGGGCATGGAGGACTTGTTGAAGAAGGTGAAATGATATTTACTTCCATGATGATGAAGTATGATGTGAAACCAGAAATGGAGCATTATGCTTGTATGGTGGATTTGTATGGAAAAGCAGGTAAGCTTGAGAAAGCAGAGAAGTTGATCAATGAAATGCCATTCGAGCCGGATGTGGTTGTGTGGGGTGCATTGCTTGGGGCATGTGGTTTGCATTCAAGTTTGAAGCTTGGAGAAGCTGCTGCCAATGGGATATACAAACTGGAACAAGATCATCCGGCCGTCTATTCGATGCTGTCCAAGATGCAAGGTGAAAATGGTCTGTGGAATAGCGTAACTGAAATGAAGAAGATGATAAAAGATAAGCGTGTTAGAAAACAAAAGGCTGGTAGTTGGGTTGAGTCTCCCATTTGATGATGAAGTTGTCAACTTCATGTGTTTTTCTTAGCCTTTAGCTTCAACCCTGTTGATGAATCTTTTGCAGCTTCAAGGTTTTTCCAACCATAGATGTTTTCGTGATATTAGTAATCGATATTCTTATCAACTAATTCGGAGGAATCTATGGAGTCGAGGGACCCAAGACTATATAACGCATTTGAGTACTAGGTTGTCCCGTGATGCCAATCAGACTATCACCTTGCTTTAGTTTTTTGGTATAACTTTGTATTGTTATCGACTAATTCAAGAGGGATCTATAGAGCCAACGCATTTCGGTACCAGGTTGTTCCGTGACACCAATCAAACTACCACCTTGTTTATATATTCATTTTTTTGGGAACATTGTTCTTATCAACTAGAGAGATTCATAGAGCCGAGAAGACTCCAAGACTACATAACACATTTAGTATCAAGTCGTCCTGTGATGCCAATCGGGCTACCACCTTGTTTATATAGATGCTTCCGTTTTTTTTGTAATCTTATATTTTTATCAACTAATTCACATAATGCATTTCAGTACAAGGTCGTTATATGATGTCAATCAAGCTACCACCTTATTTATATAGATGCTTTCTTCAAGTTAATAAGTTAAATCCGTTATTGAATTCATTCATATGAATAGAGAACAAAAATATTAATACATTTTTTTTGGGTAATTAAAAAAAAGTATATATATTAAATATTAAATTTAATACATAATCATTTATATATAATATATAAATATTAAATTGATTCACAAACTCTAAAATAATATTCAAACTATAAAATGAAGACTTTCTACAAGGGTTAGATGGGAATTTCAAGATAATAATTTTATTTTTTATAAAGGTTTGATATGGAAATTTCTCCAAAATTTTCCCAATTAAAGAAGATTCCAGAATTCATTGTTCTTGCATGCAATGCACACATATACGTCAGTTATATATATATATATATATACATATATCTTCTTCATTTCTTTCTTTCTCTTCCAAAATATGAAGAAATCCACTCATCTAATTTACAGTAATATTATCACATTATTATTATTATTTTTATGCCTTCTTATTCACCATGTCCGATCAACTGCTTCCGATCATCGGTACAAGCCTGGAGACGTTGTTCCACTCTATGCCAATAAAGTTGGACCATTTCACAATCCCAGGTTTTTTTTATATATATATATATATATATATATATATTATACATATTTAATATGATCCAAATTTATCATAATTTTTTTTGATGATTTAAGGGTCATAAATCATTTATTTTAGGGCATCTATTTTGAGATATATATATATATATAAAATATAAATTTTAGGGTATCCAGGGCTTTCATTCTGGACTAAAGCGATCGTCTAATTTTGCTAAAGGTTTACGGAATTGTTGTTGGAGGAAGATTCATATTAATTTTATTGTTAATTATTTGTAATGAAGCTATCATTTTAATAATATTTTGACTAACTTTTTATTTGATTAATTAGAAATTATGAACAATTGATTGAAAATTAGTCAATATATATATATATATATATATATATATATATATATTTTGTACTGATAATTTCTCTGTGTATTTTGCAGTGAAACGTATCGCTATTTTGACCTACCTTTCTGCATCCCAGGTTCTTGTAGATATATATATTTTCCCCTCTCATTCATTTCCTAGACAATAATTAATAAATAGGGATAGTATGACGAATATTTGAATTCAAAATCTCTCACTCAAATACTATATTGAATTATTTGCTCTAAAAGTTTAATTTTTTAAAGTATGTGATAATTTATCCGAATATAATGTCAGTAGTGTGTGATTTTGAATGAGAAATTGAAGTTCTTGAAATATATATTCCTTTTGTTTTTTGTATTTGTCACTGTTTTAAACATTCATAGTTACAAAGCAAATCGAGAAAATAACAAGTTTAATGAAGTTCATTTTACAAATGTATGTTTGTCGATATTGTTAAATCGAGATGAATTGTCATTTATATGTCATAAAAATTGCAGATTATGTGAAAGAAAAGAAGGAAGGTCTTGGAGAAGTTTTGAATGGAGACAGACTTGTTCTTGGTCCCTATAACCTTGAATTTCTAATGGACAAAGAATCAGAAATTCTCTGCAAAAAACTACTCTCAAAGAAAGAAGTCTCCATATTCCGAAGAGCAGTAAAAAAGGACTATTTTTTCCAAATGTTTTACG
Source organism: Cynanchum wilfordii (assembly GCA_025388415.1). Classification (NCBI taxonomy): domain Eukaryota; kingdom Viridiplantae; phylum Streptophyta; class Magnoliopsida; order Gentianales; family Apocynaceae; genus Cynanchum; species Cynanchum wilfordii. Next base: position 1,931,922 of record JAHSUH010003438.1, read on the forward strand.
ATGATTTACCAATTTGGGGACTCATAGGAAGAATGGATATAGAAGGAAGAGTAGAAAATGACTACAAATATTACCTTTACAAACACATCCATTTCGAAATCTTTCATAATAAAGATAGAGTTATTGAGATTAATGTTCAAATGGATCCTCATTGGGTTATTGATTTAACAGAAGATAAAGAAATTGATGCAGAATTTAGTTATAGTGTGAAATGGAAAGAAACAGATATCCCATTTGAGAATAGGATGGATAAATTCTCTCAATCTTCTTCTTTACCACATCATTTGGAGATTCATTGGTTTTCTATTATCAATTCTTGTGTTACGGTTTTGTTGTTGACTGGATTTCTCACTACGATTCTCATGCGCATTCTTAAAAATGATTTCATCAAGTAAGTACGTACTTACTGGAAGGTCCTGAGTGAGACTCTATTTTTCATTTCAGTTGTTGATTATTGTTTACTTGTTGAATCTTGTTATGAAAATTTATGAATATGTAACAATTTAACTCAATTTAACATAATATCGAGTAGAAGACAATAGTCTTGGTCCTTATTTGTTGATTATTACTGTTTACGTGTTGGCTTTTGTTGAGTAAATTTGTAAACTTGTGATAATTTAACTTGATTTAACATAGTATTAGAATAAGAGATCTTGAATTTAACTCCTATCAGATTAGAAAGTCTTTGGTTTAACTCTTTTTTTGCCCTATTTGTTTAATATTAGACCTTGCGGCTAAAAATTTGTGAATGTGTGACAATTTAACTCGATTTAAGATAGTATTAGAGTTGAAGATTATGAATTTAACTTCTTTAAAAGCATAAGTCTTTGGTCTAACTCTTGTTTTCGCCCTATTTGTTGAATATGAGATAATTTAACTTGATTTAACATAGTATCAATGTAGGAGATCCCGAATTTAACTCCTATAAGAGCAGAAAGTCTTGAGTTTAACTCTTGTTTTCACCCTATTTGTTGATTATTGGACCTTATCATAAAAATTTATGAATATATAATTCGATTTAACATAATATCAGAATATGAGATTCTGAATTTAACTCCTATTAGAGCAGAAAGTCGAGTTTAACTTTTGTTTTTATCATATTTGTTGTTTATGTTCACATATTGGACCTTGTTATGAAAATCTGTCAACATGTGATAATTTTTAACTTCAATTTAACACATATTTTTAGCTCATTTATTCATTATTGTTCCCGTACTAAACTTGATAATTTAACTTGATTTAACAGTTATAAATAAAATTAATTTTGCAATATATGGATCAGGTATACACACGATGAGGAATCAGTTGATGATCAAGAAGAAACAGGGTGGAAATACATTCATGGTGATGTATTTAGGTTCCCAAAGCACAAGTCTTTATTTGCAGCAGCTCTTGGTTCTGGCACTCAGTTGTTTACCCTGTAATAAGCAGCATTTTTTTACTTAATTAATGGTTAATTAAGATTAAATTAAAAAAATTAAGAATTAATGATTATTGTTTTGTATAATTAATGCAGTACTGTGTTCATATTTCTACTTGGACTAGTGGGAGTATTCTATCCATATAACAGAGGAGCTTTGTTCACAGCATTGCTGGTCATGTATGCTCTTACTTCTGGAATTGCAGGTTATACTGCAACTTCATTCTATTGTCAACTTGAAGGAAGTAATTGGGTATGTACCAGTAACTGATTCCTTGATATCTATATATATATATATATATATATATATTGATATTGTTAAAGTATTTCAGTAGTATTTGTAAGATTGTATATTCTAGATATATATAGATATAGAGTGATACTTATATGTGGACAGTGTGTGTTTTGAGAGGGTGTTAAATTTGGTAAAAAGTGGAACATGATTGTGGGTTCGTGTCTCATTGGGCATGTTGGTTTAGATTTGGTAGAAAACGAGACATGATTTTGGGTTCGTGTCTTATTCAGTAAGTGAATGGACATGCTAGTTTAGATTTAGTAGATGGTGGGATATATACAATTGTGGGTTCGTGTTTCATTGAAAATGCGAGTGGATATGATAGTTTAGATTTGGTAGATAACGAGATATGTATTGATTGTGGGTTCATGCCACATTAAACTAGTTTAGATTTGATAGATGGTGAGATATATATAATTGTGAGTTCGTGTCTCATTGAAAATACAAGTGGATAATCTAGTTTAGATTTAGTAGATAGTAAGATATATATAATTTTGCATTCGTGTCTCATTCAACATGCGAGTGGACATGCTAGTTTAGATTTAGCAAATGGTGAGATATATACAATTGTACGTTCGTGTCTCATTTAATATGCAAGTGGACATGCTAGTTTAGATTTGGTAGTTAGTGAGATATATACAATTGTACTAGTTTAGATTTGGTAGATGATGATGATATATATATATATATAATTGTGAGTTTGCATCTCTAATGAGATACGAGTGAATATGCTAGTTTAGATTTAGTATATGATGAGATATATACAATTGTAAAGCTCTTGTCTCATTGGAGATGCTAGTAAGATTTGATAAAAAGTAGACAATTCCCACGAGAGATAATAAGGATGTAATTTATTTGCTTTTGTTAGTGAAAGTTTTTGGTAGTAGACTTTCGTTAGAAACCCTATTATTCATGTTTTTGCATAGGAATTGTGTAATTATTATGCGTAAAAAAGTGTTATTTCTGATAAAGGGAATTTTACTGTTATCTATTGCAAAATATATATATATATATATTTACTTATTTATTGTGTGAATCAAAACTCATATTTCCTACAATTTGTCTTTAACAGGTGAGGAATGTGTTACTAACAGGGGGTTTATTCTGTGCACCTCTGTTTATGACATTTTGCATCCTAAACACCATTGCCATAGCTTATAGCTCAACAGCAGCTCTTCCATTCGGAACAATTGTAGTAATAGTTCTTATATGGACATTAGTAACATCACCCTTACTAGTGTTCGGAGCAATCGCCGGAAAAAGTAGTCGAATGGAGTTCCAGGCGCCATGCCGAACCACAAAGTATCCCAGAGAAATCCCACAATTGCCATGGTACAGAAGTACCATTCCTCAGATGGCAATGGCAGGATTTTTGCCATTTAGTGCAATTTATATTGAACTATATTACATATTTGCAAGTGTTTGGGGTCACAGGATCTATACAATATACAGCATCCTCTTTATTGTCTTCCTCATTCTTTTGATTGTCACTGCTTTTGCTACTGTTGCATTGACTTATTTTCAGCTTGCTGCTGAGGATCATGAATGGTGGTGGAGGTACTTTCTCTCTCTCATACTTGCTATAATTCCGATATTTAAATATGTAAAGATATCACATGAATTTATATATATATATATATATATATATATAAGATAAAAAATATTGATTAAAAGTTTTTATGTATTTCTATTCATAGTGTTTATTGGTAGCATATCAAAATTTACATATAGTAATTATACACCTTTAATATTAGCAATATGGAAAATTTTAAACGGACTCCATGCAGTTTTGGAGGATTTTGGTGATTCTTGGATTGCGCCTCATCATCTTTGAGTGTGTTTAAAATTTTTCATATTGTTAGTACTATCATTGTAAGGTTTAGGTGTGTAATTACTATACGTAAATTTTAGTTTACTACCAATAAACAATATGAACGGAGATACATAAAAACTTTTAAAGAACATTTTTTGGACCTCGTCACGACATGGAAGCCCACGGCCAATTATTGAAAACCATTTATATTATGCTAGAAAGATATTATGACTTGAAAATAAGTATTTAGGTCCATATTGTATTTCTTAATAGATTCTTACATATTTTGTATGTGAGATTGTAGAATATTTACGGGTTTAAATCGTTACATACTTACATTTATTGTCAACTTAAAATATTTTTTTTTTTGAGAGAATTATAATGATTGCTAAGTATGTCCCTTTTTCATTGTCTTCAATCTTTGGACTAACTACACACAAATAGAGTAATCTTTGACAATTTTTAGCAAGAATATTATACATAATCCTAAGATATATATATATATATATATATATAAATGTTGTCTGAAAATTTGTGGGTTTTTTTTGTGTCTGAACAGGTCATTTCTTTGTGGTGGATCAACTGGAATATTTATATATGGGTACTGCCTTTACTACTACTTTGCAAGATCAGATATGAGTGGTCTTATGCAAACCTCATTTTTCTTCGGATACATGTTTTGCATTTGCTATGGTTTCTTTCTTATGCTTGGAGCCATTGGTTTTCGTGCTGCTTTGTTCTTTGTTCGACATATTTATAGGTCTATTAAGTGCGAATAAAAAAAAATTATCATTTTGTTTTTTTTAAATGAAGGAGAAGAAGAAAATGCCATAATTTTAGAGTTTTTGGGGACGCAGATTTATTGTAGTTGATAACTTTTGGAGTTTTAAACTATTGTATACGTGAGAGCAAGTTTTTAACCTTCGGAGTAATTTTACTTAAACTAGGAGGGGGAGGGGTTGGATGGGGCATTTGAGTAGCATTTCAAGTTAATTACACTTGTATAAGTGAATTACATTGAGAACAAATGTTTATATATATATATATATATTTTTTTTTTTTTTTTTTGGTTTGGACACTGTTCACATTCAGTCGAGTGCATTTATTGTGGTAAATAAGTTTTGGTTCAAATTTTAAACTATTGTATACATAAGAGTAGGTCTGAACTTATAACTTTACATAAAAGAGAACTTTTTATCAATTCACTTACGCTTTAAAATGGACACAAATGAAAGTATATAAATTAAAATACTAAATTAACTAATTATCCACGGAAAACACTTATTTTTTTATTTTAAATGCTTATGATTATTTTGATGCTACATTATTGTCATTGTAATATATATAGAACTATAATATAGTTCCATATTATATATATATATATATATTATATATATAAGGGTGATTTTTAGACCTCAGCTTCCACCTGCAGAATTACATCATGAGGTCCAAGAATAGAGGACATGGTGACACCTTTCCTTTGTGGAAGCATACTTATTTTCTTCAGCTCTTCTTCAGTTAGTGAGAAATCAAAGATTTCAAGGTTTTTCTTCATTCTTTCCTTGTTATAGCTCTTTGCTACTAAACTCACCCCTTGTTCATATACCCACCTCAGTGCAATCTGCAAAAATATATATAAATATATATACATTCAAAACATTATGAATTTGAGTCATATAGAGAAAAAGGAAAAGGGAACATAATTATAATTGCAAACCTGAGCAGTTGTTTTCCCTTTTGCCTTGGCAATTTCTGTGAGTACATCAGCTTCCAAAACCCTGTTATCTCCCCATTTAGTATTGCTTGCTCCCAATGGAGAATAAGCAGTTATATGAATACCGTTTGCTTTGCAGAATTCCCTCAATGTTTTCTGTTGCCATGCTGTGTTCAACTCCACCTTTCATGCAACACAAACAATAATATATATACTACAATATATATATATATATGATAAAAAAAAAAATAATGTTCATCTCTTTAGTTTGTTGGTCCATTTTTTTTTTAGTAGGTCCCTAAATGTATAATAGACACGTGCTTTTGGTCGCTCTATTCATAAAATTCATTGTTTCGGTAAGTCAAAATTCATTATTTGACCTGCCCAAACAATAGATTTTATGAAAAGAGTGACCAAATGTATATGTCCGTTATACATTGAAGACCTACTAAATAAAAAAAAGAAAAAAAGAAAGAAAATAAACTAATTGCACCAATGATCAAAAGATTATAACCAAATCCACAAATTTTCCTTAATATGATATTCTTAGTGAGGGTTGAGCTCAATTGTTAATTATTATTCACGTGTCACACCTTATTATGAAAATTTCAATTTATATCTATACACACGACAATTTTAACAACAAAAGATGATATTTATATTGTTTTGCCCTAAATTTATGTATATATATATATATATATATATATATATATATATATATATATATATATATAGAGAGAGAGAGAGAGAGGAGAGATATATATATACTAACTTGATTGAGGGCAGGAGGAATAGTGGCTATGGAGAGAACTTCTTGAAGCTTCTTGCAAGAAAAATTACTGACTCCAATCCCTTTGGTAAGTCCAAGTTTCTTACATTCTTCCATTCCTTCCCATACCCCTTTGACATCTATGGGATGCACAACTTCTTTTGGTACTGGTGTTTTCTTTACCATTTCACTTAGTCTCAGTGGCTGATGAATCAAGAACATGTCCACATACTCCAGTTGAAGATTCCTATATTTTTTTTTTTTTGTTTCCAATTAAGTTGTACTAGTTAAGTACTTGGAAAAAAAGGTTAGAGAGAGAAAGTATCACAATCTGGGCTCGTGAATTTGTGACCCAATTAGAGAATGACGATACTAAAGTTGAAAATCGTGTTAAATTTGTACAATTATATTAGGTTGAGTTAAAATAATTACACCTAATGAGTTTCATCTGAATTGATTGTGTTAACTCATCAACTCAATATGACATATATATATATATATATATATACTATATATAAAAAAAAAAAATATATATATATATATATAACTTGAAACTTGTTAACCTTCTAACCTACTTAGTACAATTCTCATTATATAATATATATATATATAACTTGAAACTTGTTAACCTTCTACTTAGTACAATTCTCTTTATTTATATATATATATATATATATATATATATATATATATATATATATATATATATATATATATATATCACACTAGACTCATAATTGTACCATTAGGGTTGGGGAATCAGTGAAAAGGAATATATATAGAAAGGGAATCATCACTTACTGGAGGCTCATTTTACAAGCAGGGACAACTTGGTCACGTTCAGCAAAACTGCACCATAATTTAGTTGTGACAAATAGCTCATCCCGGGACTTTATAACGCCAAGCCGAAGAGCTTCAGCAATCGCTTCGCCGAGAGCCTTCTCGGTGCCATAAGCCAAGGCGGTGTCAAAATGACGATAGTCGGCTTTCATGGCTTCCAGCATAGCCAATTTGGTCGTCTCTAAATCGACCATCGGGTATGCTGACGTACCCATCCCAATCACCGGGATGGGTTTCTCCGAATGGTTAAGAGAGATTTTTGGAATTGCTGCCATAGTGATTGGTGGTTTTGTGGTGAGGAAGGAGGAGAGAAAACCTTCAAGAAAGAGATGAAGGAAAATTGTTACTGATTTTTTTTTTTGGATATTGGAATTTGGTGTTTAATAGAGGATTTGACTTTGATGGGGAATTTTTATTGGCCTATTTATAGTATCTAACAATTTTTGTTAGATATCTTAGTTATGGGATCCCATCTCTATCCTCCATTCTAGCATGTATTTCTCATCTTTAGGGATTTTGATTTTGTAAGATATTATTTATGATATATGTAAAATTATGACATATATCCATTTAATTAAAAAAAATTAATATTATTTTTTTTGGTGTGGTTTAGAGTTTTTTTCCCTCGCTCTAAGATCGAAGATCATTGAACGAGAGTTATTAAGAAAAGCATTGCTTCGTGACTTGTTTTAAACTTAATGAAGTGTTTTTAGACTCAAAGTGCCCAATATCATTGAGTTCGTTTATATCAAATAAAATATATTAGGAGATCTCTCGCCCTATAGATTATCTTTTACAAGAACTTTTTACCATATATGATTTTTATGAAAAATTTCATTTTGGTGTGACTTGAAGTACCACAACGCTCCCCTACAAAGATCTATTAAAAGACTATGAAGCAAAGTCTGAAGCTCTTTATTCAATGATACATTTTAAACCCGTGAAACTCGCCTAAAGTGGTCGAAAGCGGACAATATCATTAATCACATTTTATATATTTTGAATTAAACTTTTGATCAAAATTACGAAATAAATTTTGTATAATAAAAAAGTAAATTAACATTTCCCATGATGTTTTATAGTTTTATCTATATATAAATTAAAAAATATATATATTATTGTAATTATTTTATTTATTTATATTTAATTTAGTATTCATAAAAAATAATTATCATGATTTTTATTAAATAAATATCAATAATCACAAATTATAATTATTATAAAATTTTATATTTAGAAAGAGATCAAGACAATACCATTTCCACCCCATATCCCTGATTTTGATTTTCAAGAAATTCCAATGTTAATTTCCACACCTAATTTTTGTTGTGCATTTTGGACCATCTAGAAGTAAGTAGGTAATGAATGATCCAAGTCTGATATTTTTCACCTTTTAGATGAAAGTCTAAAAGCTAATAGACTTCACGTGGAATGTCAAATTTAGACTAGGAGGGTAAACAAGCACATCAACCATCACCGATATATATTATAAATATATATATATATATATATATATATATATATATATATATATATATATATATATATATATATATATTTTATCATCTATATGGATCTTTCGAGATTATATCTCTATTTATAACAATTTATTATTATCATAACTCGAACTTTTAACTTTTTAGTTATACATAAAGATTATTTAACCAATTGAAAGTCCTTAACTTGACACAATGAAAAAATGCATTGTGAATGTTATATGAGGTCGAGAATTCGACACTTGTTATGAGCGTCATGTAAGAGTTATGGTGAAGCCTTCTCCCAAATAAAAATTGGATTATGCAGACACAACCCAAGCCGAATCTGAATATCCTTGAGTTTATAAAAACATATAATATTGTACATTATTTTGTATTTTTCTTTGCACGTATAAGTATGCTACCTAATTAATAAATCTAAAATAATAAATGTTTAACCTATCTTCTTTATTAATGTGGCGAAAAAAAAAGTAAAAGAACAAGTCTCATAGCACAAGAATAATTTTTTTTTAAAAATTTTTAAATCTATAACGGATTTACGTTTATAATAAAAAAATGTGATAAATTGAGTTACGTTTACTAAGAAACTATGGCTTTATTTTACTTTTAAATTAAAAATACGATCAGTAAATATATTAGAAAAAAATAAAGTATAGTATATAAGGTTATATTTTATATATATATATATATATATATGTATGTATATATATATATATTATGTATATATATATATATATATATATATATATATATGTATATATATATATATATATGTATATATATATATTTATAAACAATAATAATTAATAAAGATGAATTTTGCCTAAATAGTGGTAAAGCATCATTTTTGAAAAAAATTATTAATCCCATATTGAAATTTTAAATAATCCTCCTAAATAAGTGTGTCTTATAAAAAGGTCAATCATTCTATAATCACAATATGTTATTCATTGTCTATACTTTTAACCTTTTCTTTTTGGTTGCCCCAGCTTCACCGAAGCTTTGCCCCGACTACATCCGGATCCGACCCAAGTCGCACACCTGGCTATGGTGGAGGAGTCTCCCAACAAGAATTTCTTAAGCGGAATCAAGTCGCTTATCACTTGAACCAACCTTCATTGGTCTATACTTTTAACTTTAAACGAGATTCTTTTAACTTAAGCACCGGACTACTAATATATATAATTTTCTATATATATATATATAAAATAAATGGTCAATTTTTTTTTTTCAGCAAAGCAAAGATATAAATAAATTGCCATACCCTTCAGTTTTCTCCTCCATCCAGTAAATTATTAATACTATACTAGTTTAATAGCTACTTTCATAGTTTGTGGTCCAATATAATATATATATATATATATATTAATTGTTAACCACTATATTGATGAGTTAATTTATTTGTTTCATCACTATTTGATTCTATTATATATGGTGTCCAAATAGCAATAAATTTTAAATTGGTAAAAAAAAAAAAAACAATAGTGCTTGAAGCACTCGAGCATAAGCCACTAAATTGTAATGAAGGGAGTCAATTTAACTATCATGTAAGTAAGATAGTCTAATATGGAACATGAACATTGGCTAGGTCAAACTCACTTCGATCTATTTGGCCATAACTAGTGGTTAGAATAGTCATGCTAGTGGCAGAACCATTGACAAATTCGTACTCTCAAATACTAAAATATTAAATTAGCTCTAACAAGTGATTGAGAAAAGACACTATATGCGCCCACAAAATAGTTGATGGACAATACTCACTTTTCATTTGTATCCACGTTATTGACCACTCTCCAATATCTACCTTTATATATATATATATATATATATATATATATATATGTACAACGTTATACACCCATACATACACCTTCATGTTAAGATTATCAAAGTCAAGATGCTTTCGTCTTACTCACTTCCGTCTACGAAACATTTAAATACTCTTTACTCACTCCTAGTATATATATATTTAAGATCTGTTCCTTTACGAGGTTGGGCCACTATCCCATTTTAATTTCACATTAGTATAATATTGTTTACTTTGAGTCTAATCCTTCATGGTTTTATACCAAATACTAATGGAGTAAGTGAAATTCTTATATTCTAGCTAATTCTAACATGATTTTCAAATGTGGGACTTGGGTGGGAACCACGATATATTTCTTAATTTTGTTTCAATATCTCTATATCCCGTGTTAAATATTTTACTTATTTTTTATTACTCGGAATCCTCGTCGACTAATTTAAAAGAGATTCGTAAGAGAAGACTCCCAAAACTACAACAAATAGTGTCATTATCATATGTCGAACTCAAGTCTCTCACTTAATAAGTCAAATAAGACATATAAGTAAGACAAACTAAATGAATTAGACTATTACCTTTTTCACAGAATAAACATTGTTTATTAGTAACTACTTCTTTCTTTCTTTCTTTGAATTTAAATATTTTTTTCATCAATTATTTTAGTTATTGGCTAACCTATTTTTATTCTTAGTCTAATTATTTTTACTTAAATAACTATTTATTTCGTGATCTTAAGATTTTAGTTAAATATTATTTATTTTATTTATTTTATTTATTTTATTTTATTAACCTAAATATTTCTACTTTTAATATTTTGTTTAAGTTTTCTATAAAAAAAAAATTGTTTAAGTCTTTGTTTTTTTTAAATCCAAACTTCTATTATGTCTCGAAGTTATGACATCTCATGTCATGAGTGAAAGTGTTACCAACTGAACTACGCCTTCTTTGTTTTTGTTACTAATTATTTTTGTTATTAGTCAAAATAATTTATTTTAACCTAAATATTTCTACTTAAAATAACTATTTATTTTTTAATTTTAAAATACTTAATATTTTGAAAAAAAATGTACATAATATTTCAAAATTTTATATAAATTTATAAATATAAAGATATATTAAAAAAACTAGTGAAACGTTCATAATAATAAATTCATTAATTGAAATTTTTATATTCAACATCATTTTTAAAAATTTAACAAAAATAATTTAAAAAATAATCAAACACAAAATTTTAATATTATGATGTCGAGATATTATGATTCTGCCATGACCGCTTGTATTTCGAGAGATTTTTTCTTTCTATCCGTTAACACTGTATTGCATGTTGTATCAATGGTGTCTTTTTGCTAACTTTCAAATTATCAATTATCACCTTGTTTTCCATTATCCATGGGGTCCTTTCACCACAATTATCCATTTCCATTTCTTTCTCTGGTTCAGTTTCAAACCTTTATCCAAACTTTATCATTTCCATTTCTTATACATCTTCTTCCATTTCTGAACTACCATGGATGCAAAAGCACCAAAACAAGAACAAGAACCAGAACCAGAACCAGAACCAGAACCCACATGGAAAGAGCTGCTCGGAAGCAAGAATTGGGAAGGTTTATTAGAACCCTTAAACATAAATCTCCGTCGATTAATTCTCCGGTGCGGAGATTTCTGTCAAGCAACATACGATGCTTTCAACAACGATCCCAATTCCAGATACGCAGGAAGCAGCAGGTATGGCAAGAAATCATTCTTTCACAAAGTTATGTTCGAATCAGATTCTCCCAATGATTACCAAATACACTCTTTCCTGTACGCCACCGCCCGTATCGGCGTCCCGGAATCGCTTATCCTTCGATCCCGCTCACGGGAATCATGGGATCGTGAGTCTAATTGGATCGGTTATATCGCTGTTACCACTGAGGAATTTAGTCGAACACTTGGCAGGCGTGAGATTTACGTCACATGGCGTGGAACTACCAGAGATTATGAATGGATTGATGTACTCAGTGCCAAACAAGAGAATGTTCATCAACTGTTAAACCCCAAATCATTGACTAAGATCGGAATAAATAATCATCAAAAAGATGGAAGTAGCAGTAGCAGCGACAGTGATGAAGATGAAAATGTGCCCAAAGTTATGTACGGTTGGCTTACGATCTATGTTTCTGAAGATCCAAAATCATCATTCACAAAAGAAAGTGCAAGAAATCAGTTCCTGAAACAGATTAGCAAGCTAATTCAACAATACAGAGGTGAGAATTTGAGCATAACATTAACAGGGCACAGTCTCGGCGCAAGTCTTTCGATCTTATCAGCTTTTGATCTTGTCGAAAATGGGGTAATTTATGGCGATATTCCAGTAACTGCGATAATTTTCGGTAGTCCACAAATTGGGAACAGAGCATTCAACGAAAAATTGAATCAACACAAAAACCTCAAAATTCTACACGTGAAGAACAAGATCGATCTCATACCGCTTTACCCGAGTCCGTTGCTAGGATACGTGAACACGGCGGGTACTGAACTGGTGATCGACATGAGAAAATCTCCGAGCTTGAAGGACTCGAAAAACCCTAGCGATTGGCATAATTTGCAGGCGATGTTGCACGTTGTGGCCGGTTGGAATGGCGAAAATGGGGAATTTGAATTGAAATTGAAGAGAAGTTTGGCATTGGTGAATAAATCTAGTGGATTATTGAAAGAGGAGAATTTGATTCCGGAATCATGGTGGATTGAGAAGAATAAAGGAATGGTGAGGGATGAAAATGGAGAATGGATTTTGACACCTCCTGATGATGAAGATCAACCAGTTCCTGAGGATGATTGAAATTTCCATTACCAAATATATTTGCTTAGTAGAGTTTTCTTTTTCTTTGTTTGTGTGATATGTGAATTTGTTCCACATGTTTAGTTTTTTTTTTTGTTTTGATACATGGGGGAGGGGGACTTGGTGTTGAACCCCCTTGTGGGGTGGCCTCTTGCCACTCCGCCACACAACCTCCAACTCCACATGTTTAGTTGGTGTATTTTTTTTTTTTTTTTTCATTTTAAAGTCTTTAAAATTTTGTATAAAAAAATTTAAAATCTAAAGATTTGTGTGATTTAATCAATTAAAAAAAATAAAATAATTAAGTCGGAAAATTCTTATTGTAAATGTATTGAAAGGTATTAAGAGAAAAATGATAATTTTTTTTGTTAAATCATCTAGTATTTGAAGTCATTACGACTCCGATTAATTCAGAATCGGCTCAAGTTGCGCATATAAAGTCTAACTCTTAAACGGGAAAGACATCACTCTAATTCTTACATGGTAGTTAGTGTTGAACTATTAACCTCATGTAACATTTACAATGTTATTTCTCATTGTACCAAGGCAAGGGCCCCTAAAGTGTAGGTCAGTTAGTAAGGAGCTCTCCCGAGTTAAGTGAGATCAAGAGTTTGAATATTGACTTATGTATGTAACTGTTTAAAATTTGTGGCCAAAACTTTCTCCTGCAAAAGACCAATCCGACTCAAATATGGATTATTCTAGATAGAATTGGATTAAAGATGTTATCATTTGAGACCCATTTGCTTTAAGGGAAAAAAAAAAAAAAAAAAGAATCGTGCCTGAGAGAAGAAGGCCTCCCATGGGAAAGAAGGCTTTATTAGGGCATATTAGGGCATATTAGGGCTCAAGAAATCCCTGGTCCGAAGTCCTAAGATTCCTCAAGTTGCAAAACCCACATAAGCAACTACTTGGGCTTTGGGCCAACTAACCCAAAAATCTTCTTGAGCCCTTCATGCATACCAATTAAAAAATTTATGGTCAGAATTTCTTCCCATAAAGTACCGGTTTGGCTCAAACGAAGATTAATCTAAATGAGAATTTGGCTTAAAAGATATCCTCTTATAGTTTGAGATCCATGTAAGACACCTCGTGCCCTTAGTAAAAAAAATTTTGCAAAAATTTTGTATTTAAAGTGATTATAATTCAAGATCTCAAAAATTTTGGTGACCCAAGTATCTTACTCGTCGACTAATTCGGGAAGGATCCGTGTCAGGAAGCTCAAGACACAACATTTGTTTCCTTGAGGTCCAAATAGGTCCCTTGCAAAGAGGCATATGTGAATACATATTCGAACTTATAACCTTATTTAAATCAAATCAATGCAATTTACTAATGATTAATATATTAACATATAGTTCAAATGGATGGTAAATTATCACAACTTTCGGCTAAAATGTTTCATGACAAGGACTATATACATATATATATATATATATATATATATATACCTTGAAAAAATAATCTAAGTATGGGGAATTAATATAGAGAGAGAGAAAACTTAGGGTAAAAAAAAGGGGTGGAGAGAGAGGAGGGTGATTTGGTAAATTAACCAAGACTAGGGAAAAAATAAATATGATTGATAAAAGGGACAAATGGGATATTGTATATATATGGAGGGGTCATCTCCCAATCATTTGGATTCCGTAAAAATCTCATAGTGGAAGAAAAAATCATATCAAAAGTTTTTCAAGTATTATGTCCCACGGCGTGCCTTATTAGTCTCTTCTTTGACTCTTTATAAACATATTCTACTTTACTCCTTAATTTGCATCAAAAGACCCACCCCTACCCCAAATTTACCCTTTTACCCTTCACACTTGCACCACTATAGTTTTACCCCTTCTTTCTCGACTAAAGTGAGTTTTTTTTTTTAATAATTTATTTTCGTCCGGTAGACACTTTGGGCTCCAACTAAATCGGATTCGAGCAGCGTCAAACTCTTATTGGGGGGGAAACTCTTTCTATACTTGTCTCTCCATAGGCAAAGTTCGAACTCGAGACCTTGCAGATGGGAAACCAAGTTCTTTCCACTTGGACCAACAAGTATTGGTAACTTAAGTCGGGTTAAGGATTCGAACATCGACTAATGTATGTAGTTGTTTAAAACTTAAGGTTAGAGCTTCCTCCTGCAAGAGACTAACTCAGCTCGAATGAAAATTAATTTGAATGTGAATTAACTTAAATGTGTTTTCTTATAATTTGAAATTTATCTAAACTACCTCGTACTATTAGCAAAAGAAAAGTGTTACCCTCCTACCCCCTAACCCCTCCCCCACAAAGAACCCTAAAACTAAAAATTAAAAAAAAAATAATAATAGTAAAGAAAAAGTAAAGGTTGCTTGTCTTAATCCTTCAATTATTAGATAGCATATCTAGGCAATGAAATTTCATTATCTTCTATATATATATATATATATATATATATATATATATATATATATATATATATATATATATATATATATATATATATATATATATGTATATATTTGTTTCAATTCAAAGTTTAGAAATACAAAATACAAACTTTTTTTTTTTTTTGATTACACAAACTTTGAAGTCATAACTTTTAAGATGAAGAGGTAATTAATTAATTGTTAGAACTTTCACGCATGTCTTAAGCTATAAACTTTTCCCACAAAAATGATTTTATTGCATGATATAACTTGTTAGGAATGTCTATCCTTTAAGTCCCACATCGAATATTTTACCTGAATAAAATCTAAGTTTAATAATTATTATTATTATTTTTAGTTATATTATTATGTAAAAAAGAATATAAAAGATTAAATCTTGAATAAATTTACAAAATAAAAAAATTAAGTAAATTATATGAGAAAAAAGATCTATGATCAAGAAGTGATCACAAATAATCAATTATTTTAAGCGTGGGAATTTCATATGGGTCAAAATATTCCATGCAAAATCACTGCCTAATATTGACAAAAGAGATTCTACTTTCGAAACAATTCTACTATTCAAAATCAGGCGCTATTTTAAAAAAAATTTAGATGAGTCGGAGAAAATAGTAAATAAATTTAAAAATACATAAAATAGAAAAACTACAAAAATTTTATCTAAATTTTTGGTATTCATGTTGTCAATTTCAAACTTCATTTGCAAAAAGAGTTC
This sequence comes from Cynanchum wilfordii, assembly GCA_025388415.1. Lineage (NCBI taxonomy): Eukaryota > Viridiplantae > Streptophyta > Magnoliopsida > Gentianales > Apocynaceae > Cynanchum > Cynanchum wilfordii. Next base: position 1,948,029 of record JAHSUH010003438.1, read on the forward strand.
GATTTTGTCTTCTTTCTTCAACCGTAATCTAATCCATCTTGGACGCATCAAAAATTTCATAAAATACCTAAAAAGAAAACATAATATATATATATATATATATACATATATTTTCCCCTTTAACATATTTCGAACACATAATATAATAGATTGTAAACGATGATATGCCACTTGAGTTACCTCTCTTTGTCATATATTTGAAAAAATTTGAAATTTTTTTATTCTATCATGACTCGGAAAAATTTAATGTGTCTCAAACTCATGATCTATTAAGTTTAAATAGTGACTACCAATTATGTGATATCTTCTTGTCACATATACATGAAATTTTTTCATGTCTATTATTTCTCGAACTCATCACCTATTATGTTTAAATGATAGCTACTAATTGTGCGATGTATTCTTGTCATATATATATATATATATATATATATATATATATATATATATCCACTTCCACAAAACCTAAAAAAAAAGTTTAGAGATTAAAATATGATTCATGCGGAAAAGAAAATAACAAAAAACTCAACCATAATAATTGAAGTAATAATAACAAAGGATGTCAAAAGCTTCCCTAACGGTCAAAAAAAGAAAAAAAACATAAATCCACACCACAGAATATTACCAATAACCAAAGTCAAAAACATTTTTAGTGCCTTCCAGTTTCCATGCTGTCTGTTATTATAATCTCTTTGGCTCCACCACTTCAAATTCCATGCCCAAATATATACATATATATAAATATATTACAATAATTCACCGATAAAATTCTTTAATTTGAATATTTTGATTAATTAATACAAATTAAACAAAATTAAATTGATTAGTAAAAGAAATTCGGGTGTCTCTAGATGATTCTAAAACTATGGGAAGACACTTTTAAGCCAAATTCACATCTAGATTAATCCATGTTCGAGCCGGGTTGGTCCTTTGCGGGAGGAATCTCTGACCCCAAATTTTAAACACCTGCATACATGAGTGGGGGTTTGAATCTCAACCTCACTTAAACTAGGAGAGCTTCTTACCAGCTCACATACACCTTGAAGTTACATTCTACTTGATTCTACTTGAATACTTGGGATAGTTGCAATAATTTTTTTTTTTTTACGTGTTGAGTGTTACACTAATTTATTAAAAATACAAAATCACCTTAAAATTTATTAATAATTACACTAAATATTATATTAAAAAAATTATATTTGATTTTGAGTATGTGAAATCTAATAGTTATGAGAAATTTTTGTTTGCGGTGATGCTTGTGAAAGTCCGAGGGCGCTAGTGCCTCGACAAAGGTCTCGCTGACCAAATAGCGAGCACGGTCAAGGAGGTCAAGGAGCAGAGCCCCTTGCAAGATTTTGCATGGGCAGTGTCTTGGAAGGTAAATTACTTTTTAGACCTAACATTTGTATAAGATTTGACTCAATTGTTGGTTGTTCTTATAATTACTCATATAATTTGTAAAGTGAAGGCAAGAAATACAATTCTAGTGCGATTGTGAATATAAGTCTTTCAACCAAATTACGTAAATTTCTATATCTCTTATTTTTATTATTTACTTTCGTCTTATAAAATTTTAAAATTTCTGAATATTTTGTATTTCTTTTAAATTTTATAAAATAAAAGAAAAATTATAAATAATTATTTCCAATAATTTCAATTAATTAAGAGAGTTAATGATAAATGATAACTAGGTTTTTTATATCACTAGATTATTTTTTTTTTTTTTTTTTTTTTTGATAATCATACATTTTTTTATATATATTAATGTGAACGCCACACAAAAGTACAATATTCATATATATATATATATACTTACAAAAAAAAATATATATATATATATGTATATATATATTAAAAATAAATAAAAATAAAAATAAAAATGACATGCACACCGTGAGAACATGGAGCTTAAGGTTACTAGGAGACATTCTGGGTCCTAGGAGTCAATCAAACCATAAAATCTCCACCGTCCAATTCAGATTTCTATGTTTCGCATTGAGATTGGAAACCATGAGATCTCACCCAAAATTATACTTTTTCATCCAAAAATATACTTAGCCATTCTTTAAAATATTGTCCGAAATACTAACCAACTAGTTTAGTTAATTTAAAAAATTAAAATGATTATATTTTATCAAATCAATATTTATATAATTAAATTAATAAAATTATAATTGAATAAAAATTATGTAATTATAAATTATATTATTAATTTGTTATAAGCGTCATATAAGAGTTATGGTGAAGATTTGTTTCAAGTAAAAATAGACTCTATGTCAAAGAATTAAGGTCAGACCTTCTCTCGAGTAAAAGTTAGACTGTATGATACAACTAAATCAAATTTAAATGAATTGAAAAAGTGATTTCAAATATCGAATATATATATATATATATATATATATATATATATATTAGTAACTAAGCTAAATTTCTTGTATTTTTATAATATTTTTAAAAAATTATGTTTATAAGTGTTATAAACAAATATTACAAATAATATTGTAAAAGATTCAAATTGAAAAAATAAAAAATAAAAACTAAAAAAAATTAAATTTAATAAATATTGTAAAGATTGTATTAGAGATTAGTAATCATAAACCCTAACTTGAAGTGGAAAGGGATAAAATAAAAAAAAGGAACTGTTCAATGTAATTAGACAAGAAAAGAAAGAAAGAAAGAAATATTTTTGTAACCCTAAGCAGAGAAAAGCAACCAAATGGCAAAAAAGCAAAATATTGGGAGGAATCATCACAGCTCATGCCATTAACCCCTTAAGACTGCATTGATGCTGTTTTCCTTTGGTGGGCCTATTTTTATTTTACTCTCCCCTATCCCCACAAAAGATATATATATCTTCTTCTCCATTTCTTTTTAAAGTTAAACTATATTATATCCAAAAGTTATTATTTTGACTTATTTGAATTCAACTAAAATGTGTTCATATAATCTTCCACTTGCCCCCCACCCCCACCCCCACCCATCCACCCATATATATATATATATATATATATATATATATATATATATATGTCACGACCTGGACTTGCAAGTCCATTAGTTTGGAACACTCACGGTCAACTACTTGGTATTGTCCTCACTACATCAAAAGGGATACTCCGAGTTGACTATGAGTACATAGACTCATTTTTATATTTCATTATAACTTTTGATGTGGGATGAAGTATCACAATATATGTATATATATATATATATATATATATATATATATATATATATATATCACAAATCACTATTTTGACTAATTTAGATTTTACTTGAGATGTTCTTGTATAGTCTCCCACGCCCACAAAATACATACATACATATATATTATTAAGCTATCTATTATCTAAATTATTACTTTGACTAATTCAAATTTGATTTGAAATGTGCTTGTATAATCTAATTTTAACTCGAAAAAATATCTAACCTTGATATTTACATAGCACTCATAATGATTCTCGAGTTCGTAATAATCTTATATAATATTTATAAAATATTTTTTATATTGTATTAAGTGAAGAGGTGAAGATGTTTATCTTATTCTCCTTTCTCACTAAAGGCAACATAAATTCTCATGCACTGTGTTCATCATAATTGCTTTCTCTAGATTCAAGCATTTGCAATAGACCCTACATTACACCACACTCTTTATCTTTCACCGTTGGAAAAAAATTAATTATTGCATCCATATTCCATTGGAAGAATATATATATATATATAATATATATATATATATATATATATATATATATATATATATATTATCATGATTTGTTGATCCAAAGTTAAAATAATTGGATTTTCAATGTTTTGGTTTGGATCTTGTTTGGCACTTTTGTATTAGGGTTGGTGTCAACTATGCCCTTCAAAAGTTAAACAAGTCTTAATAGAATTTTTGGATAATGTACATTTCCAATTTTGCCCTTTACAATTTTCCCCCTTTTTTCCTAAATAATAATGAATATCTCACATTTGAGGTTACAGTCTACACACATTCGTTGTAAGGATCATGTAAGAGTAAGTGTAAGGTTTTCTCCTGTGCACAAGTTAGACTCTGTGAGTACAATTCGGATTAGTCAAAATAGTAACTTCGAACATTTGATGGTCTAACAAAAAAATTAAATATCTCCATGCTCTCCTTAACTGCAGTATTGCCCAAGGAGTGTGACAGATTCTCCTCCCTCTTTCTAGCGCAAACACGGACTTCTGGTCTTGTATGAATACTAAGGACTGGATAGCACTACATGTACTGGAAGACCCTAAACAAGTATCGTGGGTACGGAACTGGAAGTATATTTTCGGGCAAGCATTGTTGGAGCTTTGGCGACAGAGAAATTTGGTGATTTTCCAAGCAGCGAGACATCCGGGTGTAGTTCATGTCACTAGATTAATTCTAAAGAGGACCCTGGAGATACTTTATGTAACATCTAGACAGAATGAAACCCAGTTGGGTAGTTATGGCTGTTTTGTTTGATTTGATGCTACTTTTGTAGTTGTACAACTCTCATTATATTCTCAATATATAATCCCCTTTTCATCAAAAAAAAAATTAAATATCTCACGTTAGGTAAATTAAACTAATACAAGTAAAAAACTGTTAAATAAATTGTCTCAATTTAACATAAATAGATGTCCATGCGACATTTTACTCTGATTAATCACTTTTATTCTGATTTATTTAAAATAATTATTATTCTCTTAATTCAAACCTATAATCTTTTTATTACTCCTTATTGAAGACAATCTACTAACCAAAATATATATATATATATAATTTGTTTGTATATATATATATATATATATATTTTAAAAAGGGAAACTTTGGTTTTTCTTTATTTGTTTAAAGAGGCACTTTATCATGGCTCAATAAAAAGTTTAGGGTTGTTTCTTAATATGTATTACTATAACCTTTATCATCGGTATTGCAAATAAAGTTCTTTGTTTTCTTTAGTTCTTTCTTTATTAGTTTAAAGATTACTTTATCATTGGTAGGTTTAATGTGGAAATGTACCATAAATTTCTTGGGTCAATATATGGTCAAATAAATAAATAAATCCATTGATTTTAGGAATTTAATGATGATGATTTTACCCTAACTTAACTAAAGTATCCCAAAAGAAAATTAATAGCACAAAATAAAATGATTATTTTCTTTTTCTTAGGGTACAGGTGTCATAGATGAATCTCAAACTATGAGAGGATATTTTTAAGCAAATTTACATATAAACTAATCCCTGTTGGAGCCGAGTTGGTCCCTTGCGGGAGGAAACTCCGACCCCAAATTTTAAACAGTTGCATACATGAGTCGGAGTTTGAACTTTTGACGTCATTTAAATCAGAAAAACTCCTTACCTGCTCACCTGCGTCTTGGGGTCAAAATTTATTATTTATTATGATTTAGAGTTCCACGTCGTTGATCTAAGAAATTATGAGCAGTTATTAAGTATGGGTCTAAAACTCTTTACTCAGTAACGTATTTTAAATCTGTAACGCCTACTTCATTTCTAGTATTTTAAAAAAAAATTAAAAATATAAAATGTATTTTTTAGCATTTTAAATAATTAATCTTAAAAAAAATTGAAAAAAAAAAAAAAGAGAGAGAGAGAGAAAGAAGGAGAAAAGGGGAAGAAAATTGTAGTTACATCTCTCCATGTTTGCCGACATTTGTATAGGACCAAACACAGCCTTAAGAGTGCATCAGATCCTATGAGCATTTCTGAATTAGAATACATACATATACATATATATATATATAATGGAGAGAGGGAACATTCTCTTCTCACGCTCACTGACACTATCTGAATTTCGCCTTCCGATCTTACTCTTTTTACCTTTTCTGAAGAATAAAATATCATATGTATATATATATATATATATATATATATACATATATATGTATAATTCTTTTCACTCTTTAAGCTTCAATCTTGGATAGACATTTGTCAATTGGCCCACTAAATTTTGACCAAAAGTTCAATCTCCCCGTTCACCTTTCATTTTTTTTTTTTTTTTGGGTTAACTTTCGTTTTTGGGTAAACACATTGGACTCAAACTAATTTGAAATCGAGACGTTGGATTTCTATGGAGAGAAGCCCTCGTTATACTTATTTTTCATTGACAAGGTCCGAACTGCGTAAGAAGAACTAAGTTTCTTCCAGTTGAACTAAAAAGTGTTAGTTAAGCTTATGATATTTACATATTTCACGTAAATGCCAATTATGAATATTACTTTTAAATTATATCTATATTCATACTAATTTTTATTTTGCTGAGTGATAAATTTTAAAGTAAGTGTGCGACTCTATATGAAGCCCTCCTTCTCAAGGTCTATTGATGCTCAAGCAAATTCGACATAAATTAATATATATATATATATATATATATATATATATATATATATATATATATATTATTAGACTATTCGATATTTAAAGTTACTATTTCAACTAATAAGAATTTGACTCGATTGCACTCATAGAATCTAACTCTTACTTAAGAGGAGAATATCTCATTCTGATTCTTACATAACACTCGCAACAAATGTCAAAATTTTAAATCTTGTGTAACATTTACAAATCGTTTATCACTTGTGTCAAGTCAATAGCTAACACCAATATACTATTATTCTTGGTAAAATTATACAATTTATATAATGTTAATAACTCTCTCCATATACAGTTTATACAGTTTATACTAATAAACTTTATCAACTTATTTTCTACTCTCTATTTTTTTTGGTTTGAAACGGGATTAATTTCATTAGAAACAATCAAGGAGATATACACCTTAAACTCATGAAGAGCAAAACAAAGGGAACGAGATCCATGCCCAAGCAAGAGAAGTTCAACTACGTAGAGAGGCCTCTCTTAGCTACAACATATGGTACAACATATGGATCCTCCAAAAAAGGGCCACCCACAACTTGCTGTTTCCCCCTAGCGTTATGATTCCATCCATAACTCGTGTACAAAAAGTCTAAAAACATAGGGCCAATGCCTACCAAAAGATGAAGAAAACCTATTGCTATACAAATTAACATTGATCCAGCTTTTTCACCTCGGTTTGTCTAACGAAGGTAGACCACTCTTCTTGGATGTGAATTGTCGCCCTCGCCGCCCGCCGGCCAATCCCTTAGCACGGGTAACCCCCGGCGGGGCGGACAAACCCCCCAATGGGCGGGGCCCCGCAAGGCCAAATACCCCTGGCGAGTCTAGAAACCCCTTGCCAAGCCTCCACACAAGCTCTTCTCGGGGTCCCTTTTTGGGGGGCCCGGGGAAGGGGGGGGGGGGGGGGACCCAAGAGACCGAGATGCCTAGCGGGCCTTTAAATTTGGGGCCATACGCTGCTTCCCAGAAAAGCCCCCCGGCATGATGTTGCGGAAGTAAAAGCTTGATAGCTAGTCAAAATTCTTTTTTTCCTGGGCGATGGCTCTTAGAAAGGTTATTGGTCCGAGGGGGGCGACCCAAAACAACAAGGGGGGGCACAGAATCCCAATCAAAAAACCCGCAAAACAACCCACCGACTCGCCAATCCTTTCCTCCTCCTCTCGCTTGTTCCCCACCCTAAACAACACCCACCCTCTGCTATGCTTCCTTGGTAACCCCTCCCTCCCCCCCCCCCCCACCTTCCCCCGAGGCCTTTCTCTTCCCCCCCCCCCCTCCTCCCCCGCCTCTCTCCCGCCCTCCCCCCCCCCCCTCCCGGGCTCCCCCTCCCCCCCCCCCCCCCCCCCCCCCCCCCCCCCCCTCTCCTCTCTCTTTCCTGGAACCCCCCCCGCATCTTTTCTCCCGCCCGGCGCGTCCCTCTGGTGTCGGGGGGTCTCTTACCTCCGGGGGTCCGCCTCCCCCCCCCCCCCCCCCCTTCCCCCCCCTCCCCTTTCCCTCCACCGCCTCTCCATCCCCCCCCCCCCTCGCATTTCCTTGTAATCTTCAACCCGGAAGTTTCGATGGCGCCTAGAAAACCCTTCAAAGCCCAAGAAAAAGAATCTTCAAATTCAAAACAAGGTTAGCAGCCGGGTTGGAACCAAACCGAGACAAAAATCTGTGGACCTCTACAAACCCAAAATAATAAAAACTCAAGTGTGCTTCAGAGAAAGAATTCTCAAAAAGAAATCCATGTATGTGAAATCTGTTCTTACCTCTTTTTCTTTTTTACTTATTTTTTTAATATATATATATATATATATATGTATTTTTAAAAATATAATTGTCTTAGTTGCCCTTTTCTCCCAAAACAAAAAAAGGAAAATGCCCCAACATCAGTTGTCTAAATTCTTTACTTTTTCCTATTCAACAAACAGCCTTCAAAGATCCCTTACCTCCTACCTACCCACCTATCCACCCACCCACCCCCCCCCCCCCCCCCCCCCCCCCCCCCCCCCCTGCCCCCAAAATCTGGGGGCAATTCCCTCCTTTTTCATATACAAAAAAATTCCCCATTTTCTAAAAAAAAAAAGAAATGAAAAACAAAAAGAACTTTTTTCCCTTTTCTCCCTAAAGAAAGGTCACTCTTCTTCATGCTTTGTATCAAGAAACTCTCTCATCATTCTCACCACTCTATCTCTCTTTCAGTTTCTCTCTCTAACCCCTTCATCAATCTTCAAAAGAAAACCAATCCATCTTGGATCAAAGTTTTTGGAATATTTTCTATTCTTTACTTTCTTTTCTTCCCATACCAATATGTTTCATCAGTTCACTTCAAGATTTCTTGTTCTTGTTCTTGTTCTTCCAATGTTATTAGTACTATTTTTCGTATTAGTTTCAGCTGATCAGGGAAAGTTATTTTCGTCCAAAACTGATGCAGAATTTCTTTTGCTCTTCAAGAAAATGATCAATGATCCTAAAGATTCTTTATCAGATTGGCAGATTGGTAGCAAAGATGTCTGCAAATGGTATGGAATTACTTGCAATAATCTTGGCAGAGTTTCTTCACTTGATCTTACTGAATCCGGGCTCGAAGGAAAAATCTCTTTTTCTCCTTTGAATTCATTGGATATGTTAATTTCTCTCAATCTTTCTTCCAACAAATTTTCTATAAATTCATCGTCTTTGATTCAGCTTCCATATGGTTTAAAACAGCTCGAGTTATCCCTTACCGGACTAACAGGTCAACTTCCTGAAAATTTCTTCATGAATTGTCCAAAACTCGAGTTTGTCAATCTTGCTTTCAATAATATTACAGGTGTTGTACCTCAGAATTTCTTGCTGGAGACTGATAACTTGCAGTATCTTGATCTTTCTTACAACAATATTACTGGTTCAGTATCGAATATGAGAATCGAGACTTGTAATTCCTTGTTGCATCTTGATTTGGGTGGTAATCAGATAAGGGATTCCATTCCTGCATCCATTTCAAATTGTACTGATTTGAAAGAGTTGTTTATGCCTAACAATCTGTTTTCTGGTGAAATCCCAAAGTCTTTTGGTAAACTTAAGGCCTTACAAAGATTGGATCTTTCTCATAATCATATTTCTGGTTGGATCCCTTTTGAGCTTGGAAATTCTTGCAATTCTTTGCAGGAACTTAAGTTGTCTAATAACAACATTACTGGATCAATCCCGATGTCTTTTTCTTCGTGTTCTTGGCTACAAGTATTCGACTTGTCCAATAACAACTTGACAGATCCATTTCCTGATTCAATTCTACAAAATTTAGGATCTTTGGAAACTTTGCAGTTGAGTAACAACAAGATTTCTGGACCATTTCCTGCTTCCATTTCTTACTGCAAGAAATTACGAGTAGTTGATTTGAGTGCTAACATGATTTCTGGAATGATCCCACCTGATATATGTCCTGGAGCTTCATCACTTGAAGAGCTTAGAGCACCGGATAATTCACTCTCCGGATCAATTCCTGCTCAGTTATCCAAATGTTCTCAGCTGAAAACCATAGATTTCAGTCTAAATTATCTCAATGGTTCCATTCCAGGTGAGTTAGGAAATCTTGAGAATCTTGAGCAGCTCATGGCATGGTACAACAGCTTGGAAGGGAGTTTACCAGCAGAGTTAGGAAAATGCAAGAAACTCAAGGATCTTATTCTGAACAACAACTATTTGAGTGGGGAAATTCCTGTTCAATTGTTCAGTTGTGCTAATCTTGAGTGGGTGTCACTGACAAGCAATGTACTTACTGGAGAGATCCCACAAAAATTCGGAACTCTCTCTAGGTTAGCAGTCTTGCAACTTGCAAACAATAGCTTGACAGGACAGATACCAAAGGAATTAGCTAGCTGCAGCAGCATGGTTTGGCTGGACTTGAACAGCAACAGATTGAGTGGAGAAATCCCACCTCGACTTGGTAGACAGCTTGGATCAAAAGCATTGAGTGGAATTCTGGCTGGAAACACAATGGTTTTTGTTCGAAATGTTGGAAATTCCTGCAGAGGTGTTGGTGGATTACTTGAATTTTCAGGAATTCGTCCTGAAAGATTGTTGCAGGTTCCAACTCTCAGGAGCTGTGATTTCAGGAGGCTGTATTCTGGCCCTGTTTTAAGTCTTTTTACTCAATATCAAACTCTTGAATATCTTGATCTTTCCTACAATGAACTTCAAGGCAAAATCCCAGATGAATTTGGTGGAATGATTGCTTTGCAAGTACTTGTTTTGTCACATAATCAGCTTTCTGGTGAAATTCCATCAACATTAGGCCAACTCAAGAACGTGGGAGTTTTCGATGCATCACATAACAGATTACAAGGACATATTCCTGATTCATTTTCACAATTATCTTTCCTGGTTCAGATTGATCTTTCCAGCAACGATTTGACAGGAGAAATACCACAAAGAGGACAGCTGAGCACACTTCCAGCCAGCCAGTTTGCCAATAATCCTGGCCTTTGTGGTTTTCCATTGCCAGTTTGTCAGTACAGTAGCAACCAGCAATCGGAAAACTCCAATGGAGATGGTGGTGGGAAAGGAGGAAGGCGAGGCTCAGCAGCTTCATGGGCTAATAGTATAGTCATGGGAGTTCTTATCTCTATTGCATCTATATGTATACTAATCGTGTGGGCGATTGCAATACGTGCTAGGCAACGAGAAGCTGAAGGTGTCAAAATGCTTAGTAGTCTGCAAGCATCCCATGCTGCAACGACATGGAAAATCGAGAAAGAGAAAGAACCATTGAGCATCAACGTTGCAACTTTTCAAAGACAGCTTAGAAAACTCAAATTCTCACAGCTAATTGAAGCTACTAATGGCTTTTCAGCAGCAAGTTTAATTGGTTCAGGAGGATTTGGTGAAGTTTTCAAGGCAACTTTAAAAGATGGATCAAGTGTAGCAATCAAAAAACTCATTAGACTAAGCTGCCAAGGAGACAGAGAATTCATGGCAGAAATGGAAACCTTAGGAAAGATCAAGCACAAGAATCTTGTACCATTACTTGGCTACTGCAAGATTGGTGAAGAAAGACTCCTAGTTTACGAATACATGGAATATGGCAGTCTTGAAGAAATGCTTCATGGAAGATCAAAAGGGAGAGAAAAACGAGTGCTGACATGGGAAGAAAGGAAGAAAATAGGCAGAGGAGCAGCTAAGGGACTATGCTTTCTGCACCACAATTGCATCCCACATATAATACATAGAGACATGAAATCCAGCAATGTACTACTAGACCATGAACTCGAAGCAAGAGTTTCAGACTTTGGAATGGCTAGACTGATTAGCGCGTTGGACACACATCTTAGTGTAAGTACACTAGCAGGAACGCCTGGATACGTTCCACCTGAGTATTACCAGAGTTTCAGGTGCACTGCAAAAGGCGACGTGTACTCATTTGGGGTAGTACTACTGGAACTTCTAACAGGAAAAAGGCCAACAGATAAAGATGACTTTGGTGACACAAATTTAGTTGGTTGGGTGAAAATGAAAGTAAGAGAAGGGAAAGGAATGGAAGTAATTGATACAGAATTACTGTCAGTAAATAAAGGAACAGATGAAGCAGAAGCTGAAGAAGTAAAAGAAATGGTTAGATATTTAGAGATAACATTGCAATGTGTTGATGATTTTCCATCAAAAAGGCCAAATATGTTGCAGGTTGTGGCCATGCTTAGAGAGCTTATGCCTGGTAGTGGTGGTGGTGGTGGTGGTAGTAGTAATAGTGGCTGAGATAAAACATTAGTCCTTTTTGTTTTTTTTTGGTGTGTTAGAAATTTTTTGTTTTTGAGATTTCTATATTGAACAAAAATATGATTGAATTGTACTTATTTCTTTTTGTTCTAAGCTCTTATGTTGTACTTGATGAGTTAAAAAAGTCTGAAGTGTTCGTTTTCTTATGACACGAGATATTTTAGATGTGTCCTAATTATGAGGAGCACTTTTTAAGTTATGTCCATATTTAAATTAATTCTTTTTGCGGCTGCATACGTGAGTACGAATTCAATCTCACAACTCGACTAAAAACAGAATTAGGCACATTTTCTTTCTTTTTTTTTGCTTATGTACATGGTGTCCTAGATGAGTCTCAAACTATGAGAGGACACCTTTAAGCCAAATTCACGTCTAGATTAATTCTCGTTCGAGCTCGGATGGTCTCAAATTTTAAACAGTTATATACATGAATAGGGGTTTAAATCCCTAACTTCACTTAAGCTATGAGAGCTCTTTATCAATTCATATACACTTTTGAGTTACTAGATACATTTTCTATTACTTAAACTTTACACCAATAAAATCACGTCAAATGTTATTATTTCATTTTATTAATATTTAAATCGTTAATAAATCACTAGTAATATATATATAAAAGTTAAATATATTCTTTTTGGAGTTGCTATCCAAAAAACAAAAACCCTAAATTTTTATAAACTGATCAACAAGAATATGAAAATAGATGACCAAGGTAAAGAGATTTATGTTCATGACTTGGGTTTTAAAGGAATAGACTGATTGAGGATTTTATCAAGAAAATGGATGATAAAAAGTCTGGCCCAAAATAAAAATATATATATATATATATATATATATATATGACATTATATACATTAAAAAACTCGTTAGTTCAAGTGAAAAGAGTTTGATTTCTTTTAATAAAGTCTCGAATTTAAACTTTGTGTATGTAAAAATAGATCTTAAGAAGTTTCTCCTTAAAACAGGTCTAATGTAGTTCGATTCGATTATGAATTAGTTGAGAATAAACATAAATCCCAAAAAAAACATTAAGAAACAAACCAATAACTTATTGGTTTAAGTGAAAGTAGTTTGATTTCTTTTAAATAAGATCTCAAATTTGAACTTTGTGTATTTAAAAATAGATATTAAAGACTTTATCTTCTTCTTTTTTTTTTTTTTTTTTTTTGTAAGCTGAATTTTTCATTGAAATAAAAAACGAAATTACAAACGCCAATGAGAAAAGGTAAAAATTAGACAGGAAAGAAAAAAAAAAAAAAAAACAAACTAAATACCCACCCAAGGAAGGATCCACTTTACCACTAAAATTAGAGTGGAAAGCCCACTTTGCTAACTGATGTGCGCATGAGTTACATTGCCTGGGGTAAATTGCAAAAACAAGAAAATTCTAAGGGCAAGAATTCTCCTTCCTTCTTCAATCAACCGTTTCGCCCTTCATTCTTCAAATTGAGGAATTCCTTGCATAGCCATAATCACATTTTGAGCATCCACTCAATGGTTACTCTTTCTAAATCCAGATCCACGGCAAGGGCGTGGTTGACCCAAGCTCCCATCAAGATACCATCCGAATTTCGAAAAACAATACCACAATTTAAAGAACAATTTTAATTTTATCTACTTTCATACTTCTTTTTTTTGATACATGGGAGAGGGGGTTGGGTGTTGAACCCCAGATGGGGCGGTTGGTGGGGGTGGTAACATGCCACTCAGCCATCCAACGTTTTACATCAACTTTCATACTTAAATGGAAAATTATAATCAATTGCAATTCCTTCTTCAACCATGAAACTGACATATGTATAGTCTATATATAGACCATACACCATGCATCAACTTACAAATGTTGTGTATGTAATTACAAAATTCTATTTTTATCTAACTTTTTATATATAATTTTTTATATATACATACACCATACACTATCCATCAACTTGCAAATGTCATGTATATAATTACAATATTTTTTTTGTTAAAATAAAACATTTTATGTTTTATCCAACTTTTTATAGTTTTTATTTATTATAGTATATATTATTAAAATTTAAATATTTTTATTAAAGTTTTTTATTTCTTTAATTTATAATACTAAATTTAAATTTTTATTTAATAAGAGTTTATGCTATTATTATAAATTTAATAAAATTGTGTTTTTTTTTTGAGGTGGTGGTATCTCGGGCCCTTTCGACCCGGACTAATCTACTCGGGAAGGCCCAACAATGCGGGTATTTCCCCACTTACGAATATAACTCGAACTGTGGAACCGTGTAAAATTTAAACTCTTAACCTTTTGACAAGCCATGAAGTAAGGGAGAAACTCCTAAACCCTCAACCTTTTGATTGATGAAGAGACTCCTACACCATTAGACCAGGAGAAGAACTTCAAAATTGTCTTCACATGAGTTCGTAATATTCCTAGCAGTTTTGACACAAGATCCAAGTCAAGAAAAAAAAAAAAAAAAAAAAAAGAAAAAGCACATAAGGAACAAATTGTTATTATTAAATTGATGATTTGCTGTCATCGTTAATTTTTGTCATTTGTTTTAGTAATAGATTGTTGAAATTGTCAGAAACTGTGTAAAATGTTACTTCAAAATCTTTTAAAATTAGCTTAAAATAAGGAAAAGCAGAGACAAATTCGAAAATTAGCATAGAATAAGGAAATACTTCCTGATTTTTCGGGTAATTGATAGAAACATAATTTTTTTTTATTAAAATACGGTGATTGACCTGTTTTCTTCTTATATTCGCTAAATGCAAAAATAAAGTAGGTTACAGGGGTAGACAACTCTCCGCAATTGGCGGAGTTTCTCTCCCAGAATTTCCGGGGCTTGCTCGTTGCTTGTTTGTGTTCCGCCATGGCTGCTGTACCTGAAGATGATGATGCTGATGATGATGATGATGCTGATGGTTCGTGCTCTTCTGCTTTCCTTTGTGTACTACTTTGTGTTCTCGGTCTTCTTCTTGTCTGCCGCCTGCTGTTGCACCTCCTGGCCTCCTGCTTCCGACTCTGCGTGTTTGGCCTCTAGTGCCATCTCTTCTCTGCGTGGAAAGACAGAGAGAGAGTAGAGTTTGGAAGGGAGGGTTTTTTTGGACTCATGGGCTTCTTGTGTGTGTCAAAGGCTCTGTCGGCCCATATTCACTTTTGGGCCAAATTTTTCAATGCAGCCCATGATCATTTTGAATGCATTTTGTGTATTCATATTAAAATTGGATATATATTATCCTCTGTTATACTTTGGTTTCAGACTCCTCTTAATCCTGTTTTAGAGGCTTTACAGTCTGACTGGTTGTATGTTTTCTTTTCCCAGTGTTAATGTCATTTGTTTTATTTTGGTTTCAAAAAAAAAAAAAAATATTCGCTAAATGCAATATAAAAACTACTGTATACAACAAATGTAATATATAAACTATATTGCACTTTGCAGATGCAATATCAAAATAGTATTGAGATTATATTTGTATTTACAAATGCAATATAGTACAAAGAATTAGAATTTTAGGAGTAACGTATTATATAGCATTCGAAAAATGCAATATAAAAAGTGGGTTAAACACAATGTTTTTATAAAAAACGAATCATTCTTATCAAAAACTTTGATTTTTTTTTATGATATTGTTTATATTAATAAATAAATACAAGAAAGCTACTACTATTCAGAGTTTGGATTTGCCCTCAATTTTATTCTCTATCTTCAATTTTTTTTTTCCTTCTTTCATATAGCATGTATCATTATATAATATATATTTTTTAGGTTAAAAAGAATTTGGATTAAAATAAATAATAAATAATTTTTGTTAAGATTATTGTATTTTATCTTTAAATAATGTATTCTTTATCTTCATAGTATCATACATATTATGTGTATTATGAGTGTGTATATATATATATATATATGATATATTCATTTCAATTCCTCATCATCATCATCATCAGATCAGAAGAAGAAGAAGTCAGGGAAAAAAAAGAAAAGAAAAGAAAAGAGGATGATGGTGAAACGAGAAATCCCCTTAGACATACTAAGGAATATACTTTTGCGAGTTCCATCAAAATGTGTGTTGAGATCAAAAGCAATCTCAAAGCATTTGAACGATTTAATTTCTGATCCTTTGTTCATAAGAGAAAAGCATCGTCAAGAACAATGGAGCCCTAATTTTCTTAACATACTATTGAACAGCTATTTTACAGATGAAGAAGATACTGATAAAGAACAAGAACGTTGGTCATTTACTTTCACGTCCTTCGACAGCCATGGAAGAGAAACGCAAAAATTCACAAAAGAAGACGTTGCATTCACGGGGAAAAATGATGCAATCTGGTTGCAGACAATGTCTACAAAGTACGGGGGATTGATATATATTCATGCAAATTGTGAACTGGTGGATTGCTCCAATAAGGATTTGGTTTACATATGCAAATGTCCTTGACATATCCATCTCGAAATATTAGTCAAATATCAGATATGATACGAAAATAAATCGGATGATACAAAAATATATAAAAATTATTATAATATAAAATGTTCAGCTTTTGGTTTTTTCTTCATAAAATTCGTTTTCATTTGTTTAAAACTATTATATCCGTCATATCGGGCAAAAATCCACAATATCAGTCAAAAATTCGCAATATCAGCCTAATCGTCAATATCGACCTAATATCTGACCGTTTTGAACCGTTATGTTACCAATTATAAGATTTTATGTCATTTTTTATCACCGACTTGCATATATAACTCGGCCCGATTCGTCTCAAAATCGGCCGAAATTGCGAACCACTTGTGGAAGTATCTCTTACATTTGGAGTTGACAAAAAGGAAAACCTGGGAATCAGCACGAACAAATCTAATACCTTTACCAGGGTGTAAAAATGATGAGTTCACAAATGAGGATGAGGATGAGGATGAAGAGGAATACTTCTGATCTTTTTCCTCTATCAAGAACCGATAATGAAGGGAGCAGAGTTCATACTCCTCCACCTGAAAATTGTGTACATTCATGAGAACTACTTGGATCTTACTCCTATAAAAAGAGTCGATCGGTAATGAAGAGTTTAGAGTTCCTACTCCACCTTATAAAAAGGATAAAGAGAACATGACAATTGTGTATTCGATGAGAACTACTTGGATCTTATTCCTATAACAAGAGCCGATAATGAATCCAGACTCTTTAAAAAGATGAGGACATAACAATTGTGTACGTGAATGAAGACTATTTTGATCTTGTTCCCGAACGAAGAGCCGGTGGTAGAGAATGCAGAGAGAAAGTTGATGGACAGGGATGCAGGAGGTGATGAAAGGTTCTAGAAGAAGTGCTTATGTTTTTATATATCTAAAAAATAAATGATATTATAAATTAATTATGTTATATATCCTATTTCTATATATATATATATATATATATATATATATTATATCTAACCAATGTGGTTGGATATAGTTGGTTAGGGTAATTTTAGTTTCATAATCTCAATTAATATATTTTATTTGGATATATATCAATACCCAATAAATTGGAATAGAGTTCCGTCAGAATTATAAATTACAAAATAGACATTTTTAACTATTTTTATTACTTTATTTAACAATAGGCTAATATAACATTTAAATTACAAAAATACTCCTAAATTATAAATTTATCCAATTTTTTTTTTCTTTTTCTCAATGTTTTTAACATAATTTATTTGTCACTTAACTGTGAAATTCAATTTATGCTAATTTATTTAGACATTTATAATTTGGAATTGAAATTTTTTTAAAAAATACTAAATTAGTTAATAAAAAAGAATTTCTTCCAACGAACCATATTAGAGAATTTCATTTTACCTATGACTTTCCTTGAGTTTCTACCATCCACTTTACTTGCTTTCCATTTACTTGCTTTATTTTACATTGCTTTCTAGGAATCTTAGTTTCACTCTTCTTTTTTGTTGATGTTCGGTTAAATAAACTTGAGATTGATTTATTCCTCTAAAGCATGATCATAGTTGATTTCATTATATTTTCTTACATTTAATCCGAATAAGGATCTTGGAGAGAAACGATTTTATAAATTATAAAATCTTGATACTTGCTTTTAAGCTACCTACATGATAAGTACTCTGCATAGATGATTGTAGATTTTTGACAACCTTAATTATACTTATTATTATTTTATTAATTTTATTATAACTACATTAGCTTCCCAATAATATTCCATTCATTTCAAAATCATGGTACATAAAATTAAAATATTTTTAAAATATGTATAAATAAAATAAAATAAAAAATTAATATATTCTTAAAAAATATTTAATGATACAATTTATTAGAAATGTATAAAATAATAGATCAAATAATAACAGTTTAAAAAGGAAAAATATATATATAAAAAGAAAACACTTATGGAAAAAAAATTTGTTTAAGCAATTCACATTACTTTTTATTTATATATATATATATATATATATATATATATATATATATATTTTTCTGTATTCTGAAGAGATCGAGCACAATAAAACTTGATAAGATGTTGATAGTGAAACTCATATGCCACATCATTTGAAAAATCATAAATTTGTATGCTTCAAATTTCTTCATATAGTCCTGAATGACTAGAAAAGAGTAAGTCAACTACAAATAACTCTTTAATTTATTAAAAATAAAAAAATTTCTTCAGCATTGATACATAAATTGTTTCTTTTCTTTATATTATATATATATATATATATATATATATATATTCAAAATTAATATTGATTTGGATAGATATAATACATAATTATTTTCTTCCGTTATATTTTTATGTACCATCATATGAGCAAATTTTTTTAAGGCATTCTAGTCTCAAATAAATTTTTTTTTTTTTGACATGGTAAATCCCAAAAATAAAAAAAATTATTCCCAAATAATTTTACGTGCCAGTAAAATCGTCTATTTTTTTTTTTCACAAATTGGTCATTTTGATTAAAATTAATTAATATTTAATTATTTCTTAGCGTTTAATTTCACATTTACTAAATTTAAAGGACATTTCTAATAATTTATACCTTTTTCGTCACAATTATTATAATTAAATATATTTATTTTATTAAATTTTGAATTTAATATATTCGAGTAATTATAGATAAAAATAATTGTATCTTATGGTAAAAAGGATGTGAAATGATTAAAAAAAATGCATTAAATTTAATGATTCATCGAATATTGATAAATTTTGGTAGAAAGGACCAATTTTTTAAACCAAAAATAGATAAAATATTAACTTATTTGAAATTAAATATTTTAGAATATAAATAGTTAGAGTATTAAATTGAAAAAGAAAAAATTCATTAATTTTTTTAAAATTATATAAATTTGGTTTGAAACCGGATCTAGCAGCAACTATGACTAAATTGAGTGTCGAACCCCCAACCTTTTAGTTGGGAGCATGAGTGTTGACCATTCAGCCACAACCCACAACCCATTTGACTTAAAATTATATAAATTATTAAGGATATACATGGAAAGAGGGAGTTAGTATATATATATTATAAATATATATATATATATATATGTGTGTGTGTGTGTGTGTGTGTGTGCGCGCGCTAGCAAAATAATCCTAGAATTGATGAAGTTAATAATTATGACAACCAAGACACATTTAAAACATAATATGCTTCTCAAGGAAACAAATTAATTGCTCCCATCCATATGAAACTTTTCCATATTTTTTTTACTTGTCTCTTAAGATAATACTTATTTCTTTTTCTTTTTTTTCCCCCTTCCTTCCCATAATACCTATTAAATTAATATTTTATAATAAAAAAGGTGTAGCTCAGTTGGTAGCACCCTCACTTATGACATGAGAGGTTATGAGTTCGAGACATGATAGATGTTTACATATAAGAAAATATAAAAATTGATGTGTCTTTGATTAAAAAGATTAAAATATTTTTGACTTTTTTTTTCAATAGAAAATAATTACTCTTTTCTTTTGTTTTTTTCTTCCTTAATATATTAGAAAATTAAAGAGTATTTATCGATTTTTTTTTTCTTCATATCCCTACAATTAATATTTTACAACTAAATACTTATTAATTATTCTTATTGAAAAGAGTAAAGTCAAAAGATATTTTTTAGTCTTTTCAACCAAAAGACTCATCAATTTTTTTTGTATTTTCTTGCTAGTTATATTTTATTATTTTAGACAATTTTAAAAAAAAACAAAATGAATAAATGTAATTATAAATTATAAAGGTACCAAAAGGTTAAAATATCAATAAATGTATTTCATAATAATATTGTCTACTTTGAACCACTTCATGTCGGCTCATAGGTTTAAAACACATCATCAAGTAAAGAGTTTCAAGTCTCTACTTAATAACTGCTCAATAGATCTTCTAGACGAATAATGTAGGACTTCATATCACAACAACAAGTAAAAACGACTTAATTTCTTTCCCAATATGACAAGTGAAAAAAATAGTAGTAGTTATGAATAATTTCTTTTGTTTTTAGTATTAATAGAAAAATGAATAATCAAAAGTTTTAAGTAAAAAGAATAATAAAACCCTACAAACTTTCTCTCACTACAACATTTCTCCCTATTGTCGTCGCTGCTGCGTTCTTTTCTCCTCACTCATTTCTTCCGGCCAAGAGAGAAGCTTAGTCGGTCTCTTTTTTTCCTTTTTTTATGCCTTCGGCCTTTTCATCTTTTTTTTCTGTTACTATTTTGTATACATCTTGGTATTTTTACCAACTTTCATTCTCAAATGCAAGAGTCTTCTTTGATCTCTAAAGATCAAACTATTTTTCTCCATTTAAAAGAACTAACAACCAAACTCGGTCTCTATCTGGACCCTTTTCTCAATTTTTATCTCTTTTGTAGACTGTCTTTGAGATCTATGATATGCTCAAGATTGCAGAGATGGTCGTTAAAAAAAGAAGATGGATTCGACCCCTCTTTGCAGATGACATCAATGATCGGTGGTCGAAGACTATGAATTTAGATATAATAGTTTTGTTGTTTTTTCTGTTGTTTATAACTCACCTATCTTTATGTTGAGTTTTGTTGTTGTATCCATCTTTTTTAGGTTGGATGTTATCCCTGTTACGATAAATGATGAGTATTCATTTATTTATGTGTAATGTTTCTTTTTATTAATGAATATTAAAAAAAAAAAAAAGTAAAAAGAATAATAATAATACATCAATTTCAACATGTTTTTTCGAAAAAATATAAAAGTTTATTCAATCACACATAAAATTAACAATGAGATTACTATTATTTTTTCTTTCTTAAACCATTATTGTCAATTTGGGTATACCTATTGACTTTAAAAACCCTATATTAACTAAAGTAATTTGGACTTTTTCTACTCAAACCCCACTACACAAAAAAAAAAGAAGATAAAAGAATCTATATAAGAAATTTCCATTTCTTGAAATGGTTTTAAGGACAAAAATTATATAGATCCTAAATAACTTCAATAATTGGTTGTATCCTTCTCTCAAAATAACCTATATCTATAAAGTATAGCCACTTTGGAACCATTTTATAATAAGGTCACTAAAGGCAGTTTCTCACTACATCTTTTCTCCAAAAGAGAACAAGCCAAAAACAATATGTGAGAAAGAAAGAAAGAAAGAGTGCTCAATTTCATCACAATACTTTATTATTATTATTATTATAAGTCGTTAGTTTTATATAATAGAAAAATGTATTGTGAATAATAATACATAAAATCGGAGATTTAACATTTGCTTTGATCAGTACTGTCATATAGTTCGAATGAGATCTTCTTGAAATATAAATTTAACTCTGAATTCAAATTAATTGATGCAAATGACTTCAAATAATATATAGTGTTACTAAAAACACAAAACTTTATTTATTATTACTATAACTTCAAATATTATATATATATATATATATATATATATATTTTGGTAAGTATTATATATATATATATAAAAGTATCCAAAACTTCCCTTGAAATGATTGCTTTTTGCCCCTTATGAAAGTGACTCAACATGCTCTATTCTTTCCTTCACCACCTTTTTTCACCCCCCCAAAACATTAAAAAAATAAAATAAAATAACACTATATATATATATATATATATAATATTTAAAACAAAGCTGCTACAAAAGCTTAAAAAATCATGTTTAAAAAAGGTCACTTTGGTCAATGAAATTCCTTTTTTTAAACACTTGAAACAACATAGTATATACATACATATATATATTATATATATACATAATATATTTTCCAAGGTGAAGGTCACGTGAGGTGGAGTGTGATGTCACGTGCATGTGAAGCTATCCAACATTTATTCATGCAAATTACATTTATGATTAATAATGAATGCTTGTTTTCATATGGGAGCATGTTTGTCTTTCTTTTTTTCCTTTTTTTTTTTTTTTTCTTTTTTTTCCCTTCTTCTTTTAATGTGTGTGTGTGTGTTTCTGTGTCTGATTGCTTTGAAGGCTCAAATTTTCAAGATTTCTAATTGGGTCAGCATCCATGTCTTTCTTTCCTTTTTTTCCCCCATTTCTTTAAAAACCCCCAAAAAAAGAAAAAAAAACACCCCACACTACAATATCTCTCTAGCTCTAGCTTTCTCTCTCACACAGTATACACACACACAGAGTTGCAATCTTTATATGGAAGACTTACCTCAACCATAACCTGCTCAAGGTGTGTGTGTGTGTGTGTGTGTGTGTGTGTGTGTGTGTGTGTGAGGGAGGGGGTCAATGAAAGAAAGCAAGAAAGTTCATAGAAAGAAAAGCTAAAAAGCTTAAAGGAAAAAAAGGGCTTAAAAGAAAGCTGATTTCTCAAAAGCAAGTGCTTTTCTCCACCCCCCCCCCCATCCCCTATTCCCCACCTCTACCCTTCTTCTCCTTCCCAGACAAACCCCATCTCCCCCACCCCCCATACCCCATTGCCTTCCATGACTAAAGCTTGAAGTAAAGAAAAAAAATGGAAAAAATTTCACCCAGTCTCTCTTAAACCTATACCAATATCCATCCATCCATCCACAACCACAACAAACTAGTATCTCTATCTATCTTTAACTTTTGAAGAATTCATTTCAATTTCTTCTGATAAATTTGTTTCTCCACAAACAAAAAAAGGGAAAAAAAAGGAATTTATTTCTAGTGTGTGATCAATCTCATGTTAGACAATACTGCATCAACTGGACCATCTTCTTCTTCTGATGCCTTGACTTCTTCAGAAAATGGGGTGTCACAGAAAAGAAAAAGAAGGCCTGCAGGTACCCCAGGTATGCCTAAAACCCATAATAAAAAAATTACCCCACCATTTCCATGCATATATGTACTGGGTTCATTTTTTTTTTTTTTTTTCCTTGTCCTTTGATCATCACTATACATGTATATATACATATGTATATGTGTATGTGTTGTAGATCCAGATGCAGAGGTCGTTTCACTTTCACCAAAGACTTTACTGGAATCAGACAGATATGTATGTGAGATCTGCAATCAAGGGTTTCAGAGAGATCAGAACTTACAGATGCACAGAAGAAGACATAAGGTTCCATGGAAGCTGTTGAAGAGAGAAACTTCAGAGGTTAAGAAACGAGTTTTTGTTTGCCCAGAACCGAGTTGTTTGCATCACGACCCTTGTCATGCCCTCGGTGATCTCGTCGGTATAAAAAAGCATTTCAGAAGAAAACACAGTAATAATAAACAGTGGGTTTGTGAGAAATGTTCTAAAGCTTATGCTGTTCAATCTGATTATAAAGCCCATCTCAAAACTTGTGGTACTCGCGGCCATTCTTGTGATTGTGGCCGTGTTTTTTCCAGGTTCTCCATGAATTTTCCTTTTTCTTTTTGTATGGAATTATTTCGTGATCTGAGATTGTGGGTTTTTTTTCTTTTTTTTTGAATGACTTTTATTTGAAATTTTTATGAAATTGAGAGTTCACCATTCCCAATTCGATAATTGTTTTTCTGTTACTTGTCTTATCTTCTTTCTAGAATATTTTTTCCTTTTCTTTTGCGGGTGTGGAGAGAGGGGTTATCAAAATCAGAAACTGAATCTTACCCAGGAAACTATATATATGTATGTATGTATGTTTATGTGTGTATTTATATATATTATATATATATATTGCAACTCAACTTTACTGTTTTTGCTTTTGGGTTTCAGAGTAGAGAGTTTTATTGAGCATCAAGACGCTTGCAGTATCCGCTGCATACGGCCGCCGGAATTACAGGCGGCGTTGCTGCAGCAGCCAGCTGTTTGTTCGTCACAGGCTGCGTCAAGTACAAGTCCTTCGAGCGATACAAATTTCAGCATTGCGACATCGTCGAGAATAGCAATGTCTGCGCGGCCGCCTCCATCGCCGCCTTCGGATCAGTTATTGCGTTCGTCAGAACGCAACGATACTGCTGCTGCCGCGGCAGCGGCTGCGGCGTCTTCCATTAATGTTCATGAGCAGCATAATTTGGAGCTTCAACTTCTACCATCATCATCAAATAATACAGACGACAACAACAACAATAATAATCACGATAATCCTCAACCAAACAGTACTACAGATGAAAATTATGCGACAAAGTTGTCTCTCGGTTCTTCGTCGATCGGCCGGCCGGGAGGCGATTCGACGACGACGACGATGGCGGCGAATACAGATCCGAAATCCTTGAGGTTGTTAGACAACACGAGGAGGAGCAGCAGAAACAGTAAAAGCTGCGTTGCTGCAATGGAGAGCAGTAGTAATGCTAACAATAATAATAATACGACGACGACGGATGAGACGAGGCTGTTGATGTTGAAACAAGGTGCAAATGAGGAACTAAGAATGGCAATGGCGGAAAAGGCATTTGCAGAAGAGGCAAGGGAAGAAACAAAAAGGCAAATGGAATTAGCAGAAATGGAATTTGCAAATGCCAAAAGAATTAGGCAGCAAGCACAGACTGAACTCGAAAGGGCTCAATTATTGAAAGAACAATCAACAAAAAAAATCAATGAAACCATTTCAGAAATCACTTGCCATACTTGCAAGCAAAAGTTTCAGGCAACAAATTCTGTTTCTGTTTCTGTTTCTGCTACTGCTGCTGTTGTCACAGTTGATGAGACTTCACCTGCTATGAGTTACATGTCTTCAGCAACAACAGATGCTGAAGGAGAGTAAAGAAAAATTCCCTTCTTCTCTCTTTCTCTCTCTTTCTTTCTTTCTCTCTCTCTCCTCCCAATCCCAATCCCAATTCCCTTTTTCTCCCCCTTTCCTTTCACTTGCCTTGTTTGTGCAGCATTTATTTCGTATAATATTTATAAATATTTATATTTATATCTTGTTGTAGCATGCTGTTCTTGTTCTTGGTTCTTGATGTTGTTGTTGTTGTTGTTTGTCAAACTGAGATTATCATAAAGAAAGAACTCCATTGAGTGCTATAATGAGCTCAATGCAGAGTTTCATCACCCCCAACCCCACCCACCCCTTTTTTTTTATGTCCTCTGTTGAGATAAATGGAAATGGAATTCAGATGATTTTTTCATAAATTTTTTCTGTGCCACATCTATATAATTTTATAAGATTGAGCTTCATTCAGCCATATATATATACTTGTATCATCAAAAACAATTTTCCCACAAGTTGTGTTTGTTTTGTAGTTAATTAAGTTGGTAGTGATGTCGGTTTATAAATGTTGAATTGGTAATAATCTTGATTATGAGCGTGTTACTGGTCATAAGATTCAGTTATTTTTGTTTATAAACATGCGATTCGTTATAGAATTTAGTGGGTACTATGTTACGCTCTTGTGTCATAATTTTTGAGTATTTAAATCGTTTTTTTCTAAATGATTAATAAAATGTTACATTTTTTTATTATACTCTTTGTTATATAATACAAATGCATAATGTTATCACTTTATTAGTATTCGAGAAGTATAACAAATATAACACGAGATCCTTAGTCAATAAAATAATAATGTTAATGAATTCTTATATTAAAACTAGGTAAACAAGATGCATGTTTTGAATATGTACTGTAATATTGTTTTCATGTAACATTGTCCTTTTTCCTTTGCATTTTTACTTAAACGAATGTAAGTAAAAATAATGAAGCTCTTTCAACTTAAGTGAGATTAAAAGTTTGAATCTATACTCATATATGTAGCGGTTTAACGAGTATTAGTTTGGATATAAATTTAGTTTAAAAGTATCTTCTTATAGTTTAAAACTCATTTGAAAGATCTCGGGATTTATGGATAGGAAAAAAACATTCTTGGATATAATAAAAAAGGAAAAAATAAAATAAAATAAAAGGAAAGTTGAATATGGTAATTATTATAAGTTGTGGAAGAAAGGGTATGATTTGGTCAGAGTTCTCTCACATGGGAAATAGTTTATCGCTCAGTTCTACAGGAAAGTTCACAAATAGTTTATTAAGGCCTTTTAAAATTTAAAGAGTATTCTATTAGTACATATGAATATATATCTTTAAAAATAAAATTTTAGACGCCCCGCAAGGGGGTGGCTGAGTTGGTGGAGTAGGATGTTTGGTGATTGCAAGGTCCCCGATTCGAATCTTATCAACGCCTTCTTGGTCGAGCTTGTCACACAGAGTTTACCCAGTGTAGCTTACCCGGTTGGTTTATCCAGAGTGCACTCAAAGAGTAGCGGTTGCAGGTTCTCACGTCATCAAAAAAAAATAATAATAATAAATAAATTTTTAGACAATTAAAGTGTCTTAATAAATAAATAAAATATCACAAAAAGTTTTAATTTAAAAACTCTATTTTATTAAATGCGTAAGAAATTTAGTAATATATATTCAATTGAGGCGTTTAATAACACCATAATAGTCCCTTTTTTTTGTATTAATTTTATTTATTTTATAATTTAAAATCACAATTCAAGAAAAGATTTTTTTTTTGAGTGTCTAAAAAGGGTATAGTAAATTCAAGGCGTATGTGAATTGGTAATGAACTCTCGTACTTTAAGTGAGATTGTGATATCAAACTCGTACTCACTTATGTAATCATTTAAAATTTGGAGTTAAAACTTAACTCTTATAAAAGACTTAATCAGGTTGAACAAGAATTAATTTGAATGTAAATATAGTAAATAGTAATTATCAAAACTAAATTTTTTTTCTCTCCACTGTCGCTGCAAGCCCTCTCTTCTTCTCATCCGGCTAAGCTTCTCCCTTGGCAAGAAACTCTCATTTTCTCCTCTCTTTTTTACGCATTTGTCTTCTAATTTGGTTTTTCTTTTACAATTCTGTCTATTTTTAAGCATTTTTATCACCTTTCACTCTCAAATGCAAGAGCTTTTTTTTATCTATAGAGATCAAGGTTTTTTTTTCTTCTTTTATAAGAATTAACCTTTTTACCAAGTCTCCATCTATGTCATTTTATCGATTTTTATCTTTTTTTCATAGACTGTCTCAAAGGTCTATGATTCGTCCAAGATCACAGAGATAGAAGAAAATGAATTTGAACCCTCCTTGCAAATGATGTCAATGATCATTGGTCAAAATGTTATGCATTTTGTTTATTTTTGTAGTTGTTTTGACTCACCTAATTTTTTTAATGTTGAATTTTTTTGTCTCCATCTTTTTTAAGTAAAATACACTTTTTTGTTACCATGAATAATGATTATTCATTCACTTATATATAATATTTCTTTTCGTTAATAAATATTCACTCATCAAAATAATAATAATAATAATTATCATAACTTTGCTAAAAGTCTTATGAGAAATTTGTGAAAGAAAACAAGAAAGGAAGAAAGGAGGTCTAGTAAATGCCTACTAGTAGTTAGTAGTAGTCTACTACTAAATAAGGTAAAAGGAAATTTACCTTAAAGCCACAAACTCCAAGTTGGACTGCTTTCAACTTTCTTTGGTTAATTGGAAATTGTTACTTACGACATGTAATAATGACTCGTATACTCCTTTTAGAAAGTATAACATTTAATGCATGATGTACAACCTATTAATAGTTTTATTGCACGAGTACCGATTGCAGACAAGAATTTCTGAACCTTAATTAATACTCTCTTCCCCCCTCCCCAAAAATATATGGTCTATTTTTTCACTTTTTACATTTGAAGAAATCAAATTTTTTGTTTTTTATTGATATTTTTTTTTCAATTAATATTCATTTAATTAATACTTTACAAGTCATATTTTAATATCAAAATTTTAGAAAAAAAAAAAAACTAAAAAAATACAAACACTTTATTTTTTTTTTTTTTCTTAGACACTGCCAAATTCCCATCTAGACTAATCCCCGTTCGAGTTGGATTGGTCATTTTCGGGAGGAAGCTCTGACCCCAAATTTTAAACAACTGCATACATGAGTGGGGGTTTGAACCCTCAACCTCACTTAAGCTAGGAGAGCTCCTTACCAACTCACATACGCCTTGAGGTTACAAATACTTTATTTTACACTAAAAATAAAATAACACATAAGTTATTGAGTAAAGAGATTTCAACTCTTACTAAATAATCGATTAGAGAAGTTTTAAACCATCGATATTAAAACTTTGTATCAAAATTACGTATATTTTTTTATCTTGTTCCCATAAGAGATTGATAAGGATTTCACTAATAATTTTGTTGAATTATTAGCACTCTATAAGGGACCAAAAAATTGCATAATCATTTGATATTGAACCCTCCTTACCAAAATTTGTCCCATTATCTTGAGAACTCACATATTAACCTGGATGCAGTTGAAGAACTCCCTTGATTTGAGTGAGGTTGTCGATTTGAATTTGTATTTTTATATATATACAATTATTTAAAAATTAGGTCAACTTAGGTCTTGAAAGTGAACTACCCGTCACGAATAGAGATTCATATTGATCGGGGATAACTCTCTATTGCGTGCTATGTGGGATGAGAGGGTTTCACTTCCTGCTATGTGTCTTACAAAGAAGATCAAATGTTAGAAGTGTGTTCTCGGTGTTGGCTCTCTGACGATTAAGTCGGTGACTGAATCTAGGGAACTCCAGGGAACCAAGGAATGTAGGATATTCACTTGATTCTCCCTAGGATGTGATAAACAACATAACATAACACTTAGAATGTTTTGTGGTATCTAGATTTCTTGTATGTGTGTAGTGTGTAAGTTACCGTTTATATTTGGAGTTTTGGCCAACGAGGGAATCACACTTGGAAGGTGTACGCTGCCCGTTAGTCCGAGTTGGTGACTCCAACAGTGCTTGTTAGGTCGGAAGGATTTAATACTTCTTACTGAGGATATTTTTTGTGCCGGAAGGCACACCATCTACGTTTCGCCAAGTAGAGCTAGTGCGGGGCCCAGTCGGCTTGTCCATGAGGCATCCACCTTGACTCCTTTGGCTTTCAAATGATATAATATATTGAAAAAAAAATATTACAAATATAACTTGTAAATTGTAAATTATTTGAAAACTTAGTGAGTTTATAAATTTCTAACTTCAAGAAATAGAAATTCCATATTTTCTAAAACATAATAATGGTTAATTGTGACGAGTTGTTGTGAAAGGATTTATAGTTATATATATATATATGTATATATCAAGAGAAAGGACATACAGAAAGTTTGAAACCATTTAATAGACTGATTGACATTCCGTACATTGTACCCCAAAAAAAAAAAAAAAAAAAAAAAAGAAAGCAAACCCCTATTTCTCTCGTGTTTTTTTTTTTTTTTCTTTAATGAGATAGAGAGAAAGAAAGAATAATGATTAGGTAATATATATATATATATATATATATTTTTTTTTTTTTTTTTGATAAATTATATATATATATTTAATTAAATGAATGTTGAAAGACAAGAAAGGATAAGTGGGTGGGGGTGGGGGTGAGGGGGCGAAGGGTGTTTGTTCCATTAAATAGAAGAAGTAGAAGAAGAAGAAGAAATGTATAAATGCCATGTTTTTCAGTGCCCAAGAGTTGAATGGTTTGGAATCAGGTACAAGTCCTTCTCACTACAAAAATACAACACACAAAAGCCCAAAAATCTTTTTCCCCCTCTTCATTTCTATATATATATATATATATATATATATATATATATATATATATATATATATATTGTATGTATATATCAGAATCAGGACATAATAGGAGAAATAGGAGGGGAGTAAGAAAATAGAGGGTACTACTACACAGCTATTGCAGGTGAAATAGTAAAAACTTTTTCATTAATTTAGTGAGACAATAAGAAATAAATAAAAAAAAGTACCTTTTTAAAATAGTTTAATGATATTATGAGTTTTGTTCTATTTCAAGTGGACTTCACGAGTTTAAAAAACGTCATTTCGCTTAGAGATTTTTTAACAATGTAGAACTTCATGTCACAACATCTAATAGTCATTATTTTTTTTTATTGTGAAATCGAGCTAAATTGAATTCAATTAACTTTTGATGTGGAATTTGTGCATTCTTTTTAAAAAAAAATTATTGAATACTTCCAATACGTATTTCTTTATAATGGTTTTAAACTCAGAAACTTTAGTTAGTAGAAATCAAATTTCTCGTTATTTTTTGTTAGACCATCCGATATTCAAAGTTATCACGATTCCGACCAATCCAAATTCGACACTAGTTGCGCTCGCAAAGTCTAACTCTTACTCGGGGAAAGGTCTCACCTTAACTCTTAAATAACGATCAGTCTCACATTAGCTCTTAAATGACGCTCACAGCAAGTGTCGAACCATCAATCTATTATATAATATTCACAATACGTTTTTTCATTGTGTCAAAGAAACTTAAATTTCTGGTTATATATATATATATATCTAATATTCTTTTGCTGACAAAGCTGGTACTTTTTTTTTTTTTGGAGGTGGGGATGGAGAATGCGGGGTGGGTGAATTTGTTTGATTTCTTATTTAAAGCTAAAAAAGCCAAAAGAAGAGACTCTTCTGGACTGGTAATTTTTTTTAAAAAGATGCATCTGCTGGGACTTCCATTTACTGCTCTATACCTCTCCTGGACCACTTCCACCCTCCAAATATATATATATATATATATATATATATATATATCACATTTTTTTAAACCAACAATATTTTTTTTTAATACCTACTTGGGGCGCCTGGTGTCCCCACCTTATTTGGTAAGACTAATCTGGATTTGGCCCGTGGAGCGCTCGCAGAGTTCAACTCTTACCCGAGGGTGAGAGTCCGACCCAGAGCTTTTTAACATGGCGCTAACCACCCCAGGGTATTTGAAACATCGATCATCCGCCCTAGGGGAAGTATTAGGAGTCCGCGCACAAACTCCCCCAAGTTACCGAGTTAACAATACCCCCTTTTTTTTATCTAACTCTCGCTAATCTGTAGTCACTTTGAGTCCGATTAATCCAGAATCGAGTCATATTGAACTTTTTCTTGAAAAAGAAAGTTGTTTCTAATATCTATTTTTCCATATACAAAGTTTGAACTCAAGACTAATCTCCGTTTGAATCGGGTTGGTCTCGAGTTGGAGTAAGCTCTATCCCCTAAATTTTCAATAGTTGCATACATAAGTCGAGGTTCAAACCATCAACCTCACTTAATATAGGAGAGAGCTCCTTATTAACTCATCTACGCCTTAGAGTTTTAATTTTATTAATTAATATATTTTTATCACTAATTATATTACTTAATAAAAATAAATATTATTTCAATGTTTAAGATCCTTGTCCTAATTTGACTTTGTGCAATAGGTTAAAAAATATTGCTAAAATTATTAAAAGTACCACATCTATCTTTATAATTAATTTTACAAAAAAACTATTTATTTATAGAAACTAACTGTTATTGATTTTGTCATTTACCATTAAACTTGTTTTACACTGTTTTACACACACACACACACACACACACTATATATATATACACAAATATGAATAAGTTTTTGCTCCATTTTTTTTTTCAATTTATACTTATTAATTATTTAAATTAGAGTCAAAGGATATTTTAAACTTTCCAATCAAAATAGACATCAATTTTTATGTTTTATTATATGCAACAATTCTTTTTCGAAAAAAAGAATGAAGAAAAAAAATTAAAGAGTTGTGTGACTATTTTCGTTGTTTAAAAATGATATTTCGAGTTGAATTAGGTAATGAGATTTCTTTAAAACGTGTTATTAAAGTAAACAGTTTCAGACCCTTAATCCGGACTCGACCTGCGGAGCGCTCGCAGAGTTCAACTCTTATTCGAGGGTGAGGGTCCGATCCGGAACTTTTTTTAAAATGGCTTTAACTACCCCGGATGATTCTAAACCTCTACCATCCACCCTGGAGGAAGCATTAGGAGTCTGTGCACCAACTCCCCCAAGCTATCGGGTTAGGTCACAATAGTATTTACTTTAAATAAAAGTAGTAAAAGTCCTAATATCACACAATTAATCAATACTTATGTGTTGGTACAACGTTTTCAAAGCTAAAGTAGTTTAGTATTTTAACTTTATGTTAGGTTTATCTTGTTACTTTTGGACAAATAATTAAAAAGTCTGTTTTCCCCTTTTTTTTTTTTTTGTTGTATTCTTCATTATATATTTCTTAATATATTAAATCTTTAGTGTTACAACTAGTTATATCAATATTAATTAACAAGATTAATGAAATTTTATATTATATATATATATATATATATATATATATATATATGTAAGGTTCGAATTCGAGAGTTTGAGAACGTGGACTCAAGCTTATTCTACTTAACCGATAGATATTTGTAAATATTAAAAAAAAAAAAGTACAACACGAGGACTTTCCAAGGAGTCACCAAAGGAGCGGATGTAACAATCAACTACTTGGTATTATCCTCGATGTACCAAACACATGCTCGAGTTATAAAATATACAATATTACACACGGGGTTAAGAACACATAACTCAATTGATAGCAGTTTCATTTATAATCTTAAATGTCATCAGTTCGAAATATGATAAAACTAAAAGAGTATATATACATATATATATATATATATATATATGATCATACAATTATTATTATTATTTTTAAAAGTGTCTTTAAACCATGAAAATTTTCAACATTTAGTTATCTTATAACTTTTTGACATTTTAGTCTGTTTCCTTTTTTAACTTTAGAAACGTACATTTATTTGCCTTTTCATCCAATTCTCCTTTAAAAAGCTGAGAAAAATTGATCACTTAACTTTATTTTAGTCAAATATATGATGAAAAAAGAAAATTACATTATTACATCTCAAAATATATTTTTCTTGCTATAATTAAAATTATTTGTCGAATTTTTTTCCTCAAAATTTTATTTTATTTAAATTAAATATATTCAAATTCTCAACTCTTGAATTAAATATTTAATTTTAATATAGCTCAAAGTAATTTACATTGATTTATTTTAAAACTTTTGTAGGGAAAAGTTTTAATATGGCTACCTGCAAGCTCGTGCAATAACTATAGGTTTGGCAGAGACACGATCAACTGTTTGATATTGTCTTCACTTATCAAAATGATACCTCGAGTTGACTATATATGAGTATCTATACTTATTC
The DNA here is from genome assembly GCA_025388415.1 of Cynanchum wilfordii. Classification (NCBI taxonomy): domain Eukaryota; kingdom Viridiplantae; phylum Streptophyta; class Magnoliopsida; order Gentianales; family Apocynaceae; genus Cynanchum; species Cynanchum wilfordii. The sequence goes on from JAHSUH010003438.1 coordinate 1,981,607, forward strand.
TTATATACTATTACACACACATATCACTTATTGATGTGAGACGAAGTATATCATATTTATGGACTATAGTTAATTAAAGTAACTCATCAACAACTCGGTGCTAATTAGTTGGTAACTATAAGTAAGTAATTTTTCGAGTCTAAATCTTCTTTATAGAAAAATAAGTGGTGAAAACACTTATTTATGATCGAAAAGAAATTTGATCAAACATAATTGTAGAATTAGTCGGAGTCTAAATTATATTTCCTAATTGATATGCGTCTCCAATCACAAATATATATATATATATAACTCAATTGGTAATGATTTCAAGAATATTGATGTTTTTAGGAACTTGAAATTTAGGCATCAAACCTCCTTTCATTTCACATCCTAATCCAAGATTTGGAAATAAAATTCACATATATATATATATTATATATATATATAATATTGATTTGAATTGGATCCATCCAATTCAATACCACGATAATTAAACTAAACGTTTATCCATTTTTTAAGTAGTAAATTTTATTATAACTTTTAACTTTTAATCAGTGTGAGATTATAATTGTAGTTTTTTAAGATTATTACGATCAATTTTATTATATATATATATATATATATATTCCAAATTAAGTTAAAATTGTAAGGAAAAATCCAAACAAAACCAAGCAAGACAATTTTTTACGTGAATTTCATAATTATTTCCATTTCTAACAAAAGAAAAAGGATTAGGTTTGCTTGAAATAATTATGACCATTTTTGATTCACAAAAGTTCTTAACAAATCTAACAAAACCAAAACAACCTAAAAATCCCAAGTATTTTCTTACAAATGAGATTCTATAGTGATGAATTTGGATTTCAAGAAGGTAGACAATATCAGGGAGTTGGTAAGTTTGTCTCTTTCTAAATCATTTTTAAATATATATAAATTATATATATATATATATATATATATAATTAAATCGGGAAAATACCGGAAAATCTACACATCGGGAGTCGGACGATATATATATTTTGGACGTTGTGAATGAAAAAATCAATATTGAATAAATTTACCTTCTAAAAAATGCCTGACTTGAAAATGAAGTTTTGATAATTAAATATAATTAATACCCTTGAAAATTTACATTTTAAATAATATTTTTATAAAAAAGAAAATCAAAATTTTAGAATTTTTTTTTTTAAAGAATGTTACTCTTTTCTATATTTCTTCCAAGATAAAAAAACACATTATTTAAAAAAATATAAAAATTAATGATGTTTTTTTTTTTTTTGAAAAGATTAAGGTATCTTTTGACTTTATTTTTTTCAATAAGAATACTTACCTTAATTGTATGAATATGAAGAGAAAAACATCAATAAATGTGCTTTAATTTACTAAACATAAAAAAAAAAAAAAAAAACTCATTTTCTCCCATTGTAATAAATAAATTATTTGGGTTATTAGGGTTAGGGTTTTCTTGATGTACTAATAACCTAATTATTTTTATTTATCACATTAGAAAATTATGGTAAATTTATTGATATTTTCTTTTCATACTAGTATAATTAATTTTTAACAATTCATTTTTATTTAAAAAATTAGCAGTAAAAACAAATAATACGTTAGTCTTTTCAATAAAAAAAACATATAAATTATTTGTATTTTATTATTTACAAATAGCGACGGATTTCTGATCGGTCGCAAATTTGCGACAGCCAAATCCATCGCAAATCCGTCGCAACTCAATTTGCGATGAATTTGGTCATCGCAAATCTTGATTTTTCTAGTATATATATATATATATATATAGTACATAAAGGTAGAAATTAATTTTTAAAAAAAAAAAAATTAAAGGGGACAAATTTTTTTTTTTTTTTCCAAAAAAAAAAAAAAAAGCTGTTTAGCCATCATAGAGAAGCAGAGAGTATAATTACATTTATACTTTTCGTAGCTGGACTATGATGTCCTCCTACGAATCATGCTCTAAAATGTACGTATATTTCTATGATTCCTACTGTCCTAAAAAACCAAGTAAACCACCTCAGTTATTTTTCACTTCAATTTATATCAAAATTTAATTTTACAATAATAAAATTTTGAAAAAAAAGTACATATAATTTTAATATATATATATATATATATATATATATATACACTATTAATTGTTGTATTCAACTATTCATATATCGTTAAATTGACATTTACTTTAAAAGTTTAATATAGTATTTAAGTAAGAGATCCTAAATTTGAATCTTTGTCAAGTCGAAACATTTTGAGTTTATTTAATGGTTTTTTCTTTTAAATTATAAAGTTTTTTTCGCTTTTAACATGACTTGAATTTATGACATTTCGTAATCATAAGTATAACTATTACCATGAAAGTATTCACTTTTTGTCTTATCATAAGAGTTATACCTAATAATTTCAGAAGAAACTATATATATATATATATATATATATATATATATATATATATTTCGTAATCATAAATAAAACTGCTACCACACAAGTATTCACTTTTTATCTTATGATAAGAGTTAAACCTAATAATTTTGGAAGAAACAATATATATATAATATATATGTATATATGTATGTATGTATATTACAAAAATGCATGTGCTCTTCAATAATTTCATTAATTGGATAGAGAGCTAACTAAAGTCTTGTTCTATATCTATTACACTGATATTATATAATTACTCTCTCTGAAACCCTTTGTCTGGTTTTATTTGTTGTTTCTTCTCAGGAGACAGCAGGGAAATATATATAATATATATATATATATATATAAAAGATTCATTGAAACAAGAACAAAGCTTCCTCTCTCTCTCTCTCTCTCTCATCCTCTCAGCTAGCAGTATATAAATAATATATATATGTATATCATTTTCCCACATCGATCGACATAAGAAGATTTCTTTTGTTTCTTCTGGAAAATATTTCTCTATTTTCCAATGGAATTATACTCTTGTTTTCTTCTTGAGTATGATGGGATTGACCTGACCAATGTCTTTTCTTTTCTTTTCTCTTTTCTTTCGCCCTGTGGTAATGCATGCATGGGTCCATCATTGCTTCATGGATTTCTTGCATGAATGATGAATGATTTAGGTTATATACAGGTAGGAGAAAATCTTTCCCTAGTCTTTTACCCCCCTCCCCCACAACACACACACACACACAATGTACATACTTTAATTACCCCGTGAAGCCATGAATTGATTCATTCTCATGTTCAGTATATTATGATATATCATCCTATATCCAAAATATGTATATCTATTATAAAATATGACGATGAATATAGATATAGATATTCATAGTCAATTTGAGAATTATTTTGCTACAACGAAGAAGACCGGTACCAAATAAATGACTGTAAATCCATTACACCTATAGTTTTGTCACTAGTTTGCATATCTAGGTCGTGACATATTCTTCTAGAAAGCTTTTACAAGTTCAACATTGGAACTTTAGGAAAGATTCCATTACTTTTACCACTCTAAAATTCTTTAACGCATAGTTCACAAAAGTTAGTGACTATTGTCTTTATTGAGTTTTGATATGTCTATTGATCATTTATTGACTTAAACATCGAGGATTTTTTTGGAGAAATGTTGGGGATTAAAACACAAACACAAGCAATAACGAAAGTAAATAACAAGAATAGGAGACACAAAGAATTATGTGGTTTAGTCGAAAAAACCTAACCTACATTCACGGTTGCACTAGAATTGTATTTCTTGCACTCATAATTAGAGTTTATAAATTACATGGGTAATACTAAGAGGAGCCTAAAAAGTTACAAGAATAGGAGACACATGGTTTTGTTGAAAAAAACGTTCATCTACAGTTGCACTAGAATTATATTTCTTACTCACAATTAGAGTTTACAAACTACATGGTAAATAATAAAAAAAGCCCAAAAAGTTATTTACTTTCCAAGGTGCTCGCGCCCTTGGAATCCCGCAAGTGTCATGACAAACAAGAGTTCCCGACAACTATCAAACTTCACATACTCAACAATAAGATCGTTAGTTGAAGGTGGAAAGACTCAACTGAGAGGACAAGTCTACTTTGTGGCTCGTAAAGGATCCACATCAAAACTTGTTTATTTATTATTATTATGATTAAATTTTGAATTAATATGCATAATGGGATTATTGACCAGCCAACAAATATATCATACACTTAGGGTCAAAAGTGTCCCAAAAAAAAAAAATAAAGAAGTGAAATTGATGGAAAGAAGAAGAAATAGGAAAAGAACAAAATTGGGAAATGAGACAATTGCTACTTGGTAGGGTGTGACAATTTGAAAACACTGCTTTTTTTTTTTTTTTGTTTTGGCAGTCTTTGAAGCATCAACAGAGGAGAAAAAAACTATACTAAGCACATAATTTTTTTTTGTCCCCAAACTGAACTGTATTATATAATGAGATTCCAAAGACAAACACATACAATACAACTTTTGAACAGTATTAATTTGATGCCTTTTCACAGAAAAACATCCAACCACTCTGAATTTTATCTCATGCAATTCATCAGTATTCTTCTGCAATTTGGCACATCACAGACAAATATAACCCATATTCTGTTAAATCACAATACATGTTTTCCAATGATTCACTCTATATACATACATATATATATATATGTATGTGTATTGTTTTGGGTAATAAAATTGAACAAAATTGTTGTTAAGCTTACCAAGAATGATTAAGAAATGAGTTTTGAGAGAATTTTACTCTTAGAAAGGTCTAACTTGACTTGACTTCACACTCAAAATGAACATAACAAGATTTTTTTATCTAATGAAGCGCGTATTTAAGTAAAAGATGTTAAGCTTACCGAAAATGAGCAGTGTCTAGAGTTTGAACCTTGTGTGGTACGAGAGTTTTCTCGGAGACGGGCCAACCTGGTTTTACATCAGCGTGATCATTCAGTTGTGGTTTCCTCCACACATTCCCACAGTTTTCTTTTCTGCATTTTCTGCAAGTAAATTCACTTCTGAAACAGTAGGGGAAGATACAGTAAAATGGTAAAATAACAGAGGAGCTTCAACATAACAAAAGACTAGCTTTAGAACAATTGCATATCTTAACATAAAACTTTTTCACAGAATTGAAATCAAAATGATTCACTAGAGATTGAACAAAAATAGAAATGATTCAAGATACCCTGAAGAATATATATATTGATTTCATCATGAATTGATGTATTACATATGATATCAGCATGCATTTACTATAGAAAAGAGGGGAAATGCAAGAGATATTGTTCACATGAACTGCAGAGAAATATGCTCGGAACTTCTTCATGATTTGGTATCTTAACACAACGAGTGTGTTGACGAACTTCACAAATATCACAAGATACCATTCTTTCGCCATCATCGACTGTTGTTCCACAACAGCAGTCTACAACATAATTAATCTCACCACTTTCATATATCAAACCAAAATCAAGATTTTCATCTCCTGCAATTTTGCCATCAAAGATAATCTGATTTCCACCATTGATGATGAGCTTCAAGACATTATCTGACCCTGTCATGCCCTCAAAATTGGATACTGAACCTACAACTAAGTTTCTCAATCCCATATACAAATCCCTAAATGATTTCTCCACTTCCAGCCTAAGCTCATCCAATGTGGAATTGTCTTTCACCATGAAAAGTTCATGAGGTGTAATCACTTTCCTTAGACCTACATCACTTTTGCTTATCAAAACTACTGAACAGGATAGATCATGATTGTGTTGAGTTGCTGGTTCCCCATAATAGTCTTTGATGAAATACTTTGTGTCCAAGATAATTCTTGATGCTACAGGCATATGAGCAAGAATTTCACTGCTGTTCATTATCTCATTCTCCTTTAGGATGTGTTTGTATAAGAAAAATAGGTCCTTCATTAGCTGATTCCAGGTAAGATTATATTGTAGCTTTAAGTTCGAATCATGACTCACTCTGTAGCCATCTTGGTTGGGAAATGCATAGGAGATGTCCTCCAAACAATATTCCAAAACTTTAGTCACTGGATTCATACAACGTCGAACAAAATACTTCCCAACTACCTGGTTTCCTAACGATTTCAGGACAAAATCTAATAATCCAGTGTCACCAATATATGCACGAGCAGCATCGCGAACTTCTTGCCTTGAAATCCAACGGAATTCAGCTCTTTTCAGGGCTTCAATGACACCCCTAATGGCCATTTCAACTCGCTTTGGTGACCATCTACAAGAAGCATCAACCAACAATCCCTGTGGTGGAGACTCTGTAACGCTTTCCTTTGGCAGTCTTGATTTTGTCTCTAACATGAAACGAAATAAATCAACAAGAGTAATCAAGGAATGGCCTGATAATATTTGATACCTTAACATTGTAGTTAGTGTTTCAGTTTTATCACTGGCAAGATGATGAGCAAGCAAGTTTATGGGAATGCTCTGCAGAGCTTCAATGGCACTTTGGTACATTATCTGGTTGACACCAAAACTTCCACGCCCATATATGTAGCCCCATTGACCAAACCAAGATTTACCATATGCAACTGCATGAAGTAGTCTAAGATCCATGCCTCGTTTTTGTGAGATGTCTCTCAGGCTCACTTCCCTACAGAACAAATAGAAATATAAGGACATCTCAAAGAAACAGTTCATGAAACTTTTCCTAAGAAGCTGAAAAGCTTCGGATGATATAAAATATGCACAAAAAATAACAGACGTAATATGACCTGAAAATTTTTAGTTCATCAGTTTGCTTAGGGTGCTAAAATCTTCAAGAGAAAAAACAAACAAATAAATGAAAATTGAACCCTTCAAATTGCTCTCTGCAGCTGTCAGTAATCTATATTGAGAGGAAAGTATACTATTCTGCCCTACAATCAATAAATCACATAAATGGAATAACTGATTTCTGCACCATATATATTGCAATTGTCAGAAATTAAATTTTTTGGAATTTTCAGAATCCTTACAAGTTTCCTTACAATTAAAGCTCTGAAGAAACCCAATAGAGATTTTTTTAGCTGTATGCAGTATTCACTACAAAATCCTATGTCATACATGTTCTTGTGTAGAGAATCAGTACCTATCCCCTCCAATCCCCACCCCACCCCCCCAAAAAAAGAGAGAAAATGAAGGAAGTAAAAAGATTGTGTGCACCCTGCAAATAAAGATGTGATGAACAATTGCAGCAGTACTGTGATTAATCATGTGTCTTTGTTTTGGTTGGCGAGGGGCAGAGGCCACTAACACACCTTGCCCTCAATCCAGAGCATAATCGATCCCAGAACTCCATTATTTGATATCCATCTAAATCCGAGCCCGTCTCAGCCCCATTAATGCACAGCAAATGCCCAAAACCATTAGAGTGAAATACACCATGCATGCAATGACCCTGCAACTCAATGAAATTGGACTTACAGACCAATGAGTCAGTGGTATTACCAGAGTTTCCTTCAAAGCTTAAACATGCAGAGACTATATCCTTGGAGGGCAACAAAAAGTGATACTTCTTATTGCAAATCAAATGATTTCCCCAACCTGTGCATCATTGAACCAATACAAAATACCTTTATGAGAGGCATAAAAATGACTAATATCTGAAATGCAGGAAAAAATACAATTAATAGTCATCAAAACTCAACCTTGCTATGGCTATGATTCACTACAAAAATGCACAAGAGAGCGCTTAAGTCAGTGCTTTTGGCCGAGCAAGTTTAGGCATGTTGTATAGCAATATTAACCAGCATAACATAGTTCCATAATTTGATAAAAAAAGAGAAGAAAACATGCTTCACAACAATAACATAATATTGTCAAAAACTGATCATGTTCCAGTCACAACACATGGCTGTATTGGTAGGTAGTTCCAACCGTAACTTTCAAAATCAAATTAGAAAAAAGATGATTTTATTTTATGTGTCCTGATACAAATATGTAATAGAATCTTAGAAAAAAGGTTTTAAGCTGTCTTCAATATGGTATCTTAAATGGTTTGGAAAAGTTCAATGGTAATCTCCCAATAAAGTTAAGCAGGATAGATACCGATAAAACTCAAAAAGAAGACTAGACCTGTATATTGGCAGTGGCTGCAACAAAGATTAGGACACATCTCAACAGGTTCCTCTACAACAAAGAGAAAAACAGTAATCGTGGGATGGCGATGAACTTCAAGCTGAAAAGACCAGCTTGACAAGGGATAACATAAACCAGATTCTATCTGTCCAAACTCCAAGAGGGCACTAACATTCTGCTGAAATGATCCCTTAAATTCAACAGGATATCCCTGATCACCAAACGCCTTAAACTTGTAAACTCTGTCTCCTCTTTTTCTTTTCTTGAATCCACTGAAATCCAAATTAGACATTTCCACAAACAGATAGTGAGCAAAGAAGAAGAAAAACAAGAACAAAATCAAGAATAAAAGACAGGAGCTTTTAAAAAGTAAGATTAAAACAAAAATTAAATCAACAATTCAAAGAGGGTTAACGACCTAGATCACTGAGGATCCTAAAAAAGCTTGATCACACAAATGGTGCCACTGCTAATAATTTAAAACACTATTTAGAGAAGAAAGAAACAGAGCATCTCATTCTGCAAATCTAATTGCCGGCACCATGCTTTTGGTGATGGAAGTTTTTAAAAATTTTAAAAATTAGTTAACTTTCCCGGCAAATTCTGAGGCGTGCGGAGAAATATGTTAGAATAATCCAAACGCAATTGTTCTTGGCCAACTACCTTTCTGAGATCAATATAATAATAATAATAATCTTACTCGGTTTATTTTTCTTTTTTCACATTTTTTTTTTGAGTAATTTTTATTTAACTGAACTAAAATTTCTGTCCTAATTAAATCCACACAAACACAAACTATTAGTTATTCTTTATAATATATATATATATATATATATATATATATATATATCAATGTCAAATGTCAAATAATAGGTTACAATAGTAAAAATAATGTTATACCCACATTTTGCAATACGTGTTAAATCTAAATTAACCAAAAGAATCCAACAATTTACCTTTTTTTAATACTATGGACAGGCATAATCCGTTTATCGTGTTTATCAAGAACAGCATTACACAAAATAATTACTTTTAGGTCCTAAAATTGAGAGATGCAAAAGAAAAAAACCCCAGTAGATCAGATAAATGTCCCAGTGGATTGATCAGGAGAAAGCAATAAATACAAATCCACAATTCAGCATCCAAAAACTCACTGGATAACCTAAACGGGGAAAGGGAAAATAAAATAGGGGAGGAGGGAGCAAAAAGTAGTCATATCTAAGCTCAAGATCACCATTAATGAGGAAGATAGTGTCCAAAAATCCTAGTCTAGTCCAAGAACTGTAACTATGACAATATTAAACAAGTTTCATCATCTGGCAGCAGCTCTTGCACTCATGGATGAATGATAGTTGGTGCTTCTTTGTTTGCGGTAAGAAGTGTAAACATCATCATATTGACTTGGCTCATTAGGATTTGCTGTTGCCCCAAGCCCCAGCCTCCCTGAGTCAGTAGATCCAGGTTTCCGCTCCACACTTCCATCAGGGAAGGTACCTGATTCAGGGTCAACAAGTAGGTTAGGTGGAGGAGGGATGCAAGCTCCTCCCTTACGGACAGGAGAATCTCTCTCATAGTCATCATAATCATCTCTTGACTCGGAAGATTTCATTGGTCCTTCGGAAGGGTTAACCTCCCCAATTTCTTTAAAGAACTTTGATACCCTCTCAAGAATTTCAGATGCAGACACATTGGAAGCTGGTATAACAGTAGGGATATCCAGAGGGCTCATTGGAGAATACGGCACTCCACTCCCAATTTGCATCTTCCGGACCATTCCAGGGATAAGACCAGGTGGAAATAAAGGGTAAGGAGGCAGCTTTTCACCAGCACCACTTGTAGGTGCTGGCAGAGTGTGGGTACCAGGTGGTTGGTTTGCCGGTTGCATAGGTGGTATAGCTACACCCCCAACAAACCCACTGGAAGGAACTGCAGCAGGATGAAATTGCTGAGGTGCCAAGGGTGGTTGTGCTAAAGGAACTTGTTTATCACGATATTCTTGATCAGACAAATTTGGATATGAAGTTTGCTTATCTGATTGCCATGCTCCCTGAAGTGGTACTCCTGCACAAACAGAAATTCAAATTACAGTCAGATGAATCATCCTTCCACAACATATTTGGAGAATCATGAGTTTGATATAGACCCTACAATGTCTGCATATTTAAATGGTTCTTCTCATTCAAATTTCAACTTCAGCAACTAACTAAATGTTACCTGAGGAGGCAGATGGTCCTGGTGACACAGTCGAGAATTCTCTTTGGGGCCCAGGAAAAGAATTTATTGGCATCCCACCTATCATCTCACTTTCAATTGCACAAATAGTATCCTGATCATAAACTTCCTTGGACGCCCAAAATTGCAAAATTTTTTGAAGTCGCGATTGATTTTCTTCCTTGTTTATAGGATTGTGGTAAACTCTGGCAAGCATGGAACCCAAAACGGGCTTAAATGCAAGTGCTTCATTATCAAGTTCATGTGGACTATGGCGCCTTTGGAAGCTACAAAATAAAGGAGATCAACAAATCAATATGTGATACCAGAAAACAGGAAGATTCAACATGAGTTTTATAATGCCTTATGGGACTAGGTGCAACAACAAGGATTCTCTATCTCCTAGTGTGACGCTAAAAGCTTCTTTATCTTTCTGATTTCCTACAATTCCTTGAATCCTCTGCATCCTACACAAACAATTTCCTTTTAAGGTCTAAGAGTCTAGGTCAGTTATTTCTTTTGTGGGATAGCTTAAAACATTACTCAACCATAGAGAAGGTAGATGCACATGTAGCAGTTAGTACTTATATCAAGTAAAATAAGAAAGAAATAAGATTATTAAAATGGCATCAACAATTATACCATTGATGTACCAGTTAGAGAGCCATGTGCTATACAATAAAGGCTACAACTTGCTTTAGAACCTAAGCAAAACATAGTGAAACACTAGACTTCAACACACAAGAATTCTTGTGGCAAACCTTAGATACGAGCATCTTCTAGTAAATCATATAGGAAAAATAATCAATCTCCAATCAAATTTCTTTCTTGTGGACTAACTTGTAGCCCTCAGGAATTTTTTAGGCCAGTATTACTAAATAAGCTGTAATTGCAAAACAAAAATGTTGTACACAATAATGTCTAAAGGGACAATGAAGGTGAACATATTCATTTATCAAGCAAATTTCAGAATCAAATGTGCATTCATCCAAAGACTGAGTGCCAGCAAAGAAGAATACCTGTCAAACAGAATGTCATTAGCAAGGTAAATTATGTGGAGCTGTTTCTCAGAATCATCCAAGGAAAAGATACGATCTTTAAGTGCCTCACAGAGAGCCGGCACAAAAGGAGATCTCTGCATGAACCAGTTCTTAGCACTTTTTATTGATTCTTTGGTACCAGTGAGACTGTTGAGAATGTTGTTCAGCTCCATTTCAACATCAGAGGGAAGCGGCCTAGATAAACCTCTGAAAGACCTGTAAGACTGATCATATTCTGGTCGGTTATGACCAAGAAAGGCCTGAGGGTGCTGTTGTTCATAAGGGGATGCAAATGGAGGTTGATGCAAGTGAGGTGCAACCATCATTCCTGCAGGCACTGCAGAACTTGGACCACCTATTTGAGGTGCATTTATAGGTGGACTCATCATTGGATTTGGAGGATGCATCACAGCCATGGGAGAGGGGAAAGCAGGGTTGAAAGGGCCTGATGGAGGTCTTGTTGCCATGAAGAGCTTGTATCGGTAGTAATTGTGGCCTTCACCACCAAATAAAAAACTGTAATCTGGATTATCTTGCTGTTTATCACGAATCATTGCCTCAAACTCAGGACCATTCTTGGCAGAATACTCTACCAGTTTATCAATACGCTTCTGGAGTTCAGGATCAGCTGGAGGAGGAGAAGGGGGAGGAGCAGAATCATATGGTCCATGGAAAGGTGGAGGAACAAGATGAGGGGGCATGTGTGGTGCAAAAGCAGGTGGCGGCCGTTGTTGCTGTTGCATATGAAGCACATGAGGATGAGGATATTGTGGTTGCTGGATGGGGCGTGGATAAGGAAACTGTTGGAGAGAAGGATGTGGAGGCAGAAAAGGAGGACCATGAGTAGAGGGAGGATACTGTTGATGCTGGGGATGAAAGCCATACTGCTGCTGCGGTACATTAGCCGCTTGCTGCTGTTGTTGAGCAAAGGCCATGGCAGCCGCATAATCATGACTAGGTCTATCCATCACCTCTCAATCTAATCAAGAAGAGTTAGAAAAACACAACAACCTGAGTCAACATAGAAATTAAGAACAAATAAGTTAAACTGAAGGGGAAGGTATTAGACAAGCTGCTAGTGATCATTCTAGCAGGCAAATAAACCTAATAACAGAACTAAGAATATTTTTTCAAATCGGAATGAAGGCACCTCAGTCAAAAATTACATCAAAAGAGACAAAAAGGTACATGTGCTGCAAAAGGTACAGCGGCATTAATAATTGGAGCAGTAATCTACGGTGGAACAGTGGCAGAGTTAAGAAGTTGGTAGATTTGGGGTAAAAAATTTTGTTCATGGAAAGGAAAACGATTCTAGGAAATATTTATTTGGCATCTTTTTCGATATTTTCCAATAGAAAATACATCTACTCATTCCCGCATTCTGCCTGCTCAAATAGCCAAACTTAAATTCAGGACTAATTTACAGGCCAAATTACTATCAAACAAACTAATTCTTGATTTTTTTCTATAAGCTAAATTGTCAAGAACCTTTGAAAAGGTCAAAGGAGCAAATTTGTACCACTCATATTTCACTATACGATTCCTGGAGTTGGATGAAATTACCTGCTTTCCTCGTTTGGAATTACCAGCTGCCGCCCGGCTTCAATTGGAGCCGGAAAAGCTCAGAAGATGGGATAAAAGTCTCCTAAACTGCGACAACCAGTCAAAAACGGAGCAAGTGTCGAATTCAACTATACATTCGTACAAGTTCAAGGAAAGAAAAAATGAAAAAGACCGGGAGTTGGGAGTTCCTTACCTTTATGAAGAATTCGAATTCAACAAGTTTGCCCTAATTCAAATTGGGGAATTGACCTAAGTTCCATCAACGGCAAACACGTCACCGATTCCGAGTCCGGTAAGTGGGAATTATTGGAGGTTCATAATGGCTATTTGAGCTGTTTCTCAAACCCTTTTGGTTGTTTTTTATTTATTTATTTATTATTATTTTACTTTTTAAATAAAAATAAAATAAAATAAGAAAAAATTGGGTTTTATTATGAATATTTGTATGTCAACTACTTTCAATATCTTCATCACCTTCACTATCTTCATACCTAAATTATCTCCATTATTTTCACTATTTTCATACCTAATTACTTTCACTATTTTCATACCTAATTACTTTCACTATTTTCATACCTAATTACTTTCACTATTTTCATACCTAATTACTTTCACTATCTTCATACTTAATTACTTTCACTATCTTCATACTTAATTAACTCCATTATTGTTATTATTTACATTATCTCTACTACCTCTTCATCCCTATAAATAGAGGTGAAATGTGTAGTTTTGTAGTTACAAGAATATACAAGAAGATATATGAAATACAAGGATCTCTCTCTTCCTCTTCTTTTCATTTGATTTATATCTTATATTTTGTTCTATATTTATTTTGTTATCAATAGTTTTATAACACGTTATCAGCACGAGTCTCTAACCAACCGAGACTAGAGGTTCTACTACCGAGTAAAGTGTTTTTGAAGTTTATTTGAAGAATAATAAGGTACGTTATTTACTATTATGGCAAATCTTACTAAACTTGAATTTGCGATCTTCGTCATCATCTTCATGATGATTTGAAAAGAGAATATCTTACCGTGAAAGATCCCCTTGTTTTGAAAGAAAGGTTCGACCACCGGAAGATGGTCGTCCTCCCTAAAACACGATATAATTGGTTGCACCTGAAGTTGCAAGATTTTAAATCCAACAAAACAATGAGTTGTTGATGAAAATCACGATACTTGACCAACGAGTTCTATTTCATTCTCGAAGTGAATGATGTTATAACTCATGATCCCGGAAGAGATCGTGGTCATGGTTATAAGTATGATCATGGATATGTACTCGTGATAAATTTGGTCATTATAATCATAATTATCGGAATGATAATTCATGTGCCAAAAATGTTGATGACCACCCGAAGTGGCCAAAAGAATTAAAACATTATATTATATGTTATATGTTTATGTAATATATTATCTTTTGTTATTTAATATTTTAGTATTATATGTTTAACCTTTTAGAACTTTTTACTTTATCTTATTATCTTATATTTAATGTTTTTGTTTATAAATATTTTGTTATTATTATGATGGTCTTATGATTGCTTAATATTAACTCACAACCTGAAGTTTGTGAGATTATTTGCTTAATTCACAACCGGAAGTTTGTGAAATTATTTGCTTAATTCACAACCGGAAGTTTGTAAAATTATTTGCTTAATTCACAACCGGAAGTTTGTGAGATTATTTGCTTAATTCACAACCATAAGTTTGTGAAATTATTTGCTTAATTCACAACCGGAAGTTTGTGAGATTATTTGCTTAATTCACAACCGGAAGTTTGTGAGATTATTTACATTGAATATTATTAACTCACAACCTGAAGTTTGTGAGATTACCAAATGGCTATGATCCCCTTTTATGGGTTGAATGATGACATTGAAAGTGTATGTCTAATTGACGGTGGAACTACACACACCATACCGAAATACGAGAAATATTTTTCTCATTTGAATGTGGGAGAAACAAGTGTTACCACAATAAATGGTAGTGTAAAACTTATTGAAGGCTCCGAAGAGCTAATATAATATTACCGGAGGAACTATGATTGTTATTGATAAAGCACTATTTTCCTCAAAGTCTCGAAGAAATCTATTGAGTTTTAAGGATATCCGACATAATGGATATCATATTGAGACTATGGAAGATAACGGTCATGAATATTTGGCTATTACGAAAATGACCTCCCGGTAATAAGCATTTGTTGGAAAAGCTACCATCTTTATCCTCCTGGCCTATATTATGCTAAAATTAATGACATTGAAGCGCATCATTTAAAAGCGTACTAATCCCGTTATTTTTAAAATTGGATCGTTGGCATCCATAATCAATTAGATGCTGAAAAATTATCGAATGACCATCCCCCCCGGTCATCCTTTGAAAAATCAAAGGGTTTTAAACCGATAAGTTTACTATCCCGTTATGTTCCAAGGGAAATTGATTATAAGGCCATCACCGTTAAAGTGGGTTGAAAGTCCTACATTTCTGGAATCAATTATGATGAGAAAAATTATCGAGACAGCGCGACTGTCATCCTTTTGAGAAAATCAAAGGGTGCTTTGTTGATTCAACTCCTGATTATCCTATGAAACGAATTCCGTCGACTAGATAATGCTGGTGAATTTTCTTCGCATGCATTTGATTCTTATTGCATGTCGATTGGCATAATTGTGGAACATCCTGTAGCTCATGTTCACACACGGAATGGTCTAGCTGAATCATTTATCAAAAGGCTACGGTTAATTGCTAGACCATTATTGATGAAAACAAATCTTCCCCTACACCCCGGGGCATGCCATTTTACACTTGCCGGCAAGACTTGTGCGTTTAAGGCCATCGAGTTATCATAAATTTTCTCCAATACAGTTGGCTTTTGGTTCAGAGCCTAATATTTCTTATTTGAGAATTTTTAGGTGTGCTATATATGTTCCTATTGAACCAACCCAACGAACAAAAATGGGTCCTCAAAGAAGATTGGGGATATATGTTGGGTATGACTCCCCGTCTATTATAAGGTATCTTGAACCTTTGACAGATGACGTTTTTACGACCGAAGATTTCTTGATTGCCATTTTGATGAGAATTTGTTTCTCAAATTAGGGGGAGAGAATAAATGGCATAAAATTGAACTTGCGTGGAGAACATCATTGAATCATTTAGATCCACGCACAAATGTGAGTGAACTCGGAAGTTCAAAAGATAATTCATTTGCAACAAATTGCAAATCAACTGCCAGATTCTTTTCTTGACTCAGAATAGTCACTAAATCGCATATTCCCGCTATAGATGCTCCTATACGAATAGTTCTTGAAGAACAAACAGGAAATCCTATAGCTGTTGAATCAAAGGCACGCGAAGCGCGCGCCGACCCCCTTGGTTCTAAAAATAAAAATCCCCCAAAGAAAAAAAGAGGATTAAATAATTTAAATGATCCCAGAAGATCATGATGAAAACCAAGGGACAACCGATGAAAAGATTCAAACTATAAATGATGAAGAGAATTCGGAAATCTCTATTAATTATACAACTTCGAATAAAAGTTGGGATCGAAGTAAAATTTCTATTGATAATGCTTTTGCATTTAATGTAGCCCTTGATATTGTCAAGGATAATGAGGATTTAGATCCTTCATCGGTTGAAGAATGTCGGCATAGAATTGATTGGCCTCAATGGAAAGATGCGATTCAATCGGAGTTAAATTCGCTTGCAAAGCGAGAAGTTTTTGGACCTCGTAGTCCAAACGCCGGATGGTGTAAAAACCTGTTGGTTATAAATGGGTGTTTGTGCGAAAACGAAATGAGAATAATGAAGTCGTAAGATATAAAGCACGACTCGTCGCACAAGGCTTTTCACAAAAGCAAGGAATTGATTATGATCAAACTTATTCACCGGGTATTGATGCTATTACACTCCGATATCTTATAAGTTTGACAGTTCATGAAAAGGTGGATATGCGTCTAATGGATGTTGTTACAACTTATCTATATGGAAGCCTTGAAAAGGAAATTTATATGAAAATCCCTGAAGGATTAAAATTACCAAAGGCTTCTAATGGCCCTCGTGAGAATTATTCTGTAAAATTACGGAAATCATTATATGGGCTTAAACAATCTGGACGCATGTGGTACAATCGCCTTAGTGAATTCTTATTGAATTCAGGATATAAAAATGACCAACTCTGTCCATGCGTATTTATTAAGAAATCAAATTTTGGTTTTGTGATTCTTGCTATATATGTTGACGATATTAATCTCATCGGAACTCCGGAAGAGCTCCGAGAAGCTATAGATTGTTTGAAGAGAGAATTTGAAGTTAAAGATTTTGGGAAAACCAAGTTTTGTCTTGGGCTTCAAATTGAACATGTGGAAGATGGAATTTTTATTCATCAGTCAACATATACAACTAAAGTTTTGAAAAGATTTTTCATGGACAAAGCATATCCATTAAGTATTCCAATGGTCGTGAGGTCGCCGGATGTAAATAAAGATATTTTTAGACCTCGAGAAAATGATGAAGAACTACTTGGTCCTGAAGTACCATATTTAAGTGTTATTGGTGCATTAATGTATCTAGCAAATAGCACTCGCCCCGATATAGCATTTGCTATAAATCTATTGGCAAGATTTAGTTCTTCACCAACACGACGACATTGGAATGGTGTTAAACATGTCCTTAGATACCTCCAAGGAACTATTGACCTCGGATTATTTTATTCAAATAAAAATGATCCAATATTAATTGGGTATGCGGATGCTGGTTATCTTTCCGATCCGCATAAGGCACGTTCTCAAACCGGCTATTTATTTACATATGGCAATCTTGCTATATCATGGCGCTCTACAAAACAAACTATAACAACGAACTTCTTCTAATCATGCCGAGATAATAGCCATTCATGAAGCAAGTCGAGAATGTGTATGGTTGAGGTCAATAATACATTATATTAGAGAGAGTTGTGGTTTATCTCCCAGATGAGATTCCAACTCCTCTATATGAAGATAATGCAGCTTGTATAGCTCAATTGAAAGGAGGATATATCAAAGGAGATAAGACAAAACACATTTCACCCAAATTTTTCTGTACTCATGAACTTCAAAAGAAGGGTGACATTGATGTGCTTCAAATCCGGTCATGTGATAATCTTGCGGATTTATTCACTAAGGCTCTTCCGATCGCAACCTTTGAGAAATTGAGATATAAAATTGGTTTGCGTCGGTTCAAAGATTTCAAGAGTTCATCTCAACAGGGCGAGTGTTGAGATTAATACCCGTCGATGTATGGATTCTTCATATTCCTCGAGAATGACCAATGAATGAGGCGTAATTTCGGAAATTACGGTTTCTCACATGCGCATCAGACGGAATTATTACTACAATCGAATAGAAGTTCGGAATGTTCCTCTAGCAACAGTACTTATGTAGAAGCAAAATCTTCCTTAAAACTTAAGATTCTTCTTGTGGAAGACAATAAAATTAATGTGATGGTAACGAAATCGATGATGAAGCAGTTGGGTCACGACATAGAAGTCGTAAATAATGGAGTTGAAGTTGTGCGTACATAAAAGAATATTGTATTCTTTTTCCCTTAAATTTTTTCCCCCGGGGTTTTTACCGATAAGGTTTTTAACGAGGCATATTCTTTATGTAATGGACATCCATGGAGAAGTGAACCCCGAAGATTCATCACATTGAATGGAAGTATGAGACATATTTATTGTACAATGGACATACAAAAAAGGGGGGAGTATTATGAATATTTGTATGTCAACTACCTTCAATATCTTCATCACCTTCACTATCTCCATACCTAAATTATCTCCATTACTTTCACTATTTCCATACCTAATTACTTTCACTATTTTCATACCTAATTACTTTCACTATCTTCATACATAATTACTTTCACTATCGTCATACTTAATTAACTCCATTATTGTTATTATTTACATTATCTCTACTACCTCTTCATCCCTATAAATAGAGGTGAAATGTGTAGTTTTGTAGTTACAAGAATATACAAGAAGATATATGAAATACAAGGATCTCTCTCTTCCTCTTCTTTTCATTTGATTTATATCTTATATTTTGTTCTATATTTATTTTGTTATCAATAGTTTTATAACAGGTTTTAACTAAGTTGAAATAAGTTATTTATACTCAATTCGGGATCAAGTACTTAACTCGGATTGTAGGACCTAAGTGCTACATTCGAGGAATAGGAGTCACCTCTAAAATCTCAACTATGTTCATTTTTATATATTATTATACATTCATTCAAACTTTATGTATCACTTAAAGGCCTAATGTCCTCGTCGAGCCCAACAAAACATAATTGGCCCTTATCCCAAGATCAACTAGTGGATGTTCGAAATTTTAAAAGTCGGACTGAATTTACCAAGGTGGCTTGGTACAATTGAAAAAGGAATATGCAATATATATACAAGTTCAAGACCCTTATTGTGAGCGCTATAAAAGAATCGGTTAGTCTTTCGGCACTCGGAGTTACCAATTGAACGATATATTCTTGAGTTATATAACTTGGAAACAAAATATTAAATAATTTTAATTAAAGCGTTTCAAATTACCAAATTGCCCTTACAAAGAAAAAAAGGGGGAAAAAAAATTCTGGAAAAAATTCTTCAAGGCACTATTTTCCCATAAAACCTCGCGGCCCTCGACGACCCAAGCAAATACACACAGAAAGCTGCAACCGTCACAAAACCCCAAGCAAACCATGGATTTCCCCGGTTAAATCTTGAAGCTTGAATCTTCTTTGAAGATTACCAATGTGAGTGTTAATTTTACTGTTTTTACTTTAAGTGTGTAAATACTGTTGAAATAGAGTTGCTTGGCTCCTCCATTTTTTCTTGGAATTTTTTATTAATGGCGGAAGATGTTAAAGAAATGGATGAACTCTCAAACCCTTGTTGCCTGAAGGTAATTTTTTCTTTTTCTTTTTCTTTTCTCCTTTTAGTATTTTCTTGGGGCCCTTTTTTTTTTTTTTTTTTTTTTCTGTTAAATTCTTTTATTTGTTATATTTTTTTATGGTTTGAGTGTATACGTTTCTGAAAATAAGCTACTTCTTATAGTGGAAAGAGAAGTATTCAAAGTTGAAAGAGAGGTATTCGAAACTTGAAGAAGGAAGAAATGCCCTACGGAAATGTCTTTCAATTTTGGAGCCACAAATTTCGAAAGTGCAGTCTGAGAATGTCAGCCTCAAGAAAGGTAGGCTTTCACATGGTTTCATTTTGTGATTGTATTAGCAGTTCAGAATTTGGGTTTCTATTTCTTTTCTAAATTTAGAGTAATCAGGACATAATCTGGATAATGAGGAAATATGAAGAGAATTTGATTTGGGTTCTATTAGTTTTCTAAATGAATATTATAATACTATGTGCTTGATGATCATTAAAGGAGAATATTGCACCTAAGTAGCTTTAGGTTATTTATTTCTTCTGTTTTCTAACATTTATTTGCAATTTAAATGATAATCATTGTTAAACATGTCAATTTCAGGCTTAAGAATGAGCATGTTCTATTTGTTTTTTCTATGTTTTATGAACTGATAAGTTTCATTTTTCATGTTAGCCCTTGAGGATGAGAGAATTAAAGGGAACTTGGAGAAAGAAGAGAGAGCCAAGGAGTCTGAAATGCGGGTTTCTTTAGAGAATGAAGTTTCTGTGTTGAAGTCTGAGAGGCTTTCTTTGCAGCAAAATGGAGGTGTGGCAGCTCAAAGGGTTGATCAAGAAATATTAGATCTCCATAACCATATTTCAAAAAGTGAAGTTGAGATGAATTCATTGAAGGAGCTTTTGGAGAAAGAAAGAATAAGAGCAGATGCAGAGAAAAAGAAAGCCGAGGCAGAGAGAAAGAAGGCTGATGAGGCAGCAAGAAAACTCAAAGCAGAAAATAGTAGGGTTAATGAAGAGAAGAGGGTCTCTGATATTGAAAGGAGAAAGACTAAGGACTTTAGTCTTCAACTGGAGGCCTTAAAATGTGAAGTTGATGAATTGAAATCGAAGTTAACTGTGATGACCTCAAAATTTGAAGAGACAAAAGTCAAGCTGAATGCAGAAAGTTCAAAGACAACCATGGAGAGAAAGCGTGCTGATGTAGAAATGGCTAAAGCTGAAGAACAAAGAAAGGTAGCTGAAGCAAATTGGAAGAAATTAATGGTTGAGAAAAGACACGCTGATAATCTGTCTCAGCAGTTGGTGAAAACTGGTAAAAGGGTCAAAGAACTAGAGGAGGAGGTACGTGCACTAGCATCTAAAGGTAGTGCAGAAGAGGCATGCAAAAAGCTGGAGAAAGTGAAAAAGAAAATGGTTAAGGAGGAAAAGAAGGCAAAATTGGAGAAGAAAAAGGCTGAAGACCAGAGGCAGGCTGCAGAAGCATATAAGAAAGTAGCCATGGAGGAAAAACATCAATTGGATCAGATCTCTCATGAGCTAGAATGTTATAAAAAAAGGTTGAAGGAAGCACAGGAGGAAATAAATAACCTTATGTCCTCAAAGAAAGCGCTTGAGTCTCCAACTCTTGCATCAGGTATTCAAAAAGAAGCAGAAACTGCTGAGATGAAGCTATTAAGAAAACAATTGAAGTTTGAAAAGAGGCGAGTAAAGCACGCTAAACAAGTAGCCAAAATGGAAAGAGGTCAGAATCAGACACTAGCAAAAGAAGTACTTCAATTAAAGCAGGACTTTTTGCAGTTTTGGCAGCGCCTGGATACTCTTGGTAACTATGTCTTACACAGTCATGATGATCTGGGAAAGGTCAGCTTCTCATTATTTGCTTCAAGATATACCTTGTCATATGTGTGTAAGATTTGAGTTGCCAATTTTTTTATTGAGTAGGCATGAAACTTGCATAGCTATCCATATATTGCTTTAGTGCTTATTTGTTTGCTGTTTTGCTACTGCTAGAAGTCAGCAACATGTTATGTTTCATCAAACTTCCTAGGTTTTCAGACGCTTCCTATTTTACATCCTATGGACATTTTGCTCCTAATTATATTCAATTAAAATTGCATTTCAAAGAAGGCATGCTGAAAAGTGCTTATAGAATTATAGTTTCAGTTGGATAGTTTTTTAAGTAGTCTCAGGTTGAGAGTTATATTAAGACATTGTAAGCTTTGGGTTATGATTGTTGCTTGCTGCTTTTCTTTATTCTTTCCATTTTTTTTTAAATTTTTTGTGTGTGTGTGTGTGTTTTTTCTTTATTTTTTATATCAGAGACACAATCATTTGTGTAGCCTGTTTCTCCTCTTGCTCATTTATTTTTTTTTTTTTTTTTTTTTTTTTTGCTGCAGCTGGGGAAGTCAAATTTGTGTCAAGAATATTTTGACGGCAAACCTTGCCAGAGGAACCTCAATTATAGAAATTTGACTATAAAACCAAGCTGGACATGCACCACTACTGGTGGGTTTGACACAATGGAGCAGAACAGGAATTTCAATGCATCATTGCCTCCCGTATCTGGAAACATCTGCCCAAGATCTAATGCAGGTATTGGATCTAAATTAGAGCCTCCAAAACAGGGTTCTAATAGTAACATGTTAAGGGCTTGTGTCATAGATATGAGTTCAGCATCTTTTTCTGAAAGACCGTTGCCGGTCTCAAATGAAAGAGGTGCTTTTTCTGTTAATAATTCACCTGATTTGACAGAAGAAATACAAAACAGGGAACTGATTCCATCTAGATTGTCCAGTGATACAAAAAAAAGCTACAATGAAAAGCTTGCAGTGGGAGCTGAAGCCAGTGTTGGCAGTCCTATTAAAAGTGGTGCTGCTGCAAGGTCTGGGAACCAGAAGAAGAGGAAGGGTATTCTTGATGCAGTTGCATCCATTGAGTATTTGGATTCTGCTTGTCAGGACTTGCGTCAACATGTCCTGGAGAAGCTTCCTTTGCCGCAAAAAGTGTTAGATAGTCACATGGACAAGCCTGTGCAGGAGAATAGTCTTTTGACAGCTCAGCTACATGGCAACATGTGCAAGAAGGCCAAACCTTCCAAGAGGAGGAAATCATCTGCTCGACAAGCTACAGCTGTAGAACACCTGTGTGATACAATTGAGCTGAGGACAAGTCATGAAGCTTCTGGTATTGAAAGGTCCAAAATCAGCAAAAAAGTTCCATCAAATAGAGCTGATCAAACAGGAACTGCCCTTGTTAGGAAAGATGGGATGGATGGTCTTTCAAAAAGCAATGAGGGTCTTCCAAGAAATTTTTTCGAAATGCTTAATAGTGACCCTATGAGATTGCTTGCTTTGGATGACATTCTTGATGAACAACGCTACCAGAACGCTATTGCAAGCCCCATTTCTCCTACAATTCCCCACATTAATAAGTTTCAGCATAAGGAGACACCTGAAGTTTGCAAAAATATGCCATCTACTGGTACTTATGCTGAGGGGTTTCAATATCTAAAGAACAATCCATTAAAATCTTGCAGTTTTGATGTAATCAATTTGGAGATTGATTCCAATAAGCAGACAATTGACAAACTTGGGTCTTCTGAACATATAGCACAACAAAAGAATGTCATGCATGGAGGGCAAGAGATAAATAGAAACTTAGATATTGCACATGATTGTAAGATTTCTAGAGTAGGGAGGAACCTGGACTTGGCTTGCAATGTTTCTATGGACCAGGATTCTTTGATTCCCTTTGGCAGCAGTGATGCAACCAAATCTACTGGATTTCTGAGATACTATATTGTTTGTTCAAATAATAATGACAGTAGCAGCATCTTGAGGATATTTCGGGCAAGTAATTGTTTGAGTCAATTCTTTGAAGTTTCTTCACCAGTTATATTTACACAGAATATTCTGCTTGCTCTTCAGAAGGGTGATGATCTATCAGCTAAGTAAGTTATCTACCTCAAACTGGTATTCTTAGTAAATAATATCATGATTTTATGCTAGCTTTTGTACTTGCCAATAGTAATATTTCTATGAAAGTAATATTTCTATGAAAGGTCTAGGGAAGTATTAAAAAGATTATAAGTTGTTTGAGAGGTAGCTAGTTGAATTGAAGAAGGATACTTGGAACTCAGACTTTAATAATGTAAAACTTAAGTTTTATTATAAGACAGAAGATTGAAAACAAGGGCTTGGTTGATGAAATAGAAGTTTGAAATGCTTAAGGTTTTGAGGGCTAATGTACCTCGTGGTGATCTTTTCTTTTGATAATTATTTATCAGTGAGGGATGAAATTTTTCTTTTTATTTTAATGTTTATCTTTTTGTTTGTGAATAATATTTAAGAATTACATTTATTACACTATTTTTAAAAAAAAAAAATTTATAACGACTATAAATAAGATTTTTTGTAAAATACAAGTTTTTCCACTCATCTAAAAAATTAGAATGATCTACAGGTCATATTTATACATTTATAATGCCTCCTAGTATGTGGGCAGAAAAATAGGCCCAATATGTGGATAACAACCAAGTCAAGGCTCAATCAAAGGATCACCCGCGAGCTCATGTTGCGACTGTAGGCCTGAAGGATCCTATAGTCAATTACTTGGCATTGCCCATTCTTAGAATGTACTTTCTATATATCACACTCCCTCTAAAAGTTTTAACAAAAACTATTTTTTGTCAGTGAAAAATTTATAGTGATATCACCTGTATATAACTTGCTATAAAACTGTTGAAGTTTATTAATTTTACGATTTGTAGTTCATAAAATTAGTTAATTGACTATTTTAAAGTTACTATGATCTTTTAGGTGCTTATTAAATATTTAAAGTTTTAGAGTCCATTTGGATACTAATTATTTCTAAAAACTTGACCATTTTTTTTCACTTATTAAGCATATTAATTTTATTTACAATATTTAACTACTAAAATTTCAATGTTAAATGTAACTTTAAAAAGTATGACTGTTTCAATTTCCCACCAAAATTTTAATATAATTTTACGAATATAATGAATATCTAAATGGACCCTTAAGTTCTAAATTCATGTTTAATTTCCTCTTTTTAACATGTGCTTTTTGGAGATTCAAGCATAGCTAAAACCTGAAGAATATCATATTAAACTAATCCTTTTGGTGTTGTAAGTGTATATTTCATATTTGAGCATTTAGACTTTGGTATTATGAAATAAGCCATAAGTCTTAAAGATATAAGATAATAGATCATCCATTGCACTAGAAAATGATTTTCATCCATGTGAATAAAGGGCTTAACTAATTAATTTTAACTGCTAAAATGAATTACTAAACAGTGAATAGTTGAATTTTCACTAAAGAAAAATAGGTTTTCTTTATAAGTTGATTGCTATGGATGGATTTCGCTTAAGACACTAACAGGATGTTTATTTATTTAGTAAAGCACAAAGGTTTCTTTTTCTTTTGAGTGGAGGGTTCTGGATATGTTTCTTCTAAATTAATGAAAATGGTTGAGATGTTCGTTAAAATAAAGTTTGAGTTTACACCCAGTTTGAATTGTATGCATCAAATATTATGTTCATTATTTGTAATCCTGATTGTAAACAACTTTAATGGTGAAATAAATTTACTTTATGGTCACAGGGTGTCTTTCTTTTCTCTATAATTGCTATCTGTTTGAAGACTTGATTATAATGAATTGGCATAAATACTGGATGTACTGGTGTGATTTGGATTAATGCTATTGGAAATTTGTTTTTCAATGGAAATGATCTAATGTGCTCTATTGTCTCCAGGGAAAGAGTATGCTCATTTGTTTCCTTGCTATTGTGCTATCTATGCAAGATTGCAATTCAGAACTGTGGAGAGAATGATGACACGGATTCTTTTCTGCTCGTAGATGCTTTTGCTCAAAAAATGCACGCAGGTGTAATTCCAGCCTCTGCTCTTATTTTCTCCAGCTTTTATTTGATCATCTTGTTCTTTTATTTATTTATTATTACATTCAATAATATTCCAAGCTTATTTCTGTGCAGTGCTGTCTGATGTAGATACAAGAAGAATGATTGTGGAATTCTGCGACATGCACGAACTTTTATCTCTAATGGAGGATTTTCTTCTAAATAGAAGAGTTTTGGTTTATGATAAAGTATCAGTAGAATCAAGTGTTGAACATGGTTCAGGATTCAAAATTGTTAGCAGTGACGGTTGCTTATTCTTGTCTATTCAAGTGGTTCCGATGAAATATCTAGTGGCCGGGGGAGTTTTAATAGCATCAATTTGTGCAGAAACTAATCAAATTGGTTTCATTTGCGAGCTTTCATATAATATGTTTATTATGCAGAAATCTAACTGTTTATTGGTCATAAGATTTCTCCATCTTTTCGCCCATGTTTGTGAATCAAAGTATTTTAACACTGAAGGTTATGATCATCAAATGTCTGTCCTGAAATCTTTGGTGGTATTTCTTGAGAAGATCAATTCTTCAATTGGTTGCTATCCCTGTTTTCTGTCTGCTCCTGATGCTGCATCGAAGAATTCAATTTGCTCCAAGTGCCCATTCTCAGAAGGTGCAGCTTCTTTGGACATCATCGTGACAGTGGTCCTAAAAGAGCTCAAGGAACATACCTTAGGATGCAGCCTACTGTTTCCTAAGGGAGCATTTGGCCTGTCTATTCCTGGAGTTCAGACTAAAGGAGACCGAACTGAAGAGATTTCAGGTGACTGGGGATCTGAGAATTTAGTCTGCTCCGTTAACATGCTTTCGTTGTTGGAGCTTGTGGCAGGTCTTATGGTATGTCTTACCATCTTTTGTCATCTATGCATACACTTTTCTTTCTTGCAAGTCATATTAACATAGGGATTTCAAGTTAATGGTGTTTACATTCTACATTTTGATTGATTTTCGAGTTTTTTCTTTAATGGTGTTTTTTAAAGTTCAATGAAGCATGTGATAAAACATTTTTGTTGCTTGTTGCATTTGTTAATGTGTTTTATGGCTTGGTTTTGTTAAGAATTTCTGAATTCCGCTCCAGATATTCAACTCTATTTTCCAATTTTCGTCAATTTATTTTTGAATTACTGACCTTCATCTTTGAAATTAAGATATGTATTTTTTTAAGCATAAATATAAGTACGTCTCAGCTTTTCTAGAGGTGATTCTCACATCCATTCTACTTGTTCTGCCTTGTAGAACTGGGAGTGGACATTTGGCAAAGTAATCTCTCCACTTCTCAAGATGATGGAATCATGTATCTCTGAGGACATCTCTACTGCTATTATTACTTTGTTGGGACAACTTGGAAGGTATGCCCCTTCTTTTATTCCCCCCCCCCCCCTTTTCTTTACTTAAACCTATTTGCTGTGTATATATATGTTTTTCAATTCCTGATGTTACTTTTCTTTTCCTAGAAATTGGATTGAAGAAGTTAAAACTCTAGTGGAGTTTGTTATAACTTATAAGAAAAGTATGTGAAACTAGTCAACATTCTTGAATATCTTGCAAGTTTGATTATTGATATTATATCTGCTCCACTTTCAGTCAATGCACCGTGTATCACGGATGAATTATTGGCTTTAGTAAATGTCTTCATTCAGGAGATGTATTTCCAACATTCAGGAGTTGAAATATAGAGAGGAAAGGGAACAAAAATGGGGAGAAAAGAAAAAAAGTCCTCAAAAGTCCATTCAAAATGGGAAGGTTCTTAAGTATATATATAATACCTCATAATTTAGTAGCTATGTCGCATTTGTTCCTACGTTTCTTCATTAAACACAAGTATGTAAGAGAAAAGTTGGTCACTTTCTCTTCTAAATTGTGTTTTTCCTTTTCAATCATTGACTTCCAAACTAGCACTATGCATTTACTACGTTTCAGCTTCATAAACAAATCTACAGTTGCCTTTCTTATAGCTATATTTTGTGGTTTGCCATTTGCTGTGTGAATAGTTCAATAAATATTAAGGTTTGTCGGGCTGTGGTGTCATCTGAGACTTATAGTTTGTTCAAATAATGGGTAATCTCTACAAGTGGGAAGATGCAATCTGTTCGTATTATAACAATATTCCTTTCTTAAGTTCCCAATACTCTACTAATTCATAGGCTTTAGATTCCATGTACTTTATACAAATAGGTTAGGGAGATGCATTATTTACAATCTTTCTCATTATGTTAAACGTGCCTTGATATGAACAATTATCCCTTTGATCATAATGTTTACGTCCTTAATGCTGTTTTCCAGGGATGCAGTTGATGCAAAAGGATATCAAGATCCTGGTGTCAATAGCTTAAGAGATTGGCTGTCAGCATTCGTCTCCCGGAGGAGCCCTTCTGGCCTTCCTATTCAGTTTGCTTCTGTTACGGCTTTGCTCGGCCTCATTGACAGGTCATTTCAAGAAGTTACAGAAGCCAATGTTGATGTCATCTCGAGAGCTAGTAATCAATCAAACGCCATAAATTGTATAAGAAATTGGTTTTCCTCATTGGACACTGAACAAAAGTCATCCTTCTGGCATCTAAGCTCAGTACTTCCCAAAGAAAGTTCTACAGTTAATACAACGGTTTGATGATATCAGAAAAAAGACAGTAGCAGATAGATTGTAGTGTGCTTTTTTTGGTCCTGCAGTGGAGGCGAAACTGTGAAAAAATCCAGATGAGTTTTTCTTCTTTTTTGAACACTGAATTTTGTAGAAATGTGTATATATACATATATATAGATAGTAGAAGGAAAATGTGGCACACAGACAAGAATTTTTGCATTACAACATTCCATATTCAATTTTTTGGCAATTACCTATGATTAGAAACCTTTTCTTTAGGGATTTTATTGATACAATGAAAGATGGTTGTTCTAAGATTCCAGTTTTACCCACACGGATCAATTGTCTTATATTTTTGTATAATCTGCTGATATTTGTGCAGCTTTGCTCATAACGGGACTTTCTATGTCTTTTCTTGTGCATTTCTATCATAAATAATTTGGAGACGAAAGTTGTCATTTTATTTTTATTATATCATATAAAGAATATAGCTTGTGCATTATAAATAGTTTGGTGACAAAATTTGTCATTTTACTTATTTATAATAATTAACAGAGTTAAACAGTGTACAAGAAATGTCCAAAGAGATTTGAAGTGGATTCAATTATTTATTTACTATAATCATTGTTACATGTTTTGAATTACTAATTTTGAACTCATACTTGACCTAGCCAAAAAATATCATATGGTGCACTTCCTATTTCTTTGAAAGATCTAAATTATATTATATATATATAGAGCTTTAGGTTTGAGTTGGGAATACTTTATACATATTAGTTTTTGCTTGCTTTGGCATGTGTTCTCGATGGTATTAAACTATGAGAATGAATCTTATCTATATTTAAACTAATTCATGTTCGAGCTGATTTGGTCAAATTGTAAACCGTTGCATACGATTGAGGTTGAAGTACGAACCTCTAACTTCACTTAAGTCAGGAGAGCCTTCTTACTAACTCACATGCGCATTGGAAAAAAAGTTTATATTTGAATGTTTTAATAAAATCTTGAAGACATTTTAATCGTTCTAGGTTAAAACTTTTGGTACTTATATTCAAAGTTTAGATATCTTTTATAAACGTAAAATGTATCTATCTTTAGATATCAATTTAATTGATGAAAAGATGTATATAATTTTGTCGAAGAAAGTTTAAAATAATTCGAACATTTTGAATTTCTATTCCGGATGCTGGAGATTAAATAAAAAAAAGAAAAGTTTAGAGGAATAATCCAAAATTTGTCTTAAGCTTTGGGACAATCCTAAATTGATATAAAAATTAAAGATTAAGCATTTTTAAACCAAAAAAAGTGGTACACTTAATTATTTATTTCTTTTCCAATTCTTGTATAAAAAAAAAAAAAAAAAAAAAAAGTTGTCAAAAGTGGGTACCGCCTAGCATTGAAATAAAGGATAAGGAATGTAAGTTTGCTTCTTGTTGTCACCTGATGATAGAACAAGTACACATAGATATATATATATATATATATCTATAGAATTTGTTTTATTTTAATAAAAAAAAAAAACATTTTGAAAAGAATTAATATAATATTATTATATGTATGTATACACAAATTTGAAGCCCTTTCTTAAACAGAGACACAATTTTAAGAAACTATCTTTCTTTCTCTTTCTTTCTCTCTCCCTTTCTCTTTCTTTGGCTTCTCTCTCCTCTCTCCTCTCTCCTCTCTAAGTCTTTCTTCTCTCTCCTATCTCTTTAGTCTTTCTCTCTCCTCTCTCATCCCTCTCTCTCCAGAAGGAAAAAAAACCCTAAAAGAGCTGTTTACCCACAAGTAAGTGTTCTCTCTCCATCTCTCTTTCTCTCTCCCAGTATAAAAATCTGAACTTTTCCATTTTCTGTACCAAATTTTAAATTTTAGCTGGCCCCCCCTAATTTTCTTGGGTTTCCTTTCAATATTTTTGTCTTTTTAAAGCTTTGTTTCAATTTTATTCATGGATCTGGGTTTATGGCCTTTTTCGTGTCAGATCTGTATTAATATATGTAAAGATTTGAACTTTTTGTGGGATTATCTATTTCAAGTTCATTTCTTATTCGGGACTGTATTTTTTAGATGTTTTGTTAACCGGGTTTTTGGTTTTCTTGATTTTTATGGAAATGGTTCGTAAGATCTTTTCATTTATGTATGAAATTGGAAGGTTGATGCAAAAAATTTTTTTCCAAATCGTTTCATTTTCTCCTGTGTTGGAGATGAATTTTGGCGCATTTATTAGCGGCTAAGATCTGAACATGCCAGTTCGATGCTGGAGTTTTATAGGTATGCACGGCTTTCTGATATGAAATCAATTGTTTGAATGTGTTAAAGTAACTCTTGCCATTTATGAATGCAAAGATAATGATAGTAATATTTTCTGGATCTGTTGTTTCATTATTCCATTTAATGTGGTTTTAGCCTTTTATGTATTCTTAGTTCTGGTTCCTTGATTTGGGGATCTCATGGTATTAGAGGTTGTTGATGGATGGAATTAGAAATATTTTTGATATATTTAATGATTTAATTTTGTTCTTTATTGTGACCTGTAGTTGTTTTCATGGATGATGACGGCTTGAACATGAGGAATTGGGGTTATTATGAACCTTCCCTGAAAGGGCATCTTGGTCTGCAGCTGATGTCTTCCATGACAGATCGAGATACGAAGCCTTTCCTTTCTGGGCGTGAAAGTAGTGTTATGGCTGCTGGAAATGGGACATTTCATCCCCGAGAATACATGGTTCCAGGGTTACCTGATACCATGGATTATGTGAAAGACAACTGGATTAGTCACAGGGATAAAATCTTTCACATGTTTCCAGGGACTACCCCTTACAATTCTGTTCTTGCAGAGACTTCTGGAACTCATCAAATGCAGATGATGCAACAGCCCGAAACTACTAAGGATACCAGGGTTCCTGTTGAGGACCCTCCTGTTAAAAAGGAGGCTGCTGCTGGTCCAGCTAAAAAGAGAACAGCTTCTGCTACAACTAAAGCTCCAAAACCAAAGAAATCAAAGAAAAGCACTGCTGTACCAAAGGAAAATGGTAATGGAAGTTCGTCGGTTCAGCGTGCTAAGACTGCAAAGAAGAACATGGATGTTGTGATCAATGGGATTGATCTTGATATTTCTGGTATTCCTATACCAGTTTGCTCTTGCACTGGGGCACCTCAGCAATGTTATCGATGGGGATGTGGTGGTTGGCAATCAGCCTGCTGTACCACAACCATATCAATGTATCCCTTGCCAATGAGTACTAAACGTCGTGGAGCTCGAATTGCCGGTAGGAAGATGAGTCAAGGTGCTTTCAAGAAGGTCTTGGAGAAACTTGCAGCCGAAGGTTATAACTTTGCTAATCCAATTGATCTTAGGACTCACTGGGCAAAACATGGTACAAACAAGTTCGTGACAATCAGGTAGACTAAACTGTGGATACCATACCATTGGATGACTGCCACTGCATCTGGTCCGTCTTTCATGTATATATTCCTTTGGCCTTTTGCAGAGGTTATATATGGTATCGGGTAGTTGATGAATTTTCTGAGCAATGACAGTTGTTTTTAAAACTTTGGATATGGTTCCGGAGAACTATTAATTCCCTTTCTGTTTGTTTCAAAGGCTAGTGAGTTCCCCTAGCCACTGAGAGTAGGAATATAATGACATTTGCTTTAATCAATTCATAAATTTTTTTTCCTGAAAAAATTCACATTTTTATTGACCCATCCCCATTATGTGTTACTCTCTTTTATTTGAAAACTTTATCTATATTTCATGCTTAACAATATCTGTACTGTTTATTTTGAGAATTGTTATTCTTGTGTCAATTGGTATATAACATATTGCGAGGATATGAATACAATGGATGAATTTTTTATGCTCATCATTAGTTGTCTTGAGGAAGTTGAGGATGATCTGAAAGTGTTTTAAGTGTATTAATTTAACCTCTCTCGATCAACTTGAGTTTTTAGATGAGGTGGAAATTTAACACAGTATTAAAGCAAAAGGTTCCGTGTTTGAGCTTTGCAACGACTCTATTTGTTGGTTACTCTTCACATGGTGAGCTTCTTGTTGAACATGTGTTTAGTGCATTCGTGTGAAGGGGTGTGTTAATAGAGTGCACTGTTTGTGGTGGATATAAGCATGATATGTGTTGTGTTGCAGTTTTATGTTCTTCTTTTGTCATTTTTTTTAAAAACTTGTTAGCCTTAACCCCATGTGTGGTAAGATATAGGAAGCAGTAAATCCAAATCCATGTTCTTTTCATTATTCTGATATTTTACACACCGGATTGTTTTCACATGCATCTCTCAGCATAAGAGGTTCATTTGTGTGAAAAAGTGATACTATTTCTGTATTCGTTCTCCATTTTCTCGAAAGAATAGTTCTGGTGGCCATCTGAACTTGTTGTTCCTGTTATATAACAATTAGCATCAATGGCCTTTAGAGCTGGAAATATATGTATAACTATTTACATTCTTCTTAATTTAAGAATTGTATTATTAGGTCTGTTTCATCTCTGTTCTAAATGCCACATTGCGAGTAAACCTCGTTTCTTGAATCATCAAAGATGATGATGATGAAATTTCTTTCTGTTTTGGGATGTTGTATTACACACATCAATCTGTGTTTGATCTTGGAACTGTCTTAAGAAATAAATTTTTGTGGGTTAGTCGAACCAAAGTTTGCATCTGAAACCCTTTCTTTTACAGAAAATACTTAAAGAATGCATGAATTAGCCAAATTTGTATGGATTTATGGCTAATTTGTTATGTGTTTATTAGTTCTTTTGTTTTGGATTGGTAAATTTCATCTCAAAAAAGGAAAGGTGTTTTCTTTGAATATTTGTATTTGTGAGGTCTGTGCAGTGTTTGTGCCTCTGTTATGTTGATGTTCTCTGAACTCTACTCCTTATTTACATGAAAGGTGTTGTATCACCATTCCTGTTGAAGGTTCCGAGTTTGACTCTTGTCATTGTGACGGTTAGTTTAGATGTAAATATGAAACGATCATGAGATTTGATGATCATGAGATTTGAGTTCGAGATTATAAAAAGAATAATTTACCTTATAGAAAAAACTAATGTAATTATAATAACATTCTTGGCAAAAGAAACTATAGATGTGCAAGCACGTCAGCAATGGTGGTGTATTAGTGGAAGTAGTGATCTGCTGTAAATGGGAATATCATTCCGATTCTTTTCTTATTTGCATCCTAAATATAATATATATATATATATATATATATAAATAAATGTTTGGTAAGAAAAAATTGGCATCTCATTCGTTTACCTCATTATGGTAATTGAAATTTGGTATATGATTCCCTTTTGCAGTTTAATAAGCAACTTTATTTATGAAAAAGAATATGAATCCTTTATATATATATATATATAATCTCTCATAATTTTAAAATCTTTTATTCACTTTTATTTTTGTAAATTTAGATAGGAAGATCTTGAAAAAAGTGCATTGTGAATATTACGAGTTCGATATTTATTGAGAAAAGGACATTGTGAATAGAGAGGTGTAAATGAGTTGAGTCAAACCGAATATTGGATGTTTGAATTTGGTTTGTTTAATTTTAGAATATTGTTTGAATAGGTTTAAAAATTAATCGAATTTAAAAAATTGTTTGAGTTTGGTTTGTTTAATAAATGAACGAGCTCAAATGAGCTTATTTGTAAATAGTTTGATTTGTTTATAGCTCTAGGAGAAAGTAAGGGAAGTGGAGCCACAATTTTTTAAGATTTGAGGTAGAAAGAAAGTTGAGTTTGGATTCTAGAAAAGGTAAAAAAAAAAAAAGTCTTACTACAAATTATGTTTGTAAACACTATTTGAGTAGGCTTGAAAATTAATCGAGTTTAAAAAATTGTTTGAATTTGGTTTGTTTAATAAATGAACGAGTTCGAACGAGTTTTTTCGCTGATAACTTGGTTTGTTTACAGCTCTAATTGTGAATGTTACATGATATTTTTGAGTTGATTATATCAAACAAAACATCTAATGCTGAATTACCTTGGATTTGATAGTATTTAAAATTAATTAAATCGAAGCTCAAATATTCGATATTCGGTTTTATTATAGTTCTATAGACAGGTTGTAAAAATTTTAGCAATTAATTAGGTAAAAAAAAGAACATAAACAGGAATTGCTAAACGGGACAAAATAGACTAAACAGCTCTAACGTTCTTCTACATTCTTCAATTTGCAGGCAAATGATCTTAAAAATGGCAGATTTATATGAACACAAATGTTTCAATACAAATGTTTCAACGGGGTTGGTTCAAGTGGTAAGCGGTTTGATTCCGCTTAAGTAGGTTTCGGGTTCGAGACCCTGTGAATGCAGAAAATTCCCACTGGGAGACTCCCCCACCATAGCTAGGTGCTTGACCCGGGTCGGATTCGGATGTAGTCGGGGCAAAGCTTCGGTGAACTGGGTGGGCAACAAAAAAAAATGTTTCAATACATTCATTCATTCTTAATAATTTCTGAAAGGGTTCCGAAATAAAGTGAATTGTAACGTATAAACACTACATGTCGGATGCTCTGTGACTCATTTTCTTTTACTCGATCCCGACTAATGATCGGAGAAACCATACGAAAGTGGCATGACCTTTTACATATACAAGAGAGTATAAAGTTATGATTAAATAACTTTGATGACATATACTATTTACGACCTCGCAGACAAAACCAACTTTTAGGTGTCCTCTCCTTATTGACTATGATCCCCAAATATAAATGGTAATTCATATGCACAAAACACAAGATATACATTATTCTCTTTACATTCTGCACTTTTTTCCTTTTGGTTCTCGATTTTCTGAGAAAGTTCTCAAAATTCGTTTATTAACTTTAGTATCGGATAGCCAACGTTCCAAATACATACTAACACAAGGCCATTTGTGGGACGCTTGATTACCAGTGAAGCATTCTGAAAACGTTCAAGATCAATTTGCATGAAACTTTTACTAACAAAAAAAAAAAAAAAAAAAAAAAAAAAAAAAAATATATATACATATATATATATATATATATATATATATATATATATATATAAATATGTCTTAACCTTGAATATATATACTGCATTACCAGTATTTTGTACAAAGATATATAAATGTATTTTTCTTTGAACGATCATAATACGATATGATCGAAAAAAAAAAGAAAAAATTGATATAATTTAATTCTCAATGAAATCGAAACGCTTAAATTAATCCTCTCCTCTTTTCTCCGTTTTCTTTCATCCCGCCATGGCTACAAGAAACTAATTAGGTCAGGAACTTCGTAATGAAATTTTTGAGTGTTATGCGATTCATCGCGAGCTGAAGAACTCGATTCGACAGGGACAATCATCAAATTATCTTCATCGAATTTCTCCCAATTATCGGTGATTATTGTCTTGAATCCGCTATTTTGATCGTATTGATCGATTGCTACAATTTCTTTGGTTTTTTCCTCTTGTTGTTGTTGTTGCCGGGGAGTAACAGAGATTAATATTCCGGGCGAATTTTTTCTAGGTTTCCGATTCTCCAGTAAAGTTCTATCATCGGAATGAGGATGATGAAGAACCATTTGCTTGAGTAATTGGATATCTCTATCGTTGATTTTTGGAGGATCGGGAATTTCTAATGCCCTTTCGACTCCGATTTCTCGACAAACTTCGAAATATAAGGAAAGTTGTTGTCCCTGATCGACGGCCTTCTGAACAACTCTGAGTATAATTCCGATATCGGTCTTCTTCTTTGTAAGTATGACGTCGTTTTCGTCATCGATAACTCTGGAAATGATGTTAGCGATCATCTTACACATTCTGCTGTAAATGTCGAAGCTCTCCATCACAATCCCATCCATGGCTTCGACAATGAGGAAAACGTTGGCGACAGCGGCGGATTGGGGTTTTATCTGAAGCAATAGATCGAGTAGATACTGAACTTTTTGGAGGAGCATAATGTCTCTGGATATTATTTGGGAAGTCGAGGTGGTTGTGGTGATGGAAAATTGGGATTGTTGACCGCCGGCGGAGGAGGCAGCGGCGGTGATTTCTCTCAGATTTGAGTAGAGGAGAGAGGATTTACAATCGAGAAATGCATAATAGGCACGGATGAAGGCATTGTGAGCCCAGATCTTACCTACTTTTGAATGTCCATCTTTAAAATTGGATAAATCGAACGGTAATCTACCGATCAATTGGACGACGGAAATCCTCGTGGAAACAATTCCGTGCATGAGCATCAAGCCCTTAACGGCAACAATCCAACTGCGCGTCTTCTGAAGACGGGAAGAGATACAACGGACGGCGGGCTTGACATGAACGTCGGAGAGGCGGAGCCATGAAAGAACGCGATGGAAATTCTTGTAATCGATTCTGAGTTCGTCGTGATTTGTGGCTTTAATCACGGAGGCTTCAATGTCGGGATTCCGGAGTGTTGTCGGTCTTGATATGCTCGTAATCCAGAGGCTGTTCTGATCTTTCAACGCGCCGGAAGCCCTTTTCCATAGCCTCATTATCAATCAAATTTCCTTATCAACGTTTTCAAGAAGATCCGCCGGATTTTATTTTGAGTTTAATTCTTTTCAACCTTTTTCTAATTTTGGGCAACGATGATGCAGGGGAAGAAGAAGAAGAAGAAGAAGATCACTGTAGTCGGATGTTTGAACAAGTTTTACGCTTCTTTTTTCTGGACATGGTGATGGCGATGGAGATGGAGATGGTGATGATGGATGGAATCAACAGAATATATATGACTAATGGATCTCCATACACACCGCACCATTGCCGCCCAAAAACGCCTTATACATACATATACATTTATATGTATGTATTCATTCATTCATTCGCTTATATATCTCTTATTCTGCTTCCATTCTTTCTTTATAATCCAATTGTCTGAAATTTCTATAATTAACAAACCATACTTATCCATTCATTCAAAATCTTAACTTAATATCTCTATTTATTATTTATTTTCCTTTTTTTAAATTTTTTTTTATTTTCCACTTTGTTATTATTATTATTATTATTTTCTAATTGGTAAGATTTTCGAGAAAGTTTAGCATTTAATGACAATTTTTTTAATAATAATAATAAGGATCAATTTAATAATTTTTCTTTTTTAAAAGAAATACATCCGTGTAAATATATACTTAAACCAAGTGGAAGGAGTTTGATAAAATCTCAAGTTTGAACCTTGTCTATGGAGGGACATGTGTCATGTAGAAAGAAATGTCCCCCAATAAGGAGGTCCGACTCGACTTGACTCTGGTTTTAGAGAGAGCTTCCCCCAATAAAGAAACTTTGTCTATGGAGAGATAAGTGTAGAGAGAGCTTCTCTCAATAAGGGGTTCGATGCGGCTCGATTCCAATTTTAGTGAGAGCTTCCTCCTAATAAGGGGTGTTTTGGAGAGACATGTGCAGGGAGAACTTCTCCCCAAAAGAGAGATCCGTCACTGACTTTGATTTTAGGAAGAGCTTTCCCTCAATTAGGGAATTTAGCACAACTCAATTCCAAAGTTGTGAGTCATATTAAAAACATGAATAAATTATATATATATATATATATATATATATATATATATATGCCAATTATATTCAAATATCAATCAAAACATTGTATCTAAATGCATGTTGGACATTATATATCTTTAATTTGTAAGATTTCATTAATTAGAATTAGAATTAATTACTTGTTAATTGTTTTGTAAACTACGAGGAAAGAAGGAAAAAACACATGCAACGCAACACAAGTGGTTGTTTTTCTTTTATGTAAGACGAGAAAGAAAGCAAAGAAAAAGGTAAAGGGTGGTGTCTTGCAGGTCTCTTTCGGCTGTAATCACGCCTGTTTTGCACCGGCGAGAGAGACTGCCGCAAATCCAAGAAAAGCAGCAGATTTATTATCATCTGCTTTTTCTATTTGTCAACCTTCTACTAATTAAACGACAACATTGCATCTAATTCTTATGATTTAGAATGATTATTAAGTAGTAATTATATATATATATATATATATATATATATATATATATATATATATTGGAATTGATTCTAGAGAGTAATCATATGGTCCCTTCAACCCCAAAAAAGAATCTCCATGCATGTCGGTCTCCTTTGAAAGACAAATTCAATATTCCAATCAAATCTATGTCTATTGATGTAACAAAGAAAATATGAAAAGACTTTTTAACCCCTATACCAACAACTTGTACAAAAATAGTAAGTTTGTCTCTCTTGGGAAAATTAAGAACATTTTGCATTTTTAAATAAACCAACTTGGGTTCTATTTTTCATTTTTCAAACAAAAAATTTGTTTGTTGGTTCACCAAGTAGTTGAGGAAAAGGAAACAAAAACCGTCTTCTTTTCTTTCCATAAATAGTAAACTGTTTTACATCTTTTTAACCCGAATTTTTAATATGAAAGATAATATTATTAAGAGAATAGATTTAATTGTCTCTTTATCAGCTTAAATTTTTATAATACATGATAATCTATTACTCTTTAACGTAGTATCATAACGAGAATTTGAATCTTAGTTATTGTCCCCATTTATTTGATTTGTGTTGTTCGGTCTTCTTTATTAAAATTGTCATTGGCCTTTGTTGTGTATGTTGGGCCTTCTTCGTAAAATTTGTCATGGATCCATATGTGAAAGATTAACCTCTTTCTATTAGTTTAAACTTTTGAAGCAAATGACAATTTATCACTTTTTAACAAATATATATCTATCACTTCTAAGTTTGATTCACCTTAGAAATAACTTTATATCGTATTTTTAGTCATGTGCTATATAATCTTGAAAGTCTCCAATCAAAATTTTCTCTCAAATAATCAATTAGAATACCATACTACCAAATAGAAAAACGAGATAGACGTTAGTGAGGATGGATGTAATTGGACATTAAAATTTCCCATAGTTTAGTCTCGATGTTCACCTATCCCAAATCTTTAAAAGGTGAAAAATATAGGGTACCCTTAAAGATAAAGAAAGGAAAGATATATATATATATCTTTAGGGGTACCCTATATTTTGAATTATATATATATTTAGGGGTACCCTATATATATTATTTTGAATTATATAAAAAAGAAGTTAGTGGAACAAATGGTATCTTTTCCTTGTCATTCACTGTCAAAAAAGATCCCAATTGGGGTGGGCTGGGTTGGGGGGGGGGGGGGGGTCAAGCCATTTCCCTCTCATGCACATAACTCAATAAAGTTGAAGAATGCATACTTGTTGTCATGATTACTTGTCATTATTAGCCTTGAAATTTAGAAGGTTTGCCCCCAAGTACTATTTCCTTTTTTTTTTTTTTTTATTTTTTTTTAAAAAAAATTATATTTCAAACTCAGACTCTATACAATTAGAAAATGCATAATAAATATTATATAAAGATAAATACCATGTGAGAGTAGTTAAGGTTACGACTTCTTCCGTGCAAAAGTTAGATTTGTACATACAACTTAAGTTGAATTTGAATTAATTGAAACAATAACTTCGAATACTAGATAGTTAACCGATATATATATTATATATAAATTGCATTTCATGAGAAGTGCATTACAATATTTATGAGAGGTATCACCTCATAAAATCATCCATTATTTTGTCAAATTGTGACACAAAATCTAGTTAGGATGTGTTACATTATTGTTAGTTCATGAAGTATCGAACCGGCCGGTCCAAGTCAAGTTTAAAAAACACCATGCAAGGCCGCCTGTTTTCTTCTTCTTGCTTTGCTCGTTTACACTCTTCTCTCTCTTATGTTCGTTCTTTCCTAGCGCTCTCTCTCTCTCTCTCTCTCTCTCTCTCATTATATATATATATATATATATATTTATAGTAAATCATTTCTCATTTTTTGCAGTGCTCCTGAATAATATATATATATATATATATTCAAGGACATGATAGACAGAGAACATCAGGGCTTGCAGAAGAAACAGGGAAAAATCTGATTAAAATTGAAGAAGATATATATATATATATAAATATATATTATATATGGATCTGGATATCCATAGAAATGGAGTAGAGATGAAATTAGTGGAGTTCTGGCCAGTAGAACATCCTGTTGAGCCTATGGAAGAAGATCGACCAATTGAATGCCCTAAAATTCCACAAACTTCTGCCATCAATGTAAGTAAGCTCTTCTCCTTCATTTATTTCCCCCACCCCCTTTTCTTCTTCCCTACTTTAGAAGCTCCACAATTATCAAAATTTTGTAATGCGTTAATATATACATACATACATATATAATATATTTTTTGAAGTCCTAAGATCTCTTTCGAATATGAAAGCATTTTAAAATTAGTGTTTCTATGTATATACGTACATAATTTAAATCAAATATGAATTAATTAGAGTCAAATAAAACAATATTTAAACATGGCACAAAGTGGCTCCTTACAATAAGTAGGGAGTTCTGACAGTT
Source organism: Cynanchum wilfordii (assembly GCA_025388415.1). Classification (NCBI taxonomy): domain Eukaryota; kingdom Viridiplantae; phylum Streptophyta; class Magnoliopsida; order Gentianales; family Apocynaceae; genus Cynanchum; species Cynanchum wilfordii. Next base: position 2,022,317 of record JAHSUH010003438.1, read on the forward strand.
ATATATGTGAGTAGGGTTTGAATCTAACTTCACCTAAGTCAGAAGATCTTCTTACTAGCTCATCAGTATTTTGGAATTCTTCACTTTTCTCTTTTGTATATATAACCAAGCCAATATTATGTCAGTTCAAATGAGAGAAAAAGTAATAATTTAGTTGATTTGACTTTTTTAAGTGCTTCATTGACTTGTCATCTCAAACGAGACGTCTTGAGTTTGACAGGTTTATATCGATTTTCTAAAGAAAATATACAATTTTTTTTTATATTGTTTTTAATTACTCAATTATAAGAAAAATAAATGTAATAAAAAGAGAAGTGAAAAATGCAATTTAATATGTGCAAAAAAAAAAAAAAATTGATATAAATTTTAATTTATTTTACTTTGCAAAATTGTTTGTAGGATGAAAATTCATACGATGAAGAAGAATCTTGCGAGATAAAGAGGAGAAAAGAAAATTTTCTAGCAGTAATTGACGAAAAAGATTTGGTATCGTCGTCGGGTCGGAAATCTCCCCGGCGGGTCATCCGGAAGAGACCTCATAATCACACTGAAATGGCCAACGATTCCACCACCATCACCACCACCACGACGGCCGCCGTCGCCATCGCCGCCACTGCAACTGCCACCTTCTACAAAATTTCTCCTCTATGCCCTTTTCCACCCTCATATAATAATAATCATAAGTTTGGGTAGCATTCTTTTTCCCTTTTTCTCCTTTTTGTGATATTTTAGTTATTATTACAATGTCAGACAATTTATATTATAATTAGGTAATGTGTATAAGAATATATGTTACTTAACTATTTTGTATATATATTTTTTACTTACTTCCTTTTCCAAAATTAGATTTAGATCATAAATGACTTCACATTTTCAATAAAGTGTTATAGTATTAGAAGTCTATTTTCATAAATCTTTTTCAAATTAATCGACAAGAACGATACTGAATTACCAAAAAGAAAAATCAAAATTTCAAAATAAAGTAGGCTCCACAAATTGCACATACATCAAAAGGGAGATTTAAGTGGCCGGGATTTCCAATTATCACTTCTTACTCTCTGTTACACTAATACAAATATATTAATGTGTATTTAAACTAATTTACATCCGGAATAATTCTGTTCGAGTCGATTTGTCTCCAAATTTTAAACATTACATACATAAATTGAAGTTCGAACCCTTTCCCTAGTTATCACCTTATTTAAAAACTCTTTACCACTCATCTCATCTACATATATATATATATATATATATATATATATATATATATATATATATTGGTATTGATGTCGGGAAAGGAGAGCCATGGTCATCTAAACAAGATCAAACACTTTTGTCCCAAATAACTTTCCTTTATGTTAATGTGATATGGTAAAACTATATGACTTAACAATTCTCTTGATTTTGAAAGCATTTATAGGAGAGAATTCTTCTAAAAACTCAACTAGTGTACACTACTTTCTTACACACAGTTCATTCAGCAAGAGAAATACCTAGAGCAACACCCATGCCCATCATCAACGATAATAACTGAATCGTCGTACTTTTCAACGACGTGCTGCTACCTGTCGTATTCATCTCTGCTAAAACCCCAGCAACTGCAATGTAGATGAATCCACCTGCTGTGAATCCCTGTTGAAGTACGATTAAAGGAATTGTTTAAAAATGGTGAGAGCAGCTGGTACTGTTTGTTATAACTCATCAAAAACTCAAAACAGAGAAGAACTGGATGAATGAAGTTGTTCTCACCTCTATCAAAGAGGACTGTCCTGGATCTTGACCCATCACAAGAGCCTACACAGAGAAACAGTGAGCATATTATCTTCTTAGTTGTTTTGGTAAGAATCTTTGTCATCAAAACTGAGTAAATTCATGAGTTTCAGAAAACTTGTATGGAAAAGTAAGGAAAAATTATTTTAGAAATTGTGCTAGATTGATATCTACTCTAAAACTTAAAACTTAAGTAGATAGAGATAGAGAGTGGTTGAATTTAACCATGTTAACACACTCCATGTATAGACCGATCACAAATTGTTATAACAAGATCTAATACGTGATCAATATTCAACAAATGGAGTAAAGACATAGAGTCCAATCTAGGACCTTTTGCTCTAATACCATGATCAAAAAGATTAAACTGATAGAGAGGGGTTAAATTTAACTACTTAATAGAAATGCTTCAATTGGAACTAAAGAAAATGCATACCAATGCAGTTCCTGCTAGAGCTACCAGTGCTGAAAGGAAGTTAAAGAAGAGGGCCTTTGAGACAGTGAAACCGGATCTCACCAATATGCCAAAGTCGCCTATCTGTATAATATACATCCCAAAACATACAGAGCATATCTTAGATTAGGGAGGCATTGAAGATGTACAAATGCATACTGATCCTTATTTCATCCATGTTTAGAATAGCATGTCTATGTTCAATAAATGACTTTTATATAATAGAAAAGCTAGATAACTTCACACTCAATGGGCAGATATGGAAAACAAAATGATGATTCGTTCATGAGAAAATTGTTGCAATGTTTACAATAAGTGTTCCTGGACACGGAGACTTATGTAGGTAAGTCTTGGGAATTATGTCTACCATCAATTCGCTTGTGTCATTTGTTTCCAATCCCAATGAACAATTAAGACAGACAAACTTTTCCATGCTGTTCTTTCTTTCTAAGCTTTATATTAGAACACTACTCAATTCTTGGAAATTCCCTGAATTCATGGGCTAGATGGTGTTTCTCAAAAGGCTTCTTGATATCAAATTTTGGTGCTTCCGGGAAAGTATCACTTGCTTCAAGACCTCCTGTTACATTCAGTGTAGCCTCTCAAAGTTAATCAGAAGGGGAATGTAATGGAAGTCATGGGGGAAATGTCCTTGTTGAACTCATTGCAATAAGCAGTGATGCACATTAGAGCTCCATTGGTTTCTCCATCCTAAACTAAACCATCATCACCTATGCTGTCATGTATTCTTTTTATAGAAAACTAAGCCATGCCACCACTTCCACATTGATTTTTTGAACCCTGCACTTTCTTACTTCATCTATACTCTTTTTTTTATCTTCAGATCACTATTTGCGATGTGTGTTAATCCACCTCTTTGGGGATTGACAACACTATACTGCTCCCTCTGTGCCATTATATTTCATTCTTTATACACTGAACCCCTTTGATTTTATTTATGTCCATCAACTAACTCACTCAATGAACTGCCTGCTGCTTTTATTCCTATTCAGTTGTGTGGTGCAGGACCAGAAAACAGGGAAATGGATTGGTAGTCAGTGAGAATCTCAAGTTTCATGTGCTCACTTTACATGGACAACTAAAACAAGTATCTAGTAAGGGGGCTTAACATGGACCACTAAACTGCGGTTAAATTGATAAATAGACAATAGTGTTCCATGGATGCAACAAAAGAATAATTTATTTCCAACACAGATAAAATATAGAAAGTCAGACCTCTTGTGGGAGTTCATGAGCAAGAAGAAACAGTGTTCTTGACCACCCTCCAACTGACCCATAGAGTAGGAAAGCACTACCCAAAGCCATCCCATCAGTAAAATTATGCTGCAAAATGATAAAAAATTATAGGTGGGGATGAAAGTCAAAGTCTACAAACTGTTTACAATGTAATAAATATTTTTGAAAACAGAAGGAAAAGAAAAAGTAAAGGAAGGAAAGCATACCACACCATCAGAGAAAAGGTTAAGATAACCAAACACAAGACTTGATGAAGATTTAGCAGGTTCTTTTTCAGTAGACTCAATAGTAGCAACAGAGGCATTAGCAGTGGTTACATCAGCTTTATATTCAGGACCACCAGTATTTCTCTACAATAGGAAGTAGGAAGGAATATTAAAAAAAACATAATTTGTGTCGTTATGATGTTATATTCAACTTTATATACAGGAAATGCGAAAAATATGTTTCATCTGATACTTTTGACACAATTAATGGGATAGGTGTCCTTGCAAGGATACAGAAGGCTCATAGTAGGAAGAATAAGGGAATGCAAAAGCATTGCCAGCCATGATACAGTTGCAGCGCAGACAAGGATTTACTTGTGGGATTTCAACAAGGAAATGTAGACTCTACTTCACCTACCTTTCGAAGAACAACATTTTCAGTTTTTCTCTCTCCATTAACAGCATCCATAGATGCTCCATCCACCATATTTTCTCCAGATGATATGCTATCCTTTGTCTGCCATCCTTTGTCATTGTTAGGATGCTCCTGTTCATTTTTATTAGAAACATCATCATCATTCAACTTTTTATTCTGCTTATGATGATGATGGTGATGGTGATGACCATGACTCCATGAACCAATTCCACCAGATGAATCTTCAACATACCTAACAAGTTTCTCAACGAGAAGAAACAGAATAATTCCAGCTGCAATAGAAAACATTAATTATAGGTTTTAGTTACTGCTATTGGCAAACGATATCTTGATCTTAAAGTAAGAACCAAACAAGGGAAGTCCATTGGGCAGGATGGGATGATTGCAAAATGAACAATTTTTAGGATTTCTGCTATTTGCCTGAGCAACAGAGTTCTTTTGGTCATGAGAAAAGTTATGCACTATCTATCAGAAAGCCAGCATGCAATCTACTAAGAATATGATAGAGAAGTCGTTCCAGTTATTCACATCAGTATCATCTGATTCCTAAGCAGTCTATCTCAAGGTCTAGGAAGAAAAGTATCTTTTGGATCAAAAATTGTAACTTGAATATGGGTTGAGAAAAAGCATATCATGCAGAATCTAGAATAGGCAAAACTTTAGTTATTGAAGGAACTGCTTTGTCAATTAGTGCCTGTTATTACTGCAAACTCTTACCAAACTGTCAATCTTTCCAGTTATTCACATCAGTATCATCTGATTCCTAAGTAGTTTATCTCAAGCAAGGTTAAGGAAGAAAAGTATCTTTTGGATCAACTCCTTTCTATAAGCTTCAGCCCACACATGAGAGAGTGTGTTAAGTGATTAAATTTTACCCCTCTATTAGCTTAGATTTTTAGAATAGATGGCAATATAACATGATTTTGAGTTTGACTTTTGTCTTTCCCCCATTTATTGATTATTGTTCATGGGTTGGACCTCTTTTTGATAATTTATTTTCGGCCCACGTGTACATGAAGAGGTGTGTTAAGTGATCAATTTATGCTTTTAAAGCTGGTGAAAATTTAACAGATTTGTTTTATGCAGAGGAGGGGAGGTTAAAATATGCATACAACACATAATTAAAAGCATGTATAGGTTTCATGTCCAGGAATGCTTTGCTTACCCAAAATGGATAGCCCAATAGAAAGATCCTTCAGTGAGTGCCCATGTGATGGCATATGTCCATCATCAGAATGACTATGATAATGAGCATGATCTGCATTATGATCATGTGAATGGGAGTGTTCACCACCTGCAAATGATAACATGCTCATCGAACAATTAAAATCAGCAATTATTAAAAAGAATGCACATTTTCAAAATAGAGAAGCTTCAAAAGATGGAGTTCCAACTAGCATTAGTACATAAACACCCCAAGAAGGAAGATGAAGAGTCAATGGGACAGTACAGGAGCCCAACTAAAACACCACCTTAGCTTGCAAATATAGTACTCATTTGTTCCTTCCTTAATCACTTGCATGGAATTTTTTTTTTTTTTTTTTTTTTTTTTTGAAAAATACTAACTTTGAAGAATTATGTCATTAAGGAAAACTGATTAATCTCATAAAAGGTGAACTATACTATATGAGGACAAGGTGATAAGAAGATTATAAAGAATGATAATGAAAATCTCATATACATAACCTCTCCATGACATGCAGGTAAGTTCCTGTAAAATATTTTGCACCCATTCTTTTTCACATTTTGTGATACTTAAAAATAATTAGCACTTCAGAGGAGTAAAATGCTACCCTCTAAAGCAACTAGTCAAGGAATTCACGAATTTATCTAACTGACTCTTTGCCATTTACAGACATTAAAGGTGATGGAAACAGTAAAGTTATTTGCATAAAGCTAACAAGTATGTCTACAATTAGATGCTCATAGTAAGTTATGATAAGACTAAAATTATTAAATATGGGTAAGATAAGAATCAGAAATCGTTGGTTGATGGTTGGTGCAATAAAAAATGTAAACAGCCAAATATTTTAAACCAATACAAAAAGGCCAAAAGGCCATCTTTCTTGAAACATAGGGAGTATGGCATTCAGTTAAGCTCATCTATACTTCAATTATACGGAGTACTTAACTTCCAAAAAACCTATACCAGTAATAATAAAAAATATTCAAAGTCAAATATCACAAAATAGTAAAAAATTCACAAGAATATATGGTAAGTATGTTTTCTCAGTATCTGTTAATAAGTTACCATACATGAAAGGTATTTCACTTTTGAGTGATTCACGATACAGGGGAAAAATACTCAAAAACTAGATGCAAAATATGTATATACACAGACAGAAGTTAAAATACCAAAAGGCCTGTTTTCATACCAAAAGCATGAGGTAATTGGTGAAGAAAAGCATCGCCTAGCATGGCTCCTGCCTGCAGGCATCGAAGTATAAAATACTTAAGAACAACTTATGTAATTGAGCAATTAAAGCAAATAAAAACAAAAAGAAAAATATTATTTCAAAATCAATTGGTCTACAATCTCTTTGAAAACTTTAGACACATTAAATCCTTATCTTTTTTTATATAAATAACATACAAGAGATATGATGAGGACAAAAAAGACAAGAATTGGTCTCAGTGGCTCAATAGAATAGTAAGATGAATGCAGAAAGTAGTCTGCAGTTACCTAAAGCAAGACAGAATTTGAATAAGAAAGACGAAATGGAAAATGAGATATTTCTACATAGACTATCTAGTAAATCCTCAAAGGAAATGGAAGTAAACTAGAGCATCTTAATATTCAGAGAACTAAATTACAAAAGAAAAGATATATACATCTGAGTGTTTATAAGGCTTTGACTATAACAGCACAAAATAAAGGTAGCAAGAGCCTAAAGAATCATACCCCAAACAAGGCCAATGAATCAACAACCACCTTTGATGGCTTTCCTTGTACTGCAAACAGCAAAGATATTTGTTACGCAAGAAGCATCTAACAAGAGAAGATAGCCATAATAAAGCAACAAATTGACATAAGCTACTTACTGAATATTATAGGCAAAATAATTAGACAAATAAGCGAAGCCAAGCTCACCAATAGCGAACAGCCCATTGCATGAATCCAAAGCCCTGTCAATTCAACCCAAAGGAGAAAAGGCCTTGATTAGGGAGATTCCCGTAAAACAATGAAACAACAAGTTCAGGCTCTCTTGATTTGGGGGAAACTCTATACTATAACCATCATTGTGGAAGAAAAGAAACCACTCTATACTAAAGTTCCGAAACTTTAATGGTAAAACTCAAAATGTGATATGTTCATAATAAGGTGTTGCACTTCTCAAGCCTGTTGCAACTTCAAGAATATAAATACATATATAGCTGAGGGCTCTGAAAGTAGTAATGACAAAATAAAGTGTACTTGTTTGTTAATGTCCAAATCTAAAGTCTCCCCACCACCTCTATCTCATTGACATAGGAACTCCAACCAAGCATAATACTCCATTTTTTCCCTTTTTTCTTACTTATGCTGCTTTGTACTTTTCCATTCCCTATAAATAGTAATTTATAGTGAAAGACTAAATCACCCTTTTAAAAAATCTAGGGATTAAGTAGGACATGAGAGGAAAAAAGACAATAAATGATATATTGATTTACTAAAAATAATATAGGTAATAATTGTTATAAGTAGAGAACAAAAAAAAGCCAGGAGTATAATGCACAACAAAAGTTCTAGCATGCATTCTTTTGAGGAATGAGCCAAAGAATAAAACTTGAAACCCTTCATTTATGAACTTCATCAATTTATGCTTGTGTAAACTAGCAACTTTATCCCCCATCCACTTTTACATAAATAGTCAACAGATATTTCCCACAGAAAGCATTAAGTATACAGACAAACCATTCACCTAAATGGATTTACAAGACATCGTTTCATCTAGATTAAAGGAAAAAGGATCTCATATAAGTGCCCCAGATCATATTTCCAGAAAGTCATCTTTCAAATTTTGTATTTGAACCATCCAATGTATTTCACCATTCCAAAAATAGAAAATTGACAGGCAATCATCAAGAAAGGAAAAAATCTAATACAATTCATTGTTTTTGAAAGATAATAAAACATAATATAAAAAAAAAAAAAAAATTATAATAATAATCAAATAGTCCCCTTAAATTCCAAATACAAATTCTCTGCTAGCACAATCTGAGACTGTCAATGATTCCAGCTGATGCAAAAACCTATCTCTCCTAAAGATCTCCAAGGAACCATATTCTACATTTTCTTCAAGAAATCTCAAGCTTATTATTTTATTACAAGATGTACAAATAGATACACTTCCTAGTAGTAAAAAACCTATATGAGCAACCAACAAACTATAAAATGTACAAATTTATTAACCTAAACCCAGAACCCAAGTCTAAGGAAATTTACCAATGCCAGTTAGCTCCGCATCTCCAGCAGCACCATGATCGTGATAATGGTCATACTTGTGATGGTGATGGTGATGCTCATCTCCAAGTCCATACAACTTCAAATCCTCCTCTTCCGCCAATTCCTCCGGCAACATCACTTTCTGCTTCTCTAACCCAACATGACCCACATGGTGATGGTGATAGTGATGGTGGGAATGGTCATCCAATGCGTGACCACAGGAATCTCCATGGGCTGCCGCAACAGCCAATCCAGAAACCATCAAAACAGAAATTAGTAGTACTACTACTCCAATTCTTCCAGTTTCCTCATCATTCCCAACTCCCATTCTCGAATTTTCTTGCTTCGATTTCTCCGAGAACTGAAAAGGGCTGAGAAAGTGGGATTTTGGAGAGAAAGTGGAGAAGGGAAACCTTCGAATGAAAAGGGAGGAAAAAAAAAAAAAAAAAAAATTGAAATTGAAAAAATTCAAGAACGTGTTTTGGAAATGAGATTTTATCAAGAACGGTTCTTGCAAGTACCTTCGATAGTTATGACACAAACGGCAATGAAAAAAAGAATTATTATTCCAATTATGATTCCAAACGTTAGAACATCCATTTTCTTTTTCCTTTTTTTTTTTTTTTTTCTAATATATTTATAATTATTCCTCTATTTTGCACCAAAACTTAGAAGAGAAAAAAATTAAATTAAATTAAATTAAAAAGATAAAATTTTGAAGCTAATTTGGAAATCTTGATTTTGTATATTTTTTTGCAGTGGAGAAGAGTGAGTGAGAGAGAAAGTTTGGGGGGGACTGTGGAAAAGGTTTTGGGTAGTTGGTGTGAACTGATTTGATTATGATAAGAACCAAGAAGAAAGGGAAAATGTCATGATTTTTTTTTGTTTTTATTTTCTTTTCTTCCAATTATTATTATTATTTTTTTTACTTATTTTGTTTTATTGGTATTTGTCATTTAAAAATTACATCATTCTTATTTTTATTTTTTTTTTGGTCAAAAATTTAGAAATGATTTACACTATTAAAAATGCAAAATAAAAAAATATATAGATTAGCGAAGAATTAAAAAAAAAAATAATTAAATCATTGAATTTTTCTAGTATTTATTAGAATAAAAGTGTTATATGCCTATAAATTTTCATATATAAAATATTGAATTCAAGTTATTTATCTATGCAAGTGTTTAATTAAATACTGATAACTATACCTTTACTTGATAAATCAAGTGAAAAATATATATATATATATATATATATATATATAGGTGTGTGTGTGTGTGTGTGTGTGTGTGTGTATTTACAGGAATATGTATATATGATTATTATTATTATTATTATTACTGAAGCTTTATTTTTCAGTAGGGTTTTTAAGTTACGGATTTCCAGTAAACTATCTTAGTTATACATGCATTTGATATTTTGAATATTTTGAGAAAATTAGGTCACTTGGTTCATTACACATATATGATTGCGAAAAAATTCGAACAATAAAAAATATTTGATGATGTTAATGGATTTAGTTATTGCTGTCTGACAATAGCATGTAAAAAACCAAGTAATATGTGCATAACACTTGTGTCAAATTACAAGACAATGTCCCACCAATACTTTTGGTCAAATTGCTCCTTACACAAAGTTTGTAAAGAAAACTTCTCTCCAATAGGGCACGGATCGATTGCATATTGGTTGAATTTCAAAATGACTACTGACCACTAAAAGGTTAACCAAAAAAAAAAAAAATCAGAATATTCAATATAGAAGATAGAAACAGAAGAATTGAGGTTGGAATAAAAAGCTGAGTTGTGTAACATTAATAGAATTGGAGGCTGAAATGGAGAGCAATTTTAGAGTGGCACCCTATAGAAATTTGATATTGTTAAAACATTTTACTTGAACAATCATATCTGTTCAGATACAAGGGAATGAAACACCAAACCTGGATAAATTATGTAACTACAGACAATAATATAACATTGGTCCAGCTACCCTCTTTTGTGATCCTTTGACATTTACCTAATATAATGATTTTGAATGATACTAGTGTACCTAAAATTCAACAAAACTGGTTGGGTGGAATACCCACATACATCTCTAGTTAGAATAGCAAAACTCAGATTCCACCCCATCTCTCAAATCTCATATATTATAATAGTTGTGATACAGAACTAATGGTGTGCTTATCTTGTTTCCAAGAAAAAATTGAGACTTGCCTGTATATTTGTCCTATGTGAAGCTGGCTCCCCCGTAGACATGCCAGCTCTATGATGACAAAAGTAGAAACCTCACTCAGGTAGCAATTCTCTTTGAATTTGCTTTTCCCCCAGATTTAGATTTACTAATCTGCTGTTTGTTTCCTTTATTCGTATGGTTGTCTGCCTTCTCATGGGGATTGACATCCTTAAATTTGATTGGCTTTATGATGACACCAGATTTCTTCACCACCTGAAAAATTTAGCACATATTTCAGCAAAATTTACTAGTATTGCATAGCCAGTAAAGATATACACAACCAAAGATAAGTATTTTCATGGTAGATTTGCTCTTGATACGCAATGCAACAAATGTGATCAATCAAACAATCTTCATAAAGAAAATTAACTCCAAGGTTCTAGGACTCACTTCTGGGCGATTCAGAGCTCCAATAGCTGTGGCTGGGTTAAATTCTGGCCCAATAGGCATGCGAATACTCTGTTCAAAAACTTCTTTGGACGTGTAAGGATAAGGCAATGTCTTTGTATGAAGTTTCTCGGCCTGTAAATAACCAAATTGAACAAATTTGTAAAGGTGGAGAATGTAAATTAGACATGAAACGTGAGAAAAACTTTCTGCATTTGATAAGAATTAATATTCTAATTGCAAATTATGAAAAGTTTAAAATGATGCACTGAGTATTGTAAGAGGTACAACATTTGATGGTCTTTCCATCACCTTCACAGAAATGAAGGACAAGAATTGTTATACCAGCCTATTGTCATCGTAGCATTGGACTTCAATAAGCTTAAAAGAAAATAAAAGACTGACCTTCTTATCCAACTTTTCAGATATAATAACGTGATTCAGGCGTGCATCTTTTCTCTTTTTAATAGCTTCTTCCCGTTTCTTTTTTGCATTCTCATGCTCTTTAACCATCCAAGAAGGCAACCCTTTCTTTTTCTGTATATGAGTCCACTGACCCCAACCAGGAATTAAAACGGGTTTTTCTGGTTCAGGATTTTCCTCATTCAAAATCTCTTCTTTGTCCTTCTGAAATTCTTCCCCAACATCATCACCCGCAAAAGCACGACGTATGAGTTCTTCCTGGGCAGGCAATTCATAAGTGGACTTGGGCCCAGAAGACAAAATACCATCCACCATTTCTCCTCCACTATCAGTGTCACTGTCAACACTTGCATCCTTCACATAACACAAAACACAAATAAAAAAAATAAATAAAGAAAAAAAGAGTGAAGTAGAAAAATAACATGTGGAAATGGGAAGCACCTCTATAACCTCATCATGCAGTGTCGACTCACTCTTTTTTGCAGGCATAATCACTTTGTCATCCTCAACCCCTCCATTTTCCTTATTGATACTTGACAAATTTTTCTTCTGTTGATAGATAGTATAGTATTCAGTAAAATCCAATGCAGAATCATTAGGAATCAGAAAACAGAGAAAAGGCAAATTTTAAAACTAACTTTTTTCCGTGAGTTTGATGCACAAATGGCAACTTCATATGAGGTTTTAGGCCCTGGATCTCTAGCAATATCCTCAAAACTCTGGAATAGAGGATCATGAAGAATATTGGACCCTTCTCTTAGACAATCAAGGTTAACAGTGGCATCAATTTGAGAATTTTTTCTTTGATCCTCATCTTCCAGACCTTCCTTGGCCTCCAGGTCTTCTTCACTGTCACTATTACCATAATAATTATCTGACTTGACCTCATTCCTAGACTCTACAGCTTGCGTCTTAAAAGAACCAAAAACCATCCTTCCACTTGAAATTTTGTTGTCTTTACTTTCTTCATCGTTCTTATCTTCCAGCTGGTTAAGCGAAAGCTCATAATCTTGAAGAGCAAGCTTTGCTTCTTCATCAGCCGCCTCTTTCCTCTTTTTCAATCCACGGACCTACCAGAACATAAGCAGGAAGAAAAAGATAAATAAATGTCATCAGCAGCCAGGAAATTTGATTTAAAGCATATAATGGCAAGAAATATAAGAAGGTCAGGCGAGATTTACCATGAAAGGCAATGAAAGAACTCCTGACTTGGGCATCTCTTCATCCCCTTCTAGCACTTCAAGTGTCTTCTCTTTTGCTTTCCTTAACAATGTTGACCGACCATCTTGGTCCGAGTCTGCTGACGATTCACCAGAGTCATCCTCATCACTGCTTTCATCACTGCTCTCCTTCATTGAATTAATTTTTCTGGTCAAGCGAGCATGTTCCTGAAGTTGTTCAGAAATAGCAGTTCTGGTCCCTTCATCTTGGGCATCCAATCCACGCTTAAGGATGCGCTTTGCCCACTTGCTAGAGTTTTTATGCTTCAAGGTTAGACGTTCCTGTATGAGATCACAAGCAGAAATAAATCAAGTCGCAATGCTCATTACTCTAAACCAAATAATTTTACATTTAAGTTTCATGCTGTCAGACAAAAAGACATCTACAATAACCTCTGCTCTCTTAAATTCTTGTTTCATGGCAAATTCTTTATCAGCTTCAGGATCCATTTCCATTGCAGCAGCAGTGCCTTTAAGTCGGTCTTTCTTTAGCAAACGGTGATATGTTTTTGACTTAATCTTTTTTATACGTTTTGCCTTCATTTCATGGTGGAAAAGGAGATTACGCATTTTTGCGAGCTGATCCTGTCGTTCCTTAACTTCTTCGATAGATACCTTCCATCAAAAATATGCAAGAAACAGTCAAAGTAGTGCCATTAGACATTCCTTTATATTATGGTGACACAAACTTAATCATTACTGAAACATGTCATTTCAGGTGGATCATTGTGATAAACCTGAATTTTGATTGAACATAGTATAAAATTTGCCATACCTTGTTAAGTTCAAGAAGTTTTGCACCGTCTCTTCTGTGTGCTTCAACAATATCACTATCATTAACCAAAGACGCAATTTTCTTCTCAAAATCAGTCCTCGGCTGAAACTCAGAAGCTATTGCTCCAACAGTAGAGAATCCCACATCTGTGTCTTCATCAAAGTAAATAGTAGGTGCTTCTCTATTCCTCTTGACCAAAGGTTCCCACTTTGTAATATCATTTTTCATAAACTCATGAGCTGCCTGTCTCTCCAACCTTTCTTGATCTGGCCTTGGAAGAGGTGCATAAAGGGACTTGGCATTTCTCTCCACTCGATCCATATTCTTTCTAAGTTTGCTAAAGCCACTTTGACCATGGAGTGGATCCAACAGATCTTGAACACTAATTTGGTTGACACCCTCTAGAATATCACGACTGGGATTATACTCAGACTCTGGATATGCCTCAGATATGACAGTTTCATTTTGCCTCCTCTTGCCTAGCAGTTAAGGATTTTCAGTTTTCTTCAAAAATCACAATGAAATAGGAAAAAAAATAACAAAATATCTACTAAATCATATCAGCTTGTCACTAATCATAAGAAAAGCAAATTTATTTTTAAAACTCCAAAAGAGAATTTCATAATCTCTGCTAATGACAAGAAATATATTAACCAGGATGTGACCTTAAAAAAAAAACCATAAATCATTCTCCTCAATACTAAACATATTTCAATACTATCAGAAACAAATTACCTCCAAAAACATTATCATCCAAATTCCTTCCACCATCTTCATCCTTAGCATTGTCCTCCTCTTCAATGTCCTCATCTGATTCTATCACATCATCAGCACTTTCCTAAACAATTAAAACACAAGAATTAGACAAATGAGAACAACACCAATATTATAGCTTTTCTTTTTTTCTTTTTTTTTTTTTTTATTATTCTTTCCCAAAAAATTATCACCAGCTTAAATCAAATTTCATCTACCCAACTTCTTAACGTAAGCTATGATATTCAGAACTCAGCTAAGTTTTAATATGCTAAATTAATATTTACCATTCCGCTTCCCAAATCAATTCACTCAAAAACCTAATTCATAAATATTCATAGCATCAGCTACAGAAAACCAATTAAGAAAAAATAAAATAAAATCCCAGACCTCAATTTCGTCAGGAATCTGATATTCGTAATTCTCAACAGGATCGAACCGTCTGTTCTTTTTCTTCTCCTCCTCCGCAACGGTTTCTTCGTACTCGTAGAAATCATCTCCAGCAGCATCCCCGGAATCAAATTCTTCATCCTCATTCTCCTGAGCTTCTGAAACGCGGTTCAAAATATCAATCTCCTTTCTAAGGGAATTCGGCAAACCTGGCCCCCTTCTTCTCCTTTCCCCTCTTTCGTTCTTCTTCGAAGCAACGATCCCTTTACTCTTCTTGGATACTCTCTCCTTGCTCTTTTTGTGGTCTCCTCTGCCTTTCCGCTTCTTATCCGCCATGGCTGAGAAGCTTTCTCTGAATCTACCTCCGTGGTGAGAACACAGAGGAGTTAAGGAAGGAAGAAGCAGCAGTAGAAGAAGGCAGAAAGAGAGAGGGGTTTAGGGCTTAATAGTAAACTTACCAAAACACCCTTTTGCTAAATATCAAAATGGTTATAATATTTTTTTACAAAAATTAAATAGTTAAGAATTTGGATAATTAAGTTAAAATAAAATTTTGTTAAAAAAAAAAAAATTTAATAGTAATTAAGTTTTAGATAATTTTATTAAATTTTACATATATTTTAAAGTTAATAAAAAAAAAAAAAAAAAAAAAAATATATATAATATTATATATAATATGTAAAATTTGAGACAATCTACTAAATTGATATGGTTACAATTTGTTGATAACTATATTAATTTTGATTAAATTTTAGATAATTTTAAAATTATATCATTCTAATTCTTATAGAATTAGAATTTCGATTCCAAGGAGGATTCGGATTAAAATACCCTATAAATAGACATTCAACTTCAGTATTGAGAGAAAAGACTAGATACATACAAAAAGAACTTTGATATTAAAAGAAGACCGGTTAGGATGTCAACTCCAGTTAGGAAGAGGCTGATGAGAGATTTAAAAAGCTTGCAACAAGATCCGCCTACAGGCATTAGTGGTGCGCCGGATGACAAAAATATAATGCTTTGGAATGCTTTGTGATATTTGGTCCGAATGATACACCTTGGGCCGGAGGTATGTTCAAGTTGACACTTCAGTTCGGTGAGAATTATCCGAACATATCTCCTATTGTGCGATTCGTCTCTCGAATGTTTCATCCGAATATATACGAAGATGGACATATATGTCTTGACATTCTTGGATCCAATTGGAGTCCGGTGTATGATGTTGCAGCAATATTGACATCTATTCAGTTGCTTCTTTGTGATCCAAACCCTAATTCTCCAGCAAATTCGGAAGCAGCTCATTTGTTTAGGAAGAATAAGAGTGAATATAATCGCAGAGTTAGTGAAATTGTTGAACAAAGCTGGACTGCCAAATGATGATTATTTGGTTACAAGGCGATTTTTTTAAAAACTTTTTAGTTATTTATTTTTCTAGACTTTTCGTTTATTTATTTATTATGCTAAAGTTTTAGTTATTAATAATTCATTTAATCTATTTTGTGTCGATTTATTTAAAAAGCTTCTTTTGAGCATTACTAACATTAAAGTTATATATAGATATTGTTAATAATATTCTATATATATATATTTGGAAAATAATCTAATATTTTAACATAATTTAATATTTGTATAGGAGTATTAATTGTTTTTGTTAAAACTTATTACAATATTTTTAATTTTAAAAATAAATCAAAATAATTATTGAAATTTTAAATGTCTTTCTAAATTATTACAATATTTTTAAATAAATATTTTTAAATAAATATTTTTATTTATCCGCCATGCATGGCTGTTTTCTTCGCTGAATCTCCAAAGGACTAAAGGAAGAAGCGGCTATTTACAATACTATTTTTTTTTAAAATTACCTAAGCACCCTTTCGATATTTTTTTTTGTTTGATATTTTATTAAAAATATTAAATTTTAATTTAAATTATAAATTGTGATTTAATTGATAATAATTTTATTGATAATAATTTTTAAAACCTCAAAATCTTTTAATAATAATAATTTTCTTCTAACTCTTGTTTAAAAGTTTCAATTAATATTTTATTCATATAATAATACATTATTATAAAATGTCACTTTGAAAATAAATCATTTTTGAAAATATTCTTTTGGACAAATATTATTATTATTATTTTTTAAGTTATTAAAAATTCAACATATTTAATCCTATACAATGAATAAAAGTGAAAATTCATGATTAAGATTATACGTATTCATCTATTTTTTCATGTATATCATTCATAGATAGTATAAACTTTACTTGTAGTATCACCACATTCATAAATAATATTATTTATTACATGTCGAGATAGTATAAAACAGGTTCACAAATACCATCAATATCTATTGGAAGAGCAGTAACAAAGATAATAATAAATACGGAAATTGTGGTCAATAAGGTCGTGATCATCAAAACATCAAATCGTTCAAATAAATAATATATATAATCTAATTAAATTAAAATTAAAACGTAATTATAATTTATACAAAACAAAATACATACATGCATATATATATATATAAAAGAGTTTCCATTATGGACTTACAAATAATAATAATAGTAATAATATTTACATGAAGTCATGGCCATTCGATGCACTCCATTGGTGCAAAACATTGCCAAAAATATCATAAAATTTAATCTCAATTTCCGAATGAGTAAACTGCATTGACATAAAACCTTGTCCATCATAATAAAACTTTAGGGTTTTTGGATCCCATTCTTGAATTTCATTATTCCATGCCTTTGAACCTCCACCACTTGTCAAAAATTGAATTCCACTGCACCCAAATTATAATTTTTTTTAGAAAAGAAAAAAAAAATCTATGATATTATCCGTTTTGACCTACTTCAGGTGGACTTCACGATTTAAAATATATTATTGAATAAAGGGTTTCAGATTCCTACTTAATAACTACTCGAAGATTTCTTAAGTGAGGGATGTGAAATTTCAAGTCACAAAAATTCTGATATTTTTCCAGACTCATCTAGAAGAAACTAGAATTTTACCTGTTGGGGCTGCTAATGTGCTCCAAACAATGATCATGTCCATTAACATAAAGATCAACATTGTTTTCCTGCAAAATTCATATATTACATTTATAAAACATGTAATATTGATATATAACATGCAACACAATTAATAATATTAGCACGTTATTGAGTGGGATAAATATGACACAAAGAATGAGACAAATAGGTCGGATAGTCTGAGTAGAGAAGATCAACGTCTTCTGACAGGAGAATATGAAAATTCTTGATGTCACATGTTGGTTTATTAGACCCTAATGTTACAAGAAAAGATGGTTTGAGAAAAAATAAAAAAGAAGAGAGGACAAAAAGGAACAATGAAGAAGAAAGAAGGTATTATCCGAGAAGAAAAACCTGGAGGGAAGGTGAAAAAAATCAACACAAACACACGCACAATAACATTATTCTCTTTAGAACTATGTTCTTTTCAAACTTGTTTGTTGGAGAGTTTTACCAGAGACAATACCACCGATTGTTGAACTTTGATACAAGTAAAATGCATATAACACATGGACGAGGGAAATTCAATAACGATTTCGGAAATCACTAAACAAAAATAAGTCATGATAATAAAATGAAAATTAATATATCTCAAACTCATGACTTTTTGAATCATAAATGAGTCTACTACTAATTGAATTATGCTTTTTTAACAATAATTTATTATTAAGATTCCAATAATAAATAATAATAATAATGATGAAAAGAAATTACCAGAAGCACAGGGAGAAGGGTATCCACAAGTTCGCGGGTACTACCATGATGTCCAGCACTTTGAAGGGTATGATGACCAACTACCACTTTCCATTTTCCTTTTGATTCCTCAAGATAATTTATTATTAAAAAAAATATTTTTAGTTTTTTAGACGCAAAGAATATATTACTTTTCCCCTACGCATTATACTGTCATTATTTAGTTTATATTATTATTATTATATATATATATATATATATATAAAATAAAATATCTAACAATAATTGATCCAAAAAGAAATTATATTAATCTATTTTTATTGTTTATTATATATATACAATTTTCCAAATTATAATGAAATGTGTATAAGATCATTGAAATCAAGACCTTTTAAATACATATTCTATATATAGCTATATAATAATAAGTAAATATAAAGATTATACAATATATATATATATATATGTTTAAACCAATCATATTGCTCCATAATATTATGATTAGTCATTTCAAGAAAAAGGTGCTCTAATCTATCTTAATTAAGCATCTATTATATAACCTTGAAGTCTTCAAACAAGAATAAATGAAAACATCCATAAACAAACATTTTTTTTTTCCTTTTTCACAAAATAAAAATTAATTATTTCTTTTTAATTAATAAAGGCATCTTAATTTTTTAATACGTGGATGTTACTAGGAAGATCTACGATGATGATGAAGAAGAACGTGTATATATATATATATATATATATATATGTATATGTATATGTATATAAAGATGAGGGACGAACCTGAGTAGCAACGTGAGACTGATTGTAGAGTCCTTCTCTTCCCCAATCTCCGACGACCAGAACACTGACGGACCGATGATGATGATCGGATTTCGGTGCATGATGGAACCGATGGTGAAACGGCTGAGAATGGTCGTGATGAGCAGCAGCTTCTGACAGGTGACCGGAGGAGATGGTGACGATGAAGGTGGTTAGAAGATTCATAAAGAAGGGGTTGGAGTTTCTTGAAGCCATGGCTGTCTTTCTCTCTCTCCCTCTCTCTCTCTCTCTATATATATATATATATATGTATATATACTGTTTATGTGATTAATTCTTGTTGAAAGCTTAACTCAGAGGTGAAGTTTTCTCATTTTCTGTTGTGGTGTAGTGTTATATGTGTTATATATTTTATATATATATATATATATAGTCAAAGAGAGAGGGGGTGGGGGTGGTTGGGGAGGAAGAAGGGAAAAATTTGGGTTACTTTCTTTGGCCACTAAAATTGATTGAAAGCTTTTAATTAATTGTTACTGTTTTCCAATTTTTTAATGATGTGACAAATTAACTTTCATCGAATTATACTAATATAAATATATCATTAATTTTGTAGATTGTCTAACATCTATAATCTATTATCTTATTTTTTACATGATATTTATAGTGAGTATTGAACCCGAACCATTAATGATCATATAATATTTATTATGCGTTTTTCTATTGTGTCAATTAAAAGTAAAATTATTCTAGATGAAGGCTAGTCAAAGACATAGTTTCCTCTTGTATTTATTGTGCTTGTATAATATATATATATATATATATAGATATAGATATGCATAAGTTACCAATAGAGATTAATTACTTAGTCTACTAATTTGGATTCTCCAATTTTTTTATAAATACAATGGTATGTTATCTAATATTCCATAGTTGTTTTTTTTTTTTTTTTTTTTTTTTACATGCAAAATAATTACACCATTTAATTATAGGGATACAAAGGAAAAAATATCAATAAATATACATTAATTTTCTAATGTGATAAGTAAAAAGAAAAATATCGTTTTCTCTCTACTACAAAAAAAAAAAAAAATGAACGAAGTAATAGCATAACGTTTGAAGAAATATAATTGATATATTATAAACAACGTAGTAAAGAATATATTAGAAAATTTCGAGTTCATAACTATTTATCATGTATATGGTATATTGTTTACGAGAGTTCAAACAATATGCAATCGAATTTTATTTTCATTGGTCCAAGTAGAAGAAACTTGGTTCTCATCCGCAAGTCTTGGAGTATTGCCTATAAAAAAAGTGCAAACGATATGCGAATCGAATCCTGGTTTAGTAATAATATATACAGATATATATATATGTATATATATATATATAAAAGCTTCAACTTCAACCATTTGGAACTTAGCTAATAATTTCTGAACCCATTTTTTCTTCTAGCAAGTAATAGAAAAATGGATATATTGTTCTGAACTGAACTTCTTTCTCTTTAAATTATTTGAATTGTCTTTTTTCTTTTGCAAGACATATATATATATATATATATATATATATATATATATATATATATACTTCTGAATTATTTGTGTGTCTGAAATTAAAGATCACAACCGAAAAATTCCAAATTTATTTAATCCTGTCAAGGATAATGAAATTCTGGCCTTGCTTTTTTCATTTTT
Source organism: Cynanchum wilfordii (assembly GCA_025388415.1). Lineage (NCBI taxonomy): Eukaryota > Viridiplantae > Streptophyta > Magnoliopsida > Gentianales > Apocynaceae > Cynanchum > Cynanchum wilfordii. The sequence continues at coordinate 2,043,245 of JAHSUH010003438.1, forward strand.
TTTTTTGGAATTAATAATATCATACAAGAACTACCCATTATTCTGTTATTGATAGCATTTACATCTTTTTGTTATTTTTTTTCTTTTTCTATGTAATAATTTCTTGAAAAAAATATGTGCAATTGGAATTGAAGAATCCCAATAAACATAATAGAATCACAACTTCAATAACTACTAGCAATATATATATATATATACACATATATTAAAGAAAATCTATTTGAATGAAAAATAAAAAATTTATTAAATTAAATAAGGGTAAATTGTTACTCCACATCGCTTGTTTAAAAAAAAGTTATTGAGTGATTATTAAATATAAGTCTAAAAGTATTATATAATTGATGTGTTGTTTCATATATATATATAATATATATATATATATATATATATATATACATACATACGTATTTTCCCTCTTTAAAATAATAATTTGTGGAGGATAATAGGTACTCATAATTGCAATTGCATTAATCATTATTAATTTCTTGGAAAACTAGTGGGTACCTAACACAAACTCAAAGATATATATATGTATATATATATATTATATAGTACTCCTGGCAGTGATTGATGTTTTATGTCTCTCTTTTATCTTTCTTTGTGTTCTCTTCTTTTTTCTTTTTTTAATGCAAAGTCTCTCTCCTCATATTGAAATAAATCATGTGTTTTTTTCCATCCTTTTTTATCTTAATTATGGTAGAGGTGTATTAGATAGATTTTAATGCAAATTAGTAAATTTGGTTTCTTAATTAATATAAATTTTGTGATTTCATTTATATTTTATTTTTTTTTATTATTTCATCCTTTAACTTAATAATTTGGTAAATTTGATCCTTTAATTTAATAATTTGGTAAATTCATCCTTTAATTTATATAATTTGGTAAATTTCATCTCTTAACTTAATAATTTGGTAAATTTCATCCATTAACTTAATAATTTTGTAAATTTTATCCCTTAACTTAAAATTTAAATAATAATACTAAAAATAAAGGGGTAAAAATGTAAATTTTAATACAAAATATTTTAATTTACTATTCTAAATATACATTTAATAAAAAATTTTGTATATTACCAAAGATATTATATCATACATTTGTAAATTTATATTTAATAAATGTATTATTAAGGATGATATCCCAAAAATTATATAAGTTAAAGATGAAATTTACCAAATTATTAAGTTAAAGGATGAAATAGTACAAAAAAATAAAATAAGGATGAAATCATAAAAATTATATAAATTAAAGGACCAAATTTTCCAATTTGCCTAGATTTTAATTATGGAAGATATTTTAAGTTATGTTCATATCCAAATTAATTTCTATTTGAGTGTGTATATAATTCTTACAAGAAGTAAACTCAATTAAAACAAAAGAAAGTCTATTTGACATACATTTTGGAGTTACCATTTTCATCTTTGATAATTCAGTATCCTTATCAACTAATCTGGAAGGAATTTATGGTAGGAGACTCCCAAAATTATAACATATAATTGAAATTGCAGCATAAAACTATTTCTAGTGTAAGTCAAACTCGGGACCTTGAGATAAGAAAGAAAAACTTATTTTATTCAATTGTGGTATATGAGAATTATATAACATAAATAGGAATAAAAAGATATTCAAACTTAACTTAATTGTAACTGACATATTTTAAGACTTGAAATTTTATAAAATATGATTAAAATACTAATAAAATTTATTTTTCCGTTAAATCAATATCATATAAATTAATCCAATAAGATTATAATTTTAAAAATTTAATACTTATTATGAATGTCATGTAAGCACTAAAATAGCTGATAAAATCACGAGTTCAACATTCTAGTATGAGAGCCATATAAGAGTCAAGATGAAGTTTTTACAAGGCAACCTGTTTTCTACTGAAACAAGGCAACCTTAAAGCAAAACAAACTTAATACAAAAAGACTTGTTTCTTCAATCTTTGATCTTCCATTTTTTTATTTCATGACAAAAAATCTGCACTTTCTCTCTCTATAATCATCAATGGTTGGGGGGGCCAAGAAGTGCAAGAAGAAAAGTTCTGTAATTACCAGATGTTTCTGAATGAACAGCATCATTTAGACTTTTCCCATATTTCTTCCTGTATTTTGCTTTGATGTATTGCATATCAATTTCAGTTCTTGTTACGATTATCCGAATTAACGTTGAATCATTTGTTCCCAGACCCTTCATTGCCTTGTGTAGCTCCTGCAAGAAAAATTTTAGAAAAATCCAAAATTTTTAAAAATTATAGGATTTTTCGAAGAAGAAGAAGAAAAAATACTCGTAAAGAAGTTATATATATCTCATTTATAGTGTTTATCGAGCACACACATTCTTTATGCATAATAATTATACAACCCCAGAGTATAAACCTTTTAGAGATAATATAGACAAAAGGCAAAATTAAAACGCAACACCACAAAATCAACTCTCGAAATATCTTTAAGAAAATCTTTAATGGAAAGTCATGTAAGAGCTAAGATGAAGTCTTTCCCGAGCAAGAATTAGGTAAACGTAACTAGGGACGAATCTATAATAGTTGGAATAGTTACTTGAATATAAGATGGTTCAACAAAAAGAAAAAGAATAAGAAAGGGTACCTTAGCAAAGTACTTTGCAGGGTTGTGAGCACACCTTAGGATTGTCAAGAGGCCGAGCTCAAATAATCCAGATGTTTCACTTTTCACAACCTGCAAAATGATACTTAACAGTAAAAGAAGCACAATAATTTGAGGTAAGAATCTCAAGTTTGTTTAGGCGAAGGCTTTTACGAGATTACCTTTTTCAGTGACTTTCCATATATGCTACGGTAAGTAGAATCAACAGCAGCTAAATGTGCCCAGCTTCTTTCACTGAAAATGCGAATAAAAGTCTTCTCATCAGTTCCTAACTTCTTGTAGAGAGCTTTAGCATCATGCTCAACTATTGTTCTGTTAATTTCTGGACCTTCATATCGTCTTGCACTTGCATATGTATATGTCAGCAACAACTACAGGAAACACAAGGGAAAAATGAAAATGTTACTGTCAAATTTACTGTTATCATGGTTAAAAATTTCATAGAGGCCTAATGATGATCCATGGCAGATATAGGATAAATCTTGTGATAAGCAGAGAGGACTGATATTAAAGATCATTCTCTATACGACGTCTAATAGTATACAATAACAAAGAATTAAAAAGAAAACATGGACCAATACATATGGATTCAACAGTGGTTCGTAAAATTAACCTTTTTGTGATCACCACTAGTTTGATATTGGATGTCATGCTCAAGGTAAACACCAAATCTTGCATAGTATAGTTGCATAAAATGCAGAATCTGAGATGGAGTTCGAGAGCATATTACTTCAGTGGCAACTTTCACATCAATGTTAGCACTCAAAGCCTGCCTTACTATGGCAGCATCTCGTCCAGGAGGATCATACATCCATAGCAAAACTGCTTTCTGAAATCATAAGTTAGCATTTATTTCATGAACATAACATTTATTTCATATATATCCACACACTAATAATATATATATATATCCTTCTCTCTACATTGACTTATCATTTCCTTTTCACTCTTTAATATAAATTATATATAATTTGTGCGAAGATTTCTTATGTACCTCAGTCTTGCCAGTAAGCTCCTTAGCCAAGCGATTGCAAAGGTTATCTGCGTACATTTCCCTGTACTCTTGTTGTATAAGGGCACGTTGTGTCTGATCTCTATGAGCCAAAATATTTATGACTGCAGCAGTATTGCATTCAACTCCTTACAACAGTTGAAAGAACTCAGTTTCTAACCAGGATGTTTGTTAACATTTTATGCTTATTCACTATTATGCAAGATGCACCAAAAACATCGTGCAATTTTCGAAAGTAACTTGACTAAAACGGCAATCATAGAAGAAGAAATCAAAGATTCAAAGGGATACTGCAGTAAATCAACTACATTTAGATCATGTCAATATCAATAATCCAAGATTCCTCCCTCCCCTCCCCCTGGAATTCCTAAACCTTCCTGAACATTGACCAGACTGATGATGATAGAATTAAAGAAAGCAATTTTTCCTCAAATTCTTTATTTTCCTTTCTTCTTCAATTAATTCTAGAATCTCTTCAAGAAAGAGGAAATCATAAAGAAAAGAAAAGAAACCCACTAAGTTCTTGAGGCCAAAAAGTCACTTAGCTAAGAGAGAATCTCAATAAATCATTAACCCTTCAAATCAAAGAATTGAAAAACATATCCTACCATTATTGCAGAAAAACCTGGTAAAAAGAACAAGCATAGCAAAACGTATCCATAATTACATGTCCCGAATAGAAATCAAAATTCACAAGAAACTCCCAGCAAAATACCCATAATTAACCCAGATAATTTTTTTTTAAAAAAAAATTCCTCATGTAAGAAGAAAGAATCACAAAAACATAAATTTACAACAAAGATGAACACATTAATGTACAATTACATTTCTAAAACAAGAAATCCAAAATCCACACACACCCCCACAAAAAAAAAAAAAAAACAAGAGGAAAAAGGGAAAACAAATACACAAGAATCAAAGGTACCCTTGAAAGCCCGGTAGAGTTGCATGGCATCATCACGAGGAGAAAAAACAGGAGGAATTGTTAAGGATGACATGATCTCCTTCTTCAACATCATCAACAACAATAACAGAAAAAAAGGAAAACAAAAAACAAAAAATGGAGTGCTTTTTGTAGTTGTTTCTTCTTTTCTGAGTGAAATTAGTAACCGATTAAGCTTCGAACATTATAAAAAAAAAGAAAAGAAAACAACAGCAATTCTAGGATCAATCCGAATTAATAAATACAACCGTAGCAAAGAAATAAACGACACGTGTTTTTTTTGGTGAATAGTAAATCATGCATTGAAAGGGTCATCCTCATCAAGAGTTACAGTAGTGCCCCTCGGTCACACAAGACTTCGGGGGGGAGAGTGGTAATATCAAGTTTCCCACTTACGTTATAATTTCTAGTCCAAGATGTCAAATTATCGGCACTAAAATTACATCTACGATTAGCGAAAAAAGATCTGATCTTTCTCTGTATTCTCACAGCATTCCTCCTACAGGTAGGCCTGTTCCAAGCCTTCAAGAGTAAGGACTACTTGGATAGCATCGCCTTCAAACCAAGCTTTAGTCAGCTTTAGATCTTTTGCAATCATGAAGGCTTGGATAGCCACTTTTATCTCCGCACAAAACGAGTTAAGTGGAGAAAAAGTGGTTCATCCAAACCCCTAGCACTGCACCACATATGGTGGTTTCTGAGAATAACAGCAGCAGACGTAGCAGAGTTGTCGATGAGTGAAATGTCAAAATTAAGCTTGCACTCCCCAAGAGGTGGGGGAGACCAAAACGTTGGAGGATTAGAAGATCGACTCCTACAACTTCGAGTAACACAGGAAAGGCTGTGGAGGAGGAGGAGCAGCACCGTGGGGAGTTGTTGGGTATGGTAGGGGAGCAACAAATATATATTATTAAATAAATTTAAATAGTATAATGACATAAGTGTCCATAGAATTTTTTTTTTAAAAAAATTAAATTAAACTTTGTGATTTAACATAAATTTTAATAGAATGACTAATGTCACAATTTTTTAATAGTTCGGGGATCAATTCCACCCAAAAAATAATTTGGGGACCAATGTCACTAAACGCCTATAGTTTGAGGACAATTTTCCAAATGGTTATAATAGTTTTTTACAAAAATTAAATAGTTACTAATTTTGGATAATTGTATTATTTTGTTAAAAAAAATAAAATTTTTAAAAGTAATTAAGTTTTAGATAATTTTATTAAATTTTACATATATTTTAAAGTTAATAAAAAAAATATATATAATATTATATATGATATTCTTGTTGGTAGGTAAAATTTGAGACAATCCCCTAAATTGATATGGTTACAATTTATTGATAACTATATTAATTTTGATTAAATTTTAGATAATTTTAAAATTATATCATTCTAATTCTACTAATTCTTATAGAATTAGAATTTCGATTCAAAGGAGAATTCAAACTAAAATACCCTATAAATAGACATTCAACTTCAGTATTGAGAGAAAAGACTAGATACATACAAAAAAACTTTGATATTAGAAGAAGACCGGTTAGGATGTCAACTCCAGTTAGGAAGAGGCTGATGAGAGATTTAAAGAACTTGCAACAAGATCCGCCTACAGGCATTAGTGGTGCCCCGGATGACAAAAATATAATGCTTTGGAATGCTTTGTGATATTTGGTCCGAATGATACACCTTGGGCCGGAGCGGAGATATGTTCAAGTTGACACTTCAGTTCAGCGAGAATTATCCGAACATATGTCCTATTGTGCGATTCGTCTCTCGGATGTTTCATCCGAATATATATGAGAATGGACATATATGTCTTGACATTCTTGGATCCAATTGGAGTCCGGTATATGATGTTGCAGCAATATTAACATCTATTCAGTTGCTTCTTTGTGATCCAAACCCTAATTCTCCATCAAATTCGGAAGCAGCTCATTTGTTTAGAAAGAATAAGAGTGAATATAATCGCAAAGTTAGTGAAATTGTTGAACAGAGTTGGACCGCCAAATGATAATTATTTGGTTACAAGGCGATTTTTTTAGGACTTTTTAGTTATTTATTTTTCTAGAGTTTTTAGTTAGTATTAATAATTCATTTAATCTATTTTGTGTCGATTTATTTAAAAAGCTTCTTTTGAGCATGTCGATTTATTTAAAAAGCTTCTTTTGAGCATTACTAACATTAAAGTTATATATAAGTATTGTTAATAATATATATATATATATATTTGAAAAATAATCTAATATTTTAACATAATTTAATATTTGTATATGAGTATTAATTGTTTTTGTTAAAACTTATTACAATATTTTTAATTTTAAAAGTAAATCAAAATAATTATTAAAATTTTAAATGACTTTCTATATTATTACAATATTTTTAAATAAATATTTTTATTTATCCGTCATGCATGGCTGCTTTCTTCGCTGAATCTCCAAAGGACTAAAGGAAGAAGCGGCTATTTACAATACTATTTTTTTTTAAAAAAATTACCTAAGCACCCTTTCGATATTTTTTTTGTTTGATATTTTATTAAAAATATTAAATTTTAATTTAAATTATAAATTGTGATTTAATTGATAATAATTTTTAAAACCTCAAAATCTTCAAATAATAATAATTTCCTTCTAACTCTTGTTTAAAAGTTTCAATTAATATTTTATTCATAGAACAATACATTATTATAAAATGTCACTTTGAAAATAAATTATTTTTGAAAATATTCTTTTGGACAAATATTAATTTTTTTTTCATTTTAGTTATTAAAAATTCAACATATTTAATCCTATACAATGAATAAAAGTGAAAATTCATGATTAAGATTATACGTATTCATCTATTTTTTCATATATATCATTCCTTGATAGATAGTATAAACTTTATTCATAGTATCACCACATTCATAGATAATATTATTTATTACATGTCCAGATAGTATAAACAAATTCAGGAATACCATCAATATCTATTTGAAGAGCAACAACAAAGATAATAATAAATACAGAAATTGTGGTCAATAAAGTCGTAATCATCAAAACATCAAATCGTTCAAATAAATAATATATATAATCTAATTAAATTAAAATTAAAACGTAATTATAATTTATACCAAACAAAATACATACATGCATATATATATATATATATATATATATATATATATATATATATATATAAGAGTTTCCATTATGAACTTACAAATAATAATAATAGTAATAATATTTACATGAAGTCATGGCCTTTTGAAGCAGTCCATTGGTGTAAAACATTGCCAAAAATATCATAAAATTTAATCTCAATTTCCGAATGAGTAAACTGCATTGACATAAAACCTTGTCCATCATAAAAACACTTTAGGGTTTTTGGATCCCATTCATGAATTTCATTATCCCATGCCTTTGAACCTCCACCACTTGTCAAAAATTGAATTTCACTGCACCCAAATTATAATTTCTTTTAAAAAAAAAAAAATATTATCCGTTTTGACCTACTTCAGGTGGACTTTACGGTTTAAAATATATTATTGAATAAAGGGCTTCAAATCCCTACATAATAACCACTCGAAGATTTCTTAAGTGAGAGATGTGAAATTTCAAGTCACAAAATTTTTGATAATTTTCCAGAATCATCTAGAAGAAACTAGAATTTTACCTGTTGGGGCTGCTAATGTGCTCCAAACAATGATCATGTCCATTAACATAAAGATCAACATTATTTTCCTGCAAAATTCATATATTACATTTATAAAACATGTAATATTGATATATAACATGCAACACAATTAATAATATTGGAATGTTATTGAACGGAATAAATTTGACACAAAGAATGAGACAAATAGATCGGATAATCCGAGTAGAGAAGATCAACGTCTTCTGACAAGAGAATATGAAAATTCTTGATGTCACATGTTGGTTTATTAGACCCTAATGTTACAAGAAAAGATGGTCTGAGAAAGAAATAAAAAAGAGGAGAGGATGAGAGGACAAAAGGAACATTGAAGAAGAAAGAAGGTATTATCCGAGAACAGAAAAACCCGGAGGGAAGGTGAAAAAATCAACACAAACACACGCACAATAACATTATTCTCTTTAGAACTATGTTCTTAACTTGTTTATTGACGAGTTTTCTAAGAGACAATACCTCCAATTGTTGAACTTTGATACAAGTAAAATACTAACACATGGACGAGGTAGATTCAATAACGATTTCAGAAATTACTAAACAAAAATAAGTCATGATAATAAATGAAAATTAATATGTTTCAAACTTATGATTTTTTGAATCATAAATGAATCTACTACTAATTGAATTACGTTTTTTTAACAATAATTTATTATTAAGATTTCCATAAATAATAATAATAATAATGAAAAGAAATTACCAGAAGCACAGGGAGAAGGGTATCCACAAGTTCACGGGTACTACCATGATATCCAGCACTTTGAAGGGTATGATGACCAACTACCACTTTCCATTTTCCTTTTGATTCCTTCAATACCCCATCAAGCTCCTGGGGAAGGGGAGGAGGAGGAGGGGGGGGGTGTGTGTGTGTAATATATATATATATATATATATATATATATATATATATATATATATATATGTCTATAAATATTTTTACCTGTAATTGTTTCTTGATGTATGTCTCTCTAGGTAACACATCTCGCCAATCATATTCATGATCTTCTGGATTAGTAAAATACTTGGTTTGAAATGGAGTTGTATCCATGAAGAAAAAATCCACCACCTCTGCTCAAATTAAATTATATATATATATATATATATATATATATATATATATATATATTATTGAAGTTTATATTTATAGATAAAAGTGCTAATTAACTATTGAATTGAATTGTACATATTTCTCAAGATTCATTATTTACTCACAAGATATATGTATATATTCTCAACTTTTTAATCATTCACATTATATTAATAATATATATATATATATATATATATATATATGTATGTATATATATAAAAAAAATGTGTTGTGGAACAAATAAATAAAAAAATTTGTGGAAATTTGTGATTGGTTGTTTTACCTGCATCGACAACATAAGTTCTAAGACAAAGCCATCTTTTATCCTTTTGTGTAAGAAGGGGACTGAATTGTGCCAACGCGTCACCTCTATAATCATGGTTTCCCAAAACTGTCATGTCATTCGAGTAAAAATGTGTTATAAACAATTCGATAATATTATTCCGTTTATTTTATTTTAGATTGGCTTAAAGCATGTCACGTGAGTAAAAGACGTATTATGAATAATTTAATAATATTATTTGTGGGTTTAAAATGCTTCATGTGAATAAAAAACTTCAAACTTCTGTTTAATTATTAAGTAGTAACGAGCGATGTGAAACTTACAGTAACAAAATAAAAAAATATATATATACGAAGAGGGTTAGTGAAATTACTACAAAACCACTGCTTTTGCAAACTTGGAGCTGTATAAATCTTGCTAAAAGAGTCCATAAATGCTGGATCATCTTCTCCGGTCAATCCATCGTCGTAGAAATTATCTCCCGTGGAAATGACAAAATCAACGTCCAATTTTTCACCAATTATTCCCATCTGGCCAGAAAAGATTAAAAAGAAAAACAAACATCAACTTTCCGCGACAAAATATATATATATATATATATATATATATATATATATATATATATATAAAAAGGCTATTAGAAATATATTATTATATTTTTTTTTGAAACGGATATAAACAACTTAATTCTAATTGTTTTAATAAATATGTCTCAATAACGCATTTTTTTCCATATAGTGCATGTTAAATCACTATTAATTAAGCCTTTGACTTAACACAATAAGAAAATATTGTGAATTCCATACAAAAACAAGAGTTTAGACACTCGTTGTGAGCGCCATGTAAGAGTTAGAATAAGACCTTCTCCGAGTAAGAGTTGACTCAGCGGCCGCAACCCAAATGGAATCTAGATTAGTCAGTCGTGATGACTCTAAAAGCAAATGATCTAACAAAAAAATTCGCTACTATTTTTTTTTTTAACTAATTGTATCTATTATATCTCGAATTCATAACTTTTCAAATTATATATAAATTGCTACCGATTGAGTTGAATCAAATCCGAATTAATCATAATCGTGATGATCCTAATACCAAATAGTCTAAAAAAAATTCGCTACTATTTTTTTTTTCCTAAACTAATTGTATCTATTGTATCACAAATTCATAACTTTTTACCAATTGAATTATCGGACATGGATAATAATAATAAAGGAATGTGAAGATAAAGAAGCAAAAAGGAAAAGGAAAAAAGAAGTGTCTACGAGTGCCACTTAGCCACGTACGACACAACACTTAGTAAAATTTGTCATCTTTCGAAAGGAATATTATATGGAATCTGCATGCAATTATTCCTTCGAAGCATTATGCAAGCCAATCCGACAAATATATATATATATATATTTACATGTACTGAAATAATTGATTATCCCTACCCTTTGATTGAGACTTAATAACCGTTATCCACAAAAACTTAATTTTGACCTTTTTTGACTTCAAAGTAATTCAAACTATTTTATGTTCATGCCATTATATATATATATATATATATATATATATATATAAAAGGCTATTAGAAATATATTATTATATATTTTTTTTTGAAACGTTGGATATAAATAACTTAATTCTAATTGTTTTAATAAATATGTCTCAATAACGCATTTCTTTTCCACATAGTAGGTGTCAAATCACTACTAATTAAACCTTTGACTTAATACAATAAGAAAACACTATGAATTTCATACGAGATCAAGAGTTCGTCAGCCCTTAATGTAAAATAAAAGTCGAATGAGACCTTCTCTCAGAAAAAAGTTGACTCAACGGCCGCAATCCAAATGGAATCTAGATTAGTCAGAGTCGTGATGACTCTAAAAGCAAATGATCTAACAAAAAAATTCGCTACTATTTTTTTTTTAACTAATTGTATCTATCATATCTCGAATTCATAACTTTTCAAATTATATATAAACTGCTACCGATTGAATGGAATCAAATTTGAATTAGTCATAATCGTGATGACCCTAATACCAGATAATCTAAAAAAAAATTCACTACTATTTTTTTTTTCATAAACTAATTATATCTATCATATCACAAATTCATAACTTTTCAGACGGTACCAATTGAATTATCGGATGGATAATAATAATAAAGGAATGTGAAGATAAAGAAGCAAAAAGGAATAAAAAATTACATCATTTAAAAAAACATAAAAATTAATAATTTCTTTTTAATTAATAAATGCATCTTAATTTTTTAATACGATGAGCGGATGTTACTAGGAAGATCTACGATGATGATGAAGAAGAACGTGTATATATAATATATATATATATATATATATATATATATATATGTATATGTATATAAAGATGAGGGACGAACCTGAGTAGCAACGTGAGACTGATTGTAGAGTCCTTCTCTTCCCCAATCTCCGACGACCAGAACACTGACGGACCGATGATGATCGGATTTCGGTGCATAATGGAACCGATGGTAAAACGGCTGAGAATGGTCGTGATGAGCAGCAGCTTCTGACAGGTGACCGGAGGAGATGATGACGATGAAGGTGGTTAGAAGATTCATAAAGAAGGGGTTGGAGTTTCTTGAAGCCATGGCTGTCTTTCTCTCTTTCTCTCTATATATATATATGTATATATACTGTTTATGTGATTAATTCTTGTTGAAAGCTTAACTCAGAGATGAAGTTTTCTCATTTTCTGTTGTGGTGTAGTGTTATATGTGTATATATATATATATGTCAAAGAGAGAGGGGGGTGGGGGTGGTTGAGGAGGAAGAAAGGGAAAATGTTGGGTGACTTTCTTTGGCCACTAAAATTGATTGGAAGCTTTTAATTAATTGTTACTGTTTTCCAATTTTTTAATGATGTGACAAATTACGTTTCATCCAATTATACTAATATAAATATATCATTAATTTTGGTCTAACATTTAGAATCTATCATCTTATTTTTTACATAATATTTATAGTGAATGTCGAATTCAAACCATTAATCTCGTGTAACATTTATTATGCATTTTTCTATTGTATCAATTAAAAGTAAAATTTGTCCTCTTGTATTTATTGTGCTTGTATATATAATATATATATATATATATATATATATAGATATAGATATGCATAAGTTACCAATAGAGATTAATTACTTAGTCTACTAATTTGGATTCTCCAAATATAATGGTATGTTATCTTTTTTTTTTTTTTTTTTTTTGATAAATATAATGGTATGTTATCTAATATTCCATAGTTGTTTTTTTTTTTTTTTTTTTTTTTTCTTACATGCAAAATAAATACACCATTTAGTTATAGGGATACAGAGGAAAAAATATCGATAAATATACATTAATTTTCTAATGTGACAAGTAAAAAAAAAAATATCGTTTTCTCTCTACTAAAAAAAAAAAAAAAAATGAACGAAGTAAGAACATAACGTTTGAAGAAATATAATTGATATATTATAAACAACGTAGTAAAGAATATATTAGAAAAATTCAAGTACATAACTATTTATCATGTATATGGTATATTGTTTAAGAGAGTTCAAACAATATGCAATCGAATTTTATTTTCATTGGTCTAAATAGAAGAAATTTGGTTCTCATCCGCAAGTCTAGAGTTCAAGCCTTACCTATGAAGAGACATGTGTAGGGGATCCGATGCGATTCGAATCTGGTTTAGTAATAATATATAAATATATATATATATATATATATATATATATATATATATACTTCTGAATTATTTGTGTGTCTGAAATTAAAGATCACAACCGAAAAATTCCAAATTTATTTAATCCTGTCAAGGATAATGAAATTCTGGCCTTGCTTTTTCCATTTTTTTTTTTGGAATTAATAATATCATACAAGAACTACCCATTATTCTGTTATTGATAGCATTTACATCTTTTTGTTATTTTTTTTCTTTTTCTATGTAATAATTTCTTGAAAAAAATATGTGCAATTGGAATTGAAGAATCCCAATAAACATAATAGAATCACAACTTCAATAACTACTAGCAATATATATATATATATACACATATATTAAAGAAAATCTATTTGAATGAAAAATAAAAAATTTATTAAATTAAATAAGGGTAAATTGTTACTCCACATCGCTTGTTTAAAAAAAGTTATTGAGTGATTATTAAATATAAGTCTAAAAGTATTATATAATTGATGTGTTGAGCTTTCATATATATATATATATATATATATATATATATATATATATATATATATACATACATACGTATTTTCCCTCTTTAAAATAATAATTTGTGGAGGATAATAGGTACTCATAATTGCAATTGCATTAATCATTATTAATTTCTTGGAAAACTAGTGGGTACCTAACACAAACTCAAAGATATATATATGTATATATATATATTATATAGTACTCCTGGCAGTGATTGATGTTTTATGTCTCTCTTTTATCTTTCTTTGTGTTCTCTTCTTTTTTTTTTTTTTAATGCAAAGTCTCTCTCCTCATATTGAAATAAATCATGTGTTTTTTTCCATCCTTTTTTATCTTAATTATGGTAGAGGTGTATTAGATAGATTTTAATGCAAATTAGTAAATTTGGTTTCTTAATTAATATAAATTTTGTGATTTCATTTATATTTTATTTTTTTTTTATTATTTCATCCTTTAACTTAATAATTTGGTAAATTTGATCCTTTAATTTAATAATTTGGTAAATTCATCCTTTAATTTATATAATTTGGTAAATTTCATCTCTTAACTTAATAATTTGGTAAATTTCATCCATTAACTTAATAATTTTGTAAATTTTATCCCTTAACTTAAAATTTAAATAATAATACTAAAAATAAAGGGGTAAAAATGTAAATTTTAATACAAAATATTTTAATTTACTATTCTAAATATACATTTAATAAAAAATTTTGTATATTACCAAAGATATTATATCATACATTTGTAAATTTATATTTAATAAATGTATTATTAAGGATGATATCCCAAAAATTATATAAGTTAAAGATGAAATTTACCAAATTATTAAGTTAAAGGATGAAATAGTACAAAAAAATAAAATAAGGATGAAATCATAAAAATTATATAAATTAAAGGACCAAATTTTCCAATTTGCCTAGATTTTAATTATGGAAGATATTTTAAGTTATGTTCATATCCAAATTAATTTCTATTTGAGTGTGTATATAATTCTTACAAGAAGTAAACTCAATTAAAACAAAAGAAAGTCTATTTGACATACATTTTGGAGTTACCATTTTCATCTTTGATAATTCAGTATCCTTATCAACTAATCTGGAAGGAATTTATGGTAGGAGACTCCCAAAATTATAACATAGAATTGAAATTGCAGCATAAAACTATTTCTAGTGTAAGTCAAACTCGGGACCTTGAGATAAGAAAGAAAAACTTATTTTATTCAATTGTGGTATATGAGAATTATATAACATAAATAGGAATAAAAAGATATTCAAACTTAACTTAATTGTAACTGACATATTTTAAGACTTGAAATTTTATAAAATATGATTAAAATACTAATAAAATTTATTTTTCCGTTAAATCAATATCATATAAATTAATCCAATAAGATTATAATTTTAAAAATTTAATACTTATTATGAATGTCATGTAAGCACTAAAATAGCGGATAAAATCACGAGTTCAACATTCTAGTATGAGAGCCATATAAGAGTCAAGATGAAGTTTTTACAAGGCAACCTGTTTTCTACTGAAACAAGGCAACCTTAAAGCAAAACAAACTTAATACAAAAAGACTTGTTTCTTCAATCTTTGATCTTCCATTTTTTTTCATTACAGAAAAGCTGCACTTTCTCTCTCTACAATCATCAATGGTTGGGGGGCCAAGAAGTGCAAGAAGAAAAGTTCTGTAATTACCAGATGTTTCTGAATGAACAGCATCATTTAGACTTTTCCCATATTTCTTCCTGTATTCTGCTTTGATGTATTGCATATCAATTTCAGTTCTTGTTACGATTATCCGAATTAACGTTGAATCATTTGTTCCCAGACCCTTCATTGCCTTGTGTAGCACCTGCAAGAAAAATTTTTTTAGAAAAATCCAAAATTTTTAAAAATTATAGGATTTTTTTTTTGAAGAAGAAAAAATACTCGTAAAGAAGTTATATATATCCCATTTATAGTGTTTATCGAGCGCACACATTCTTTATGCATAATAATTATACAACCCCATAATTATACATCAATGGTAGTATAAACCTTTTAGAGATAGTATAGACAAAAGGCAAAAAAAATATAAAAATCGCAAAATCTTAAGAAAATCTCCTTGAAATCTCTTTTAAAAGAAATGCCTTACAAAATCATCTTTGTAAAGAGTCCATTATTACCACCATGGAAAGTAAAGGGTTTTGCTCTTTTTAATGTACATTTTGATGATGTGGTTTCATCTGAGAATAGACAATTAGAAGGAATTATGAACTAAGCTCAGAAGTTAATCCAGAGGAATACATTCCTAAAGAAGAAAATCAAAATCTTTAATGGATTCATTGAATGAAAACCATGTAAGAGTAAGATGAGTTTATCCTAATAAAGAGTTAGGCACGTGTAACCCGAGCCGAATCTATAATAGTCAAAACATTAATTTTGAATATTAGATAATCTAACAAAAAGAAAAAGAATAAGAAAGGGTACCTTAGCAAAGTACTTTGCAGGGTTGTGAGCACACCTAAGGATTGTCAAGAGGCCAAACTCAAATAATGCAGATGTTTCACTTTTCACAACCTGCAAAATGATACTTAACAGTAAAAGAGCACAATAATTTGAGGTAAGAATCTCAAGTTTGTTTAGGCGAAGGCTTTTACGAGAGTACCTTTTTCAGTGACTTTCCATATATGCTACGGTAAGTAGAATCAACAGCAGCTAAATGTGCCCAGCTTCTTTCACTGAAAATGCGAATAAAAGTCTTCTCATCAGTTCCTAACTTCTTCCCCAGCCTTGTAGAGAGCTTTAGCATCATGCTCAACCATTGTTCTGTCAATTTCTGGACCTTCGTATCGTATTGCACTTACTATGTATATGTCAGCAGCAACTACAGGAAACACAAGGGAAAAATGAAAATGTTACTGTCAAATTTACTTTTATCATGGTTAAAAATTTCATAGAGGCCTAATGATGATCCATAGGAGATATAGGATAAATCTTGTGATAAGCAGAGAGGACTGATATTAAAGATCATTCTCAATACGACGTCTAATAGTATACAATAACAAAGAATTAAAAGAAAACATGGACCAATACATATGGATTCAACAGTGGTTCGTAAAATTTGACACGAGGAGAAAAAAAGTTAACCTTTTTGTGATCACCACTAGTTTGATATTCGATGTCATGCTCAAGGTAAGCACCAAATCTTGCATAGTATAGTTGCTTAAAATGCTGAATCTGAGATGGAGTTCGAGAGCATATTACTTCAGTGGCAGCTTTCACATCAATGTTAGCACTCAAAGCCTGCCTTACTATGGCAGCATCTCGTCCAGGAGGATCATACATCCATAGCAAAACTGCTTTCTGAAATCATAAGTTATCATTTATTTCATGAACATAACATGAACATATATCCACACACTAATAATAAATATATATATATATCCTTCTCTCTACATTGACTTATCATTTCCTTTTCACTCTTTGCTATAAATTATATATAATTTGTGCGAAGATTTCTTATATACCTCAGTCTTGCCAGTAAGCTCCTTAGCCAAGCGATTGCAAAGGTCATCTGCGTACATTGCCCTGTACTCTTGTTGTATAAGGGCACGCTGTGTCTGATCTCTATGAGCCAAAATATTTATGACTGCAGCAGTATCGCATCCAAATCCTTAGAACAGTTGAAAGAACTCAGTTTCTAACCAGGATGTTTGTTAACATTTTATGCTTATTCACTATTATACAAGATGCACCAAAAACATCGTGCAATTTTCGAAAGTAACTTGACTAAAATGGCAATCATAGAAGAAGAAATCAAAGATTCAAAGGGATACTGCAGTAAATCAACTACAATTAGATCATGTCAATATCAATAATCCAAGATTCCTCCCTCCCCTCCCCCTGGAATTCCTAAACCTTCCTGAACATTGACCAGACTGATGATGATAGAATTAAAGAAAGCAACTTTTCCTCAAATTCTTTATTTTCCTTTCTTCTTCAATTAATTCTAGAATCTCTTCAAGAAAGTGGAAAAAAAAAAAAAAAAAAAGAAAAGAAACCCACTAAGTTCTTGAGGCCAAAAAGTCACTTAGCTAAGAGAGAATCTCAATAAATCATTAACCCTTCAAATCAAAGAATTGAAAAACATATCCTACCATTATTGCAGAAAAACCTGGTAAAAAGAACAAGCATAGCAAAACGTATCCATAATTACATGTCCCGAATAGAAATCAAAATTCACAAGAAACTCCCAGCAAAATACCCATGATTAACCCAGATAAAATTTTTTTTAAAAAAAAATTCCTCATGTAAGAAGAAAGAATCACAAAAACATAAATTTACAACAAAGATGAACACATTAATGTACAATTACATTTCTAAAACAAGAAATCCCCAAATCCACACACACCCAAAAAAAAAAAAACAAAGAGGAAAAAGGGAAAACAAAAACACAAGAATCAAAGGTACCCTTGAAAGCCCGGTAGAGTTGCGTGGCATCATCACGAGGAGAAGATAAAACAGGAGGAATTGTTAAGGTTGACATGATCTTCTTCTTCTTCATCAACGACAACAACAGAAAAAAAAAAAAAAAACAAAAAAAAAAAAAATGGAGTGCTTTTTGTCGTTGTTTCTTCTTTTCTAAGTGAAATTAGTAACCGATTAAGCTTACGAACATTAAAAAAAAAAAAAAAAACAACAGCAATTCTCGGATCAATTCGACACGACACGACAACCTCAATCAAACCAACACAGAAAAATAAATAACGCGTCTGTAGGACGCTTATCAGTACCACAACTACCTCCCAATCAAAACTTTGGTTTAGATATTAAGACAGAATATCCCATATCCAAATTTAGTCACTTGATTAATTTGTTGGTCTCATGCAAAATAAGATAACACCTCAAATTTTAACATAACATTTATTTAAAAAAATAAATACTTACCGATTCAAGTTTTACGTCTTGGGGTTAAACTTACTACTTTATTATAGTTTAAATAATTTATTTTAGACTATCTAGTATCGTATAATCGTTACATCTAGTTATATTTACAAAGTCTAATTTTATTTTTATTTGTTTTTTTTTTTTTTTTTTTTTTTTTTGGTAAAAGAGGTCGGTCATCTTAACTCTTACACAAATCTGACAATAAATATTTTGAGTTTGTAAATCGTAACTATTCACAAGATAAGATATTTATTTAGTTGTGTCAAATTAAAGACTAAAATATTATTAATTTTTTGACAATATTTTTTTTAATTTATTTTTAAAAATTAAATTTGTTGGATAAGAAAAAGATAATATTTACTAAAAGAGTAATTAGTAAATTCTGTCTCAAATAAATTTATGTTTGACAAATTTAATCATAATTTTTTTTTTCACTTTTAAAGTCTCAAAGTGATTTTAAAAAAACTAACGCTCCGTTTTTTCCCACAGATTTTATCAAAATTTTTTAAAATTTAATAGTTGTGTAGTTTACTAAATAAAATGAAATGAAATATATATTTATCGTTTCAGTAATATTTCGTGAATGAGTGTCACTACCCCTTTTTACACTAAATTTACAATATTTCATTTAATGTGACTTAATTTATTTTTCTTTAATTAACTAAAATTACATAAACGGTTAACTTATTTTAAAAAAAATAAAAATAAAAATAAAAAATTGATGAAATATGTGAAAAATTTTTTTTTAAAAAGAAAATTTAAGATTAAATATACTATATATAATTTTATTTGTGATCAAATTTACCTATTTCTAAAAAGTATTTTTTTTCCCTCCCCTAGGTGCCTATAAATCAATAAACGCAATTAACGAGGAATTAGTTTACGTAGAACGATGGAAGCAATCCTCAAAAAAAAACCCAAAAACACCACAAAACAAAAAAAAAAAAAGTTTTTTTTAAAGTATTTTTGGGTGAGACTTCGCTTTCCAGCATCGACAATTTTGCTCTCTCTTATTGTTTATATTTGGAAGCATATAAACGGTCCCACCATAACGTGTGCTAAATTTTTTTTTTTAAAAAAAAAAAAATCAAAACTTTACATTTAATCGTTATTTTGAAATGTGTAATATTTAAAATAATGTATTACTTTTTTAGTTTGATGAAATTATTATAAGTTTTTTTTTTCAATTTGAATTTTATTAACGGATTTCATAATTTTATATTTGATTCCGTAATTTAAGTCAGGAGAGTTTTTTACTTGTTCACTTACGCTTATCTATTAATCTCGATGAATATACAAGATTTATACCATTAAGAAATCTTGAAATATTAGCAAAACTCTATCATCAAATTGAAACTTGTAAGGAAAGTATATGCTTGTTGTTACTAATTCGAGAGAAATTCATGAGATAGACACTAATATTATAATATAAGTTTAAAATGTAATAGACGAGTCAAACTTAAAATTTCTCACTTAACAAGTCAAATAGAGGTACTTAACAAAAAAGAGTCACGTGAATCAAGTTAGTGCATTGTTCTCTAGAATTGTAATATTAATAGCTTTGGTTCATTTAGACTAAGACATTAAATCACATTGATGATAAAGGTAACTCAATCAGTAATTAACCCCAAAGCGTAAGTGAGTTAGTATGGAGCTCTTCTAGCTTAAGTGAGGTTGAGGGTTCAAACCCCCACTCATGTATGCAAATGTTTAAAATTTGGAGCTAGAACTTCCTCTCGCAAGGGACCAACCCGAGCTCGAACGGGGATTAATCTATATGTGGATTTGGCTTAAAGGTGTCAGTCCCATAATTTTGGGACCCATCTAGGACACCCCGTGCCTAAAAAAAAAAAAAAAAAAACTCATAGTAGTTGTATCACTTATAAATGTCTTAAATTTAAATTGTATTGAAGATAAGTTTTTCAAAGTTTTATTTATTTATTTATTAATGCTTGTTAGATGTGGATTGGAGGGAAAATATCTGAATGAAATTAGAACCATGAGAATCCCAAGGCACAATTGAGCCGGTAAGGAGAGAAATGTATCATCCCATAATTTGAAACTCATGTAGAACACCTTGCACTCTTTAACAAAAAAAAAAGAAAAAAAGAAGAAGAAATGCAATTAGAACCATAAGGAAATCAAGATGAATCTCTTTCCTTTATCACACTTAGAATTGAGAAGCATTATTTTTTTTATTGACCAAACTATACAAATATGGAGTATTGGTTTGATCCAACTAAAATTAGGTTTTGGAAGTTTCTTGATTAATTAATTCAATAATAATTGTTTGCATAGTATCTTGCATGAGGGAATTTCCTTATGTACAATCATTTTATCATATTTTATTCTTGAAAAATAATAATCAATAATAAAATATTAATTAGAAGCATATAAAAAATGTCTTTTTACTCTATATTTTATTAATTTTTTCTTTCTTTTTCTTGTCTTATATTATTCTTGAGTATTGTTTGAACCTTCATAATCATATCTAATTTTTAATTTTTAGGTTCAAAATATTAATTCAACCTATTTAAATAGTGTTTGAATAATTATTCAAACAAATTCAAACATCTCATGATTAATTAAGTTCGGATCGACAATGTTTAAAAATTAAACAAATTAAGATCAAATATCTAATGTTCGGCTTGACTCGATTACAACTCTATCTAACTTTTACTCAAGAAACGTCTACACTCTGATTCGATTATAGTTCTATCTAACTCTTATAACTTAGGAAACGTTTCACCCCGACTTGATTACTACTTTATCTAACTATTACTCGAGAAATGTCTTACCTTTTCTTTTACATACTTGTGTCCTCATATAACATTTACAATTTACAATACCTTAATCTATTGTGTCAAACCCATGATTATGGATTAAAATGTATATTGGCCAAAGACGACAGCAGGTAACCCGGTAGTTTTGGGGAGATGGTGCGAAACCCAGGTTTTGAATCCTCTGGGGGGGGTTAGCGCCATATTGAACCGGGGTGGTTAGCGCCATGTAAAAAAGTTTGGGTCGGTCCTCACCACCGAGTAAGAGTTGAACTCTGCGAGCGCTCCGCATGCTGAATCCGGATTAGTTTCACCAAATAAGGTGGGAACACCGGACGCCCTTGGTATAAAAAAAAAAAAAAACGACAGCAGGTTATCGTTTATGCTAGCTTGGGTCAGCCCAATAAAGCATAATTAATTAGGCTTTGTCCTTTTAAAATTATTAGATATTTTTGATTGGATTATAATATCATTTGATTAAATTGATGTGCTTCTCAATTTTCTAAAGCCCATTTTTAGACAGTAGATTCTAATTAAGTATTTAGAAGTGGGCTTTTTAAATATGAATCATTCGTTTTATTTTTTTAAGGGCAACCTCCTGGATGGGTTCTTATTGATAACTTATTGGTCCAACTAACAAAAAAAGTTTTTTTTTTTCCTTGGATTTTGAATTTGTGAATGAAGATATATATTATATTACGTGATGCCGATAGTTCGATACTTCGATGTGAGCGTCATGTAAAAGTCAGAGTGAAATTTTCACTCAAGTAAGAGTTGGACTCTATGGGTGCAACCTCGAGCCGAATTTAGATTAGTCAAAATCGTGATGGCTCGGAGGTCGTGAGTTTGACATTTGCCATGAGCGCTATGTAAAAATCGGGGTGAGATCTTTCCCTGAATAAGAATTGGACTCTGCTAGCGTAAATCGGGTCGAATTTGGAATTAGTAGCATCTGTGATGACTCCGAGGTCATGAGCAGCGTGAGCAACATGTAAAAGTTAGGGTGAGGTCTTCTTCCCCGAGTAAGAATTGAACTTTATGGGTGCAAATCGGACCGAATCTAGATTAGTCGGAGCCATGATGGCTTTGATGCGGAGAGTTCAACACTTAATGTGAGTGTCATTTAAAAGTCAAGGTAAGACATTCCCTCGAGTAAGAATTGAATTATACGGATACAACACATATTGAATTTAGATTAGTTAGAGTCGTGATGATTTTGAAAAACTAGATGATTATGATCACTAACATGATCATATTGTAACAAGTAACAAGTTGAAAGAAAAATGGAGGGAATAATATTGAAACGATAACCATGATCATTAGCATTAATTAAGAAAGATACTATAAAGTGAGAGACAACATTAAGAATATGTTGATGATTATGATTATTATCTAAGTACAAAATTAATTAAAATTGATTGTGATTGTTTTATTTATATATTCAATTCAAACAAGTTCAGCTAATGTTAATGTTTAAAGATTAATTAATAATTTCTCCAAGAATTTCAGAACTCTGATTGGCTAACCGGCTTTCATTTTGCATTAAAATTAAAATTAAAAATTAAACTATTAATAGTCATTGTTAGGTGAAGCTGAAAACCAATGAATTCTTTCCTTTTCCAAATCTTATCATAAAAATGTTTTTTATTTTTAATTTTAAAATCTTAATTAAAATATAAGTGACATAATTTTTTATCAAGACTTCTCTCTCTTTTCTATTCAGCACTCCTTTTCTTTAATTGGATAGTATGAAAATAATCAAAATAAAAAATACAAAAATTTACCAAATTTAACACTACAAGAAAAACTGTCATTTACGATCAAATTTTAAGGTGGCCTCTATTTATAAGATAAGAGTTTCTCGGTAGTGTAATAGAGTATTTTTTTATTTATATATATTCTTATTATATATATATATATGAGTGTAATATATCATTGAAAGTTATAGTGAATATGTAATGATATATAAGATGTGTCTAAGTAATCATTGTCAACTCGATGTATTCTTTTTGGTACAATAAGGACAATACCAAGTAGTTGACCTTGAGTACTACTAGACCTATAGTCTTGACACGGGTTTGTAGGTTTGGGTCGTAACAGTTAGTATTAGAGCAAGTAGTCAGCCCGGACTATAGAAACTAAGTGCTATACCCAAAGAGTGGGAGACACCTCTAGAATCCCGGACGTCCTCTATTTGAATTTTATATATTACATAATTTGAACTTCTTAAATGATTAAAAATATATAATTGTTACATCATCATCATCTAAGCTTGTAAATTATCTGTTAGGTTAATTTATCCTTTAAAAAGCTTAATAGAATCAACCAGAAGAACCTAAAATAATACCACTATCATCTTGACCTGTTATTGTAATAATCAGATGAAAAATGTCGGAGATATTAATATATATATATATATATATATATATATATATATATATATATATATATATATAAATGTATATTTTTGTTTGAAATTTGAGATATTTTCGTCTCTAATGTATCATAAACTCACAATCTCTAGAAGTTATAAATGAAAACATACTAATTAAAGTATTTTTTTTTATAATATATATATATATATATATATATATATATATATAAATGTAACTAAATTAATTATTTTTATAAAATCTTATTTTCTTCCGTAGTTTCAATTAAGAGACATTATATATATATATTATATATATATATATATATATATATATATATATATTTGGCAATAAAAAGAAAATATAATTACATTTGTGGTAAAAAAACATACACAAATTTACAATTTTTTTTTCAATATTTGATATATACATACTATTTTATTTCATATCCTTCACAATGATCTAACATATATCCAAACTTCTCATTATATTCAAACATTAAAATAAATTATGAAGTAAATATTTATAATATAAAAATATATGCACTCGTCCATCATCAAGAAATCAAGAAAATTTTCTCGAGCGAATATATAATATATATATATATATACATATTATATAAAAGTAAATGTAAATGTATTTTTATATAATTCAATAGAGCCAATAATAATGGCCAATTATTGGAAATATAAATTTGGATCAACTTAAATCATTATCAAATGTCAACTAAACGAAAACGGAAAGCAAGTTCATTTCCTTTTATTTATTTTTCCTTAAATAATTATTTTTTTCTTTTTTTATGGTAAAAAAAAATGATACAATCACAATCAAGCGTGCGAATATGTATGATTTAAATATATATATATATATATATGATTGATAAATAAATACAATTAATGATACCACATTTGTTTTATTGGATGAAAAGTATGGATTTAAATAAAAATGTAGAAAGTTTAATTAATTTGATGTCGTACAATAAACGACAAGATTTTACCATTTTCATATGCTTGGTTTGAATCCGGCAAACAATAAAAAGGAATGGAAAATAAAGAGAGGAAAAGTTTTTTTTTTATAAATTTTTTAAATGTAATCTTTTACACAATTTTGACATGTAAATATTTATATATATATATATATATATATTAATATTAAAATTAATCTTCTTCTAATTTTTTTTAATGAAAGATTTAAATATTTTCAAAAAAACTTTTAATCAGATATATTGAATTTCTTACACATTATATATATAATATTTTTAAAAAATTCCATTCATATTATTATTATTATTATTATTATTTAATTATAGATAGAAAAATACTAGATCGACTTGAAGCCTTTGCTTTGGGACAATGGAAATGATCTATACACCTTGTGAAAGAATTAGACTCTACTTCATAATAATAAAAGAATTATACGTTTCTTCTAAATTAATTTTTATTATTTTAAACTAATTAATTAATGAAAAATAATAGTATTTTAACAATTTTTTTCCCCTAAAAGTGAATAGTTTTAAATCTTTGTATTTATATTTTAATATTTTTAAAAAATATTAATTAACTAACTTCTCTCTTAAATGGCTAATTTTATTTATTTATTTAACTAAAGAATTTTATCTTCTAAAAGCCTAGCATATGATAAACTATATGATATTATATTACAGTATATTATAGTATAATGGTACTATATATATAATATATAATATATAATATTATATAATCTATATAATGAAATATAAATTAAATTATATATAACATGAAATCTGTTTTTTTTTTCTTTCTATAGTTTATAAAATATTTTTTACATTAAATATTTGAGCTAGTATATTATATATTTTGTATATCATATAAAATATTCTATATTCTATATAAAAAATATTTATGGTATATGGTTATCTATATAAGAAGGAACTTTCTTATTTTTACATAAATTTTTTTCTTTATTAAGAAATAGACTTTGTTCTAAAACTTAATATTTATATTATATAATATAAAATAATATTAATACATCATTTAATATGTCATATTTTAAATAGTTAATTATCACAGTTCAATAAAAATATTAATCTACTAAAAATACATACATGAACCCAATCAACTCCAAAATATTGGTTTGAAAGACCTATTACGTCCAAAAATATAATATCAATGAAGGGAATTTGTTTTTTTTTTTTTTTTTTGAAATTGCAATTTTTTTTTGACCAACATGTCTCAAATTTATAATATTTTGTAGTTATAAATGAAGCAATTACTTTTTTTTTTAATATATGATTATTTTAATGTAAATTAATAAATTTGAGCATTTTTTATTTAAAGTGTTTCAAATTTATGATCTACCATAATTACATTACAAATATAACTATTACCAATTAAGTTAAGTCTTATTGTATATTTTTCCAAAATTCGGATTCTTTTTTTTAAAAAAACTCAAACCTTAACATGAGATTGTGTTATTTTTGTTTTTCTTTCCCCTACCCCCACAATTATATATATATATATATATTTTTTATTTATATATATATATATATATATTCAATTTAATTTCTTCTTTGTGTGTTATTATTATATTCCAACTGAAAGTTGGACAAAAAAAAAGTCCAATTGGTAACAACCAAAATGCCTGTCAAAATCATTACCAGTATTGATATTAAAACCAACTTGCCTTAAACAACATGAATTATGGTTTCTATGTTGATAAACAACATTATTATAATTTAAGTCCTTGGTTTGACACAATAGAGAAAACGTATTGTAAAATTACACGAGATCGAAGGTTCGACACTCACTGTGAGTGTCATGCAAAAGCCCGATGAGTGATGCCTTTTCTCCGGTAAAATGTTGAACTTTACGGGTGCATTTTGGATCAAATATGAATTAGTCGAAGTCGTGATCACTCTAAAACCAGATGACTTTAAAAATATATATTATTATAATTTAATAATTTTAAGCAAAACAACAAATTAAACTCTTTCACTCATTACAAGAAACATCTGCTTCTAAGCCGTCACAGCAGCATGAGAAAAACCTCATCCAAAAATCAGATATTCACAAAATATATTACTCTTTTTTTCTATATTATATATATATATATATATATATATATATATATATATAATTTTCCATAAAAAAATAATTTTTTTTCCTCTAAAAATTATTACGGAATTAAATAAAAGATATCGATAAAAGAATACTTATTAAAATGACAATAAATGTAATAAAAAAAATGAAACAAACGACCTAACTAAAAATAATTTTTATTATTCGGACAAACAAAAATCAAATTCTCGATAAGTATTCACAAAAATTACTATAAATGTAATATAAAAATGAAATAAAAGACCTAACTAGAAATAATTTTTATTATTCAGACAAACAAAAATCAAATTCTCGATAAGTATCCACAAAAATTACTATAAATGTAATATAAAAATGAAATAAAAGACCTAACTAGAAATAATTTTTATTATTCAAACAAAAAAAAATCAAGTTATCGATAAGTATTCAAAAAAACTACTATAAATGTAATATAAAAATGAAAACAAAGACCTAACTAGAAACAATTTCTATTATTCGGACAAATGAAAACCAAGATCTCAAATAATTTGAATTAAAAACTAACAATTTGCAAAAATTTCATTAATTCGAGGACCACTGCATACGACATCAATAAAATCTGTTTATGATTTGGTTCATGTGGCTGCCATTTTTAGCTATCTATTCAAACCCCAATTTGCAATATTAGAAAATAAATTAGCCTTAATGTAATATTAGAACCAATCTGGTGGTTTTTTTTTTCTTTAAAAAAAAAAAATTAAAATATTATCACACAACTTGAAATATTCAAATAATATATAATATATATATATGTGTGTGTGTGTGTGTGTGTGCGCTTGCTTGTATATATTGAATTTGTGGATTAATAAAGTTATTATTTTCATTGGTTAAATAGTTGGTGAGGGTTAGGTTAGATACTATTATAGGGTCATATAAACATATATATATATATGTATGTATGTATGTATGTATATTTGTGTAATCTTTCTTTATGGATTAATTTGTTTAAGTATTGGCAAGTTGTGTGGAGACTTGATAAAGGCCATGAATTTGTTTAATGAATAATAATATCCATAAGGAGACAGAATTGCACCATGAACTTCATATTTTGTTGTTTATGTTAATATATATATATATATATGTATGTATATATATTTCTCCAATAAGCACTTAATTAAAAGGCTGATTTTGGTTGATATGGTATGTTTTTGTTTCTTATCTATGTCGAATTATAATTGCTCCTTTTTGGTTTAGCAACAACGCAACAAGGATATTATTTTTCATGATAATATTGATTATAGATAGAAGATTATGTTATAATATATGACTCATAATATTATGTAATTATATATGTCTAATTAAGATGATGTTTTTTTTTTTTAGTGATGGTGTCCGGGTTTTACCCGACTAATCCAACACCGGGATCTGTCGGCACTATGGCTAAGAAGGGTGTCGAACTCCCGCCCTTTGAGTAAGGAGTGTGGTTGCTGACCACTCGACCACAACACACTTGACATTAAGAACATTAAGATGATGTTTTTAATTGGACTCTATTTATACTTTAATAGTGGAATAAGTCTAAGTTATGGAATTTGTGTAGGATTGATGGATGCACCAAATTAATGTTTAAATTTATAAATATGTCTTCTTTCTACCATTCAAGTTTACATACGTCTGCCAAGAAGGTGTAGCTTAGTTGGAATTAACTTCACTTATGACTTCCGAAGGTCATGAGTTCGAGATACAATAAACGCAAAAATGCCTTTTTTTTTTTTTGAAAAAAAAAAGAAAAGAAAAAGAAAAAAAGTTTATACAGGTCAAGTAAAAGTGTAATTTAGTTGGTAACAATTTTACTTATAATTTAATATGACTTCGAGACATACTAAAGATAAAAATATCTCAAAATTTTGAACTTCACGAACTCTACCAAAGGGCTATTAAAGTTAAACATTGTGTTTGAAAAAAAAAAAGAAGTTATGTTTCAAGATTGAAAAAGAGCGTTGTCATTAACTCTCTTTGGTTCTTGTTAAAAGAATAAATTTAACTCTCTCTATCAGCTTAAACTTTTAAAGTATGTGATAAATTATCATTCTTTAACATGGTATCAGAGCTGAAAGTCGAGAGTTCGCTTAAAATTTTAGAATATGTGACAATTTATCATTCTTTAACAATTCTAAAGCACACAATGGAAAGAAAATTACATTTATTTTGAAACTATGACTTGCATTTGAAACAATCTTTATGTATATATATTTACAAAAGTGAATTATATTGTAAACAAAGTATCTCATATCGTTTACTTAAGATGATCTTTGAACAATTATTAAGTGAGAGTCTAAAAACCTTTTACTTAATAATGTATTTTAAACTCGCGAAGAATACTCAAACAATTTACTTTTCATTTATTTGTTTTTAAATAATTGTAAAATATGGAACAATATATATATATATATATATATAGTGACGATAGAAGAACAAGAAAAAAAGAAACCATTTGCAAGAGTCCCCTAAGAAAAAAATAACCAGAGATTCACCTTTGGAAAACCTATAATTATTCAAGTAAATGGTAAATTGATAATATACCGACCAACATATAAAAGAAAATCCTCAATATTTACGTACAAAACTTTAACGATATTTTTTGGAATACACGGTAAAAGATGTTGACTTATATATATATATATACATACAGAAATTATATCTATTTGCAAGTAGTAATTAACTGTCAACTACTAACAGGGATGTTATACTATCAGTAATCTTCCAAATAACTTGACCATTTCCATATACGAAACTAAGGTAAAAAGAAAGATAAATTTCTCTCTCTCTCTTGAATTTACATTAAAAATCCTAGAGCCGTATTTTCTTGATATATTTGATAACGTGTTTGTAATAAAATAATTTAAGATCTATACGTAGGCTAATTTAGATTTAAATCTGATCAAATTTTATTTTTGGAAAATGATCTTTCTCGATACTTTTATTTATACACAAGACTTAAATTTGAAATATTACCAAAGAAACTAATTACCTTTGTCATTTTAGGGGAAAAAAAAACAAAGTCAATGTATATATATATTTTTTTATACTCACTTGGGGCGTCTG
This sequence comes from Cynanchum wilfordii, assembly GCA_025388415.1. Classification (NCBI taxonomy): domain Eukaryota; kingdom Viridiplantae; phylum Streptophyta; class Magnoliopsida; order Gentianales; family Apocynaceae; genus Cynanchum; species Cynanchum wilfordii. The sequence goes on from JAHSUH010003438.1 coordinate 2,073,349, forward strand.
GTGTCCTTACCTTATTTGGTGAGACTAATCCGGACTCGACCCGAGGAACACTCGCAAAGTTCAACTCTTACTCGAGGATGAGAGCTTGACCCAGAGCTTTTTAACATGACACTAAGTACCCCAGAGGATTCGAAACCTCGATCATCCGCCCTGGAACAAAGTCAAGATTACCAAGTCCTATGAAAAAAGGCAATATTAAAAGTGTGAAAAAAGATCTTTTCGGAAAAATTCTCGATTCAATCCTACATCTTTTTTCGTTTCTTCACCTCTATGATACCATATATTCTGATGTTTGTCCAAATTTAATCCTTTCGGAAGGTTTTTTTTTTTATACATTTTGAGTAGTTTGACCATTTGACTTTGAGCTACTATATTTTTTTAGGGGCATTTTAGGTATTTCAATTTTATAATAAAACAATGATAAAAATAAATTAACAAAAACATACAGTATCTAAAATTGAAAAATAATCGACATTGTTCATCTTTCATCTTTCCTTGCAAGAAGGATGAAATTTGATAAACGTAAAAATCAATGGCATCAAGCTAGATTTTTTTTTTTTTTTTAAGTGGAATATTCATTAAAATAAAAACATTACAAAAGTGAATGACTAAAATCATTCACATAAATATAAAACACCAACTTAAAACTAAGTAGTGCAAAGATAAAACTCAACCTAAAAAAATTAGGTGAGCCAAATAAAACCCTAAATAAAATTAGGGATACATAAAAAAGAAAAATAACGGAAATTCTGCCTAAATCTATGATCTTCATACTGTCATTTTCAAACTTCATTTGCGAAGAGAGTTCGATTCTGTCTTCTTTCTTCAACAATAGTCTAATCCATCCCGGGCGCATCAAAGATTTCATATAATACCTAAAAAGAAAACCAAATACGAATACGAACAAATAGCCCGGATCTAGTCCGGGTTTAAAATTTTTTTCTTCTAAAAGAAGAAGAAAACACCGATATATAAATATCGGTAAGAAACCAAGCAAATGAGATGAAAAAGATAGCAATAATACCAAAGAAATAAATAGAAAATACATAAAATAAAACATAAAACAGAAATAATACAAGAAAAACCAAAAAAAACAGAAATAAATTCTTCCTTCTTGCAAATTTCAAGCTAGATAGAAATTAAACATTTAGGATCTAGCTAGTTAGAAAAACAAAAAAAAGATGTAGGACAGAATCGAAGATTTTTCTAACTAAACAAATTTCATATTCTCTTTATGGAAAAGGGAAAAGAAACGTGCTAATTGGGGTATAATTAGGGTTTGTTAAGGGGGAAAAAATGGAGAGATAAAAGAAATGTACAATGAGAGAGACAAGGACATAAAATGAAGTCAAACAGCAAATAAAAATCCAATAAAAGAGATGAGATGGGAAAAGAAAGACAACAAACACAACCGTCCTAACAAATATTGTCATTCATATAAAATTTTTTCCTGGTTATTGTCACATATATATACATACATATATATATGCATACACCACATGGTAAACCTTCAATCAATGCCTTTAATATACACAACTTGCATTTTGCATGGCTAGGTTGTTTTGTCCACATTTCCATGGATAAAAAACAATAGAAAAAGATAAAACAAGAAGAAATATATATATATGTATATATATTTTATATGGGACCTAATCTTTTGTTGGACTTGATAAATGAAAAATACTTCGTCAAACCAAGAAACAACAAATTAGGACAACAAAGAATATTCTTTCTTATATCTGAATTTTCATTGGAGCTTTAAATTTTTTATTATTACACACATATATATAGGTTTGATTCATCGTCCTTCTCTCACATGAAATTTTATGTACATGTATATATATATATTCATTGAATTTTACAGCAAAGACCCCTTTTTTTGTGGGCAATCTCTCTCTCTCTCTCTCTCTAATACTGTAGAAGCATCATCAACCACGTCACTCCATTGCTTCTTTTCTTTCCACATTAATTAGCTCGTGAGCCTTTCTTCCCCAACATGAATGACCCTCTCATCTTCTCTGCTCTCTCCTTTTCTCTCTTTATTTAGGTGTCTCCATTGCATGCTCGCCCGCTCATTGATCAATCTTCCTGAAACTCTTGCTGCTCGCCATTTATAATTAGCTTTCTCTCTCTATACATATACACACACACACACACATATATATGTAGGTATATTTCTTCATATTATAACTAATAACTTGCAAATTTGTATTCTTTTTTCACCTGATGTGATGTGGCCAAGGCTAATAGCTAGCAAGGTTCTAAGGAAGCGAGTTGGGAGCAACAATTTTGTTGCAGATTTTCCGAGTTGCACTGAAGATTGGCTACAACTTCCTCAACTCAAGGATAAAAAGTATTTTAGTGCAAGCAGCATTTTAACTGATCATCATCATGAAGAGACTCAAAACTACAAGTAAGCAATATAATATATATATATATATATATATATATATATATATATATATTCTGTGTGTGTATAACATAAACAAGAAATAAAGAAAGGAAAATCCGTCAATAGCGTTTTTATTAACTTTTCATGTTAGATACTATTTTCGAGTGTCTGATTTAGTAATTTTAATCTTGATTAATATTTTATTAAGATGGAACTTTATAACCAATTTCTACTTATTATAACGTAATCGAACAAGTTAAAATTGTGAGAAAATAAGTTAAGACGAATTGCAAATGATGAAAAGGACAATAAATTGTGATGGGAAAAGAATATGGGAAATTAATAATTTTCAAATCAAGAAATCATTTGTCAAGAGAAATGTCTTTCAATTGGTCCTTTTTCCATGATATATATTATATATATATATATAGTTGCATTTGTTGGGTTTTGTCATATATATATATATATATATATTCATAGATTATATTGGGAATTTTTAACTTTCTTGATTATGAATTCTTGTTTGTAATAAAATAAAGGGTTTTCGTGAGCACTTGGAACTTGGGCGGTGTTGCACCAACTGAGGACTTGAATATTGATGATTGGTTAGAAACATGCACCGATCCTTGTGATATCTATGTCTTCGGGTAAGCAATTCTTAATTTTGTTTTATTTTTTATATATATATATATATTATATATATATATATATATATATATATATATATATATATATATATTTCCATGAAGACTTTCTATTTATAGAAACTAATTAGATATTTTCTTGTTTACGTCAGGTTTCAAGAAGTTGTACCCCTAAGAGCTTCGAATGTATTTGGATCAGAAAATCGAAAAATTACCATGCAATGGAATTCCTTAATTAGAAATTCCCTAAACAAAACATCTAAATCATCATCATCAGAAAAAGAAACAGAAGTTGATGATCATCGGTTTAGGTGCATAATTAGCAAACAAATGGTGGGAATTTTGATTTCAGTTTGGATTAGAAGTGATCTTCGATCATTTGTTAGAAACCCTAGTGTTTCTTGCGTTGGCTGTGGAATCATGGGTTGCCTTGGAAATAAGGTATGTATGTAATAATCATTTCTATATATATATGTATGAATATGTATGTATATATTAATTATTATCACTTTTTTATTTGATATCACTTTTAAATACAACCTGGTAGATAAAGAAAATAATACTTTTTAATGACCTTTTTATACCTTATCTCTCTCTCTTCCTTCATTTTGTCCTATGTAATAAACTTTCAAGGTTTCATATATAATATATATATAATTTTTATCTTTTTTGTCCCGTTTTATTTTTCTAGTTGTTTCAATCATATTTTAGTTAATTTTTTCATCAAGTTAGTCCATCTATATATATATATTTATATATTTTAATTTGATTAAACATATTAGATATTATGTGTAAGATCGTAATTTGAAAGAACAAAAAAAATCATAGAAAAACTGTGAAAATCTAATAAAATAGGCACAAATAAAGAAATCAATGGGTAAAATCTTGATCAGGAAACAAGAAATGTATTTTTTTTCTCTTTATTATGTCTCGAACTCATGACCTTCAAAGATCATAATTAGTAAGATTGCTCTTAACAAAGTTACGCCTTCTTCTTGACGGAAACAAAGACTTATATATATACATACATATATGTATATATGTATATATAAATTAATTAAAAGTAAGTTTTCATTTCCATGCATGCATCCATTAAAATAAAATTTTGGTTTGCAGGGATCTGTCTCAGTTAGATTTCGGTTACATGAAACAAGCTTCTGCTTTGTATGCAGCCATCTAGCATCTGGTGGAAGAGGAGGAGATGAAAAGCAAAGAAACTCAAATGCATCCGATATTTTATCTAGAACATTCTTTCCTAAAGGCCCTTCTCTTGATTTACCAAAGAAGATTCTAGATCACGAGTAAGTTTATATATAATCATTATTAAATTAATACCGTCCAAATTGATTCCTTCCTATATAATATATATATATATATATATATATATATATATATATATATATATATATATTTTTTTATTTTTTTAACTTTATGTGTGATGGAATAAGACGAAATTTATACAAATTATTTGCTTGTTTATTGGTTAAAATCTTGGCATTATCGATTCGTTCAGCCAATTTCAAGATGATTATGCTAATCACCTTTTTTAAAAAATTAATCTATGGGGGGATTGACTTGGTAAACAAGTTGACTTCTATCTATATATATATATATATATATATATATATATATGATACTTGTTTCACATCGAAATGAAAAGTGAATGTGTAATATATATATATATATATATATAGATAATTATATTTATTAACCCTAGTTTAATTAATTTCTGCAGCCTGGTGGTTTGGCTTGGAGATTTAAACTATAGGATTTCCCTGCCTGAATCAAAAACCCGTGTATTAGTTGACAAGGGAGAGTGGGATGCATTGCTAGAAAATGATCAGGTATACATACATATATATATATATAGAGAGAGAGAGAATTAATATTATTTTAGATTGATTTTTTAATTATGTGAGTGTGTGTATATATAAATACTAATTAGGGCTATATATATGTATGTATGTATTTGAATATAGCTTAAAACAGAACTCATGGATGGCCAAGTTTTTGAAGGCTGGCATGAAGGAACAATTGAATTTGCTCCAACTTATAAGTATTTCTTCAACTCTGATGAGTATTATGGTCTTACTCTTGAAGGCAAAAAATGTGACAAGAAACGCGCTCCCGCATGGTATGATATACAATATATATAACTTTCATTTACAATATATTTTTATTACGTAGTGAATGCATGCTACATGATAATATATATATATATATATATATATATATATATATATATATATATATATATATATATATTTATTTGTTGTAAGTGTTATATAAGAGTCGGATTATGCTACAAGAGATTTATGATTCTCTCGTCGTAAGTGTTATATAAGAGTCGGATCGGAATGAAACCTTCTCCCGAATACAAAGTCAAACTCTTAGAATAGTGACTTGGGATACTTTATAGTCTAAATTATATATATATATATATATATATATCTTTCATGTACAATATATTTTTATTACGTAGTAAATGCATCTTACACGAGACTTCTGATTCTCTCGCTATAAGCGTCATGTTAGAGTTAGGTAAGGTAAAATCTTCTCTTGAATAGCAAGTTAGACCCTAGAATAGTGACTTAGACTACTAGATGGTCTAAATTATACATATAAGTATATATATATATTTCATGTACAATATATTTTTATTAGGTAATGAATGCATGTTACATGAGACTTATGATTTTCTCATTGTGAGTGTAATATTAGAGTTATATTAAGTAAAAAAATCTTCTCCCGAATAGAAAGTTAGACTCTCTGAATAGTGACCGGGATGCTGGATCATCTAATTTTTTTGTTTTTAAATAGGTGTGATAGAATAATTTGGTATGGAGATGGGTTGAAGCAACACAAATATACAAGAGGAGAATCAAAATTGTCAGATCACAGACCAGTAAAAGCAACATTTAGCAGTGAAATTAGGGTTTCAAGAAACTTGAAGGAAGTGCAGAACTTTTTTTTATCAGAAAGATTTGAGCAAATCACAGACAGTTTACATCAGATGCATTCTGGAGATGATGATATTGATGATGGATTTCCATGTAATGCTAGAACAAGCTTCCAATTATGAAAAGCATATAATATATATATATATATATATATATATTATAATTAAATTAATTAATTAATTAATACGTCAGAGATAGAAATGTATTGCACTGTATTAAAAAAGATATATATATATATATATATATAATCAGTGAGTTTAATTAAACTATATGTAATATATTAATTATGGGATAAGGTACCTTTTTTGAAATATATATATAAGTATCGTTATGATGAGGTGAAATATTAATAAAGTAATCTGCGTTTATGAATCAAATACATTATGAAGAGAGCTGTTTCACATATATTGCATATTTTTACATATATATATATATATATACTAATCGGGGAACATCTATCGATCCTTTCACACGTACTCGGTAGGTCCGTTTCCGTTGACGTGTCATGCAAAAAGGTCAAGTGTCGGGAGGTGTGTTCCCGACGTTGCTCTCCGACGGTCAAATTAGCAACATATAGAAATAGAGGGTGTCGGGTGGTCAGCCGGAGTGTGGAATCCGACAGGCTTAACCGAGCACCAGAGTGTATCGGAGAGTCCGAATACTTAGTGTATATTCTTGTTTTCACTTAGTTTGTGTGTGAGTGTGTGTTACTGTTTTATGGAGGTTTTTGGCCAATCCGGAAGTGACACCTGGAGTGGTCCTTGACTAACGGTTCTGAAATGGTGGCTTCCAAACAAGTGTCTGTCGGATCATGTACATTTAATGTGGGGTTGAGTGTGAATATTTCTGTCGGAGGTCATGCTCTGAACGTGTGTACTCTAGTCGCCGACTGGACCTCGAAGGAGTTCTATCCGAGACCACGTCGATCTTTCGTGGAGTTCACATCAGACGGTCCAGCCTACGTGGTCTTTAAGGGACTTCGGTTACTCTCATATACAAATTTATTTACATATATATATACACAATCTTTATATATATATATATATATATATATATATATTTAGCTTGTTTGTGGAATAATTTCACAAAAAAAAAAGAAAAAATTATAAACATCGAGAAGATAAAAACGTTAGTTTTTCAGATTAATTAAACTCGATATTTTAGAGAATGTTAAGATTTTTTTAATATAAAATGGATATATATATTAAATTAAATTTCACCAATGATTACTAAGAGAAAAGAAGCAATTTGATTGGATGATGATCACAAATCACACTAGGAGAATTTGTAAATAATAATAATATAATAATAATGTTTAATTTAGACAATAATTGAATTATATAATATGTATATCATAATTCTTTAAAGATCGGATTACGTATGAAAGAAATATGGGCTTTCATACTTTATTGATACTCTAATATAATTTCTAGCACTATTTTGTGAGATATAATTAGATAATTAGTAGTGGTCCATTTATAAAAATTTATTTATGTTTCTCTTTTTCTTGATGACATATTCCAATATAATAATATATATATATATATATATATATATATATATATATATATATATATCATAAGTGATACATTCCGGGCCGGAGTTTCCTTCCTCAAGGGACTAACCCAACTCGAACGATGATTAGTCTATATGTAGATTTGACTTAAAGGTGTCCTCCCACAATTTGTGACCCATCTAGAACATCTTGTGCCTAAGCAGAAAAAAAAGTGATACATTCTAGGACGATGAGATCAAACAAACTGATTTTTTATCATATTTCTTTAAAGTTTTCATATTCTCTAATTTTGAGTAGATTAAAGAAAGTTTTATATTTTTATATACCATTCTTGATCATTCTTAAACTAAATAAAAATTGTAGTTATTTTAGATTATTTTGTTGTATTCTCGATCTAACTCATTTCCGAATTAGTTATGGTTTAGAGTAATGAGATGCTAGAGGAAAATAAAAAAGTGAGATAAAATTAAGGGGGAATGAAAATGGGGCTTGAACCAAGATAAAAGAGTAATGATTAGTCCTCAAAGTCCACAAAGAAATGTGTGCATTATGTCCTTAATTTGACACAATGAGAAAATACATTGTGAATGTTACACGAGGTCAAAGATTTAATACTCGTTGTGAGTGTCATAAAAGAGCCAGGCGAGGCCTTCCATCAAGTGAGAATTGGACTTTGCAGGCGTAATTCGGGCCGAATCTAGATTATTTGTAGTCGTGATGACTTCGGATACCAAATGATCTAACCAAAAAAGAAATGTGCACATTGTAATGTGTGGGTATATAGGGGTAAAATGAGTGAAAAAGTGATAACATAGTTATTTTGGCTTGACCTATTTAGATGTCTCACATGGCTGGCCAAGTGAGATACTTGAGTTCGACACACTCCAGAGATAACTTTATGCCGCAATTTCAACTAAATGTTGTAGTCTTGAGAGTCTTCTCCTACAGTAACTTTTCGGATTAGTCGATTAGGATATCGGATATATATATACATAATTATAGAATATGACCACAAAGAATGATAAGCAAGGCAACAATAATAACAACAATCAAGTAGAGGCCCAAAACTCAAACATTGAAAAGAATATGAATTAAGTGTGCATGATGAGAATAATAACTCGTTGATGTAAGTAAAAAGAGTTTAGTTCCATTAAGTAAAGTTTCGAGTTTAAACTTTGTGTATGAAAAAATTATTGTTAGGGAGAGCTTTTTTTGGAAATGGGTTCGATGACATATTTTAAACCTTTGAGTTCCACCTAAATTGGGTTAAAGCAGATAATCTTATAATGTATTTTATAACATAATGCTCGCAATAAGATCGTGTTGTAACATGACCCTTTACTCAATGAACCTAAAGAGGTCCAAACGGTATTTATAACAATACGTTAATTATATTATTTATATATGACAAATTGGTAAATTCGGTCTCTTAACTTATATAATTTTTGTGATTTTATCCTTATTTAAAATTTTGTTTATACAATTTTATCCCTTATCTTAATAATTTTTGTAAATTTCATCCCTTAACTTATGTAACTTTTATGATTTCATCATTATTTAAATTTTTTATACAACTTAATTCCTTATCTTAATTCATTTTGGTAATTTTATCCCTTAACTTATATAACTTTTATAATTTCATCCTTATTTAATTTTTTTTTATATAACTTCATCATTTATCTTAATAATTAAAATTTATCTTTATCTCAATTTAATTGAATGGTCAATTTTAGTCAAACCTTTTAAATAAAAATTAACATAATAATAAATTAAATGGATAAAAAAATATAAATTTAAAATTTAAAAATATTTTATTATAAATTTATATTTTTACCCTTTAATAATAATAAATAAAAATGTAAATTTTAAATTTTAAATTTACATTTTTACCCTTTGATTTATTAATATTACTTTTATTTTTATTTATAGGTTTTGACTAGAATTGACTTCATCAAAATTATTACGATAAGGGATAATGTTGTATAAAAAATTTAATAAGGACGAGATCACAAAAATTATATTAGTTAAGGGATGAAATCACTAAAATTATATAAGTTAAGGGATGAAATTTACCAAATAATTAAGATAATAATGAAATAATACAAAAAATTTAAATATGTATTAAATCACTAAAATTATATAAGTTAAGGACCAAATTTGCCAATTTACCTTTATTTATTTCAATTATCATATTTATATATATATATATATATATATATATATAAGGCAAGTTGGAAAATTTGGTACCTTAATTTATATAATTTTTTTGATTTCATCCGTATTTTTTTTTATTATTATTTTATCCATTAATTTAATAATTTGGTAAATTTCATCCATTAACTTATATAATTTAGTAAATTTCAATCTCTTAACTTAATAATTTGGTAAAGTTCATCCCTTAACTTAATAGTTTGACTGATTTCATCTCTTAACTTATATAATTTGGTAAATTGCATCTCTTAACTTAATAATTTGGTAAAATTCATCCCTTAACTTAATAGTTTGATAGATTTCATCCCTTAACTTATATAATTTGGTAAATTTCATCCATTAACTTAATAATTTGGTAAATTTCATCCCTTAACTTAAAATTAAAATAATAAAAAAAAATTAAAGGGGTAAAAATATAAATTTTAATACAAAATCTTTTAATTAACTACTGTAAATTTACATTTAATAAAAAAAATTATATTATCAAAAATATTATATCATACATTTGTAAATTAATATTTCATAAATGTATTATTAAGCATGATATCCCAAAAATTATATGACTTAAGAGATAAAATTTACCAAACTATTAAGTTAATAGATAAAATTATCAAATTATTAATTTAAAGGATAAAATTTACCAAATTATTAAGTTAAAGGATAAAATTTACCAAATTATATAAATTAAGGGACCAAAATTTTCAATTTGCCATATGAAAAATGATAATAAAGTGCAATCCAAAATTATATTTCATTCCGATAAAAGCCATAGAACTTGCAAAAATTACAAATTGCCACCAAGAACACAAAATTTTCTTTTTTCTTTTTCCTTTTTCCTTTTTCCCTTCTGCTGAGAACGTCTTTCTTTCCCGCTGAGTCTTTCAGGTGAATTCCAACCTTCTGTTCAGCCGTCTCTGTAAATTTTGCTAAAATCCTTCGTTTCTCCGACTGGTTTCTAACCGATACGTCGCCGGAAAATTTCCAGTAAAAGATGGCGGAGAATTCCTCTCCATCGCCGAACCCAATTCAATCAAATACCCCATTAATCGAACCAATAAACCCGCATCAACTCCAAGGGGCGGCATCGTCTTCTAATCTAATGCAACCTTCTCCGTCTAACAATACCGTTTCACAGTCTCCATCCATTGATCTTCCCCAAATTCCTCTAACACCGTCCCAGCAGCAGCAGCAGCAACAACAACAAACTCAGATGGTACAATCTCAGCAGCAGCAGGTACAACAGCAGCAACAGCAAATGCAGCTTCACCAACAACAGCAGCAGCAGCAAAATAGCTCTAATAGTTTGAATAATAGTAATAGTAATAACAATTTGATGGTCGCTGCCGCTGCCGCTGCTAATTTTCAGATGCAACAGAGTTTACAGAGATCCCCTTCTATGTCGAGGTTGAGTCAGATGCAACCACAACAGCAACAGCAGTTAGGAATGATGAGACAGCAGCAGGGGATTTATGGGCAGATGAATTTTGGGGTTAGTTCTGGTGGCAACGCGCTACAGCAACAGCAGCAGCAACAACAACAGAACCAGCAGCAACAGCAACAGATGGGTCAGATTGGAAGTGGGAATTTATCCCGTTCCGCGTTAATGGGGCAAACTGGGCACCTCCCAATGTTGTCTGGTCAAGCTGCTGCTGCTGCTGCTCAGTTCAATTTGCAATCCCAATTTTTGCCTTCGGTAAATTTGCAGTTCTTCATGTGAATTTTAGCTTATTGCTCTTTGCTTGCATTTTTTTTTTTCTTCTAATATTTGATTCTGAGAGCTGTATCTTTGTAGCAAAATATGAGGATCTTATTTGGTTGTATATGAAATGTATATTAGAAAGGAATTAGTCTCTGCTACTTTTATTATGTTTCTGATAAAAATTAATTATTTGTGAAGCCACGGCAGAAAGCAAACTTAATTCAAGGATCCCAGTTTCATCCAGGAAATTCTCCTGGGCAGTCAGTACAGGGAATGCAGGGAATGGGAATGATGAATTCCCTCAATTTGAGCTCTCAACTTAGGACAAATGGATCCTTGGCATATGCTCATCAAAGAATTAACCCTAGCCAGCTGAGGCAACAATTGTCGCAAAATGCTTTGGCAACCAGTCAGGTATTTTAAGAAAAAATTCCCATGTATTTTTTGTATGAAAGTATGAATAACTTTTTGGTATGTTTGGTGGACGCTGTAAATACTATATAAGCATCAATCTTGTCCATATGCCTGTATGACTACCATCCACATTGTTTTATGCTTCCAATTGCTCCCCTATTTAATTCCAAGAAGACAAAACCAGATCTTGAAATTATCCAGAGAGCATAATACCATTATGTTCTCTTTGTAAAAATTTCACATTTTATTTGGTTTCATCTGTTTATAATCTTTTGGGATGTCAAAACAACAGTTGCCAGCAACGATATGTGAATGTTCCTAGAAGGAAGTTGAAACATTTATTAAACGAACCATATCTGGACTTCTTTAACTTTTATTTTTATTTTTTATTATTATAAAGTTCATTTATTTCAAGGGGAATCATGAGTGTGCTAGAGAATAGAAATACCAATCAATGAATCTTATTCTTAACATAGATCAGGTTCCTCCAAGACTTTAATATAGTCTGGAGTATATTTGATATGATTAACTTTAAGTAGTGTTTAACGTCATTTTTTTCCCCTTTTCCTTTTAAAAAATGAAAAAAATCCTCAAATGAGTTATAAATAGTGTTTCTTGCGATGTCATGAATTGGAAAAAGTTTCGTAAATCCTTCCTCAATGGATGAGTTCATGGGTTAAGATAGCCAGATTTTTGGAGATCCTTTTCTGTTCACCTGAATACTTTTCACTATTAAGCCATGGTATTTGAGTTGCCTCTTCTCTGCTATAGGTAGTCTTTGTCTATGTGCTGTTAATTTCTGAGTTGGGTTTAACCAACCTGAGACAAATCTCTTTAACATGGGTACTTTTGTTGATTCTGTTCATGATGTCTTTTTTAAGAAAAGTCTGCAGTTGGGAAAATTTATACCATTGATGTAAAAGATGGGCAATTCCCCTTGTATTATTTTGTATTAAAAAAATGGAGGGGGTGAACAAGGTCAGGGAAAGGAGAAAGAGATAATTATTTTTAGAGTCTGATGTTTTACTCAGAATTATCACTTGTTTCATTTGAGATGCTCCCTACCGCTCAAGTCTGCTAAGTTTTCTAAGCTGCTCTCTCCAGACAGAGAGTAATGTGATTTTATATGTTATTTATATTTATATTTATAATTTATTTGGAAGTAGGATACCTCTGCCAATGCCCCTTCCAAATTGGATATAAGAAACGAAGATTATGGTGCATTACATATACCCAACCTTTTCATTTTTTCCTCTTGCTTTTCACCCACATCACTTTTAAGGAGGGTAATATTTTAACTTATATTTAGTGCTTGTACACTTTCCATTCAACTATTAGTTCAACCTAAAAGTGTGGCAAGCATATTGCTCATCTCTTCATATCCATTAAGCAGAAAAAGTTACAGTTTATCCCACTTCTAGCTTCCATTTTACTCCTCTCTCTCAAAACAAGTAATTGTTGGTTTCATGGTTTTACTCTATGATGATTAAAGGCACAAATGCATCTAAAAGAAGTTCCTTAAGTCGTTGAAGCAAAAACTATAGATGACCTTGCTGCTGCTTTTACTACATTGATATTTATCGAGTCATTTCTTAATTAACGTTATGGAAAGACAAAAGCTTCTTATTTGCATTTATAATAACTTGGAAAATTACAGTCAGGTGTTTAAGCATATCACATGGATTCGATGCTATCAACTTTTGGGTTTGATGTACCCTCTTGATATTGATATTATGTGCAGTTTTCCAAATCAGATATAAATCAAACTAGATCAGGATCTGATAAGCATAAGATTTTTAAACTTTTCTAAAAAAAAAAACTAGCATCATACACCTGTATGAAGACATGATAACAACCGCATGGCACTAGAAATGAGTAATAGATAACTTTGATAAAGTTTCATGTTATGCCAAGAGTAGTGTGCACATGCAACTTGATGAGAAAAAGAATTGATGGGATTTCATTAAATACCAAGGAACATGATTTGGCTTAATGGTATGTTATAACATTTCATACGTTGTTATCTCTTTGTCAAATTGTTTCGTATGGAAGAGTGAGTAAAATGCGGCCGAGTTTCGCATTGTTAATGTCGTCACCAGTCAGCTTTTCTAACGCAATGAATGCTGTTTCACTGAGGGTCAACTTCCCATTTAAAGCCCTTTGTCAATACTTTATTAATTGTAGCTGCTTTGCTATATGATCTTTATGGTGGATTCGGTCAAATTTGCATAGTAATTAGGGAGTCGGTATTTGCATGTCAGTTTCCGTATTATATTTTCCAAATTTGATTTTGTTCCGCTATCTGATGTCATAAATTTCCTAGAAACTTCAGGCCCAGAGCCTGCCAAGGACATCATTTATGAACCACCCCCAACTCGCTGCACTGGCTCAGAATGGACAGCCAGCACTGATGCAGAATGCTTTATCACAGCAACAGTGGTTAAAACAAATGCCTGCGATGTCCTCTCCTAATTCGGCTTCCTTACGTTTGCAACAACAAAGGCAGCAACAGTTATTTCTTCAGCAGCAACTCGCTTCATCCTCACAATTGCATCAAAATTCTATGGCTTTGAATCCACAGCAGTTACAAATGGTGCAGCAGCAACAGCAGATCGGTAATCCTCAGTTACCTCAGAATCAACAGCAGCAACAGCCAGTCCAGCAACAACAGCACCAACAAAGTCAACAAAATCTGCAGCAGCCTCAGCAACTACAACAATCTGTTTTGCACCAGCCGCAGCAATCATCACGCCTCGTTGATCCTACAGGTCAAAGATCACTTAGTTTGACAGGGTCACAGCCTGATGCTACTGCATCTGGAACAACTACTCCAGGAGGCAGCTCTAGTCAAGGAACTGAAGCCAGCAATCAACTACTGGGGAAGAGAAAAATACAGGATTTAGTTTCACAGGTTTGTACTTCAATGGCAGACTCTTGATTCTGATGTACTATGGTATGAGGAAATAGATAAAATGGAAAATATTAGGAAGGAATAACAAATCAGCCCAAATTATTTGAAAATTTTCAGTAATTCTTTTTGATGCAAGAACTTCAACTATTAGGAATCATAATCTGATCTAGTTATCCTGCTGAGATGTTATAAAGATCAATTATATTTTAGATTATTTATTACCATTCTTTAAAATGTTCAGGTTGATGCACAAGGAATGGTGGATCCTGAATTTGAAGAGATCCTCTTGGAGATTGCTGATCATTTTATTGAATCGGTAAGCCTTGCATGTGCTGGGAGCCTGGGTTAACATTTTTTTCTAATCTTGTTAACAAAGAAATCTGCCATTGGTGTATTCCCTCATTTATGTGCCTATAAAGTACAATAGTATTGGTTTCTTTCTCACCAATTTCCTTCTTTGGCAATTGATTTATATTCATCTCATGTTCAGTCTAATGTAGACGATACAGTTGTTCATTAATTTGATACCATCTTAAATTTTTTCTTTCTCAAAGCCCCATGAGATGTAATTACCCTCATTCTACTGCTCTTATATTGTCAGACACGCTGGATCAGATGAATTCCTGGTAGCATTTCACCTACAGGACTTATTTTTGTCTAAATATATTTTCTAAAATTGTTGGTTTATGGAATATTTTGTTTCTGTAATGTCTGTTGAAATGCAGACTTTTCCAGCTTTTCCCTCAGGAAACCAAGTGGTTAAGTTCAGAGACTTTTGTTTTTTATTTATCAGGGAATACATGAAAGGAAATTAATGTGTTTGTTGACTCAATTATCTCTTATATTGTACACTGATAGACCAGAACATGGCACTATATATGCTTTCTCTGATTTTATGGTTTTAAAATTGCCTTTTGAAATATATATTAGATGCACACTTGCATAGTTGTTTACATGATTAACTATAGGTTTCTTTTGAATGGATGTGTTAATTTGGCAAGCTTGTTTTCTCCACAGATTTCCTATTTCTCTAAACAGCTGTTACTTTTTTTGGGTAACTATGAGAGATTGACCATCTAGTGAATTAGAATTCTGGTATCAATCATCTAACTTCAATTTTCTTATATTTTCTTTAATTCTTCTCGTCACTGAATCTGCAATCTCTAAATGGAATTGTTCTATACAACAACATAACCTCCTTTTCATCATCTGTCCACCTTAGCTTGTGTTTTCATTTAGGGATGATTAGCTCATTTTAGTTGTATGCAGGGAAGAATATTGGAGGCATTCCAATTTGTCTGTCACTCTAAACTATGTGTTTGTCACAAGTCAGTTTTATAGTTTCTTCAAGCAATAAGGTTTGTTTCATTGTCTGGAAAAACTTCGTGGCATTTGAGTTGTTATCCCTATTATTTGAAGACATTATGCTATCTTTTGTTATATGAAGTGGGCAATACTATTACTGAATCATTATGTTTCAGAGTTTAGTTGTTTGTGTGGTCTGATTTCTGGTTATGTCTTCTTGTGCATTAACTTCTTCTAATGGTTATAAGAAATTTTCTGTATTTCTTTTTCAGGTCACTTCATTTTCTTGTAGCTTGGCAAAGCATAGAAAATCATCGATTTTGGAAGCTAAGGATGTACAGCTGCATCTAGGTTTGTGCAATATATTTCCACACAGCATTTGACCTTTACATGAAATGCTAGTAGTATGATGAGTTTAGGCTACAGGCACTATTCTCTAAGTATGGTTATAATTGCTGAAGTAATGGTTAGTGAATTTCTCTT
This sequence comes from Cynanchum wilfordii, assembly GCA_025388415.1. Lineage (NCBI taxonomy): Eukaryota > Viridiplantae > Streptophyta > Magnoliopsida > Gentianales > Apocynaceae > Cynanchum > Cynanchum wilfordii. The sequence continues at coordinate 2,089,884 of JAHSUH010003438.1, forward strand.
TGTGCTTCAATTGAATGTCTATCTCATTGTAAACGATCATGGTACTTGTTATTTGGGTTAAAGAAGGGACCATAATTACCATTGATATATCTTTCTGTTAGTTTTTGGGAATATTTTTACATTGCCTTTTGACCTTGAAAGTTGCTTAGGAGTTACATGTGGCCAATGTGCTAGGAATTTTCATGCCATCTTTTGATTGTTATTATTTCAAGTACTTTCTTCATCTTTGGAAATGTGGAGGATCACCTTATTTTCACTTCTGAAATTTTCAAATCACACTGTTTGCATACATTAAACCCCACCTGTCTATGACAAATACACATAAATGCAACAAATATTGTTCCTTGCATTAGCTTTATTTTCTGCTAAGGTCAGGACTGTTTGTTTGGCTTATGACCTATGCTCTTTGATTCTGATCTAAGATGTTAGCTGGTGCTTGTGATCTAACATATGAAAATCTTTACAGAAAAGAACTTGAAATTGACCATTCCGGGTTTCTCAAGTGAGGACAAGAAAAATAATCAGGAGCTGGTAAGTCTTTCCCTCATCCTTCAGAATAAGCAGAATAATTAGATGCACGGCTAGTGAATAAATGCAGAAACAGCATTCTGGATAGTGAACCAATAAAGTCCATAATTATGAGTTATCATTTCAATCACATGAAGACTTAGAAATAGAAATCTATGGGAAGAGGTCACTCTCTCTCTCTATTTGCATTTTTCTGCACATCTAGAATCTGGTTGACGAGTATAAGATATGATACAAAATAAGGGGAAAATTTTAAGGGAGGATGATGGGCTAGAGTTACTTTCCAACGAGTGGTCTTTACTTAAAAAAAAATTCACATTCTTTTTGCAGACACAAAGTGAACAACACAAAAGACGTCTTCAAGTGGTGAGTCAGACCATTGAATTTCTCTTTTCTGAGTGTTGTCTTCCTTATTTTCTTACTTCCTTCAGGAGTAAATATTTTGTAAATTATATGACATTTGGACTCAGATCCGCTCGTTGATGGAGCCTTCCTCCTCTGTGGAAAACACAAGTAATATGGCGGAGATGGTTGGACAGGTGCCCGGGAATCAAGTTGGTCCAAATCACATAGCGAGGCCTCCTAGTTCAGAGCAGTTAGTTTCTCCCCAACCTATGGCTTCTCAAATGCTGCAGCAAGTCACAAGATTTTGATTACTATAATGTTCTGCAAAACAGTTCTCTAGAAGGTTTCTCCGACGATCAAGTCAGTCAAGTGGAGGGGAATTTTCTTTGTAGAAAAGGAATGGTAAATACTAAAAAGGAAAGCTCTGTATTGTAAGTAATGAATAGAGTAAAATAATCCTCTTATTGTTTCTTTAGTAGTAAAGCTTGTTGATGAAGGACTCACCTCTTTCCTCTTGTAATTTACCTTTTTATAAGGAAGAGGTGTTTCTTATGGTTTTCTGGTGTGTTTGTTGCATAAATGTCGTTTGTCACTTCTTGATTAGAATGTTTTCATTAGTTTGGGACTCACTCTCATCTTAATTCTTACATAATGCTTATTGAAAAAAGTTCAAAGTATCCCGAATGAAGCTGGATGTTCTTTTTCTCATCCTTTCACTTCAAGGTGTCAAGGTTGAACATTGAACGTAAATTTAATTCTATTTATTTATTAATTATTGTGCAACATATTGAGTCTTAATACGAAAATTTGTTCACTATTTTGAAGGGGTCAGCTACAATGGAGATTTCTCTTTGAGCTTTCCTTAAAATATCAAAAAGCTAGATTGGTGCTGGTTTCCTTTTCAGGGTCAACACTAACCTTAGCATCTTCTTTAGATAAATAAATAAAAAGACAAAAACAAAGTTCTATTTCAGAAAACTATCAACTGAAAATGAAACCATTTTTCTATTCCAGAAATGACTAAGAGGATAAGAAAAAAAGGCCTAATCTATTTCCCAATTGCATATTTAATGCATTAGGTTGTTTCTAACATCAGGTGTCCTCAAGCTATCTCCATGCTTTTTTAAGTAAAGCTCAGTTATTTGTCATGCTCAAATCCTGAACAAGGTGTAGGGGGAAGGGGAGGGGGGATAGTAAAACCAGAAAGATAACTGGAATGATAATGATGATGATGATGATAGATATATATATATATATATATATATATATATATATATATCCCTACCAGTGTCTACAAGATTTTGATGCTCCAGTCATCTCCAATCCTCACATTTGGCTTGCGGATGGTTAAAGCAGAAGGGCTCTTTCCAGCTCGAATTCTAAGTGGGCCGAGTTCAATTTCTACCTTCTGGTTTGCAGGTTCAACAAGAGCAGATTTTGGTCCAGAAGATAATCCCAACAAAATGATCCTTTCCACTGTGCAATCTGTGAGATATCTATTTCCACCAGTGGATGCAACAGCGTTAGATGTAAGTTTTCCATCAGAAAATGTAAAATGGCGATGAATGTAGGCATCCTTGAGAAACTCAAAGCTCTTCCCATCATCAATGTAGAGTTCACCTTCAGCTTCCCCGGTGCTATTGAGTGCAATGACCTGTGCAACATCATACGTAAAATCACAAGATGCATAACAGTAGGCAAAAGATGGCATTGGCAAGAAAGAGACAGCGAAAAAGGATTGCAGATGAAAAAGAAAAGAAAAGAAAATATAGTAGAAGAAAGATTAATGTGTGAATGACCTTTTCTTGTGGCTTGTTCGCGACTATGTATCACATTCACCCCCTTAAGGCTTAGAGTCTACACAAGGGAACAACTAAACAATTGACCTAAGCCCATGAGCCTAAGATTAACAAGTGGACATCTGGGATTTTAGAGGTGTAGCACTTAGTTCCCATAGTCCATACCGTTACTTGGTCTTGAACTGTCATGACCCAAGTCTATAAATCCGTATCACGACTATGAGTTTGACAGTACCACTTTACTATAACAAAAGGATATCTTAAGTTTACTTTGAGCACCTAACCCATTCTCATACACAATTAAACATTCATTTTTCAATGTGGAACGGGATATCACATAATACAAGAGGGGATAAGGAGAAGCCCCCCCCCCCCCCACACACACTCACTCATCCCTATGCTCATTCCTTAGATTCAACTATATAATCTTCAGAAGCCTGAGTTGAGGATCGTGCTATGCCTGAATTGCTTTAGTTATAAAGAAAGCTTAAAAGAACAGCAATAATAGCAGAGAAACATTAACCAATGCATAAATCATGTCAACAAAGAAAATGTTAAAAAATTGTACCAGAGTATAAGGATCCTTTTCCATCTGTCTAGAGCCTCTTCGAAACCGATCTTTCCTTGGAACAATGGTTCCAGCCCGTTGAAAGGAAGGAATGCTATCATCTGAAACCTCAAGGTTGTAGCTCTTACCTCCCTTGTATGCAGTTCCAGTTCTCAGGTCGTACCATGATTGTTCCCCAGGAAGATAAACTGATACTTGTTTAGTTTGCTGGTGGCAAAATTAATTAATGAATTTAGTGCTGATTTCAGGAAAAAAATGAAACAAAAAATAATATGAGAGAGAAAGTCTGAAACTGGTCTCACCGCTGTGTAAATTCCTTGTACCAAAAGACTATTACCAACCATAAAAGCCTCATCATTGCTGTAAGTTTCTTCATCATCAGGAAACTCCATCCAAAGAGGACGAACAACTGGAATACCAGTCATATTTGCCTCTCTAAATAATGTGTAAAAGTAAGGAAGATACATATAGCGAGTATGTATGGCATCACTGATAAGTTCAGTATTCCGTTCTCTGCAACCAATTATCAAATCGTAAGAATAAAATATTAGACAAAAGATAGAGGTTATAACTCTAAAAGAAAAATCTTAATAACAAGCTACTATTTGTACAATGGTAAAGTAGGCTGTTATTTATATGAACCTGTTATGAAAAATTGGTCACTTGCTACCTATCTCCTTCCAGAATTAAAAAGATCTTTAACTCTAGTTCAACTTTGAGGAAACTCTAAAAACTCAACTAAAAAATCTAAATGAAATATTAGCAGAACAACTGCGTAAAAAAATTATCATACAAAGACTTGATATAATCTCCGAAAAAGCCTCATACAGATACATTAGAGAAAGCAATCACATTATAATTAATACTCCATCTATCCCTAAATAACATGTTAAAATTTGTATTTTATCTCAAAATATTTGTCAATCTATCAAATAAATAAGTCATTTATTCGCACCCTTCAACATATAGGACCCACTAAATGTCAATATTAATGCAAAAAAAAAATTATCGGAATTTGTTAATTATTAGCTAAAAGGATCAATTTGTTTGTGAAAAAAAAAAATTAGGACCAACCCGGGTAACTGAAAATTGTTAAGGGACTAAATTGGGACAATTATCCTAAAAATAAATATGACCAGAATAAACCAATTATAAGATGGGAATGATAGACCACAAGAATTTACCACTAATCACTAGGAGGAGAGAATGAATTCATGACCAAAGACATCAAGTTTCATGCACAAAACAAGTTCAAGCACAACAGATGCTTGTTGCTGTCTTTTATGCATGATATCCAAATGCAATCTTCTCATTAGGCGGACAAGTAGGACTAGTTATGGCTTTGCCAAGGAGAAATTGAAGATTTATCTCAATCATAAATCCTTAGTTCTAGACACAGTACTTAAGCATCTTTTCTATTGTCATACATCAAAACAGATTTCTGAGCATTATGTAAATACTTGACTTTTCAACAGCAATTACTTTAGGATATTGAGAGCAATTGTCATCTCATAAATAGGCTTCAAGGTATATCTGTATGAATTAAGCATAAAAAATAAACATCCAATTTCTTATATATGATCAGACCAGCTCATCCAACACAAGTCATTGCACAACTTGATAATGTCAAAGCACTAAGGGTGTTCAGGAAAGCTAAAAACTGAGTAATTCTAACTAATCCAAGCCAGCAGTCATAGACTCACGTGTAATTCAAGACATGAACAAACACAAGGGTAAATGTTTCTTTTATCCACAAATATAGAGCAGAAATTAGCCTACCCAAACAACCAAGGCTCTCTTCTTTTAGTGTCATGATGTGCATGGGCCCTGAAAAATGGATAGTAAGCACCCACTTGATACCATCGTACAAGAAGCTCAGTCTCAGGGTTGCCAAAAAATCCACCAATATCAGCACCTGTAGGGTAAATCTAGAGTTAAAAACATAGAGAAAAAAAATACAAATCACCAAACAATCGAAAAGGTTAAAAGGGAGCACTAACCAGAGAATGACAATCCTGAAAGACCAAGGGTTAAAATCATTGGAACTGAGACCCTTAGATGATCCCATTCTGCAGTATTATCTCCGGTCCATACAGCTCCATATCTTTGAGTACCAGGAAAGAAGGCTCTAGACAACACAAATGGCCTGTCTTTTCCCTCTCCTCGCTTAACAAGGCCCTCAGATGTGGCCATATGAAAGTAATAACCATAGGCATTATGTAACTCTCTGTGTTCCACTCCACCATAGTGTAAAGCATTTCTAGGCATTGATATCTGGTTAAATAAATTCACTGTTAAATTTAATCGGAAGATTGACACAACCATAACAGTAGCCCTATTAGAAGACTCTTATTGCATACTAGCATATAAATAATCTCTGTCTTATTGCCCCATCCTTCTTTTATTAGGAAAACATATCTTCCACCTCAGAATGTGAATCATTTATGTCAATCGAATATGCCAAAATTTATCAAAAGGCAACTTTTATTATCAGAATTATGCATCATGTATGGCAACGACTGTTGGAAGTCTATCATGATATGCATTTATACTCAACCATTTCTGCATAAGAACAGGCACATGTAAAGAAAGTTGAATGTTTGTCCTTATTTACATTTGTACACGTACACACTCAATATATAGGTATCAAATCAATACCAAGTTATAGACAAATATTCAGATATCCATATCATACAATATGCACATTATATATGTAAGGTATGGCATCTACCACCCAGATGAGAATTCTAATTTGGAGTACGTACAGAGAGTGCAGAAACAATACCACATATGACTGATGATAGAAAACAACTCATAAATCTATTATTCTATTACTCTATCTAACATGTGGCAACAGTTCAAGAATACAGTTCAGTTTTGAAAAGGGTCAAATTCATCCATATCCATATACATTCGTCAACCAAAAATTTCAAACTTAAACAGGGTCCTCAAGACTTTAAATTGATTATCCTAAATAAACAATTTAGTTATGTCCCTAATTACTCAAAAATAATCTCACCACAAATTAACAGAATCAGATTTATTTAACCGTGCACACAGCAACAAGAAAAAAGAAAGAATAACGAACAAGATCTATTATTGCCAAAACTCTTACCTCTGGACCATTAAAGACAGAAGGTTCATTCATGTCATTCCATATGTACAAGGAAGGAGTGGAGCCAACATAGTTCTTGTAGGAAAATTTGTCTCCCCACCAGGACCTAATCTGAGGGTTCACCATGTCTATATATGATGAGGATCCTGGCCAGCACCATCCATCAAAATCCTTACCAGTTGAATCTTTAACATAATAACCATTCTCTGAAGCCTCCTTATGTATGTAATAAGATTCATCTCTCTTAATATGAGGATCAACAATGGTAACCATACGCCTACCCTTTGCAGCCAACTTGTTCTGCATTTCTTCTGGGTTAGGAAACAGCAGACTGTCCCAAGTAAAATACTTTTTCCCATCTGTATGCTCAATATCAAGCCACAATACATCATATGGGATGTCATGCTCATCAAATTTTGAATCAACATGGTATACATCTTCCTCATCCCTATAATTCCATCTACATTGATGATAAGCTGTAGCAAACAACTGTGGCATTGCCGGCCTACCGGTCACACTAGTGTACTGCCTAACCACATCCTTTGGACCAGGACCTACGAAAAAGAATGCATCCACCACACCAGCCTCACTCATCCATAAAGTATCAATCCTCTTTCCGTCCAATGGCATCATTATCTTTTCCTCACCAGCATTCCATCCCTTTCCTAAAACATCAATCTGCATTTCAGCAGCATTCAACCAGAAAAACCCTGAACTCCCCCTAGTGTTTCCGTGAGAAATCATGAAGGGAATTGAACCATACAACCCAAAAGGTGAATCATGAAGATACTCAAACACGTCGAGATTAAATAGTCTATATGGTTCAGAGTAGTCATCTTCCACACCAGGACCTTTAGTAGGCTTCAACGCCAAACTCGTAGCATGCTCAGGGATCCCATAAACAAAATCAGCCCCATAAAATGATACATCAAAGCTTATTGATTGTGGCCCATATGGCCTCGTATCAGTATGCCCTTTAAACTTCTCTTCCCAATCTTCCCCTTCATTTTTCTCCCTTAACTGTTCAAAATCAAACAACCCATGAGAATTAATGGACAAAACCCTATTCTTACTCTCCCTCTCCCTCACAAAAACTTCAAATGGATCGTGTCTAAGCACTCCCTCATACTCATTATCCAAATAAATAACTGATGATATCACCGAATCACCATCGATTTTTTCCTCACTTAGCCTCTGCAGATACAGCTTATTGTTCAAGAAATCATCGACAATCACATCAGGAACCTCAAATCTCTTCTTGGGTGGGTCCAAAGATGGGTCTTCATCAATTTTAAACCTCAGTGTACTATCCTGGTAAACCGAGATTCTAAGAACCAAAGGCTTGTTGTTAACAAAACCATTTTCATCTGGGCTTTTCGATATGAGTTTGGCAACAAGGTCCCCATCGTCAGAAATTGAAGCATGGGTCGCGGTTAGATTAGAATGACCAGATTTGTGAGATCGAGCTCGTTTGCAAAATGGAGTTTGATTACAGTTTCGGAACTCATCTTTCTTCCAAGAAATGGATAAAGGACTGAATATGAGTAGAATGAAGAAAATATAATGGATCAATTGAAAACCTCTATTCATGTTTTTCTTGGGTTCTTCCCCACTTTATAGATCAAACAATGGCGAATCTGATTTTCATAGAAATGTTCTTTGGAATTGCAGAAAATAGGGATGCAGAGGGTGCAGTTGGAATCTTGGAACACCAAGTCCAGTTCTTAGTGGTGGAGACCTCAAAATAGTAAATTCGCAAATTTATGGTTTTGTTCTACAAAAACAATAGTCAAAAGGGTATTAGTGAAAAAAAAAAAATTAGGCCTATTTATTACAATATATATAATTATATAAACAAAAAAGATAAATTAATGATTTAGTCCTTTATGTTTTGCTCGTTGATCATTTAGGTCCCTGATTAATTTTTTTCACTCAATTGGTCCTTCATTTTTTTTCATGACCTATCCTTTAGGTCTTTTCAACACTAAATTTTGCTAAAAATTTATTACTAGAAATTTAGTGTTGGAAGAACCTATAGGCAGGATTTAAAAAATATCAAGGACTAATTAGATGGAAAAAATTGATTAGAGACTAAATCAATGAAAAATTAAAATATAGGGACTAAACAAGAAAGTTTTCCCAAAAAAATTAACTTTATTACGTTTCTCCCACTTAGTTCTAAATCTTTTATTTTCAAATAAATTGATGTTTTTTCCCTAAATTCTTATTTCCTGATCAAAATTGATTAATATTCTCATTTTTTTTTACGTAATCATTACACTCATGAAAGACTAATTTGTGAAAATTAAAAATAGATAAAGGATCAATTTGTTTAAAATTAAAAATTTAGATCCAACGCGAAGAAACCTAAATATAGTTAGCAAATCGATCGATTTCATTTCTTTTTAAAAGGGGTTTTTAATACAAATAAGTATTATCAAACTAAACTAGACTCTTTCTTTTTATTTTTTTTTTTTAAGGATAATTGTCTAATTTAGTCAATTAATAATTTTTAATTACCAAAATTAGTCATATATATATATATATATATATAGAATGTGATTGTATTGTCAATGTAAGAATTGTTATTTTTTTACCCAAAATTACAATGTAATTTATGTGGAAAAAATTATTGTCCAATGGACAATAAGGAATTTGTTAGACATATAATATTTTTCTTCAATAGAAAACACTTACAATACTGCTGAATTATCGTAGCCTAATTATTATGCATGGTTAAGCAAAGATTTCGCCATAATGTTTTTATTAATGCAAATGAATATTTTTAGGGGCTAAAAATACATACTTCGTAATCCCTTTATATATATATATATATATATATATGTATATATATATACACGTACAACCTCATTTCATTAACATTTTATATACAATAACTATATATATATTATAAATAAATGTCTAAATTTGTTTGTGTTTCTTTCCTCATTTTATTTTGCTTTGTAATCAATTTGCACTTTGCAGCAGCAGCAGCAGCCTCAAAAGACACCAATTATGACAATTTTGCTGCTTGTTTAGCAAATAATTCTATATCGGATGATCAAATATCTAAGATTCTTTTTTCACCTACAAATCCTTTGTATAAATCTGTATTAGAAGCATATATAAGAAACCAAAGGTTCAACACTTCTTTGACACCAAAACCAATGATCATCGTAACACCATTGAACGTGAGTCATATCCAAGCAACTGTTTTATGTGCAAAATCTTTGAATTTGCAGCTAAAGATTCGAAGTGGTGGACATGATTACGATGGTCTGTCGTATATATCTAACGTCCCTTTTGTGATTCTTGACATGTTCAATCTTCGATCCATTGATGTTGATATAAAGAATGAAGTTGCTTGGGTGCAAACAGGTGCCACACTAGGAGAATTGTATTACAAAATATGGGAGAAAAGTAAGGTGCATGGCTACCCTGCTGGAGTTTGTCCAACGGTTGGTGTTGGTGGACATATAAGTGGTGGTGGATATGGTGCCATGTTGCGAAAATATGGTCTTACTGTTGATAATTTGGTCGATGCTCAGCTTGTTGATGTTAATGGTAAGGTTTTAGATAGAGTTGCTATGGGTGAAGATCTTTTTTGGGCTATTAGTGGTGGTGGTGGTGCTAGTTTTGGTGTAATCGTGGCGTATAAAATAAAGTTAGTACGTGTTCCGGAAATTGTAACAGTTTTTCGAATTGACAAACCTATGGCACAAAATGCTACCGATTTAGTCTATAAATGGCAAGAAGTTGCTCCAAAGATTGACAATGATCTCTTCATTAGGCTTCTCTTGGCACCAAGTAGTCAAAAAGATGGTAAAAAAGATGTCACGGCATCATTCATTGCCATGTTTCTTGGAAATTCTACTAGACTTATATTTATTTTGAACAATCAATTTCCTGAATTAGGGTTGAAAAAAGAAGATTGTTTAGAGATGAGTTGGGGTGAATCAGTACTCTGGTGGTCAAATTTTCCCAAAGGGTCATCTATGCAAGTGTTATTGAACCGAGTTTTAAAGAAAGTAAGTTACGTGAAGAGAAAATCAGATTATGTCTTGACACCAATTCCTATCGATGGGGTGAAGTCAGTTTTCAAGAAGTTGCTCGAGTTAGAGCAAACGGGATTAGTTTTCAATCCTTATGGTGGAATGATGAGTGAAATCCCAGAAAGCAAAACACCATTTCCACATCGTACTGGGATTCTTTACAAGATTCAACATTCTGTGACTTGGGATGGAAATGATCCCAACAAATACTTACAAGAAATAAAGGATTTGTACAACTTTATGACACCTTTTGTGTCCAAAAATCCAAGGCAGGCATTCATTAATTATAGAGATATTGATATTGGGATTACAAGCAATGGGAAAAATAGTTATAATGAAGGAAGGGTTTATGGGTTAATGTATTTCAAGAATAATTTTGATAGATTGGTGAAAGTGAAGACAATGGTTGATCCTGAAAATTTTTTTAGAAATGAGCAAAGTATTCCTACTTTACCATCAAGGAAAAATTAAGTGGGAAAGAGACATCGGAAGAGTCGGGCCCACTTAAATCAGAGTCGAGTCACGTCGAACTCCTATTAGGGAGAGTTTTTTTACACTTGTCTCTTCATAGATAAAGTTGGAACTCGAGACCTTGCGTATGAGGAACTAAACTTCTTCTATTTAAACCAACAAGTGTTGGTGATATTAGAAGAGTTACGTTGCTATGATAACTACTTTTTATAAGAAATAATAGTTATAGTTTACCTTATTTTTTGTTATGTAATCATATAATATTGTTTTCCCTTTGACAAGTCCTTTCTAATAAAGAAAGTACTTAAGTTAAATTGGCCTATGAAAATCCTATCTAAATAAAAAAATAATTATATATATATATACATATCTCATGTTATATTTCATATTATTCTTATTGATAAAAAGTGTATCATTGTATGGCTGATTTAGTTAGGGTAATTTAGAAAATATGATTTAAATATGAAAACGACGAAACTTGTTATATTTGTATTAATGTAATAAGAAGGATAGCAACTATGGTGCAAAAATATTTTTGAGCATTGACCGGGAATACTTCTCTAGGTGATGAATGTGATGATGCTCTAGTTTCTAGCAGAGTATTTTCAAGTTACTTTTGCACAAAATTTATGACCGAAGATATTGTCGATGACGTAAGCCCTCCAATGATAAATAATCAAAACAATAATGATAATGTAAATATCTCGAGTACTTTTGTACTCTTCAAGCATATATGTCTAACACCTATAATAATTACTTTGGAACATCAAAATTAAGTGTATGATTAGACCAAATCTCTACATTAACGAAGAATTTTAACAAATAAAATAAATGACACATTCGAAAAATTATTAAGGATCAAATAAATATTAAGATAATACATAGAGATTAATTTTAACAAAGTATAATTATTTAGGGATCAAATAATAAATAAGGTTTATTATTTAAACCAGAATCCAAACTAAACAAAGATTTAGTATGGGGTAAGGAGTAAATTTTAAATTTTCATCACTTTGAAAAGTTAGACCTCCAACTTTGTCCTCTAAGTGATATATATATATATAGGCAAATTGGTAAAAATAGTCCCAAATTATGTACATTTGGTGAGATTGTTGTAAAATTAGTCCCTATACTATGAAAAATTGTGAGATTGGTCTTTCGTTTAAATTTCTATTGAATCATTGTTAAGTTAAAAAAAAAAAAAAAAAAAAACTCTTGTATTTATGTCATTACACTATTTAAATATACTATATTTTTTGGAAAAAAAAACACAAAGGTGTATTTTACTAAAAAAAAAAAAAGGAAGAAGAAAGATTTTTTTTTTTTTTTTATGAGGTTAATTTAATATAAATTTAAATAGAAGGATCAATCTCAAAATTATTTTATAATATAGGGACCAATCTCATAAAAAATTAATTTGGACCACTTTCACTAAACGTTCATAATTTGGGGACTATTTTGCCAATATGCCTATTATATATATATATATATATATATATATATATATTTTCAGCTACCAATAAATAGAGGACATTACCTTAAGAAGGGAATTTGAAACTCCCTCCAGAATCATTCCCAGAGAGTAGAGACAGAGAGAAAGGAGATGGAGGGGAAGAAGAAGCAGGACTCATACATGAGAATTCGGTTAATGAAGTTTCTCATCAGCTGTACCGATGTACGTAATATTCAAGATCACGAATACTGGCGATGAAACATTTCTATTTTTTTTTTTTTTTTTTTTTTTTTTTTTTTTTTGCCAATTTGATTATGAAAAATTAGGAGCTGGAAATTTCTCCGAGGATCAAGTACTCAGCATTTTCGATCTTTGCTGAACGCTTTTATCCATCTCTCTCCAGGTACAATGAAGCCGATTGATTGAATTTCTTTAGAAGTTATTTGATTAAGAAGGAAAATGATTGAAGAGTATGGTTGATTTTTCTTCTTAAATTTGAATGATTTAGTTGTGATTCAGTTCGTTTGTGAGTGTGTGTGTGTGTGTTTTTTTTTCCTCTTATTTTTGCATTTTTTAATTATACATTACAATTTATATTTTTCGTAAGTGAAGCTTTTTGGAATTTTGAGATTGAAATTTCTGTTGAATTATAGGGGGAAGTTCAATGGATTCTGTAATATGTATGAGGCGATATTTGATTGTAATACTTCTTCTCTTCTTCATTTTTATGTTTTAAATAATATTTTGCCAGCAAAATCCTTACTCTTTTCTGTCTTTTTTAATTTCCAAAAGTAGATGCTCTACTGAATCCTGTTGCTATAAGTTTGTAGTATAAAGTAATTCCTTTTACTTAATCCAATGCTGTGGTTCAGTTATCATTTCTGTTGTTATCAATATTTCATATACAATAAACGCATCCATGCTGATGAAGTTGAAAAGAACAGTAAATTCTCTAGAATGGCATGTGCTACAGTTTTGTTGTTGAAGCAGTTATACTATTGTTTATCTTGATAGAATGCAGATTACTTATAAACTTTTTCAATCCATTATGAAGACTGGGGGAGGACAAGGTCATTGGAAGTTGGCTGCTACATCCCATTTCAGAGAGTAACCTCCAGCTATTTGTCCTTACTTCAATATGGATATCAAGCAAAGTAAATCTGGTTCAGTAGCATTACTTGTGGATGCCATCTGTATCTTGCTTCTAAACTAAATAACTTTTCAGTTCCATGGTTCTCCTCTACTGTCTGTCAAACATTTGAAGTCTTTGGCAGACAAGTACATTAAAGAGCAGCATTTTACTACAAGAGATTTCAAGGAAGCTGTAAGCAAGTTATTTACAATTATTTTGTCTTTTAGGATACTACATTTCATTATTCCATTTCTCAAGGTTGTTGATGAGGTGTACAATAGGAGGTGATATTAATGCAGGTACTTCCAATTCAATGTAAATAATAATGTTTATTTCTTCAATGCATCTGAAACTACCTCATGATGCCCTTTTTTGCTGTTCCTCTCCCCACCAAAAGGAAAGAGATAGAAAAGCCAAAATATGGCTGTAGGAGATGAATTTTCTGAGAAGTCCTTGTTTATCTTTTGGAAGGTTTTGGAGTTCAATATTGGCGCCTTGAATACTCCTCTTGTATATTTGGAAGAGCTTCTTGATCAGTTAAAGTGAATTCCTTTCAATGACTCAGAGTTTAATATCTTCATTGACTAGAATAGGTTGATCTAATGCCTCATTTCTTTTTTCTTACCTAGAGGAGTTTCTTTAGCTGGGGAATATGTAAAGCTTGAAGCATGCTGTGATATTATGGATTTACTTTATGAACAGGAGGCAACACTAGGCCTTTTCAGTTCTTCCTGCCATCTTGCTGCATCTGTATTGGCAAGTCTTATTATGATGGTTCTAGATAAAACTAACCCAAATATATTCATTACTTTTGGGATCCTTTCTGAAAGCTTCATACTGTTACAGGTTGCTGCATATGTTATTACAGTTCCCAATCAAAGGCCAGAATTTCCTATTCTCCCATGGGGTAATAAATCTTTGTTTCCTGTTGAATTTTTGCTTTAGTGTTTTACCTTTTTTTTTTCAATTGTTTATAATATTACTTAGGTTATTGGTGCATACATGATCATTGCTGAGCAAAATTATCTAATCATATACCTTTTCCTGCACAATAGGGATGATAGGATCATATAAGCATTCAATCAATTAGACAATTCAATTATCGCATGGCGAGCAAAAAAAAAAACCAATGATGCTCGTGAGAATAGTCATGGCTAGAAATCTATAAACTGTTCTTCTGAATTTCGTCTCAAGGATTTGAATTTTCCTTGCAGTGTGAGAAACAAGATAGCCATACAAAAAAAAAAAAAGTGGGGGAAGTTCTTTCTGTATATTCAAATCGCCCATAAACATATTTATACACAATATGGCTACCAAAATAGGAAACTAGAATAATAGGACATATTATACAAAATATACAGTTGTTTAACACCTCCTCTTAGTAGATATTCCAAAGTTTTCACGGGTGTTTTACTTCACATAAGATTGAATATTCTTAATCTTCAAAGGAAAAGGGGTGAAGATTAAAATAAAATAAAATACATTGGAAGGAGAAATCACTTGTTTCATTTTATAAGTACAGCAATTATTTATAAGAAGATACAATATAGTGCTTTCCTAAAAATAGGTACCAAAAAACATTTTCAGCTAGTTTGTGAGTAAAAAAAATGGGAAGAAAAGACAAGAAAGGGCAACAAAAAGAAAAATTCTTGTGTTTGGGAGTCTTTTTTAAGGGAGAAGAGAAAATAAAATAAAGGAAAATAAAAGGATTGAAGCAAGGAAAACTTTCTCTCCAACTTTAGAGAGAAAAAGAAGGAAAGGTTAGGGCTTTTAAGTAAACATTTTGATACACTTTTTTTCCTTTTTAAAAGGTGACACAAAGTTTTTTATTTCCTTCTATGTACCATATATATATATATATATAATTTTTTTTTTTCTAATTCCAAATGGGTAAGAAGTATTTTTCGTTTCTTTTCTAAAACTCCCAAACAACTTTATTTTTAGTCTTCTCTAAACTCAAAATTTAACTGTTTCTGAAACATAACTGGGAAGAGTAACCAGCCACTTCGAACACTAGAGATACAACTCCTCCTAGGTACCGAAGCACTCCTAAAATTTTGAAATATCGCAGTAATAGTTGATTCAGAAGTGAGATTTTTGTGGTGTAAGAAGCATTTATAGAGAGCTTCTAGTAGAACAAAATTTCAAACAACAGTTGAATTTTCTTCTGAGTTGAAGAAAGTATAGTATTTTCATTGTCTGTATATGTGTCCTTTTTGATAAGTATTTATGTAGTATGTGCATACCATTTAACAGTGCTTGTCCTAGTAATCATAAAATAGCATAGAGCTCAATGGATATTCTTTTGTGACATGTAAAAAGCTAATCTTGATGATAGCATTGGTGATTATCTAATAATAATATTCTTCTGCAAGTTTTATACGTATCCCTGTGCTTCATGGTGGCAGATTGATGAAAGAAGTGGTTAGTTTTAAGCCTTTGAGATCCATTATTAATAGTCTTGCCAAATCAACCAAGTGGGGGATATATATGCTGGCAATAATGGTAATAGTTTGTTGGGGTTGGTGTGTCAACCCCAATCCCCCATCGGAAGATATGGGGGATGAAGGAGTTATATAATATAAAAAGGGTTCCCCCTCCTCCCTTTTCTTGGTCTGGGGCCTTTTTTTGAAAATTTCCAACACAAAACCTGGGGGCTTATTCCCCAAACAGAAAAATAAACTATTTAGGGGGTGTGGAGAAAAATAAAACATCATGGGGGGGGGATGGTTCTACAAATAGTTGTTGGTTAATTGTGAATGATTGTGATTTCTTGCTAATAGTTGTCAATGGAATTGCATTTAAGTATAGGGAAGGGTGAAAGGTAAACATGAGAGTAAGAAGAAAGAAAAGGAGCATGATGGGGTCAGTAGCACACTTCTAGGGTATCAATGTAGAGCCAGTAGTTTTCACTTAGATCGAGGCAGAAGGGTAAGGGATACTTGAAGAAGCCAAACTTAATCAATGATTCTCATAGTTCTACACAAAACATCTTACTGTTTCTTCGAGTTCCTACCATCTAATGTAGTTTTCTGATGTTTTTACTGTAGGTAAGATTTGATTCTTTTTCAAGGGTCAATGACACATTGTGGTTATTACAACCTTCCATTTGAAAGTTGTTGTTAAAAAAAAAAAAAAAAATGAAAAATGGTCATACTAATATAAAATCATGTAGGTCATTCTTGGGGTTGTATTATTGCTTGTGTGGAGCAGAGACATAAAAAATTCTGATTTTTCTTCACTTGTCTATGGGGTTTTCTGTATCCACAAAAAAAAAAGTCTATGGGGTTTTCTGGGTTCAGTGATGTCCCTATTGGCTCCAGTTTGGTCTTTGTTGAGGCACCAGAGTAGATGAAAACCATATATCTCACATAACACACGTGTGAATACTTGAAATAATGGCAAGGTTTGTTGAGGTTGACTGTGCTTTATGGATTGCTGTTTTTTCTTCACCATCTTCAATTCTAATTGGTGGCCTTAGCTTAGAGATAGGATCAATTATGTTCGTTCTCTTTCATAGGCAGTGAGCTGAATCAATATTGACTGGTGACTCTTTATTTCTAGTGGACATAATATTATGATACAGTAGGTAAAGAGTTTCCACTTGACCTATCATTCTCGCATTTAGTGTTCTTGGGTTTCCTTCTACTGTTAATGTTTTTATGCTTTTTTTATTATCTACCAACTACTTCATTATTCTCACCTTTTCTCGTCAAATATTCATCTTTCATTTTGAAGATCACTAGTTTCACCTTCTCAGCTATCTTTTTCCATCATTCTTTTTCCCTGTTTGTGTATTTGAAGGGAACCTTTTCTGCATTAATGGAAGACTTAATTACTAATGGTAGAAGAGCAGGAACATATTGGTAAAATTTGAAATAGTACTGGATCAAAGCAAATTGCTATTCATATAGATGAGACTCATTAGTGTTAAAAATGTCTACAATTCTTGATGTGTTACACCGTACAAAATTTACATCCTACTATATTTACCAAGATAATAGTTTCACTATCATATACTGTATAACCCAGCTCCTTTGTTCCCTTTTTTTTTTCTTTTGGCTTGTATAATTTTGTTGCAGTGAAGTTTGTGACTTCATTTGAAGAAGATAATATTCTGAAGTCTGTGAAATACATTCTCAGGAACGTGTTGGAACCTGATGCATTATGAGTTGTACATCCTGGTATGTCTTGTCTAGTTCCGTGGTAAATGCAAAAAAAAAAAAAAAAAAAAATATATATATATATATATATATATATGTTTTTGTGGATAAACAATAATAACTCTAGATGCACATTGTACTCTACTCTAGAGAGAGGGTATGGGTTAATATGTGGCCTAACAAGATCATCACACTTCCAATACTTCTGTTCTATTAATGTTGGGATTTAACAGCTTCCAAGGTCGAAGTTCTCTTGAATAGACTCCAATTATAATTTTTCTTGATAAAAGAGATTTTCATCAGGTCCCAATGTTTTCCCTTTAGAAAAAATATGTATATATATTGTTGAGGGTAGACTAGGGGAATGGGGGAGGAGGAGAATCCCTTTGTTTGTTAGGAGAAGGCCTTAGCTATCAGGAATGATGGCTCTCAACTTTGGTATGGGAGTACTTGTTACCATATGCTACTTGTTGGACAAAAACTACTAATAAATGCTGACAAACTTTTGTTGAGTTTTGATTGAGCATATTTCTTTTTTAGGAAGTTAGATATAAACTATATTAGTCTAGTCACATTGACAAGGACTTTTATTTTTTAGGTATCTCTACCTGTTTTATAAAGTGCAAAGTCTTGAATTTAATTCACTCCAGAATGATCTTGTATCATATTTCAACCTTGTATTATAGTTTTTGGAATATTTCATTAATTTTCTCTATACTATGTTAAAAAAATAAGTTTAAATTTATTTTTTACAGAAAAACAAATAAATAATACGTAGATAGAGTTGACAACCCAATTCCTTATGAGCATATTTTCTTCAATGATGTGCCCCAACAGAAAGGGAAGGGACAATATATTTTGTTACCAGTCTTTGTTGATGATGAAGAAGAGAAAAGAGAGCACACTATATGTATATGGCTCTCTTTGATCAAGAAAAGGGAGATTCGATAAGAGAAGGTACTGGTACTTTTGTTACTCTGTTTTTCATTTGTGGACTGACTTGAGTAAAGTTGTGTAATTCACCTTTTGGGTTAAAGTACAGATCCCACACCAAGACTATGCACAAAATTTTTGTTCTTTTGTGATGAGAAAAATGACAATTTTCTCTCTCTCTTCTCTCTCTTTTTCTTTTTTTTCTTTTTTTTTAATGAAAATTGACAATTTTCTCACTCCCCATAACAGAGTTACTTCATATCTAATTCAAGCTATTGCTCATCTACGCATCATGTAACTTCCAAAGCCCATTTTTTTTTTTTTTTTTATAAGTAAAATTTCATTAAAATAAAATATTATACAAACAAATGATTAAAATCATGTAATAGAATAAAGCATCAACCTAAAATTAAGTAGAGACAAAATACTTAACTTAAAACATTTAGGTGAGTCGAAAATAACTAAACATAAAAGTAACAAAACAGAAAATAACACCATAGATATCTTTTCTAAATCTTCAATATTTGAACGGTTAATCACAAAACTCATCCGGATTGAGGGTTCGATTTCACATTCTTTCTTCATCATGTATATATTAAAAATTTCATAAGATGCCTAAAAATAAGACAAAATGCAAACAAAGGGCCAAATTTAAATGACTTGACAAATTTTTCTTCTAAACAAAGAAAAAAAGATTAATATATAGATATCAATGAAAAATTAAGCATATGAAAGATGAAAAGTAGCAAGAAAACTAAAAAAAATGGAGTGGAATAAACTAAAAAAAATCCCAAAGAAACATAAGGAAAAAAATAAAAAAAAATAAAAAATAATGGAGAAGATCGATCTTCGGTTAAGAGAAAGCTCTAGTCGAAGCTAAAACACTCCCTTGACCTGGAGCTGAGTGCCGCGACACGCTACTGAATGAGGTAAAGGCAAACCAAACGTAATAGTAGTTTTGTTTATAATATCATATTTTGTATTATAATTTTTTTTATATATATATATATATATATATGAAAGAAAATGAAAAGAAAAGTAAAACAATAAGGTTTAACCAATCCTTGGTTGGCTCAATGGCGCATGGGGGCCGAGCTGGTAGGGGGAACCACGGTTCGATCCCCCACAACCGCGATTGAAAGGAGTTTAAAACCGTAATCCCTAGATCCGCTTCGAATCGAATTAGTCGACCCGTGAGTTCGGATACCGGATGCTATTTGAAAAAAAAAAAAAAAAAAAAACAAATGAGGCTTATGTTATTTTTGGCTCCATAACTCACATACTACACTCAAATTTTTTTCTTCCTTATCATCTAAATGTTGGCTTCTATTGAACTAGCACACATCATGGACGGTTGATGCACTAGCAAAACTTGGATCTTTAGATGTCACAATATCACCTTACAAAGTACACATTATACTACTTTTATATAAAGATTGTAACGATATTATATATCTACGTATTTATATATAATAAATGAGATTTTTTAAAACTTTATAAATTTATCGTTCACGATTATTGATTAACTAATTAATAAAATTTCAATTGTTTATCTAAATATACATATATATAAAGAAATAAATAATGATAAACAAATTCTTGAAGGTCAAAAAGAGACAAGAAGCAAAGCACTGTTCCTTACCCGCACATAGAGGCAGAAATTGTTGAAATTTTGAGCCAAATTAAAGTACATTAATTGTACATTAGGAAAGTTGGAACATTTCATTTCATATTAATTAGATTGATAGATATCACCACATCTTTGTATATAAATATATATATATATATATATATATATATATATATATATATATATATATATGTCAACATTACACGAGAAATACATACATGATTTGAAAAGAGGGAAAAAATGTAAATATATATATATATGTGTGAGTGTGTGTTTTAGAAGAATATTCAAATGATAATTAATTAGTTTACTGTTTCAATTCTTTTCATTAATTTTTGTGAAGAAATCTTTTAATTGTAAAGATTAAAATATCTTTTGACTTTATACTTTATTCAATGAAAAAAATTAATAAATATAAATTGTAAAAAATATTAATTATTAGATTATAAAGAACAAATTTTAAATATCAAGTATCGCCTAGATGATTGAGTTTCCGTGACTTATATGTCTCGTTTGACTTACCAAATAAGAAGTTTTGAGTTTGATTCAGGCTATTGACGACTTTATGTATTACAAGTAATTGATTTTTCTTAGTAAACATTATAACTTACAATTATATATATATATATATATATATATACTAGTGGTACACTTCGCTCCCAAGTGCGAAAGTGTACCAAAAATAGGTTAAAAAGTATATAATGTTTTGTTTCTAAATAGAGGATATAAAAAAATTTATTATTAAAATTTTAGGTCTTTGCTTATTTTGCTATAATTTTGACATTATTTATATACAAAACATTGATTATATATTTTATTGAGTTTAAATTTTATGAATATATATATAATATACATTTGTACTAACTATTAAATTAATATTATAAAATTATTAAATCATACCATAAAAAAAATCATATCTCTAACATCAACAAATAAAATAATTTAAAAGTTAGAAATAATTAAGAGATAATTATTTTTATTAAAGATGATATATTCTAAAAGTTATAATAAATAATAAATTAATTAAAGTTAAAAATATTAATATAAAAAATAAAAGATTGAAAATATAAATAATAAAGAAAAACAATTAAGAGTTAGAAATAATTAAAAGAGTGGCATAAATAAAATAATTATTTTAATCTTAAAAAATAGATAATTGGTTATAAATTAAAATTGAAATAAAAATGTTTAAAAACAATATTATAAAATATATAAAATTAAGATAAAATGTAGTAAAAATTTAATAAATTTTATAAAAAGAAGTCAATAAAAAAATTAAAATTTATTAAGCATTAATTAAGAATTAAAAGATAAAAAAAAAACTCTAAAAGTTTAATTTAATTACAATTATGCCAATAAAATAAAAAGTTAAGGAAAAAAAAAAGTTATTAATTATTAATTGAAAGTAAGAAATTAAAAAATAAAAAAAACCTCAAAAATTTAACTTAATTACAAGGATGTCATTAGAAACATGTAATCTTATATATAATAAATATACATATACATATACTTTCTCATTGAAATCTCATGTAATTATTTGAATTCCAAAATTTAGAGGGAAAAAAAATATATATATATAGCAAGTACATATATGAAGGTTTCCTGGTGGACAAGAATTACGAACCAGACCTTACAGAAGAACCTTCATGAAATTTGGTCATAGCCAACAATATATTCATTTATGGTAAATAAAGCTAAAAGTGAATATATTTTCTTCAAAAGAGAAAAAAAAAAAGTGTAAAGATACATTACACACAAATATATATATATATATATATATTTTTTTTTTTTACCCACTTAGGGTGCTCGATGTCCCCATTTTTTTGTGAGACTAATCTAGACTCGACCTACGGAGCGCTCGCAGAGTTAACTCTTACTCGAGAATTAGGGTCTGACTCAAAGCTTTTAATATGATACGAACCATATTAATTTATAGTTCACTTTCATTGACATATTAATTTAGTTATCACAGACGATTTCATTTTGTTTTTGCAATATGGGAAAAGTGAAAGCAAATTATGTCTTTTCAAGTATATATATATATATATATTCATAAAAAGGAAACAAGTTGGCATGGGGAAATTTCCCTGCAAATTTAATATTTGAAATTTGGAATCTATACATATATATATATGATACCAAACGGGTCCATCAATCTACATTTCCTGGCTCTTACAAGGCCTATAGTCCCCTTGTCTTTGTCTTCCATGACTTCTCCCTCTCTCCATATATGTATATATATATATTATGCAAGCATAGTTTCCTTGTCTTTGTCTTGCATGACTAATACTCTCTCTCTCCTAATATTTTATATATATATATATATATATATATATATATGTATAGCTTGCATGCATTATTATTGGATTATGCATGATGTATATGCAATGATATATTTATATATATAGTAATTATTTTTTTGGCAAGTTTTGATTATTGAACAAACTAATTAATGATTGTAATGTCATTATGCACAATATGATTACTGTTATAAACCCTTTTTCTTTTTTTTAATGATTACTAATTTATATTATATATATATATATATATATCTACTATGAAGATAATCATGGAACTTTTTCCCTTTTCTTTTATGGTGGTTTTGATATTCTTTTCACCTAAACCACCTAACTAAACTTTGTTTTAGATAAGATGATGACATTATTGAATCAATGAGATTCTCAAATTAAATCATTTAAGTGACAAGATGTTTATTGATATCAATACCCCCCCCCCCCCCCCCCCCCCCCACCTTAATATAATATATATATATATATATATATAAATCTCCCAAATCCTCATTGTGTCTTTGTTTATTTGTTTTGGTTGGGTGGATTATTAATCTGCATTAGTGAATTGCCTCATTTAGAGTTCAATAAATGGTTTTGGTTATCAAGCAGCATTCCCCTAGCACAATAAAACACCACATACTAAATGTTACATTAAATCACGAGTTTGACACTTATTATGAGCATCATATAAAAGTCTCGGTGAGGCCTTCCCTCAAGCAAGTTTTTTTTTTTTTTTTTGCTTTGGCACGGGGTTTCGTAGATAGGTCCCAAACTATGGAATGACACCTTTAAGCCAAATCCACATCTATATTAATCTTCATTCGAGGCGGGTTGATCCCTTAAAGGAGAAAACTTTGCCCCCAAATTTAAATAACTTCATACATGAGTAGGGATTTGAACCTTCAACCTCACTTACGCCTTAGGGTTAGCAAAAGTTAATCTTTACGAGTGCAACCAACACCAAATTTGAAATAATTAATTTGTTGTATCTCTTTTTTTTTTTTTTAATTTTAAAGATTAAGGGTGCATTCGATTAATATTTTTCGATAAATGGGAAGAAAAATATAAATTCTTCTTTAATAATCATTTCTATTTTTTTCTTTAAAAATTATTCAACATATAATTTATTTTTTAAAAAAAGTCTACCACGTAGGTCACGTGCCCGACACATAATGAGTTAGTTGTTGGTATATTTGTCAACTCATATTAATAATCGCTTAGTAAATCTTCTAGACAAACGACGTAGGATTTCATATTACAACACTTTTGATGGTATTATCCGTTTTGGTCCACTTCGGGTAAGCCTCACGAGTTAAAAACGGGTCACTACATATAACTTAATAACCGCTCAATAAATCTTCTAAGTAATATGAGACTTCAGGTTATAACAAATAGATGTTTCTGATAATTCAACTTTTCTTTTCAAGGAAAAAAATAAAAAATGAATTAATCTAATTGTTTAGAATTAAGGCCAATGTTCTTGGAATTTCTACCTCCTCACATGGAGAATAACTCCTAAATCCTTCAAAAATGAATGATGAATATATCGACTTGAAAATAATTAACTACTCTTATAGTTATGTTTATAACATATTTATACATATTTATAATGTTGGATTACATTATCACATTCTCCACTTAAAACTCAGCATTCTCGATAGTCCCAATAGAACAAAATCAGCTAGTGAACGTTCAAAACTCTAGTTGATTGCTAATACATATAATGTAACACTTAAATCTTATAATTTAGACTAGTTATAATATCAAATTATCCTCATAAAAACTTTTAAGAAAAATAAAATAAAATCGATATATTTACTAGTAATATTTTTCAAATGAAGATGTGTTTCTAGTTTAGTGGATCTCATAATGCAATAAACATGTGGTGATTATATATATATATATATATATATATATTAAAGTTCTCATTAGATCTTTCTCACATGTTCTTGGAAATTGTCAATGTGTTGATGGATCCTAAGTTTCACCATCCTAGTTTGTTTTAATTCTATGCGTGCATGTTATTTCAAATTCAAACACACACACATATATATATATATATATATATATATATATATATATATATATATATATATATAATAAGAAAAATAAGAATAATCACTCATGTGCAAGTGCCTAAATGTTTCATGAGACATGCACATTCTTTGTCATGTGAAAAAGCCAAAAGATACAATATTTGAGACACTTTTATTTCACAAACAAAGAGCAAAAGAAATCATGGGATCATATGTTGTCTATATATAGTTAGATTCATTTACTGAATATATATATATATATATATATATATATATATATATATATATATATATATAATTCTTATAATAAGATATTAATTGGCTTTTGAATTAATTTTTCTTATAAATGACATTTTTTTTTTTTTGAGGGAATCTTTAATTCTCCTATCTTGATAATTTTCAATATCCAATACATAATGGCACAATACCATAAAAGGAACTTCCTCTTTCTTTTTTTTCAATATATATTATTGTTATGAATTAAGTGTCTTACATCGCTCATCTAAAAAATCACTAAATAATTATTAAGTACGAGTTTAAAACTATTTACTTACTGACACATTTTAAACGCGTATGGTATAGGATAGTTACCCAAAAAAGAAACAAATTGTCCCACGTTGGCCCCTTCAGCTCCCTCCATAATCATATCTATCTAAAAAAGGGTGGGTTAAGAGAGGCTGAGGATAACCAGCCAACCAGCTAAGAACAAGTTGTACAATATTCATTGAAGCTTGAATGAATGAATGGATATTTCTTTTATTAAACTAATTCTCATTTATAGTTGAATATATATATATATATATATATATATATTTGTTGTGTGTGTGTGTGTGTATGTGTATGTATAGGTATCCAATGAGACATATATATATATATATATTTATATATATATATTGATCTTGTACTATAACTATTAAGAGTTGGTAAATTTAAAAGGTTAGGTTACAAGGACAGATACATGCATGCATTAATTTTTCTTGTACATACACGCATTGATCTTGTACCTAGCGATGTATTTAATTTCCTTTAAAATGAAACAACATAAATATATTCATATAATTACTCATTGTTATTATAAATAAGATAAGATTATTTATATTTTTTCCTTTTATAGTTTTATAATCGATATTTTACAACTTATATTCATTAAAAAATTGTCTGAATTGTGATATTGGGTGAAGATAGATATGTAATGATTGACAGGAGGACTGAAGCTGGTATATATTTTCATAACTTCTATATATTTTAAATTATTTTCCTATATCATAACATCAGTCGTCCTAACTCAGTGGTAGAGTGTGTAGCTTTTTTTTTTTTTTCTTAAGCATCCGGATTTGAACCTAACCGCCCCCCCGCCCCCCCTGCCCAGTCCAACTCTTACTGGTGAGGGCCCCCGGCTAGCTTTTAACGGTTAACACGTTAACCACGGGGTTTAAAACCCTGACCATCACCTTGGGATGTTTTAGGAGTCTTAACTAAGCCAAAACTGTTGTTTTTAACCACGAGGAAATATCCCTAAAAAATTTTTAAAAAATACTCCTAAAAAAAAGATGAAAATACCCCTGAAAAATGGACAAAAACTAAAGTATGACGAATTTTTTGGACGAAAGGGCAAGATAAGTGACTTTTAAAAGTTAGAATGCAAGATCTAGAAAAACAAAAATTAGGTACAAAACTCAAAATTCGAATAGTTCAGGTGTTACACAGATTATTTACCCTAAAAAAATAATAAAGTCAAAAGATATTTTAGTCTTTTCAACTAATCGACAAATCAATTTTTGTATTTTTGCAAATGATGTGTTTTCTTATTTGTGACAAGTAAAAAAATAGATAGAGTAATGTTTTCGAATTATTATGCACAATTATTAGTATCCAAGAAGTTCTTGGACAACAATTGTAGAATTATGAAATTTAAGTTGAGTAAGTGAAAAAAGAAATTGATTACCAATGAAGAAAGCAAATTCATTAGTGACTTTTAAGGCCCTTTTTATAATGCTTCTAGTCTAATCTTGTCTATTTTAGATTCTTCCACCAAGTAAAAGGTACAACCTATTTATGCTTTTTTTTTTTAATATCCACTTGGGGTACTCGGTGTTCCCACCTTATTTGGTGAGACTAATTCGGACTCGGTCTGCGAAGAGCTCGTAGAGTTCAACTCGTACTCGAGGGTGAGGGTCCGACCCAGAGCTTTTTTAACATAGCGCTAACTACCACAAGGGGATTCGAAACATCGACCATCCACCATGAAGGAAGCATTAAGAATCCGCGCACCAACTCCCTAAGCTACTGGGTTAACCTATTTATGCTTTAGCAATGATTGAGATTAAATAAATCTAATTATGTCTCTTTAAAAATGCCTAACAATAATAAAGTTTTTATTCCTTTTAGGGATTAAAAAAAAGAAGACAACATTTCTTGGTAAGATTTTTAAAAGATATCATTGCTTAAAAAGAATAAACAACTTGTTTTTAAGGATAAATTGTTCTGTTTTAGTTCTTACCTTGCTAGTTTAGTAGATTTTTTAAAGTAGGTGTTTGAAATTATTATAAGAAATGAATAATATTATTGAGTTATTTATAATATGAATTGTGTTAAAAATAATAATAAATATTATCTTAATTTTATAAGGTGACAAGTTAAGAAAGAAGAAAAAACCCTTGAAATTTCTTGACATATTACTTATTTTAAGAAAAATGTTAAAATTAATGTGTTTTAAATTTAAAATACTTACATGATAGATAATGTGTCAAAGAAAAAAAGAATACATTGATTTTGATAAAGCAGAGAAAATTTTGATAAACATCAATTTGAATAACTGAATGTTACACGAAATTATGGATTCAACACTTATTTGAACCTGTGTAAGGTCTTCCTCGGAATAAAAATTAAACTCTGCATACGCAACCTAAATTAAACTCGGATTGATCAAAATAGTAATTCTAAATATCGGATGGTAAAAAAAAATGATAAAGGAATAATGAAAGATTCAAATGTACATTATAATGATATTGTTTTGGGGAAGAATAATCTAACTCAAGGGGGAAATTGCAAAGTTGACTAATTGAAGAAAATAATAATAATTATGCCTCCATTTTTGGGCGTGTGCAATGTTTGTTTGCCTAACAATCAATGTGCACCAACTTCAATGGAGGGTAAAATGGTCATTTAGCACAATGACAAAAGTTTTTTTTTTTTAAACAATTAGGATGATAATTTAGAACCATAAAAAATAATCACTTTAAATTTTTGAGTAATTTTATTTAACAAATAGAGTTTTATTATATTAATTATATGTATATTTGGTAGGGTTTTAGAATTACATGATTGTCGTCAAATCGGCCAAGATTAATTCAATTAAATCAATGAGCAGTTTAGGGTGTTCACCGAGTCGTTTCCCTAAGAAACCTAATCGAAATCAATTAATAAGAGAATAAAACAATAAAAGAGGGATTTTTAGATTGGAAAATTGTAGAAAACAATTAACTAATAAGAAAAACGCAAGTATCGGATTTAAATATTTCAGTCCTAGGGTGATGATTCAATCCAAGTTCTTCCTCGTTCCTTAATGAATTTCCGAATTAATAAACCAATTCCTTGATTGAATACTAAATGCGATCGCTAATTAGCATTCGTATCACCAACTAACAATCAGCTAGAATTCGATTAAACAACAAAAGGATATCATAGACGATCGCCCAATCAATCAATCCAAGTTTAATCTAAGAACCGTGATAATATCAAGGCAATTCGTCAATCAACAAAATTGTCCAAAATTGAAATCAATTGCAAATATTAAAATCTCAACTTAATCCAATTAACAATCATCAAAAGAATCAAGTAAAAACACATCTTCAATATTTAGTCAATCGATCTAAAAATTGAATTGTTAAAGTATTGAATTTAAAATTGGAAATTAGCTTAGAACCCAGAATTTGTGTAGATCATGAACTCGGAACTTGTCTTGAAATCATTCTCCGGACTGAATCGAAGCTTAGGCGGCCATCGCGGTCTCCATCTCTCTTTTCTTTCTAAATCTTGAAAACTTGGTAAAGAAAAGAATGTAGAGTATGCCTATTTATAAAGTTTTTCCTAACTTTTCGGAATCCTAATAGAATAATAACTAATAAATAAAAATCCTAATTAAAATAGGAGATAATTATCTCTCTCTAATAATTAAAAATAATAAAGATAAGATAATTTGAATATATCTTTAAATATCTTGGGAATTGTTGATAGTCATCTATTCAAATTTTAATTCTTTCTCTAAAAAGACGTCTTCGTAATAATTGATGACTAAGAATAAGTCTTTTAGCCAAATTCTGCTTAATCTTTGACTTTCCACCACTATCTTCAAAACAAACATAAATTCCACAAATTAGCTTGATATCTAATCAAAAGGTAAGAGAATTAAATATAATAATTATGAAAATTTATGACTTATCAATATTCTTAATAATTAATTATATATATATATAAAAAAAATTAAGATATTTTCGCTTCTATTATATTTCGAACTCATGACTTTCATTAATCATAAGCGAGGCTGCAAAATGGCACAATGTTAAGAACGTGTAATTTTTTTTGATAACAGTCTTATTTATAACTTTTGGAGATCAATTCAATACCATAAAAAAAAACCTCAAATTTCAAATAGAAAACAAAAAAACAATAATTTAAATTTTCAAATTTTGAAACTATAAAATAAATTTAGATATGCAATTTTAGAATAGATAATTATTATATATATATATATATATATATATATATATATATGGCATAACGGGTCTTTTCTTTTGACATATACCTCCCACCAGCTGCCTTTTTCCTGCTGGTTGCTTAGCTGGCATTTCGTCTTATACTAAACGAATGAATTCCTTCCTAAGTCAACGCTGTCTTACCACTTTTTTCTTTTTTTTTTTTTTCTTTTTTTGATGGATGTTTTACTTTTATTATTGATAATTCAATATTACACTCTCGTATCTTTATCTTTATTCAATATTACTATTTATTTTAGTAAATAGTAATTGGATTTTTTTTTTTATAAGTCAAAATTTTAAAATTTATATATATATGTATATAAATATCACTTTTTATTGAACTATACTCATTCAAGCAATTGTTATACAAATAATGTAAGTATTGACAAGAAAAGTTATGTTAGTTACATTTATGATTTAAGAAATTATGAGTTGAAGTAACGTAAAATGAGAAAAAAAAAATGTAAGTAATATTTAAAAAAATATAATATTCATTGTAATATAATTATGACTCGAACTATAATTTTTAAATCATAAATGAAATTACTTACTATTCAATATATAAAATATATATATATATATATATATATATATTTAAGAAAGGATGAAAATCAATTATGAGAAACATCGGCCACATCAATTATATATATACATATATATATTATATAAACAAATATATGTATGTATAATCCTTTGAAAGTCTCTCTAGAATATGAATATGAAAATGCAATATTATTCCATTTAGTTTGTTGCCATTTCGCAAGCATCCAAACTTTTGCATTATATTATAATATATATATATATATATATATATATATATATATATATATTTAAGGATACCAAGGAGGGGTTTAGTTTAAATAATAGTAATATCTTGACTGAAATCGTCATTTTACCATAAATTAATTATTTTGGCTGGTTGTTGTATGAACATTTGTTCCCAATTATTCTCAAAATAAACTAAATTTTGTACTTCCTCATTCACTAGTCTCTTTATAAGAAACACAAAAAAAAATATTTATATATATATATTAAATTAAAAAGGCCAAAATATCCAGATCAAATAGTTCATATACAATAATGACTCTCGATACAAGCTAGTTGTTAGTTTCTACCTATGTAACTCAAATTGAATTAAAAGTATTCAAAATAGTAACTCTCGATATCGGATATTTAAATATATATATATATATATATAACAACAAACTTGTGACAAATAAAAAAAACCATACATGATCCTTGTGACGAAAGGTTTGGGATATGTCTTAATCATCCATATAAATTGAGTGAATTATACCAATCCACTAAAATAGTACAAAATACTATGCAATTAGTACCAAATTAATTTGCTAGCACAAAGACACATGACAAGAACAATCACCTTATCAAATCAATTCCTCTTCTTCTACTTTATATTATTTTATTTTTATTTATTTATTATATTTTGTGAAGAGGGATCCAATAGAATCCTATGTCCTATAATTATGAAGCAAAAATTCAATATACCCACAAAAGAAAATAGAGGGAGGTAATCAGACTTTGCTCATATTGTCAATTCTAACACACTTCAAGTGCACCTTATAAATTTAAAACGTGTCAATAAGTAAAGGTTTTAGAGACCTTTCTGGTTGACAATTGCTTAGAGATCTTTTAGACGAAATATATGAGACACTTTGTTCACAACAATACTTATTTTTAAATTTAAAAATTCTTCTTATGTCCGATAAAAAAATATTTTTTAAATAAGATATACATACATACATACATATATATATATTTAATTTATTTATTTTATCTTAAAACTAACTCGAATTTAAGATATTTACGTTGAATGAAGTATTAAAATCTTATAATAGTTACATAGTTTGGTTACACTATCTGGTATTCGGAGTCATCACAACTCTAATTAATCCAGATTTGACTTGGATTACTCATGTAGAATCCAACTCTTACTCTAAGAAAGGTCTCACCTTAACTCTTACATGGCGGTCATAGTGAGTCAAGTCTTTTGTTATACACAATTGTTTCAATATTGTAAACATAAAAAATAAATTAATTGATTTGAGAAGTTATTATAAATTGTTGACCAAAATTATACAAAATATGTCTATTGAAGAGAGTAACTCCCTCTCTCCACCCCCAACATACCCCCTTTGTTTTTAATTAAATAAAATATTTTGGTACATAAGTCAAGGTCTTGGACCCCTCAAATTTTCAACATTTTGACTCCTTAGTCATAGACATTTCTTGATAATTAGTAGTAATAGGTAGTTAAAAAAGTTAAATTATGAACATTACATACATATACATATACATATATAAACCTAAATAGAATTATCAAAAAAAAAATATATAAACCTAAATAGAACATCATTACTTTTTCTTTTTCCGAGTTCTGTTTGATAAATTTCAACTATAGTTGACATCTTTAAACCATATTCTTTCCGAGTTCTCTTATTAATTCATTTGTACTATGAGATTAAATAAAATTTCATTAATATGCCTTGTATACATATATATATATATATATTTATATATTTTTTAATAAGTTATAATTGACACTAAAATTTTATTACAAATTAATGTTGGACAATTTTTAAATGAAGTATTATCCAAACTAAAAATCTCAATTAAGCTTTATATGATGACTTGTAATCATAGAGCCATTAACTAAACAAAAAGGGACAGTGTGTGTGTGTATATATATATATATATATATTTATCCATATATTGCAACATACCAAGTAAGATAAAGGATAATGTAAATGCATTTATGGAATAATTAAGATGGTCAATTAATTATGATTATATACAATTTTTATAATAATAGAAAAAAGACTTAAGAGTTACATTAATCTTCTTCAAAATTGTATGTATATAAAGGCTAAAATTAGAAAGTTTCTCAAAAATAAAGTATCTCTTAATTCAATACAATAGTCTCTTGTTTATAACATAATGATGAACTTTAAAGTCAACCATATACACTTATAATAGTAAATTTACAACACACACATATATATATATATATATATATATATATATTACTCCATTAGTGGTAAAAAAAAATTAATTTAATTTTTATTAGTATAATAGATAATGTAATAAAAAATTTACGTGAAGTTTTGGAGCCATTAATATTAATTATATTTTTCCAATAAAATTTTTAAAGGAATTGAAAGGCACTATTCAACTTATAATTATTATTATTATGTCAACAACGTATAACTCAATTGATAACGATCTTACTTATAATCGGATCATGAATTTAAGATATGATAGAAATAAATATTATTTCATGAATTATACAAATATATATATATATATATATATATATATATTAATATTACCAAAATGCCCAATTAAAATTAAAAGTTCTAAAACAAATTGACTTTTTTTTTTGGTACCTACTTGGGGTGCCCGGTGTCCTCACCTTTTCGATGAGACTAATCCGGACCCTGGCTGCGCAGCGCCTCGCTGAGTTCAACTTTTACTCGAGGGTTAGAGTTCGACCCTAGCTTTTAACATGGCGTTAGCCAAAACAACCCCAATCAAACCATCCCACCCTGGATGAAGCATTAAGAGTTCGCTTATCAAATTGACTTTAATCATTTTACAAAGGACAAGTGTTGTGCCCAAAAAAAAAAAGAAAAAAGTTAATTGTCCCTTATATAATCATTACTAAACTATGTATGTCCCAAGTTCAAGTTCATCATTTTCTTTAACAAAAAAAAAAAAAAAAGAAAAAAAGGAAAAATGAAAAGGCCCCGTTTGCAAATTATTTTTTTATTTTTTTTTTTAAAAAGCAATTCATTTGCATGGATTTTTTATAGTAATAGCATTGGGGGTTTTGTACACCACGTTATTACCTTATTTTTGTTTCTATTTATTAGACAATTTAGTATTTAAAAATCTCTATTTCGATTAACTTAAATTTGGTTTGAGTTACATTTATTGTACGACTTTGACTCGCATGTCGTGACTATAGGTCCGATAGACCCCACAAAGTTAGTTGTTTAGTATTATCCTTACTGTAAAAAAAAGATAAGACTATGAGTATCTAAACGTATTTTTATATACTATTACATACTCATATCACTTATTAATGTAGATCGCGTATCACATTTGTATAGTCTAATTTTTCCTCACAAAAAAGCTTCACTTTTTAATTGTTTCTACTAATCTAAATTTAGCTTAAATTGCACTTGTAGAACTCCGTGAAAAACTTCACCTTGGTTGCTTTCTTTTAATTTATTTAGATTTAGTTTCAAGTTGTACTTGCATAATTCATCTCTCGTTTGAGGAAAACTTCACCACAACTCTTACATATTACTCAAAATAAATATCAAACAACCCAGCAGCTTAGGGGAGTTGGTAAGCGGACTCATAATGCTTCTCCTCGGGCGGATGGTCGAGAGTTAGAATTCCCCTGAGGTGGTTAGCGCCCACCCACGTTAAAAGGCTCGGACTCGAGTCACCCTCAAGTAAGAGTTGGACTCTGTGGCGCCCCGGCCGAATCCAAGTCAATCGAGTCGATGTGAATTCGGATCCGAATACTTAAAAAAAACAAAATAAAAAAAAAAAAAAAAAATATATCAGTATGATAAATTATTGTTAGTAATTTAGAATGTTGTAATAAAAAAAAATGGCATATCTTATTTAGTAAAAAGAAAAAAAATGGCATATCTTGTCTTTATTAATTCTACTAATACTTCATCAGCTGTTGAAATTCACTCACTCATCACTGTACTTCCTCTACTCTCTCCCTCACTTCCATAATCTTAAAGAAACAAACTTCAAAGTTTTCTTCTTTGCTGAACTCCACAGATCCACCATCTCTGCATTTTTTGGCCCCATTTCTACAAACCCTAATAGTCACCACCATTGCTCTTTTTCATCTCCTTCTTTTTCTTTTTCTTTTCCTTTTTCTTTTTCCACCCCTTTCTGTAGTTGGCCTGTCAGATTTGTGTCATTTTGTAGTAGTACTTGTTAACTACTGTTGTTTTTTTCCTCTACCTAATTCTTTGTAAAGGTTTTCTTTAAAGAAAAAAAAAAAAAAAAAAAAAAGAGAGAGAGATCAACTCTGTTTCCTTTCTTTTCTTTTCTTTATAATTACTACCAGAAGGTAGAATCAAGAACAAAAGCATATATTATAGCAACCCTTTTGCTTTGTCATCTTTTTCTTGTATTGTGGGATTGGAAAGGAGAGGTTTTTGTTTGGTTGATAGTTGTGGGTGAGAGTGGGTGGGTACTGTATATGTATATATCTTTAAGCTAAAGACCCTTCCTTTTTTTTTTTCCCCCTTTTTTTTTGAGTTAAGGAAAGAAGCTTCAGATCTGTTATATAGATATAGAGATATGGGGATAAAGAAATGCTTTTTATTCATTGTTGGGTTTTACAATCATTGCTATTCCTAATGTCTTTAATTTTGACTTAATTATATAGAGTGAGAGAGAGATAGAGATAGAGAGAAGAAGAAGAAGAAGAAGAAGAAGGTACAAGAAAAAGACAAAGAACCAGAAGCTTTCTTTGTTTAGTTTAGAAACTTTTTGTGGTTCTTGAGTAGTTTCTTTTGTGCATTGAGAGAGCTTTTGCTTACAAGATTTGTTCAAATTTTTCTCCTAGAATTTAAGTTTTTTGTTGAACTGGTTTGGAGAAAGTGTGTTTTAGATAGAAAAAAGGGTAGCTTTATTACAGAGCAGTGTTAGCAGAGATTAACGTTGGATAATAGTAAAGATGTTGGCATTTGGGAGTCCTTCTAGCAGCCTTCTTGCAAGCACTACTTCTTGCAATGCTTTACTCAGAGAACTTCAGGTATCTCCTTCTTCCCTTTTCCTCGCCTTCTCTCTCTCTCTCTCTCTATATATATATATATATATATATGTATCTATATCTACACAGAAGAACTTGTTTTTTGCTGGTTTCTTGGAACTGTCCTGTTCTGGGTTCTCTTTAATTCTTCTGACAAAGGCCTTGATATCAAGGGTTCTATGTTAAATCGAGCTCAAATTCAGGAAATTTTTAATTATGTTAGGTAAGAATTTATAGTGAGTATTTCTTTGTGGGAATTTATGACAAAGGCCTTGAAATTTCCCGTGATGATTAATTATGTCATTTAACATCAAAGTTTGCATCTTTTATTCTGTTGAAAAGGTTGACTTAGTATAGAGACTTCATTGTTCTTTTCCCATAATTTTCCTTTCTTGTGACTTCATGTACATAAATATAATTAAATATATATATATTTCATTGTTTTTTCAATTTGAGTGGAGATTGTGGTAACTTGTTTTGCTTTATTGTATACTATTAAAACTCAGTTTTTTCTGTTGGTGAACAGCAAATATGGATTGATATAGGTGAGAGTGAAGCTGAAAAAGAGAGAATGCTTTTGGAGCTGGAAAGAGAGTGTTTAGAAGTTTACAGAAGAAAGGTTGATGATGCTGTAAACGCGAAAGCACGCCTTCACCAGACTGTTGCAGCCAAAGAAGCAGAACTTGCTACACTCATGGCTTCTCTTGGAGAAATGAAGGTTAATTCTCCGGTAATGAGTTTTTCCGGCTGTGATCAATCAAAAATTATATAAGTGCTAATTTTAAGTTTCTCCTTTTCAAAGTGAAAAATGACAGCTGCATGAACCATAGAAAATATAATCATGTTTATATTCATATGTATATATATGTGTGCATGCATATATTCATCTTAGTTTACATAGCAGATTCAGTCAGACAAGAGGTTATCAACTTTGAAAGAGCAGCTGTCTTATATTACTCCGCTAGTAGATGATCTTAAACTAAAGAAAGAGGAAAGGATGAAGCAATTTACAGATGTTAAGGCACAAATTGACAAGATAAACAGTGAGATTTCTGGATATGGCCTTCTTATGAGTTCAGTGAATTCTATGAATCTTGAAGAACAAGACTTGTCACTAAGGAAGCTCACCGAATACCAAACTCGTCTTCGTGGGCTTCAGAAAGAGAAGGTATGTTTAAAAAAATCTGCTATGAAATGGGGTAAAGTCAGTGTGTCTGTGTGGAGGAATCTTGATGTTTTTCATGTATTCTGCAGTCTGAACGGCTCAACAAGATTTTAGAGTGTGTAAATGAGGTCCATTCTTTATGTGGTGTACTGGGGTTGGATTTTGGCAAAACTGTTAGTGAAATTCACCCAAGTTTGGATGGGATGAGTCTGGAACAGTCAACAAATATTAGTGACACTACATTAGAAGGCCTAGATCAGACAATCCTCAGGTTAAAAACAGAGAGAAAAGTTCGTCTTCAGAAGGTACTCTTACTACACAAAACTCCGGCCTCGAATTTCGTTTCATATTTTAATTTTGACGCTCTTCTCATATGCAGCTGAAAGATGTTGCTGCATCACTATGTGAACTCTGGAACTTAATGGACACAACAAGAGAAGACAAGTCTAAATTTACCAGGATTATTTCAGTTGTTAATTCAGCAGAGTTAGATATTCTGGATCCAGGTTCTCTTTCGTTGGAGATTATACAACAGGTTGTAAATAGGGCAGAATTCAACACATTTCTTCCATTTAACACTTGCAATTTTGTTTAATACCATTTTTCTCCTGATAGGCTTCTGCTGAAGTTGAAAGGCTAACTAAA
Organism: Cynanchum wilfordii; assembly: GCA_025388415.1. Classification (NCBI taxonomy): domain Eukaryota; kingdom Viridiplantae; phylum Streptophyta; class Magnoliopsida; order Gentianales; family Apocynaceae; genus Cynanchum; species Cynanchum wilfordii. Next base: position 2,126,776 of record JAHSUH010003438.1, read on the forward strand.
CTGAAAGCAAGTAGGATGAAAGAATTAGTCATGAAGAGGAGGCAAGAATTGGAAGATATTTGCTCTAAACTCCATATTCAACCCGATTCAAGCACGGCTGCTGATAAAGCTAATGCCATGATAGATTCTGGTTTGGAAAATACCTTGTTTCCCTTATAGATGTCCATTCCTTTACCCCTTTGTGTTATCAATGAGCTTGGAACCTTTTCTATGTAGGTCTGCTAGATCCATGTGAGCTTTTAGCAAATATCGAAACACAAATCAATAAAGCAAAAGATGAAGCCTTAAGCAGAAAGGACATTATGGATAGGATAGACCGGTGGCTTTCTGCCTGTGATGAAGAAAATTGGTTAGAAGACTATAGTCGAGTAAGTAAGAAACAATTTGCTTACATGGTTACATGTTTATGACAAAGGTTTATTAATGGATTCTATTAAACTATCAGGACAATAATCGTTATAGTGCTGGAAGAGGTGCACACATAAACCTTAAACGTGCAGAACGAGCTCGAATTATGGTGAATAAGATTCCAGGTAAGCTTTTACTCTTGTGTATGTATTATGTATATTGCCTGAGCTGGTAATAGTTTCTGAAACTAATGAAACTTTCTTTTACAGTTATGGTTGATAATCTGATTAGCAAGACATTAGCATGGGAAGATGAGAAAAGAAAGTTGTTTCTTTATGATGGAGTGAGTTTCTTTCTTTCTTTATTTTACCACCTCTTTTTCCTAGCTGAGTTTTTGGTGTTGATGTCATTTTCTCGTGGTACTTTTTGTAGGTGCGATTGGTATCTATATTGGAGGATTACAAACTAGCCAGAATACAGAAAGAAGAGGATAAAAGGCGAGCTAGGGTAAGTTTAATGCATTTATGTTAGTAACATTTATATTAGGATTACGTGTTGATGTTCGTTCTATATCACAATATAGGATCAAAAGAAGTTGCAAGATATGTTAGTAGCAGAGAAGGAAGCGATATTCGGTTCTAAACCTAGTCCAAGAAGAGCAAGCAGCTTTAGTAGAGTGAATGGATACCGTAGTACTAATGGAAATGGATCAGTGACTCCTTCACCTCGGCGAAACTCAGTTGGCTGTGCAACTCCGGAGCTTCTAACACCTCGATCTTATTCAGGGCGTCAGAATGGATATTTTAAAGAAATGAGAAGACTGTCAACTGCACCATTGAACTTCGTTGCTATACCGAAGGAAGATACAATGTCATTTTCATCTGTTGGAGGTTCTGAGCCAGAGTCTCCACCTCAGTGCTAGGATTCCAACTTCATTTGGTAAGTCTGATTGTTTCGATTTTGTGTCAGCACCATTGATGGAATGTTCCTATTCTTTCACATGCCTGGCAACATTTTATAAATCCTGCCATGACATAAATGAGTTATTTCTTTAATATAAGGAACTTCCATGGCTGTTATTTCTAGTTTAAGTACAAAAAATAGATACAAAAGATGAACTCAAGTGAAGTGTAATCCCAAAAATTTATCTGCATTTATAATTTAGAAAGGAAAGAAATAAGTTCGGTCCAATTCTTTTGGCTTGAGGATCTAGAATACGACTAATGTAGTAAATATGATTTAGTCTGATTATGATTCGATAATATAAATTAGGTGAAATTATATAATGATTTATATACATCATTACCGTCAATTTGTGTCGTGATTCAGGCTCACGTCCTTATTGTACGAAAAGAATATCTGAGTTAATAACATCTAGACTCTAGACAAATTTAGACAGATTTCATATATGAGATGTACAAAGAGAATAACTTGAGTTAACTATGAGTATCTAAATTGAATGGCAAATTTGGACGTGTTTCAGATATGGGAGCTAGAAAAGAATAGCTCGAATAAGTATCTAAGAGACTCAGATGACAAATTTAGACAGATTTCATATACAGAATGGGGTATCACAATTTGATTCTCATATAAATAATAACATTGATCTCCCAATCAAGAAATTGATCATGTTGATTGAGTTATATACATATATATATATATATATCTTTCTTGCTTTTCTTCTTTTTTTTTTTTCTCAATTATTTTCTTATGGTTATTGAATTACCATGAAAATGATCCCCCCTTACCTGAATCCCTGTGCAGGTCAGTTGAGAAAAAAAGCTTGTGAATATGGAAGCAAAAAAAAAAAAAAAGGGTAGAAACACTAATGCAAGATTCTGATGAGGATTTTTAGCAGCAGATACTACAACTACTAGGACAGAATGGGTAACTGACATTTCAAGCAAATCTGTTTCTCTGTATTTTTTATGAATGAATGGAATCATCAATCATAAAATGCTCTCTCTTAGGTTCTGGAAATTGTGATGATCTTAGAAGGGTTGTGGATATATATATATATAATATTTTATAGACTGAGTGTAGATCTTGAAAGTGTAGGGAGGTGATTTGAGTAGTAGGTGTAATGAGATTTGAGAGCTTCTTTTTTATTTCTTAGTTTCATTTGGTTGTGTATATATATATATGTGTAAGTTCGGAATGATGATTACATTTGGAGACTTTGATTTCTCTTTTTTAATTCACTTCTTGTTTATAGAAAAATTGTCCAGTTTAGTCCATTAATTATTTAAGTTTATAGATTAATGAGATGAGTCGAGTTTTCATTTGAATTTTCATTTTAATTAAGAAAAAAAAAATCTTCAACAATTCACTTGCACTACTTTTGATATTATTTTTTTTAAAAATTAAAATTATGTTTTTACAATACTAAATATATATATATTTAAAACTATTTTATATTATAATCAAAAAATATTTATTTTTAACTTATAACTTTCTTTTTTTAAAAAAAAAAATCAAATATTTAATTTTGTAAAAAATATAAATTAAAAAGGGAAATTAGCCAAATTGGTCATTTTAACTTATAAATATTTTGTGATTTTATCCATTATCTTTGTTTTTGAAAAATTTCATCTCTTATCTTTAATTTTGGTCAATTTTATCCCTTATCTTTGTAATTTTGGCAAATTTCATCATTCTGTTAATTTTTTTTGTCAATGGTTAGCTAACGGTTATATTTATTAAAAATAAATTTCTCAAGATTAAAAATGTCAATTCACTTTTTTTTAAAAAAAAACACAAAATTTGTGAAAAAAAAGTATTTATAATAATATTATTATATAATGTTTATTTTAAAAATAATAATTACATTTATTTTTTTTTAAAAAAAAATTATATTATATTAATTATTTATATTTTATATTAAGTGAATTGACATTTTTATCTTTGAGAAAATTATTTTTAATAAATATACTCGTTGACTAATCGTTGACAAAAAAAAATAACAGAATGATAAAATTTACCAAAATTATAAAGATAAGAGATTAAATTGGCCAAAATTACAAATATAAGAGATGAAATTGACCAAAATTAAAGATAATGGATGAAATTTTCCAAAAACAAAGATAAGGGATGAAATCGCAAAAACTTTATACGTTAAGAGACCAATTTGACCAATATTTTTTTAAAAAAAGTGACTAAATGTTGACTAACGGTTGACAAAAAAAAATTTAACGGAATGATGAAATTTGCCAAAATTATAAAGATAAATGATGAAATCGTAAAATATTTATAAGTTAAAGGCCCAATTTAGACAATTTTCTAAATTAAAAACGATATAAAACATTTTAAAATTTAAAAGTAATAGTTGAAAAAAAATTAATATTTTTATAGAAAGTTATAAGTTTAAAAATAAATATTTAAATGAAAGGAGTATTAATATAAAAACATTATTGATTTAAAAAAAGAAAAAAAGTAAAAGATGAAAAAAAAAATTGAAATTATTTTTTTAAAAAAACTTTTCATTTTTAATTTTTTTTAAAGCATATAAGCTCATAAGCATTTCCATCATTTAGAAGATAGTGAAAGAAATTATATAAATAATTATATAAGAAAGATAGAAAAGGAAAAGTTTTAGTATCAAAACGTATATATATTTTTTTGGTATCCGGAGTCGGCTCGCGTTGTGCCCGCAGAGTCTAACTCTGATTTAGGTAAAAGTTTCACTCTAATTCTTATATAATGTTCACAACAAATATCGAATCTTTAATTTCGTGTAACATTTAAAAAAAACCTATAATTTAGGAAAGCATTTTTTTTTTGGGAAGTGAAGGCATATAAAAGACTATTGGAATTGGGTTATTAATAAACTTGGGTTGACCCGTTAGCCCACTAAAGAATAATTTGAGTTATTGGGCCAATCTACTCCTACTTTTACTTTTATTGGGAAAAGCTTCATTTTTCCTTTTGATTCAAGATTGAGACTTTGGTACCAACACTTGTTGGCCCAAGTGGGAGGAGTTGAGTCTCATTAGTAAGGTTTCGAGTTTAAATCTTTACCTATAGAGAGATAGGTGTAGGGAGAAGTTCTCCCCATCCCAAGATCCAACGCGCAGCGCTTCGATTTAGTTGGGGCCCAAAGTGACTAACGAACAGTAAACCAAATAAATTAAAAAAAAAATTGAGAGTTTGGTATTAATGTAAGGAATTGGAGTTTTCTAAATTTGTTGGGGGAGGAGTTTTAAGAGTTATTATTCATTCATGTTATATTTAAATAAAATTTTAACATTTTTTTTGTGTCATATTTGTGAATTTGACATATTCATTTTGTACAATAAAAGTAATTTGAAAAGAAAAATTAAATATCTAAATTATCAAAGATTTTTTTTTTTAGAAATCGTAATTTCTAGTGTGTCTATAACTCATGACCTCCAAGTCATAAGTGAGAGTGCTTACCAACCGAGTTATACATTCTTGACAAATTATCAAAGATTAAGTAGCTCTTATTGACATAAATGAAGTTATGAGTTTGAACTCACATTCGGGGTTGGTCCCTTGCGTAAGGAAGCTTTGACTTCAAATTTTAAACAGATGCATACATGAGTCGATATTTGAATCTTCAACCTCACTTAAGTTAAAAGAACTCTTTACCAACTTAACTAGAACTTGAGGTTATTATAGGTAAAATTTTAACTCTCATAGAAGGCTTAAAACAAGTGTTAAATTAGAGGAATCCAACTAAGAAGTCTTTTTTATATATATATATATATATATATATATTTTTTTTTTTTGGTTTATTTTTTTTTTTCTTCGATTGTTTATAACATTCACTTTCTGAAATTATTAATAGAAAATTGGTGGGGGGGTTTGACAATATCATCATAAAATGTCAAAAAGGTATTTTGTGCAATAGATTTTGTTGTCGGAATATTGTAATCATTTTTGTTGGAAGAAAAAGATTTGTATTCACTACTATACACACTTCTCACCGAAAGTTATACCCAATAATCATGGGGTAAGAATAGACTCATAAGATTTATAATTTTATACCCCCGAAGTGATGATCCCAGGGAAATATCTCCACCCGCCACGTCAGCATGAAGGAGGATTCCGGTCACGCATGGAGGGAGCCCACCGGAATTAGGTAACATCAGAGGTTTAAGAAAGACGTAGTTCAATTTATATCAATTTTATTTATACATATAAAAGAGTTGTTTTAATTTGGTTGAATCGTCTCTGTCTTAGTGTTTTCTTATACATTGAGTCACTTGTGAATCACTTGAAACTTACTAAATCATATTTAATATAAGAATTTTAATAAAAAAAATGAAAATTACCACAATAGCAAAAAACTTGAATGTTCTTCCTCCATATATTGTCTTTTAAAAGGATTATAAATAATATAATTGAAAACTACTTAAAATATAATTGAAATGATCCAAATAGTCACTTATAAATAATATAGATTTTTTTCTTCTAATATATATATGTATATAATTTTTTTTCTCTTATGACACGGAGATGTCTTAGATAGATCTTAACTATGAGCGACATCTTTAAGTCATATCCACATTCGGATTAATTCTCATTCGAGCAGTTTTAAGTTTTAAATGGTTATATACGTGAGTATATATTTAATCCTACAACCTCATTTAAACCACCTCCTTACTAACTCATATGCACAATTTATGTACACATAATTTAGGGTATGTTTTAACTCCCATGCATGCGCAACCATTTAAAATTAGAAGTTAAAATTTATCTCTTGTAAAAGATTTATCCAATTCGAATGAAATTAGTTTGAATGTAAATATAACGATCGATAATTAGAACTTTTCAATACATCTTGTGTGACAAACAATATATATATACACACATACATAGAGATGTAGTCGTTTGTTCTTATTTGTAAGGCAGGTGCACCAAAATCAGAAAGTGTGATTCATATAATTTTTTTTTTTTTTTTTTTTTTTTTTTCAAGTGAAATTTCATTAAAAAAAAATATGAAACAAATGAATGATTTAAATTATTTATGGTAATAAAATAAAATACCAACCTAAAATTAGGTGGAGATAAAGTACTCAAATCAAAAAAAATTGAGTGTGGGATAACTAAACATAAAAGTAACAAAATAGAAAATAACATAAAAAATATTTTATCCGGATCTTCAATATTCGAACTGTCACGCACAAAATTCATCTACATAGAGGGTTTGATTTCGCCTTCTTCCTTCAACGACAATCTAATCCATCTTGAGCGTATCAAAAATTTTATAGGATGCCTTAAAAATAAGACAAAAAATCAAACAAAGGGCCAAATCTAAATGACCATGTTTAACAAAAAAATTTTTTAAAAGAGGAAAAAAAAAATGATATATAGATATCATTGGAAAATTAAACATTTGAGATGTAAAGAGTTGCAAGAAAGAAAATTAAAGACGCAGACGAAAAAAAAACAAAAAAAAAAAGAGAGAGAGAGAGAGAGAGAGAAGAAAAAGAAAGAAAAAAAAAAAGGAGATAGTAAAAAAAGAGAGAAAGATGATGGAGAAAATCTATCTCTGACTAAGAGAGAGCTCTAGCTGGAACTAAAACAATCCCTTGGTTGAGAAATGAAACCTAGAGTTGGTGGGCGACAACACTAGAGGAGGAGAAGAAAAGTTTTTAGAGTTTTGTAGAGGGAGAGTTTTTTTATTCATAATTAGAACTCATCAAGACATTTCGTGTGACAGCTAATATATATATATATATATAATTGTTTGACCATCTGGTTTCTAGAGTATCTATGACTGACTAATCTAGATTTGATCGACATTATATTCACAAAGTTTAATTCTTACTCAATAGAAGGTCTCACTTTGACTCTTAACATAATACTCATAGTAAATGTCGAATCCTCAACCTTACGTGTGTGTGTATATATATATATATACATGGAGAATGTAGTGGTTTGTCATTATTTGTAGGGCAGGTGCACCTAGAATTCAAAAAGTGGGGGTTCACATGGGGGACCATGTGGTTTGTAGAGTAAAGGTTAGTGCTATTTTTGTTCCTACGTTAGAAGAAGAAGAAGAAAGAAGAAAAAGATAAAAACCTTAACACATCAACCCTCTCTCCATATTTCTATTTCAAGAAAGTGACCTTTTTTTTTTTTTTTCTTTAAGGCTTCCAGTCCTTAGCCTCTTAGGACATTCCATGACGTGGCAATCCATATCTAGTCAAACACGTCAGCAGTGAAAGACCTGACTAACTTTATAGCCACTTACTTGTCGACAGATGTGGAATTCTGTATAGATTAGGTGGGTCCTATACTCTCAGCCACAAAAAACTCTCATATATATATATATATATGTGTGTGTATATTATATTTAAAAAAGGAGCAATTATTGTTATAAGTGAAATTTTGAGTTTGAATCTTGTCAAAAAAAAAAATATGTATATAGAGAGCTTTCCTCAATACGGATCCAACACGACTTGACACTAAAAACAAAAAAAAAACCAAAAAATATATATTTTTTAAAAGAAATATTTTGACCACATATATATATATATATTTAAAAGCATCTCATATTTGAAGTTACGTAAAATTTGATTTGAGTTACATTTGTAAAGTGTAATTTTTACATAACCCTCATAATGAGAGTTAAACTTAATGAAATCGTATAACATTTACAATGCATTTTTTCATTATTTACGTAAACATCGTTCTTGAAATTGAGTTTGAAGCAAAATTTTTCAAAATAAATATATTATATAATAATTATGAACAAAAATTTTGACGTCACTTATTTAAGAGATCTTTAAACGTTATTATTTGAGAACTTGAAACTCTTCACTTAATCACGCATTTTAAAATCGTAAGGTGCACATAAAATATACAATAAGAGACAATATAATTGAGTTAGTAATATTAGTATTAATTTCAAAGCTCTTGTTTTGGCATAATGGGAAAGCGCTATAAAAGAGTCATGGTGAGGTCTTCTCCGGGAATAAGAGTTGAACTCTGTGTGCGCAACTCATGCCGAATATAGATTAATCGAAATTGTGATAGTTTCGGTCAAAAAAATATTAGCATTCACAATGCGATTTCCCATTGAGTCAAGCCAAGATTAAGGCCTTCTTCGGAGTAAGAGTTGAACTATGTGGGTGCACTCGAGCCAAATTTGGATTAGTCGGAGTTGTAATGATTTCGGAACAAAAAATATTAGCATTCACAATGCACTTTCCCATTGTACCAAACTAAGGACAAGACCTTCTTTTGAGTAAGAGTTGAACTCTGCAGATGCAATCCGGGTCAAATCTTAATTAGATTGAGTCGTGATGGTTCCAGACAAAAAAATATCGACAATTTTTTTCATATTATATCAAAGGTATGAGATCTTCTTAAGTAAGAATGAACTCTAGGTGCATAATCTGAACCAAATTTAAACAAATATTAATATTAGTATTAGTTCCCCAAGAAATATATATATTGTGGGTGTGTATGTATATATTAAAATATATGGATAGATGATGCCAAAGACCTTTTATTTTAGACAAAAACCTAGACGGCGCGAACGACTGAGGAAGGAAAAAAAAATCCCATACAGAGGGCGGGGCCCATTAATCTCTCTCAATCTGCGTTTTGTTCTCTCGTGCCATCCAAAAATTCCCATGGCCCAATTACACATTTTTGGATAAATTTCAACTTCACTCCAGCTTGTATTTCCTTTTTTATATATATATATATATATATGTATGTATGCTCAAAATATTTCATATATGACAATAAGATATTTCTTGAATCGGTAATTGTGGAAGGTCATGTTGGAATCAAAAGAATTTATTTTGTCAAGTGTTTGGGGTCAAGTTAGCGGCAAGGTTACCCCCAAACGCTCTTCTTGTCCAAATAGCGAGGAGTTCGACATCCTATTTCAGTCATAGTGCTTTGTCAGATCCTAGTGTTGGATTAATTAGGTAAAAACCGGACACCATCACTATAAAAAAAAAAAAATTTATTTTCCCTGAATTTCAAATATATAATATATATATATATATATATAAATGTATCATGTATCACATTTTGTCAAAATTATTTACCAAAATGCAATAAATATATATATTGACCTGTCTCATCAAACGAAAGAATAATATAGATAAAAAAATTAAAAATTATGTTATGATAAAATTACTGTGCCTTAAAAGTAAAATTTTAAACGATCTTGGTGCAATTATTTTATTTCGATTCTTTTATCATGATAAATACAAATTATCTTTTTACACATACACTTGTAGGAGAAAGAAGAGAATTTGTTCAAGAAAATGTTGTAACAAGTATATATTGAAGAAGTTCGCAAATATGTTAAATGAGGTGACTTTTCTAACGAATAAAAATCGTTACATCAACCCAAGCAACTTGGGGGAGTTTGTAAACGAACTCTCAAAGCTTCTCCTCAGGGCGGATGATCGAAGGTTCGAATCCCCTTGAGGTGGTTAGAGCCACGTTAAAAAGCTCCGGGTCAGGCCTCACCCTCGAGTAAGAGTTGGACTCTACGAGCGCACCCCGGCCAAATCTGGATTAGTCGGTCCGTGTGGGTTCGAATACCGGATGCTTAAGCAAAAAAAAAAAAAATTCGTCACCTCATTTTTTTACTATTGCAATGAAAAGAATGTGAAACAAATTAAGGGTTGGGTGATTTTTTTTTTTTTATTTTTTTTTTTTATTATTTTTATAATCCGGTATCCTCATACTAATTCAAGAAAGATCATAAAAGAAGACTTTCAGTACCACATACTACAACACTTGACTAGAAATACAACATAAAATCATCATTAGCATGAATTGAATTCACGATTTCTCACATGGCAAATCAAATAGAAACACTTAAAGAAGAGAGTCATACCAATTGAACTGCCATTTTCCTCAAATAAGCCTAATCAACAACCCACCCCCAATCCATATGAAAAATATATCCATAATCTATATCCAACATCATATATATATATATATATATATATATATATATATATATATATATATATAAGAAAAGATGTATAATTCCCAACAATTTTATGATGTCTATTGCTATATATATATATATATATATATATATAGGTTAGAAGTAGTTACTAGGGTTCCTAAAAGAATTGGAATATTTGGCATAAAACGTCATAGAATCTTTTAGAATCTTTGGAGATTGTTTTTCTCATATAACTTTACTTATATTCTTATCCAAATTCAATTTGGTGGTTGATTCTTGATCATTCATTTTAGGAATTTGGATCATTCACTTTCCAAAATAATTTTTATACATTTCTAGTGAAATGGTAATAAATATATCTTTAATGAGTCCTTGGCTAAACACAATGAGAAAGTCGCATTGTAAATGCTACAAGAGGTCGATGATTCGACACTCACCATGAGTAGTTATTTAAGAGTCATAGTAAGGTCTTCTCGGAGTAAGAGTTGGACTCTGCGGACACAACTCGGGTTGAATTTGAATTAGTCAAAATTGTAATGACTTTGAATACCGGATGTTCTAACCAAAAAATAAATATATCTTTATTTATAAGAGGTTTGAAAATTTTTGATATTATTTTATAGTCACAAGAGAATTAGAAAATAATAACAACAAAGTTATTAGATAAATATTATATATATATATATATATATATATATATATATATTTTGATTTTAAAGGTTTAAAACTCAGATATTTATATTTATAAATACGTGGGATATAATTTCATAAAAAATTTATATTTTTATAAAGGAGTTGCTTTCACATATATTTTTATATTGACTTTGAAAATATTTTTATATTGTTTTTTTTTTGGAAAATATTTTTATATTGTAGTAGTGGTAGAATATAACCGTTTGATTAATACGAAGTAACGGCATTTAACAATGTTGTAATAATACTAATAATAATAAACGTACGATTAATAAAAACCCCACCAAGAAAGTTTGACTATTTTAAAGGGGGGGGACCCACGAGGTAAAATTCTAACGGATACTCGTCTGACGTGGAAGGAACAGTAGACAAGTCATTTTTTTTTTTTTTTTTTTCAAACATGGGATATCTTTTTTTTTTTTTTTTTTTTTTTTTTAAAAGAGGGATGTTATATTACTATAACGAAAAAACATACACGCTGCAATCACAGCTAAAACCCCTGTACAAGGTGTATTCGACAAAATATTTTAACATTTCCAAACAGAAATAATATCAATGGAATTCTCCGGAATCATCCTAGCTAAGCAGAGGATAGGTGGGGCATGCTTCTGTTGAAATAGTTGCAAGTTACGCCAGTGCCAAACCGTTTGGACACCCCGCATAAAAAAATATCCGCCAATGTCGCAGAGCCTCCCCCCCCCTGCCTTGGTGATCCATACCATCGGGTCATCCGACTCCCGGAATTCTATGTGGTCCCCATGCGGGAGTAGAGTGTTCCACAACGTGCGGGGACTAGCACAATCCCTTACCGCATGTAGTGATGTTTCCACCGCAGCTGAGCAACGATCACATATAGGATTTTCTTGAGTTTGCCTACTCCATAACAGCTCCTTGGTCTTCAGTCTATTCTGTGCCAGCATCCAAAGTAGTAGAGGTCCTCTTAGTGGCCCTTTTAGTTTCCAGATCTGGGCCCATTGCTTAGAGACCGGGTTGTCGGTCTCCGGTTGTAGCAGCTGGTAGGCCGATTTGGTCCGTTGGAGGCAAGTGGTTGGTCAATACGTATGCCTTGGTTGAGTAAGTCGTAACCAACTATCATGCTTCTCCAAGTACTTGACCGACTAGCAGTCCTATTCCTAACCAATGATGCTCGAATATCTCCATACTTTGCCCTAAGCACTTTAACCCATAATGCACTCGGGAATTTCGGAAATCTCCATACCAATTTCGCAAGAAGCACCTTGTTCATGTCCCCCGGTGGTCGCAGACCCAGTCCTCCGCTCTCCTTTGGCTGACAGATATTATCCCATGCAATTGGGTGTGTTGATCGGCCGGTTCCTGTGTCCCCCCGGAAGAAATCCCTTGCAGCTTTTTCCATTGCCGCAACCGTTCGCCCAGGCAGGTGAATGGTGTTCATGGAATAGGTTGGTGTAGTTCGTATAACAGACTGTATAAGAATCAACCTCGCAGCTCTTGACAAAAGTTTGCACTTCCACCCTCCCGGTCGCTTATGAACTGTATCCAAAACATGTTGGAAGTGAGCACTCTTAACTCTTCCCGTAAATAACGGCATCCCTAAGTAACATCCTAGTTCCGTAGATACTGGCATGCCAAATGTGCCAGAGATGTCTCTTATAGTACCCACCGAGCAGCTTGGAGAAAACCAACACTTAGACTTATTAAGGTTCACCTTCTGTCCAGTTTCTCTACGGAAGCTTTCGAGAATCGTTGTCATTACTTCAGCTTGTCGCGATGAGGCTTCGCCAAATAATAGTAGGTCGTCAGCAAAAAAAAGGTGTGAGATTTTTGGCCCTTCCCGTCCCACTTGACATGGTTTCCAACGTCGTTCCTCTACGGCCCGAGATATCTTCTGATGCAAAATTTCCATACACAAGACAAACAAGTAGGGTGACAAGGGATCACCTTGGCGGAGCCCCCGTTCCGGTTTAAAGCCGTCCAATTTCTCACCATTCCAGATTACAGAAAGTCGGGTAGACTTAATGCAATTTAGTATCACCGCTTGTAACTGCTCACCGAACCCCACTTTCTTCAAGATTTCCTCGAGACAATTCCAGTCCACTCGGTCGTAGGCTTTTTCCAAGTCAATCTTCGCAATCATCCCCTGCCGCCTACCCTTGTAGCGCCTGAGTGAGTGAATCAATTCTTGTGCTATGATTATGTTATCCGACGTCTGTCTTTCCGGTATAAAGCTCGCTTGCTCTTCACCAACCAGCTCCTTCATCGGAGGCTTTAATCTATTTGCGATAAGCTTAGAAATTACTTTAATCACCACGTTGCTAAGGCATATCGGACGGAAATGGGAAATATATTCAGGCTGCTCCTGCTTTGGGATAAGGCATATTAGCGATGTATTGAGATCCTCCGGCACAATACCAGTTGCAAATACGCCTTGTACAAATTGGATTACCGATTCCCCAACCCACGGTGCGCACAAGAAAAAGATGGCGGGCGACCCCATCGGACTGGTGCTTTAGCGCCCCCCCCATAGCGTGACATTGCCATCTTAATCTCACATCCCGTGACTGTACGATTTAACCACCGAGATGCCGCTTCTATTGATTCGCGGAAATGTCTACCCCTCGGGTTCACAAGAGACATCCACATCCACCATATACAGTTGTTTATAGAAAGTGTAAGCCTGCTTCTTTAAGGAATCGCTATCCATTATCCACTGACCTGCATCATCCTTCAGCTGTGTGATCCGGGCCTTCCTCCTGCGCTGGATTACGCTAGCATGGAAAAATCGAGAGTTCCTTTCACCTGCTTGCAGCCACCGACCTCTTGCCTTCTGCCTCCAATAAGCATCTTCTTGTTCAAGGATAGCATTCAATTCTGCGATTAACTTATTTTCCAGTCTAACTAATGAATCCGAATGCATGGAGCTAAGAGCTCTCTGAATGCCCAATAACCTAGCTTTACACCTCCTTTTTCGGAAAAAAATGTTCTGGAAAACCTCCTTGTTCCATTTACCCAAGGCGCTCCTGAAATTCTCCAATGTAGTTCCCAAACTTCCGGGTTCCGAGTGCCAAAAGTCTTCCACTGCTTTGTTGAAATCCGGGTGAAGGAGCCAGGCTTCAAGAAACCGAAACCCCATCGTTTGTTGAAGAGGAGATTTGCCCACCACACTAATAAGGACCGGATGATGATCCGATTGTGTTCGAGGCAGATGATCGATGCACACATTCTTAAACCTCTGCTGCCATTGCAGATTACTCCAAGCTCGGTCTAGGCGTTGACGAATTAGGGCACTGCCTGTCCGGCAGTTGGTCCAAGTATATTTCGGACCTTGGTATCCCAGATCAAGCAACCGACAATTATTAACCATATCACGTAGGTACGTTAGCTCGGGGGGTTTATGCCCCTTGGCTTTCCTTTTCTGCATGCACAATTTGATTAAAATCACCAAAAATAATCCACGGGATGTTCACCAAATCGCCAATGTGTCCCCAGATATTGCCCCAGGTTCTTCCCTAAAAAGGCAATCGTACACCACCGCCATCAGGCCAAGGCGGATCGTTTGTCGGAGATACCAGGGCTGTCATAGTCCGAGCGTTGGAGGCCAACACCTCAATATCAGCCTGCGTATCATCCCAAAACAGCCAAATTCCTCCAGCGAAGCCCTCCGCTTCCACCGCCACCAATCTGTTCATACCATATTTACTTCCCCCCCCCCCGACCGGCCTTTCCCCCCCCCCCCCCCGGTAACCCCTTGTTTCGAGCAAGGCTACAATTTCCGGTTTGTGAGTATACATCATATCCTTTAGATGAAGAAGTGTATTATTTGAGCCGGCACCCCGACAATTCCAAAAGAGGATCTTATTAATCATTAAACAGAGACTTCAATTGAAGGAGGGACTATCCTCCGAATTCTGTACCAGCGAAGATATCTTGCAAATCCTAGTGGTTTGTGCATCACCATGTTCGGTGCTTAAATGCGGAGTCGGAAGAGGGAGGACTACGGATGTTGTTAGGCACGGGTTGCTCGGCCCGGGATCGACCTCCATATCACCTCCGTTCCGTCCACTCTTCGCGTGTGGGTATAGACCCGCTTGGTTCCCTTCACTGTCTACCCGAGAGTTAGAAATTCTGTCCTGCGGCATCTGGGCTGCCCAGTATCGGGTGATGTACTGCTTGGGACGGACAGTTTATTAGTTAAATCCTTCAGGGGGCCCAGAGCTAAATGTTTCTTTTTCTCCATTTCGGTTCTCGCTTGGCCCACCCTTAGGACCTGTCACATTTTTCCCCTTTCCTACTCCGGACGCCTGCTTCTGCTGATGGCCTATTTTGGAATTGCCCCTTGTGTGGGCCTTCACTTTTCCACCTTGGGGCCCAGAGAGATTTTTTATTTTTTGTTTCAACTCCTCAATCGCGCCACCCGTTGTGCCTTCATCATGGAGGTCCTCAAGAACAGAAAAGCGTGATTTCGTGCCCACCGAGGTGCCGACATTGAAGATTGTTGGACATGCACTTGCTGCTTTCCTCGAGCCTGTAGTCGTGTTGTGGAAGTCGAGCTGGCCTCTCCGTCGGGTCGACCCGTAGTTGGTGGATCCTGGCCCACCCGGGCTGACCGTTGCTCCTGTAGTTCACGTTCAATCTGCAAATTGAGTTGCCGATTGGCCGCAGAAGGAAAGCTACGACGGCTCATCCTATTCCGGGCGTACTGCATTCTCTTGCGCACGTGTGCCGGCATGAGCCACGGCCCGTATGGTTGTGCTGCTTGTGCTTTGGATGTTTGTACCTTTGCTACTTGCTGCACATCGGACTGGGTTCCGTGTTGGGCGGTCGTCTCCCGATGGTTACTAGGGCACTGGTAACAGACGCGATAAAAGCCCTCATACTCAACAGCTTGAACCCGGCCATAAATGTTGACTGTAGGCACCAGTGGCCGATTCACATCCATTTCTATGCACACCCGTGCGAACTTCCCCTTGATTGCATCTGTGGTGGTAGTATCAATTCCGACCGTTTTCCCCAAAACATTCCCCATCCTAGTAAGCGTGGCTGCTTTGAACAGTTCCATGGGCACATTAGGAAATCGGATCCAAACTAGTGTAGTGGACACCTGGTGGTCGGATGTAGTGAAGTTCGGTCGCCATTTGGTGATAGTCGGATAATGTCCCATGATTGTCCATGGTCCCCCGCTCAACACTTTAGCATAGTCCTCATGGCGGTAAAACCTAGCTATCATGAAGCCTTTATCCAGCATATCTCAATGGGGGCCCCCCCCCCCCCCGGTTGCCACATTTGTCGTATTCTTGGTTCGAGTACATTGTATGTAAAAGATTTCCCCAGCACTCGTAGTATGAGTGCCCGTCTCCACGGGAGCCAGCCAGCTTTGTACTCCTCCCATGGTATTTCCACAACTGGACATGTAGCCGGGTCCGAATCTTCAGCATGGGGTTGGACTATGTCCGCCATGGAAAGGTCATCCATGCTGTCCTCTTCATCCTCTCCTGTATAAATCTCCCATTGTTGTGTCTTACCGTGTACAACATCCACAAAGGATGCCTTGTTCCAACCCGTACCATCGCCCATAGCTGCATCATTACAGGTAGTGATGTTGACGGGGTGTTCTTCGTCTCGTTTATGTTTCTTTACACTCCTATGGAGTTGGTCGGACTCCTCCGTCGTCGTCCCCTTATCATTGTTCTCTGTAGTAGGCATCGTCGCTTTTTCTTCTTCAATCAAGAAAATATTATCTTAAACATGGGATATCTTAAATAAGTTTTAACTATGATCACATTTAAACCAAATTCACATTCATACTAATCTTTGTTTGAACTGAGTTAGTATTTTGCAAGAGGAAGCTTTGCCACCAAATTTTAGAGGTTCGAACCCGGACTTTCACTTAAGCCCGCCTTGGGTATTTGATTAGACTATTTCGTATTTGAAATTATGTTTTAATTAATTCAAATTCGGTATGATCCAACTCTTTTTTGAAGAAAGTTCTTTGTGACTCTCATATGACATTCATAGTTAAACTTCGTGATTTTGTATAATATTCGCAATGTGCTTTTCCATTATGTCAAACTAAGAGTTTACGTCATCTACTCTTAAACCCTATGTATTTTGTTTGCAAAAACGTGTACATTATTGATTAAATGATGACTTTGTTTTTGTGATTGTAAAATTTGATGAATATATTTATAAATTATTATGTGTAACTTAAGAATAGATTGCCTAACTCCTAATTGAATTACAATTAAATTAAATTAAATTCAATTAAATTCTTTATTTTCTTAACCTAATAATGTTACGTAAGTTACATTTTTCATTAATAATGATGAGAAAATATATTTTGAATATTTTATACAAGTTCAATACTTATTATAAGCGTTATGTGAGAGTCTTAATGCGGCGTTTTCCCTATATAAGAGTTAGATTATACAAACAAATAAAATATGAGCCGAATCCAAATTAGACGAAGCACTAACAAATACTAGATGGTCTAATCAAAACTTTTTCTTGTTTTCCAAATAAGGTCCTTGGCGGAGTGGCGGAAGGCCCTCCCTCCCAACCACACAACCACACACCCCCTATTCCCTAATTTCCCATGTAATAAAAAAAAAAAATATATATATATATTCAACAAGATCCATTTCATTAGAAAGGAATATTGATGTTAAAGTATCAAATTAGTCAAAATTCCTTTGGGAAAAAAAAAAAAATCCTAATGGAGTAGTAGACTTAGTTGGGAGGTATTTAAAATTTTAACCCTTTTGGTCAAAACGAAGAAAATTATGGTTTCTTACCAATTCTATGACATCTTTGACCAATTAAATGTCGTCCTTCACTTAGCTCCTATATTGTCTAATTCTATTAAATGCTCTCCACCCCACAAAGTTTTTTTTTTAAAAAAATTCTTCCTTTTAATTTCATAACGATTCTGAATTTAATGAAGTTTCTCTACTGGTCTAATGGTCTAGGAGTCTCTCCCTCAACCAAAAAGGTTGAAAGTTCGAATCTCTCTTGACCATTGGTCTAGAAGTTTCTCTCTTACCTCATAACTTGTCAAGAGGTTAATGGTTTAAAATTCACTCGGGGTTCCACAATTAGAGATATATTTGCAAGTGCGGGTATACCAGGACTGTTGGGCCTTCCTGGGTGGATTAGTCTAAGTAAGGGTTTAAAGTTCTTTATTCGATATTGTGTTTTAAATATGAAATGCACTTAAAATGTATCAGAGTAGTGTGTACTAATATGTTTCTCACGTTAAAGAAATGAAAATAGTGTCAAAGAGTAATTGATGAATTTGGTTTCAAACAAATTTATATTTGCCAAGTTTAATAAGTCTCAAACTTTTTTACGTAAGAAAAATAAAGTCTTTTTTCACAAATTTTGTCAATTGTTTTTTAAAAGTTAACCGTTTGTGTGATTTTAGTCATTTAAAAAAAAGATAATTAAGTCATTTTACATAAATTATATGTAAATTTAGATTAAATAAGGGTTGTCATACTCATTCATGAAATATTACTAAAATGGTAAAAAGAATATATATAAAACTATATTTCATGTACTCTTTGTTTTTATTATTCAATAAACTATACAAACTGTTAAATTTTAAAACATTTTGACCAAATTCATGAGTAAAAAAAGGCTGGAACTTCAAAAGTGAAAAAGAAAATTTACTTTTACGACTAAACTTATCAAAAATAAATTTATTTGAGATTAAATTTACGAATTACTCTAGTTCAAAAATCAAAGATAAGATTTAAAATTAAATTTGAGAAAATAAAATATGTTTGGGGAGTAAAATAATGAATTTTTCAGATTTTAATTAACACAATGGTAAATTAGTAGGTTTGTGGAACTTTTCGAGGTGATTTAATTTTCAAAAGGAGCACTATGGGACTGCGCCTGGACGGTTACCTGTGCAGTAATGAAAGCAGCTGACTAGTTTTTCCATTTCTTTCCTTTTTCAATTTTACCATATACATACATACATACATATATATATATATATATATATATATATATATATATATTTAAGTATACAAACACAACTTCATAAAAAAAAAATACAAACAAAAGGAAAGAGCTATGTTCTCTATATGCAAAGTCTCGAATTCAATTTTTATGTATGGAAAGATAAGTGTAGATAAAACTTTCTCTCAATGCTTAACTCCAAATTAATTGAGATACAAAGTGAATCCAAACACGCATAATTAACTAAAAATATATACACATATAATAATAATATATATATATTTTAAAAAAAGATGAAAATCTTTTTCGCCTCAAAAGTCATATCTATCATTGATTTTTGGCCCTAATGATGCATATATATATATAATATATATATACATATATATATATACCTTGCTTTTCTCTTTATTTGGAGGTTTAAATTAATATGACTTTACGTTAGGGATAATCAATGTCTTATCCCTTACTAAAGGCATTAGGATATTTTTTTTTTTTTTTATAAATATAAAGGCATTAGGATATGGATTTTAGATGCTGTCTACAAGTAATAATATTATTCAAACTTAAAAGGCTTCAAAGAAGGATAAAGTGACATATTTTTATATATATATATATATATATATATATGCATACATATAATTATAAGAAACTTCAAAAATAGTAAATCAAAAACATTAAACATTATTGTTACCTCAAGTTCCACATCACTCGTCTACGAGGTCCGACAATTACGTGTTTTAAACCTGTGAGGTTCATTGAAGTCGACAATATCATTGCATTGTTTGTAACAAACATATATTTATTTTTTTACTTGTCACTCTAGAAAATCAATGTGTATTTATTGATTTTTTTCTTTTGGTATAGCCAAATTTAACAATTTTTTCTTATTAGTTATTATATTGATATATATATATATATACTAGTCTTTTAAAAAAAAGACACATAATTTTTTTAATTATTTTCTTATTTGCAAAACTTTTTATTTCTTTAAAAATATGAAATCAATATGTTCTTAGTTTTAAGAAAACTAAATAATATTTAATTTTTCATTCTTTTACCAAAAAGAAAAACTAATAGATAAATTATGATTATTTCACTTATTATAGAAGTTGAAAACCAATATATATATATGGTAACTTTTTTTTTTTTTTTTTTTTGTGTTTGATAGTCAATTTAGTCCTAACTAATCCATAGTCGAGACGCGTTGGACCCGTAAGTTCGAGTTGACTATGAGTACCTAGACTCATTCTTATATATCATTACATATTCGACTTATCATTTCGATGTGTGACAATGTATCACACTTTCCATTTAAACCAATCTGGAACAAATATATATATATATATATATATATATATTACTTGTTACATCAGAATTAATGTGTATTTGTTTTATATTTTTCCTTTCAATACTTTTATACTTAACGTTTTAATATAAAATTAATTATCTCGAACTCATGATAAATTTGGGTAAGACTACTATCAACTGAATTACATATTTTTAACAATTTTTTTTTTAAAAAGAAGAGGGAATAGTACTTCTTGTTTCTTATTTCATTGAAGTTGTAGTAGAAATGTTTATCCAAATTCCAATGTAGTAATAACAAACTCCAATGTATTAAAATTTTAAAAAGGTCTACAAAAGGGAATTAAGTATTAATAGTATATGAAACATTCCCCTTACCCTTAATTAATGCTAATATAGCATCCACTCCCTCCTTTCACTATTTTACTATTTTCTTATCTTAATACATACATACATATATATATATATATATATATGTGTGTGTGTGTGTATGATAATAATTTTTTTTTTTTTTTAAAAAAAAATGATGAAGGACAAATCTAAGAGTAGAAATGACACAATAAGAGTGGTTCATTTAATGTCAAATTTTCCATCCTTTCTCTCCACTTTTGTATAAGAAAATATTTTGTTACCAAAACTACTCTCTTTTTTTTTTTTTATTTTTTTTTTTGAAATTTAACATTCTTTTTATAAATTAAAATATTTGTTTGACTTCAACAAAATCATCATAAATGCTACTTTCCATTTTTTTCTCCCTAACAAAAATTTTGAACCAAATAAAATCCTTATAATTTTTTTCAATATATATATATATATATTTCTTTGTATCTAATATTCGATATCGAAATCTTATATAAGAGAAACAAAATTTCATCAACTTGAACAAATATAACGTCTTATTTTTTTTAATTATAATATTTTTTCGATTTCTAACATGATTCAAACTCGTGACATTTTTCTAATCATAAATGAAATTGTCACAATCAAAACATTCGTAAAGTCAAAAGATTTATTAGTATTTTTAACTAAAAACATATTTTTATATTTTTTTTTAAAAATTGTATATATATATATATATATATATTTGTCTCGAAAAGAGTACAAATATTAAGAATATATATATATATATATATATATATATACACAAGAGGAAATAGAAGGATTTTCCTCTTAAGTGAAATTTTGGCCATGGCATGGTAGTGTAGTGTAGTGAACACAGCTCACACCAATCAATCTCACCACCCAATAAAATCACTCTTCTTGTCTCCTTTCCTATTTGCCCATTTCCTCTTTTTCTCTCTCTTTCTCCTCTCTCTCTCTCTCTCTCTCTCTTCCTTTTATATGCTGTAGAAATTCACGCTCTACACTAACTTTCAGGGCTTTCTTTCTTTCATATTTGCTTACTCAATACGACTCTTCTCTTCCTTCTTCTCCCCCGTTGACAACAACATATATACTTTTTCACTAATCAATCTGCTTCTTCTTTTCATGTATTTTCTGTAATAATCACAAGAGAAAAAAAAAAGAAAAAAAAGAGAAAAGATGGTGAATTTTCATCTGGGATTATTGTTGTGTTTTGTTCTGTCCTCTGTTTTTGTATTTCTTGTCTCTGGGTTTTCAAGAAACCTTCCAATACTTTCATTTGATGAAGGGTACACACAGCTTTTTGGTGATGATAATCTCATGGTTCTTAAAGAAGGAAAATATGTTCATATATCTTTGAATGAAAGAACAGGTCTTTCTTTTCTTTTCTTTTCTTTTTTGGTTTTCCAGTGATTTTTGTTTCTGGTTTTGATGTTTTTCTTTTAAAAAAATCGTTTCTTTTCACGTTCTGATTTTTCTTTTTCTTTTCTTGGTGGTTTTGTTGAACTTTTCATGGCGATAACAATCAATAGGCTCTGGATTTGTTTCACATGACCTTTATCTTCACGGGTTCTTCAGTGCCTCCATAAAGCTACCAGCAGATTATACTGCTGGTGTTGTTGTGGCATTTTATGTAAGTAAAAAATGTTTGATTTTTCTTCTCACTCTTAATTTGACCCAAAATTACTTGAAAAAAAAATAAAAAATGAACATTTTATGTTCATCTGTCATTTTATTGCTTTGGTGTCAGCGTGACCATTTTCCATGATTGTGTGTGTTTCTCTCTCTGTAATTCTGTTCTCTGCTTTTTTGGATGGCACCTTCCATGATCACACTTCCTCCATGCGATTTCCCAAAAAAGTTCTTTTTTTTTTCTTCCCATTCATTGATGAATATTGGAAATTATTTTGCATATTTCTTGTTATGATGGTTCTTGATTATCAAGAACACCACCCCATATCAGGGGGTTGAAAAAGCTTCCATGTTTTATGTTCTTCTTTTGATTTCTTGATTTTATAGTACAATAACTCCATAAAATTCAGTAACTCTGCTGCCAATCTTGATTTTCCCACTTTTCAATTGTCATAGCAATTTCATTTTTTTTATTTTTTTTTATTTTTAGATTTTTTGAAATAATTGGCATGGTGGCTTAAATCTTGATCAGGATTTTGGAGGTTCCTTCTATTAAGTTATAATTAACAGTGATAGTTTTGTGGATGACAGATGTCAAATGGGGACATATTTGAAAAGAACCATGATGAGATAGATTTTGAGTTTCTTGGTAATATAAGAGGTAAAAATTGGAGGATTCAAACCAATGTTTATGGGAATGGTAGTACAAGCATTGGCAGAGAAGAAAGATATGGACTCTGGTTTGATCCTTCTGAAAGTTTCCATCAATACAGTATCCTCTGGACTGAGAATCAAATTATGTAAGAATCCAAAATCTTCCTCATGATATATATACATATATATATATATATATATATATATATATATATATATATATATATATATGGGACCATTTCATTCTCAAGTTTCCTATTGTTTTTGGATTTATACTTTACTTTTCTAAGAGTTTATACATATATATAATGCCAGTTTCTTGTTTACTTGTACTAAAAAAATCTTTTATAGACTGCAATTATTAGATTATATTTGTGGGAATTGTACTGGTTATCCATTTTGGTGATGTATTTACATGTTCTTGAGAGATTTTCTTGATTGTTTGAATAGTTTGTTCTGTTTTCCTCTATCAGCTTCATGTGACAATTTACATCATATCCCATTTGTTTGTTGATTATTATTCTCGTGTTAGACCTTGTTATATTCGGCCCAAACACTTAATACCTATGCTTGGAATCCATGATATACATGCACTTTCTGAGTCATGAAAACATATATATATATATATATATATATATATATATATATATATCAACATGTGGTTTATCTAATATACATAGTTTTTACTGGTCTGAAGCATAGATGGTGTGTGTGGGGGGTGGCAGACTTTGATCTTTAATCTGAATGTGTGTAATTTTTGTGCTCTAAAGATTTTGATTTGTACTATGTTTTGTTATACAGCTTTTACATTGATAATGTTCCCATAAGAGAAGTCAAAAGAACAGAAACAATGGGAGGGGATTTTCCTTCTAAACCAATGTCATTGTATGCCACGATATGGGATGGATCAGATTGGGCTACAAATGGAGGGAAATACAAAGTCAACTACAAATACGCTCCTTACATCGCCGAGTTCTCGGAATTCGTGCTTCATGGCTGTGCAGTTGATCCAATTGATCTGCAGTATTCAAAGTGTGAAAATGATCCAAAATCTGACTATTATTCCATCCCTAATGGTATCATTACATTTGAACAAAGACACAAGATGGAGAACTTCAGGAAAAAGTATATGCAGTATTCGTACTGCTACGACAGAACTAGATACAAGTTTCCTCCTCCTGAATGTGTTATTGATTCTAAGGAAGCAGAACGCCTCCATAACTTTGACCCTGTAATTTTTGGTGGTGTCGATGGCCATAGCCGTGGCAAGCGTCACCACCACCACCGGCGGAACAGATCAGGTGGTGGTTCAACTTCAATCTAAGAAAAGAAAGAAAGAGGGTTGTTGGTATGTTGTATGTAGTCATCATTCCTTTCTTGAGTTTGATTTCTTGGTTTTCTTTTTAATCCTCTTTTTGTGCATAGTTTTTGGTTCTTGAACAAATGGTAAAAGATGGTAAAAAAAAAAAAGGCATAGCATATGACAAATTCATTGAGGATGATGGGATTTTCCTTGTGTTGTTGGGGTGGTGTGGGGGGTTTCATTGTTGATCAAAAGGGTATGTATCTATATGTATACATATATACATATACATACATATTCCATACCTTGATGTTCCTATATTATGCGGTGGTTATTGATGTTTTTTTTGCCTTTGATGATTTTCATATGTATTCTTGTCACATATACAATATGAACATCTTGATTTCAATAAAATTATGATGAATATAGTTATGATTGTGTATATATTGTGGTGTGGGTTGGTGTGGTGGGGGTGGGGGTAGGGGTAGGGGTGGGATTTTACCCTTTCCATTGCAAAAGGATTTTATGGTATGTTATCAAGTATGTTTGTGTTTTTATCATTTGAAATATCCATAGTTTAAGGCTCTTTTTGGTTGGGAGTTTTGTTTTTGAGTCCTTAAGAGAAGGGTGGTGGTGGTGGTGGTGGTGGAGGGCTAATGACTTTTGTCATGTAATGAGTGTCATTAGATACATATATATTATATATATATATATATATATATATATATATATTTTTTTTTTTTAATTCTTTTTTTTGAAATTGGGTAAATTGGAATCCAAAGAGTGGGATTGTGACAGATGAAAGGTGAATAATGACAATTATCTATGGTTTTAGTGCCTTGGATTAGTTCTGCTTCCAATAAACAAAGTCCATCCGTTTTTTTTTTATCGATAATGATGTTTTTATTCATTTATTTATTACTTTTTAATTTTTTTTTAAACTTGTCATAAATTTAAAAAAATATAAAAACTAATGTCTTTTTTT
Organism: Cynanchum wilfordii; assembly: GCA_025388415.1. NCBI lineage: Eukaryota > Viridiplantae > Streptophyta > Magnoliopsida > Gentianales > Apocynaceae > Cynanchum > Cynanchum wilfordii. Next base: position 2,151,916 of record JAHSUH010003438.1, read on the forward strand.
GAATAAAAAAACTAAAATAACTTTTAATTTCAATTTTTCAATAATAATAATAATTATTAAATGAGATATAAAATATTAATTATATGGTTATTAAGAAGAAAATATTAATAAATGCATACGTATTTTATATTTTTTATGTAGTCTCGGTCCAAGATCAACCATTGAACGTCCGAGATTAGAGGTAGGCTCTCACCCCTTGGGATTAGTTTCCATAGTCCGGACTGACTACTCGTTTTGATACCAACTGGACTTGTAAGCTTGTGCCGTGATTATGATCCTAACAGCATTCACGGTGAATTACTTTTTTTTTTGTTTAAGCATCCGGTATCCGAACCCACACGGGCCGACTAATCCGGATTCGTCCTGGGGTGCGTTCGCAGAGTCCAACTCTTACTCGAGGGTGAGGGTCCGACCCAAAACTTTTTAACGTGGCGCTAACCACCTCCCTAGGGGGGATTCGAACCCTCGACCATCCGCCCTGCACAGTGAACTACTTAGTATTGTCCTTACTTGCACAAAAAGGGATATCCAGAGTTGACTATGAGTACTTAAACCCATTTTTATATACAATTACTTATTCACTTATCTTTTCGACGTGGAATGAGTATCACAATATGAATAAAGTTAAATGAAATATGTTTGGATTAGATATCAATGGTTCTTAAATTATTATATATATAGATAATAGGTTAATTTAGTCCTTAATATGCATACTTTTGTCAATTAGATCTATTATTATTTAGCTAACAAGGTCCATTAACAATAATGGGTCCTATGTGAGCCCAAAGAAAATAGATATTATTAGCTATACTGGAAAAAAGGAAAAAAAAAAAAAAGACCTAATTGGTCAAAGATGTAAGTTAAGGATCAAATTGATTAATCATCACGTATATATAAATATATATATATATATATATACATATAAATTTTATATTATTTTTATATTTATTTTTATTTTGTCACATATTTTATTTACTCTAGTCCTTAATAGAAAACTAAATACCACTTTAAACTTGATTAAGCTTGAGGGTCAAACTTCAAATATTAAAAATTTAGGGACTAATTTTTAAAAATATTTTACTCTTAATATTACAATTATGCAAAGATTTGGGGACTAATATACAACTATTTTATGAATATTTTTAGATCAAACTATTGAGCTGAATCTGCAACACATCCTCTAAGATATTGTTTATGACACTAATAAATTTAACACATGAGTAAATTTAATTAAAATATTAGCTCCGAATCAAAAGTCAATTGTAAAGGAGAAAATTTATGATAATTTGATAACCTTAAACGTATAAAATAGCACAGATCCAAACAAATGTATGGAGGTTTCTTCTCATTAACACTGGTCTAACAATTAACTGTATTTTTTTGATAAAAGATTCAGTTAGACCATTTTGCGTATAAACATGAGGTGCTAGATATTCAATAATTATTTATATCGACATGCAATAATAATCTAATGAATGCGAAAATAATTTATAACATTGTCTAGATGAGCTCTTTTAATGAGATAATTAGAAAGCTACGCTTTCAAGCAAATTATTTAATCAAATAATCTCACAAACAACATGTTGCGAGTTGATAATAAGTAGACATGCGAACTATATGAATTGTCTACTTTGTGGATTAATTTCTATATATATATATATATATATATATATATATATATATATATATATATTACCATGAATCCATTTTAGAACTACATGACTTTCAACTCCTACTTGTAATGATAATAGTCTTGCAATTAAGTTCCCTTTAAAATATGCAGTACATGAAAATTTATCTGAAATTAAAATCCTTTGAAGATGAGTATGCCTAGCTCAAATTATTTTTTGGATCATGAATGATCCCGAATGGCCCAAATATGCCAAATCATAAACAAAAATTTTTTTTTTTTTTTAATGTGACAAGTAAAAAATAAATAAACAGATATAGTATCAATAGATCAAATTATGAGTGACTTGATAATTACAATTACATTATTTTATAATATTGTTTCCATATATAGAAACAAAGAGAGTAAATTAAAGTTTCAATTTTAGTACATAACTTTTTTTTTTTTTTAAATTTAAACCGAGATTTTTATTGAAAAGAAAAAGAGAGTACAAACATACAATGGAGCCTAACCATCACTGACTAGGGGCGATAATTACTAGTTTTTATTTGAATTTGATCTTCACTCTGAAACCAAGACAAAACTATACCCAAAAGACAAAAAATAAACATAATAAAAAACTATCTATACTAAACATATGCGTCATAGAAGTAAACTTTAATCGGTAGATCGTCTAAAAGCATGAAAACATTGTTCATCGTTAGTACACAACTTAAAAATATATATATATATATATATATATGTATTTTCATTTGAAATTCAGTTGAAGTGAGCATCAAAATCTTTAGTAAGACGAAGGGCAAGCTCCATTAAAGTATGAGGGTCTGGAACATTAGGGTTTGACTTCTCGAGGTCCAAAGTCCAGACAATAAAATTTTCAGCACCTTTGTTCTTGACTTGAATAGTGGAACAAAAGCTCGTGTACGCCTCCATTATATCTCCTTCTACCACTCTAAATTTCACCAATTTGTCTGCCTTGTCTTCTAAGATATCACTTTTGCCACTTTTTCATTGCCCTCTGATCAATATATATTATATACATAAAATATAAAATATACATATGAAATATAAAAAATATATTTAAAAGAATATATTAGAACAACTTAAATAATTATATATATATATATATATATATATATATATATATATAATTTGTTTGTCTAAATGGTGAAAAATGATAAAAAATTATCATTTTGCTTAAATTATAAGTTTGAAGTTTACTTATTTATACGTGAGATTCGATTTGATGATTATATATATATATATATATATATATATATATATATATATATATATATATATATTGTAAAACATTATATTTTGATTTTTTTTGGAAAAGTACATTTTATTTGATTTTAATACATCTAAAACGCATAGTATTAGTGTCTAATGCAATTCTATTCCTTGTAGATGTAGATGTACTTGAGATTTGCATTAGTGAGAAGTCTAAGGCCCTCGAAGTTAAATTCAGTTAAATTTATTCTAAGATTAAGATCACGACTCTCAGAAAAATAAAAAAAATCATGTCAAAGAAGAAGTCCTCAAATCTATAAAGAAAAGAATTAGCGGACATATACAAAGATTGAACATCTCTAATAAAACCTATAATGTATGTTTCATGCGCATTAAAGCCAAAAAAAGAAAAAGAAAAAGAAAGTTTATGAACTATAAGCACCATGCATGCAACAACAACCAAGAACATATATATATATATATATATATGTATGTATAGGTATGTTTTACTTACCATGAGTATAGTTCCAGCAGAGCACTGATCCAGCTTGCCCCCAATCACCATGAAGTAGACCACAATGTTGTATCTCATCTGGGCTCATTCCAGAAATATGATGAGCTCTATCACTCAAGATTTCTAGAAAAATTTCTCCATTAGACTTTATCGCAACTTCTGAAACCAGCTTTCCCATAACAAGAACTTGGCACTAACTTGATAATTTAAGCTAGGTTGATTTTGGAGTGAAGAAAAAAGGGACTGTTGTGGTTATATTTTATAGTACGTAGGAAAGAATTTCCAAGTGGCATACTTTTGGATAAAGTTATAATGGAATACATTCCAATTAAATTCAATTTATAATAGATGTAATTGGATTGGATATCAATGGATAATGAATATCTATGGACCTCGACATTTCCTAAATTATTATATGTGTATATATATATATATATATATATATATATTATATATATATATATATATTCAAATCCAAATGTTAAGATAATTAGTCTGGAAACTAGTTGAAATAATAGTAGTTTCCATCAAATGTTTCACTATTGAATTTCAAAACGTAGTTAGTTGATAAAAAACTCGTTTAGCTTATATAAGATTGCTTATATGCACTCGTTTAAAATTAATTGAAGTTGAAGCTTAACTCTTGCAAAAAATTTATAAAGAATAGTGACCGAATTGAGGAACACTCGAAAATCACTATGGCATATGATTTGGCCCAATGATATTTTCTATTTTGGCCCACTTCGGATAGATTACCCTAGTCGCTGCTTAAGGATTAATAAATGTGTCGATTAAAAGTATAATATTGGAAAGTATGTTCTATTAAAATTTCAAGACAAAGGACGTCACTTGAGACTACGCTATTTACTGACTTACAACGGTCAAACCTACATGTTATATAAGTAAGAAATGATATAAGTTAAAGCTTATACTCACAAAGATATACATCACACTCTCATCTTGATTCTCTCACTCATTTACTCTTGAAAATATATTAATAAAATATTACCACACAATTACAATGTACATATTCTAACTGTGGATAAATTTTTTAACAAAAAACATAACAAAATTTACTTTCAAGGATCAAAAAAGTAATTTGTAAACATAACATGTAATTAAAAATATGAGAAAAAGAAAAAGAAATAATAAAATTGAAAAAAAAAAAAAAAAAAAAAAAAGAAAAAAAAAGGAAATGGTCAAAAACAGTTTACGAATCCATACCACATATACAGTTATAAACGAGTCGAGTCGAACCGAACGTCGGAAATTTGAGCTCGTTCGATTAAGTGTTCGAACATTGTTCAAGCTCGTTCGTTTAATAATTCGAGCCAAAACTTTTGTACGAGTTCGTTCAATTATTTGTTTATAAAGCTCGAGTTCGCTCGTTTAACATTCAAGCATACCCGAGCTCGAGTTCGCGAACTATGACACATTTTTTTTTTTTTTTACTTTTTTTATTTAAATAATATATATAAATTATAATAAAAAAAATTAATAATATGTTCGCAAACAGTGTTTAAGTAAGCTCGAAAATTAATAGAACCTATAAATTTGCTCGAGTTCGGTTCGATTAATAAACGAACGAGCTCAAACCGAACATAAACGACCTCGAACGAGTTTTGTTCGCGAGCACTAACTAACCATATAATATATGACTAGTTTTCCCTTAAAATTATTCCGTACTGGACAAATTGCAAATTTCTATTACCACATGATGATGAAATTCTCCAACCATTCAAAGATTATGACATTTATCTTTCTGGAACAATATATATATATATATAATATATATATATATATTGGTAAATTGGTAAATTTAGTCCCTTAATTTATATAATTTTTGTGATTTCATCCCTATTTTATTTGTTTGTACTATTTCATCCATTAACTTAATAATTTGGTAAATGTCATCCATTAACTTAATGATTTGGTAAATTTCATCTCTTAACTTATATAATTTAGTAAATTTCATCATTTAACTTAATAATTTAGTAATTTCATCCCTTAACTTAATAATTTGTAAATATCATCCTTAACTTATATAATTTTTGGGATATCTTCCTCAATAATACATTTATGAAATATAAATTTATAAATGTATGATATAATATCTTTGATAATATACAAAAAAATTTATTAAATGTAAATTAAAAGATTTTGTATTAAAATTTATATTTTTACTCATTTATTTTTTAGTATTATTATTTTAATTTTAAGTTAATGGATAAAATTTACCAAATTATTAAGTTAAGAGATAAAATTTACCAAATTATTAAGTTAAGGGATAAAATTTACCAAATTATATAAGTTAAGGGATGAAATTTACCAAATTATCAAGTTAAGGGATGAAATTTACCAAATTATCAAGTTAAGGGATGAAATTTACCAAATTATCAAGTTAAGGGATGAAATATACCAAATTATCAAGTTAAGGGATGAAATTTATCAAATTATTAAGTTAAGGATGAAATTTACCAAATTATTAAGTTAAAAGATGAAATAATACAAAAATTAAAATAGGGATGAAATCACAAAAATTATATAAATTAAGGGACCAAATTTGCCAATTTGCCTATATTTATATATTCTTTTGGTGATCCAAGTATTCTCATAGACTCCATGAGGGATCCATAAGAGAAGATTCTCATATAACCGAAATTGCATATAAACCTGTCTGTGGTGTAAGTCAAACTTAGGATCTCTCACTTGACCAGCCAAGTGAGAGCATCAAAGTAAAGAAAACTAAACTAACTAGATTATCACCTTTATATATATATATATATATATATATATATATATATATATATATATATATTCGTAAAGACAATTTTCTTACATAAGTATCTTTTTATGTAATAAAATGTGATATTGATCATCTTTCATAAAATTGGAATAAAAATACAAGCTTTAGCTCATTCCAAGACTTCTTTGATTTATAATATATATATATAATATATATATATATATATATATATTTGTCTATATCACACATTAAGACATTGATCTTTCAATAAATATGACTAGTTTGTAGTAACGTGCGGACAAGTAATACTTGTTTTTTTTATGACCACGGCATCTCATCAAGTTAATGAAATTAGTTATTACCCTAACATATGCATTTAAAGTACTACATTCACTAAAAATGTGTGTATTATTATAATAAAAGCGTATGAATATATATATTTACATAAGGTTGTAAATAGTATTTCAAAATTTTAACCTTGTTTTTTGTAAAAATTTGAGGCATTTTCACCTTTGTCATGACCTCCGGAGATTATATAAGTGAGGTCAACTGAGTTACACTTGTTTGACTTTTAAAATCCTAACTTGATTGTGTTTTTTTTTTCTTTGGCACAACGTGTCCTAGATGAGTCTCAAACTATGGTAGGGCACCTTTAAGCCAAATCTACATCTACACTAATCCTCGGTCGAGCCGGGTTGGTCTCTTGCGGAAGGAAGTTTTGACCCCAAATTTTAAATAATTGCATACATAAATTGATGTTCGAACCCTCAACCTCACTTAAACCGGAAGAGTTCCTTACCAGCTCACATGTGCCTTGAAGTTAACCGCATTGTATATTTGATATATGTTCATGTCTTTATCTCTTTAACAAGTATTTTCTCGACTTTTTTTATTTGTCATAGATAAAAAAAAACGCATGATGCAAAAATTGATTCGCTTTTAGTTGAAAAAATTAACCTATCTTTATAGTATAATTTTATCATAGAAAGTAAGTGTTGTAAAAACTTTTCAAAGAAGTGAATTCTTAATGGTTATCTTTTCATAGATCAAAATTCTATAGAATCAAATTTATCAATTTTCATTAATTTTTTTAGGTAATCGGTAACAGAAATATATATATATATATATATATATAAACTTTTAACTTGACATAATGAGAATTACATCGTGAATATTATATAAAATCACGAATTTAATATTCACTCTAAATGTCATATTAAAGTAAAAATAAAATAAAGTTTTCTCCGAGTAAGAGTTATATAACAATTTGTATTTATTCTTTTTAGAAACTAACAATAAATAAATGAGATGAGAATATCTTTTTTTTTTTTTTTTTTTTTTTTTTTTTTTTACCGCGCCCGCCCCCCCCCCCCCCCCCCCCCTCTTCCCCAACCCCCCACCAACACACCACCCTAAACAAAAAACAAACAAAATAAACCAAAAAAAAAAAATACACAAAATAAACAAAAAAAAAAAACCACCCAAAAAAAAAACCTCCCCCCCCCCCCCACCAACCCCCCCCCCCCCCGGCCACCCTTGGGGGTAAGATGAGAATATCTTTGACATTACCAAATGTGGCAGCCAATCAAGTGGGAAAAAATATATACATACATATATATTAGTCAATATAGAACTTTCTTGTTAAGCTTTATAATACTAATAATAGCAGAGTCTTCAAACTGAATAACAATAAGATCTTTAAATAATAATGAAAAAACTTTCTTCGTTGATTCATTCGTTTCTGTTAATAAGAAAACCTCATATGGGGATTGATGAATTTAAAAGTATTGCATTTTCTCATTGAAAATAATAATAATCATAAAACTTATCCAATTTGATGAATAAAAAAAAAAAAAAAAACTTTGCCTAACTTTATTTAAAAAAAATAGAGAAAAATTATAATGTATAATCGATCTTTGTAATTTTTTAAATTATTAAATTTTTTATGTAGTGCGAGTGTAA